>JAWNPQ010000163.1:2965833-4356666 GCA_035047465.1 Drosophila sordidula
GTTCCGCTTGGGAAGGTTTTTTGAAACTCCCGAAAGACATCTACAAAAAATATAGCTTGATTTTTTTTTTAAACATTTAAATTATTAGTTTTTTCTGATCTCCTGTTACTGTATGTTAGCGGGGGAAAATAAGTGAAATTTGTTATCTGAAACATAAGAAGCCCTGAAAAGCTTCTATTTGAAGTCAAGAATTTCTGTAGTTGTTTTCCGTTATTCTAAACCATTTTTATGCTCTATTTGCAAATAGAAACTGAGTATATTTGTTTTGTGCATTTGAAGTATGTACAGCCTTTTAAATTCTAAAATATATTCTACTCGTTTGGACTTATGTAAAACATTTTTTTTTTTTTTTAATTAAAGTACCGTTTACCTCGGAGGCGAACATAGAAATATTTTATTTTGGATGGGTTTTATTGTCTTTTAAAGATTGAGCCTGAACCTGTACAAAAGAGTATTGCACAGTCGGTTGCATGCATCTGAAACGTTCTTGTGTAAATAAGTAGGTTGAGCTGGTTTTATTACAGCTGGAATTAAATATAGTTTCGTACTGTTCAAAAACTAACGATCGATTTCTGATACGATTTTCGCGCACTATTAATCAGTCTTCAGTCATTTACTGATCTATCTGCACATTTGCTTGGTTTTCACTCTCCCCATCTCTCTCACTCTATCTTCTGATGCGGCTCTCTTTCGTGCTAAGCTGCGATATTTCTTTTCCTGCCTTGGCAGATTGCGCCGCTTAATTAGTTAAGACTTTGATACTCTTCTTAGGCGGTATTATAACTTTGTCATAAAATGTGTAACGCATAGAAGTGGGCATTTTGGACTGTAAAAAGTAAGCGAGACAAGAGATTCGGTTAGAGTTATTTACTTTTTATATATAACAAGTTCGATTTATTTACTTTTTATATATAACAAGTTAGATTTATAATAGAAAATATCGCACAAAAACGAATTTTTTGTATAACAACCAGCTTATTGTTTATTAAAATATCGTAACTTGATTATCTTAACCAAAGTTGATGTTTCCGAGCTTTTTCATGCTCTTAGCATATTGAGAAAATAATCTTAATAACATCGTTGTGACAATTTTTAAAGTTTTCTATAGTTCCGATCGTTTAAAAATTAAGTTTTTATTATAAACCTTTTTCGCCAAAAAATTTCACAATTTTCGATTACTGTAGGTATATGTTAATATACATATATGTACATATATACGTACGTAAATAAAAGCTATTGTATCGATAAAAATAGTTCAAAAATTGAATTGTTATATGAAAAGATTGTTGTATGGCAATTCATAGAAATATATTGCAAATCTGCGTTATTTGTTAGCAAGGGTATTTTATCTTTAGTCACACCAAAGCTAAATGTTTTTTGTGTGAGTGTATGTGTGTGGGGAAACTCCAACGATCTTAGTTATCATCTAATTGCAAATTTTACGCATTTGCAAGCTCTCTGCTTTGGTGTTTGCCTCTCACTCTCTCTCTCTCACTCTCCATACGTTGGCTGTTCTATTCGCGCCCACAGAATTAGTTTGCTGTGTTGTTGTTGCTGTTGCTGTTGCTGTTGTTGTCAGTCAAGCAGCCCATTAATGCCAAATGCGTGTCTGTCAAGTTATAAACTCAGACGCTGGGCGTCTCGCTTGTTTTTGGAGCGTGTAAAGTGGAGGTGCAAAAATAAAAACAAAAGCAAAACAAAGACAATACAAAAACAGCAAGAACGTTGCAGTCGGGTGTAGCCGACTGCACAATACTCGATCACAGTATAATGACGGCTTAAAATAGATGAAAATTATTATTGTTATTTTTGTCGTTGATCATCGGAAAACTGTCTGCCAAATTTCCGCGGTTTAGCTGCCCATAAGATATTCGGATTCTATCGACTTGCCACGCCCCCAAAAAACTTGTTGCGCAATCTTTAGAAGAGGTCAATCTGCACAATTTAATTTCGGTCAGACAGACGGACATAAGCCCAATATGCTCACTTCACGTGTTGAACGAGTGTGAAAACAACAACCGAAGGAAAACGAGAAAAAACTGCAGTGAGGTGCATTGGCTCAGTTAACGTTGCCGCGTCTCAGCTCGCGACTCGCGACTTGCGGCTCACGTTGCATTAATTAACATTTAGACAATAATTAAATTATTCATACAAATGTGGCAAATGTACGCGAAGGCGGGGCCGAGCGGAGGCACCTAAAGGAGGCACCTTCATCAACTCCATCGCTGATGCGACCGCCGATTGCGTCTGGCAGCAACAGCCTATTAGTATGGCTTATTGCCCGGGCTACCGATCCGATCCGATCCGAGCCCGAGCCTATGCCCCCGCTTGCTCCCCTCCCCCCGTTCGCCTGGCAGCTCCTGCAACAGCTACGATCTTATCGGCAGCAGGGCGCGCACGCGCAACTCGCGGCTCGCACAGTAGCTGCCACAGCCGCCACGGACGACGACTCGAACGCAGCCTACATCTATGCCTCTTTACATATGTATATGTATGTAGATACGTACGCACACACATGCAACGAGCAACGCCGCATCTCTGGTGATGCCAACCTCAAACACTGCCCAGCCGGGCATTTGCCCAGCCTTTGTCTCTTAATTCTGTTTGAAATTATATATTTTACTAACAATATTTTATTTCGAAAACTTAATTTGTTCTTTTAGAAACTAAGAATAAAAACGTTTTTAATGAAAATTGTGTCTTTGTTTTGTAAATGTTATAGACTTTTAATTAAATACATAGAAATGTACGTGTGTAAACCCGTCTTCTTTATCTTTGGAACTTTAAAATACATTTAAAACATTAAAACTTAATACAAAAAATCAAGCTAAAATTTGACTTGTTTCATTATATACATAAAGTGCATAATATATTTATATTATTTTATATAGATACTAAAAGTCGTAGAAATATGGCGTTTTATATTTAAGCATTTAGGATTTTTTTTATTTTTAAGCAAAAAATTAATTAAAATAAAGAAATTATTTCTTTATTTAAGTTAAAATAAAGAAAAATAAATGTAATTTTGCCATTTTTTGAGGTTTTTTTATTTTTAGATTAAAATTGCAATAAATTAATACATATTCCCTTTATTGTATTAAATTGGTACAAGCTGAAATCATACACTATATATTGATTGTTTTCTTTTTGATCAATAAATTAGCTTTAGAATGCAACTTAAAATTTTAGTAATTTAAAAATTATATAAATACATAATAAATCGCGACATAAATATTTATAGTGTTATATTGGAAAAGTCGTGAAAAAGTTTAGCTTAACTTGAAAAAAGTTTTTAGATCCTAAAAAAAGGGATATTTCGTATAAGAAAGGCATTTCACACTGGATTTTAGCCCAGGCGAATGTTAGGCTGTGTGCTCTCTTTCCCAGTCTCCCTTTCTCTCTCCCTCTCTCGCGCTCTATTGAATGAATTCATGTGCTGTTGTCCAGTGTAATTGCCACACATTGTGCAGCGGCCTTTTAATGCTAACAACTTGCTTAGGCAGCAGCTCGTCTGATGCTCTCCGCTCCTGTTGCTGCCTCGCGAGCAGCTGCGCCCTTTGCCCCGCTCGCCCCGCCGTAATCCCTTAATTTATGACACTCGCCGGAGTCAACTAGAACCTGGGCCAGCCATGCGAGGCAAAGGGGTGTCATGTGACTCCATGACAACAATTTGCAAATATTTTATTAATAAATGGCATTGCCCAACTAAGAGAGCGCGGCAGATAGTGAGAACGCGAGAGGGGGAGAGGGGGAGAGGGAGAGGGAGAGAGGGAGGCCGCAACCAGAGGCCAGTTTTGTGCCTGCAGCCAAAAACTTGTTGACCAGAGAGCAAATGCCGTCTTCTTGTGGCTTTATGCAGCGAAGCATGCAACGACTTTGCAGCTAAATAAAATTGAATTAAAACAAGAGTGCAAAAGCGGAGAGTGCGCGACTGGTAGATGCCCTGTAGTCAACTGTGAAATGATATAGTTAAACGTTGCATCTGATTTTTCTCTCTGCTCGTTCCTAGGCTACATTTATCTTTCTTCGATAGCTTTTATATATGTATATACTATCAATCGATATATATCGATGTTGTGCATTGATTTGTGGTAGTCAAGAAGGAGGAATTGGCTTTCTAAATTTTGTGGTAATCAGCTCCAACATTTTTGAAGCTCTACTTAATGAAGAAGATATACATAAAAACCATAAATAAATTCGATACGTAGTTGATTTGGTTGCCAAATTGTGGGAACAAAAATCTGGGACCTGAATTAACTGTTGACATACAAAGAAAAGATTACGCCAATGTTTACATTTTACTTAGAGTTTAATTAAAAGGCAATAAACTTAATACGGAAAATTCGATTATTAGTTTTAAAATTTGAGTAATATGATAAATGTACAAATGAATTATTAAAGTGACATTTTTAAGCTAAAACCTATTGCATTTTGGAAAACTGGCGCAACTATCGAAACTTGAGAAACACTTTAGATCGCTAGCTCTCATGATCTCTGATAGACGGAATTTTCGACTCTTCTTTATGTAATATTTAATGTTGCATAAATTGCACTATTTTAATGGGCATTTAGAGTGCTCTATGGCTGCCACCAATGCAACTGTCAACTGCCAAGTGGCATGTGGCAAGTGGCAACTGGCAACGGTAACTCGGGCGACTCGCCGCGGATCTGGAGCTGGCACACGGGGTATGCTACAGGCCAGTTCTGTGGGCAGCAATGCGGCGCGTGTGTGTTGGCTGGCAAATTGAAATCGAAAAAGAAAACTCGTTAATTAAAAAGTTAACATGTTGGTTTGGCCAGAGCCATGGGCTGGCCGGAGACGACTCTCATTGCTGAACTTGGCTTGCAATTGGTTTTATTAATAATTAAGAGGCATCGTCAGCGGTCATCATCATCATCGTCATCGTCATCATCACCGGCGGCGGCGGCAGGAATTGTGGTTTTCGCCGCTGCGAAGGCTTATGCCACATTTTTCCTGACGTCTCCGCGCTGAACGGGACATGCAAACGGCGCTGGGCCCAAAAAGGGGGCGGGCAGGTGAATGCAACAGGGGCTGGCCAGGCCAGACCAGTTCTCGTCGTCGTTGTCGTTGTCGTTGTCGTTGTTGTTGTTGTTGTTGTTTGTTAAAGGAAGTGCGTCGCGCCAAAATGAAAAATGAAGTGCGCAACGGCCTCTCTCTCGCACATAATGTGTTTTTATTATAATTTCATTAAAAACAAACAACTGCATCGCGCAGTGGTGGGAAAACGCCCAGAGGGGTGGGGTTCGGGACGAGGACTGGACCTTGCAGAGCGTGTCAGGGTTGTGTTTGCTTTTAAACATAACCTGCAAAAAATCAGTAGCTGCCAAAGGATACTGCACGGTTTGAATTTTGCTTGCGTGTCTTTTTTTATTGTAAAAAAAAAAACGAGTAGTTATACTCTGTTAACAACGTGTCACGGAGTATATTGTGCGTGAATGTGATGCTAAATTTTTTAAAAATTGATTGATAATTTAACTAAAAAAGAAAGACTGAAAGTGCCTGGAGTCTTTAATTTTCGGGCTAAAATGCCTAGCAATAAACACTTTTGCTAACGTTTATTGTCATAGTTTACACTCAGATCGTTAAAACCTCTCGCCTTTTTCTCTCTCTCTCCCGCAAGTTTTGTCATCTACAAATTTTGCGCTCACTTGCAAGAAATAACAGCATCTTCGTATGGAAGCTCTCTTTCACTGGTTTCTCCTTGGGCTTTTCTTAATTGCTCAAGCGGTGTTTTTTCAAGGTCTCGCAATTATTACGCTCTCTTAAGCACTCAAGCTCTCGCATTGGCTCATTTGTGCAGTGCGCAGTTAGTCTCTCTCTCTCCCCCTCTCTCATTTGCACAGATTTTTATCTGAGCAGCGCACGCACCTGAACGAACTACAAACGAAGCTGCAGCCGAAGTCGAAGCCAGAGCCGAAGTCAAAGCGCAAAGCACAAAACGCAAAGCTCGTCGATGGCGCGTCCTTTGCTCGTTTTTTGTGGTCGTTTTCTTTATAATTGGTTTGAAATTAATTTGCCAATTACACGATCTCACATTTAATTGGCTTACCCCGGCGGCAACGGCGAGGAAGCCGACGACGACGATGACGATGATGATGATGATGATGATGATGATGATGACGACAACTCGGCATGGTGCGTACGAGGTTGGGTCGGCCCTTTGGCCGATGCTGTTGCCCTTTTTTGTATGTGCGCTGTGGTTGTGTGCGTGTGTTGGGTTTACGCTTCGCTTGGTCCCCATGGCGCAGATCTCTTTAACGTTGATCGTCATCATTGGCAACGGCAGCATCATCATTATGATCACTGCGCGATCAGATTGGCAAACATCATCATTAGCCGAGCGCTGCCCCTAAACATTGTCGCTTTCAATTTGAGTAAATGAAGCAAACAGTGCGTGCGACATTCGCTTTATGTGCCGACAGTCAAATCCCCTCCCCCCACCTCTCGTTCTCTATCTCTGTTGCGCTTTAGTCTTCATCAATCTGCCCCACTCTACAGTCGTATATCTCAGATCAGTCGCTTATCAATTTGCAATATGCATTTTTGCATAATACGGCCAGCCTCCCATACTAAATTGTATGTCATTCGATCCACAAGGGTAGTGGAGCAGGGGGGGGGGGCACAGGGAGCTGGCAGCCGGCAGGCAACTGGCAACGCGTTAATTGGGTTGAACGTACCGCGCGGATCTTTTGTTGAATCCGCTCGCATACACACACACACACACACATGTTTATGTATGTGTTTTGTATGCATGTAAAAAACCAGTTTGTCGGATTTCAGTTTTCTCAGTTCTCAGTTTTCAGTCTTAAGTTGGCCAACAATTTTAACTAAAGCCTAAACACTTTTAGTTAAAATGCCAATTAAAATATTTTTTTTGTTGCACTCTCCCGCATGCCCCATGATCGATGAGATGTGGCACCGTGCACTAAGCTCTCGGGCCCCTGTCGCAAATAAATGCAGATGTCAATTAGAGCCTCATTAAAAAAATGCGCAAAAGCGCAAACTTTCAACTCGCAATTTGAGAACGCGGCAGCCCCACACAGCATGGCCCAAACTTTTCGATCTCGAGTCTCGCCAGTCTCAAGTCTCAGTCGCAGTCTCAGTCTCTGTCGCCGATTCAGCTCCAAGTGTCTCCGTGTCTTCGGTCTAGTGACTGAGTTTCCATTCGTTTAGCCCCCAACCTCTGGACTTGATTCTGTACATGAGCATCACTTGCACTTTTGTTTGAGGTCTCAGGACTCGGTCTTGGACTCGAACTCGAACTAAGAAGGCTGCCGCATTCCGTCGGTCAGTGCGCACAGTGGTTCGACAGCCTGCCAAAATGGGCCACTATTTCAGCAAATTTGTTGCTTCTATTCCTATGAAAATATTTCTTTTATTTAAAAGAACTATTCCAAATATTTAAAATGTGTTTGTAATTTGAATATTTCTGAATAGTAAATCTGCAGACATTATTATGTGTTGTGTATTTAGTAACTGATACTACAAATAAAATACTTAAGATACAATACAAAATACAATACTTTTTTAAAAAAATTATGAAATTATAAAAGAGCAAAGGAAACAGTAGAAAAGATGAATTTAAATGATTTAAAAATGTTTTTTCTATTCATTAAAATCAAAGATCGAAAGCAAAGTCGAACATACATCAATATAATATATTTTTTTAATAACAATATAATTATAAAGTGCTTTTTTTTACATATGTATGTATGTTATGATCTGACTTAAATTAGTTCCTATTACTTAAAGAAATTCTCAAATGCATTATTCAAAAAGTAAATGTTTATTCTATTATTCAAATGTATTTGGAGTTCCTAGCGAATTCTAACAAAAACTCTACAGTAATTTTGCGAATTCAGCGTGAGATTGCTGGCATGGCCCCACTGTGCACGCTGTTAAACGCTTGCCACAGTGTCCAGCGGTGCGACGACAACGCTGAGTGAAGGTGATTTAAAAATTTTGTCACATTTTCAGTACAAAGATTTTGGTATTTTTTAATGAGCTCTCGGGGATTCTCAGGCAGCACCCAGGCCAAGCCGCGTACTGCTCGCGACTCGTAAGAGTCTCTGCCAGGACGGGCAGAGATCGCGCACAGGTCTCAGGCGGCGACACTGGACGGTGCTTTCGGGCTGTTCTTTATTTTTGTTTTTCATTTTTTTATTTTTTTTTATTTTTTATTTGTTGTATTCTTTCGTTTTCTTTGCCGCTGCAAAGCGGGTTCTTGGTATGCCTGCCTGGCAAAAGTGCAAATTTTGTTGCATGTCCGCGATTTGAGAGGTTTGGTTTTTTTTTGTTTTTTTAAATTTACTTTGATTTTATTTTTATTTTATTTTTTAGTTATATTTTTATTTATTTTTTTTTTGTGCTGTGTCGCTTCTTTCTCATTTATATTTGGATTCTTGTTGTATTTAAATTGTTAATGTGATGTTTATTGTTGTTGTTGTTGCTTCTGCTGCTGATGCCGTGGCTGTTGCCTTTGGGGAATTAGCACTGCTTTGTTGTTATTGCAACTTGTTAAAATTCCACAATGCGTCCAAAGCGGCATTGCCTATATGTTGCTCATGTTCACAAATTCCACACGCCGCGTGGCCTATTGCCTGGATTTATGATCATTAGCACATACAGAGACACAAATTGATTAAGTCCCAGTCTTCGTATCCGTATCCATTTCAAAAACTATTATTATTTACAAGAAATTCTAAAAAAATAAATTAATAAATTAAATAAATGTACTATTCAATCATTTCTATATATCAATTTCTATTGAATTATATTATATAGTTCAAAAAGTGTTGAAAAATAAAGAAAAATATGAATATAAAATACGAATTTAAAATTCTGCTTTGAGCATATGTGAAAAATTTACACTTTAGCTGCAAAATTTGTTTATGATCAATTTTAAAATTCTTTCTAATAAAAGAAACTTAATGCTGGAGAAATATTATCTAATACCATGTGAACTTCTTTTTATTATTACGTACTAGCTACAAAATTTGTTTATGATCAATTTTAAAATTCTTTCTAATAAAAGAAACTTAATGCTGGAGAAATATTATCTAATACCATGTGAACTTCTTTTTATTATTTACGTACTTTTTATTTATTTAATTGCTTATGGTTGACTTAATATCTCTATAAGGTTAAAGACTTTGCCAGCACATTTATTATTAGATTAGCTTGCAAAAGCAATTTCGTATAATTAAATGAGTTTTGTTTTTCTTTTACAATTTACAACTTGAACAGCGACTGTTAAAGCGCTGTTAGGTAACAGTACAGCCAACGCGGCGTATGCGCAATAAAGGAACAAACAAACAACTCAAAACTACGAAAACAACAACGAACGAATGTGCAACGTAATTAATTAACGAATTAAAAGCGTATGCAACAATAATTATAAAGCCAAAAGGCAATTATGCAAAAAAAAAAAGAAAGAGAAAAAAAACTAAAAAGAGGCAAAAGAAAAAACCAACAACAACAGCAGCAAACGGAGCCACGCAATGCGGATGCAATTGTTGGTTGTTGTTATTGTTGTTTGCTGGTTGGTTGTTGCGGTTGCCGTTGTTGTTGTTGTTGTTGTTGTTGTTGTTGCAACGCATTAAATTAAGTTGCCAAAGCGCGCAAAAAATGGAAATTACATGCAACTCACACACATATAAACACACAACACACACTCATTAGAATTAATTGACTTTCCATAATTGAGAAAACAATGCGGTGGCGTTGACGACGACGTCGCCCAACTACCTACCTACTGCCTACTTGCTCTATCTGCTAATACACTCACACACGCACCGGGCATAGCAGAATTTTCAGCCAGCTTGACAACTCCAAATTTGGGCCCATCCTTCAAACTAGACTACCGGAACTCAGCTTAGAGTGGAGCTTGCGCTATGCATTTTTTTATATTGTATCGTATTTTAGTATGTTTTAATTCCTAAACTTTTTATATATTTATTTTATTAGTATATTAATTTTATTAATTTTTTATAAATAATTGTTTGAAAAATTAAAATGTGTTCAAATTAGAATCCAACCAATCCAAGCAACTATGCAAAATAAGTAACTCGTAGAGGAAAACCTACTGGAACCCGATACGCTGTTTATTTTTTATCTAAAAGAGCCTGACTTTAAATTATATAAAATACATTATTTAGTAAATTGTGCAAATTGCATTTGTTAGAGCATTACAAATTTAGTTTTTTTGTTTTATTATTTTTACTGCAGTTTTGTATGAGGTGCATTAATTGCGCTTAAAATGAATAAACGAAACGAAACGAAATGCAAATAAATTGCATTTCATTTGCTCAAGCTGCGTAGAAAAGGGCCAACTGCTGCCTGTTAAAAGCCAGAAATTTTAATTGGTTTTATACACGCATTAGCATAACATAACAACAACAACAGCAGCAACAGTAGCAGCAACAGCAACAACAGCAACAACAGCAGCAATGTTGTGTCAACTCTGTTGTTGTTGTTGTTATGATGTTGCTTGTGGGTGCTTGATTTGGCTTAGATTTGGGTGTGTATCTTGGACCAAGTAATTTAAATAAAGTGTATGTATATATTCACTTTATATAAATTATATTTATAAGCAAGCAAGAAATAATATTGTTATGCATGGCCAACAGAAATTTAGTGAAAATGCATTTAGCCAAGCGCGTAATTCAATTTTATTTTATGCAACTGCAACAGCCACAACAACAGCAACAACATAAGTTTAATAACAATAGCAAAATTAGCAACGATAGCAGCAACAATTGGCACAAATTGTTTAACGCGCCGACGGTTGCTCTCAAATTTGATTGCTTTAATTAAGCAACAGCAACAACAACAACACAACAAGCTGACAGTGTAAAGCTACCAAAAAGCGCAACTAACCGATGCCCTGTAAAATAAAAAAGTAACGAAATATATAAATATAAAATAAACCAAAAATCGATTAACCATATAAATGTATAAAAAAAATTCAAATACTAATGAATTAATAAAATAATTAATCAACGTATAAAAATATAATTAAACCTATACGAACTAAATAACATAAAAACCAACAAAATATACTAGTTAAAGCGTTTATTTATTTAGTTATATACAAATATGCATTTGTTTAAGCTTTGTGCCTGTTTTTTAAATACACAATTTAACTACAGAATATTTTTTAAATTAAAATATCTATTAAATACTATATCTATATATTTTGTGCGTACGCCAATTGAAGCCACAAATTGAATATCCGCTGCGTGCATTATGTACAGGGTATATTCGGTTTAATTTATTATTTGGTAGCTCATTTGTTGGCCCGTCGAAGGCAGCGGCCAACACGCTGGCGATCGTTTTAATTAGACCATTTCTGGGCGCTGGCAGCTGAACCATATTGCAATAGCAACAACAAGAGCAACAAGCACGCAGCTGTTGGCAACAGCAACAATGACAATAGCAACAGCAACAGCAACAGCAACAACAACAACAACTACAACGACAATGTTTATGTATTTTAATTAAGCCTATTTAAAAGGCGCGACAATGTTGCCAGTCATTAATTTTTTAGTATCAGCAACTAAAATTGCGGCATCCACCGTACAAAATTGTCGCTAATGATATGCATTTTTGGCAGGTGGCACAAAGAAACAAATAAACATAACATGCTATATTTAATTTCTGGCTTAATTAATGAGACTTGTTTGCTTTAAGTTTTAACATATTCTAAAATTTAATTAATAAATTTTTAACAGCTGGTGCTAATTATGTTAAATACATAAATAAATATAATTGACGTGATAACCAATTAAAGTTTAGTTTCGTTAAGTAATTTGTGTTAATTAATTATGTCATAAAAGCCAATTAAGTTTTCATATATTTGAAAAGCAAACTTACTTCTTTTTTTAATTTTATAGTTTTTTTTTTAATAAGAAAAAATATATATATAATTAATGTCATAAGATTGAAAACTTTCAATGAGATTTTGATAGTAATATTTTGGAATTAAACAGCGTTGCCAGACTTGTTTTTTGACAAGGTTGTTAAGTTGGCTGCGCTTCAAAATGTAAGGAAATCACGCCGAATTCGTTTAGTGTAAAGCTCGTATTCATTAAATGATTTGCGACTTTAAACGTAGTATACGACATATTTGCTTTATAAGCAAAATATATTTATATATATATATATATATATATATAGTATGCATATGTAATCGGAGCCTGCAAACAGCTGTTGCCGTTTAATAGACGCTTTAACACTTGACCCTAATCAGCATCAATTGATGAGCACAAAGTAGAAAACGTAGCAAAAATTGGCTACTTTATGGCAGGCGTCAGGCTAATGCGCTAAAGCCGATTTTAATTTAGATTTAGATTGATTAGTAATGCTTACGCACGAACTAAAGTGTTTTTATGTGATTAGATCACATATTCATTCGCTTCGATTTCGATGCGATTAAATTGCACGTTTCAATTGGCAACAAAACTAAGATAAATCGACATGCAAATTGACATGATTTATATAGAACACAGAACCTATTAAATTGTTGCCAATGCACTTGCACACATACGCATATCTGTATGCTTATGTATATATATATATATATATATGTGCAGCGATATTATTTAAATTGGAGAGAGGCAACTGGGCCTGAGTCAGCACTGATTGCGTTGCATGTTGTTCAGTTTGTGTTGTTGTTGTTACTGTTTTGATTACATAGATTTACACTTAAGTCATTGCCAGTCGATAAAAAAAAGAAAACATGAGATGTTATCAACGGCGTAGCGAACCTCAAATGCTCTTTCAAACATATTAGTTTCAATGATTTTAATTTAAAATTAAATTTTTGCGCTAATTTTATGTATGATATACTAATCCTATTTGCACTTTCTTGCACTTTCTATATTATTATACAAATTACATTATTGTTATTATTTATAATATTCTTTACTTGATGTACATTACGAATTGAATTAGAAAATATGAATAACCTTTGCCAGTGTATTAGGCGATCGTAAAAACTAATCAGCTCGAATTCCCCGATTCAGGCGCTTTAAAATAGTGCGTGTCTCATTTATAGAACGTCATGATAAGGCACATTTCAGTTCGATTATTATCATGTACTTAGCCATAAAGCAGCCGTCTATAAAGCGCCATAATTGTGCCCATATATAACCTTACATTGAAATATTTTTAGGAGCTCTACTAACTATAAGTCATGCAATTCGCCAGCCTTGAAAAGAATTTATAGTAACAGCTGAGCGGTTTTTATAGGGTGTTGCTAGGAATTATGTGAGTTCTTCGGATCGGTAACTGATATGAATTCGAGTGCCAGAGATTGACTACGAAACTGCTGTGTGAAGCTTTTTTATATTGAGCCTCGTTTTTTAAGGAACATTGTTGTTTTCTTAGCTTAATAAATTTCGGACTATTGACGAACTTCAGCAAAGTTTTGGGTACAAAATTCTTGATTTCTTGACAAAATGTGTTTTGTTTTTAAATTTATTTTGTGTTAAATCGTATTTTGAATAGGCAAAATTATCGATGCTCAGGTGATTTAGGCATTTCGATCTGTGAATAGATTTGCGGTTCATCAGTTGGCTGGGGCTGCCATTGGGGCTGGCTAAGATGCTGCCGGCTTTCTGCCCGCGCAGCGATCGCGCTTAGCCAATTATCGATGCAGGCCATGGATTGACAGCAGCGGCCAGCCGAGTGGGGCAGCCAGTTGCCAATTAGCCAGACTTACCGGCTGTCTGCCTATTTTTTCATTTCTTTTTTTTTTTTCTTTTTTAATTACAACTCGGCCAACTCGCAGCCGGCTGCGAGAATTGCGTCAAAAGGCCGGACTGCAACTCACGTCTAAAGCTGTAACTGAAACTCAAACTAAAACTAAAACTGAGCCTCAAAAGCGACTTCAGCTGAGCTCAACTCAACTCGCTTCGATAATTGCAATGAATGAATGCCAAAAGCCAACAAACAATGCAACGCAAATGGGCCATTTAGTGCAGTCATTAGCATTTATTGTAGCCACACGTACGACAGCAGCAGCAACAACAACAACAACTTAGACAGCAACAACATTATCCGCGAGATAGCGCTACATGCATCATTACTACAATTAAGTCAATATTTGCGCGCTGCAAACTGAGTTGTAAAGCGGAGTCATCGTCGCCGCTGCGTCTTGGGCCTGGGATAAAAGAGCTACCAACGTATTAACACATTTCCATCCATTACACTAGACAACATGTGCATAAAACAATTAAATACAAAAAATTGCTTTAAAAGAAATGTCTCAAAATATTGAAAATATCTCATTATTTGCAATATTTATCTCTTACTTACTTAAAAAATTAGAACTAGAAATCAGGGTTATTATATTTTTGTACTCGTTCTCAAAATGAAAAGAGTATATTGGGTTTGTGCAATGTACACACTTACCAGTTCGTCCTCGATAAAATCGATATATCTTCCTCAACTTTAAAGCTAGATACCTCCTCTAAAAATCGCACAAAAAGTTTTTGTATTCGATAAAATTCATATATTTTAGAGGTGGGTAACCCGAGATTATTAATTTCTCCACAATTTTAGAGTTAGAGTCAGCAAATTTAGCAGAAAGCTAAATTATGATTAATAATTATATCAGTTTTTGACTGCTTTACTCTGAACAAGTTTTCTTACTTGTTTTTTTAAATTTTTAAAATTTGCGTATGATTTTTTCGCTCTTCGAAATTTCTATAATTCTTGATTTTCTATTCAATTTCTATAATCCTTTAAAAGAGGTAAAAAAATGTCAAAGAGTTGTTTTAATTATTTCGATACCTTTACTGATTTTTCGATTATCGATTTCTATTGATTATTTCTTAGTTGATCTCGGGGAACGAGTGCGCTTACATAGATTGTGGCACAGTGCCCCGTAACGTGTTGCACAGTGTTACTTAATGGCTAAGCGCAAAAACTTTTCATTTGAGAAGCCTACACACTTGGAGAGAATGTGCACGAGAGGCCCAAGGAGAGTGATGGGAGGAGGGGGGGCGGGGGGTGTTCAGGAAGAGGGGTGCAATGGAGAGGCGTGTATGTCTAAAAGTAGTCATCATTAAAATTCCTACAGTGACACACAGCAACCGAGCAGGCAACCGGGCAATCGGGCAGGCAGGCAGGCAACTCAGCAAGATTGTTGGGCGGGGTGGCGGTCGGGTTGGTAGGAGGGGCCTAGGGGCAAGAGGGGGTGCGCTTGTACGATGTGCAACTGCAACTGCAACTGCGACAATGGCCAACAAATCCCCAGCTGGGCGGCCAGCTAAGCAAACACAATGGAGAGCCAATGTGGACGCTGCGCTTGTTTCAATTTTCGTTAATTATGTTATGAAAAAGGCACAGAAGAACAACAAAAATAAATAAAGAGAGAGAGAGAGAGAGAGAAAACACGAAGAACACTTCAAGATGCAACTGGCAACAGGCAACAGGGGCACATCTTAATGAGTGAATGCAACGACACCCAGGAGGAGCAGAAGGCGACTGCTTTAGATTTATGGCCATGCCATCACACACACACACACACACTCGCACACCCTGTAGACGCCATTGGCAACATCAAAACTGAGAAATGCCAAAACCGTAAACCTGGCCACAGTCAAACGGCCCACGGGTTGAGCGCGAGAAATTCGCGTGGGCGTCTAGTTCTTTAGTGTTTGGTTTTTATTTCGCTATTTTCCTTATTTTTCTCTTGCGTCTAATTAGCATTGCAGGCAAAAGCCACTGAATGCCGCATGTGGCACATGCCCGATCCGCAATGCTTTCTGGCCCGGCCAGACTCCCGGTTTTACCTTTTTAGGTGACAAGTAATGCTAATTACTGCAGCCCCGCGATCGGTCAACGTACCTAATGCAACAATACAAGTCATTAAGGCGCGTGTGGAAGTCGCAATGACATTAGCTGAAACCAACAAATGATTAATAATAATGAATAGGGAAGTCAGGACTTGTTTACTTAAATTAAAAAATTAACATAAATTGAACTGATATAAAGAAATTAAAAGCATATTTTATGGTACCAAAATTCCTAAATATACGATTAAAATAAATAAAAGTTTCCTTAAAAACGTTTTCGAGTATTTTTTAGCTTAATTCATTTTGTTCTTATATCAATTATGAAATCAAAAAATATATATTTAGTTAAAATGAAAAGATATTCAAATTTAAATTTTAATTTCATAAATATAGACATAATTTACCTATTTATATTTGCCATTTCTATGCGTTGTATAACTTTTTTGTCAGACAGATTTTTTTGATTTCTCTTATTTACCTATATTTTGTTATACAAAATTTAAATTTTCAAATATATAGAGTTTTGATCAGTATTAAGTATGGAAATAAATTCGATCAAAATTTATTCTGTGAAACATTCTCAAGAGATCCTTAGTATTTTAACTTTGATGTACACTGCTACTGTTAGTTTACTGTTATCTTGCATAAGCATTCTGGAGGAAAATCCAAAATTGTAACATTGATACAATTGTGTTATTAGCATAATGTTAGTGGTTTATTATAACAGTTTGATGTTATTACCATATTAAGCATACGTCCCGTACGTCAATTGAATTCTTCTAAAGATCGATTCTTTACATTTGTACAGTAAAATGTAAGTGCTAAGTCTCATAGTTCTATAGTTTTTACCATTTTTTTTCCTGTACACTAATCATTAATCATTGTTATTCTTAGTTCTGCTCTTGTGGTTGTTGTTGCTGCAATTATACATATATATATTTATATATACATATATATATATTTTAATTAAATTTGCGGCAATCGCCGCTGCCGTCGTCGACTTTAATATATTTTTTAATTAACGCCTTTTTCTTAGTTGCTCGTTTGCTTTCATTTTTTTTTGCCATTTGCTTTCTTTTTGTGCAACTGCAACTGCGCCAAGTGCATTAATTGTTAATTAATAATTGTTGTTGCCGCTGCCAGCAAATGCAATTAATTGCATTTGCCTTGTTGTTGTTGGTGCTGTTCCTGATGTAGATGCTGTTGGTGTTTTTTGTTTGTTTATTTTTAGTACTTGTTGTATGTGTTTATAATTATAAATTGTATTTCCATGTTTGTTTTTATTTTTCTTATTTATTTTCTGGCCTCTCATTCGATTAGTTTCACTTAGCTGAGACAATTCGTGCTCTCATAAATTTAACAACGTCAGTAGAGGTCGCTACGCCTCCCCCCTGCCGTTGACCCCCCCTCCACCACCCCTGCCCCCCTATGTCAGCCAGCTTTGGTGTTTCTAATTTAAATAGAATAACAAACTAATTAGTGTTGATATTTTTTCAACATTTGTTCAATTCTCTCCGGGCAATCACGATTGTTTTTTCTTTTTGCTATTTCTGTTTCTCTTTTTTTTATTTGTTATTTATATTTATTTTAATTGAAATGCCTTTGGTTTGTTGCGTTCGCTTCGCAATTGATTTATTGTTAATAAAATTTTGCTATTGCCTTGTTAAATGTAAATGTGGCCCGATCTGACTTGCATAAGTAATCAAAATGCTAAGCACCCAACCTAACAGCAAAAAACAAATAACAACAAATAACCAGCACACACAGCGCACTCGATTATTAATTACATATAATTCATCCAAACGTTGGGCATTAGGCAACATTTATAAATAATGAAAGTCGCAGACTGTATGCTCTTTTTTGTTGAGTTCAAGATACATTATGTTAGTGGTACAGAAAAATGCTAATGAGCATACTTTAATTCCGCCTTCTGTCGCACCTATGTTAAGCTAACATTATGCTAATTGCAGCAGTGTTCAACGCTGTAAATATCACCTCTTACATACATATTTACTTGTCTGGTGAGCAGGCGAGCGGCAAAGCTCAGGTTGAGCTTGGCAAAGCTGCCAGTATAGCTGTAATGCCAAAAGCACTGTGCGATTAGCATAGAGGGAGACGCGATTCAAATAACCAGACAATTTAAATGGCAACGCGCGCAAACGCAAAACGATTAGGCAGGAAAGAGTGAGCACGATACAAAAGTGTTATGAGAGCGAGAACGCGCGCCTCGCCACATACAGCCATGCATTTGTACGTATGTACATACATGTGTCAGCAGCATGCCAATTAGCCGGCGTGCAGTCGGCGCTGGCGTCAGCGGCGACGCCGGCGACAAGTTTCGTTTCAAACTCAAATCTTACATATTTCGGTCAATTGCGTTTATTTTTAATTATATTTTCGTGCGCTTTTTATGTGCGTGTTGCCGTTGTTGTTTTAGTACTTGTCTTAAAATTAATCAACTTTGCTATTTTTAGCTGGCTTCGGGAGCGAGAGAGAGCAACGAATGGGAGAGTAAGGCATGTGATCACAGCTGACTTTTCGTATACATAATTGCTGAGATTTCTTGTGGGCGACATCTTTGATTGATTGATTGTGGGCAGCGTGCATGTGTGTGCGTGTGAGTGTGTGCGTGTGAGCCTGTGAATGAATGAGCTTGAATCAGTGTGAATGAATGCTCGTTGCATTTGGCTGGGCGCCAATCAAACCAAATAATATTTTTATAGTAAGCATATAAGTAGTTTACCCACTTTGCCGCCTCTTGATGGATGTGCCAAAGATGATTTGTGCATTTGAAATATGTACATTTTAGAGTTGACAAGCTCTCATAAATATTCAAAGTAAATGGCGCATACCTCTGACTATATCTGGAGAATTTGCACGTGTTTTGGGCTTCCCACTTTTTTCAATGGGTTCGGAACAATTTGAATCCTATTTTCAACCACATTTGAATATTAACTTATAAGTTAGTTTATTGAAATTGTTGTTAACTTTAACTTTTCTTTAATTGTATTTTATTTGCAATGATAGCACATTCCTAATAATTATTTTTTCTCTATATCTTTTTAGGTAAGTTTTCAAAGGCCTCAAACTAAATTTTGCTCACATGTAAGCCAAACAAATACAAATTAAACAACACATTAGATATAAAACTTAAAAAAAAAAAAGGAATCATAGAATATATGGTAAGTATAATCAGCATGAGAAGCGCCTAGAGAGGTGCTAGCGACTGTTGAGAAGCATATAGAACGGACCGCAGTTTTGCTGCCCAGCGTTAACAGTGGCACTTGTGACATTTCCATTCGCCTGCTTTTGTCGCTTCTATCTTGTCTGTGTTTGGGCTTTTTCCGTTTATTATGCCAAAGTACTGTCATAAAACCAACAACAAGAGACAACAACAACAACACAGCTACAGGTATACAAACTAGCAGGCATTTTAATCAGCCAACAAATGAACCTTGCGCATATTTTCAAACTAATTAAGCCGCAAATTATGAGCACCTTGTCAGCGTGGGTTTCTACAGGCTTAAAAACTTGCCGTTACTTACGTTTGTTTTGGTTTTTTGTTTTGTTTATTTACTTATTTATTTTTTGCGCTTTGCTGGTATTACGACCGTTACGAATTGGTAAAAATGCGCCAAGGGCTGCGGGCTTACTGCAACGGCTACTTATTTTATTTATTTAATGTTTATTGTTATTTGACGCATGGGAGTCGATTTTTAATCGACATTTTTGTAGTATCCATTTTTTGTTTATCTATTTTACGAAATCCAAATTTGCTTAGCTTTATGACCTTTAATCAGAGAAAATAAAGCAAACATTTTTTAAACTTTCTGTTAAAAAAAAAATCATATAACTTAACCTTACACACTTTTGAAAAAAAAAATTGTAAATTAAATGGATTGTGGTTGTCACAATTTGTATTCAAAAAAACTTTTGACCAAAATTTGTGCATGCAAATGTCTCGGATCCATAGTTACATATTACATATATTAACTATATATTATTACATATTTCAAACTACCATAACTCTGTTAAAACTGAACCGATTTTCAAGTTTGATGCCAGTTTGGGTCTGACTTTTCATATTCTAAATCTTATAGAAATGGTTGCAAAGAAACTAGATTGTGATTTGTAGAGTTCTTATTACACATAAGTCTGTTATATATTCTGCCGGCTAAAATTAGATTCCAAAAATAGACAGTGTAATGCCTTAGAGTTGCCACCTTAGCGAAAGTAAACCTTTTTCTGAAAGTTTCGTCATTTAATTCCGTTTGTTGATTGATTCATCGACTCCACCTATCATATCTAAGAATGCCAGTAGTGCTTAGGCAGCCAAATATCATTTTCTGGGGGCGTTGTTCTGCAGTTTGTTGTCGTCTAGATTTTATTTTAGGGCGTTCTCAGTGACGTTTCGAATGTGTAGATAATAAAATTAGGTGGCCTTTGTTTTGGGTTTTTTTATTTTTATATTTTTATGTAGCATTTTTTATGTTTTTATTGGATGTTTTATATAATTCGTGCTCACAGCGCGCACAATAAATTTCATGTGATATCACAAGACGTCTGTGGACAGTTTTTTGTTCTTGTTTTTATATTTTGTTTTTGTTTTTTGGGCGTGTGAAATGTGTAAATTACGCAGCATAATCGCAATTGCTGATAAGTTCAATTAAAATAAATTAAGTATCGAGAAGAGCGGCAACGGCGAGCACAGGCTGACAAATCAGAGGAACAGCCAGTCCCTGCCCCCTGCCCCCCACCCTGCCTGGCTGCCCTAGACCCAAGAGGTGGGCCCATTAAATGCAACACTGACAAAATTAATTGCCAGTTTTTCGCATTTGGCAGAGCAACAAACGAAAATGTCAAGAAAACGAAAACCAAGACGAAGACAACGGACGACAAAGACGACGATGACGATGAGAAAAACGAGCAAAAATCAAACGAAAAATTATGCGCCAAGCATTTGGGGAGTGGGTTAACAGCGGGAGGGGCAGAGCTCTGATAGCGAGTGGGGGCAGGGGGGCGGGAACGGGGGCAGGGGAGCTGTTGCCATGCCTAGCGTCGCTTGCATTGCAAATTAGCAATTGCTGTCAGCGGCGGCAAAGCTGCTGCCAACTGAGCGGAAGTCGCCGCAAATTTGTGGAGGAAATGAGTTTGGCCCGACGCTTGGAACTTGCAACCGATTGAATTGAAGTCGTCGTCGTCGTCGTCGTCGTCGTCGCCGATGTTTCCCCTGCTCACCCCGGGCTTTGCCTATTGGATTAGTTTGAATTGGTTTTTCAATTTGTCAATTGGCAGTTAAAGTGAGAGGCTGAGAAATCGAGCAGCTGCTCGAATCGCCAGCTAAACTTGGGCAAAACATCGCAACACTCGATCTTGGAATAACCAACATCCGAACGGATGCAGTACAATTAGAGAGCATGGCTCACAATTAACCAAACATTAGAAATGGGTTCTGTTCTATTAAATGGATCGCCCTTAAGTGTTACTAAAGAGAAGAGCTTTATTTTATCCTTAATGTTATACGATCCGTCTTGGTAATCTCAATACAACTTCATAGTTTATTAAAATGAAAAGGCCTCCCAATTTAAAGATTATCAATAATATTTGTATTCCCCTATACATTATTAACTTTTAAAATTCAACTTCTTTTTTTGCTTTTACTCTATCTGAAATTTCTTTCTTTCTTGAGTTTAGTATATTTTTTTTCATATTAAAGCCACATTGTCAAATAATTCAAAACATAGTTCTTTTCGAATATTAGACATACAGAAATTGCAATTTTCCAAAAATAAATTAGATAACTTTTTTTTTATGTGAGAAGAATTAATTCTAATTTGTTGTTTTTTTTTTAAATTTATGTTTTGATCACATATATGTATATTGACTCTTATAGAACTTTATTCAAATAAATATATAAATTGAATTAAGCAAAATAAATTATTATATATGCGAGCGATCTCCGTGCTTAAATGGAATGTTACATAGTTGCCTCATTTATTAGCATGTTGTTGCAGCATTGTTGGCAACTCTGTCAGTGTCTGCCATATGCATAGCACATTAGAGCTATCCATGTGCCTACACCCCCGCCACCCCCTCCACCCGCGGCGGCCCTAAACCTGCCCTTCTGCAGTTGGTAAGCATGGCTGGCTGTGGCTCTGCTGCTGCCGCTGCCGCTGCTTGTTTTTCTGCTAATGGACAACATGTTGCACGCTTCAAAGCGTTGCATGTTTTTGTTGTTGTCAACTGTTTCTTTCTATTGTTGTAAAACAACAACAGCGCACACATAAAAACATTATGTCTGAATCATGTTACAAAACAATTTAGCAAACAAACTGTCAAAAACATGACAACTTAAAGCGTTGCCTGAGACGCAGACGTCGACAGCAGCGGCGACTGCGGCAGCGGCAGCGGCAGCGGCTGTGCTGTTGCTGTTGACGTTGATGAGTCGAGCACATTGTAAATGACATTTGAGAGCGCACAAGTGTAGAGTGTGGTGTGTGCGTTGGGCGAAGAGTGTGGGAGAGAGAGAGAGAGATGAGCTTTTGTGCCTGCCAGCCAGGCTGACAAATAATATGTGTATATTTGTTAATTCCACATTTGGCACACACACACAGATTGCAGCCTCTCTCACTCTCTCCACTGCCCACCCCACCCTCTGCTCTCTCGCATGCAAATCGCTGTGCGTAATTAAATCAAAGCGCAACCCTTGACGCATTTTATTTAATTTTCGGGTGCAGGAGTTGTGGTGGTTTTGATGTTTTCCTTTTTGGACTGTGCCTCACATATTTTCACACACCCTCAGCGTTCGCTTGGCCATAAATTCTTGGCTAAGCCATATAATTTTGTAAGGCCCCAAGATCAAGCGCTTCAGAGCGATATGCCACTAAAAAAAAGAGTTGCGACTCTGGTTGCAATTAAGTGCAGCTAGCTGGCAACCCTCTGCCGACACGCAATGCCATTAAACACGCATACGTACATACAACTTCTTTATTTATACACATACATATGTACATATACATAACTGCACATGATAATGTCATAAAATTAAATGGCCACACTTATTGTTGCCGTTGTCGTTGCTTTAATTAGAGTTTTTCCAGCCCGCTGTCGCTTTTACACAACACACACATACAAACACACGCAAAAAGCCGGCAAAGAAAATTTCCTTTCCTTGTTCCATGACTGCTGCTGGGCAGGCTGGCTGGCTGCTATAAATATTATAATTATCAAAAACTGCAGCCAGCGACGTTCACGTTCACGTTTACGTCCACCGTCGACGAGTAATCGTAATTGAGTTAATTAACACGCCACAAAACGCGCCAGGCTACACACACACACACTAATACACATGCACACATACATATGTATGTATGCTCCTCAAAGCAAGCGAAGTCGGAACGAGAGCGCAGCCTGAGCCGCAGCGCAGCAGGCATTTAATTGCTTGTACAAAATAATAAAACAACAGCAAAAGCCAGTGTTAGCGGTGCGACGCAACATGCAATTGTTGTTGTTGCCCGAGCCTGCTCAATCGCTCTCTCTCTCTCTCTCTCTCAGCTAGCACTTGCAGCTTTTACCTGAAGAGAGCAAAGCGAAGAGGAGTTATTATGCAGATCGAAAGATGAGCGTATGTTAAGGTTAACATGCTGTGCTTTTAACATGACACAAATCTGTTGGCAGGCCTGTTAATCCATTGGAATGCATTTTGTATATGTTTATTTATGCTGTTGCTTGCCACACACACAATGTTGTATGGCCTGCTGCAAAACTGATGACTAGCACTTGGCTGGCCTAAAGCAAGAACAACAAAAACAAGCGAGACGACAACAACGTCGAGGACAACGGCGACGTAGAGATCATTAAAAGTCCAAAAGCAAAACAATTATGGAACTCATTGAAGCCAATTATTAATAAAAACAGCAGCAGCGACGACGACGACGACGCCGACGACGCGTCGCTGCCGGCGCAACAAGTGGCAAGTGGCCAACAGCAGCAGCAACAACAACAAAAACTGAAAGGCCTGCAGCCAGAGCGGCCTTCGTCTTCGTCTCGTCTTCTTCCGAGTGTGTGGCACAGTAGCAAAAACACAACAAAAGACATGTGGCAAAAAGGGCAGCAGCAACAACAAACATTGTTAATGAAGCTGCAAAGGAATGCAGACAAAGAGCGAAGAACGTGGAGAACGACAAAGAGGAGGAACTGGGCGTGTAGAGCGCACAACTTCACACATAAATGGGAGCAACATGTTGCCAATGTTGATGCTGCCGCTCGCTAATGTTGCCCGCGTATGCGGCGAGGGTGGCATCAAACGTATAGCCATCAATTAATTGTTAAAGGGTTGAGCCAAGAAAAATAAGGAATGATTGTGGAAAATATGTAATAAGCAAACTAATAGCAAGTAACATTTACTCTATATATGCATTACTTATTGATTGTATCTTATAATTCATTTTAGGTTACAAAAGCATAGCTACAGTAACAAATGCCTACTGGCCAATATAATATAAAAAAGCGATGCTAATGAGATTTTGTTGAAATGTTCAGGAAATGAGGAAGCTATGCTAAAAGCCAAAAAGCCAAAAGATGGCTTTTAAAATTCACAGAAATAAATGCGTTATACAAAAATTTCTAAAATCTTCGCAAGTGTATACAAATTGCCTAAAATTGTAAGAAGAACTTTAAGCTGGTGGTAATTAAATTAAATAAATTCTTTAAAAAATGCCAAGTAGTAAAAAAGAAATGCTCAACTGCAATTACGAATTTCGGCAGCAATTTAATGGGCAAGACGAACTCATGTGCCGCACCTCGCATATGCAACATGCTGTGCCATAGTCGACGACGTCGCCGTTGCGACAATTAAGTTTGTAAACTGCACATAAATGGCAGGGAAGATGTCGCCAGCCGAGCGACTTGCGAGTATCATGGCCATGAGATGCTGCTTAATAATGTCATAAAAATTAGAACGGCGTATTAATTGGCAACCAGGCAGCAGGCCGCAGGCAGCAAGCAGCAAGCAGCAGTAGCCCCCAGCAGCAGCAACTGCAATTGGAACTGCGTGTGGGAGCGCAACATGTTGCCTAGTTTTTATTCTGTTGCTTGGTTTGCTTTTCGTTGTAGTTGTTGTTGCTGTTGCTGTTTGCGCTGCAATTTCGCGCAAATAAAATAAATTGGCAGCCAATTAAGTGAACGTCGCTCAGCCGCATATCAGAACAAAAGCATAAAGGCAGCAAATTAAATGGAAGGCGCGAGCAGCGGGAAAAACAAACGAAAAACAAAAGCAACAAAAAATAAAATAAAATAAATAAATAAAAAGAAGTGCATGCAATAAAAGTAGGCAGCAGACGCAACGGAGATAGCGGAAGCCGCTAAAGGCAAATAAAGAAAATCAAATTTAATTAACGGCATAAGCCCAAATGGCAGCGAGCGTGCGAGCGAGAGGGACAGCGGCCAAGCCAAGATTAATAAATGCCAAATGCATGTTAGCGGCAATAACAGCTCACTCGCTGAATTCGCCAATCTGCTATTCAGTCGGTCGGGGAATGCGTCAGTGTTCGTTTAGTTAGTTAGCCAATTACACGACAAAATCTTATATGATCGTGCAAATTGTATTTTTATTGCCAATTATTTATTTATTTCGTTTAGCGAACGACAATGCTGACAGTTAAAATGTTATGAGAGGTGTCGCATCGTTGGGGGGCAGCGACGCCAACAGCAACGTCGACGCGTTAACATACTCTGTAAAAGCGTACACAAACGGTTCGCAGTGCAAGTGTCTGTTATGTTGCTTCTAAGCATTTAAGCTTAACAGCTTTAAATGCGGCTTAACATGTTTCCGTTTGACTGTTAATGTTTAGCTGGGGACTTTGAATTTATCTTACATATGCATATGCAGTGTATGCACTTGGTCGTCTATGCTTGATTCTATAAAAGCGTGTCCAGCTCTCTCTCTCTCTCCCTCACTCCTTCTTTCTTTGGTGTTGCTGCTGCTGTCGTTTTAAATTCAAAAATGATATTCAATTAATTGTCATTTTGTTGTTTGGCGTTGTCGTCGTTTTGTAGATTGCTTAGCGATCGGTGTGCATGTACGTATACATATTTTTGTCTTGCATCACAGCAGCGCCCGACACGTCGTTCATTCATTAATTATCAGCCGCAATCTATAAGCTTAATTTGTATTCAATGCAATTAAAAATCAAATTGTTCAGCTATTCGCATTGCACAGTTTTGTTTAGATTTTTTTTTTTTTTTTTTTTTTTGTTATTAAGCTGTTGAAATTTTGTGCTGTCGTTAATTCGCATTACATATACATATATGCATATATTTATTTCCATTCAAATTTATTGTCGCCCCGCGCGCATGAAAACTAATTAAAAACTCCAATTGACAGCGCATGCTCCCTGTTAAATGCTAATGTTAAAAATACTCTGCTGTTCACTGTTAACATTGCGTTTTTTTATTATTATTATATTATTTTTATTGGAGTTGCCTATGCGGGACAGCCTTTTAATGCTTAAAGAAATATTGCAAATTCAATAAAATGTCACGGCAAATAATTGCAAAATTAAATTAATAAAACGACGGGGCAAAAAACAATTTGCATATGATAATTCACAATAAAAATGGTAAAATACAAATTAAGCACAGATAGGACAGAGAATATAAAAAAAAGAACAAAAAATTGCCACCATTGGAATGGCCAAAAACAAACTCCGGCGTAAATAACAGTCGGTTGCACTTGAGTAATTTCGCATAAAACATAACCAAGTAGAAAGGATATTAATAAACCGACATAAACCACACACACGCACATGTAAACACACGCATACGTTCGCATACATATGTATGTGTGCACATGGACAAGTGCCGGCCATTGCTAGCTGCTGTTGTTGTTGTTGCTGCTGCAGCGCCATCAAGTAAATCAGTGTCCAATGTGTAAATAATTTCCATTTGAATGAGCAATTGTGCATTTTTCATACACACACAAGCATACAGAGAGAAACATACACATATACATACATGTATACACATATGTACATACATATGTATATGCATGGCCGCTGCGCTTTTCATTTGCAGACGGGACGCGTCGACGTTTAAAATCGCATGAAATTTTATTAAAATGAAGTAAATATGGTGTAAACGTGCTGATAAAACGGTTCGTGCTCAGCTATGTAGAAGAAATGAATGGGCAGCCGGCACAGCAACGTCGACGGCGACCGCGACTGCGACAGCGACAGAAGCCTACGTCCATGCAAGCTAGCGCAAGAGAGAGAGAGAGAGAGAGAGAGAGAGAGAGAGAGAGAGAGAGAGAGAGAGAGAGAGAGAGAGCCAAAGCTTAAGCGCCTGTGGGGATGTGACGTTTAAGAGCAAGCGATCATATTTATGTACATTTTGTGTATGTATGTATATAATATGTGTAATTATTGATTGGGCCAACTAGTGATCAATGCGGTCTGTAATTACAGTTACCAATTAGCGGTTATGGCAGTTATACGCATAACCATGTATGTTTATAAGTTATATTATTACAGCAGCCACATGCATACGTACATAACTTACATGTGTGTGCAACTATCGTTTACAATTTACATTTCACGGCTCTCTTGTTATTTCGCTCTCTATTGGCTTCGCTGCTTTCTTTAACATTGCTGCCCGCATGCTGGAAGCGCATACAAAAGTCGCCGCACAGACGCATCCTGAGGCGGCGCAGCATAAAATCGCTTATGTAAATAGTGTGCGTGTGTATGTGTGTTTGGGTAAATTGCAGTGCAATGCAAACGACGTCGCAGCTGTGTGTGCAGTGTGCAGTTGGCGAACATGTTGGACGCGGTTGCTCTGTTATTAATGACGTCGCAACATGTTGAGAGAGAAATGCACATTGTCCTTTGTCTTTGTTGTTGCTGCTGTTAATTGTGAGAATGATGCCAGCCAGTTAACCGTTATTTAATGTGCACTGTCTACAAGGGCCCGAAATGGAAATGTGTCCGTTATTTTCATACGGCTCGACAAATGTAATTAACTGTAATGGCGAGCGTTTGTGAGAGCTTCTGTGCGGTCAGTGTATCAATATGTGCATATGTACAACATCTGTGTATGTGTATGTAAATGTGTGTGTATTTGGTCAAGTGGGAAGGCCCATGCATTGTTATTGCCGCTTGTCGTTGTGCCCACTCGGCGCACAGTTCCTTTATCGGGCGCGTCTTCAAACAAGCAAATTAAAATCATTATTATCATCATCAATGTTGTATATGGGAGTCAGAAGCTAAGTGTTGGCCAAACAACAATTGACACAATTCAACAACAAATACAACAATAACAATAACAACAACAACAACTACAACAACAACAATGGCAAGTGCAATAAACGAGCAATCAGTTTTCCTCTTTGCTTCTCATTCATTATCTGTTAGTCGCCCTCGCTCTCTCGCACTTACTGAACTATCGCACACTGTTTACTTTAATTAATTAACAGCAAAGCTTTTATATCAGCATAAAAATACCCGCTGCGTATAAACTAGTTTACACGGCGCAACTGGCGTCTTAAATTGCATTTGGTTTTGCTTCATCAAATAATCTTTTACACTGAGGGAAAGCTTAGCTAGAAAAAATTAAAGCAAAATCAAAATAAATATTTAAATGCTTAACATAGCTAAAAAAAAATTATGAAATTATTTGTGTATGTGTAAGAAAGATTGGATATATATTGAACTTTTCTTAATAAAAATATTTATAATTTCGTTGATTTTTTTAGTTAAGTATTTTTTAGAACTACATTGAGCAAAAAAAACGTATGAAATTGCCGAAAACTATTTAAATAAATAATGGATGTAAACAAAACAGGAAATTAGACAACGACAAGAAGAAAATTATAAAAACTAGAACTCAGTCAGGTGGGATATATAGTGGATTTGATATGTAATTTCTGCAAGTGTACATCAGCCAGTGATAAGCCATGCTTAAACGTTTCTTTTGTCGTGCCATTAACAATAATCATATCCATAGCCAGCTTGAATGCTATTCTTCTTCTCCTTTTCTTTATTTATTTATTGTCATTTTTTGCTCGGCACATTCGCTACGGTGTCGCCGTCTCTGTCACTTGACAGTTTCAATTAGGCTTTAACACTCTGGCAGCTCTCGGCTTAGAGCTTCGGTTGCCCCAGCAACGTTTGCAGCACCATTTGCGGCTTGGGGCGCTGTTGGCTCTCAAGTGGCTGGCAATTACGTTCAATTAACTTGGCCAAGTTGGTAACGGATGCGAACTGCAGTTGGCCAAATGCGTTGCGTCTGTAATTAAATGATGCTGCCTTCTTGGCCAGGCTTGGCTTGGCTTGGCTCGGCCCGGACTGGACTGGGTTGGCTAACTGCCGGCATGCCACCTAATCATAAGTGATACCAAAAGGAAATGCTTTTCAAAGCGCTCGCTGCAAGAGTGCAACAGTGCAACACTGCCACAGTGCCACAGCGCACCTGCAGCAGCTGGCTGCTCTTCCAGCCACTAATTACATTGATTCTTAGACGATTGCAATGGCAATGGACATGCCAATGCCAAGAGTTGTTGCAGTCATTTTTTCTCTCTCGATTTTGTGTTTCTTTATTTATTTTTCGATTTATTTTTTTTTTTTCTTCTTAGCTACCAACGTCAACTTAATTAATTGTGCGTCCGGCCGCACGCCCGGACTTCAGTTTTATTTATACTCGTTCGCGAAGTGAAAAGAGCATATTGGTTTTGTGCAATGTCCGTCTGTCCGAATGGAATTTTTTTTGTCGCTATTTAAGCTAGGTAATTCAATTTAATCTATATATCTCACTAACTTTTAAAGCTAGACACATCAAATTTCGCAGATAGATTACTGATGACATCCTCAAGGATTGCATAAAATATGTTTGGATATGCCCACTGGAGACGTGGCAAATCGATAACATGTCAATATCCATATCTCCCACAATTTTAGATGATCTCTTCTGAATATATAAAAATCGACATTTACCCAAAATAATAATAATAATTAAAATCGTTTTCGACTGTTTTAAGCTGTTATTAAACTGTGAACGAGTATTGCGCAGCCGGTTACACCCGACTGCCACGTTCTTACTTGCTTTTTTTTTTCATTTTGTTTGGTGCGACTGCAACTGGTTTTCTAAAGCTGCAAACGATCAGCGTTGCGATCGATGCGATCGCTGCAATTTCTATTTGCGCGTAAATTGCTAATTTTGTGGAAAACACATTAATTAGCGCAAAATAAGCGCGCCAAGTTGCAATCGAGTGGAAATGCCGCCAACTGCCGCCGGCTGGCCATGATCATCAACACGCTCCGTGTGCAATTTGGTGAATGCCCCCTTTGATCAGCTCGGGCAGCACGTGGAAATTCAGGCAAATGCCAGACAGATTTTCCGATGCTGTCGCCAATCCAAGAACATAGTTAGCGAAGAGAGAGAGACAGGTGGACGGAGTGAGAGAGAGAGCTTAAAAAATAAAACATTACCTTAGAAAACAAGAAAGCCGAGCGCCAGTCAGCCGCAAATAAGATACCCTTGTATTTATCATTGAACATTAAAAGAATATAAATGCTAAAAAAATGTTTACAAAATGTTGCCAAATGCAAAGAATTCGTATTATAAGAAAATGGTTTGTTTATTTTAGTTTTAAATATTGTGGTATTTTTCTTAAATTCGAGCGCATTGAGCTTTTTGCAAAATAAAAAAGTTTCTCATATAGAAACTAGAAACTCCATCTACCGTGCCCATAAATAAGTATAAATATATAATATATAAATCATGCAATGCATTACATATTTCATGACTAACTTCTAATGCCCTTTGCGAGGGTATAATAACTGAACCCACTCTCTCAGCGCTCTCCATCGTTCCTCACTGCCCGCTGCCTTGGCACTCTCTCATTTGAGCGCACAGAAGAGAGCGCGCGCTCTTCGTGGATGCTTTCACCTAATTAACGCCACTTAACGGCAACTGCATTTGGCATTGGAAGGCAATTAAGCTCCGCTTGCAGTCGGCTGCGCCCCGAGTTCGCGTCGGCAGTCGCTATTATTTCGTATTAGCGCAGTGGGCTTCGCACATAGCTGTCGCTGTCGGCGTCGCAGCCAACGGCATCTTAGCGACGTCAGCGTCAGCGTCAACGTCTTCGATCGCCGCCTGCGTCTGCGTTGCTTAGTCCATAAAAGCGCAATTTGTCGTAATTGTTTAAGCAGAAAGGAAAAAAGCAAGAAAAAAAAATAAATAACAGCGAATGGCAAACTACACAATACATAAAACAACTTAATAAAAATTCCAGTGCCGTGTTGTACATCAGTTGACAAGTGGCAAGAACGGGTGGGGGGAGGGGGGAGAGAGCGCGAGGGGCAATTGGGAATTGTCGCACAAATCAAAACGTTGGCGCAATGTGTCGTTGACGCGGCCCTAAACCGTTAAAGGGGGCGGGAGGGGTGTGGCATAAATCTCACTTAGAATCGCAGGCAGCAAAGAAGGAACGAAATCTGTACAAATAGATTAACAATAACAAGAGCAACAGCAACAATAACAGCAACTACAAATGCTTACGGACGAGCACAACGAATGCCCTGCCCCATATGTTGCCGCAATAATAAACACCGTTTCAGCAGCAACATAAGCAACAACAACAACAACAATAAGCAGCAGCAGCAACAAGGCGCATAAATCAAACAAGCCGGGTCGCAACTGTAGCGGGGTGGGGGAGGGGGTGTCAATTCTGACTGCATGTGGCAGCATTTGTTATTTCGTTTTTTTCCCCCATTTGAGCCCATTTTTTTGCTCGAGTGCGTTGTTGTTGTTGCTGTTAGTTATTGAGATTGAGAGAAACAACAACGTTTAACTTTCAATAGCACTAGAACAGGCGCAAACACAAGCCCAACACTTATGCACACAAACAAACACACATGCAAACACTCTACACACACCCACACACACAAGAACACACAAATTCGCATATGTCGAATTCTACGCTCTACAGTTTTTTGCAGACTCTGTTAACTGTGCAGGCGACAAAAAGGGCGCTAAATGAAACATTCGTTGTGCAGTAGAGTTATTAATACACTTAACATTAAACGCTTACACGAAGTGAAACGAGAACACAAGTCGGATAAAGTGTTAAGATTTTTATTGACAGATACTTCCCATATTTCAAACTGCAACAACTTTGGCAAAACTGAACCGATTTTCATGTTTGATGGCATTTTTTCATGGTTGTCCTGTAGATTAAATCTGCATTAAAAATTTATGCATTATTATAAATAAATTAAAATAAATTTTTTTTTTTTAATTTTTTGGAAAAAAAAGGATTACCAATTTTCGAAATTTAATTTTTTTTAAATTTAGAATTCCAAATCTATATTTATAATCGATTCTGGTGGTCACAATTAGTATAAAAAAACAACATTAAAACACATTCTGAGGGGGTCCAACTTTTTGTCAAAAATCATGCCAAAATGTTAACCTGTCGTGTAAACCTGTCGGGTCCACAGCTCCCGTACTTCAAACGCCCATAACTTTGTAAAACTGAACCGGTTTTCATGTTGTGAATCTGCGATAAAAATATATGCTTTTTAAAAATAAACATTTTTCTTTTTTTTTTGTCTTTTTTAAAAAAATTATTTCAAAATAAGTTGGTTTAATAATTGAACAGCGAAGTCTATTTGGCTTGTTTTGTCACCTGTCTAAGATGCATGTGAAATCGATGGCTGGCAGCAGAAACAATCAGATTAGGAGAGGGAGAGAGGGAGAGTTAAGGCTGGTGCTGCTGTCTCTGACATAACCGAGTGTCAAGTGTCAAAAAAAAAAGAACGAATTCCTTAACAGAGCCAGATATAGTTGAAGAGAGTTGTTTACAGCTCCTCTCTCTTTCTCTCGTTCATGTGCTCGTGTGTGTGCACATGATTTTGATTGGTATTTATGGGAGTTTAAGTACGTTTTGAAAACCCGAAAATTGGGAATTGTTATTGGACGTGGAGCAGCACATGTCGCTGACAGGACGAGGCCAACGGGCAACAGAAAAGCTTTGTGCTACCTACAATTAAATCGAGGACACAATAAATGTATAAACGTGGCCATTAAATTGCTCGAACGGCCACTTAAAAGCTCGTTTTGTGTGTTCAAAACGTAACTTGAAGAACAAATGAAAATATATAATAATAAATATGTATACACCTACATATGACATACATATAGAATAAAATTAAACATGGACCAGGCGGTCGCAGCCGTGACGTGACGTGACGCTCGTCGCGGGGTTTGGGGCGGGCTGTTTCTTGTCGCGCAACATGTTTCGCTATTTAGGGGCAACCCCCGCTGCAGCCGTTTCTCTATTGTGAGTCCATTTCGTGCTTGGCTTTGCAAAGCTTCTGGTGACCATTTTTTTTTTGTTTTATTTTTTTTTTAAATTTTTCTCTTCACTCTCCAACTGTCCCGTGCCCTTTTTATGCCTGTGCAAAGTCTTCGTTTGCATTTTTATGGCATAAAAATTAAAAATGAATTTTGATTGTTTTGTTTGCTATTGTTGTTGTTGTTGTTTTCTTGTCGACGTCTTGTTTCTCTGCTTCTTCGTGCCTTGTTATATATATATATATATATATTTTTTTTGTGGCATTGTTTTAGTTTTTCATATCGCGCACTTGACTTTTTTCGCCGCTATTGTTGCCTGTAATTTGTTTTTGTTTTTGTTTTGTATTTGCCTCTCTTTTGTTTTGCATAAGTTTGGTGTACCTATTTTTTTAATTTGTGCGCGGAAGCCTTGCATGGCCAAAGGACATTGAAATTGGACTTTTCTAGGTGTTTTCACTGGACCTTTCGGGCAACGTGACCTTAAAGCTATATCTAGCCAAATCGAATTTAAAATAATGCACGAAAATTGCCCAAGGCATTCTAATGCGATTTTTGTGTGCTCTGAAAAGTAGGCAATAAATTCTGTTTCGGTTGCCTTCGTTGAGTTGAGAGCAGCTTTCGTTAACTCGTTGACATTTCCAATTTGTTTGGCTCTCGCTTGCACCCACAACTTCGTCCGCAAACTCGATCGCGCTCGCCTTGCACTGAATTTCACCACACAAATATTTCACCACGTTCAATGGTCCCACACACTGTACATTTAAAATCCGCCTTGAATTGAGCGAAATGGATTTTATACTATAAATATATATTGCTTACTTCTTTTTTCTTGATTTTCTTCTTGTTAATTATAAATTGATAATCTCAAAAATAGATAGTTTTGTATTATTTTGAACACTCGCTTGATTATTTTTCATAATTTCGCCATCAATTTTCTCGTCGTGCGTTGCGTGCACAAATTTAATTTATGTGATTTTTGTGCGCCAATGCAAATTTACGCAACGCGACCCGCAGCCCGTCCAGACAGACAGGTGTGGGTGGGCGCTGGGGGCGTGTCCTCTGCACGCTCAGCACGTTTATTCGCACTTAATTCGCACTTTTTGACACCTTTCGGTGTCCGTCAGTTGCACGAAACGACAGCGAACCAACAGCCCAAAACCAAATAAACAAAATTGCGTTGCCCTTTAAGCCTCCCACCCCTCCGCCCCTCTCCCCCCGTACCCCTCACCTGAGCCCGCTGGTGCAGGCTGTCAGCAACATAATGTGCAATGGTAAAAGCGAACAGCGCGAAAAATTATGCAAAATAAATTAATTACCAATTAAGGGTGAGCCCGGGCGGTGTTTAAGGGTTGGGCTGGTCTGGAGGCTGCAGCAGCCACTTCAATAACACACACACACACACACAGAGTGGAGTTGGGGCTCCCGATTTGCAGCTGTTGCAGGCATATGCAGAATTTCTGTGATTTTCGAGTGGCTCGAGTGTGTGTAACGGGTGGACAGCGGTGGGGTGCGGCCCGTGTCGCCAACAAGGGGGTTGCTGACAAACGGGCACCGCCTGTCGCAGCCGAAACGCGTTTATCACATGAGCCTCGGCCACTAATTAGTGTCATTAAATGCGCTCCACATGACGACATGCGACAACATTTGCAAGGCTCCCAGCCCAAATGGACCCCCACGCCACCAATGCCCCACCGAAAAACGGTGCAGTGGCATTGCCTACTTTTTGGAGCGCATGCATAAAACATGACAGAAAATTGCAGCAATGGGTCCCTGCTCGCAGGCCAAATAAATAAACCATAAACATAACTGACCGCAAAATCGGCTTGGTTTTCTAAAAAGTGCGGAACGTGGAATGGAACGCCAGTGGGCTGAGCAGCGACAGTTTCTTATAACCGAAGTAACTTCCGTTAACTCGCGTGCAAACCTGTAATTTAGCACCCCCTACCCCAACTCCCCCCCTCTCCCATGCCATGGCCCTGTCTCAACGAGGCTGACCCGCAATTGGGGTTAAAAAGGGTTTAAGTTGCGACAAACACACACCGCCCGCCCGCCCAGGCGCACTACATGCATATGCATAATTATAGAGCCGGAACCGAGAACGAAACGCAATGCCCTGCACCTCCTGTCAACCACCGCCCCCGCCCCCGCCCCCGCCCCTGCTCAGGGGCTGAACGGCATCCGCTTAGCTAACTAAACTGTGAAAATGCCGCCGGGCAGTGTTACCCCAAAATATATAAAAACGGGGGGCGTCTAACTCTATGGGTATTACGGCCATGGAAATTTGAATATTGATTGGCTTTAATGAGCGCTCAGGTCGCGCAATTAGTTCGCCCACCCGGCTCACCTGGCCAGGTATCGCTTGCGTTTCCGCTTTCCTCACTTGCCTTAAACAGGCGACGGACAACGGACATGGAACGACGGACGTCGCCTCGGAAGCGGAAGTCCCCGAGTGGTCAGTGTTGGTTAAGCAAAGGCTTGTGGCAGGGTTGACAAAGCAGGGAAAAATGAAGAGAAGTCGGCTGTACCCGACTGCGCAATACTCGTTCAGAAAAAGTCTTAAGAAACTATTTGACGCATATATACACGAGTGTATATCCGATGTTTTAAGTCCTTCGCTTAAATTCCTATGAAAATAATTGCGTTCTTACGAACAGACGGACGAACAATGCACAAACCCAATATACTCTTTTCACTTCATGAAAAGGTATAAAAAGAGAATATAAGAAATACAGGCAATTAATATTTTATTATGAATTATTTAATAATGGTAAAGGGAATAAAACTAAAACTGAAATTTATGGAATTGAACAGATTTAAGAAAAGTTGACATAAAAAATATATTAAAATTAAAAGCAATTAGTTGAATTTTCATTACGTTACCCAGAAGAACTAAAATGGAACGGAGTGAAATGTATTAGAAATTTGAATGGAATGTTATAGAATAGAATTTAAATGTAAATGGAATGAAACAGAAACTGAATGGAATGGAATAGGCTTTAATGGACATTACATTATAGCAAATGCTATTGAATGTAATAAAACGAGAATGGAACGTCAATGAAACGTTGCAAACGATCAATAAATGAATTAAATTAAATGAATTGGAATGCAACAAAATGAAACAGAAAGGCAGAAAAATCATTAAAATGAAGGCAAATGGAATGGAACAGTACATGAAATGCAGTGGAATGAAACAAATCAGGCAGGACCAAATTGCATGCAAATTGAAAGCCTTATTTTGGGTATTTAGGAGGTGGGGAGGGGAGAAGAGCTGGAGAGATGAGTTGAATGTAATGCATAAATTAAAAAGCCCAAAAACTATGAATGCTCAATGAATGCGCTGTCTCCGATAAAACGGTGGCATGTGGCCACGCCCACTGGTCGCCCCAGCGCACAATTCAATTGCATTTTGTGGCCCATTGCATTGGCAATGAAATTCGAATTCGAATTTGAATGCGTTGCGCCAGCGTTTAGCATTCAATTCATTTGGCCTAAACTAAATAACAATGCAGTTCGAGTGCGGGCGGTTGGGGCACGGGGAGAGTGGGGAGTGGGCAGTGGGGTTGGGTTGGGGCTAGTTGTTGGCTGACTTGGTCAGTGTCATTGTTCGATTTGTGCCGGCGTTAAATTTACATAAATTGATTTGATTGAATTTTTATGAGTGAGCGCCGTTTGCCGCCGGCCGCAGTTGATGAGTTTTTGACACTGGCAACACACACACACTCACACACACGCGACGTCTAATTAAAGTCATTGCCAGCAGCTGCACGAGCTGCAAAGAGACCATGCAACAGCCACAGACTCGACGCTGAATGCCCCCAAGGCCGGGTCACAGTTGGCGCTACATGGACGCCAACAACAAGAGCAATAACAACAACAACAACGACGACGACGGCAGCTTAATGCATTTGGCCAGAGACGACGGCAATTGATGCGGGGCGGGTAGGCAGACAACGGTTAGGCCATGCCACAAAATGTGGCACGGGGGCGGGGCAATCGGCGGGCATAGCATATTTTTAGGGTTTCGCCGGCTACTGAAATTGGCAACAAACTAAGTATTTAGCGCTTTGCTTTCGACCCGATTCGGCTGTGTTCTGTGTTGGCCTGGTATTCCATGACATTCGTTTTGTGCGCCTCTGCTGGCGTTTGCCAGTGCCAATTTGTCATAAATCTCGTTATTTTAAATCGTTGTTTGGCATTTTGTGCGCTTTGCTTGCATTGATTTGTTGTCGTTGTTGCTGCCCATTGACAGAGGCCTTGGCCATGTTTTGTTATCGCTATCGCGCTGCTGCAGTCAGCAATTTGCAGCAACACGCATTCGCACAAATAAAGCAACAGTGACATCAATCGGGTGACAGTTGTATGTGTTGCGGTTGGTGTCTACACGTCCTGCGCAAAAATGCATTTTCAACAAAACAATATAGCTTAAATGCCAAAATTGTAAATAAAAAATAAAATTAATTTGTAAAAAATATTTGAAGTAAAATTCGTAGCCTGCCTCCTGTGAGGTTTGAACTCACGACCCCTGGTTTACGAGACCAGTGCTCTACCACTGAGCTAAAGAGGCAATTCGTCATCCCGACACCAGTTAGCTTCGCAATGACAAGTGTCCACGCCCACGCACCGGACAGGAGAACATCAGCGTGAAGAGTTTTGTAAACGACGATCGAAGCTTGCGCTGGTCTAAAAATAGCACACACCGCGAAATTGTTGCGACGCGTTGCGTCGCGTCAGAGACGTCAGCTTGATCATTTCAAGGTCACAGCTTTTGCTGACTGGCATTGAAATTTTGTTTATGCCAGGCACGATGACAACGGCTCGTTGGTCTAGTGGTATGATTCTCGCTTCGGGTGCGAGAGGTCCCGGGTTCAACTCCCGGACGAGCCCGACTTTCTGGAATTATTTTTTGAATTTTTTATTTTAATTTTTTTTTATTTTAACATTTACTCCGTCAATATGTCGAAGCCTTTTATGAACAGTGCCAAAAATTTTGTGTGTATATGTGTGCATAGAGTTTGGGACATCATTTCATGGGGTATTAACGTATTGCACCGAAAAGTATGCTAAACTGAAATACGAATCAAGCATTGCACAACGCCGCCGTCTGTTAGTGTAATTATACAGCACTGTTAGTACATGCAGACCAGCTGTTAAATGCCGTTACTTATTGCAGACACATTGATCAACACTTGCCCTGCATTCACTCTAATTTGACCAGAATTGTCCGAATATTAATTAATTTTTTGCTGTGAATATTCTGTGATCACTATGTACACAATTGACTTTGACTACGAATTTGACAGTGTCGAGAAATTCGTTTACTTTTACGATGTCGAACGTTTTATTGTGCCCGCAGTACCGGTGAATTTTGGATATGAGCGCTACATACGCAAAGACTACAACAACAACAGCGTGGACAGGGATATTGGCAGCGACGAAAGCGACGAGAGCGGCGAAAGCGACGACAGCAGCTGCAACAACTACAACAACAATAGCAACAACAGCAACAACTTTCGGTGGACGAGCTCGACGCTGCCCTTTGAATACTATTGGCTAAACATAAGCACACCCAATGTACACACACAAACACACACGCACACACATGCATATATGTAGATTGCCTAGAACTAAAAGATTTTCGCTTTCTTTGCAGATGATGACTATGGATATAACCAAAACTGAACCCGGACTTGTCGGGCTTTCATCCAATCAACAGCAGCAATCGGCACAGCAGCAGCAGCAGCAACAACAACAACAAGCCGCCAACATGAACAACAACGGGCAGAACAACAACGGCAGCAACAACAACAATGGCCTCAGCAATGGCAGCTCTGTGAACAACAACAACAATAACAACAACAACGGCAACAATGGCAACAACGGCAACAGCAACGTGCAAAGCATCGCCGCCGCGGCGAACAACAACAACAACAACAACAATGGTAGCCAACTGTGCGCCGGCTGCGGCAAGCACATCCAGGACCGTTACCTGCTGCGCGCCCTGGACATGCTGTGGCACGAGGACTGCCTCAAGTGCGGCTGCTGCGACTGCCGCCTCGGCGAGGTGGGCTCCACGCTCTACACCAAGGGCAATCTGATGCTCTGCAAGCGCGACTACTTGAGGTGCGTAAGAGAGAGAGGGAGAGGAAGAGGGATTGTAACTGTCATCTTGTCTCCCACAGATTGTTTGGCAATACGGGCTACTGCGCCGCCTGCAGCAAAGTCATTCCAGCCTTCGAGATGGTCATGCGTGCCCGCACCAACGTCTACCATCTGGAGTGCTTTGCGTGCCAGCAATGCAATCATAGGTGAGTTATCGACCTATCGATACATTTGCCAGCAACCTCAGGGCCCTGCGCATTTTCATTTTCATTGTCTGGAAGAAGTTTTAGTTTAGTGTCCAATGCAATTGATTTATTTTTCACCTTTCGTTAGATAATAACGTACAATTTCTTTTAGTTGGAAATTTTATGTTAAGTTTTGATCGCAAATTAAAAAAAATGTTTGGCAGTTTCTAATTTGATAAAAATAATAAAAACCCCTTTTTTTCATTAAAATATATTCAATGGTTTTATTGAAAACATTTCATGGGAATTTTCCTTTTTATACATTTTTTCAAGTAAGAATTTATTTCAACTACAATTATTGACATGATAATAAGGAAAGTAAATTAACAATTAGGAAATACAAGTTCAAAACAGGAAAAAAGGCGTTTGAAAATTTTTTTTAAAATTTGGCATATTCTGACCAAACAATAAAAAAACATTGATTTTCTTTTTTCTTAAAATATGACTAAGATATAATATAAAAGAACTATTTTCGATAATATGCTAGTTTTATTACCGCATTATAGTATCTGATATAATGAAAAATAGGTATTTTCCGGGCCAACTAAAAGTCCATTATATGTTCTGAGATAAGATAGATATTAAAACTTTGAATGATACAAAAAATAAAATAATAGTGGACTTTCTTTTGCTTTTATGAAAAACAAATACACACAATATCTTAAAGGAAATAATTTGTATATTATAATAATGGCCTTTTTTGACTAATCATTAAGTTTCTAATATACCGTTTTTTTTTATAAATTTTGTAAGCAATACTTTTTATAAAACGTAACTTGAAGAAGTTTTCCTTAGAGAATTTGGCGGAGATATGCATTTTGTTGATCCTTAAGTGCAGTATTTATTCTTTGATCATAAAGAAACACGTATAACCTTCAGATTTTGACTTGTTAACTGCTTTCTCGAGCTGTTTTCCCCTAATATTGCAGCATAATACTTATGCATTTTTATGGGCCATTTGCCTATCAACGGCTCCACTAAATTCACACACACACACGCACACCCTCGAAGGAAATCCCTTTTTAATCTTTGGCCAATATACAAAGCCAAAATGGCACTTAGAATTTTATTACTATGCAAAAAAAAAAAACATCGGCAATAACAACAACAAATTGACATCATTTACAAGGTTGTTTTCGTTTTGTTTGCGAGCCGGGTGCGGGGGGTTGGCAACCCCTTTGAGTGCCCTTGAGTTTCTATGAAAACCGCATAAATTTCGTGGGCATATTTGATTCGGGAACCCTTTGGGGTGCCATCAACTAGTCATCGTCATTGGCATCTATACCATCTGGATGGCTCCAACTGCTTGTGCGAATTTATTGCATTTGGCCAATTCGGCGAATGTCACTCTGGAGAGTTTTAAAGTGCGTACACCTCGGGCCAGGTCAACGATTCTCTTTCTGTTTTGGTTTCTTTCGTGCCCTTTGCATTAATAATGCGTACGCCCATATGCTGGCATCTCAGTCGGGGCCCCATTCCCGGCTGCTCTTTGGCCCCCCATCCGCCTGTCTACAAGCTCCATTGATGTTGCTTGTGCAGCGAATCGCATTAAATATTAAAAATGCCGCCACACGGTATTGCCAACCAAAAATATTGAAATAAATGTTAAAACATATTGGCTTATTGTAAAAATCTCGCCCACTCCACCGTCGACGGTTGCAGCTGCAGCATTTCCACACCCATTTCCCATTTTCCGTTTCCATTGCAAATTCGTGACGCTTTTGTTTCGCATTGTCCCGAAATTGGCTTTAAAAATGTAACAGGAGCTGTGTCCCATGCGAGATTGTGGCCTGAGTGCGGCAGGTGCCCGGTTGGCGTTTGCTCGCTCAGATTGGGGGCCCTATTCGGTTACGGCATTTGAATTTGATTACAGAACTAGTTCAAATGAACGGATTGGCACGTTGAGATCGGATAATTTATATTGATGAACTCATTAGCTGGACATTTAGCATATTTTATATCTGAAATCACTCTCAGAAACTATATATAATTACCCTTTTAGTCTTTCTTTTGTAAGAATATAAATTCAATCGAGCTTGATTTTTTTGGTAATTGTTTAGCTCAGTTCTTGTAGGTAAAGAAATTGCAATGTACCCCGATTACTATTTAGCTAAACTTTTGTAGAATATAAATAAGAACTTTTGATCAATCCGGAGAACAAACCATGATAGAAATAATATAAAACATGAAAATCGATTAATATTCCAGATACTTGAGAACTTTTAAAGTCAATTTTTTTTGTCACTTTTGGCATGCTTTTTAACTGAAAGATTAACAACCTCAGAATGTGATTTTTGTGGCGTTTTCTACTAATATTGATGCCAGCAATCGATTAGATATAAAATCGAGTTTTTTTTTTTTTTTTTTTTTTTTTTTAAAGAGTAAGTCGTGGGAAAAACATAGCTTTTGTTTGAAAAAAGTCAACAAAAATAATTTTTAATAGAGGATAAACCTTAATCTAAATGATATTAAAGATGTAAATCAGTTGAGATTCGACAAATCTGTGGGCGCTTAAAGTCTGGCAACGGTACTCCAGGTCCTTGAGAATTTTCAAGTCGAAATTTTGATCAACTTTGGCATTTTTTTTTTACATAAAAAATATATATATTATTATATGTATATTAGCTGATGACTATTACTTTCAGCTTGTTCTTTCGATTGCATTGTTCCGGGTTTCGCTCTTCTCATTCGTTGCGCAGTCTTTTTTTTGTTTTTTATGTGTCGCTCTTCCATTTGAAGCTAATCAATTTTTTACGTAAATTAATTCAATTGCCAGAAAAGTCATTGAGGCGTTGCCGCATGGCCAGCGGGTAACATTCACTGGCCAGGCTCCCCATTCCCATCCACATCCCCAAACCCCGCTCCATTGTTGTTGGAGGCACATTTCACATTTAAAATGCGGGCCTTCACTTGCCACATCGTGAACAAACGGCGGCAACAACAAAAAGTCGTTTTGCATTTTTTTTGTCGCTTTGCTTTCTCTTATTTTCCACATCTTTTTTTTTTTTTTTTTGTAACAAAGTGCATCAAATTGGTTGTTGTTTTTATTTTTATGTTGTTGCTGAAAAGTTTGCATAATTTCCTGTCGCCAGCATCGACGACGTCGTTAGTTGAGTGGCAGCTCGGCCAGTGGCAGGGGCAGGAGCAGGGGGGCATGGGAGGGGGTGGCGGTAAACAGAGCGCGAAGTTTGGCAGTGAATCTTTCGAGCAAGAGAAAAGTAGGAAGAGTGCAAGTAGGAGAGCAAAAGAAACAAGAGTGTGCGCCATTTTAACAATTTTTGTATTTCCTGTTGACAATTTGTTGCTGGTCTTCGCTTGCCCGGATGTGCGAGTCCTGCAGACACACACACACACACACATGTCTGATGTGTGGTATGCATGTCACAGGTGCGTTCAATGCCATGGCCAAAAGCTGTTCTTCTTCTTTTTTATACTTTGTTGACTCAGCCGTTTTTGTTTTTCGTTGTTTTGGTAGATAAACAAAGCGTTTTTCATGTAGACGACGACAACAACGCCACGCCCACACAGCCCACATATATATATAGTAGAACCAGTCCATCAATCGATTTGTTGCAACGCCAGCAGCCAAAAAAAAAACAAATGAAACCCAAAAAAAAAAAACGAAAACCAAAACAAAAAATACAAAAATGTTGACGTAAATCAAAAGCCGAATTTCATATCCGCTGTAAGTCTGCTGTAAGCTGCTTTACCCATGCCCCTGTCCGGGCTACACCCCTGCACCCCTCTCCCCCCTCTTTCTGGCCAGATGGGGCACATGGTACTTGTCAAACATCAAAATGTTGAAGTAGCAAACATCGAGCTATATAGACAAAGCCATTACGTTGGGCTTTATAGTTGTTTTATAGTTTCAGCTGGCGATATTGACATTATTAAAAAGTTAATGGTTGTGGTATTTGTCAAAGTTTTTTTTTTAGAATTATAATGCAATTTTAAATTTTAATATTTAATATTTGTTTATGTAAATAAAATTTTAATATAATATATTTTTTTAAGTAAAAGTTTTTTTTAGATAAATATTTATACAGTTCTGCAAATAAAATGGTTAAGCCGTGGCATTTTTTTTATAATCTAAGCCTAGAATTCTGCATCTATATTTTTTAGTCAGGGTATTCAGTTTGTCATACGTTAACTGTAGCTTGACCGTTTTTTCTGGATTGTTTGGTTTATAATGCGAGTGTGCGAGTGTGTTGGGGTCCTGAATGTTGGGCAACTGTTGCGTAGGCGGCTCCACCGACCAGCTCCAACTCCGCTCGCTTGTTCTGTCAACCTGTACAGGTGCTAACATAAATATTTTGACAAAGGGCTTCATGTTGCACACACATGTTTTTCCGGGGCGGTGGGGCACGACCGCCCATGGGCGACTTCATTTGCAGCTGGCTGGATGCACACTGCATTTCACTGGAGCGGAACTTTGGGGCCCCGTACACCCCCCCCTGCGGCAATTGCAGATCTGTTGCACCACTTTTTCTGTTGCCTCTGACATTTTCAAATGCTTATCTGACTTCCTTGTGAGCCGTCATCATTCTCATTCCGCTTCTCATTCCCCATCTCGTGCCCATCTCCCTTGATGAACAACATCGTTGTCCCGCTTGTTTGACGGTCCTTCCGCCTGCTTCTTGCATTTCCTTTTCTTCGTCTGAGCTTTTGTTTCAGCCAACTCAGTTCCTGGCCATTCACTGGCAGCACTCACAGGTGCCCCAACAGTTGCCTCAACAGTTGCCGTAACCGCTGTCAATTGCCATCTTTTTGTCCTGTCTGTCGCTCGTCGGGTTTAAGCATGTGGAAAAATCGTTTCCAGTTAGCAGTTCCTGTCCCCAAACAGCTTCAGCGCACTTTTAACTCAGCCCTCCTCAATGGCTTGTTGGTTAAATTTGAGCATAAATATATCGAGAAACAAATCCAACAAATGTTGCTGAAAAAAAAAATAAAATTATTTAGCAGTTAAACATTATGGTTTATAGAAAGATAGAAAGAAATTTAAAAAAAAAAAAATTGGTTCGCTTCGAGAACCTCGATTTTCATGGCTTCAATTAATTACCCAGGTTCAAATGCCGTAAAACAAATACTACATTTCTATGAAAAAAAAAAATTAGATTAGATATATAATTCAATATTTGGTTAAAACAAATCAAAAAAGAGCTTAACTAATTTTCAATTTAATATATGTTTATTTTAACAATGCAATTAAAAAAGTTTACTTAAAAAACTCGTCAAATTGTCTTTATTTGAAGATCCTTAAATTTTCGCTATATGAAATCAAGGCTAAGTTTATATTTAATTTTATTTTATTCAGATATGGGATCAGAAATTTCTATATCGGTCAGAGCCTTTTCATAGCTTTTCTAAGATCTTCAACCTTTAATTTTGATTTTATAAATTCCTTTCAATGTTCACTATAAAATAGGAGTCTATCAAATTTCGATTTGAAACCAGTTGCAAATTGAAGCAAAGAATTATCTAAACATTATTATTATTATTAATATCAGGTTCGAAGCCTTATTGTTCGCATCTAGAGAGCATCTGCATCTCTCTCCAACTGTATTCCTTTGAAACCCCCGTCTGAGCTATCAACGTTTTTTCTCTACATTGCAGGTTCTGCGTTGGCGATCGTTTCTACCTATGCGAAAACAAAATACTCTGCGAGTACGACTACGAGGAGCGTCTGGTGTTCGCCTCCATGGCCAATCATCCGATGCTGAAGCGCCATGTCTCGTCCCTGGGCCAGGCCTCGCCAACTGGCGCTGCGGTCGCCGCCGGCGCTACCAGTGGACTGCTGGGCGGCGGACCGGGCGGCGTCAGCGGTGGGGCCAATGTGAACGGTGGCGGCGGCATGGTGAACGGACCGCGCACGCCCGGCGACCACAACAACAACAATGGCCCACAGACGCCCACTGGCGGCGCCGGCGTCGGCTCACCATTTGCGGCTGCCGCAGCGGCAGCTGCAGCCGCCGCGCACATGAAGAACCAGCTGGGTGCGTCCAGCTAAAATAAAGCCCTCTGCATGAGCGGCGGCGGCAGCAGCAGCAGCGGCGGCGGCAGCAGCGTCAGCGGCAACGGTGGCAGCGGCTCTGGTCAGCAGTTCTATGGAGCCGCCGGCTTTGCGCTGCACCAGCAGCAGCAGCAGCATCAACAACAACAGCAGCATCAGCAGCAGCAGCAGCAGCTTATGGGCTTGGGCATGGGCATGGGCATGGGCATGGGCAACGGGGGCATCGCGGGTGGAGGCGTTGGCAGCATGGGCAGCAGCTGTAGGCGCTACCAAAGAAAGTTCTACAGTCGCAACTGATCGGCCCAGATGCATTCACTGGATATATACACAATCGCTCGATAAATGCACATTCATAAATATATATCGATATTTATCAATATGTTATAACTATAATTAAAAACCATCAAATGTTCGTTTTGCTTTGACTGAGTTAAAGTTTCCTAGTTTTAGTTATTTAACTTTTGTTTTATATTATCAAAAAGAAAAAAAACAAACAAAAAACAGTTATTTTGTAGTTTGATTTACTGTTCCTTTAAGTTCTGTAAATATTTTGCGTGCAATTTGTGCAAAAGAAACAAAAAAAAAAAAATTAAATGTATTTAATAACAATTTAAGAAGAAGAAAAACTGTTAAATTTTACTTATAACATTTTTTTTTATTTTTTTTTGTTAATTTGTAAGCCACAGCACCGCTTTTTATATATATAAATATACGCAATATACACATGTATCAATAAATATATATATATATGTATATATATATATATATATATATATATACATATATATATATATATATATATATATATATATGTATATATATATATATACATATATATATTATTTTTAACGCTCGAAGCGTGCGGTGCCAAAATAATTCAAAGCAGTGCCAAAAAGAGGAAAATATAAAAGGAAAGAAGAGAAAAAATAAATAATAAAATTAACATCAAAAACATTTTTAGCGGCAAAAAAAATTTTTTACATGGTATAATTTATTTATTTTTGCTATTTTTATTTAGAAGTTAACAATAAATTTAAAATTGAATTCAATCTTCTCTATAACTATTGAGCTCCACTGTATTGATATTGCATAGTACCCATTTTATGGATCTGCTTGATTTTTTTCCCTTTCTTTTAAGTTGGATGTGTTTTGATCTCTTTTTATACCCATTTCCCTTATAAGAACTATTTGCTAAACTAAGTTTAAGCATATTCGCAGTTAATTCTAAATTGCTTTAAGAATATTATTCCTATTGCTGTGTAATTTATCTGCTTTACTGTAAAAGCCCAAAAGTAGAGCTGGTCCATAGCATTGACATTGTGTGAGCAGATCAAATTTGTAACTATGTTAGAAACTGAAGGACTTTCATTTGCTTCTTCATTTTTAATTTCTTTAAGCCCCAGTTTCATATACTACGAAAAATGATTTTCGTTATAGAGAAGAAACAAAATAATAAAAAAAAAATTATAAACCATCCCCACCGACCATTTAAATTTTTTTCTTATTTATTTTATTTATATATATATATATATATATATATATATGTATATATATATGTATATATATGTATATGTATATATATATATACATCTCCATTTAAAATTTAGGGCCGCCAGCTGTAAAATAAGCAGAGAAATTGGCATTTGGTTATATGTGTAAATATTTAAATTACTTCTATTTTCTATATGTGTACAAGAAATATTTTTTTGCGTTCATTTTGAAGTCTGTTAGAGCAACATTGTTGATTATTATTTAAGTTTAGTTAGTGCGAGGCTAAAACATTTTTTTTTACTAAGTGTAAAAATATGCTAAAAATATTTAAAAGAGGAGTTACGCGAAGAAGCCTTGGGATAAGAGTATATAAATAAATAAAAGCTAAACGTAGCTATGCAAGTGTAAAGAGTAAAAGCAGTTAAAAAGAAAATAAATGGATATATGTATAAAATAAAAGTGTACGACAAAACCGCAAAACGAAGCAAAAGCAAACTAGTTACAATATAAATGTATTTATTAATATGATATAAACGCAATTTTTTTTATTATTATTATTATTATTCAATATGCATATTTAATTGTCAGCAACTCATGCGATTCCATTTAATCTAAAAATACTTGTGCACTAAGCGTTAACTTAAAAAACAAAAAATATATATACAACAACGTAAACTAGCAAAAATATTCAAGTGTATGTAAAACGTATAAAAATCTATATGATATATGCATCAAGAAAAAATTAATAAAAATTGTAAGCCGTAAGCAAAATGCAAAAGCAGTGAAAAGAAAAACCAAAGTGTGTATAAGCAAAAAACAAAATGAAAGTAAAAACAAGAAAAAAAAACAACCTATTTAATAACTATGCATTAACTTCTTATATATACATACATACATATAAACAATACTACCTACACACATAACTATGTTAAATAAATGTAAAATGCATAAGCAAGGTTTTTTTTATTGCGCAACGTCAAGAATCAAAAATATATAAAACTTAAGCTACGCATACAATGATAAATATAGGACCGTGTAGAATGACAGGTATGCGCCGCGAAACAAACAAATCAAAACTGACAAAACAAACAACAAAAAAAAAAAAAAAAAAACAAAAAAACAAAAATTTAAAAAAACCAAATAAAAATAAATGTAATTAACAAACATTTGAAAAGAATTGACTTTCATTTGATCGGCCGCTGGGAAATCGTATTGTTCTAAGCGTTAAAAACCCAATCTCGAAACGCAGTCAAGTTTTTAATGTTTTTCGGATTGCTTACAGTTTCTTTCTAGATAATTTGAATAATATTAATTTTGTTGATCAGATCCCAAGTCGAAAAGACTTGGTTTTTGACTATCCTGATTTCCAACGAAATTTGTAAATTTTGCATGGATTTCTGCTTTTGAGCAGATATGTAATATTCCGGATCGGACAGCTATTGCTCTTTAGGATTAGTTCGTTTTCCTTTAATAGAATTGAATAAAATTAATACCATTAGCACTAATCAGCAAAAACTTTTTAACATTGGAGTACTATATCTGTTTTCTTCTATAGAAACGAATTTTGTGGCTTAGCCTAAATATATTGCAAAACTATGTAGATAGCAAATGTTTTGTTTTTTAATGCAAATATTTTGACTATAGAGATAGATAGATATATATAGAGATAGATATAGAGACTATAGATATTTATAAATGCATATATATATATATATATATATATATATATATATATATATATCTCCCTCAGTTTTAAAGTTTTAAAGACTCATGCAATTTTTCAGACTGATTACTGAGGACCTCCTCTAACGATTGCAGAAAGAGTTTTTAGGCTACAACCTCTAGGGGCGTGCCAAATTTATTAAACAACTTGAAGGGGCGTTAGCCGCATAAATCCGCACCTTCCACAATTTTAACGCCCACTCTTGATTCCACAAATGACAAAAATCGTCACTTTTCCTAAATAAAAATAATAATTAAAGCTAATATTATATTGTGAATGAGTGAAGGGCGCTCGCTTATACTTACTTGTTTATCAATTTATTTTTTGAAAAATGTTTTGTTTTTTTTTGTAAAAAAATAGACATTTTTTGGGTTTTATATATGTTGCCTGCTGGATACCTGTGTGGTATTTTGAAGCTGCTTTAACATTCTAGCCTCAATTTAGCTATTTGCCTGCACTTTAAATGCAGCTGTTGTTGCTGTTGTTGTTGTTGTTGTCGCTGTCAATTGGCATTTCGTCTGCATCCTCGTGCTTGACATTTGTTGACTCTTTCGCTTTGACAGCCATTAATCACGCCATTGTTGTTGCCAATTTCAAATCCACACACACAAAGAGGAACGGAGGGAGAGGGAGAGAAGGAGAGAGCGAGAGAGACGTAGACGGGTACTTTCGATAGGTTGCAGGGCTGGCAGCCTGATAAATGATGTTTCATATTTTGAAGCTGGCTGCAATTGAAATAATAAAACGTTATGCAGGCTGCCGCCAGCCCAGCCCGTCCCCTCCGCCCGTTCCCCCTGCGACCGCCGCCTGCCGCTTGATTAATGAAACTTTAAAAGGAAACACGCGTCCTTGTTGTTGTTGTTGTTGGGGAGCTTTTGTCTGCGGCTGCGGATGCGCGCAACTAGAACGACCGCAAAAACTTTCAGATAAGCGATCTTTTCAATATATCTATGTGAGTGTGTGTGTGTGGGTGTGGGTGTGCGTGTGTGTGACGAAAAGTTTTGGCGTCTTATTGGTTTGCCTTCGATATGAGAAAGCCGCTGCAGGCCATAACAATAAAAGTCATTTATAGATTTCGATTTGTGCGGCAGGCTCATATGTGCGCCAGTCCTGCCCCAGGGGGTGTGCGGTAGGCAGGGGGAGGCGGGGGAGGGTGTGTGGCTGGGCATAAGTTTGACGTTGCATAGTTTTAGGCGGCTTATCAGCACTTTTGTTTTATTGTGTGGCGGCTGCTGTTGGGCCACAATTGGGTTTCTTAGGGCCCATTTGGCGTTGGGGCCGGGGCCGCCTTTGTCTTGGGCGGCTGGTGTCATAATCAGTATTATGCTTATGAAAATGTCTTTTGTGCCGCTGCCGCCGCTTATCAGCAACTGCCTGCGTTGCGTTGTCCTCGTTGGCCTTTGTTAACGGCCCCGTCGCGTCGTCGCCCCGGCAGCATCTATAAAAATAATGTTTCAATTTTGTACGCTTTCGGTCCCGGGCATCGCCTCATTTACTCCCTGTCAATCACAAAAATGTTGAAAAATGTTTTTCATCAAAAAATATATGTATGTATATGTATCTATAAATAAAAAAACATTACGTTAGAAGCCTTAATAAAATTGCTGAAATATTCATTAATTCATTTTTGTGATTTGTGTTCTACGTAGTTATCTAATCTAATCTAATGTGCTTTTACAGTACACCCAATTTAGTTTTTACACGGGTTTCAAATAGCAAGCGTTACCAAATTAAAATTGTTCTCTTTTACACGATTTGTTTTGTTTTAACACAATTTTAAAATTTATACTAATTCTTTTTATGCACTTTTTGTATGTTCTATGAATTATACAAAAATAAATTTTAACTTCGCATTATTCTCATTCGATTGTAAAACTACTAAATAATAGATATATATATATAATGATAATAATAGAGAATTGATTTTCCAAAATGATGATATTTGATGAATATGCGTATTTTTGTCAGATTATATTTATCTTTTCCCAAATCATAATTTTTTAAAGTACTTATATATATATATCTTAAGCGAATTTTTTGGGAACGTGTCTATCGTGTAAACAGAGAACTAGGTATACTAGACAAAGATGTTTTTTCTATAGAAATTTATTAAATAAATCATCAACTTTGTTGAAGTTTTGGCACAAAAACAATTAACTTTTCATATTGCAATGCAATGTTCAATTGAAACAATTATATATGTTGAAAACTGTCTGATCTAACTTACTTGACTGATCACAGATTGGTGATCAGCTCCCATCCCGAACTGTAAGTAGCTAAGTAGAAAACTCCTACCGGTTGGTTGGAAATTGTGCAAAAAGCTGTGGTGTGTAATCTTTTTTGACTTTTATACAAACTATTTATAACACAAGCTTAATAAGAATAATAAGCAAATCGTGTCTTATACTATTAATATATAAAGCTTTCTTCCGATTACATTTCAACTCAACAAAAAATTTATTTTAAGAAAATTGACATCACCGATTTTAATTGAGGTTTAGTAAAAAATACTTTGCCCGGGCTAAGCCGGGTAACGTAGTCCAATTAATAAAAATAAAATATATATTTTTTTGATATGCCCGTTTCTTTGCAAACTAATCTCTTAGTCTTTTTACTGGATGTTGTACAAATGGGGCAGATCGGAACACTAGACATATTGCTGCAATAGTAAAGATCGTTGCAATAATTAATTATTGTGGGAAAACGTTTTCTCTTTTCTAAGATATCCGAATCAAATTTAGTATTTGAGAGTGTCACTGTGCTTTTTACATATCTGTAAAATCCGATCAATATCGGAGTACTATAGCACAGGAATAGGAATAATCAGTCGAAATGGAGTTTTCGGAAAACAAACATTTTTGTTTTTAAAGATATTCTAATGAAACTAGGAAGTTAACATTTGGGCATATAAGGGAATTTATCTATATGTATAACTATAGTAGAACCTTCTTCTTCTCATATTCTTATATATTTTTATCAGATTTGTGTCTATCAAATAAATGTACATATAAATGGACTAAGCTGCTGATTTTGGGCGCACTTGAAGCGAGAGCTGCAGCTGAGCAAAGTCAGTTAAGAAGTCGTGCCTAAGCTGAACCTTGAACAGGGGCGCACACACACACACACACGCAAGATCAACCCTTTCGACAAGTAGCGTAAAAACGACAATAGTGTCAAGTGTCCAGTGTTTTAATTTAAAACAAACAAAGGCATTGTTCAAGCAATTAAATCCATAATTATTATGATTATTGCGCTGCCGCTGGATGCCGCAACCCTTAAGCTAACCTGTACGGCAGCACCCCGCCGCCCAGAGGTCCCACCCCACGCGCGGGCGTTGCGTAAAAGACACTTGACAAATTCCGCGCTGCCGCCGCATGCTTAATTAAATGAGTTTGCGCACAACTCTTTTCATGTTTTAATTACGCAAATACTCAGCATAACTCAGCTGCTGCTTTGACTACAGCGGCAACAGCAACAGCAACAGCAACAACAATAACAAGCTCAAGAGCAACAAAATATGCATGAGATAGAAATTTGTCTAAGCTTTCGGGCTTTGCCGTCGCCGTTGCCTTTGTAATGCGAGCAACTTCAAAGCGGGAATGTCGTCAAAATTCAACGAAACTCAACCCACGCCACGCTTTAACTCTCGCTCGCATTACTTGTGCTCAAATTATTTGAGTAATTAGTTCACCTGCATGACCGATCAGCAGCAACAACAACAACGCGAGCCGCAGTCGAACTTAACTTAACGAAGCGTGTACAACGAGAGCCGCTCAACGTGTTTGAAGCGAACTAGTTGCGATTTAGCATATACTAACATTTTGAGAGGCTGTTAAAACTATTTTAAGTTAGTTTCATCTTTAATATAAATTTATAGTTCGCCTTTCTCTTTCATTGCAAATCGAGTTTTAGGTTATGTTGAAAATGAACAGTTGCGGAGCCGCTTTAAAGTAAGCAGCAACTGATGAATGCCTTATGTAAAGAGGACTCGGCACATATGTATTTGTGCTCGCTACTGTACTAAATATGCGCAGCCCACAAATCACGCAAAGGCCAATCAAGAGCCCACCCCCCCTCCATCCGTGCAGCCCTCGACAGAAGCCACAAGCCCCACCACCAACGGGGGCAGCTGAATCCGAATCTGACCCACATGTCAAGTGGTGCACATAGCGATACTGCTGGGCCTCGGCAGGGGGAGGTTGGGGGTGCGACCCAAAGGCGTAGGTGTGGCCAAATGTTAAATGTATATCCGTTGTTGTCGTTGTCCTCGTTTCGTTGTCGTCAACGTCTTAAAGGAGAGCGCGCGGCGAGCGAGAGCAGAGCGCGTGCAAAATGTAAACGCCCACTTTTTGTTATTGCCTGCCAGTATTGCTCCAAATGCCACCACCGCCACCACCAGCAGCAGCAGGAGCAGCAGAGAAAAAAGCGTCAAGTATTATGTTAACGTTAACAGCGCGCTGTTCTGTTAAGTTCGTGTGTCTGTTGACGCTGTTGTAGGCGTCGCCCTTAACGCAAGAAAAAAACTACAACAACTCAAACTGCGACTCCAAGTGCAACTCCAACTCCAACTGAAACTAATCATTGTTGTTGTTGTTGAAGTTGCGCTTTTGTTGCCTCTTTGTGGTATCTGATGCAGACAAACTAAGCAAACGGGGTTGCATTCGCGCCACGGGGTTGGGCCGCCCATTAATATTTATTTCGCCTGCTCACTCGCCGGACGTTGCTGCCAATTGCAGCTGCAGTTGCAGTTGCAGTTACGGTTGCGGTTCTGCCTTCAACGAGCCCCACGTTGTTAGTGGTAATTAACATGATTTAATTAAAACTTTTGGCCCTCGCATGCAACGAAGCCACTAAACGTAACAGCTTGCCGGTAATTTTAGCATTTTACCATTTTACCTATCATTAATTTATGATACCTAAGGACATATGAATAATAATAATAGCTGCAATTTAGATAAACATTTATGGCTACAATTTGTAAACAGTTATGGCTTTCAGCGTACAAACCCTCCAGAAATTGTATATTCATGTGGGCCCATCGCCCTTTCTTCGGAGTACAGAAATGGCTTTTTTGTGTTTTCGCAAATGCAACCTTTTATTATTTAAAACTATTTCAAGAAAATACAAAAACGATTTGGATCTTGGCCAGTTAAAGGCTTTTCAAGCTTAAACCTTAACTTGGTCGAGACCATGCTAAGCCAAAGCTAATTTAAGAAGAATTTTAAAGTTGCAAAGGTCAAATGTTTAAGGCTATTTGGCACTCTAATTATATCATTATTAACTATATTCCGAAATAGTTTTATCATCAAAAAAATATGCTTCTTTTCTTGTATTTTGATATATTGTACACTGTCAAAAAATATAAGTTTCTAATGTATAACAAAAAGGGCTTGAAATTTGGTGTCTAACATATATAATACAAAATAACATATATAATATAAAATGTGCTTAAGTCTCTTCTTATATTCTACGGCTTCGTTAACGGTCATTTTGATTTTAACATAAGCTCAGCTACGAAGTTTAGTTTGTAGTTAACTAAATTCCAAGTAAATTATTAGACTAAATACTACTTAAAAAATTAATATATTTTTTGTATAGAAAAAGAAAAACGAAAGAAGATATTGCTTTCTCAATTAGACCATTAGAAATACAAATATGATATTGATATGGTATTGATAATGTTGTCCTCATACGATTATTTATTTTTTTCAATTTTCCAATCTTACCAATTTCCCCAAAATGTGATACCTTTTGGTATTGCAATTGATTTCTATTGGGCTCGATAAAACGATTAGGCAATTTATTTTATCTTATACACAAAAATTAATATATACATACAGTTTTCAAGCAAAATCTTCTTTATAATGTTAACAATTTACCACAAATATAAAAAATATAAATATATAAAATATAAAAATATATAAAAAAAAAACTAGGCATATCTCAGATAAATAAAGAAAGATCTTCACGATATGTACTTTACGGTTAACTAACATTAAACATTTGAAAGCGAATTTTCGAAAAATACTTGCCAAGAAAATCACAAATTTGTTTCACAAATAAAACTGGTTCAGATATTAACGTATATATGTACATATATGTAAAATGAACATATGAATCTCAGGTTTTCAGTTAAGCGTGTTTCGTGTCTGTTTATTGCCTTGGCCTGGAAACTAATTAGAAAGTACATTTAAGAAATTCAAATACATTTAACTCGTTCCTATATTGAATGATATGTAATGATATGATATGATTGTCTCATCAATTCTCTCGAAAGACTACTCTGCTTAAAAACGTACAAACTTTCTTTTCTTTCTTTTTCAATGAGAAATTAATAAAGCCGTGTAGGGTCTTGACTATTTCTGTTCGGCAATTAGGTTAGCTCAAGACGTTTAAAGGGCTTCACTCGGCTTCATGGTTAGTTAGCAGTTAGTTGGGCTAGTTAGCCTAGGGCTTAGCCCGCATCCCTTTCCTCAGGCAAAGACAAAGCCAAAGCCAAAGCCAATTTGTATGCATGCGCCATAAATTAGCAGGCGAAAAACTTGACTTGGCCGGCTGAATTGGGGACGTGCCTAAAAGTAGACGAATAGAGTAAGCGAGTGAGAGAGACGGAGCGCGGTAGAGGTAGCGGGAGGGCGATTCCTGGCAGACGCTCCACGTGCTCCACTCATTTGTCTCGCGTCAGCCAATCCACGCCTAACCTGAGTCCAGGCACCGCTTTGCCACCCTCCCCTCCCCCTCTGAGCGCTCCCCCTTGGCTAAGTTGTGCGGGCGCATGAAACTTTTTAATCTCCTACGATTATTCTCGCATTTGCCATTTGTTTACACAAACACATGAAGGGAAAGAGAGAGGAGGGAGGGGGGAGGGGGTATGTGTGTGCGGGAACGTGGCAGTTTGTGTCTATGTTTGAGCTTATCAAATAATGGCAACATTTGCTACAATTCACTCCGCTCCCCGCTTCCTGCCCACTCCCACGCGTGTCTCACAGTCTCTAATCGCGGTTAATCTCAAAACAAACGTTCGCCAATTTATTTTCCACTTTGGCAAGGGGCGGGGCTAGGGGGGGGGGTAAACTTGCGCCCCGCCTGCGTCACCCAGCAAAGTGGCAGCTCCAACTAATGACTTAATTTATCTGCCACAGGGCTTTCAGCGGGCGGCAAATTAAGTTGATTGTTTCTGTTTCAGTTCTGTCCAAAAAAAGTAAAGAAACAAGTAAGAAGGTATAGTCGGGTGTAACCGATTGCGCAATACTCGTTTACAGTACGACAACAGCTTAAAACTGTCGAAAACGGTCTTAATTATTATTGCTATTTTTTAAGAAATAGCGATTTATGTAAGTTGTAGGGGTAGGCGTGCCCGAATTTTTTCGGTTCGATATTTGGAAGAGCTCATCTAAACACAATGGGCGAGATATAGAGAACTGATCGATTTGCCGCGCTCTCAGTGGGTGTGTCAATCTTAAAAGGTTATCTTCAATAATCTTTCTATACAAATGTTATGTAACTAGCTTTAAAACTGAGAAGATAGATAGATTAAATCGGTCTGCCACGCCCCAATGGGCGTAGCCAAAAAATCTTAACACGTTATCCGACGCGACTGTGCATCTGTGTATATTCCAAGTTTCGAGTCCCTGGCTTCAATCGTGGCGACAGCAATTGCGTTCATACGAAAGAGCCCAATATGCTCTTTTCACTTCGTGAAGGAGTATAGAGAGTACAAAACTGAGCTGTATTAAGTTCGCCCGCATTGCCCGGCTCCATATCCGCGCTGTTGTCCCTGCTCGGGCCAGCCTTAGCCTGATTAGGTTTACTTTCGCCTCGGCCGCCGCCTTTTGCGTTGCCGTCCGCGTCTTTGTTTTCGCTTTCTTCCAGTTCATTTTTCTTGCGCACGAGGGTTGCTTAATCGTTTTGCAATCTGTCGATGATTGCGTATAAATGTTATATCCAATTATGTTCTATATTGTATTACTCTTGTTCAGTGTCTCTCTCTCTCTCTCTCTCTCTCTGTCTCTCTCTTTGTCTGTGCGTGTGTGCTTTTCTGTTGCTTTTGGCCCTTTTGTTTTGCTCATAAACATGACAGATATTGGCAAATCTATCATTGTCATTATGCTTCGATTGTTTGCAACCCACAAACACCCACACACACACACACAATGCTGGGACGTCATTAGCATTGGGCAATTTGCAAAGGCTCCCCCAACTGGCCAACGTGCCACGCCCCCTGCCCAGCCGCCCACACCGACAACTGGCACTGCTGCACATGAAACATGCCGCTGATTGTTGTAATTAATCGAATTAACAAGCATGCCAGCACCGCGTGCCCCCTCCCCCCCTTTGCGGCGTCCCAGCTTGACTGTATTGTCCAGGCTGTTGTCTTGAGTTCTTTCCGGTCCGCCCCCCCCTCTCCACCCCGCCACCCACCTCTTCGAGTTTAGCCTTTGTCTCGCTTTGAATGCGTAAGCGACGCCTGCATTTGACAGTGATTAGACGGAGTTGCTTGCCACGCTGCCAGCCAGGCAATGAACCGTTATGCATAACCACACACACACAGATACGCACACAGGCAGTCAGACACAGGCCGACGTCACACACTCACCCCAAAGGCCTTAGTTTTAACCCTAACCGAAGGATTTTGATAGTCCTGCAGTCGAGGCTTATTAGCTTCGGCTTTAGCTTGACAACTCAGCTCGTATAGGGTATTAAAACTAGATGAAATACCAATATGTGATCTTTGAGATAACTTGAATTAATCCTAATTTAAAGTTGCCGTTTATAGATAATAGTATTCTTGTTTATTATAAATAAAAGCATACTTTTCAGCGCAAATTTAAAGTGTTAAATTTATTTCTGAAATTAAACATTATTTATGTACTGTACATTTAAACGTAACAAAAGGCAAAGTTGGAGATTTAGGAGATTTTATATATCTATATATAAGAAAAGTTTTCCTAGGCAAACAAAAAAAGCAAAAGATGAACTTAACAATTAATTTACAAAAAATTATAATTTTTTAAATTATGCTCAGTTCTTTGTGGGGTGACATTTTACCTTTCTGTTTTCTTATTCTATGCTTAAGTAGTTTTTTTGTAACAAAGGTCCAAGTGGAATTGGTACGAAATGGCATTTCTTCTTAAATCTTGGTAATGACTCATATTGTAGGGTATTGGCTTGGTGGATACAAACATACTTGGATTAGAAACAAGTGGAGCTAAAACGGAACAAAACGAATATTATAGCATGTTCTCTTTAAAACCTGTTTACCGTTGCTCAAATTACAACTGTAGAAACACGTGGAATTGGCAGGAAGTTTATATAAATAGATGAAGAATATATTTAGAAATAAATATAAGCAATATATTCATAGCATACTTATTTGGAAAGCGAGTGAATTAGAAACGAAATAGAATTAAAATTCTGCAGGACAAAGTTATTTGAGCGGCGCCTAATTAATAGAAGTTGATAATTAGTACATGTGAGTCAGGTTGGATATTGTAGTGCATACAGAATTCGTTAAGCGGCTTTTCAGCTTATACCGTTTATCTATTCCCTTTGCTGACCATTGGCTATTTTGTGGCTTGTGACGCGGGCACTTGAGGCACTCGCCTTTGAACTGGCTGCAACTGATGTGGGTAAACCCCTGGAGGGGGTGTCAACTGAAGGAGTTGTCGGGGTGCACAAAAGTACGCTGCTAATTAGTGGCCTGCAACTAGTCCGGCAACGAACTTCGCAACTTACCCTGCCCCGCCCCTTGGCCAGCTTTTCCCCCGGCAACAACGCGTGGGGTTGGGGTTTGGCAATCGCATTGTAATCCATTAAAAATTGCCAGTCGACGGGGATATATCACAGTTTGGTTATCTGTTAAATGTCTGGCAGCGATCAAAATGGCAAAAGTACGTGAGCGTTGGTCCTGGTCCGAAGTCCTGGCAAATGTTTCGCCTTTATTGCCTGTGAAATTAGTATTTATGAGTACGCGGAAGTCCATGAGCAGCGCACTCCTTGGCGTCTGATGCAATGCAGTCAACGGCAAATAGGCGTCCTGGGAAGCCAGCCAGGATATTAGAAATGATTAAGGCACCTGAAACATTCTGCAATAAAATTGAATTATGACTTTTAATATTGGCAAAAAAAGAAAAAGGAAAATAAAAATGGGGAACAGAAGCCAGGCAGGGCCAGGGCCCTAACCCACTGCTCCCCCACCCGCCAACGCGCCCACCCTAAACATTTGTTAAATTTCGCAGCCGGTTTTTTTTTTACCAGGGTTGCAAAATAATTATCAATCGAAAGGAAACGGTTTGCCGAGGTTTGGTTCAGTTCAATAAGGTTCGGTATTTGCTATTTGTGTTGATAGGAAATGGATTCTATTGTTTTATATCAAAATTGATTTATAATGAGTTAAGCTAACGGTTCTGAAACCGGGTCAAATTAAGGTACAATGTGTTTCAAAACGCAATAAAGATGAAGTAGTCAAGAATGTTTACCGTAACCTCTTCCATTTTGTGAAAATAAATGTTGAATGCTATCTGCAGCTCAATTTCACCTGAAAACCGGTTCAATGCGTGAACGGTTCGCTGCAAAAGCTTTTACTCCAGCGCCAACTATTTTCTAGTTCACGCACTCCAAGAGATTAGAACAATAAATAATTTTCAGATATGTTCAATCTATCCGTGTACCGGTTCAAACCAGAATATGGTTCAGTTTTAGTTTGCCCACTGCAGCCCTGGCTGTGACATGGTTAGAAATGCCAATTACAATTTACTTTAATGGCCAAGACATAATGCCATAACACTTTTAGACAACGCTCTCGTTCCGTCCTGGGCCATGTGGCAATTAATTTGCATTTTTAAATTGCAAAATGGTCGCTACTTGCAGCCCGGCTTATGTGGAGCATGGGGAAGTGGGGTGCGGAGTGTCCCAAAATCGAACAGATTGCAATAATTACTGGGAAACGCGCGAGTCCTGCCGTCGTCCTGTCGCCCGAAAGGGTTAAAATGTTAATGGCAATCAACTTGCCGCGCCGCCTAATTTTTATGTGGCCCATGCAGAGCGCATTTTTAATGAAGCCACCGTCAAGGGGTTAAAGCACAAATTAATGAAAATAAATTGTTATTTGCCAAGTGGCAGGCAGGCCAAAAGGAATAATAATAGCCGAGTGTCCTGCCAGCCACTTGAGAGCATTATCAAAATACAAGCAAAAAAAAAAAAAACAACAAAAAGAAAGAAAATAAAGAAATTAAAACGAAATATACCAAAACGGAAAAATTTAAATAAATCAAACCACAAGCCGCTTAGGCGTTCGAGCAAAGGCCACAGAGAGGGTATTTCTGGTCTGCGTTGCTAGACAGGCCAAGTAATTTCCATAATTAATTTCTTTGCGCACTTTTTTCCGCCCTTTTTAACGCATTTTCATAATTCGAGTATCTTTCAATGGGACCAAACTGCGTCAAATGCCGGGCAAATGTGGCCGCCCATCATTAATAATCAATTTTGAATTGGGCATGTGGAAAAAAAATTGCCATGGGGAAGAAAATGAAGACCCACAGACAGAATCCAAAACACAACAGTTATATCGCGGGGTGCACACAAATTTAAAATCGCAAGATTTGTGGGCTTCAAGTGTTTTTTTTTTTTGGTATAGCGACATCTAAATGCTCTGCATGAAATATAATATGTTAAAAAGTAGTCAATTCTTTGAGACAAAACAAGCTGTAAGACTAGAAAATATAAAGCAAAATGAATAGAAACCTTAACCTTTTCAATTTTGCCAAAGTTCATATCTATCACAATATATAAATAAATAATAAGTTCAAACTTCTCAGTTAAATGTTAAGCGTGTGTGTCAAAATAATATTAATAAATTAGTTACTCTTTATAGGACGGGTTTAAAAATGAGCTGAATTCAATTAGTTATTAGTTATTGGGTGTTAAGATTTTTGTTTCTGCATTCGATTATATGTATTTATAATCCTTATTGTAAAATCATTATAGGCTTAACTTTAATATTTTTCAAACATGTTTAATTTCACCAATAAAATCAATACGCCTTATCCTTGTGTACCGCCAGAGGCTTTCCGAATTGCAGTTCACAAAAAACTCCCCTCAAAAATACAAAAAAAAAAAAAATAGCAAGAAAAAAAATGCCGGAAAAAATCACGCTTTAATTAACCGCAATTATGTGCGGAGTCGTGGGCGTGCCGTGGCCACCCCTCCACCCCCTCGCCAGGGCCGTGGCATCGGCGTTGAACATCTTGGCCGCAACTTGAGGCGAGAGTCAATAAAGCAAATGGTCGACGGTCGCTGGCCTAAAAAATCAAGTCAAATTACGTGCTTATGAACGGGAAAATGTCGAAATGATTTACCGTGCATAATCGCCACAGTCGACGTAATCCCCCCCGCCGCACCCGCCAGCTATTCCCACGTTCCTATCTGCAACAGCGAGCCGGACGGGCCCGCATCTTGGCCAGCTACATAGAATTAAAACCGAAAAAAACGCAAAGAAAATGAATAAAAAACAAAAAAGGAAGAGGCAAAAGAAAAATTAAAATTTCATTTTCACGTGGCTCTGGCTCCGGTTGCAGTAGGCTGATTCTAGGGCGAATTCTGAGGCCGTGTCCGATCTGCTCTTCTGTCCCCGGCTCTGCTGCCGCTACTCCGTCTTTTACTTGTGTTTGTTTGGCTGTCTGTTTGTTTGCCTGGTTTCATTGTTGTTTGTTTGTTTGTTTGTTTACTTAATATCCAACGCCCCGCACAGCCCGAGCCCGGGTCCGGGTCCGCAGCCCGCTCACTTCCAAATAAAAAACAATTTCTTGTCGCTTGCCGTTTTCGCTGGTATTTATTTATTTTATGTTTTTTTCTTTCGATTTTTTTGTTGGCTCTTTTCTAACATTTTCAGTTTGCCGAATTTGATGTAAATTTAATTTATTGCCTTTTGAGCAGCGTATTTACTTTTTCTTGACCCCCCCGTAATTTATTTGCTGTCAACTTTTTCGATGTTTGCCAGCCGATTAGAATGATTTGAAAATTTATGGAGCTACATTCGGGTAACTATAATTTTATCTTCTGAGAAATAATTGTTTTTGTACGGGGACAGAGCTTTATATATAGAAAGATAAATTTAGAAAATGTACGAAAACTTAAAGAAATTTTCTGAATACATTTGAATATTTAAATAAATAGTTAAATATAAATCAGAAACAACCGGAAAATTTCAAGCATTGAATTTATGGAAGTTTAAAATATTGAAAGAAAGAGAATACAAGATAATTTAATATTTTTGTAATATATTTTTTAAATATATTTTTTTTCATTTGCTGCGCATTCATAATCATTCATCTATCCAAAGATCCTTTGAGACAGGGACTGCAATTCAACCCTTAATAGACGGCCAAATGCCATAAACAAATCTATAAAGCTGCTGTGGGGCTCTGTGTGTGTGTGTGTGTGTGTGTGTGTGTGTGATTAATGTGTGTCTGCATTTATGTGTGTGCGCTTATTAGGCAGAGTCCTGTTCTGCCCTTCCTGCTGCCTTCAGTCCTGGACCTGTCATCAGGTGCATTTAATTGCGCGACTTTCGCGCCCACTAGAAAACGCGACGTTGGCCACGAACTAATTGGCCCTTACACATGGCCATAAATTAATACGTTTTAAGTTGAATTGTCTAAGCTGTAAGCTGTAGGCAGAAGGCAGATGCCAGAGGGCAATCAGCCAGCGGAGGGGGCTGTCTCATTAATGCCTGTGGGCTCATTATAATAATTAAGGCTAATTTATGATGTCATTAATTTTATATATACATGTGCACATTAATATGTGTATATGCATTCATATGTGTACATGTTCCGGTCACTCCTTCGTCGCGGTAGGGTTAATGAGTGTGCCCGTGTGTGAGTGTGTGTGTGTGTGCGTGTCAGTGTGCGTGGGTGTTAAATGACCGAATGATTAGATGACTCCCATGCAATCCCATAAACCAGTAGCTGTAGTCCATAGTTCTCGATGTGATTATTATTCTTATATTAAATTATCTTATTTTTTTCGACTCATCATCAATTTATTTTAATATATACATATATGGATCATATATGGATTTTTAGCTAGATTCCCCACTTTAATTAGTAAAAGAAAAGTTCCATATAATCCGACTGTCATCATTTTTGGATAAATAAGTTGTAGTAAATTCCACAAGTTTTTTTTAAAATCTATTGATTTATATAGAAATTATGTATATTAAAAATGCAAAAAACATTGATTTAAGATTGCTTCCGATTTTTAGAACTAGATATAAATAAATTATTTGGCTTGATTAAATAAGTTATAAAAGCCCTTTTAAAACTCATATTAAATTAATGTTTAACTTATATTGTTTTTTAAATTAAGAGCCCAAAATATAAAAGTATATCAATTTTGGTAATTCTAGAAAAACAAATTTAAATTTAAATAGATTATTTGGCTTGATTAAATTACTAATAAGAGTAGATTTAAAACTCAAACTCAACTTAATTCTTAACTTATATTATTTTCTAAATAGAGATTTTTGTAAACAAAAAAGTTAAAATCTCTGTAGTTTTGCGAAGCTGTGAATAATTCACGCAACACTTTGTCCGCATGTATAAGGACTTAGATTTGTTTATAATTTGTTCACACACACGCAAAGACACACACACTCACCCACCCACCCACTTATTATTAAGTTAATTTCCGGTTGGCTTAATGCGAAGCTGTCTCAAATGTTTTTAGACTTGGTCGGTCGCTCTGCCGGACTGCTGCACATCATAAAATTTATCAAAATATGAAAATCACACACTCGCACACACGCACATGTATATATTTATATATATTTATATTTGTAGCACCCTCTTGTGGGTCTCGAGTGCAAGCCGAGCGCTTAATTAGCCCCGTCGTGTGAATTGTTTAACATTTTTGGGACCTCACGGCGTATGCACGTTGCTTTTTATGATTTTCACACTTTGCCGGGCTGTTGCCCGACTGCGAAATTTAATTACCACACTGCGGCCGGGTCCGGGGCAAGCTCCGTGTGCGGGCAGCGGGCCGGGGTCGACCACTTGGCGTGCAAATTACGCATGTAGACCCAGCCACTTGATTGGCGTTTTCAAGGGTCACACTCGCACTTGAAAGCATCCTCTCGCTCCTCCCGGCTTCGCATTCACCTCTCTCGATCCACAAATGGCGGCCGACCTGAAATTTCAACCGTGTGATAAGAGCTCTTGTGGCACGGCTTTGAGTTGGGTCCTGCTCTGAACACAAGTTGCAAAACTTTGATTTGCCAATGTGTGGCAAAAAAAATGATGCGAATTAAATATCCTAAAAATTATAGCCATAGAGCAGTATCATAGATAACCAAATATTCAACTAATGTGAGTAATGTAAAAAATGATTAAAATTAAAATTATTATTATAAATATTATAGTTAACCAGAAATAATAAATCAAATATTTATATACTATATATTTTAATTTCTCCAAAGTGAAAAATCCATTTTGTGCCTATATCAACTATGTCAACTATATGATATATTTTTGCGGTCCACCATCTCTGATATGTATACTATCAGCAGCTAAAGGAGCGGTCTTTTTAGATCTAACAGAAAGCAACTTGCCTGTTAACATCAATCGAGAATCTGCAAAGGCATACAAATTTGAATAAACTTTGTATTTTTAGACCCAAGTATCTCAGGTATAAGAAATGTAAAGAAATATTGCCAAACTAAAAATATTTACGAAAATAAGAGAAGATAAAAGTATGTTAGAAATAAAGTAAAACAACGCACTGCATAAACATTTATATATAAAATATACATTACCAAATTAAAATTTTTTTTAAAATTAGAATAAAATACTTAAAAATCTTTAAATATCGGTGTAAGTTGTTATTTAGATATACCCATTTTTAGCTCTTACTAGAAAAATAGCACTATTTTAATTGAATAGAATAACAACAATATAGCATAATTCATTTATATGTTTTTCTTTTTATTTTTTAAAAGAGCACATAAACGTTGGCATATCCTAATGCTCTTACTTTTTCTCATTTGCTGCCTCGCAGAGAACATGCATGTAGAATACATACATGTATTATCAGGCCATATAGTCGGGGGCAACATTTGTGGCCGGAACATTAACAGAACTCGTTACGACACCGCTTGGCTAGCGGGTTGGTGGTGAGTCTGCTATATATACATATATATGTATATTCTTTTTTTTTGTCGCACTGTGGTTTTTACACCTTTTGCGCCTTTGTCAACATTTTAATGACGGCAATTCACAATATTCTGGGGCCGCTGATTGCGCTCGTGATACCTGGCATTGTCTGCGGCGCTTAACGGCAAGCGCTTAACCTGGCCAAGCAGCGAGCACCCAACAGCCAGGACGACGGGCAGGACTAGTCATCGGCCCAACCCCCCTGTGTGTCCCCTTTTGGAGTCGTCGTCGCTTCGCATTGCGTAATGTGTTTGAAGTTTGTTTGTGCGCCAGATAAGTGTCATATTTAATTTTTTCCTGCTGTCGCATTTTATTGTTGCATATTCATGACCAAGCTGGGAAGAGGGGGCGGGGCGGCTCTTATCATTTTTATGTTGCAACTTTTCTTGCCAGCAGGTTAAATGAGACACGGCCATAACAAGCACAAAATGTGGTCGATGCTTCTTCTTTCCAAATGTTTTGCATAAGGACAAAAATAGATATCCCTCGACGATGTTTGCTGACTTGTGAAGCTTGTCCTTGTTAAATTCGAAAAATATATAAAATAAAATAATAAAATGCCTAATGTAGAGTCCGGCTATTGAGAAACCCTGATGTACATAGATGATCTATTAATACGTCCAATACAAACGTGAATTGAAAGCCAAATAAATGCTAAATGGCGCATAGAAAAGCCGCAAAGTAAATTAGCGTCCTTAACCGTCGTATCGTCATCATATCTATTAGCCGCTGTTTGTCATATGTGAAACCATTAATTTTCCTGCCGCCCCCTTGGTTGGAAATGGGAAAAACGTAGGAAAACTGAGCCGTTGAGTTTTCCATCTAATTTAATTTGACTGGCAAAAGTCTGGGACATTATAAAGCCGTCTAAGAAGTTGGCGTAATGCGGGCTATCGCTTGTGGCAAGTGCGTCACGCACATATAGTGTGGCAGCCCCCCTGCGGGGCAACGTGCCTGACCTCCCTGCAGATATACTTGATATGCTTATCCTGCTCACATGTGTCTGGAGACAACTTCATAGAAGATTTCACGTGCCTTGTCAAAAGGAATTTAAATAATGACAAACGACGCCCGCTGCAGTCAAGGCTGAAGCAGCCCCCTGCCCCCTCTGTCCCACAAAGCAAAAAGAAAGTAACCAAAAGTTGAGGAAATAAAGGAACCACAGCGAAGATAAAAAATTGTGCGGTTTGTCGGTTTGTCTTAACTTGGGGCCAAGTTTTTCGGCTGTTGAAAATTCTAATGTTGTCACATTTGCATCTATCCGAGTGCGTGTGTGTGTGTGAGATCACGTAGCACGTGGCAGATTGCATTGGGATTGGTTTGGTGCTGAGCGCTGGGGGGACGCGAATATACAGCTCTTGTGCTGCCCTTTTGTTATTTTCATATTTTTGCGATTTCGTTTTTTTTTCCTTAACTATATACTCTTCTTTAAAAAAATGCTATTACACAAGAAACCTGCGAACCGGCTCGAACCCGGAACTTTCATTATTATTACATTATGAACCAAGCTATTAACCAAACAAGTTTTAATAAAGGAAAGTCGAGCCCAAACCAAACCATATTTTTCTTAAAACTTGCATATATATTTTAAATTTAAAATAAAGGCCCGAAACAAAACGAACCAGGTTCATGAACCGAACACAGTGGTGAAACATATGTTCGAACCGTGAACCAAACCGCGTTTAGCACAAATTTATTATTTTGGCAGTAGTTAATATAATAAATAAAATAGCCGGCCACAGAGCAGAGCAGAGCATCCCAAAGTCGCATAATCTCATATATTTGATCTGCCATCTTTTCGCTTTATTTTTGATTTATGGCACACACGCATCCAAAACAACAACAACCTAAAAAAAAAAAAAACAAAAAGAAAACAGAAACCGCTTTTCTTTGGCATTGCCCGCACCGGAATTATTTACCATTTGGCTTTGTTTGGGGCTAGTTTTTAATAGAAAAATAAAAACGAAATGAAATTTATGACGGAAATGATAAGAGTGTGCACACACAGATACACACACACGCTTACAAAAGGATACAAATGGGCAACAAGGATATCTCATAACTGGCCAAACAAAAACTTTTAGCCTAAAAACATTTCTATTTGCAGTTTCCGTTTGTTTTGCAGCTATTTGAAATATTTTTTTGGCAGCTGCCCAGCGGAAACGGATGCGGCCATTGTTGAACATGGACAAACACAAATACAAGTGCACACGCATACACGCGCGCATCATAGAGGATTAATGCCAACAACAAATATAACTTTATTAAAAAATAAATGAAATTTGTGCACTGTTTGCCGGCTGAAAATCGAGAAAGGATTTCGCCGCAAAACAAAAACTAAGTTGAAACAAAAAACTCGCGCCAAAACTATGCGAAGAATTTGGAAGTTGAGACAAAGGCCTATTGCCAAAGTCCAGGCTGCAGCTGCTCCTGGCCCTTTGCCATTTTGTGGCATACTTCAAATTGTTGTCGTTGTACGTGTGGAGCCTTTGGCAACGGCAGCTGCTGCTGCTGCTGCTGCTTCAGCTAGATGCTTGTTGAAAGCATTTCTGGCATTACAACTGACCCAAAACTGGTCAAGACCCGCAGAGATAGCGCCACAGGACACAGCACACACATGAGCGCCTCATCAAGTGTGTGTGTGTGTGTGGGTGTGTGCGTTAAATGGGAAACGGAAACGGATATGGCTGCTGGACAACGATTCGGTCTACGCCTCGCTTCTGTGGACTGGCACTGGCCAAAAGGCGTAAATGGGATTAATTGAATTGAATAATTACATACACAAACATACAACAACAACAAAAATAACAAACACAAATTTATCATGTACTTTTGCTCTCGAAGTTAGGAATTTACCTTCGTGAATTTTAAGCATTCAATAAATAAGAAAATGGCCTATGTATTTACATACATACATATGTATGTATTTGGTATATGTTCGTAGTCACTTCTATAATGATAATTATAAGAAGATTATTTCAAGCGATCAATTATATCTATCTCTTATATCTATAACTATAATCTTGTATCTAATACTTATTAGAACAGCCTATTTATTTTTTTGTGCTTAAAATTTTCTATATAGATATTAAAAATTTAAAATAAAATTTGAGTTGCCTCTAAAAACCTATAAAAATAAAAAGTTTGTATATTTTTAAGATATATATATATAAGAGGCATTCTAAATAAATAACAGTAGATCTGATAGGTCGTTAATATTCTAATGTCTAATAGCTAACAAAATAACGTGAAGAGTAATAATATTAAAAATAGTTGCTAGTTTCAAATTTGATTTGATTTGCAAACTGGCTAGGTTTATATACCCTTTCTGTTGGGTTATAGAAATATAAACAACAAACTTGGTGCAACACTTGGCGCTGACTTGTTTCACTCTCCGCCTCTTTTGTCCACTCACCCTCGCCTTTTGCCCTCTCTGTCCCTCTCTGGTTGCTAAATGGCTAATTTGTTTTGTTGCATGTTGTTGTTAGTTACAGCTGCCGCAAAATGCGTCCAAGCACCCTGCCCCTTGGCCATCGTGCAGCACCCGAAAGGGTTCAAACTGCCCGCCGACGCTGTCAAGGACATTTGTCATAATTTACAGACACATCTACGCCTTGCTGTTTGTCTGTGTCCATCATGTGTGTGCGTGTGTGTGTGTGGGCTGTGTGTTTTGTGTGTGATTTGTGTTCATTGGCTTAAATGGCTTGTGACGCAGTCCCGTTATTAGTCTAAACACCTGTGGCACATGCCACATACGAATGTGACACAAGCACTCGCATTGCATTAATTATCCTTATGCCACCGAGGATAATGATGATGATAACGCTGATGATGATACTACACATCATGGTTGGTTAGTTACCTCATTAGGGTAGTTCCCCAAAACTGAATGTTGAATACTAATTATTTGGCTTGGCTGTTAGAAGAGATATTCGAATACCATGAATAAACCTGTTGATTAAAGGCTAACTAAGAAACTAGAATACTAGTTATCATATATCATAATATATAGTCGTCATGTAAATACTTTAAATTTTAATTGTTTGTACATGCTTTTTAATTAATTTTTTAATTGCTGCGACATATTGAAAGCAAAAGAAGAACATTATTTAATAAATTTGTTCAAAGTTAATTTCGATAATTTTTTTTTCTTTTTACTGTAAAAATTATAAAATACCATTCACTATTTATAAACATTATCTTTTTGTTGAAAACATTTGTGGATTTTTTCATTTCAATGTTTTGGCGGTTCTTATTCTATACAAAAAAATTCAGCTTTTATAATATTATTATTAACCACACCTCCCAGAAGCAAACAAATTAAAAAAAATATATAGGAACATTAGAAGGCTTTTATAATAGTCAAAAAAAGGCAAATCAGGGAAGGATAAACTTAAGCTTTGGGTAACCTACTTATACTTCCCTAATACCATTCGCCAACTGGCTGTCAACAGATAGGCATTTAGACTCTTTCTTAGAGATATTTCATTTGTTAGCCTTCAATTTCCGGTGGCGTATTTGCATTAAAGCTAATTGGATGTGCTCTCGGCAATTAAAATAATAATAATCATAATGTGCTTTCTGAATTATATACATAAACAAACAAGTTTTTGTGTCTTTAGACATGGATATATATGGTTCTATGTGTGCGATGCTGTTTTCCCCAATAAAGGCATTCGCCTGACATTTTCTGGGCTCATTTATGTTGAACTCTTATTAATTCGATTTTTATCGTGCCCCTGGGAGTCATTGTGTGGCATTTCACGAATTTCAAGAATTGTGCATATTTCCGCCAAGCGCCCACCCGATAGCACCACCACCACACAACCATCACCACCACCCGTCGCCCACTCTCGAGACAAACTTGCCGTACACCTACAATTCAGATTGAGGAACAACACAAAACTCACCTAAAGCGCGTAAATCTCGTGCGTCTTTATTTCTTCATTAATTTAAGCGGCTACGTTGACGCCGGCAGCGACGCCGGCAGCGCCCGGGACGCACACTTCAGCGCTCAGATTGCCAGAGGCAGATTATTTTATTATTGATACCCTTACAAATGGCAAATCCGCTAGGTAGCTTGTTTAGCTTAGTTAAAATATTTTTATGGAATGTAATTAGTAAAAAGTCAGTTTATATAAAATGAATGTATTAAAATTGTTGTATTTTTAAAGAATTTAAAATATCTAATATATAGTTTTATGATGTGTAAGTTTATTTATATTGCATATTAATTATTTTTCTAATGGCTAGAAACATTTTTAAGTTTATATAAAATGAATGTATTAAAATTGTTGTATTTTTAAAGAATTTAAAATATCTAATATATAGTTTTATGATGTGTAAGTTTATTTATATTGCATATTAATTATTTTTCTAATGGCTAGAAACATTTTTAAATTTGTATATTGAGGGTATGCCATATTCGTAGCGCTGCTATACGAATTTTCCACTGGCGTGGCGCGTGCGGCACCGCTTGGGGTGGCCCTGTGGATAGCGGATCGGGGGTTGGGGGTCTTAGCTCGCGATTTGAACGAGTTAACGTTAACGTTAATGTTAACCCCTTGCAGCTTTGGCAATTTAGACAGTCGTCCTGGCTCCTGGGCTCAGCCTTGAAAATCTAATTAAAACAACAACCACCGATTTTTGTCTTTCGGGCCGCGTCTAAAGCTTTATAAATGTTTTGATTGCATTAAAACGCTGCCAACCGAGACGTCAGAGCGAGAGGGAGAGGGCAAATGAAATGCGAAAGGTATAAATACTTAGTACAGAGTTGGCTATTCGTGCGTCTATTAGCTAAAGTTAATCCCATCCAAAACTCTTCGTTTGGACTGTGCAACAAAAGGTATTTATTTTTTCTCATGCCGGTTTTTAATTGCCAGAAATTAGAAAAGCCATAATTTTAAAAAGCCACATCAATGAGGACTCATTCTTAGTAACATTATAAAAATTATTACGACATATACACTATTTTTAATTTCATTTATCGCTTACATAGAATGAAAATTGAATACTGCCCAGGTTTTGTTAAATGCGGTCTTGAATCAGTAATCTCTCTTAAATATACAAATATATACACTAATTTCATTTCTTGTATATAGGAAATCCGAATATAACTGATTATAGATTAGATCCAGCGCGAGTTCTGAATTTTATACTTTTGGAAATCTGATATGCGATGTATTAAGTTTAATTAATTCTAAGTCTGATTTTTTAATTTTTTTATTGTTAAAAAGCTTAGATTCTAAAACTGATTGGAATTCATTAAGTAATTTATTTAAATTCTGATCGAACATTATTCGTTGAGTTCAGATTTTTCATATGCTTTCAATCTAGTTAATAAAAAATCCTAATACCTAGCTAATAATTTTCTTGCGTTCCGATAGTTTTTTCTATATTTTGCTGAAAATTAGTTTTCGCTTTGTGTTTCGCACACTTTGAACTCCTTAAAAGGACTGCAAGTAAGTTCATAACAGACAAGTTCAGCTGTAAGTGTGTTTACTTAGTGTCTGTGTGTGTGTGCTTGTGTATTGGTGTCCGTGTTTGCGTTAGTCTATTATTTCAGCTCGATTAAATCGTCTTACGGCTCAACGAGCTTTGTCTTAATATTATGTAGATGTCTAGAGATAACCAGGAGCCGGCCGCAGTCGCATTCGTGTGCGAAGGACTCTCGAGTCCATTGTGGCCATAATCCGGGCACATCATAAGCACATCCTTATGCAAATCTTCATGTGTGTGCGTGTGTGCGTTTATGTGTTGCTTGATAAACAAAATGTAATTTAGTACAACGGACCCGGGCACCTTGCAACGTCTTTGGGGCAACGTGTTGCGCCTTGCGAGCTGCGAGCTGAGAACCTGCGAGTTGTGACTTGCCTCTCGACAGCTGCCAGGACATGCCAAGCAGGACCTGTCCCCACAGCCAGCCAAAGACAAATGCCTCCTGTCTGCTGGCAGCAGTTGCTTGCCGCATGCCCCATGCCCCATGCCCCATGCCGCACGCCGCTTGTCGAGTGGCCTCGACAATGGAAGCGGCTGTGCAAAGATGCTGATGATGAGTTTGTTTGAGGTGGCTGTTGTTGTGGTTGTCGACCGGGGGGCTTGGGGCTCGGCACACATGTCGCCAAACGGCAAACACGTTGGGGCCGCCTGCTGCTGCTGTTTCTTCTATTTGCGGCCATGTAAGCGATGTGTTTATTTGCTTTATTTGCCATTGTTAAAAAACATTTATGCAAACAGAAAGCACAAAGTTGACAGCTGAAAGTTGACAGCTGAAAGTTGCAACTGACTTTTCAATTCCGTTACTCGTGAAATGTCAGTTGCCAGGCTGCAAACTTTTCCAGCAAAGGCGAAACAAAAGCAAACGAGTCTCAACTAAAATGCATTTCTTTTGTTATAGTGTCCGAGCATAGTTCTGCTCGCTCTCTCTCGTACGGCTCGGCGCACCCACTCTCTTTGCCTGTTTGCCACTCGCTCGCGCCAACGCCAAGCATACGAGCGCTCTTTTTCGCCCAGTCTCTCTCTCTCTCTCTCGCTCTCGCTCTCTCTGTCGGCAAAAGCTCCTCCTACATTTATGTGCTTTGTCGCCGCTTCTGCTTTAGGGATTTTTATGACACAAAACCAGCAGCAACAATAACAACTACAGTTGCTACTGCAGGCAACGAGAGAGAGAGCCGAGCGTGTGCTCTGTGTTGTTGTTGCAGCTCTTGCTGCTGCTGTTGTTGTTGTTGTTGCTGCTGCTGCTGCTGTAGGGGCGTCGCCATTTTGTGTGCGCTGCGTTGGCTCCACCCATTCGGCTAGTGAGCTCAAATAGCAGGAGCAAACACATTATATACACTAATATATTTACATAGCTACTCAGCTACTACTATGTACTGCCTGTATATATATATACATATTTACTCGCGTTGCAGCTACATATGTACTGTGCAAATACTGTAAATGCTTTGGGGGTCTTTGGCCTCGAATATTATTTTTTACGTACTGCACTTTTTACACAAATCCTATTTACTTAACTACAAATAGTAAATGCGTTCTGTTTATTTGCCAACTGCAAGCAAAGTGCACAAAGAGATTTGTACATACATAAATAATTAACATTTGCATATTAATTAGGTTGCCTTAACAAAATCTCCAACAATTTAATGCTTACAAAATTTAAAAAATTTTATTTCTCATCAAAATATGTTGAGCTTCGCGAGAGTAAAGGGAGTTAAATTTTAAAAACTGGAGTCACATTTTTAAAACTAATATTGTTGTCATAAAAACAAATTACAAATCTGATTTTGCCAAATTCAAATTTCAATTTATTTTAATAGAAAACATTGTTTCAAAACTAAATTTTCTTAAATTAAATACATTTAGAGGCTGAATTACTTTTCGGTTAACATTTATTCAATTGATATTTCACATTAAAAAAAAAATCGTTTAAGTACCTACAAAAATATGTCTAAGGAATCGATTAGAGTTATAAAGTTTTCTAAATACAATAATCGCTAAATAATGCTGTTTTTATAGTATATGAAAACCATTTTTAATGCGTAATTGTTTTTAAAGAAAGCTTGACCAAATTAAATTGATTTAAGTTCTAACAAAATCATGGTTCTCAGAATTTTCTGAAACGGAAGCTAACCGACAAACATTTCAAACAATTTTTAAAAGAATATAGAATTTAAGGCCAATCAAATATATAGAAAAACAAGTAAGAACGTTGCAGTCGGGCGTAACCGATAGCGCAATACTCGTTTACAATGTAATAACAACCAAAACATGTACCAAAAAATTGCATCTGACCCGGATTTAAACCCAGGACCTATCGGACAACTAACACTTTTAATGTTGTTATTCATTGATATATAAAAAAAATTTGCTATTTGAATTCTGTCAAAATCTATCGCTTTAAAATTGAGGGAGATATACAAATGTTCGCAAATTGTCACGCCTCCAGTGGGCGTATCCAACAAACCTTAACACTTTATCTGACGCAAATACGAGTATATATTCCAAACAGAGGGACATAAACCCAAGATTCTCTTTTTACTTCCTAATAGAGCATAAGAAACAGTAAACTGGCCTTTTAATGCAATTTGTGAGCGTCTCGTCAAAAACAATCGAAGAAATTCAATTAAACACAAAAGTGGCCGCTTTTCTATACAGTTGTTATTTTGTTTTTGTTTTATTTTTTTTGTATAATTGGTAATTGGATTTGTGGCTCAGAGTCTGCTCGTCGACTATTTAACTTGTTAATTTCATTGTTGTTCTTTTGGAGTCGTCTGCAGACGTCCCCACTCTCCATCTTGGTCCCAGTTGGCGTCTCGAGATCCCGTCTAATGAGTGGGTAAACAGTAAAATTTTGTAAATTCGGTAAATTTCGGCGGCAGCTCGTCAGCCGAGTCTTTGATTTGCGGAACAATGAATGAATGAAGGAGAGTTGAACAAAATCCTTTTGTACTGAGCGCAGTTCATTTATAATTAAGTTGTCTAATTCATTTCGGCTTTTGTTGATATTATTTTTTCCTTGGCACTTGTTTCTGTTGTTCCTTGTTATTTGCTATTTGTTGTTGTTGTTGCTCTCATTACCACAAAATCCACTCTTGACTCCCTGCCGCGCTAAATCAACAAAAACAAACGTTTTTTCCTTTCATTTCTTTTTCTGTTTTGTTTTTAATGATTCTTATGGCATTCAAGTGGCTTTTTATGCGCACTTCAGTTTCAGTTGGCAGAGCCAAGATCTCCCCCAGAACCTGACTGAGACCCAGACCCAGACCCGGAGGCCTTCAAGTGCCCAAGTCGACGCGAGCGGAAACGGAAGTGGAAACGGCAAAGGCAACGCCATGAAGTTAATTTTATTTATGCGCTCACTTTCCGAGCAGAATTAGCAGGCAGATAAAACAATGGCCAGAGCCAACGGGAAGACGGAGTCACCTGATTCCGGCTCCAACTCCAGTTACAGCCGTGCTAGGCTCTTGCCGGGAGACATACTTAAAATGCAATAAATACAAATGAAAACGAGCAAAGGATGTGCAATATGAAAAGCACTCAACAATGCCACGCGCCGCAAAATGCCAACAAGAAAAGCTGGAAAATGTACTTCGCTGGGAAAATAATCCGAAATAAGAAAGCAATTTAATTGCCTAAGCCAAATTTAATAGCATTTTTCTCTAAATACATTAATCTAGAAATTTTGCTTTATATAATAAAGTTTATTTATTTGAAGTTAGTGTATAAAAAAATAGATGTTCCAATTATGTAAGCAAACCTAAGATAAAATATAATACCTTGGGTCAATAAATTTAATTTTTGATATAAATGATACTCTCTTAAAAATCTATGCTGATGCAATTTGGAATGTCTAAAAAATTTAATATTTCATGTATTTTATTATTTAACTTAACAGCAAGATTTTATAGAGTGGAAATCTATGCACAGCACAAATTTAAACACAAATGGCGCAAGAAGAACCAGTTTAATATTAGGAGAAAAATATTTAGTAAGCATTATAAGAAACATATTTGAGAAACTAACAAAGTATAAACTAAAAATTCAGATCTAACTTATTTTAAAATATAACTTTTCAATAGACCTCAGATTTCTAAATTATTTGCATTTAATATTTTTTTAAACATAAAAACATATTAAGAACTTTTAATTTTATTTAGAGGAATTTATGTTTTCAACCAAACTAGAAATCGTATATTTTTAGTGTTATGTAGAAACTCTTTTACGCAAGACCCTAACCTGGTAAATTCTAAAAGCATTGCATACCCACAGGCGCAATTCGCTTTTTATTTCGTCTTCTTATTTGGGCTTTTCAATAAGATGCGAGAAAATGCGAAAATAAACGCAGCAAATTCGAATTCTGTCGCCTAATTTGCCATTAGCGCTATAAAAGCAAATTATGAAGTCGTGGGGGCGCAACCGCCCTTACAGCCACCTTTGCTGCGCCCCTTTTGGCATTGTTGTCTTTTTGTTATTTTCTTATATATTTTTTATTTTGCTTGTCTGCTTATCGCACTTTTCTCTCGCTGCTCTAATTCGCCTAATATGGCCAAATGACACGAGGCACGTTCCGTTAGGTTTCCAGTTGGGGGCGTTTAGTCGACTGGGCGTGCCATTTTTCACGGCCCTTGTTAAGCTTATCCTCATGGCTCATAATAGCTTTTCATTATTGTTATTATGCCGAGAGCGCCACTCGTAAAAATCTCCGTTACAACATTAACAAACGCATAAACAAAGCGCCAAAACGAACAGGCACAAGCCGAAGGACAACAACAAGCAGCGAAAACAAAAAAAAAAAAATAAGAAATGCCAAGACTTAAGCTCTGCGAAGGAGCAAAAAAAAAGATTCCTTAAGGACAGCAAATATTCAAATGAAGTCGCGCGATAAGCCGACTCCAAATCTGTGAAAAACTGACGCCCCCTCGTCCTTTTGCTCCTTGTGGCAGCCTGTGCCTGTGCTGTGGAATTCCTGTGCCCCTCAGTCAAGTTTGCTGCAACGGCGTTCTGTGCGTGTCCTGTGCCGCTGGCTAGGACTAAGAAGGGCCCCCACCTCCCCTTGTAATGGGGTGTGATTTGTACACTGTTCCTTGGTTGTTGTTGCTGCTCTTCTTGTTGTTGTCTGTTCTTGGCTTTGCTTTTTTAGCCGCGCGCCGCCGCCGCGAGTAACAAAGATTTTTTGGCCCATCCTTAACTAAGCCATAAAATTCCATTTTACAAACTGTGAATCCTTCATGATCACTTTAAGTGGTTCGCGCGTCCTTTTTTTGCTGTTTCATTCTATATAGCTAAGTGTATATAAATATGTACATACATATATATTTTCTACCCTTGCGGACAGTTGACGGCAATCATTGCCGGATACTTAAGCGGATTTGCATCTTTGTTTGGTATTCTTTTGCGGCCCGACCGCGCCCCCCGCCCCTTTCCTAGCCAGGACGAAGGAGGTCTTTGTCTTGTTTGTTGTCAAAAAATGTTATTTTTGTTTGTTTGTTGTCGGTTGCAAGTTGTGCGTTTACTTTTGGCGACGTCTTCATCAAATTAGACAATGTTGCGCCTGAAGGACTCGAACCGGCGTCTTGTGTCCTCTATCCTGCTTTTTTGCGTCTGTCACTTTTTATGCGAGTTCTTCAAAACTTTGCGCCCAAATGGCGTTTACTTAACGTTTTGCGCTCGCCCCGGCTTTGGCCAGTCGCGGCCAATACGATTTGTTATTAGGTTAAGTGCTTTGTCCTGCCATCGCTCCGACTTGGTCCTGCCGCCACTTCCCGCTCCTGCTCCCGCTCCAGCTCCTGTGCGAGCTTCAGTTGCGAACCATTTGTTGCTCCTTTGCAGGCGTGGGAGTTTTTTAAATAGAGCTGTAAAAATAAAAAACAAACGAGAGAATTGGTCAGGAAGCGTGCTTAGAAGCTGGAATGCTTAAGGAAAACTTTGTATTTTTAATCAAATGTTCACCAGAATTAAGAGAAGAAGATAAATTTGAGTGTAAGATGGCTTATCCTCTCTTTTTCATTGGGAATCCATAAATCATAAAAATTTGCTTCCTTTTTATTAACGTTCTAAATGAAACAGCATAAGGAGAATCCTCGCCAACAGGGAATTTCCAGCAAGATCCTTGCAAAGTTTGACAAAGCAAGTAGTTTAATATTTGGTATTTAAATATGTTTATGTTTAATTATATTTAGTTTTGTATTTATTATATATGTGTATATATTAGTATTAAAAGATATTTTTGTTTTTATAATTTAGTATTAATACCTAATACTAATATTCTATAAAAAAGATTTCTACGAATAGTATTTGAAGGGAAATTATTATATTCTGCGTTTCCCCGCCCATCTGTTTTGCTAACTGTATATCTGTGTTTCTCCCCGTTGATCCCCCCTCCCTCTCCTTTGATAATTTTGCAGTGAATCTTTTTCAGATATGGCCAACAGCTGGCTCATCCAGTGCATTCGTCCGTTCCAGCGGACCATTCATTCGCGGCGCTGCCCCGCAAAGTAGACAACAGTTTTTGCCAGCAGTTGAACTTATCTCTGGCGGAGTAACCGTTAGAGTAACAGTACATTAGCCTAATGACACGATGCGAGAGAGAGAGCGAGGGAGCAGGACGGGCAGAGCAAAAGAAGCTACATAGCCGTGGCCAAGATGTTGACGATGTTACGCAGCACATTTCATAATTCCCGCGCCATGATTAAGTGCCAGCCCGGAGTGGAACGGAGAGCGGGGACCGCGGAGAGGTGAGCTTTGCGTTTTTCTTTGGCAAAAGTTTTGCAAGTTGCTGCAGTGGCTCTCGCAAAATGGCGGTCGCATAATTAAGTACCCGTGGGTGGGGCAAGCGGGGAACTAAAGACGCGCTGGTGCGGAAGTGTGAAAGTTGCTGCCACCTCTCGCTCCCTCAGCCTTTCTCTCTTATCCCCGTGCTAGCAGCTGGGAAACTTTAACTTGCACTGTGAGGAACAGCATAAGGAAAATCCTGGCAAACTGGAAATTTCCATCGAGATCCTTATGAGTTTTTGGCAACTAGATCAATATCATATGATATTTATATTTTTATATTATATTATAATATATATAATATAATAATATTATATTTATATTTATATTTATATTTATATTTATATTTATATTTATATTTATATTTATATTTATATTTATATTTATATTTATATTTATATTTATATTTATATTTATATTTATATTTATATTTATATTTATATTTATATTTATATTTATATTTATATTTATATTTATATTTATATTTATATTTATATTTATATTTATATTTATATTTATATTTATATTTATATTTATATTTATATTTATATTTATATTTATATTTATATTTATATTTATATTTATATTTATATTTATATTTATATTTATATTTATATTTATATTTATATTTATATTTATATTTATATTTATATTTATATTTATATTTATATTTATATTTATATTTATATTTATATTTATATTTATATTTATATTTACATTTTTATTTTTATTTATATTTATATTCTCTTCTTATATTTATATATCTCCTTAAACCCTTCAACGACTATCTGTGTATATTGCCTGTGCTGTGTATTCGAATCCTTATTTATTTGCCTTTTGCTTTGTATTTTGTGTTGCGCACTTTGAAATTCAAAAGGAAATCCAAATCCGAATCCAAATGAAAATCAAAACTAATGAAGTGAAAACGGCACTAAAATGTCTTAATATGTTTTGCTACGTAAACGGACAACCTGCAAAAATGGTTAGGCGGCTGCCGCAAGGACAAGGCTGGCACATAATATCCTTGTTGATTTCTTTTCAGGCGATTTACTGCCTGCACACACACACACACACACACACACACGTTGTGTTTTGTTGTTGCTATTGTTGGCTGGCTTTGTGCTTGTGCGTTGTTTATCTCAATGCGGGGATCAGCAGCAGCAACAGCAGCAGCTTTCGTCCTGCTCCCCCTGGCGTATCCTGATCGATAAATTTCCCATTAAAGTTATTTTTAAATGCCGCAAAAACAAGACAGGCCTCTGACTGGCTGCCAGGCAGGAGTTTGCCAGGACGAACGTGTGCCAGCCTGCGCCAGGATAATGTACTCGTTATGCCTGATAAAGTTATAAACTCGTATGTGCTGGCAGCGAGGGTTGTCCCTGCTGCCTATCGAATTGATTTACTGCCTACCAAATTTCCAAATACACACACATACATGCCCAAAATATGTGTGGGGTAGGTGGTTAACGAAGCGGTTTTTGAAAGCTCTAAATCGCTTTAGACTCGCGTGTGTTTTCAAAGCGTTTTAGTTTAGGTTTTAAGTTCCTAACGCATAAATTAGAGTCCTAATTAAAAACGAATCTGCATAAATTTGTAATGTTTGTAATTTTCATACAACTTTTCCATTTTTCAGCAAGCTTTTCATATATTGCATTTTATGTATCGAAATATTTCGCTACACTACTCAAATCACTTATTTTTTTAGCTCGTAGTTTAAACATTTAAGTTTTTAGGTTTTTAGTTTTATAAAAAGGGTATATTGGCTTTGTGCAAACGTATGTATGTAATAGGCGGAAAAAGGCATCAGCTACTTACTGTGTTCAGCGTATGGCGTGCGATTGTGTGTATGTATTTATACAAAGGGGCTTTAATGTATGTAAAGTCTGGGGTCAGGGTATCCCCTAGTCGGGCGCTCCTGAGTAGATCCGCCTTACTTGATATTGACCGAGTTTTCCACTGTCTCCCACTCTCCCTAGCTTTCTATCTCTCTCTCTCTTACTGTATCCCTCTCTTTCTCTCTCTCTATCTCTCTCTCCCTCTCTTCCTCTCTCTCTTTCTCTGCCTTCTTCTTTCTCTCGCTTTCCCTCTCACTCCGTCCCTCTCTCTTTCTCTCTCTCTCGCTTTCTCTTCTTTATCTTTCACTCTCTCTCGAAAAAGGGCGACAGTAAGAGAGGGCCACTCTCCCCCTCTCTAACTGACTCCTTCTCTCTCTTTCTCTCTCTCTCGCCCCTTTTCTCTCTCTCCTTCTCTTACTCTATCTCTGCTTTTGTTGAATTTTTTCCTTCTCTCTGGAAATCTCCAAATTTAATTTTATAAGTTTTTATTTCTGAGCCTGTTGAAGATTTCCTGGTCAAATGCAAAAATGCACTTCTATGCTATTTTCAAGAGGTAAGGTTTTGTTGTTACTTTTAGTTAAGTATATATAGTACACTATCTTTCTATATACATTTTTTGCATTTGCGCAGCGGCTGAGAAAAGTGCACACAGAAAAAAAATGGGGTTTTATGTATGTAATGACAGGGATTAATAGGGTTCCGACTAGAGTGCCCTCTCTTATTACATTTTTCTTTGGAAATTCGGACTATTTCTACAACATCGAAATATTATATATTAATAGAATACATTATAAACTCGTTATTTGACTATTAAATTAAGGTTACAAAACCATTTTAATTTTTTGAAATGTTCAAATATACTTTTTTAAGTTTTTAATTAATAAAAATAGTTTGTTTTCAAAACCTTAATTTTAAGTTAATTGAATATCTGTGTATTTAATTAAAATTAAAAAATATATATATTTTGTGATCTAAATGGTCAACAAACAAAATATTTTCACTTGAAATAACCAATTAAATGATTTTTTTTAAGTTTTGACAAAATTGTAGATATTTTAATATTGAATTTTTATTTGTTTCTTAAAGATTTGCTTGTTTGCCTGTTGCCAATTCACTGCAAGCAGGTAGAAGAACAATACAAAACAACAGCTCATATTTAGCTCACATACACACACACACACACACACACACACATCTACATCCACCTATCATATTTGTGGCTTGCGGCTGGCGAATTCCTTTGCCTTTGCCCAAAGTTATCTGATTGAGTGCGAACTGCCAATGGTCTCAACACTCCCAGCTGGCAGTCAAGCAGCCAGGACATTGTCAGGATGCTATCCCCATCTCCATCTGTGCATGTGTGTAGCTGTATGTGTGCTTGTATGTTTTTTGTGCGATGATCTAAAACGGAAATCCTGTGGGCAGATAACTGCCAGGCATTAAGGCAACCCCCCGTTAAATGTGTGTGTGCGAGTGTGTGTGTCTGCTATTTAGGTACAAACGGCAGACCCAACCCCATACCCCTACCCCAAATTCAAACCCGAAAACCTCAGTGGCAACGTTGTCCTTGTATGTTTTTTTACTGCCTGCCGTACGTTGTTGTTGGTTATTGAATTAGCCCAATAAACCAGAAAAACAAGACAACACACGCACACACACACACATGGAATCCAAGGCATACCGCACAGCACAAATACTGCGCCCCCGCACCCAACACCCAACGCCCCCGACCATCCCCTACCCCCAGGTGCGAGCAGAGGCGTCAAAATAACAGAGAAGGAAAACATTTCAGCACTCGCATTTCAACGGCCAACGGCTGCCTGGCAACTCATTAGAATGTTGGCTTCGGGTGGGCGCTAATAGTCCCAGCTACCCAACACTTCTCCACACCCACACCCACATTCATATCCCCCTCCCCCTTTGTGCTCTCCCTAGCATAATTGGAGGTATTGGCCGTACCGCGGGGCGCACTTTGCGTTTTTGTCATTTGTTGACGACCATTTTCAATGAGTGTGCGGGTGTGAGCGTGTGTGTGTGTGTGTGTATTACACTTGTGCACCAATTTGTTTGTTAGATCAAAGCAACGGTGCTAAGGTTTCATTATCAGTCTGTGATTGATATAATTAATGCGTTCTGTGGATACATCCAACGTGACAACAGGGCTGCCTCCTATATAGTACATATATAAACGCCAACAGTTATTGCCTGGCTGTGCAAAGTATGAAAATCTATTTTCAGCAATTTTTCGCACGTCTACTCATTTTAAATGTGGCTTGCTTGCTTTGGATCAGTCAATCAGGTCAAACTGTTTTGAGAGGTAAGTTATTATTCATAGTAGGGAAAGGCTCAACTATAGTCATAGTTGTTGACGAGATGCCGCCAGGTTTATGGCGCCACGAATCCGGCCTGGCTAAGATCCTGCGGTTCTTATTTCTATAATAGCTACATAATTTATTGCTCCTCCCCGGCCGGCCTACAACAAGACGGAAGAGACAAACAATTTAAAACTGAGATCTTCTTTGACAAATGTAAAAATCAGACACAAACATACAGCTTAGGTTACTCTACAATTTGAAGAGTTCTGTAACTTTAAAGGCAGTATTGGTAAAATGGACAGATAGAAATTAAACAAATTCATGAAAATTACATAGAAAGACGATAAAGAGAGAGAGAGAGAGAACTAAAATGTATGGTTATAAAAACTGTCATTCTGAATATATCTTTTACTTATTTATTCGCTCTACCCGTCTTAAACGGTGTATTTATTTTGAAATCTTGATAAACTTTGAGAAAGAAAAAATGTGGGAATATAGATAGCAATTTATTAAATTATTTATTAAATGTATTTAAGCAATTTGTAAAAGAAAAGAACATCTTGTTAATAAGACTATACATTAATTCAGCACTTGGCGTAAGTTTTTTGGAACCAAGCAGAAGCTTAATTTCTACATACAATTAAAATATATATAACAATGTGCCCAAGAGCGTATTTGGGACACGGCTTTGTCTTCAATGTTGTTTTTTCTGATTTGTTGTTTCTGTGCAACAAGTAACCGGGCTGGTCTCCGCTGCAGGACATCGTGCGGACCTTGAGCGTCCGTGCGTTACGGAAGTAATTTTTATTTTGCCAGACAATTTGCTTATTTTGTGATTTCCGTTTGCCTACCCCAAGTTGCCCAAATATTTCCGGCTTTTGACTTGCTCTCTGTCTGCCCATTTTTTCAGTTTTTTTTTTTTGCTTTTTCTCTTCGTTTAATTTTTCTGCTCGTTCAACTATGTTTTGTTTTTGGCTACAGTCGGATTCCTAAATCCGTTGGGCGCATTTAATGCTGGCATCGTATATTTTTATAAAATTAATTTTGCACAAAAAAGAAAAAAAAAAAGAATAAACAAAAGTTTTTAAAAATTGTGCGTGGTGCCTGCAGCAGCTGTTCGTGAGGCTGTGTTTTTGTTGTTGTTGCTGTTGCCTGCCAGACGAATATTTGCATTATGCGAACGTGCACGACTGACTGGCACTGAAGGCCGGGACTGGGGGCATGTCAAACAAAAATATGACCATTACGCTTCATTTGGTCAACAACAGCAACGAGATTCATAAATAGGCGCATTGGTGTGGTTGTTGTCGTTCTTGTTGTTGTTATCCGAAGTCATTTAACAATAATCGCGCGCATATGAAATGGACCATGGGCCATCGCCACATGACGATGACGACGACGAGGACGACGTCTAGGCCGATGCAGCTCCATCTGCCACGACTACTTCATCGATTCCAACTGGACCGATCTGGGCCCGCGTTACATGGCCGGATGTGTAGCCATTGTTGGGCGCTCATAAATTGCAAATGGCCAAATACCGTTTAATGGCCACTGGCCACAACAACGGCAAAATGCAAAATACCGAGCAAAGAGTTCAGTCAGAGTTCCATTTACATTGAGCTGGCGCCTGTACGTCGACTATAACAGATGCCGAAAGCTATTATTTATTTATTTACTCTCTATTTTATTTCTTATTTATTTTAAATTTTCTTATGTATTTTAAAAATATCTCAATTATCTGCAGTCCAGTTTGTCAGTTATAAAATATAGCATTTTTTTTTTTTTGAATCACTTTGTATCAGTATTGTTATCATCTTCATTGATTCCACTTAGTTAAAATAACTTATCTTAAAATAAATTCTTTCAAATTTTTATTAACCACCTCTGATTGAAAATAATTAATCAATTTTTTATATATCCTATGTATGTATAAATTAACATATTTATATATATATAAATATAATTATATATGTATAATATATACACAAACATATTATCTAAATTAAAACTAAATTTTTTTTTTATTTTTATTTATTTATTTATTTATTATTTAAAATATAGAATATATATGTAACGTAAAAGTCTTGCATATATATTGCATATATTCCAACCCACATCTTGCAAAGTGTATCCAAAATGTGGCTATCATTTCGGCGGCTGTTGGCAGCATACTTGTTGTTGTTGTCTGTTTGTAAACGACGCTTGATGCGGCGGCCGTTATTTTTATTGCCCGGCCGCTGGCAGGATCTGTGTCCTGGCCACCGTCCATTGGCCACTGTCACACATGGCCGGAAATCGGCTCCGACACTGCATGAGGCCAAACATTTGCATAAACTGCCAGCCCTGAGCCGCATCGGCCACTGCGGCTGCCAATGGAGCTGGCCAGGAATCGGGCAGCAGGCCCCAAGGACCAGCGGCAGTGCCAGGACGCCAGCCCGTTTCGAGCCGCTTGATTTTCGATTTTTCTCACTGATTTTGCACATTTTTCAGCGTCGAGCAATTGTTTTTTTTTTTACCATCCTGTTTTCCACTTTTTCGTTTTCCTTTTCTGTTTCACTCGGGGCAGCGCATGTTGTTTATGTGTTTATAGATTAATCGCTTTTTGGTTAAATGACTTCGATAGTCGACGTCGATGTTGGTCATCGGCGCTGGGGCATGAATCCACTCCACACCTTCCCTCTCTCTCACTCTCACTCTCAGTGTGTGGGTGCACTCGTTTGGCATGTGAATGCGTCGCTTTAAAGTTGCCGCATTTTGTTGCAAATTGCTGGCGACAGCTGTGGGAAAGCCCACGACACACAGAATGGGACAACGAGCGGGTTGGTGGAAGGAAGTTTGGCTCTGGGCTTGAAAAAACCTTCGGAGCTTATTTTTTTTAACATTTGGCTACCTTTTTTTAAAGGTGTGAATTATTAATATTAATTTTGGCATTTCATTTCCAGTATTTATCTGTCGTTGTTTTACAACAGTTAAATTGCATCCTCAGTACAAAAACAGAATTGTAAATATTTTCATTACGAGCTCAGACAGTCACAAAGTAACAAAAATCCAAAACTTTATATAATAAAAATGTACAGATATTTTGATACATTTTTAATTGAGGTAAAATAAAATGACATTGATTAACTTGTGGATAATATGCAGTTTTTGTTACATTATTATATATATATATTTGTTTCAATTTATATCCTTATAAGCAGTGGTTTTGGGGGATAAACATCCTCCCCATCTTCCTCATTGTAAACGAAATATTTATTTTGAAACTAAAAAATATTTTTGGTGCAGTCTTCTATTTAAAAGTGGGCTTTTTAGTTTATGACTAAATGCTAACTGTAGAATGAATAAGTAATAACCTACAGCAATGTTTTTTAAAGAATGGGCTTTTTATACAGTTAAATTTGTGTCTATTTGTTGTTGTATGTGTAGCTGGTGCATTTGCAGCTACCGCCGCGTTTATTTATGCCACACATGCATGTGGCACTATCTCTCAACTCTCCACCACTCTTTCTCTCTCCGTCGGCAAAAGTTGCATGTCCTGGTTTTGACATTAACAAAAATGTTAAATACGTTTTTACAATTCTAATTATGCAGCCGCGTCTGCCGCTAAATTACAACAAATGGCAGCAGCAGCAACAACAACAGTAGCTGGGCTGGCACTTGGCATAATTAAGAGTGTGTCTCTTTCAATCTGTGTGTGTGTGTGTGTGTGCTGAGATTGTCGCTCTTAACATGCATAAAAAATAAGCAACGGCGACGGCATTTTAAAAGTTTTACAAATTAAGACATGCGAGAAGGGGGCGGGGCGGGGGCTAGGAATGGGGTTTAAGGGTGGGGTCTTGCCACTGCCAGTGACTATTTCCGTCTGCAATAAGGAAAAGCCCCCCACTCCCCCATGAAACACTTGCTGAGCTCATGTTAATCAGGTTATGATAATTATTTGTAACAAATTGTTGGGAAATGGGCGGGTCGAGGCCTGTCAACGGATGGGCGGGGAACGGGGCAGCTTTGGTAGCTTTGCAATTAAAATGTGTAAAATCCACGACGCGACACTGGAAAACTTTATGAAAATGACAAGGCGCAAGCGACATTTTCATTAAAACAATTAAAATTTAAACTGGCGTTAAATTATACAGGCATTAAACGGGCAATGGGGCGAGAGGTTCGACAAGACGTCGGATAAGGGCGGTTCTTGAGTGCCGGCGGGACTAGTTGAGCCCACGCACAACTCTGCAGAGTTGCCCTCAATTATTCAGTGGCCTGAAACAGCAACAGAAACTAAAGCGCAAAGCGAACGAACGGCAGATGGAGAAGTCGAAATGGAAATGGAAAACTTTTTTGGCCGCGTGTCACTTTGCCAGTTTGTCACTTGGTTTTAGTTACGTCAAAAAGGGGGCGCACATGCAGCATATATTTGACCAGAAATTAACTGGCAACTTGATAAACTATCCATGCACGAGCTGCTTGCTAACTTGGCCAACTCGGCCCGGCTCAGTCAAAGGCAAACAAACCGCAGCCGTGGCCGGAAGCGCCAAAAGCCAGCCAAGAAGTTGACATTTTCACTCCAGATCCGGATAGTTTTGCCAGCTTTTGGCTTGCTGGCAGGTGCACGATAAAAGTTTTGAGTTGACAATTAAGAAATTAAGTTGCCACTTAGCCAACTGTCAGTGTCAGTTTGACAAGCAGTCACAGATATCCACGCACTTAACGTGACTCCTTCGAATGCCCTATCTGCTGGGCATGTTTACTTTTGAACTGAGCTGGCCTATAATAATATTAATATTAGTAGAGAATGTAAATTTGCAAAAAAATAAACATAAAATAAAATTTTAAAATTACTACAAATATTTATAAATAAATTGCTAACTTCGTTGTGATGCCGGGGTATATGAAAGTATATTTAAACTCGGTTCTATTCTATCTAAAGTTGGCTTTAATTAATTTAAACTCTTCAACAGCTTCACTTAAGGTAACCAGAGATTGATTGTTGATAAGCAACAATTTCAAAATTAAAACAAATTTGTATAAATAAATTGCTAATTTTCTTGTTATTAAAGATATAGTCTATTAAATGCGACTTTCGCCTTGTGTGTGATATATTTTCTCCTCCATGGTCACTTATCTTTAATTATCTCCATCTTGAGGGCATTTTCTTAATTTTGCAGAGCATTTCATATTCGTTGCGATGTTGTTTGTTAAGCTTTTGCGTTTCTTATTTGCAGGCGGTTTGTTTGCATTATCAACAGACTAACACCTTGCCGAATGCGAGTGAGTGTGTGTGTGTGTGTGCGTGTGTTCACTGATAGCTGCTCTTAGCAATAAATGCCACTCATAATTAAATCAAATGTTTGCCCGTCTCTCACTTGACTCCCTCTCTCTCTCTTCCACTCAAAAACTTTTTGCGTGAAGCTTGAACATTAATTTCCTACATGTGCCATTCCAGCCCCACCCTTTGAACTCCACCCCCAGGCCCATTATCTTCGACTCCTTAGCACGGGAGCATATTCACCTATCGCATTTGTTTTATCATTGGCAAAAGGTAAATACACTCGGCAAAGTTTTTGCGCCCTGAGGGAATAGCTTTTCATATGCCAGCCCCCTTCTCCTTTCTTCCTTCTCCCTGCCCCCTTCCCCTTCCCTTGCAGCCGCCACTTCATTCATAGTTTACTCTAATGAGCGACAGTGCGGCAAGCGTATCACTTTTGCCCGTAAATTTGTAGCATGTTGTGGCTGCTGTCTCAAGCTAGCATCCAATTGCAGCCCCTGCCCCCGACCCCGCCCAGCCCCAGCCCCAGCCCCAGCCCCGGCCGCGAATTCCCGGTAATATGCTTGCTATAGTTATACCGTTATATCGCTTGATATGTTTGCGTGCCCGTGCGCGTTTGGCATGCCAAAATGACATTAGTCACACAGCCAGCGAGGACTCTCCCACACACACCTAATAGTGTGTGTGTGTGTTGGCAGACAGCTTCATTTAGCATCCTGTATGTAGTTAGTGTGCCCCACTCCCCATCCATTTCTGGCCCGCCTTTGTTTGTTTGCCTAGCTCCGCCAACGCAGTGGAAGCCGCCGGCGCCGCTGCTGCCACAATTTTGTCGGCACATTTTTGGTATACCATATGAATTTTGGGGTTTATGCGAGTGCAGTTGCCGGAGTGGAGCAAAATGTGGCTTACTCCACTTGAGTAGAACAGTCAGAGAGCAATTAATAGGCTAAGGTTGATTCGCACCTGAATCCAGCGAAATCAAACAGCTTGTTAAATCGTGTATATGTGTACTAATTTAATATGACTTGGCCTTGGCAAGGGTTAAAGTATTAAACCAAGAACTGAAATTGTGAGCCAAGGTGGAAATTTCTTAACTCTAAAATAAATTTCTTATTTCGAGAACTTTTTTAAGACTTTTTTAAGGCTTAAATTGTGTTTGCTTAAAATTGAAAACTATTCCTAAAAATATACAAATACAATTTTTGGCAAACACGTTAGTTAAGTTCAAAGATAGGTTTTAAATGGCTTTAAAGCATTGAGGTTGATTAAAGATTTACGTTTCGAAAGGCAGGTTAAACAAAGAATATTGCAATGCTTTTATTACTGGTATTTAAACCAGAGTTAAGAAAGTCTTTGGCTTTTAAATCTGTTGCAGACTTGACTTAACTATTCCAATCTCGAAGCGCATTTCACATTTTGCTCCCAAACCCCCAAACCCGAAGCACCCGAATTGGCTGGCAAGTCCATTAGCCCATGCTCAAGCCAGAATTGACATGGACAATATTTCACAATATAAAAAAAAATCAAGTAGGAAGTCTGCAGTCGGGTGTAACCGACAGCACTATACCCATTCAGTAATAATAAGAAAAAAAACAAAAAGATTTTGTCAATTTTGGCATGACTTTCGACAATAAATTGTGACAACCAAAATCGATTTAAATAAATAAAAAAACAATTTTTTCTATTTTGCATATATATTATAAAAAAAAAAAAAAAACAAAAAACACAATCCATGGCTAAAATGCATTTTTCCTTCCAAATTGGTTCACTTTTAACTCGATTGTGGGAGCTTGAAAATGCGAAAATGTTTTGTCAATTTTAATCTGCCTATAAAATCTTAACTTAAGTCTCCATCTTCAGACGGACATTGCCCGAGCCCAATATACTCTTATTACTTCGTGAACGAGTATAAAAAAATGTAAAACGCAAAAAAGAAATGCTTGGGCAAATGTTTGGCAACATCCGGTTTAAAATGGCAGTCGCCGAGGCATTTTGACAAATCTAGCAGTTATTATGCGCCTTTGTGCACGGCGTACGAAAGGTCAGACACTGAAAAGGTGCATAATGGATGTCGATGGGAACGCGAGTGTGGACGGGAAGGGGAATGGGAATGCGAATGTGAATGTGGCGATAAAAGTGGCGCAAAGGAGGCAACAAAAGGTAGCGCCGTCCATGTAAACGATACCTAATTTCCGTTGCATGTTGCGAGCTGCGAGCTTCGTTAAGGGTGGCTGCCAGGGCAGCTGGGCAGCCCCAACACCAACACCACCGCCCCCCCCCCGCCCCCGCGTAGCAGTCTTGCATTTTATTAACAGGACACTCGGGCCACAGGACTGCTGCAGGACTCTCGGGGGCTGTCGGGCTCTTGACAAGCTTTTGAGCGCAGCGAGCCGTGCGCTTTTATAAACTTATCTCATAACATTAATTGTGGTCAACACTTTTGGCCATTTGGCCTGCAAACAGCGCATACAAATGCTGGAGGGGGGAGGGGCGTGCTGAGGCAGACGCATGTTTACATTGTCAGTGATTTATGCAACAGCGCCGCATGAGCCATAAATACCGAAATGCCAAAAGTTTCGCACAGGTAAATATGGAGGTATGTGTGTGTGTGTGTGTGCGTGTGTTTTTGTTTGTGTGCTCCCAAGTGACCAACTAAGCAGCAAAAGGATCAACCACGAACAACCAGTCAACCAGCCAGCTAGCCAGCTAGCCAGGTCCAGCCGGGCAACAAAAGGCCATGGCCAAAGTTAAATATTTAAGCAGTCGACAAAACAACTCAATTAATTTGAAACGGTTCGCCAGAGGGCGCCACACACAGCCAAATGGCAATTGAGCAAGTTTATGGGCAACTTATCCCAGTTGCCATTGCCCAAGCCCAGCTAGCCCCTGAAATGATATACTATTATATCAATCGCATGACGCGACAAAAAAGAGGCCAACGGGCACATATTATGGCCAGCAGCCTTTTGGACGCGTCAGCACATTGAATGGCCCAAGCAACAGTCACACACATACACACACACACACAGTCACCGGCAGGGTCACAGTTACAGTCACAGTTACACAGTCATTAAACGATTTGCCGCCTCGAGCGCCAAGAAGAAGGGGAGAAAAGTGGGCTGGGGGCGGGCGGAAAAGTAAGAAAAAGAGCCGTTAATTTCTTTTTATAAACCTGCTGGGAAACATTTCTTCTGGCGCTGCAGGCCAAAAGCAAAAACAAAAGACCTAAGCTAGAAAAAAAAGAAGACAGCATTATGATAACGCGTGTGCACGACTTGCATATATCCTGTTTTGTTTTGAATGATGAATGGTTCTTTAAATTGCCAGTATTCTTAAATTAGCTCTAAAATATTTTTACGATTAAGTCTTGTATTTCGGAATTTGAGAAATGAAAAATTCGATTTTAATAATTACAATTAATTAATTATTTATTTAAAATTTTATTCTAAATTACAAGTTTTGAAGTGAAAAAAGAAAAACCGACAACTGTAATGTCGTTTTTTTTAAACCAAAATATGCAAATTCTGAAATTGCTATTAACACAAAATTCTTTTATCTTTAAAAAATTTATAACTTTTTAAAAGAGACTGCATTTCCAAATAATTTATTTCCCAAGGTATCCAAAAGAAAAATGAGTAATCATGAGACATGTTTTTCAAAAAAGTTGGCTCAAAAATAATATTTTAGAATGAAATTTACAACTAGAAGAAACAAAAGTATGTGATCAACAAATGCTTTTTACAAGAAAAGGAAGTTCGAATTTGTTGCAGAGTACCCATTGATTTACTTCGTTGAGGGTATAAAAAGCATTAAGAAAATAAAACCTAGACAAGACAAATATCATGCACTCAAGATTGGCCTGAGGGCAGGGTGGGGAGAGGAGGGGGGGGGGGGGAGGAAGCCGAGCAAACAACAACTGAACTGAACAACTGCTGTAATCAGCAGTTAACAAAATATAAAAACAAAAAAGGACAACAGGGCACACGAGGGTGGCGGCACGGAGCGAAGGACAACGCTGTGCGCTAACGAGCAATTAGATTTCATTCTAAGCTTGGGAATTAATTGCAGTTTCCCAGCCAGCACCGCAGGATGCCGCCAAAGAACTGGCCAAGGAGCTGCCGCCGGGCTGGGCCAAGTATGTGCCATATGCTGTCCGCTTTGTGATTCATTGGGCAAATGGCCAATTGGCGTGAATGGGCCACAATGGGCGACTGGCGGATTAGAAGGCGGGGGAGGGGGAGGGGGAGGAGGAGGAGCCAGGGAGCCCATCTTCACACTACTTGACAACGTAAGCACCTTTCGAAATTGCACATTAGCACATTAGCCGGAGCTGCCATCCTCGAGATAATGAGGTTAGGCTGTTCCCGGGATCCAGCGCTATTTTTGCGTATTTGGCCACAGTTTGCGTCGCCTTGTGATTAATTTTTCATTGCTGCCACCAACGGGGGAAAGTGATTGTTAGTTGCCCAGACCCCAATAATTGGGGTTTGTCTTAGCTAGTTACGCCTGTTTACGAGTAGTACGACCACAATGGGCCTTTGGTAACAGTCGGAGTCGGTAACGAGCTAATAAGCCCTCTGTATGGTGGCCAAAATGTTTATAGCTGCCACAAATTGGGCTTTGGCATGGCGCACTACCTTCACCGTAATGGGAAGGGGTTTAAGTAGCTGAGTGTTTGACTATTTCTCAACTTAAAGCTAATACTCAAATTTACGGGATGGCCCTAATGTAGTTCTATTTTAGCTTTTCAGAAAGTGAAAAAAGGTTTCTGCAATGTCCGCTAGAGACTGGAATATATACTCGTCTATAACTGCGTCAGATAAAGTGCTAAGATTTTTTGGCTACGCCTACTGGGGGCGTGGCAAACAGACTTGTCTCTATTTTTAAGCTAGCCTCGTAATGTTATTTCGGTTAGATTACTGATTACCTCCTCTAAAGAAATTTCTTAGATACACCCATAGAAGTAAGAAGAGGAAGCAGAAGCATCCATTCAAGAAGTACCCCTAACATACCACAATCAAAAGATTTTTATTTATGAAAGGCCCTTAACTTAACGTGTATTTGAATATTTTTTAAAATGAATTTTAGCTAGTTACTCGCTATAAAATTAAAAAGGTATTTAAGCTAGAATTTTGGAAATATGTTTTTGCTTCTTTCTCGATAACAAGAGACAGAAGAGTAATTAAGTTTTTATTGCAGACATTTGGTAAGTATCCAAGCGTTAGTTACGCGAGTTTCAGCCCATTAACTGTCTGGCAACATGGAACTGACTGCCCCGGCTGTCTAAGCCCAACTAGGTAAATCAGACTGCTCAATAGACCCGGGCGAGTTGAATTGAGGGGAAGTGAAGTGAACCGAAGGTGAGCGAGGGGAGTGGCAAGTGGCAAGGGGCGTGGTCTTATCAATAACCATAATGATGTTGAGATGTTGAAATGTTGAGTACTCGGGCACATTCAAAGCTTGTCTAACGAGCGCGTAAACGGCGCGTGCAATTTCCCAAAGCCATTAAAAAGTCGAGCGATAGATGGGCCAGAGAGACAGGGAGGGGGGCCGAGGAAGCGAAAAGAATTGGCAACACGAATATTAAGTTGGCGCCAGGGCGGCGGGGCTGCGGGGCAGGCGTGAAATGAAATTGAACAACTTTTGACAGCTAATCTGAAGAGCGCAACTAGACGATGTAGATGCTGCCGGCTGATCTCTTACACGCATTAAATTTTAATGGAGCACTCAAAAAGTCTGCCGCAAGATGCCGTTAAAAGTGCCATAGAGGAAGCGAAGAGGGGTGTGGGCCAGAAACTAATGAAGCCAGCTGCTGGCTGGTGGTTGCTTAACCGCAGATGCAAATCAGAGCAAAGCCAAAAAAGAGCAAAGATTGAACGCGTCGATGAGAAAAGGCGGAGGGGGGGGGGCACTGGGAGGCTGCAGGACTTTGGCTGCGTCTGCCAATCGAACCCATGTCCAACTAATCCGCTCTTAATTAAAGATTGCCGCCCCACAGACCCCCCTCTCCTGCACCTTGCCGTGATAGAAAGTTTTCAACGTCGCCTTCTTGGCAAATAGACTCGTACCTCGAATTTTCCATATTTAGTTGTTCAGGGAAAGCGACGAGCACAGTTTTCCGCCTGTGCCTGGCCAGCAGCCGTCGCTTAACCTCAAGAAATAAATCTTTGACAAAGCTGCGCCGCAAACTTGTTTGTCTAAGCAGCTGCAGACCGCCCGGCCGCCCTTTAATGTGGCCAACAGAAGGTGTTATTATAATGTACCAATATGTCTGGCCGCCCAGTGGCCTCGACGGCTGCTGCTGCTCCTTGGACGTGATAAGATCATAATCCCATTTATGTCTTTACTCGGGACGCGCAAAACTTTTGTGGCCCTCGAAGGGGGTAACACAAGACGCCGCTGTTTATATTTAAACTCAGGTCAGAGAGCACTAAATCAAGTTCCAACAGGAGGCAAGGGGGTGGGAGGAGGGAGCGGGGGGGGGGGTTGTTAAGCTGCTTAAAACTATTCTTGGCCTTCCACTTGGGCAATTGTTGATAAGCGCCCAGCCAAGCGACAGTTTTGCATTGGAACAAATTTGAGACTTTTGTTAGCAAAACTTTTGCCAAAAGAAGCTCCAAAGACTTTGTGAAATGGGTAACGTCAGCTGCCAAAGGCTGAGTGTGCGAGTGTGCGAAAGTGTATGATTTTATCAGTCGACCACGTACGCAGAAGCAGCCAAATTGTGCGGCCCAAAACAAAAGTTGGAAGAAACACCTCGTATTGGGCCAGAGCAAGGATTGGGGGAGTCGAGAGAGTAAGTAGCCCAACTAACAATTTAGAACAGCGAAAGAGCATCGCCGAGTATATAAACTAACCTTATAGAAAGACGGTAACAAAAGCATTTTACCCAAAACTTCTAGCTTCTTTATTTTAATACAAATAATTTATTATTTTTTTCTCTATTTCTTTATTTGTCTTTTTCTTTATAACGATCTTACAAATTGTGATTTCACTTAATATTGATAATTATAGCTGCAGTCGAATCAAAAAATCAATAGCAAAAATTTAAATAATTATTTGAGGATTTGATGATCCATTAATATAATATATATTAATATCTTAAACGACGCCTAATTAATGGAACAATATACATTTTTTTTTAGAATTTTCTTATTTTAAAGTTAGAAAACTGTAAAATATACTACACAAGAAATCATAATTTTCTTAATTCATTATTATATAGGTGCAAAACAATTTAAGTTTAAAATAAAATTATACAAAAAAAAAAAAATAAAAAATTTAATTTCGGTACCTAGTGCAATTTGAAAATGCTGTGTTACTGATATTTTTAATTTCCAATGAGTTAACAACCGGGTCGAACACAACGGTAGTATCGATAATTTGGCAATATCAAAGCTGATCAAAGGGCATATAAACTTCACCAATCAACTAATCAAAGTAGCCCAAGTCGTATCTTTTAAAGTTTTGATTTGCTTTCTTGCCTTTTGTCTGTCGCTGAACAACTGCTTGCCACAACCGCCAGTTGCAGGTTGTGTGTGTGTGTGTGTGTGTGTGGTGTATGCAGCTGGCAAAACAAATGAGCTTTAATGCGATTTGCTTCAATGGACTTGGTATGTGCGGGTGTTTGTTTTGGGTCTTTGGTCTGCCACAGAGCTCTCGAGCCCAGTTAACTGTAACTAATTTGTTGCACATGATGGCATATCCATTCACGCCACGGCATCCTATTCTATGGACTGGCCAATTTGTGCTGCAGCTTGCAATCAACTAGAAATTTGGGCCGTAAGTAACTGGATTAGCAGTGCATTCTCTTTGAATACCTTGGAAAGCTGCAGCTGTGAAAAGACAGTGTCTTCAACTAATTAATTATATTATATCGTTAATGTGCAGTGCATGGAACCGCCTGTCAGTCTGCGATAGCAAATTGACAAGCGTTTGCCAGAAGCTCCAGCTTAGACAGCTGCAAAATGCTGACAAGTACTTTTACACACTTTCAGAATATATTTAGTTTTCTCTATATTTTAAGCATTCGTATCTTTTTTATTTACTCAAATTACTCATTATGAGGTTGAGATACAAAAACCTATTTTTCAAGTACTCAATTGGATTTGAAAGTTGTTGGCCCTGTTTCAAACGGAAACTTGTGTTCGGTTTCTGATTGTCGATTTTAATTATGTTCGCTTTTGTGGCCAGTCGACGATGTTTTATCTGATGAGAGACGATAGCTTTGGTCTGTTTGAAATAACTGATTGTAGTTGCAGCTGATTGAGTTGTCAGCTGGGTGGTCTGGCGAGCAACAGACACAATTCTGGCACCCGCATGACACATTAGAGCAGACGAGCAGGACACACAGGACACACAGCAATCGTTATCAGCTGGCAAAAATGTTTGGCGGCGAGTGAGAACTTTGCACGGAAGCTCAAATTGTGCGCCTGTCTGACTGCGCTAAGTGTGTGTGTGAGTGTGTATGTTTGAGTGTGTGTTTATTTCCAATGAGGTTTTGTTTCAATTTCCTTTCGATAGGCCACAGGCAGCCTGAGCACAGGACGCGGGCGTCGACAATTTCATGCATAAATTCATTCCATGTGTGTGGGTGTATGTGTGTGGTCTTTATGGCTGACTGAGATTCGAGTGAGATACTTCCTTCCGCCGCATTTGTTTGTTTTGACTGTTCTCGCCCCCTCCAGCCCCTCCAGGCACTGGCATCTGATGATGATGATGATGACTTTGCATCTAAAACAATTAAGTTTCATTAAAAAAAAAAAAAAAACAACAACAACAACATGCACATCAAATCGGTGCGGCCAAAACAATTTACATACTGCGCATAACTTGGCTTAAATGAGTTTTGCAACAAATTCCGACAGGACGCACAGGACGAAACGGTGACAGCAGCCACAACAACAACAGGAGTAACAAAAAAAAAAAAAAAAAAAAAATAAGAGCGTTGCAGTCGGGCGTAACCGACTGCGCAATACGTGCTCACAGTATAATAACAGCTTAAAATAATCGAAAACGGTTCGAATTATGATTGTTTCTTTGAAAAACTATTTTTTAATTTGTGGAGGCGCGAGTGGGCGTGGCCGAAATTTTTCGGCTTGATTTACAGAGGAAGTAATCAAAAAACTATCTGCTAAATTTGGTGAGATATGGATTATCGGAAAATGGATTTCTTCGGCTTACTCTCGCCTAAGATATATATTTCAAGAGTCTAGCCGTCTAGGCCACTCTCCCCTAACGAACGGCAAGACGGACCTGGCGCAAACCCAATATGCCCCTTTCGCCTCGTGAACGAGTGTATTAAAAAACGTTGTCCAGCAACGTGGCTGCGATTTGCAGCTAATCCCTTATGGGCATTTTGTCATGGCACAGCCTCGTCCGCCCGCGCGTAGCCGAGTAGCCCATTTGGCGCAGCGGGGGCGGGGTATGCAAGCTGCAGGAGCGGCAACAACAACATCCTGGCCAGATCCTTGCCAGTTGCGGCTCATGCAAATTTCATGGGGCACGCAGAAAAAAAGCGACACATAAAAAATGTGAAATACATTTCCTGTCGTCTAGTCAGAGGAACGGGAAGGGGAACGGGGCCGGGGACGAGCAGCCAGGACATGGCTAGGACGACGTCGTGCACGTCCACGTCGACGACGACGACAAGTGCGACAAGTGCGCCCGGTCCGGCCGACCGGCTGTGGGCGTGGCACATAAATATATACATATGTATGTGTGTATGCAACGGCAACAACAAGTTGTAAAAAAGCCATGCACACAATTTATATCCTGGACAAAGGAGACTCGCCGCTTATCCCAACTCCAGATAGTGGACGAGTCTCGTCCACGTCCCGCCCCCTCACCCCCTCTTCACACCCTTTACATGCAACGGGCCTGGGCAAAAACTTTGCTGCCGAATTTAATCCAATAATAAATGGAATATTGCTGACCTCGGGCATTAAATTAAATGTTGTTATCAGTCGAGTGCAGAGAAATTATCAGGCGGCGGTTTGCCACACACATACACACACACACACACAGCAGCAGCAGCAGCCAGGGACCCGAGAGCTGGGGGGGAAGGGGGTGTTTGCCAAAAATGTGTGCGGCAGTTGAGTTATTTGTGCGCCAACTTGAAATGAAATGCTAAATGGCCAATGATAGTAACAACAAGTGCCAAATGCTGCAACCACATGTGCTCGAGTTGCAGATACCCTATATATTATATATTATATTGTATTATATTATTATATATGAGGCATCTGCACACTAAGGACTCAATATCAAAGTTTGAATCCTAATCTAGATTATGGCGAAACTCCCAGAGCTTGTATCACCCATACGTAATATGACACCCCTTGCATATATCTATATATCCTCATTAGAGTATAACCAGAAAAACAATTCAAGAATTTTACAAACTAAATTCCAATTCAAAACTCCATGATAATTCATTTCAGTTGCATTCTTTTATGAAAGATAAATTGTTTATCACATTTATTATTATGACAAATTCAAAAGAACTGATTCACAGAATGCCTTCGACGCCAATTAAATTGCTGCTGCGAAACCAATCCGGTTCACGTGTGGTTCGAGCCCGACAGCAGTAGTTCACAAAAAGCTGCTGCGGCTCAGAAATAAGTTGCGGCCCTGCGCAGCGAGTAAGAGTTATGAGCGAGTGGGGTGGGGGAGAGGGAGAAGGAGAGGGGGCTGACTCTGACTCTGACTGAGTGTGCGTCTGTTTGGCCGGATATTAAGCTCGTTTGCATATAATTTGCGTTGCAGAAACAGAAGCAGAAACCGAAACCGAAACAGTTGCAACTCGACGACGCCCGTTGACGATGTTGACGGTTTTTTGGGGCACGCCGCGATAAGAGTCTGCTCCGGCCCGGAGTGGGCATTAAGAATCCGACAGTGGTTTTTTGGGCCAGAGCAAAGCAATTAAGTTTTGTGGCCACTCGGTATTATCCGACTGCGGCTGTCCTTTTTTGCCTGCCATTGTAATTGAGGCTGCAAATTGTTTGCCCACCGACAAAAATATGGAAAGCATTTCATATGCTGAATTTCTTGCAGGGCAATATTTGTGCATAATCTGGCAACGGAATGTTGTGGGACTAAATAAACAGATATATACGAATCTACAAAATATATAACGCCAAACACAGCTTAAGTAATCATAAGGTTAATTTATATGTAATCGTTAAACTATATACATATATGTATAAATATCTTTGTTTCTTGCGAAAGTTCTATTAATTAATATGCTGATATATAACACATCTCGCTATCAATATATATCCGGGGACTAACTAGGTATTTCTTGTAATTTTCAACGTAAAAATTACACTTTAAATATTATATTTTTACATTTATTATATTGCACAAAGAATAATTTGTTTTTGCGTCTTTTATTTAAAAATTACAAAATAATACCTAAATTTTAAATTTGTAAATAAAAGTCATATAAGTTATTAGTATTATGTAACTTTTTGTTCAGTATCAAAAATAAAAATTTAATTCAATAGATATATTGATCTAATGTTCCAAGCTTTCCAACCGTTTAATAAAAATATAAGTATGTGAAGCTCATTCGTAAGTCTAAGTTTATTTTTCGTATAGCCGGCGGCTAAAATTTGCCCACTTCACCACATGCCCAGCAGCTTTATGCAAAGCCCCAGCTCCCTGGCCCAATGTGCCGCCAATCAGCCAAGGTCTTAAAACACTTTTGCATAAGTTAACGCACACAAGCACAGATGCTGTGCGAGTGTGTGTGTGTGTGTGTGTGTCTTGAAGGATATGTGCATGTGAATGCTTTTTAATCCTTTTTGCGTGACGGCAGCTGCCAGAGAGACTCGGAACACGCTGCGGCAATTGTCTCAGTTGCTTTCTCGGGGGAGGGCGGGGGAGTGGGATAATTCTGGGCGTTGATTATAATTGACTTTGGCTGGCTTAAGTGCCAAAATGGAAATACCATGTACCACATACAGTTCATAATTGTCTGAGACGCCTGCCAAAATTTACATAGAGCCGCACACACACACAAAACCACACACACACATGCACACTCGCTGCCTTGGGGCACTTTTCTCACTTTAAAGCTTGAGAATCTTTAGAGCTCGGCGCCATGGAAATAGTTGCGAAAAAAATTTGGGAAAAGAACGCATGATTTCACCAAATCAAATCAAATGATGTGCACAAATTTTAATATACGTATAATCATGCTTCTAACGTTGTCCTGGACACTGGTCAGCCCAACCCAAAAGACTTTCAATCTATTGCCATGGCGGTTAAGTGCGTGCAAACGCCCTGCAGCCGCCCACGCCCCAAGTTCCCAGCCAAAAGACATTCCACAGTCCGGAAAGGCACATGCCAAACATAAAGGCAATGCACAAATAGTTTCATGAGAGAGAAAAAATGATAAACACATTGTCATGGCAGCCCTCTATACCCTGCCCTCGGAAAGTACCTTCAATTGTCAGAAGGTGGAAGGGGCAGGGAGGAGGAGGTGTGGCAAACAAAAAGCTATTACAACTCGAACTGCAACCGGAAGTTGCACTTGCAACACGACTGCAAAGTTTTCGATTGGAGTTTTTCCTCTTTTCTTTTCATACCCTGTGCCCACAGGCAAGAGCGGTATCTTGGACATTTGTACGTGCCAAAGAAAATTCGCTTTAATAATTAATTTTTAAAATATATTATATTAATAATATTAAAAGCTGCAAAAAGAGTTAAAAATAATTGTTATTAAAATTATTAAATTATTAACTTTCAGAAATCCATTTTAAATTTCCTTTATAGTAAAAGTTATTTTCGGTATATAATCGATTTGTTGACGGTTGTAGAAAATGGGATCGAAAAGTTGAATTTCCGTGTATTTAAAGCCGACTAATACTTGCGAATAGAAAATGAAAAAATCTTCCAGGTTCCATAAAATCTCAAGAGGTTGATTAAAACAATAATCAAAATATAAATAGAAAATGTGATTTTAAAACTATGTTTCTGCAGTTGTTATTATTGTTGAAAACGGAGTAGTTTCCAGTCGAGTGCTTCTGACCTTAAGGTTCTTGGGTAACTTTTCCCTTAATTTGCTTTCTTTTTTTGCTTTTCGCACCTTGGTGAAAAAGTGCGCTAAACTGGCATAAAAAATTTGAGCACTTGCGACGTGTCTCGCGCATCAGCATCAGGAATCCCCAGCATCATCATCATCATTAGCTTGCAAACACGATGATGATGATGCCATCAGCAAGATTAAAAAACTTTCGCATCAGCTGAAAAATCTGCATTGATCGGGTGGGTGGGCTGGTTGGTTCAACGGCCTTTGTCGCTGGCTTGCGGCAATGCACCGACAAAATAATTGATCCCCAATGTCTCATTTAGCCACACACACACACACACACACACACTCACACACACACTCCGAGTTGCTCCACTTGCTCCTCTGGCACTCACGCGAAATCAAATTGAAGTCCATAACAAGCGACTGACCGCCTCATAAAGCAATTAAGTGCATGTGGCTGACCAAGCAGCAACGTGTTGGAATACACCCAACAACAACAACAACAACAACAACAACAACAACAACAACAACAACCATAACAACGGTCTCGAATTCCTTTTTGCTGACCCTCGCTGTCCCCACATGATTCCCGGATTGGGTGTTTGTGTGCGCGCGGTCAGCTTGGCTTAGTGCGAAGCACAAGTAATTCATAGCATTAATTATATTATACGACCCATCGCTGCTCGAAGGGGCGTGGCATGGGGATAGTCCTCGACTGTGCACAGTATCTCTGCCAGGTCAGATATTTAAATTAGTATGGGGAAAAGGCTTTACTATTATTTAAAGCAACTACTCTGCAGCAAATTTGTCCAAATTTTGGATTTTTTAAAAATTAACTACGATGTCTATCATAAACATCAGGTTAAGATTTCCGATTTGCTGTAACAGTAGCCATTAGAGACAAATATATATTTATTTATTTCTTTCTTTAATTTGTATTATGTGAATTTAGTAGCATACATGCATTGTGTGTAAAATATGTGTATATCTATAAATATAAATAAATATGTTTGTGCGTAAATGCCGAAAATTAATGAAAACTGCTCTTAGTTTCGAAATGTTTCGTGCGGTGAAGGGTATAATCTCCGACTAGAGTATATATGTATATTCTTGATCGGTTGCAGCAACCGGGTCGATATAGGCATGTCCATCTGTTCCTAACTAGTTCCGGAACTCGCTCAATCTATTTGCTATATGCAACAATATGTAGATAGAAAAAAAAAATGCTAAACATTTTTTTTGCAAATACGAATTTAATTTAAATTAATTTAATTTAATTTAAACCATGTCAAACCATGATGAAAATTTTAAATATCATGAAAATCGGTTTGACAAAGTTATGGGACTTTGAAATCGGGAACTTTACTTGTCAAAATTGTTGTAAATTTTGGCATGATTTTTGACAGAAAAATCGACCTCCCCCCCATAATAACTTTTAAAGTTGCGTTTTAAAGGAATTAAGGTAGCCGCAATCGATTAAAAATAAAAGTTCGGGATTCTAAATTAAAAAAAAATTTTTTTCAAAATAAGTAAGAGGGAGTAAAGGATTTTTTTCGGAAAAAAATTCAATAAAATGTGTTTTCAAATACGAATTAAAATTAAATGCAGAATTAATATTAGATGTGAAACTATGAAAATGGTAAGCATCATCAAAATCGGTTTAGTTTTGACCAAGTTATGGGACTTTGAAATCAAGGAAGTACGGACAGACCGTCAGACGGACGGACCGCGCGACGGACAACGAAAATTGCAGAAAACCAATATAATCTTTTCTTTAAAAACGTAAATAAAAAAAATTGAATACATTCGATGCATTTGCAATAGTCAAAAAAGAGTAAATATTAGGTTGTCCATAATAACGGCTAGAGTTGTCCCACGTCAAATATATCTCATTTTGTTCAATGATAATATATAAAACTGTTTTCAAATTACCACAATAATACTACTATTTAGCTATATAAATGTGTTTAAAAAGAAGTGCGCTCATTTGAATAACAAAATACCTAAATTTTAAAAAAGAAAATCTCTAAATGTTGCACAAAACAATCGGGAAACTGATTTATGCGCCAGACCCAAAGTAAAGGGCACCAAAACTAATAATTAATTAATGAATTGGCAAAAAGCGAGCGAATATGGGCAACAGTTGTTGTTGTTGCTGTTGTTGTTGCTATTGTTATTGTAGTGTGACAATGAGCAGATAAAAGTAATTAACGCCTATTTGGGGAATTGGCCACAGGGTACGCGACGGCAGGGAAGGGCGTGGGCTTTGGTCAATGAAAGCAACAACGAAACAACAACAGCAACAATGGCAACAATAATTATTGACTTATTGGCCATAATGGCATTTAAGAGTCCGATGGCACCGAAAAATATTTGCATAAAATTTGCATTGACAACAGTTGAAAGCAATTGAAACAATAATTTCGTCATTAATGTGCGACAATCCTCCCAGCCCGGCCACAAATCCCAGCACCAACTGCCCCTTCGTGTTGCAGCCCCCCAGCCCCCACAACCCCCTCGTGCTGGCCATCCACCTGCAAATGCGAATTGAAAACGTGCTTATCGGCGCGCATCAGCAGCATGGCCGGAACCTGCGGACCTGAGCCTGAACTCGGACCAGGAGCAGCTGCAGGACACCAGGATCGCCGGCCGAGCTGCATTTAAACGCCATTACTCGCACATTGCAATTGTTTAATGTGTTTAATTACATTTGTTGGCTGGCACTTAATGTTTTTATAATTAATAGAATCAATATTGATATTGGACCAGGGTCTGCTGCCACGCCCCCTTCCCCCGCACCGCCACAACAGTGGCAAACAGTTGTGGTTAATTGTAGATTAAAAATGTAGCGATGCGGTTGTATTCAATGCGTTTCCCACTTGGTCATGCAGGCGTTAATTTTCTGGTCAAACTATAGCCTTAAAAAAAGGGGAAAAGCATACACAAAAAATAAGAATAAAAACACTGCAATAAAAATGGAATAAAACTACAGTGAAGCTGAGATAAATGCAATAAATGCACAGCATACTGTTTGGGAAGCAAACATCTAAATGCTTTAATTAAAAGCAAAAATACTCAAATTCTGGTAGATATTGTATTAGCCATAGTTAATTATGATTGATTTGATTTTATTTCACTAAGAGAACAATTTAAATGCATTGCGTTATTTCTTTGCTTAAAATAATTATTTTCATTCAATGTTAATGACATATTATATATTATAAGTTTCATTTAATTGAAAGCATTTGGAAATGAAAATATTGAAATTGCAGAAGAACATAGTTTACGCTTTTATAAATAAATATTAATATACACATATGCTTTTAAATTGAGATTAATATATTTGATAAGTGCATAACAAATAATATATGTACGTTCTATTTTTTGATTGCGTCAAATCGTGGCCATTTAAAAAAGTTTCGTCTGTTATCAACCTGATTAAAATGCAATTTTTTATTTGCTTTTAAAATGTTTACCTGCAAACATTTTTATTTGTCTTTGTGCGACGCATTTAATTACAATTTGAAGAAAAAAGCATAACACATGGGGCTGAGGGGAATGGTGGTGGGGGCCAGCGCAAGCATGCATGCGAAATGCAGACCGACGAACCCTTTCTCCCCGGCACGCAGTCACAAGCACAAAAAAGAAAAGCCCGTAAAAACGGCAGCGCTTTAAAATGCAAGCAGCGTAAAAGATTAGCCCGATTATTTCAGCTTGAAGGCGTTTAACTTTGCATTGCAACGCACACGCTGTCGAGAGTTCAAAGGGTTCACAATTGCGACCCCCATCCGGCAACCCCACAAGCCCGCTCCCCCAACCCAAACCCCAACCCCACTTGAGCTCGAGCTTGTTCTGGCCGCTTGGGCAAAGGCGAAAAGAAAACGCCGGGTCTCGTTACGCTTTTCGTTTCGCGCAGAATGTTGAAAATGCAAACTTAATGCAGCGATTTGAAATTTACACATCGTTATATGAATATCAAATACTATATATATGTAGAGTATGCTCTATGAGGGGGAAGGTGGCCGGCGCTGTTGGAATAAAAGATAAACGATACAGCTTTTCGGGGCTTAGTTTTTAATGCATGTGTATGTGTATGTGTATGTATGTGCATATTTGTATGTATATGTGTGTGTGTGTGTGTGTGTGTGTTATGGGTCTGTGTGTATATGTGCATATGTACGTGTTTGTGTGTGTATTACAGGTTTTTCGTAGAGACCAAATTTTAGCTAATGGTTATAAATACAGTTGAGTTGTGTGCTGCATAAGTTGATTTGATTTCTTCCTTCTGTTGATTGATGCTGATTGACATGGATTGATTGCTGTGTATTGCGTTGCCCGTTACAATCCCAAAATGTAACAAGAAAGTACTTGTTTCATCGTGGCTTTAAAAATATATAAAGCGTTCCTCGATGCAATTAAAAATTGTTTGATATTTTGATTGATGACGATTGAAGACACGCGACCGATGTGTGAAAAGTAACAATAACTAAACAATTAGTTGAAATTATAACAGTATTCGGATCATTGATCTCCCATGTTGATTAATGTCAGTTGATATAGATTGCTGGATTGATGGTTAGGTGTTTTCGAATCAATATCAATAAGATTGAAAAATATGTGTGTCTTCTCAAATGTTTAATTTTCCTCCAGTTGCGCAGCAGATGTGAGATTGATTGATGATTCACATTCATTTGCTGTAAGGTCGTGATTGATGCTACTCTCCTTGCAATGTTCGGCACCGTTAAAGGTCTCATTGCCATCATTGACCAATATGTCGTTGGCCATGAAGACATTGGGATTTAGCATCGGATTGATATCGTCAATGGGGATCGCCATTATAGTGGCGCTAGTTGCGGAATAGCTCTCGTCCAAGCTCATCCCGTCGTGCATGTCGATGGTGGTGAAGGGCTCGTTGGGACTCTTGTAGGTGGGAAAGGGTAATATCATGGCCGTGTTTATCATAGCTATGTCCGGCATTAGCTGGCACACGTTGCCAGTTATATCGGTCAGCATCGGGTTGCCCATTGTGTTGCCAAACATATTCATATTCATGTTCATATTCATGTTCATGTTCATATTCATATTCATATTGATGTTCGGCAAGCACTGGACAAAGTTCGCATTCGGATTGTAATTGTCGTTCGTATCGTAGACCACGTGGGGCCCATCCGGGCTGCTGCTGCTCTGGGCCATGACGAAGTGCATCATGGGCATCGTGGGCATCACCGGGCCTGTCGGCTGCAGGAAGATGTTGTTCACCTGCCGCACAATCACCCGATTCTCATCCAACGCATTCTCGTCCGTCTGCGTGGTCTGGCCTGGATCGCCCTGTCCTTGGCCGTCCGCGTCTAGAGGCAACTGATCCTTTCCGTTGGCGGCCCGCTCGCTGTCGTTATCGCTGTCGATGTTGTTGTTGCTGTTGTTGTTGTTGATGATGATGATGGGCAAGGCGCAGGAGCGCGGACTCAGCGAGCCGGACTGGCTGCCGCCCTGCTGCTCACCGAGGAGCACGGGCGAGCTCGACTGACTGCCGGATGAGCTGCCCGCCGGCTGCTGCTGCGGCTGCTGCATGTGGTGGTGGTGGTGATGGTGGTGGTGGTGCTGCTGCTGCTGCTGATGGCAGCTGCCGTCCATGCTGGCGCCGTCCTCGGCGGAGGGGCCTGGTGGCTGCATGCCCGAGCCGTACATGGAGCCCATCTGGCGCGCGCGCGCGTTGCCGGCGGACCCGACGCGGCAGGGCATGCTGTAGGTGTTGATGCGGTAGCCGTAGCGCGAGCCCTGTGGACGTGGCATCTGGTGGGCCTGGGCGTACGGATGCGGGTGCATGGGCACTGCGGGGCGGGGCGGGGTTAGCTCGGTCGGCGGGAGCAAGCGATCTGCGCCCGGGCGCCACTCACCCATGGGTCTGCCCCAGAAGCTCATCGGCGCCGTGCCGCACGGCGCCATCATGCGCGGCCCATTCGGCGTGGCAAAGTGCGGCGTCGGACTGCCCGGGGCCCGAGGCGGCGGCGGCGGCGGCCCGTGCAGCGGCGGCGGCGGAAACATGCTGATGTGCATGCACCAGCAATGGTACTCGGTCTGCGTGCCCGCGTTGACCAGCAACGGGCGCGGCTGTGGGGGCGGGCCATTAACCAAGTCGGCGAACTCTGCCTGATACTCACGTTTATGCGCGCCAGGTCCTGCGGCGTCAGGCTGTGCGGGTGACAGGGCGGCAGGAGGCCGCCGTTGCCCATCCAGGGTCGGGACACGTTCTGCGGCGGGTATCAAGAGTAAGAGCGTGGCAGTCGGCCGTAACCGACTGCGCAATACTCGCTCACAACATAAAGCGATCGGAATCAGAGGTCTGCCAAATTTGGGATATATGGCTATAAGCGGCTTACCACGCCCCCAATGGGTGTAGCCAAAAAACATTTCTAACGATCTTTAGAGGAGCTCTTTAGTACTTTGTCTGAAAAAGGTTTATGTATCTAGCTCTAGAATTGAGGGGCTTCCCTCTTACGGACGGACAGACGCACCAATATGCTGGCTTTCACTTCGTGAACGAGTATAAAAAGTGATTAGCTGGGCACCTACCGAGGGCAGAAAGAGGCTCGGGTGCAGCGGCGTCACCTCCAGAATCGCTGTGGTGTAGGCCGCCATCTGGACCTGGGTCATGTTGGCGAAACGGCCGCGCAGCAGGGGCAGCATCAGGTTGTGGGCACGTATCATGAGGTTCCTCAGCGTGGCGATGTACTCCGAGCTGGAGAGGCTGCACTCGCTGACCTGGCGGGCAAAGTCCTCGAAGGATGGGAACTCCGCCGCCGTCGAGGGCGACGCACAGCGGCTGCTGCTGTTGCTGATCCGGGCCTTCGGCATGGCTGCGGCTCGCGACTCCCCCCTTCTGTCGTCCATCTGGTCGGCTTTGGCGTCGGGCAGCGCGGCGGGCATGTTGAGCAGCGAGAGCGACGCATAGGAGTAGGGCATCCAGTCGTGGCCGCCGTCGAAGGTCCTCGGCTGTACCGGCGCCTGCTCCTGCTGCGGGGTGAAGGCAGCCGCCTGCCACCATTCGCGTGGCGTCGTCTGTGGCTGGTGCTGATGTTGGTGCTGCTGCTGTTGTTGTTGCTGTTGCTGATCCGCGACCTGCTGCTCCTTCACCTGGTTGAGCCTATGGTAGGCCGGCCCGGCATGGGTCGATGGCTGCGGCGTCACCGTGGCCGTCTTCTGCTCCACCTCGGGCCACCACTCGCTCGTCGGCGCAGCTGGCGGCGCCTCCGCCGGAGCTGTTGCCTGCTTCGGGTCGCACCAATATTTGCAGGGCAGTGGCACGGGCAGCACGTGCGGCAGCGGCGCGACCGCGACGGTCTTCGGCTCGTGCTCCTGGCACCAGTCGCGTATTGACGGCGGCGGTGGTGGTGGTGGTGGTGGAGGCGGTGGTGCCGGCACGTAGTTGTTCTCAGCCGTACCGGCGATCTTCTGCTCCACTTCTGGCCACCAGTCTGGCACCGTCTGGACGGCCAATTGCGATGGCGGCGGCGGCGGCGGTGGTGGTGGTGCCGGTGGTGCGGGTGGTGCTGGCGGTGGTGCTGCCGCAGCCATATGCGGCTCGCTCTGCCACATCATGGGCGGCACCTGTCCCGGCCAACGGGGGCTAGCTGTCGCTTCCTCCTGCTGAACGTCGCCCAAGTACTCGCCGGGCAGCGTTATTGACGGCACTCCAGCGTTCGGTTCCTCCACGTCGCGCCATGGTTCGGACGGCGGCGGCGGCGGCGGCTGCGCCTGCGGCGGCTGTGCGGCAAATGCGGCGATCAGCTGCTCAATGTCGCGCCAGTAATCGTAGGATGCGGGCAACGGCGGCGCCTGTTCGCGCCCATTCTCGTCCAGGTCGCGGAACAGCTCGTGCGACATCGTCTGTGACTGCGGCTGGGGCAGTGCCTGCGGTGCGATTAAGTGGTCCATCTCCCGCCAGTACTCGTAGGATGGGGGCGCCACGTGCGCGTCGAAGCCGGGCGGCTGGTGCACCTCCGGCCAGTCGCGGGGCAGCGGCATCGCGGGACGCTGCACCTGCGGCGCCTGCTCCATGTTGCGCCAGAAGTCCAGGTGCACGGGTGCCTGCTGTGGCGCTACACTGGCCACCGGGTGCTCCGGGTCGCGCCAAAAGTCGCGGCCCGGCGGCGTCGGCTGCGCAGCCTGCTCGACGTCCCGCCAAAATTCTCGGAGCGGGGGCTGTGCTTCGGGCTGTGGCTGGGCCTGGCGCTGGGGCTGGGGCTGGTGCGGCGGCGGGGGCGGGGGCGGTCCCTGGGGCTGAAACGTCGCGAACTGCGGCTCTGCGTCCGGCCCATGTTCGCGGTACGGCGCCGGCGGCTGCGCCTGCTCGCGCTGGCCAACAAGGATGGCCTGCTGCACCTGGCAGGGCAGCGGCGGCGGCATGTGGGGCATTTGCATGTGCATTGGGGGCTGCATTAGGCGCTGCATCGGCACCGGCAGGGCTTGCTGATCAACCTCGGTCCAGTACTCGCGGGATGGCGACTCGTGCCAGTTGCCGAGCGGCCGTTGGCCGTGGGGATAGGGCCGGGGGCTGGGCGCCACCCTGATGGTGAGGTCCACGGTGCAGCCGTTGGGATCGCCGAAATCCCCCGGGCACATGTGCGCCTGCAGCTGATGGCCACCGCTGCAGTTGAAGACCTCCGGCATGATCGCTCGCTCGCAGTAGTCCTCGAGGTGGGGATCCATCGGACGCGGCGGCGGCGGCGGCAGCGATTGCGGGTTTATCTGGGCCGCCTGCTCCAGCGCCAGCAGATGGGACGCGTACGAGCCCATGGGATGGAAGACGGGCGCATACGGCGACATCTGTCCGCTCAGGCTGCTCATGAGCAGCGGCAGGTCCCGCGTTGCCTCCGAGGACGGACCCGAGGAACTGGGTACCGGCACATTGCTGGCCGGCATCTCATTGACTGTTCGAGGGGCGGTGGCAACTGGTGAAGTGTGTGCGATGTGAAAAGTGGTCTAGCTTACTGAAGTTGGGGATGAGTCCACTCGAGATAAGACTTGCCCAGTTAGGGGATGAGGAGCCAATGGAGGGATCAGTCATTATGAAGCGGAATATTCGAATGGGTTAAGGCCTCGTCTTGTATGGAGAATACTCACGAAGCCGATCCAAAGGAAGCAGTCCGGTTCCTTGTAAAGCTGTGAAGGAAAATGTGCATTAATTCGAAGCAGAGTTTTTTTTTATTGTACACGATTTCAAAGCTTCTGAAACGGACCTGTGAGACGCGTCTTTAACAGCTTAAAAAACCTTTCAACTGTAACGAACGTGCCTAGCATATTGAAGAACAGATTGCGTACACTTTCATGAAATGTAACGACTATATTGGCTTCATCTGTTCTACTATGGAAATTAGCAACTTGAAACTAGGAATATATACTAACGTATAGTCGCGTCAGTTGATCAACTAGTCCCACTGTGGTCGTGAGGACCTCCTTTATAGACCAAGCCAAAAACGATAATAAATGTGAGTATTGCACAGTCGGTTACACCCGACGTTCTTACCGTTTTTTTCGTGCTTTCAAAGACGAGGCCACGCACAAGCAACAACATTTTTGCAATTATTTCAAATATTTTTCAACACGGCTTTGAAATGCGACGTGCCGACGAATACTACAACGGGGGCCCAAAGGAAGCAGAAAAAACCCTTTTTTGCAGCTTTGTCTTGCGCCAAAATATTTTTCCACATTTTATGCTGCGCATATTTTTGCCGCAGCCTTGGCGCGAAATTAGCGGCAAGTGGAAAGTGGCCGAGGCAGTGGAGGAAGTGGAAAAAAAGCAGCGAAGATAAACTTTAAATAAAACATGGCACACAACACGGTCGCCGTTACGGCGGGAGGGGGACAGGGGGCCGGGGCAAATGTCGAACGCGGGCGCAGACCGCAATTCAAATAAAATCCTTTAGGGCTTTTGACTTTTAACTCATCCGTTTAACGAGCGCTCATGTTCGTGAGACGGCGAGTGGCAGGATAACTGGTGCGAGGATTGCAGGCTGGAGGGATGGAAAGATTGCCCGGGCAAGGACAATACCCTTGACACCTACACGCGCATATCCCCACACACACACACGCAGCAAGTGAGCCCAGCACGTCGTCAGCGCAATTGCAAAACAATGCGCGAAACAGCCAAAGAATTCTGCTTAAGCGGCATATGCGACTAGCAGATGCCCTAACAATGGCGCCTTGCGAGCCCCTACATCATATTTTGGATATTCAGCTGGGTTCGAATCGGGCTAGTGTCGAAAGAGCCAGTGCTAATATATATCTATAATCCATCGATCCATATATTCCTATATTTATTCAAATCTTTAGATGTGCCCGCCTAACTGGGTATTTGCAAAGTCGACTCTAATAATTCACAGACAGAGGCGAAACTTTTATGAGCCTTTTTAGACTGGGATATCTCTATAACGCTGTTGTGATTGCTTTTGGGCTGCCGCACGTCCCTACCCGCCCCGCCCCACCCCCGCCACGTCCCCCGCCGAGCGAGCAGAGTCAAATCGATTGATGACTACGGCCCAAGCAATTGCCAATTGGCAATCGGCTTTCTGTTGCTGGCATTTTAGAATTTGAACAATTGCCACTCGATGCGCATAATAAACGAGCCGTGGCGAAAGGATTCGCAGGATGCGCCCGACAAAAGGCGTCGATTGAGGCGTTCGCTTAAATATGCAGCGAGCCAATGCATACACAATGCCAAGGTCTCTCTGCTCCCGGCGCCTCCCCCCGGGCTCCCATTGCGACATTTATTAACTGGCGAAATACACTTGTCGCGCATACGCCCCGTGGCCACGCCCCCTTTTCGAAAAAGTATGCTTCGTTTAATAAATTGAGCGTTTTGCGAAATTTATGCGCCTGATTTGACATTAATGTGGCCCGAACAGAGTCACGGGGCGCGTGTGTGTGCGTTTATTTACATGTTGCCTGCCTGTGGGGCGAGCGGGAGGGGGAAGGGGAGGGAGAGGAGGCGTGCGTCTTCAGGCTGCGCTTCCGCTCGCCGCTTTTTATTTATGACAACATCTGTCGCAACAACTTACGAACTTGTGTGTGCGCGCGTGTGTGTGTGTGTGTGTGTGTGTGTGAGCGTGTTCAGGCGTTAACATCTATGCCACACACACATCATTAATCATTTTAACGGCTCAACTCCTTTCGATGCCGACCGCCACCTTGCGCTTCATTATCCTTAAGCTTCTCCTTTTATGCCCAAACTTTGGCCATAAAAACAGGCGCCTATCCCTAGGCAACCTCCAGGTGCCACTCCCAGTTTCCCGCCCAAATGCACTTACCTGACAGGTTCGCCAGCTGTTTCTTCGCTCTTCTTCGGCTTCTTGTTTCCTGCCAATTCTTGTAACACGTTTAGAGTTCGCGAGGAAATAAATATCTTGCTTTGTACACTAGGAAATTGTAAATAAAAGTAAAAATATATTTTAATTGAGGAGTGCCTGAACACTGGCTACTGAGATCTGTTGAGGGAAAGCCAATGGGAAAATTCCCATTTGACAGCTCACCTCGAAAGTGTTCCGAATCCTTTTGTTCCTTGCGCTGCTTGCTGAGCTTTGTCAATCTGAAAAAGATGGAATAAAGTTGCTTTATATGGAAATTGAAATATTTAAATTTCCACGAAAAAGCACTTAAATTAAGCGAAGAGATTTGCAGCTAGTTGTATTTTGGGCATTTACCTCCTAGATTCCTCCCTAGGAATTCCCAGTTGCCAATCAATGTCAAAGAGTTGAAAACTCTAGACGACAATAATTCACGTGTGCGAGCTAATAAATTAAGGGAAAGCGCTGTTGGGGCATCAAAGGAAAAACAAGGATAACTTTTGCGCTCAACTAAAAGTCACACACACAGACATTAACCTGCGCAAATAATCAGCTGTAAATATTTTATAGATGAAACTTTGGGGCAGCAAGGTGGGGCAGGCAGCTGGAGATATTTAAGGCATGCCTCTGTTGGTATGGTGCCACTGATGTGGCATGCCACAGATATTGAGCAACATCTTTGCTCTGGCTTAGTTTTATATATGGCATAAGCTTAGCTGGTCATTTACGGGGTCACGGAAATTCCGACAACAGGCTGAAGATAATGATTAAGCCGGCGATGATGATGATGCTGATGGGCCCTATGATGCGGCTTACGATAAGAAGCCAACAAATAGAAATGAATGTCAATTGATAATCAAAATAAATGCCCGACGGCGCTCCATGAAACTGAATCTCGAAGCGAAAGCCTCGGCCAGCGAAAGCTTGACAAATGCCATGGCATGGACATAGGGAAAAGTATGGGGAATGCCCGATGAAGAATGCCCAGGTTAAGTGAAACCCCAGCTGCCGGTGGTTCAATATTTAAAGGAGGTCTTCAGAGAACTGTCATAAATTTAGTGACCCCGCCCCCAGTACACATATCCAAACCTTCAATTTAGAATATTACCTATATCCCAATATCCTGTCTAAGGCCAAAGGACTATTTCAGTACCCCCATTATATCGTCTATATGAGAGCTCATGGTGGAGTCCTGCACTTGAGGAACACTGTAATGTTGAACTATTCTATGCCAAGAGCGCATGATTACGGAACGGGGGTAAGGCTCGGGGTTAGAGCTTAAGGACCCCGTGCCAGGGGCCATAAATTCATTTTGGTGTCGCCTGCACATGCAAATGTCCAAATGCCTAAATGCCAAATGAGTGAAGCTGGCAGCACAAGCAGAAAACAGGACACGAATGAGTCCTTAAAGATTAATTAATCTTTGTGGCACATGCGGCCGCTGGCGCTGGCGCTGACGCCGACGCAGCCGTTGGTGCCACAAACAACAGTTGCCCAGGGCACGCGTGCATTGTGTTTAGGGCATGCTGACCATTGTCCTGCGTCCGTTTCGGTTTCGGTTTTTAAGCTAATGACACAAAACGCCAAAAAGGATGCGAGTCCAGGGGGTTAATTTGCAGGCAGGGTCGGTCCTTCGGTCGCTCGGTCGCCTGGTCCGGCTTATCTTTTGCTTTTGAAGAAATAATTAATGACCTCGTTTTTGCCACTGTGGCCAGACTCGGACTCGCTGGCCGGGGCAGAGCATCAGGAGCAGGAGCAGGAGCAGGAACAGGAGCTGCACACTGCGTGCTGGCCATTAAAAATCGTTTATTTCGATTTGATTTAATCCAAAATAGATTGCCCTGTCGGGCTCTGCGACGCAGACGGAGATGCGGCCAATTTATGCACTCAATTTACGCGCAGGATGCCGGACGCAGGCCGCAGGACGAGCATGGGGGCAGGCTGCACGATGCAGTTGGCGCTGCGTCCTGGCGCATTTATAAATTTCATTGGTTAATCCTTATTTTCGCATTAAGGGAACGCACACAGCGAGGACGCGGCCGCAGCTATGCAAATGTATGCATTGTCCTGTTGCGCCACCAACCCCCCCACTCAGTCCCCCACTCGATTCCCCCGCTGCCGCTGCCGCCCCCGCCCCCTCCCCCGCTGACTGCGCTGGCAATTAAACTAATCGCACGCGAGGCTTAAAATGCGATTTGCGGCGCCGATTGCCAATTGCGGGTCGCATTCGCCATTGAAACATTTCAAATGTTTGCTGGGGGGTGGGCCTCGGTTGGGGGGGAAGGGGGCTGGGCGGTCGCGGTGGCCTGCCCTTTGCGATTTGCCGCCAAATTTATTTAACCAACAGGCTGAAAATGTCGCTGGCAGCACGGCAAACGCCGCAAATGACATTTAAACTGTTTGCATTTGGCGCCGCCGACTGTTTAGCGGCTTTTGCGGCTATCCAAAGCCCCTCCCCACCACCGACCCTAACACCCCCTCCGGCAGGCGCCAAAGGTCGCCACCGCCGCCTAATCCAAATGTTTAGTTACGCCTGTGTCCCCGCAGGAGAAGAGCGGGATTCGCTTGTCTGCCGCCTCCTGCTCTGGACTCCCATATTTACAGCTGATCGCTGCTTATATATGTAGGTAATGTTCCCTGCATATATAAGGAAAATATGTTTGAATTAGCTAGGCATATAATTTGTTATACTCATATATATTTTTAATATGAATCAGTCTGTCAAAGCCTCCCTATTTACATACAATTTTGGATTTGAGAAATCTTGTGATCGGGTAAGATGCGAGCGAAATTTGGCAGAATGTTTTTTGACGACTTACTAATTACAAAAATCGACATTATTAAGACTCACTGAAATGCATTTTAGTTTGGTATATATTTGGTATTATCTGTATCTATATGTATTCTCTTTAGCTTCCACCCGCCGTGTAGCTTTTGCTGAATCTCTTAGCTGGCTTTGCATCTATATTAGAGAAAAATTCACATTTCTCAGGCAATGTAACTTGAAAGGTAACAGGAAGGATCAACCGCAAGGGGGAAGCAACTGGAAGGGCTCCTTTGAAGAGTTGTCGCAGGACCGCAATTCGCATGTGATTAATGATGTCAGCGCGACATCAACGTTGGCCACGCAAGTGGCAAGTGGCAAGTGGCCAATTCCCTGGCTGCTCTTTAGCAGAAGTCAAAAGGAAGGCCGGGTGCCTCAGAACGAATCCGTCAAGAATGCGTCAATTTAATTGCGCACGTGACGCGCGCGTCTCATGAATGACAAAGGAGAACAAGGCGGCCCAGCGGGGAGCGGGGGGAGTTCAACTGGACCCAAGCAAGGGGCAGCGCCACGTGACGCCGACATCCACAAGCTCGGGACGCGGCCTCAAGGAGCCAATGCAGCGGCTAATAACGGCCCGAAGTGCTCAACATGCTGCGCTCTACATTTGATTTCTCGCAAATTTCATTAAGCAAGATAAATGGTTGGCTATTAACAACAACAACAAGCTTAATAGTAGCAACCACAGTGGTTGCAGCCGCTTGTTCCTGCTTTGTATTTATGCAAAAATTCGTTATGGATGCCAAAAAGCGGAAGCGGAAATCGCACGCACTTTTGTTGTTTCACGCACACTGCCAACGTTCGGGCGCGACAACTATGTGACGGGCTCTGTTTTGTCTTTTACTTATTCCGAGAGAAATTTAATAACTTTTTTAAGCCCTGATTTTTTTATTATAAGAATTAATTGGCGTTTCTCTGAGTGTACTAACAGATCTATTCATATAAGTAGATACTTCACGATGTGCTTAAGGGTTTTTTTGGTGCAGGATAGGCAAAGATTTCTACATAATTATAATAAATATGTTATACAATTTAATTTGGAAGTGTATGCAGAAGTCGTTGTGCGTCTAATTCGACCGGGCCTGTGGTTGGCTGTGGCTCTGGTGACATGATAAATTGCATGAAATTATTTACAAACTGCCAACCCCTGGCGCAGGTCGTGGAGGGGACGGGCCCGGGAGAGGAAGGGCGAGATGTGGACTCGTGTATATCTCGGCGATATCTGCGGTATCTGTAAAACGCTATACTTAAAAGTTAATTGTGGCTGAGAGCAAACTTTCTGGCGGAGCCACACGAATTTGAAATTTATTCAAATTTCGTACACAAAATGCGACATGTTGTAATTCTCCAAGCGATTGTTGTTGTTTGTCTTGTTTTTGTTGGGCTTATCAGGCCCGCATTTTGTTTGCTTGCCAATTTTCGTAACTTTAAGATTTATCGCACTGGCGGCCGAGTCTGATGAATGCGACGTTGTTACCAAATCCGAAACGCGAATTGCGACAGCTGCTGGCCGGGAGCTGCGATTGGGATTGGGATTGTGAGTGGGTGGCTGCCAGGATGAGTGGCTTTCGACTGGGCCTGGCAAATTGGTCATTAACTGAAGCACGGCCCAGCTCACACACACACACGCACACACAGCGAGGCAGACAGATGGAAAGCAACGATAGATGGCAGGACATGGCGTCCAGGACATTTTAATTTGGTCTGTCAACGGCAGACGTTGACCGCAGCATTGCAGTTGCAGCCAAAACTGATTTGTCCAGCCGACACCTGAAGCACACCACGCCCCCACACACACACACACACACACACCCAGGCATCCGAGCCGTTAGTGAAAGGACACGTTGTTGATTTCTAATTTCACGCTGCGTTGTGTGAAAATCAACACCGTTCGACGGTCACATCGAAGTTACGGTTTCCCCGGTTTCCGTTGATGAAAATCGAAAACGCAGCCCGCAGAAAAACGCGGCTAATGAAGCCGAAGCGCTTAGCGCAGCCCCCTCCCCGCCAGCTCCATTGGGCCCCCAACCCACCTAGTTCTGGCCAGGCAAATAGATTTGCAATTCGACTAAGCATCTTGGATGTGGGGGCAACAACATAATGAAAGGGCCAAGGCAACGAACCCAATTATGCAAATCCTTTAGTCCAATATCATTGTGGGCCTAGCTGAATCACGGGAGGGATCCTTGTTGAACCGAACTCGAAACCCAACAGAATACAATATATAACTTTTTCTTTCCCAAAGGAGTTCCCCCGAGTTGACCCATATCCAGGTCAGCACTTACCCCTTAAATGAAGTACAAATATGCCAGCATTTATTACTTATGGTCAATCCACTTGAAGAGCCTTGTCAATCAGGACTTCTAAGTACATATACAGATGATATACATATACAATAATAATCAACGCATCTACACTTCCACAATTTGTTCACAAAATTTTTTAAGAAAATTTATGTTTTGAATTTTTTAGTTTGATTTTTTTTGTGATGTGTTCACTATGAGATTGTAACTAAAAGTGACTTTCAAACTAAATGTGCTGGGCTATCGTCTGTCGCAAACTGCCTAAGCCTACTTGGACTGCTAAATATTTCATTGTGAAGCCATCAGGAACTGGGCCAGCACCTGGAACATATCAGTTAACCCTGCAAAGGACTCCCGCCCTGGACTATTTCTCCACGGTTTTTAAATACCTGCACCTTTAAGCCCCAAGCTATCGCTTCACAGCAAGGCCCTCATCTACACGGTAATCCTCGCTCCTCTCCGGCGATACGTGCTCCAGGTGTCTGCTAAAAAAAACCAGCTTAGGGACCTGAAAAACCTACTTTAACGAACTAGGTTGACCGCCACCTGTAGTATCCTGATGCAGGACTTCAGTCCCATACTAGGGCAGTTTATTTATACCCTGTACCTCCACTGAATTTGGGCATTTTAAGTTCGTGTATACCATAGGCAGATCAAGTTTATTTAAAATTATCGATAGTCCGTTTGGTCTTCTTATTATCGATAATTATCGGTTTTAAGCATACCTCAGAAACTATAAGAGTTAGAGCCACCCAAGAATAAAAAAAATTTCGGATATATGAAAAAAGACAATTCGAATACAAAAGACTTGCGATATATACAAATATATAAATTTAATTGCAAGGTAGGTAGGGTATCTCCTAGTTGGGCGCTTGCAAGCCTGAAACTAATCTACTATTTTTCCATTCGTACGATAAGAACGTATCTATCGTGTAAAAACAGAAATAGGTGTATATTTATAAAAGGATACTGAATCCTTATCAATTGCAAATGAAAATTAGAGTCCAAATAAATATATTAATTGCACAATTTTTTGATCGGTTATTCGCTACTTTCATATGCCAAGTTCGTGCAACTGCTGGCAGGTATTTAATTGACATTAATAATAATATCCCCAATCCCGAGCTTATCCTGCCCAGTTACCCGTTACTCTCGGGACTATCTCAAAGTAACGAGTCGCGGTTATCGCTCATCGCTCATCTCTGCCCAACGATTTGAGGAACTTTTCTGTCTTTTGTTGCAGCTGCAGCTGAGCAATTGACTTTTAACGGATAATAATAGGCATTATATTCCCAACAACAAATGAACGAATTTGAAGCTGAAAACGGGACAGCTACCAAGGTGCACGAGATAATAAAGATTCTGGACAGGTAAAGAACGCATCAAACGCGCTTTCAGATCTCTAAAGGATATGGGCGATGCGGACTTCACGTCGTCAACAGATGAGAATATATGGAGGTTAATCTATAAAAGCGTCATAACCTCATTTTTCACCATGGCCTTCTAATATTTATAATATATACATCATCTCTCATCATCTCATATTCATATTGTGCTCATCTAATGCATGGAGCTAGTTTAGCTTCATGAAACCATTGCCTAGATAAATTTTTTTGCTGTCGAATCGGACCACTATATCATATAGGCACTGTCGGTCGAAAAATTAGCTTTCCGGTTCCGCTTTCAAAGATATTGCCAACTGCGAAGATCGCCGTGCTCCTAAAATATTTACAATATTGAACAATTTTATAATAGAGCCTCCTCTAGGAACAATCGGTAAAGAATCAACACAATTAATTATAGATAAATCCAACGAAATTTCCCATTATATCAAATACCCAAGAAAGCTGATCTTCCCTTATAAACGCCAAGTGGAACTTGAACAGATTAACGATCATTTGGAATCTAAAGACCATGATCAAAAATCATTAACTAATAAAGATATATATATTTTTTATATTATTTTATTATATTATTATTACATTAGGGTGCACAAACTAAGTAAATCAGGCAATGCATCTCTGCACACAACAATAAAACTGTTTAAGGTATAGTTCCAATGTAAATTTCTGCTTAAAATTATTTAAATTATGTACAGGCCGCCGGGCTGTTAGGCCAGCTGCTGAGCGAGTACGTGGTCAAGTCTCGCCACGGAGACTACGCCGGAGACACCAACTGGCCCACTCTACTTGAACGTCGTCCAGGAGTTTGCGGCAGCTGCTCGCAGCGGATTTGTTGACCGACCCCAGCCTTTTGGACCTCTGCAACCTGGAGGGCTCTTGATAAATAGTTGTTGTTCAATATAATCATGGGTGTAACCAACTGCGAAATACTCGGTCAAAGTATAATAACAGCTGCTTAGTCAGCCTTAACTATAAGTCAGCCTTAATTAAGTAAATAAATAAATAAATAAAAATTAAATAAAAAAAAAATAATAATACCGTCCTAAGACTTAAGCACCAATCCTAAGTTTGTTAAAAAATTACTGTACAGCTAGGTTAAGATGCTCAAGAATAGTATGAATAAATTAGCTAATAAAAAAATAAGAAAAAAAAAACAGAAGCCTTAATTAAGAATTCAAAATAATTTTTTTTTAAATATCGGTGTAAGCAACTTGTTGGGGAGGCCGAAACTGTTCGGCTCGATAATAAGAGGTGGTTATCAAAAAACTGTCTGCCAAATTTGGTGATCCAAGATATATGTATAGGGGTTTCTCTCGATTTGCCACGCCCCCAGAAAATACTTGTGCGATCTCTCGAGGAGATCATCAAAAATCTGTGTGAACAAATTTTATGTATCTAGCTTTAAATCTACGGAAGATATATCGATTTTATCGAATTGCCACGCCCCCAGTGGGCATATACGAGTAAAATCCCAAATTTCAAGTCCCTAGCTTCAATAGCGGTAAATAGAATTGCGTTCATACGGACAGGCTTTGCACAAAGCCAATATACTCATTTCACTTCGTGAGCGAGTATAAAAATGTTTAAAGATGATAATACCAATTAAACTGGAGTGCAAAGAATTTTTGCCAATTACTAAAAGAGAAACTTGAAATTCGGAATTATGACATGTCGTGGGATCAATTTAAGATACTCCACAACTCAACTCCAGAGATGCCCATGCAGAGTGGAGCATGGCCAGGACGAGGCCAGCTCCTGCCACTTTCACTGAGCTCCGGATGCTCACCTGGACGTCGCCCGCTGTTGTTTGGTTTCCTGGTGTAATTGTGCGTTGCGGCACGCGAAATTAAGCAGGCAGCGAGCTTGGGGCTTGGGGCTGGCCATAGACACTGGGTGGGGGGCAAGAAGATAATGAAGCGCCCGCTGAGGCGGGGACCAAATGGAGTTTTGTGCCGGCTCCGGGGCTCGCTAAATTACAAAAGAATGACAAACGCCCAGCAGCAGCGTCTGCCCCGGCCTCCTCCTCCACGCTCGACGCTCGACGCACGACGCGCGACGCTCTCGCGGGACGCCGAGAGGTGTCGCAAAAGTTTTTGCCTTTCACATCGGTCTATTGTTCCCCAAAGTGTTTTTATTTAGCAAGGCGGCACGGCCAAGACGCCTCCTGATGGGGCTTTTTTGCTTGCGATTGGCGCAGACATTTCGCCTCTTTTATTATCTTTTATCATTATCCGCCTTTTGTCTTCGTCCCAGTTGTTGTCTTTACTGCCGCCGCTCCTCTCCTCCTCTGCCCGCACGCCGCTAAATTGGCCGTTAAGATGCTAAAGATGCGGATTTCGGTGATTTAACAAGTTGGTCGCCAGCCTTTCCATTGTTGCTTCCGCATTGTTCTTAGCGGTATTTTGGCAAAACTTGCGGCGGAAACCGCGCTAATTTCGGCACCTGCACAACAATGGCCAGCAGGGCGATAGTTTGTGGCTCAGTAATAATGCTAGTTTTCCGTTGCCCTCCAGTTTTTAGGTTATGCAGCCTGTTCTGGGGAAATATCGACTTTTTGTTTTTGACAACCTGAGAGTTGTCAATCGATAACTTTTGTGGCTTACTCCCGACGTACTGGCAGCACTTTTCCACAAACTCTCTATTCAATTTTTTCTCTTCTGGCGAACGGACGTCTCTAGGTATATTTTCAGCTTTTGACTTGTTCAATTTTTGTTTTTTTTTTTTTTTTTATTTGCTTTCCCTGTTTTTCCTTTTGACAAATTCCATAGAGTTAGCTGAAATGGACGCGAACGGATCGGGCGGCCAAGGGCCGCCGGCCAAACGAAGGCGCAAGCGCCCAACGCTGACGCAGCAGAACGCCGCTCTCAAGGAGAAACTGGACGAGCTGGTAGCGCAGCGAGACGCGCTCGCCATCGAGCTGGAGGTTGTCAAGGAGGAGCTCAGCAAGAGCCAGGTGGAGAACGACGTTGTGCAGCTGACATCCCAGAAGGTGGAGAGCCTGTACAATCAAGTTGTCCTGGAGAACACACTGCCCGTTATAACCACCCAGCTGGACACCTTGATTCAGCAAGGCCAGGCGATAAGCGCCCAGATGGCCGAGTGCCCAACGCCGCCGAGACTGCAGGTGCTGGCCTCGATGAAGGTGATGCAGGTCCAGCTGGCCCGAAAGGAGAAGCAGCAGATGCAGCTGGTCAGAGAGATACGGGAGAAGAACAACATCATCAACGTGCTGAAGCAAACGTTCGCCATCGACTACGGCGCGGAGCGCAAGCGCCGTCTGGACATTGAGACGACACTCGAGACGCTGCACAACTCCATGGAGAATATGCTCCTCTGCTCGGTCTGCCTCGGCCAGTGGGACTGCACTGGGCCGCATCGCGTCGTCTCGCTGCCCTGTGGCCACTTGTACGGGGAGCGCTGCATCATGGACTGCCTGGAGAAGTTCGGGAGCTGCCCGCAATGTCGCCAGCCCTTCACCGTGGCTGGGCTGCGACGTCTCTATGTCAACCTGTCCGATTGATCCACTCGGATGCAATAAAGCGACTACTTGTGGACGTAAGTAACTTATCCAATATGCAATATCGGGTCGCAATTCAGAAAAAGAGACTAAACCATGTTATATTTCATCTATTATATACTTTATTTTGGCTGGAAAGCACAATAAATATTTTTGAGAGCAAAAACTAAAAGTAATTATAGCAAATGCATTTGCCTCAAAAAGTTCGAAATGAAAAATTAAAAACAAATGCATTTTATTGGCCGCACTTGGCACTCAGCTGACGTCGCGCTTATCACAAGTGCTGCCAATTTTCGATCGATAAACTCAAAGGAAAACACTACTTTAAATAGATACATAATAGGATATGTAAATTATTCCCTTTCTTTATTTATTTTCATACAGTTCTTGCCATTTTGTAGCGTCTGCAGGCTTAAATAAATAAATAATCGAGTAAATAATTTATTCTTTTTAATAATTAATTTTTAAACAGTTAAAATCTCGAATATTATTTAATTATTGACAAAGAGATACATATATGTATTGCAAAGCATTTTTAATAAAATCGACAACCCGTTTTTTTCATAAGCTGTCAAAAAATTTGCATTTCATGACGTCCTTATTAAAACCAGGGCAGAATGTTAAAAATACTTTAAAGCACTTCACACTACATGAAAAAGTGCTCGATTCGATATACAATCCGGCTTCGATATCTGCACTGAACTCTACTGTCAAAAGCTTATCTTCGTTTTCTTTTCTCGTTTCCTATTTCAACTCATATGTCTCAATTGGTAAGCCGTGCACATGTATAATTATGTATAATATGAAACTGCAACATTCACATGACGTCAGAGCTTGAAGCTTTATGTGTGCAACCGTTATTCCGCAATAAATCAGCTTTTCACTTATTGGTGTTTTATTTGCCTATTGTAAAACGTAGACGTATTTAGTTACTAGTTTCGTTAAGTTGTGTCTCGGATAAAAACAGCGCCGGGCTGCGTAACGTACGTTTGCTTCGACTTAGCGGAGGCAAACATCTTTCGGCAAGCACAAAGCACTTGACGAAACAAGCTTAGCAGAGACACAAGCCAATCATCAAAGTCCTCTAGCTAATGACTACACCTTTGGGCTTCCTGGTTCTGTTTATCAAATACATGTACGACATTCTAGGACTATTATAAGTCGCAAAACTGCACGATTCTTGACTCCGACTCGTAACGCATCCATTTCATCTGAGTAAAAATCAGGAATATCAAGAGCATCAAGCCAGAAGAGCAAAATTCGAGTACTTTATATGGTGCTAAATTTATGTATTATTTTATTGAATTTTTATGAATAATTACTTTTGCCAAAAAATAAATAAAAAATAATAATGAAAATACATGAAATAAAATCCAATTCGGAATAAAGCTGCGTAAATATTTTAATTAAAAACAAAGTTGATGAACACTGGAATTGTTATTGTAATGTAAACGCTTAAATAGGAGACACCGATTCGACTTTAACTATAACTTATAACATATTCTCAGACCGCTTGACCTCTTTACTTCATTCGAAACGTGGGAAACTCTGGAATTTTCATCTCATTTAAGTGTTTAAATACTTTGTAGCGCCCGCTGAGAACTCGATCCATTGACAACCATCTAATAATAAGGGTTGATCACGGGAAACTCTCGTTGATCATTTCCTGGCGCAACATCCGCTTCGGGATGCTTCTCGCAGCTGTCTGCGAATATCCGTTGTTGCCATTGAATTGTTTAAACAATCTATGAATAATTCCAGAATTTGTTGCTGCTGTGACTTAATGTTGAAAACAAACCAAAGAAACCGACGGCACATTTTGCAATTCTCGCACATCCGTCGCCTCGCTCGTTTCTCGGCCAGCGGAAACGCAACGTCCAAAATCGTAAGGCAAAATCGATAACCAAAGTGTATCAAACGCTGCTGGCCACCAATTTTGGGCGCCCTGCGACGCCAACAGCTCCGGCTAATTGGCAACCCCAAAAGCGGACGCCCGGCGCATTCCAATGGCCCGCTCGTCTATATGGGCCGAACGAGCGGCGACGTTTTCGCTTTGTGAATGAAACTTGAAACTGGCACTATTACGGAACCCCCCAGCCCCCTTCCTTGAGCCACACCCACACCCATACCCACACGCCCACGCCCACGTTCATTGCCAAAACGCTGCTGGCAAACAACAAATCCATTCAAAAGACGCGTGCGTGGCGCTATTTTCGATACATCGATCAATTGGCGATCACGTCCCAGCAAAAGCAACAACAACAACAACATCAATAGCTTTGAGCGCATTCGGCACGAAACAACAACAACTTCCCCTCACCACTCCCCCGCTGAAGTGGTTCTAGTATTTCAATCGCCATCGGCTCTTGTTGTTCTTCACTTCCTTCCGTTTTTGTTTTTTATGCTCCACGCTTATCAGTTTCAAGTGCAGCCGCAGCCGCAGCCGCAGCCGCAGTTGCAGTTGCAGATGCCCCAGCCTCCGCTTGCGGCAGCTGTGACAATGCAGCCGCCTCCGTGTCGCATGTTAAAAATACTCTAAATGAGTTTGGCATGTGCCACAGTAGCTCAGCGCAGCAGAGGCAGACTCGTTGCCACATGCCACATGCCAATTGCCAGTTGCCAGTTGGCATTCCTGTGCCGCTTCATCTTCTACTCGAATCTGAAACGGATGTGGGGCAAAGTGTTGAACTCTCGAATACCCTGTATTTAAGATCGCTTGCCTATCGTTATTCAATTATTGAATAATTCAACTCATTATTGTTTGAAAGCTTTAAATAGAAAAACCTACTGAATTTAAGACAGATGCATATATGGATATTTTTGCAACTTCAAGAAAGCAATATTTTTTTGGGATGAGAAAAAGCTAAAGTTTCTAAATGTCCACATATAAATAACATGGGTATACTAAAGTTTGCAAAAGTGATTCCCATTCTTAAAAAAATATAAAATATAATAAAATGTATACAAACATATTTTATGGGGTATTTATAAAGGGTATGTAATATATGTAATGCTGAACAAAATTTTAATAAAAATGTGATAAATTCAAAGCAACCAATATAACAATTATAGGTTATGTAATAAGACTATATTATATGATAGGTAAATTAAAAGTTAAACTGCATAAACGTAGCTAGATCTTGGCATATCTTAAGAGTTACTGTGATTTTGAATGGCACTAACAAAACGGAGAAGTAAAACTAACAAATCTGATGGCAATAGCTAAAAACTGCTGTTAGAGTTCACTTGAGAATTTATTTGCCAAGCTTACGCATTTTATTATTTGTGTATATAATATCTTATAAAAAATAAATTATAATTTTGAAAAATAATTTATATTAGAAATACATTAAAAAAACATTAAATTAATATAAACATACAATTTTATTTACACAATGGTTGTGGTTTTTTTCCATTATATCTCTATATTTCTCTATTATTATCTGTGTTAATGCAAATTAATAAAGTAGGATTAAAAAAAATTGTAAAAATTTTAAAAATCTTATAAAAAAGAAAAGTTGTAATTTAAATGCGTCTTAATTTAAATTCGTACAAAGAGATTATTGATTGTATATAGAAAAATTGATATATATATATATATATGTATATATGTTTCTGCGATTGAAATTGTTATGTGACATTCACTGTCGTTTAGCCTTTAGCACCAATTGAACATCATTTTAGTCGAGCGCAACATAATCATGTACGTTGGCTAAAACGATCGCCATCGATCGTTGTGCGGCCTATAGTCGATGGCACAGAGGTTTAGACGTTTCGGGCCAATGCGACTGCTCGAGGCTTCGTATTTGGCTTGAGTTTTGCTAATTTATGCCACGTCGCGGCTAATTAATTTCTGCTGGGCAGTCAAGACATGGGGGCAGCATTGGCAAACCTACAGAAACAACTGCCACGGCAACACCAACAGCAACAACTAAGTCCCACAGCTCGTGCGTGGAATTGCCAATGGGTGTCGACTGCGGTTGTTGTTGTTGTTGCCGCGATTTTCATTAGAAATGTTTGCGCGTTTTTCAGTCGGCGCGACGCCATTTTATTTTCATACCCTGTACTTTTTTTAAAATGTATAACAAGCCTGTTTGTACCTACTTTTTTTTTCAAATAAAAATAAATGTTATGAACATAATACATTTTTTGATAAGTATGATTTGGCTCGCGTTCAGATTCGGCTGTATTTTTCCATAATAAAAATTTTAAAATAATGGATAATTCGGTTTCGATCCGGTTCGGTTCTAACCGAGGGGCAACCAATTTAGATCATGAGCCATACGAAGAGCGAGCTTGATAATTTAATAATCGACAGCTCCTCCTGAAATCGATATATATCGAATATATTGAGTGCAATAGGCAGATTGTGGGTATTTTTTCTTATAGCCGCGCCCATTTCTCCGAATTTGTATATAGAGCAATAGGTACAGGGTATCTGCTACTCGCGCACTCTCGAGGCATATTATTTTCTTTTTTGCCTTGGTCAAACCAAACGCTCGCTTTGATGTGGCAACAGCAGCAGCAACGGCATCAACAACAATGTTGCTGCCTTAACAAGCATTTAATTGTGTAACTGCAGCAACTGCACGGGCAACATTAATAAATTCAAAGGCGTTCGTCGTTTGCCATTTCCATTTTCAATGTTAATCGTCAAATGCGTAATGCAAATTTCAAAATGCAAAACTCAAAATGCAAAATGCACCCACGAGAGCAACTTTGTCAGCTCCGCTAATACCAAAGATAGGGGTAGCTCGGGGTGGTGCTGGCTGGAGGGGCACCTCTGCCTCCATGCCTCTACGCCCATTTCCATTTCCATTTTCGTTTTCATTTCCATTGAAAGACGTTTCCTGCCTTGCGCGGTTCCCACTGCGCCCCCCTCCCCCCTTGCTACCAGCCCAAAACTCGCTCGTACTTGGACACGAAATTTACGGGGGAAACATTGGCGACATTTGCATTAAAGTTGCGGGCTGGTTCGGGGAGCGCCAGTGTGCTATTAACAGAGCTGATCGAGCGACGGCCACAGACTTTGCGGTGCCAGAGAGGGAGACAAAGACACTGCGAGAGAGAGAAAGCGAGAGCAAGAGCAGCTAAAAGAATGTGAATCTGGGGACTCAGGGAATATAAATATGTATTTATTCCATATGTATGTTTATATGGTAAGACATAGATGACATAGGTTAGACAGATCAGTCTAAGTTGTGAACTTAATAAAAATATGAGTAAGCCACAATTCTGTGCTTTTTTTTCTGTTAGTACAAAATTCTTTAATTCACAACATGTACTCATTAATAATGAAAAATAAATATAATATAATAAAAATCGTATGTTTTACACTGAAGAAAAAAACGAATGTATACTATATGAACAAAATACATTTCTCTTAGCTGTTTTCGTACTGCAGTAAAAAACAAGTCGAATGAGATCAACATATGTGTAAGCATGTGCAGAATACATGTTTATTTAATTCAATTAACTACATCAGATTTGTTTATTCCATTTTTGATCGAATTTTATACAAACCAGAAGCTGCTCGGGGTCAATCGTCAGCTCGAATGTTCATAAATTTCCAGCAAAATACATTTCTCTCGATGGGATGCAATTAGACACGTTCTATTCGAGTTGAGCATTTGAACACAACATGCCGTAAACATCGAGTCAAAGATTTGAATATTGATCTTCAGGGTCGAAATGCCCCACCCCCCCCCTTCCGCCTTCCCGGTACGCCTCCTTTGCCGACACCCCGGCAATCCAGCCCGGGGACAGGAAATCGATTGGAGGCCCTCAATTCACATAATGAAAACGCCGAGCGGCAAGAAAAACAACAATTGCACTTAAGTTGAAACAAGCGAATTAATTCATAAAACTTTTTATTGTTGCACACTTATAGCACTTAAAATATAAACAATTTTCCAATTTTAGTTTCTCTTTTGCCACATTTTTCATTTTTCTCATTTATTAATATTGTTGTGTTTAATATTACATTTATCTGTGTGTGTTTCGATTTGTCGGCTTTTCTTGTTATTTTAGTGTTTATTTTAATGCGCCTAAGCTGAATTTCGTATGCGATTTAATAATTATGAAATATTAAATATTTATAATCCTAAATGAATATTTTTCGCATTTCGCTAAGAACAAATACAAAAAAAAGAAGATTTTTATAATTAATATACGTTTAATATGTTCTCATATACTCCTATATATTAATATATATAATCGTATAAATGTATGTGTGTGTGTGTATGTGTGTGTGTGTGTGTGTGTGTGTTAATGGGCTATGGATGAACGATATTATGCATGATATACAATATGCACGACTATATATTAACCATATAGTAGCTGATATGCTGCCGACATTGCTTGGTTCCGTTCGCCTTAATATTTACATTAAGTAGAAATTTGTTAATCATATGGGACTTCTATTATAATGCATTCATAGTTTGTAACTCTTCATTCTCACCCTCGTTCTCTTTCACACTAGTGCTCAAATAAAAAAAGACTTTCCTTTATATATACAAAACAATTTGTCAATTTCGCATTTAAAATTAATATAACGTCCAGCAAGGCAAACAGTTTGGCCCTGAATTGAATTGAACAATTCGGAAAATTCTCAAAAGTTGTTGCAAATATCAAGAAGAAAAAGTTTGAACAGTTTGGCCAAACTGTTTGCCAGCCTGAACGTATTTATTAATTAATAATTAATTATAGTAATTAATTGCTGTGCCTTTGCATTACAAACAAGTCAACATAACATTTAAATTAAATATTAGGCAAAAATATACTCGTACGCGTAGATAAAATTCCAATTTTGCAAGTTTTCGAGCTCCCTTCAGCGTTCTCTTTGTACAAAGTTGTTGCTGTTGTTGCTGCTGCTGCTGCTGCTGCTGCTGCTGCTGCTGCTGCTGTTATGCCTTATATAACTTAAGTAGTTACCAACAGACGTATTAGCTCCCGGCCAGACTGCAGCCTCAGCCCTTGAAGCCGGCCAGGACTCCGACTCCGATTCCGTTGTTCTCCTCGATATAAACATTGCCCGGCTGCAGGGTCTTCAAAATGCGTCGTTCCTGATGCTTGGCATGCTTTTCCACTGCAAAGAGAGAGCCCACAGAGAGAGAGAGAGAGAGAGAGGTGAGTAAAGACTTGAGCTGTGGGCCACAAGCGTGGCTGTCAAAACTGAGTGACAGCCGTAGGCCCCATTGTATTAAAATTCTGTGCGGGCGCGTTCTCATTTGCATTTGCCATGGAATCAATTGCGATCGCATTGGATGGGCCCATTAAACGGCTATTGTCGCCGCCAAGAGGCCGCCGCCCACGGGCTCAATGGCCAATTTAAATGCAAATTGGCAAACGCCTTGACCAAAAAGGCGCAACAGAAAATGTGACAACAAAAAAAACAACACAGAAATTAAATGTAAAAAAGAAATTCTTTCGTTTGTGGAATGCCATCCCGCGGCGTCTGTGCAACGCCCAATCCCGATCCCAATCCCAATCCCAGTCCCACACCCAGTTCCAGTCCAGCACCGTTCAGCACCCTGCCGGGCGCAACGCATCGGGCTGGACGATCTCAAGTGGTTTGACCTTTGACACACTTACCCGGCAGCAGCACATGTTGCGGCTGAAAGATGCCCGACTGCGAGGCGGACGCTGCCGCCGACGCCGCCGTCATCGCCGAGGCGGGCAGACCGCGCAGCGCGTCCGCATTGCCAATGAAGAAGGTGCCACCATCCAGACTCTGCACCTCGGCCAGCTTGGCCATCAGCTTCGTGGACAACTCTTCCACATCTGCAAGCATCGAGAGAAAAACAAAAACAGCAAATGTTTACAATTGTCAAACTTTCAGCAACATCTGGATTCAATGTTAGTCAGGATCAGTGATCGATGGTAAATAGCTTAAAAATAGCAACAAACTTTTAACATTCTCCAAAAATGTTTTTCTTTTCAAATATGTTTAAGTGTTTAAACGTTATCAACATTAAAACTGATTCAGAGGGGGTAAAATTATTTTTCAAAAACCATGTTAAAATTGACAGCAACTTTGACCTGAATTCATATATCCTATATTTCAAACTTGTCCTCTACATTCATTATGTTATGGGTATTGTGCTGTGGGTGACACCCGACTGCAATGTTCTTATTTGCTGCTTCTTAATTTTGTCTAAAACAAAATATACATCAAGTATTTCAAAAACAAGAATAAAAATAGTTATTCGCAAGTTTTTGTTTTTTTACTACAATAGGATCAAAGTATACCCAATGAAATATTATTAAAGAGTGCTGATATAAGATCCCTTACCACATTGATCAGCGATCGCAAGTACTTAGTGAAATAAAAGCAATATAAACTTTCCAGTTGTGGGTTCAAGGTGCAAAATTCTCTCGGCTCACGTCTGCCTATACAATAGGATCGGTAATTTTCGCAAGCTCAATAAAATATTGTTATGGCCTTCATAAACACGGCCGTTAGGCTGTTAAAATATTTATTATATTTTTGTATTCGCGCTGTCAGATCAACAATTATTACGGCCAGCCATCGTTGGTCGGTGCCAGGAAATCGAAAGGGGGTCGTTCTGGGCGCATTTCCAACTTGTAAACAAGCGGCGCGGGCGTAAACGGTGGGCGTGGCCAAAACAGAAAGCAGCCAGCAGATAATTTATCATTTATTTTTAAACTCTAGTCAACAAAGTAAAACACACAAAGTACAAAAAAAAAAAAAAAAAAAAAAAATGCGTCGAGGAAAAACTGAAAAACGAAAGAGCAGAGAGCAAAAAAAGATCAACACGAAAATTAAGTTCCATTGCCCAACAGGCGCGACGGCTGCCTTTCGCTTCTTTGCGTTTTATTATAAACAATCCCAGCAAATTTTCACACAACAACAGCAACAACAACAGCGATACCAACAGCAGCTACGTTGTACGATTTTTGAGGAAAAGCAGAAGAAAAATACCAAATTGGAAAAAGAATAAACCAAAACAAAATTTTTCAAATTTGCGCAGTTCAATTAGTTTCAAAATGTTCAATGCGCCGAAGAAAACTAAGCACATTTGAATGAGCAGTGAGTGCGAGAACGAGTACGGGGACGAGTACTCGCATGAACTCGTATGTATGTATCTGTTTATGTACTCGCAGTGTACGTATGTGTGTGTGTGTGTGTGTCAGTTTGTTTGGAATATTGGGAAAAGCGGCACAGTTGAATTTTCCATGGAAACTGTATGCCAAGAAGATTCTAGCAAACTGATTAGTGCAAACAGCAAGTCCGGAAAAAAAACAAAGAGCCCACAAACGGCCGAGGCGAGCTGAAGCTAAACAATTTGAGCAGATTATGTGATTCAAGTGATCACAAAATGAAATTATATGACGAGATTTCTTCGTGGATCTCACAGTTGAGATTCAGATTGCGGTGGGGCACTAAAACTATTCACGAACTATTGCGAATAATTATCATTTTATATTGGTATTAACTCAGAGCGCAATACTCAAATCAAGGCGGCATTTTTCTCTGAGTGTAGCTGAGTGATCAGAGCTAAAAACCAATTAAAATTTTTTGCTGCAAATATCGCATTTGAGGTGGTTTATTTTAAGAAAATGTATGCCAATGTTTTTTAAGTTTAGACTTAACAAGAAAAAAAAGATTAATAATTAAGAGAACTAAAAACGAAGGAATCGCAAAGAGATTTTATAAAATCTTTTTTACTATGGTCAAGCGTTTGTGTAATATTTCTGGGGTATCCAAACTAACTTTAAATTATTTTTTATGTTTAAGCTAATGCAATGCACATTGCATATTTTTTTTTTAGCTTTTTTGAGTTAAAAAGGCTGATCAATCAAGCTCGGAATCAGACAGAGATAAGCTTTTTTTGGCTCTTTTATACTTTTTGATACTCGTTCACAAAGTGAAAAGAGCATAATGGGTTTGTGCAATGTCTGTAAAGACTTGGAACATGGAATGTGAGATATGATGCTGCAGTTTTTTGGATATGCCCCTTGGGGCGTGGCAAATCAGTTTTAAAGCTATATGGACTATATAAAATAAAATAAAATAAGTGAGAAAAATAGCCGCTTTCGACTGCTTTAAGCTGTTAATAGTTTTTGAGGAGTATTGCGCAGTCGGTTACAGCCGCTTAGCTGTGTCTCCCACTCTTTCTCTCTCCCTCTCTCGCACTTCACCCCTGCACATGCCACGTTTCGCACTCGCAAGTTGCAAGTTTGTTGGCGATGCCACGCGCCACGCCCTCGCTCGATTGTGCCTCGTGCTGCCCCCTCCAGCTCAAGCCCAGCCGGAGCAGGGCAGGAACGGCCTGGCTATTTTTGGAGAAGCCGTTAAATGCAGCGCACGGATCGCCGACTGGGACTGCAACATTTCTGCGAGCTGTGCGTATCTGTTGGATCTGCATTTGCTCAGCTGGCGCATTGGGCGAATTTATCGCCAGTTGATGGAAGCGCTGAGCGCGTGCCAAGCGCATGAGAGTGCCAATGGGGTGGTGGGCTAAGGGGGAGTAGGGAAGGCGGGGAGGGGAAGGGCAGGGCAGGCAGAGGGCAACAGACGCGCGATTGTCAATTGAGCGCTTGAGTGCGCCCAGCCACACCTTTCCTCTCCTTGCCGACCAACTTCCTGTGCAGCTCGCCAGCTGCTCCAATATTTAATCATCAAGAATCGAATTCGCCAACTATTTTTAGATGCCGCGACGGAAGCAGCAGCCAGAGGAAGTTTGGGGAAATGCCTCATGGCAGTGCCCAAGTGCAGCTCGATTTCCCATCCAGTTGACACTATTTTCATCTGTTGATCCACGAAAATCGGTTACATAAAGACGAGCATCTGTCGCCTTCGGCGTCGGCGTCGGCGTCGCAGTCGCAGTCGCCGCCCGGCATTTCCTGCCCCTCGTTTGTTTTATAGCCCTTGGCTGTGACATGATTTTGGAATTTCATTACATGGCCGCGGAAGTGATTCCGACTCTGCGGTCTACAAACATCCGCTTGTCCTTGAGCTAGGCAGCAGCAGGGCGGGGGCGCGTTTACTCTTCCGTTGCACGTGTCTTTTACCTGGACAAAGGTAGGCTTGTAACATGTGTGTGTGTGTGTGTTTCCGGCCCTAGGCCGCCAACTGGCATAGCTGGAAACATTTCGACCTGGAACTCTGCCCAGCTCGGGGATCGTTAGCAAGTGCTGTGGTTGTGTTTGTATTCGTGTTTTTCCCTTCCCCCGTCTGTGTCGCTTCTCTATTTTCGTTTCGTATCGTTTCGTTGGCGGCGTTCATAAATTTTTCACACTGGACATGGCTGCACTTTTTCGCTGGGCGCTGCGTGGGCCGACGCCATCGCTGCCGTCGACGTCGACGTCGGCGTCGACACGCGCTGAATTATGATTACAAGAAGAAAAACAAGACGTGAACGTATCAAAGCAAGGCATAAATTTTCACGTTGGCCCCCAGACACGGGCCGTGGGTGGAAAAGGCGCGAAAAGCGTGGAAAATTCACGCCAGTTTCCACTGTTGTTGTTATTCTTTGCCTCTAGTTATTGTTGCGCATCAAACAACATGTGTCTAAACTTTTCCAACGGCATCGAAAATGCTTTAGCCATATATTCATGTGGATTAAGCCATCTGGCAGAGCATGTAAAAGTCGTTCAGTATTTTAAGCTTAAGTCTAACTGACAGATGCTCTAAATCAAGATCATGTCACATTTAACCGAGGCAATGAACATTAATAAAGACTCAACGAAAAAAAAACACATTATTGCAAAAAAAGCGTAAATTATAAAGATATACATCACCTGTTTAATATGCATACCTTTAAAATGTACGCTACTTTTTTATGGAATGAAAAACATAAAATAAACAAAATAAGCTAAGAAATAAATAACAAAATTGTGATAAATGTTTTTTTTTCTCTATTCTGTAAATCTATAATTAATACGTTTTTTCAACTTTATGCCTTCTAAATATTGTTTTTTTTTTTTTTTAATTTATAATCAGGTTTGCAATTTATTGATAAGAGGTATTTAGTTATTTCATTTCAAAATACTATGTGAAAAGTACTTTGATTTTCAAATACTTTGAGATTTAGTCTCGTGATGAGAAAAACCAAAAGTAAGGAAAGTAAGTATAAAAAATATGAATCACTTAAAGTTTTATCATTTTATTTTTTGAACTTATGTTAAATATTTATTTATTTAGAAATCTGTTTGAACTGGGAACTAGTTCATGCTATTCAGCTTAAAAATTTTGAACGACAATCTAAAATATATATGTACGCATCTATATATACATATATTGAGTACAAGGAGGGTTCTCCATCCTCGATTTCATTGCCACTTAGAAGTACAATAAAAGTCTATATGCCAACCACTTTATGAAGCTGCTGGCCCATAAAACTTTAAAGTGAATCCGCAAAGGAGCAAATCAAATCAGTGGAAAACTCTGACAACTTGGGGACCGGCGCAGGCACCCGAAACAGATACCGCAGATTCAACGTAGTCGTGTGTGTGTGTGTGTGTGTGTGTACGGCCGCGTTGCATGCCTCATTTAAGTTGCGTGTTTCTTATATGCTGCTTTATTATGACATATGAGAGGGAATACTTGGCTGGCACTGGCCCTGCATATGGGAGTACATAAATGTGCATAAATGCCGAATGTTTTATGCCGTCTTGGGAATGACTCCAATTGCCTGCAAAGGCAGCCATCATTGTTAAGGACACAGCTCATTGCTGGGCCCTTTGGCAGCTGTTCAAAGTCGCGACGGGCATTCCGAAACTCGCAGATATTCAAAGCATGTTGACTGTGGAATCAAATCTAAAGATATTATTGCGTATTTTTTCCGAGGCTCTCAGATATTCAAAACATGCCCTCAAGCCATAGAAGATGTGTGTGTTTACTTTGCAATCAAATCTTAAGATTGTTGTGTGTTGGTCAGTCAGTCAATCAAGCAGCTTAATGTTTATAGATTAAGTTTATAGACGAACATCTGAAGTCAAGCCTGAAGCTTGGGACCAGATCTAACATTGACTCTTATTTAAATATGGCTCGATATATAATACGGCTAATTGTGCTACAAAATGTAATTCTAAAGTTCTTTTAATTAATTTAAATGCAGACAATTTGTTTCGGAAAAGTATGTGGATTTATGGGTATTTCAACAGGATAAAGCGCTCATTCAGGGCTAGTCTAGAGCTCAACTCTATTAAGAATAGCTGGGGTCAATCTCAAAGAGTTTATGCGAATGAGAAACAGTTAAGCAGTATAAAAGATTTAAATTGACTTTAAAATAACATCTAAATTTTAAATTATATCCCATTGCCTGCTTACGACAATATTTACAATTAAAAATTTTAAGGCAACATCTACTTTAGAGTTATAATTGTAATGCAGTATGTATGTTAATAAATACAACTTGGTGGCAATCTCTATGCACTGCCGCATGGTTATGCGGCCTGGCACCTGCTCGTATATCTATCAGCCCGGCTTAAAATGTTGTTACCCTTCATGTGCGACTGCGGCTTGCTCGCTGTTGCTTTATGGAACTCATGTTGCGGTCAGGTGGAACACGAGAACACACGAAAGACAAATAAATTAAAATGAGCCAAAAACGAAAAAAACCAAAATGAAAAGCTGGCGAAAAATATTAATAAGCATAATGGCAGCTGGGGCTGCGCCGTATGCAAAACGCGTCGCCGTCGACGTTGTCAGCGCGGCGACGTCACGGACGCACATGCGCCAAATATTTGGACGTTTCGTTCTACTTTGGCGCAGGCGCAGGCCGGGCGCAGTTGCTCATTGATATGCGCTCCTGAGAGTGCCACCAGCTCCTTGGGGGCTGCCCCCAACCCTGCCCCCCAGCAGAACATCTCGCGGCTCGTGCAGCAATTCGCTGGAAATCTGCGCCAAGGGAGGCGCGTCTTTGGCGATGCCGGCGTTGGCTTTTCGACTCTCGGCTTTGGTTATGCGGCGGAGATGCCGCTGGCGATTGTCGGAGCTCCCATACATCAAAGTGTCGTGTTTTGGCTCCGTCGGCTTATAAATATGTACGAGCTAGTGCGTTGGCCACGTTAAGGGCCCCGCGTCCAGCTGCAGGTTGCTGCTCAGCTTTCTACTAGAAATCAAATAACACGCAACCGCACGCCGGGCATGCTAAGCAGCCGGAGCTGCAACTGCCACTGGGTTTGGGTTCGGGTTCGGGTTTGTGTTTGTGTTTGTGTTTGGGCATGAAACTGGCTGCAACCTTTGGCAATGCATTGAGCAACGTGTTGTGCATTTAAAGCAGCTGCCGCTCTTTGGTGGGGGTTAAATGTGCCCCTGCCCCCTCCTTGTCCAACTGCCATGTCGAGGCCGAGGCGTGTGAAAGTTGAACGCTCCAATTAGATCGTTTTTTTAAAGACTTAAAGCCTTTGCTACTTATTGCAAATTTAGTTTAAATAGGTTGCGAAGTATATATTATAAGTTTGGTGTTTTTTGTTTGCGCTTGGAATATATGACTACACTCAAGAAAGGGCATCGAAGCAGATCGGTAACAATATCCAAAGATCCTTCTACTTGCTGCAAGATTTATATAAATTTAGTTGGAAAATAGCATTTTTGTACGAAAAACTTGACTGTGCCTCTCAGCTATGAGCAAAATCTAATCAATATCGGAATATAGAATATTAAATAGGGATAACTTTTTATTTATTATATTTATATTGAAATAACACGCATTCATTTTCTCTTTTTACAAGAACTATTTTGTTTTAACACGATTTTAAATATTCTATGAATTTTTTTTTTTATTTTCTATGAATTTCTGGTTTATATTAGTTTTACTTTTTTTATATTAATGAATTTCTAATATTATTTTCTTTTTTGCATATCATAATTTATTTTCAATAATATATTTAATGAGTTAACATAGGTAAACACGGAAAATATTTTTTCTTGAATTTTTTAATAAAATTTATTGTATTTTTTTTCAATTCACTATTTTTCAATTAGGCCAATAACTTTTTTAAACGAATTCTTTGTAAACGTTTCTATTCTGGAAAAAGTTTTGGGCTCTTAGCCCTTTGGCTACGCGAAATTGTTGATGAAACTAGTGGCGAATTTTAAGGCAAATGTAATTGGCCTACTTGAGTGCTCACACATATGGAAATCCCATTATACGATTTAGTTATTTATAGCTTGTGAATTTATTTAGAACTTATGACCAAAATCGTATCAACCACAAGACCAAATAGGATTAATATGATACATAGCAATATATATATTTTAGTACTTGGTTTAATTTTCATTTTTAGTGTAGTCAAGTTTAGTGCTTTTAGCCCTCTGGCTACACAAAAATGTTGTTGAAACTAGTTGCGAATTAAAGGCCACAGAAGAGCAGAAGCTGGCACTCACCTTGGTCCAATCGGCGCTCCATGCGGCGCCACTGGCGCATGTGATGGATGAGAATGCAGGCGGCCACCGAGAAGAAGAGCAGGCAGGCGAGCACCGCGATGAAGAGGGCGCCCGTCTGCCAGTCGAGGGGCAGGGCGGCGGCCGCCTCCTCGTGCAGCTGCTGCAGCTGCTCGTGGGTCAGGTGCTGCAGCGGCGTCGGCTGATCGAAGTGCTCGTACTCCGAGGACTTTCGGCGCTGCAAATGTGAGGAGTCGTATCAAGAGCGTCCTGTGGCGGATCTCAGCAGCTTACCTCTTTCCAGTTGGGCTCCGTCTTCGCCAGCACCACCCAGTCGATTTTCAGATCGTAAATGGAGCCGCAGACGGTATCGATGTGCAGCTGGCACGGACGCAGTGGAATCATCTCGCCCTGGCAGCTGGTGCAGGGCGTGCACTTGTCCTGCAGCTGATCCCACCAGTGCTGCGGGGCGCAGGGCGAGCTGGGCAGCACGAAGCTGCTGACGCTGGCGCTGCTCGGGGCGTGGCCGGCGCCGGTGGCCGACAAGGAGGCCGCGGAGGCAGAGCCGGAGGCGGAGGCGGAGGCGGAGGCGGTGGAGGCAGCAGTGCACAAGGAACATGTTGTGGTTAGGAGCAGTAGCGTCAGGTAGGCGCCAGTTCTGCTTAAATACGGATTGCTAACTCTTCTACGGATTGTTGTTGCTGCTGCTGTTGTGCTGCTGCTGCTCTGCTGGCTGCTCTGCCAGCTGCGCTGCCGCTTTCGTCGTCGCTTGTGAAACTTGGGGTCTGTTCTTGTTGTTGCTGCTGTGCGCATTATAGTTAGTGTTAAGTTGTTGCTGTTGCTGTTGTTACAGTTACTGCTACTCGTTGTTGTTAATTTCGTTGTTGTTGTTGTTGTTGCGCTGCTCGCTGCCGCTGCTCTGCTGGCTGCGCTGCCTCGCTGCATTAACGGCTGCATCTCTGCAAGGCAAAAAAGATACGAAATGCGAACAGATTAGCCTAAATTGCATTCAAAAGGGTATCATCAAGTTGTGCAACAGGCGGCACTTCCAAGTTTTTCAAGTACAACCTTCAATTCGATTTTTAAGAAATTGTTGACCAATTTTTTGAACAGGAATTCTAAACTTTGAAACAAAAAATATTTTTTAATTTAAATAATGCATATATTTTAAATTTAGAAATTAAATTAAAAAATTATTTAAAATAAAATTTAAATTAAAGTTTTCCCAGGCGCGCTTTTCACACACTCATCACGGCGATCGCTGGGGAATCTCAGCTAAATATGCATTGTTTTTTCATTTTATTGATATAGAGTTGCAAACTAATGGAAAATGGCAGCACCGCGTTGCGCTGCGCCTCCTCTGCTCGACCACCCCCTCCCCGATCGTTGGGCCGCCGCATTATCGCCCATAAAAACGCGCGCAAAGGCAAACTAATAAGCCGACCGGCGGCCAATAATGTTGATAATGATGATAATGCGACGCCATCGTCATCATCATCGTGCTGATCATCAACACAGCCATCACCATAAATGCGTACAGTTTGCAATCAACTTTAATGTCAACGGGGTGCTTAGGCGTTTCGCCAAAACCCCGCCGCCAAAGCCAACCCCCCTCCAGACGCCCCTCCGCCGGCTCCGGTTCGGTTCATTGCTCAGCCGCCGTCCGCTCTCGACTGCTGCTTGCCACTGTCTCCGATTCCTTTGCATCAGCGACAACGACAACGAAACTATTATAAATGGCATACAATTATTATTTATGCAGCGGCTGTCAGTCAATGGAGTAAGTCCCCCCCAGGGGGACAGCAGGAGAGAGCGGGAGCGGCAGAGGTATAGAGGGGGGCTGGGAGTTGCGGGTTGCAGCATTGACAGTGGTTCCACATCCACGCAGCCACTGTGGCTTCACTTCCGCTGCAGCACACCATCGACAGTGCCTGCGGGAAGTAAACAACAGGCCAGAGTGCTCAAAAGCCAGCCAAGAACTGAGGAATCGGTGTTAGCTCAGATGTGGGTTTCCTGAGCTGCCCTTGGAAAGCAGTTGGATAAACAGCTTAATCAGCATTGAAAAGAAAACTTAAAGAAATAAAAAACTATTAACTTGACTATATATCCAATTACAGTGAACTGCTAATTGCGGTTTCAGAATTCGTTTCTGAAGCCTAAGATAACTAAATTTCATTACTATATAGTATGTGTGCAATATAATTATATACCATAATATAATATATATTAATATATACCATCAATTGCACATATAAAAATATTTAAAATTTTAAGTTTAATGTGCCTAAAACTTAAAAAATCGGTTTATAATTTCTTGCATTTATGAGTTCACAGGGGCTAAAATAATAATAATAATAATTATAATAAAAATTAAATTAATAAAAATAAAAATAATAACTATGTTAAACTATCAGTAATACGATCATAAAAGTTAATGTGCGAACTTGAAACACCCACTCAGAATTGGACTCTCAATAAATTATATAAAATATCTGGTATTCAAGTTTATTTTAAATATTTGTTTGATATTTACCATATCTGTAGTACTAGCGGGTGATCTAATCTCATTGAAAAAATCAAATAGTAAGTGAAGCTAATTGGCGGCAAGGTTAAATTAAATCACTTTTGAATAGTCTCAAATAAAATGAAGCTGATACTGTTTTGGTTTAAACTGATAATTGATATGGACCGACACAATAATTGATTTTGAAAATTGACATAATAGATAGTATATATGTATATATACCTCATATATATGGATACGCTGTTGGTTTAATTTTAAATTGCTGTAAACAAAAGTGAATATCTATAATAAAAAGATGTAAAAAAATGTATGTGTAATAAAAGCACAATAAAATAAAGTGCTGTTAATTAGAAATAAAATAAAATAGGAAAAATATATAGAAAATATATAAATATATCTCTATCGAACCAAAGCCAATCGAAGCTACTCGATAAGCATTCCAGATAAGAAATGGTGCAAAATAAAAGAGAAAATCAAATGAAAATTTTCGCTGGGGCAGCGTGGCAAGAAAGTGGGGACAGAGGAGAGAGCGGTCGCATAGAGCACAAGTCGCATAGAGCAATGACAGCAACAGTAGCAGCAGCAGCAACAACAACAAGCGAACATAATGGAAGCAGCAACAGGAAGAAGATATATTTAATTAAAATCAACCATTACTCGTGTGGCCACCGGCAACGTAAACCGACGAACTGGGCTGGCTGAGTGGTCATCCAGGGGGCGGGCGGGGGATCAGCACGGCACAGGAAAGGGGAAGAGCACTAAAGTACGCTTCATAAAGGGGCCGTATGCCGTATATATATTATATATACTATAGGCAAGCAGACATTTGGAAGCGAGATCAGCCCTCATCCCAGACTTTGCCACGCGGAAATTGGCCAGCGATCGATTTTCGCTTGAAGACAATCGCATGGGAGAAATCAATCAAGGGTCAATAATGATAAGCACAAGCGGTTGGAGGGGGGAGGGGGTAATATGGTGTACCCTCATTAGCTGCTCAGTTCGATTTACAATCGTTTTGTGCTTGTGGCCTCTCGTTACCAAAGCGAGAGCCTATGTGATCCGGTCAACAATTTTAATTTCTAATGAAATTCAAATCGGAAATGGCCTATAAGGCATTGGCATTTCCTCCCTCCAGCGTGTGTGTGTGTGTGTGTGTGAGTGTCTGGCACCTGTTTTCCACTCGACTATTAAAAATGCATTTCAACGCAAATTGAATTATTATTAGTTGTATTTGATTTCTGTTTATTGCGCCCAGTGGTTCCGGCTTACTCGCACCAGCCAACATCTGCCCACATATATGTATATATATACTATACTATAAGCATATACATACATTTATATGCTCACAACAAATGGTCAGAATTTTGTCGGTGAGAAACTCGCTTTGATCTCAACAAATGCGCCAATTTGCGTTGTCTTCATTAGTTATTGGCGTAGTGCCACATATCTGTCAGTTGCTCAATTAGACAGTTGTTCAATCAGTCATTAAGTCAATCACTCAATCGTCTCAGCCCAGTCGCAGCAATTAAACGCGACAAATATCAGCAAATGGACATCAGCATAAATATAATCAATCATATTGTTAGCTAACTAGCTAAATTATGTATTTCAAATTGTTCTTCAAAAAAATAAACAAAATGGTCAGTGGTTTATAGTTTACGAACCCATTTCTGGTCTAAACGTTCAGTTTGTATACCTGGATTTCCAAGTTAATAATCAGACTTTAAAAGAAAAATAGTTTATGTATTGTTCATAAGAAAAAATATAGATTTACATTTTCCAGCCAAGCTATATTAAAAAAAAAAACAAGAATCGGTTCGGGTTTAGATCAACTCATTTTTTGGACAAACAGTTTAAATTTATTACATTTTTTGTATATATGGATCAGCATAATCATGTTGTTCTAAGTGATCGTAGTTTCATATGTTAAATTTAATTTTTTTTTACCCGTTTTAAATTTTTTTGTAAGTATAGTTAGGAATTATTTAATTATATAATAGAAAGCCTACGTCGATGCTTCCGATCGTATACCTATATTTTGTATCTTTCTTTTGGACATTAAAATTTTGTGATAAGTTGCACTCGTTGAGAAATTTCCGATTCTTTTTGTATGCTTTTATGTTTCTATCTACTTTTCTTATGTACCATTAAAAAGATTTTCTTTTCTCCCATTACTTGTGTATTATTTCTTGAATTGTCTGACAGAGAGACAAGTGTCTATTGTGCAAATTTTGATGCTGACAGCGTGGAAAAGACTCCAGAGACGCCACCGATTAAAACTGTGCTACTTTAGCATTGAAGTAGGTATTCAAATTAACATTGTCCCTGACCTGGCATTGTTTCTCGAAGTGGTCTATCGCTGCTTTTGCTGCTGCTCCCGATCTTGGCTAGCGGCAGGCTACGTGCAAATCAAGCAATCTCGTCCGCGACAACTCGAGTAGCAGCAGCAAAATACGAAAAAAGCGCAGTCAGCTACAACAGCAATAAAAAGAGCGTCGCCGTTGGGTGTAGCCGACTGCTCAATACTTGCTAAAAGACTAAAGTGGTCTTAATTATTATTGTTATTTTAGAAAAATATCGATTGTTGTAGTTTGTGGCATGGTCGAACTTTTTTGGCTCGATCTTTGAAGGAGTTCATCAGAAAACTGTCTGACACTAGCTCTAATTTTGCGGGAGCTGTGGATTTTAGCCTACAAATCTAGCTTCAATACTGGGGAAAAGAATTGCGTTCATCCGGACGGACACTGAACAAAGCCAACATGCTCTTTTCACGTCGTGAACGAGTATTAAAATCAAGTGTAGCTTATTTTTAGCGCACTGACAGATCTACGAAGAGCCAGCCACGTTCACATATATTTTTATATTTATTTATATATATATGGATATATACATATATAGACACGTAGTACCCGAGAGTTTCCAAGTAGTCCACGACACATGCCAAGAGAGCGGCATGGAGGCCAAAGGCTGGCCGTATGGCAAATGCAGAGACATTGAGGCAGCAGCAGCAGCAGCAGCAGCAACCGCGGCAGTCTCACATTGTGCGCCGAGATTATTATGTCAGAGACATGTATCTATAAGATACATTTTGGTGCGTCCGACTGAGGCGTGCAGCGCCCTGTCGTTGCCGCTGTCGCTGTTGTTATCGCTGTTGTCTGACAACTGACAGCGACAGCAATTTAAATCATGTTGCATTTTCAGCCCAGTGCTAATTGAAACCGAAGCAACCGCGAGAAAGAAGGAGAGAGAGAGAGCAAGGGAGAGAGCGAGATAAACGTCCAAGACGCCACTCGTACACTCCACGAAATGGGTCAGTTGAGCCTTTCTTTTAACTGGGCGGTCGCTTGATCTTTTGTTGGGCTATTGTCTAGATCTTGAAGAGCATATAGTATAGTAAATTTGGAACTTATCTAGATATCTTTCTGCATGCGTAACAGGCTTAATCCTGCTCAATAGATTGCAGCTGCCTTTTGTAGGGTATTACCTTGTTGAGAATTGCATAGACCCGATTTATATAAAGACAGCCCTTTAGTATTCGCTGTTTGTATTTTTAGGCCAACAGCTGGCGGCTGTCGCCAGAAAAGTTTGCCAAAAAAATAAAATAAAAATAAGACGAACAATTTGCTAGCTGCAATATGGCTTATATATTATAACGGGAAATGAACAGACGTGCAAGTAAAAAAGTGGGTTAAACTATGGCTAAACAAAAATACTTTTATGCCTAAAAAGTAGATATACAAAAGTTTGCATCTGGCTCAGTCAGCGTGTAAAGGAACTGTGTAAACTAAGATGGAATTTCAGCAATATTCTGTATATTTAATTTAATTTAATTTCGAAAGTCGAGCATGCCCATTAGCCAAGAGTTCTAAATGTAATTGCGCAAAATAAATGCCAAAAATAATATTAAAAATTCGAATATGAAATCTTGGGGATTTAAAATTTTGAGCAACAATTTCAAGAATTTCTTCTTGCGGCTGCCGTCCAGTTACAACAACAACAGCATCAACAACAGCAGCAGCAACAACAGCAGCAACAAGCAGACAGACAACAGTCGCCAGAGACATTTATTAAAATGTCAACTGAATGCTCACTGCTTTTTTATGATTGTTGTTGTTGTTTATTAGTATTACTTTTGTTGTTGCTGTTGCTTTTGTTTTTTTTTCTCTTCTCATTGTTGTGTAAATTCCAAGCGCGACAAACCATTAAAACGTTTCCATGAGCAAACAATTTAATGAAACGCGCCATGAACAGCAACAACAACTGCAGCAACAACAACAACGCTGACTGATCAGCGGCATTTGAACAACAATTTAGTGGAATTGTTTAGAGCTTTTCAGTTAGTTGTTCTTTGTTTGTGTGTGTGTGTGTGTGTGTATTCAAGTGCTATTGCGAAACTTCAGTGTAAAGTCAATAAAATGAAATAAAAAATAAATAAAAACAAAAAAATTGCTGACAAAGCTGAACTTTTGGCAGACTTTTAACATTAATTTAAAAACTTTAGATATAAATTGATGCTTGGAAATTTGCAAAGAAATGTGGAACATTGAAAACACAACTATAATAACATCAATGAATATAATTTAAAGTATCACCCTCTTTTAGCATTTTATAGTTTATAACATAGTCCAAGCTTTCAGATGCTCAAGTAAAAGTATGTTAAATGAAAATAAATAAAAATAATGATATTCAATAAAAATAAATGATAATTACAGCAATAAGAACTACAATTTCAATAACCGAGTTATTTGGAATTTTTACAATGCTCTCTATAAAGATTTGTTCAAGCTAGCAAAAGAATTAATGCAATCGAAATTACCAAGAAAATCCTATAAGCTAACAGCTTTACACACTTGCCAGCAAATCGGAGAAAGCTTATCTTATTGTAACAGCAAACCAAAAACATAAACCCTTTGACTAATCAATGAAAGCGGCTACAATTTGTTTTCTAGTCTGTGATGACAGCTGTTCCTTAGCTAATACGATTTATTTCCATTCTGTTTGCATTTAGCAGCATATGGAATACCACGAATACAAAGTCCATTTCAAATTGTTTCTCTTTTTGTTTTTTACTGTTTTTACACAAAACGATCATCCCAAACGGAGGAGCTGCTTAACTGTGTACCGCAGTATCCAAAGTAGAAAACAAAACAAAAATCCCCCAAAACAATTTGCAAATCATTTATCAAACGTTGCAAATAAATAAGCTAAACAGCACAAAAAAGGGAAATTTAAGCAACTCACTCGACTACAAAATGCCCTGTAAGGGAACAGATATTTTTGGAACTTTAAGAGTATCTTTAATTAATAAACACAATATTTTTATTTCATTTTCAGAACTATATTGGATTTTAAATGCAATTAGAAAAACAGTAGAATCTAAATGCATTCTAGTTGTACATATTCCAAAGATCGTAGCCGATCGATTTCGTATAAACATGGGGCATTTTTCTCAGGTATATTCATCAAAGGAGCTTAAAAATTGCAACAAAGCAAAGGTGCTTTTTGTATATTCGAAATGTTCGGCTTTATAACTGTGTGTGCGGGGTATTAAAATTGTGAGTGCTTTAACCGCAATATCGAACGATGATTCGCAGATCTCTGGCCAAAACAAACAAAAGATCTAAAGATGTTCGGCCAGCAGCCTCCATATACGAACAGACAAGTATGCATATATGAATATACTATATGTATACTGGTATTGTATATATATATGTATATATATAGTGTTCAATTGTGTTCTTGTATCTGGTTTCGCATATTTTGACAAATGCCAAATGGCAGTCGATCGATTGGGTTACGAGTACAGTCGATAGCTAACAGATAGAGATGCAGTTGCCGATACAGATACAGATACGTATACGGATAGGGATACAGACGCAGATTCGAGGGCAAACAACTTATTTTTACACTGCACTGCGGCAGACAGATTTTTGACATTTGGAAATGGAGGGTCGCCCATTATGTAAGCAATGCCAGCGAGAAGAGTTCAATGTATTTCTATTGCAGGAGGAGGAGGAGGAGGAGGAAGAGGAGCTGGCAACAAGTGCCAAGACTCCCGACAGCCGCGACTCTAGGGTCTGCTGCTGCTGGTTTACCCTTTGGATTTCGGATTTTCCTTCCGCTGTTTGGGTCTTTATGGCATGTGTGCGCACGTTAATAGTACGGCGAGCATATATCCATTAGTTTCGTGCGTCTATGAGTACACTCACACTCACACGCACGTTGCGACTGTGTGCGTGCTGTGCCCCCCAATGGCAGTGCAACAGTGCAACAGTTTGCCAGTTAGCCAGTTGTCGGACTGTGGGGGTTTCTCGGTCTCATTCAGATTCCGATTCTGATTCTGATTCTGATTCCGATTGTTTTTGTTGCCTTTGTTTTTTGCGCTGCTTTTGGACCGCTGGCACAGAGGGCTGCCACTGTTTCTACACTCGATTTATATTTTTTATCATTTGATTTAATTTAATTCCATTCCATTTCGGCTGCAGGCCCAGACTCAGCCGCAGCCCCAGGCCGAAGCCCGAGCCACCGCCAATACAAGCTGACAAGCGAGAGAGACAGACTGTGGGAGCGAGACGGAGAGTGGGCGAGCGAGAGAGAGTGAGAGTGAGATGAGCAGGCAGCTTCATGATGATCGTCGGCTGCTTCCGAAACCGGGCATAACCATAATCATAACCGTGGCAAAGCTCATGAGTGCGGCCTGCCCCCGGTCCATCTGTCCTGTCCCTGTCCAGTCTCCGTCTATAGTCAAATATGATCATGATCTGCCGCAGCCGCATACATATGCCTTATATATAAACATGTATTAAATAAATCACTCACTTTTTTCGGTTTTTTCGCTCGTTTTTTGCTTTTATATATTATATATATATATATATATAAATATATACATATATATATATATCTGTGTGTATATATTTATGTTGTTGTTACTCGCTGCGTCGATTTATTTGCTTGTTTCAATTTGCTGTATGCATTTTTTTTTTATTTTGTTGCTCTTGTTGTTGTTACACTTCGATCCTCAATCAATCAATCAATCAATCACAATTTCTTAAACTTTTCCTTCGCATTTCGTTGACACTTTTGTATATATTTCTGTGGATTTGAGTGCATAGTAAAAAAAAAGCACTCGCGACACTAATCTAACGCATCGAGAATATAATTCACATTCTATGCAAAACTATATCTACATATGTATATATGTGTGTATGAAATCGTAAATATCAGGCATCTAGGTGGAATACAACCAGGCATGGCAATGGCATCGTTTCCAGTGCCGTCGCGTTTTCCACAAGCGATTGTACAAATGTTGAAAAAAAAAATAAAACAAATAAAAAAAAATAGAAAATACGTTTCTTTTATGCTAATATATTTTAGAACCACTTTTGAGCGGACGACGATCGCAGCGATGATCCGCAGCTCGTCGCGTGCGTGGAGAGACTGAGGCATGCAACGCCGGCGATGCTCGTGTTTAAGCGACGCCGCAGGCCAGTGCTGCCCATTCAGCGTTTTTCCCGTTACATCTAGCTGCTGCCGAAAACGGCCAATAGCTGCTAAATTGTTATAGCTAAGGCCAACATTTTGTTTTAGATTTTTTATTATGAAATTATAATTATAATTATTATATTAATTTGCAAGGAATTAATATTGAAATTTAAAAAACAAACTTTATAAAATTGTTTGCATTTAAAAAAAGTTTTTGATAATAAAAAATGAATCTTGTTAAAAAACACTAAAAACATTTATTTTAAAAATAGTGTTGGTTTTTAAGTTGGTTTTCTATTAAGTTCTGTTATTATTATTAATTATATATTATATAATAAAATATCATAAATTTAAAAGCTGCGGAGCCGCGCTTTATTTATTTATATTTTGACAATTTTGTTTCGTTTTGCTTTCTTTCAAATTAGCTGTTTTTCTATTTGCATTATGTGGCAACACTGTCAGAATCTCTCAATATTGAGCGCGAGCAAAAGAGCGAGAGCGAGAGAGAGAGAGAGCGAGCAAACATTGTGAACTTGCCGTTGGGGGTGGCTTAACTCTCTCAATTTCACCGCGATCACAGCCAGGCGCTTTTCTCTTGCAGCCCGCAGAGCTCAACGACCATGCTCCTTAAGGATATTATGACATTGGGGATTTCACTTTACCTGAGAAACTCGTTAAGAAATAGAAATATATACCTGTGGATTATAATATAAATGACAGAAGCCCAATGAACTCTTTTTGAGTATAAGAACTAAAAATATTTTCTTGAAACGCGAGGCGCCTAGCATAGTTTTAGGATGTGGTCATAATCTGTGATTGGCAGCATACTTCTAGGCTGACACGAAGCGATCAGAAATCAATGTTGTGAACAGTTATTTATATTTGCCACTAGGCCATAGAGTAATAAGAATAAAGAGCGGAATTCGTGATCATGAGCTTATACTCATAATGGTTCAGGCTAGCCCATAGAGTAATAAGAATATTATTCCACAGATATGCCACTAGGCATCGATCCCAGATAACACATATGTATACAACTTTAAGTAGTCTTGTTCAAGATAACAAGCCGAGCCGACACGCCCAAAAATGAAGTTATTATATTTGTCTTGCCCAAATAGTGATCCTATTAAAAACATCCTGATCGGATAGTGCCCTTAAATACGTTAGGACTACTATTCCTGATTAGTAAATGTAATATGCAAAAGCAACATTAACATTGACTCTGACGTAGACCTTTTATAAAACATATGCGTTATCATTCATATATTCTACATATTTGTATTCGACTATACAATGAGCACAGCAAAACGAGTTTATAGGAATATTTATATTTATATTTATATGCAGAAATGAGTCTTAATACTATGCTAACGATATTGCGTTAGTACTTGAGTTCTTGTAGGTCAACGTTTGATCAAATTGGTTAAAACTAATGCCAAACGCGGGACAAACTCCCGCTGGCCAAAATACAATTGGAGTAATATAACATTATTGTCTTGAAGATGGGCGATGGCTGGTGGCTTACTTGATGTAGCCCTGGTCGATGGCATGCTTGAAGATCTCGGCGATCCGCTGCTGCTTGGCGGGCTGCTCGAAGGGCGTCAGGTTCCAGACGTCGGTTAGGACGGCGCTCTCGACAATGGCATCCAGATCGGCCACCTCGTCGTCCTCGATGAGCGACATGGGCAGCGACTCGATGCCCATGCCGCAGCCAAAGCGACCGAACTGCTGCAGCTCCTCCTGCAGCGATTCCCAGGAGATGACCGCCTCCGCATCGCCGCCCAGATCCTTGATGAGCGCCTGGGCGCTCTCCAAGTAGGCGCGCAGCAGCGCATCGTAGTGCTCCTCGCGCAGCTGCTGGCTGGTGCACGAGTAGATGAAGAAGCTAACATCCAGCGCTAGGGAGGCGCAGCGCGCCAGCTGATAGTCAATGATGATGATTGCCTGCGGTGCGCCGCCCTCGCTGTACCGCGTCAGGAAGTTGGGCGTCCAGCAGTCGCCATGCCCGAACACGCTCAGCTTGGAGCGGGTGGACACCAGGTTGATCAGGTCGTCGAACATCGGCGGCTGCAGGAAATTGTTGGACAGCGTCTCGTATTTGGTGTTGGGGAAGGTCTTCCCAACGGCATCCATGGCCACCGACTGGGCCAGCTTCAGGAAGTCCGTGTACCACTCGCGCGTGTGCTCACTATAATAAGTCTCCTCCAGGCTGCCGGCGGCCTTCTCGAAGTTGTCCGAATCCAGCGCTCTGAAGGCCAAGGCGACGCCATGGTAGCGACCCATGGTGCGCATGGTCAGCAGCGCATCCTCCAGCGAGATGTAGTTCTGGCTGCGTGTGTGGAACACTTGAGCATTGATTCGCAGATGGATGAAGGTGCCTGCACTTACCGGTTGGGCGAGCGATAACCGCGGAAACCCACATCCTCGAGCGCTATGAAATCGTTGGCGCCGTCGCACAGGGAGGCATAGCACTTGGGATACTCAACGAAGGGGTTCGTGGGCTTCGGCTGGCGCGACTGCTGGAACGCCTCAATGGCCGGCACGACCTTCGTGTAGAAGTGTATCTCGTTGCGGAAAAAGTCCGTCGAGCGGAACAGACGACGCCGGTGCAGATTGTCCGGCATGCCCTTGACCACCACGTTCACCTCCAGCTTCTCGCCCTCGGGCTCCTTGACGCCATACACGCACAGCCGGAAGATGCGACTCAAGTAGGAGTCGCCCTTCTTACCGCCCTCCCCGAACTTGTACGATGTGTGCTTGGTGCCGCCGGCATTCCGGATGATCTCATCCAAAGTCGCCTCGCCGAACTTGGGGGAGATGTCTGCAAACGTTGGCGCGCTCATCGTGGCTGCTAGCCTGCTACTGTGCCGATTGCTGCGATTAGCCTGGATTTATAAAAGTTTGGCAATTGAGCGGCAGGCAAACTGACTTGCGGTAATCAATTACAGCTCGTTACGTGTGTTTGGTACACGTCAGACAACACACGTATGATCACATACACACAAACCAAACTATTTGTATCAGCGATAAGATCAATTTACCGGCAAATATGTCTGACGTGGTCAACACCGTGCGAGAGACTGTACGGTTTGCCTGGAGAGCGCACGTCTCTTTAGCTTGATTTCGGCCGCTCAAATGCTGCACTTCAAATTTGCCGCCAAAAAACTTTCCGCTAAGTGCGATACGAGGGGAAAACAAATTAACAATAACACGCCCACTCAGCACAGATAAGCTAACTTAACTGTACAGAGGGTGTAAGTGTGTGTTTGTTGGCATTCAATTAAGCGGACCAATTGTTTGCGATTGTACCGTGTGTGGGACAGCATTGCGCAGCCTTAACTGCACAGCTGAGTTTGTGTGCGCGCATTTATTATTATTATTATTTTACAATAATTAATTGCTTGCAATTTGTGCTATTATATTAGTTAGTAAGCTAGTTATTATGCGATAGTTACGTGTGTGGCTTAACTGAATGGCGTATGTGCACATACATGACATTAATTTTGTTATTATTTAATAACGTGTGTGAGCCAGCTAACAGCTGATTAACATCCGCCGGCTAACAGCACTGCGCTCAGTGTTGGCTAACTGACAGCCTAAACTCAGTGCTGTGTACCGCCAACGGCTTGCACGTGTTGAAAGTGGAATTTTGTTTTCGCTGCGGTACGTCGTATTTGGAATTGTTGCGCCATGGCTGCGCAGGAACCAGCGATCAGGAAGAAACGCATTTCAAAGAAAAACAAATCCGCCTGGCGCAAAACAGACATAGAAGATGTCGAACAGTTTTTGGAACACCAGCGCCAGGAGGAGCGCATCGGGTAAGTGAAGCTAAACCAAGTAGTAAACAATGCCTTCCACGTTCCACGATGCTAACGCGACGCGCCGCGCCGCTTACAGCTCCTTCCAGGACAAACAGAACGAGGATCTGTTCGTGGTGGACTCCGCGCCGTTGAAGACGGCGCCCAGCCAGCTGACCATCCGGCAGCGGCGCAAGATGAACGCACTGAAGCCGATGCGCACGTTTGAGGCACTGGAGAACACATCCAAGGTGCAGGATCCGATTGTCAAGCGGTAAGCAGTAGCCAAGTAGCACCTGGCTAAGCAGCTCTTTAACTTCTCGCTCCTGTGGCACAGCAACCACGTGCGACCACAGAAGAACGGACGCAACATTGAGCTGGAGGTGCGCTGTCCGACGAAGGCGCGACACCGGCAAGCGAACAGGGATCGGGGGCTCTACTACCAGAAGCTGGACGAACGCCTGGCGGCTGGGGACGGTGGCAAGCGAGGCAACAAAGCCGACAAGGACATTTGGCAGGAGGAGGACTTTCGCGACAAAATCCCCGGGCTCAAGGATGAGAAGGGCTGGATCAGTCGCGATCTGGCCGTGCACATTGCCGGCAACGTGGGTCGCAAGGTGGTCAAAACGCACTCCAGTCTCCGCCACAAGACCACCAAGGCCAAGTAGGTGCCGATGCCGCACGGCCAACAAGCGTAAATCTAAATCGTATTCTTTCGTTTTGGGCGTGTAGCAAGTTTGAGGCGCCGCATCCGGGCATGAGCTACAATCCCTCGTTCAAGGCGCATCAGGAGCTGCTGTCGCAGGTAACGGACCGCGAGCAGGGCATCATCAAGAAGGAGCAGCATCTCAAGCGGGTCACGACAAGCATGTTCAGCAAGGTGACGCCCGAAGAGCGCGACAGACGGCGCCTGAACGAAATGAGCGAGGGCATCAAGGAGGACGGCGAGCCGGCATCGGATGAAGATGGAGATGCGGATGGGCAGGAACAGAAGCCGACTGACAACAGTTATCACACAGTCAACGCGCCCGTCGCGAACAAGAAGAAGAGCAAGCAGGCGCGCAACAAAGAGCTGAAGCAGAAGGAGCTGCAGCGCCTGCACAAGGTCAAGAAGGCGCTCAAGAAACAGACTGCCGATCTGATCAGGTAAGCGAGCCGCAGACGAACTGCCTCCGCACGCAGGCTAATGCCGTGGCCAATTCCTTGCAGAATCAAGTCCATACGCGCCGAGGTGAAGGAGGAGGCCGCGGAGCTGAACAACCTGAAGAAGCACCGCAAGGCGAAAGCGGAGCGCAAGAAGTTCGAGACGAAACGCCTGGGCCGGCACAAGTTTGAGGAGCCCGACTTGGATGTGAACATGCCCGAGGATCTGGCCGGCAATCTGCGCAACGTGAAGCCGGAGAGCAACCTGCTCACGGATCGCTTCAAGCTGCTGCAGAAGCGCAACATGCTGCCCACGACGGTGGCCGTCACACGCAAGCGCTCCAAGGTGAAACGCTTCCCGCGCAACTCCCACAAGGAGGCCGGCGTCAGTTTCCAGGATCTGCGCGATCAGCGTAAGGCGGCCGCTGCGGCGGCCAAGGCCAACAAGGATACCATCAAAATTTAGATTACGTCGTTCCAATTCCTGTTTAATAAGGAAACTTACAACCCATTATAACTATAAATAAACCCCTGATTTCTAACTGATTTTAGAAAAGCACTTTGTCAAGTTTCTTTTAAATGATCGATAACTTCTGTTATAAATCGATAAAAATCTGCAACGACCTCAGATTTAATAAGCTAATTCCGTAGACTAGAGAACCCTTGAGCATTTGAATATACAAGAGTACTGAAATGATCTTTTGCAAACTATTCCAAGTTCGGTTAAGAAACTGAAGTCATTTAAGAAAACGCAAGTAATTTTGCACGTAATGAAGGGATCAGGGTATCTCCCAGTTGAGTTGACTCTATTGTATTTTTGTAACTGGTCGAAAGTTCAACTCTTTAGACAATCATTTTGCAGAGCGCATTATAAATATGTCACGATTTGAGATGTCTCCAAACCTATAAAGTATATAAAACCTTGATCAATATCAGCAGCCAAGTTGTATCCGAACACTACATCATATAGCTCACATAGCTGGTTTTCAAGATATCCTGCCTAAACTTAGCAGTAGTGTCGCCCAACATAGCAAAAATATGATCAATATTTGATCACTATATCATACAGGAACAATCGCAAAATGAGTTTTTGTATGAACAACTTTTTTGTTTTCAAAGATATTACCAAAATTTATATTTGTAGGCGTCCCTCTGCTCTTTACCCTAAAGCAAAAGAAAGAAAAGTGGAACTAATGTATAATATAGCATTCCACAGTTACAATCGGTTAAACGTTTTTGTGTGCATTTGCAGTTAGCTATATATATTTATATATAGCGCACTTCCATTTGTCTCCATGGGGTATTTCATATTTTTCCAAATATATCCATACAACAATTACTTAAAGAATATAATGAATTTGTGCATATATATGATTATATATCCCCTCGATGTGTTCGCAAAGATATCATCAAAATGTAGTTAACGTCAATTCCTCCGTTTTTGTTTATTGAAGAAAGCTTACAACCCACTATAAAACTATAAATAAGCCCCCGATGTGCCCCTGGTTTCAGATAAGCGCTTTGCCCACGCCCTTCTTCAATTTGGGGTTCTTCTTCTTCTTTTTGGCCTTTGGCGGTCCCGAGTTCGAGTCCGGCTCCACGGGCGCATCCATTCGCTTGATGCCGCTGCGAAAAGAGCCGAAAGGAGTTGCATTTACATTTGTTTTGCCATGGACAAGAGAGAGACAGAGAGAGAGAGAGAGAGGGGGAGAGGTATAGCCATCTCTTTCGGGGCGATAGCTACCTTACCTCTTCACGGAGAGCAGACCACTGCCTGGGATGGCGCTGGCACCTTTGCCCTCCAGGGCCTTGGACCAATCCTCCTCGGTGCCCTTGATGTGGTATTCATCGAGGAGCTCGGCCTGGAGGCGCTTCAGCTCCTTGCGCTGCTGCTTGGACAGCTTTTGGGCGGTCTTCTCCAGCTCCTTGTCGATGGACAGCGAAAGGGGCTCCAGTTCGTCGCCACGCGGCAGCTGCGACTCCTGCAACATGCCGCCCTCGATGTGTTCCTCGAGCACCGCACGGAAGCTCAAATTGCACTTTTTCATGGCATCGAAGAACTTGGCCAGCAGTTGGTTGCCGGGCATATTTAGCTCTAGGCCAATGGCGTCCACGGACTTGCCCTGAACGCCGAGGCCAAGGAGCACGCTCTGCTGCACCAGGTCCAGCTTGAGCCCCTCGATCCGGCCCTGGAAGTACAGCTGGCCAATGTCGGCGAGCAGATCGATGATCAGCCGGAACTCGGACTGCTGGCGCGCATAGCTCTCCAGGCGCTGCAGGTCGTGCGGCAGGAAGTAGGTGTCGAGCGTGGCCTTGTCCAGCGGCGCGATGGCCACATCGCCCTCCAGGGCCTTGTTCTTGAGCAGCGCCAGGCAGAGTTTCGTCTCGAACTCGCGGAACGTCTTGGCCATCAGCTTGAGGACGCGACGGCGAAAGTCCTGGTAGTAGAGCGGCAGCCAGGTGCCGGGCGCTCGCTGCAGCGTGGACAGCATGATGCAGCTGTGCTCGCCGGTCAGCTCGTTGGCCTTCTGGCTGAGGTAGACGGGCACGTAGCCGGCGGCCTTCCAGAACTTGAGCAGCGGCGCGGTCAGGCCGTAGGAGGTGCCCAGGTAATCGACCCGCTCGGGCACGCGCTCCTGCAGGCGCTCGAGCAGCGTGGGAATGCTTTTGCGCGGACGGATCTGCTCCTTGAGCAGGCTCAGCTCCTCCTCCTCCACCTCCTCGATGCCAGCTGCACGGGGCGAAAGCAAGAGGCAACGAATTAGCTCGAGTTGGCAAATGATGACCTGGACTCACCTTGATTGTCCACGCCCTTGTCGTCCAGCCGGGCGAAACGACCCTCGTAGTAGTCCTTGAGCAGCTGCACGGCGTGCGTGCCGTAGCCCATGCGCTGGTAGTTGGGATGCGTGGCCACGCGCACGATGCGCACGCCGGAGAGCTTGGGGAAGTCCCGGTCGCCGTACTGCTCGGCCACGTTCCAGGGTATCAAATCGCCGGCGGCCTTCTTGCCGCGTCCAAGCGAATCGCTAATGCTCTGCGCGGAGATTTGGCCCTCGAGGGCCACCTGGATGACCACCAGGATCTCCGGCAGCTGATCCATGCGCTGCACCGGCGCCAGCAGGCAGAAGAGATGATGGGCGGGCGCATCGCTCATCATCTGCAGATCGTTGGGGGTGTTCTTGTAGTGCGAGGACACATAGATGGACACCAGTCGGTGCAGGAAGGTCTCGGCGGCCTTGTGGTACGAGAAGAGCGCGTCCCGGTTGATGTAGTAGAGCTCACAGACGACGGGCATCGGGCAGCCGGAGCTGACAACGGCCACCGAGTCGGCGTCCAGGCAGAGCAGATTGATCAGCCAGCGCTCGATGTCATCATTGGCCTGGTAGCGTATGGACTCCTCCAGCCGAAGCGGCGGCCGGGCATTGTTGTCCTTCTGGAGCTGCGCAATCAGCTTCAGGCTGAGCGAACGTCCGGTGCCCTCGTAGCCGTTGATCGTGCTGGCCATGAAGATCAAATACGGCCCCATCATCTTCTTGACCAGCGGCAGGGGAATGGCAGCCGCCTCGTCGATCAGCAGCAGATCGGCGGCGTTCAGCAGATGGGTGTCGCTGGGCGCGATATACTGAATGGTCTGGCGGTTGCTGCGCGTGATGTTGATGCGTATGATGGCCTTCTTGTAGTCCGGATTGGTGCTGCGTATGATGGTGTAGTCGGCGTGCTCCTGGTACTCCAGCGCATCGAAGCCCTTCAGCACGAACTCGAACAGCGTGATCAAGTTCTCCGGATGCGGCGACGTCACGTACACGTTCACATACCCAAAGGCCACGGCCGCAGCTACCGACAGCCCCAGTGCCGCCGACTTGCCGCGTCCACGTGCGGCGGTCAACGACATGGGCGGCTTCAGCTGCTTGTCCACCAGCGCCTCAATGAACTGGGCCACTGCATTGCCCTGGTCGTAGGTCTTGCAGAGATTGACGAGTGCGCCGGCGGGCTGCACATTCAGCAGACTCTCCTTCAGCTCCTTCAGGCCACTCTCGTTCTCCGAGTGCGTTATGTTGGACGGCTGTGCAATCAAAATGAGAACAGTACCGAACAATTAATACACTAGGCAGACATACAATTTAGATTAGACTAGCTTATATTATATATTATTGTGGCTGATGCCTAAAATTCACTACACTGTATGAAATCGATCATTACACGCTGCACTCACATTCACAGGCTCCACGTTGATGGTCTTGGAGCTGAGCGGCAGCACGGTGAGGTCGTCGTTGACTACCAGGCAGCGCTTGCAGTCGGATAGGGAGAGGATGAGGCGCTCGTTGAAGCGGCAGGTGACCGTCTGGTGGGCTTCGGTGCGGAAGCGCTTGTGCACATCCATGCCCATGGTGTAGAGCTGCTTGAGCGACTGCATCGTCTTTAGGAGCAGTATAATCAGGCCGCCGCCCTCGACGGTTTCCACGGTGCGCGCCAGCAGATTGGGGGTCAGCGCCTCGAAGTCCTGGAGCACGCAGACGCCGTATGTGCGGCCCAGTATGGCGTGCGTCTCCGAGTAGTAGCGACCATGGATGGTGGTGGCCACACGGAACGCATCAAACAAATCCACCTCGTTCACATCCACCTTGCCGAAGGCAATCTTCTTGGCTCGCTTCTTGCCGTGGCTGCAGAGATGGAGGCATAGCATCAGCAGGGGATCGATTTTAGTAAAACTGTGGCCAGGACTTACTTGGAAATGGCCTCGTCCTTGTTCTTGTAGCACCAGAGCACAGTGGGACGAGCCTTGACGGTCGACTTGATCAAAATGTCGTAGAGAATGGGCACTTGATCGCGCGCCTTGTCGCCGATGATGATGAACATGGTGCGATGGCCCAGCTTGACGCCATTTTCGATCATCACCCGAATACGGTTATCTATTTTCTTTTTGACCATCTTGGCTTAGCACGCAAATTCCAAAAACTGACTTCAATTTGCGCTCTACGCTTTCAATTGTCACTGCCGCTTTAGACAGTTTAAACGCACGTGCAACTTGCTGCGCCGCACAGCTGACAGCTATGAGTTATCGATAACACTTAACTATGACTCCACCACTGAGCAGAAAACTCCACCACTGTTAGTTAACAGAGTAGAGTTGTGCATTGTCGTTCAATGGAAACAGTAAGTTCAGTAGTTCAATTTGTATGGAACGAACGAATCATTTAATTCATCGTTCGTTTTATTCCCATTAGCGTTTGTCTTATTTATTAATGAATACAATAGAAAGTATTGAGCTTCATATTTACCACATGACATTTGACAAATTTGTACGCGCAGTTTTAAATTTACCCAATTGAAGAATACATACAGAAGGATGATGAGACTCAAAACAGGTCGGTCGTTCAGTTAAGTGAGTTCAATCGAACTTGTTCAGAACGACTCGGTACAACTCTTCATGTCATAAGCAAAACAGCTGTCAATACGCATAACATACGCAAATAATAACAATGACAGAAAGCAGCAGCTGGCAGGTACACCTGTGCGCAAAAGTTATGAAAAACATTGATTCATATATTATCGATTATTTGCAGGAATTGCTCATATTTAAATATTAAAAACTGGCAGCTGATTAACTTTTCTAATTTTATTTTGAAATTACCGCTTACCTTCGTTCCTAATCAGCTGTTTGTGGCATTGACGATGTCTTACATTTTTTATAACATCGATAAATCTTTGCCAAAAATATGAATCCCTCGGGGCGATTTGCAACAGCTTTTGCAAATGTTAAATATGTTGTTTCTAATGAGAAAATATGCTTTACACATTTAACATTTGCAAAAAATGCAGGAAATGTTTATGGCGCTGTCAGTACGAGCTATCGATAGGCGATGCATTATGTGCTCTCCGATATCTGTCAACCCACTGTTGAGCGTCTGTTATCGGCTGCACGTTTTATGTTATTTTCATTTCTCTTTTTGTGAATAAACAAATATCGACACTGTACACCATGTCCTCCTGGAAGAAGGCCTCAAAGAGCAACCAGAAGGTGCACCGCGAACGGCACCAGCCCGAGGCGCGCCAGCACCTTGGCCTGCTCGAGAAGAAGAAGGACTACAAGAAGCGCGCCGTTGACGCCCAGCGCAAGGAGAAGACGCTGAAGCTGCTGCACAAACGTGCTCTGAACAAGAACCCGGATGAGTTCTACCATCACATGATTAACGCCAAGCTGACGGACGATGTGCACCGCGAGAAAGAGGCCAAGGACGAGCACACACCCGAGCAGCTGGCGCTCATGCAGACGCAGGACCTCAAGTATGTGGTGATGAAGCTCACCGTCGAGCGGCGCAAGCTGGAGCGCCTGCGCGCCACGCTTGTCGACGTGGACGCCTCAACCGGCCAAAACAAACGCTACACCTTCGACGAGCAGGGCATCCAGTGGCCAGCGGAATCAGAAACGCTGGGCGAGCGCTTGGAGGCAGCCGAAAACTCTGTGAGTGTCCTCTACCATAACAACACACATACAAGCTAATCGCAGTTCATCCACAGGACACGAGCGTCAGAAGCCACAGGCAGCAGCTGCTGAGCGAGCTGAAGAAACGCGAGCAGCGCGAACGCGAGCTCAGCATCGTCCAGCAGAAGCTGCAGCTGAAGCAGGCCCTGAAGCAGCCACGCCTCCTCAAGCCCAAGAAAATAAAGGCCGGCACCAAGGAGACAGCGCCCGTCTACCGGTTCCGCTACGAGCGCAGGAAATGAGATCGTCCCAAACAAACCAGAAATCAACCACTTAGTCTGTACATCGATTTTTTTTTGAAAGCCAATATTAAAGCTATTGAATAAGGAAAATTGTGTGTGTATTATGCAATTGCTTAAATCAGGGTAAAGTAAGTCCCCCGCACCGATTTATGGTCATCTATGTATTCATCCTGCATCTAAGACTTATGTATTTTCTCCATTGAGAGTTCTCGCTGAGTAGTTTCGTAAATATATTTGGGTGTAATTGAAAGCCTATTTATTTAGTCTAAATTAATGACCAAAGAAGCTTAAAAATACCATGAATATTGGGCTTTATTTTAAGCAAGTGAAAACTTTGCGCAATACTCGTTTATAGTATAACAGCTTAAAACACCCGAAGACGGTCTTATATATTATTGTTGTTCAGCCCAAATTTCGAAATTGAAAATACAAATTTTTTGACAAAATTCAGATTTCGAATTTACGCAAATACATATACTTTTTGTATTCTTACCAAATAATCCTCTATATAGTTGGTATGAGTCAAAATTTCAAATTACCAAAAACTATATAAAATAATAAATAAAGTAAAAAATTTAGCGTAAATACATAAATTGAGTACCAATCTACAATTTATCCTGATTAAGCCGTTAGGTACATGGATTAGTTTAACTAATTTGGGACAAATTTGTAATATTTTATATTCGGTTAAAAGCGTTCACTAAAAAACGATGCATTAATTGGATTTATTATACAGCACTATTCCGCACTGTAAAGCTATGTAATTACAGAGAGAACTAAAGTAGTTTAAAGTAGTTTCAGAGAGTACTAAACTAGTTCTCTCTGGTAGTTTTCTATTTTAGTTCCCTCTGTTATTAGTTTAGTCTGACAGCTGTTAACATAAGCAAAGACATGAACCGGTTGCACGATGTACAAATTTACGATATTCACTGAACTAGCTTGTACTTTATGCCAATAGATGGCGTAACCAAAAATATTTAAGCTATAAATAAACGTGTTTTTGTGTTAAATTCTAGTTCAATTTTTATACCCTGTTCCTAAAAATGTTTTTCTACTCCCACAAAAACTTGATAGTTAAATTTTGGTTTTTTAAGTTTGTGTATATAATATGCAGCTAAAGTTTATTTTCCTAAAATCGATAAATATTAGTTTGTTGTTCCGGTTTTTTAAGCATATGCCAAATTTGGTAGCTCGATTTTTATTGCCAAAAGGCAGATCGCAAATTTAAGTACAAATTACAATAAGAAACAATATATATTATTCACGTTTGCACATTCCATCATGTGGGGCAGAGAAGGAGGCTTGGCTCCGAGTTCTGTACAGGGTATATCGTAGTCAGGCACTCACGGCTAGCGCACTTTTACGTGTTTCATTATTTAACCGAAATATTGGAATACATTTTTTTAACTGTTTGGAAAGTTATGCTATTTTATTATTTATTATATAATATAATTTGATTATATTATATGTATGTATAAAATACCTTTTGAAAATAAAATTTATAAAATATATGTATTGAATGTATATCATAATAAATTATATTATTATTTTATATATACATGTTAAATTTGTATTCGTTCATGAAGTGAAAGGAGTTTATTGGCTTTGAAGCTATTGAAGCGAGAGACTTGAAACTTGGAATATATACTCGTGTATACAGATAAAGTTTTAAGATTTTTTCCTGTTTATTTATATGTATATATATGTACATTTATATATATATATGTACATATATATATATTTTTTTTTAAAGGTGTTTTATATAGGTTTGCATGTTCGCAGCTCAGTGTTGATATTTGCTTATATTTATAAATATTTATATATACAATATATATCTGCATATCCGATCAGCTGTCATTGATGCGAAGTTATAACTGTGTTGTTAGCGACCCAGGCTTGATCCTGTCGGTATCTGCCTGTCATTGACGTGTGTCCGCAGCACAAGGACACGGAAGAAGAAGAGGAACACGGCCGTTTATTCCGGACTTAACGGTTGCGCACGGCCCACCGCAAGGTCTCGAACCCACCCCGTCGAGTCCAGTTTCGAATTACAAACCCAATTGAAGCTGGTTAAAAAAGATTTTCGTGCGGAGTTTTTTTTTTTGTGTTTTCGTTTTTGATTTTGCTGAGGCCGATTTCGATCCTGATTCTGACAATTGGCCTTGGTGCGGGGGGCGCAACCCTCCCTCCGCACTGCTTGTTGTGATGGCCGGCTGACAAGTCCGCTTAGCGCGGAGTGCCCGCCGTACAGCGCGCCCCGGCAAGTGTCGACGCTGCAGTCTATTTTATGCATAATTTCGTGTGCCAGGCGCGTCCCATCAAAATGGTGTCATATGTTTTTATGACGGTCCGCAAATGCTGCTCTATGCATACCTAACAGGCCCGCGCCCCTCCGTCCCCTCCCCGCCCTTCCTCTCTCCGTCCGGCTATCCTTTGATTTACTCGCATTGACTGCAATTGCAAATTTCGACTGCCATTTGTTAGTCAGCAATTAGCTTGCAAATGAGCTTCTCGCTGCACTGTGGGCAACCTTACGTGTTTTTCGGACAAAAATTGTTTTTTCTTTTACAGAAATACATGACAAGTACACTCAATTCTTTTTTTTTAGGCCATTCAACATTAAACACTTAAAGACTGACTTAAGTATAATACAATATATAATTCAACATAAATCGATATTAACTCAGAAAAAATAAATGAATTGAATATGTAAGCTTTTTTGAAGAAACGAGCAATATTTCTTTTCAATATTTATTTATTTATAATAAAAATATATTTATTTCACTTAAATTACTTAGGACTTATAGGAAAATAGTTTGTTTTATTATATTACTAGTATATAAAATCTTCTTGCAATAATAAAAAAACTTTTCTTTACACAACCAAACATCATCTCCATTGCTTCTTCTGTATTTATTAAATATTCAAAAAAGGGAAATCCCCTAAAAAATATAAAAGCAAGCAAAATCCAAATGTTGTAAAAAAATCCCATTCAAAACTGCATTAAATGCTGAATACGAGGACGATTATTTTGATTTCCCCTCTTTACAAAATGCAGGTTAATAAAAAAGTGAGTTTCCAAAAATGTTTCAAACAAATTTCATGGATTTGAAAACTTTGCTTAATCTAACAAATATTAATTAAGGTCTGAAAAACAGGTAAAATTTGCCACAGTGCGCCACCTTGACCACTAGTGTGTGTGTGTGTGTGTGTGTAGAGCGCTTGCTGCCACGCCCACATACACATCCGCCTCCGCCTCTGCATCCGTATCCGCATCCGCATCCGTGACGCGGCATATCGGACAGCAGCGTTCGGCCTCGTCGGCGATGTTGCACGTGTAAAGCGACGGCCACGTGACCGCACGTGCCACCAGTCGTTGCCACCGGGCGTTGCAGGCAGCCGTTGCCATCCGGCTGCCTGGCTGCTGTGATAAGCGCAACTTTCGACAATTGTGCGTGCCGCTGAGAGATGTCAAAGACCAGGTTACCGGCACAGCGGACCGGGAATTGGGTTTCAAAAGCGACGCTCTGACGCTCCGTTATCTTGATTTGCCCGCCGGCTGAAGGGCCGACGTGGGGCGGGGCGGGGCGGGGCGTTGATGTCTCAGCGTCAGCTACAGCTACAGCCCCCGCATCTGCACCAGAATCTGAATCGATGGTTTTGTTACCGTAAATATCTTAATTCGCCGCTTCACCGCCCCCGACACGCGTTAATCGTGTGCTTTTGACATGAGAATTTTTAAATGAAATGCGACAGCCCGAAACTCGCACAGAGCCCAACGAACCCACCGACAATTTTCTCACCCCGACTCGACGGCCGGGCATTGCGAATAACACGGGACATAATCTGATTTACAATATACATGTGCGAGGTGTGGAGGTATAAATCAGCGCAATTTGCCGCGAGTCGAACTTATGGCGAAGGCCTCAAGGAGCTTAAAGGTAAGTGCCTACTCACAATATACAACTATAACCTGTACACTGAGCGAAAAGAGTCGAGCACTTTGTTCTTACAATTTCAGGAACATTCTGCTTGTGAACCGTTGATGTTGCTTAAAAACAGCAAATTTGAATTAAAATAAAATGCTCATTGAAAGCGTTTCCTTACTTGAAATAAGCGTGAAAAGTGTATATGGGTATTTATACTTATTTATAGTAATCGATGAAAATTGAGAACAATTTTGACATGTAAACCTCTATCCATCTATCCTCTATCCAAAACTGAACCGATATTTGTGTTCGATGGTCATGGTTTGTCCTCTTGGGTTTTTTGTAAGCCCCGCCTTTCTCATTTTCGTGCAAATTCTAAATTCAAAAGTCACTTGAGTACAACAAACTAACACTTGGATTTAAAACCTATTACTAGATTGGAAAATAAAGCATAAATTTTGAAAATTCTTTTGGATGTTTAAATTTTTAGCATTTTATGATTGTCATTAAACATTTTGGGTCCTTAAAATTTTCGGCTCAAGTTAAAAAACTTTGACATTGACAATAATTGTTTTGGCTCTCAGTTTATATTGTTATGATAATAAAGTGTATTAAGAAATTACTACTTAGATCTACAAATACCGGAAAAAAAACGTATTTAATAATAATTTTTTAATAATTTAATACCAACTGAACAACGAGGGTTCGAATCCCAGGCGAGAGTATGGATGTAGTGTAGTACTTAAAAATAGTTTATAACTATATCATATACTTGAAATAATAATAAATATATATTTAGTAAGATACAAAAACTGAAACTTGTAGTTTTAAGGTCATATTTATATATACATATAATATATATTTTAAATGAATATTATTTTGTTTACTGCAGAAAAAGTTGTTTATTTTATATTATTGATTTTTATATTTTCCCTTTAGCCAAATTGAATCTATTCAGCTCAATGAAGGCTGTTGCTTCTGTACTTTCCTCGGGTCCTAGTCAAGTTCTTGACGAGTCCTTTTTGAACACTTCCGACATGATATCTCTTACATTCTCACGCTTGCTTTGCTGTTCTAGCAGCTAACAAGCTTTCAACTTGTTGGCCAACTGAACCCTGGCTCCAACTGGCCAAAATAAAAACAAACACAAAAGCCACGCACAAGTTGTTTGGGTCATTAATATAAACGGCAACTAGAAGTCAACAGGCGCTGGCAAATCCTATAAGCAAATGCCTCGTCCTTCTGCCGGCGCTGCTGCGCACAGTGGTACAGTGGTGCGCGGGCACAGTGGTGCAGTGGTGCTCGAGTGCCACCCTTTTTGTGACGCACCACGAAAAAAAAGAAGGTTGCAGTCGGGTGTAACCGACTGCTCAATACTCGTTCACAGTAAAAATCAATTTTGCTTTTTGGCAATTTCGATGAAGGTTGTGTATCTTGTTTAAAACTGAGGAAGGTAAATATGATTTTTCGAATTGCCACGCCCCAAGTGGGCATAGGAAAAGAATCTTAACACTTTCGCCGACGCGCGTGTACACGAATATATATTCCAAGTTTCCAGTATCAGGCTGCAATAGCGGCGAATAAAATTGCGTTCATACGAACACAAAGCCAATGTACTCTTTTCAGTTCGTAATCGAGTATAAAAAATACGAAAGCACTTTTGTTCTTCAAATGGCAACGAATGTGCTACAAATACACTCATGTATATTTGGGAGTGTTTGAGTGCGAGAGCGTGTGAGAAATCGTACAAGTATTTTTTATTGTGCGAGTTAACTTTGAAGTGTCGCTGTTTATGGGCTGCGCAAGTGGCCGCCTCTGCTACCTCCGGTCAGAGCCCTTTCTGCGGGGCAACCCGCCCGGGCCGGCGTCTGTCAGTCGGCTTGTAACCACGACAGGCGCACAGACTAACCCCTAAATTGACCTTTAAAACTCCCAAATGCGCAATTTATCATTTCCTCACCAACCCGTGGCAAGACGGGAGGGGAGGGAAATGATGGGTGATGGGTTGCCGAATGTGTGTGCGTGTGTGTGTGTGTGTGTGTGTGTGTGTGTGTGTGTGGATCTAGATCCTGACAGGAGCTGCTGCCTGCCGCCTGCTGCCATCAATCGTTTAGAATGAAGAGACCCTGGGCACAGGCCCAGCCCAGGGTGGGGGGAACAGCAACAGGAGCATGAACAGGAACGGGAACGGGAACGGGAACGGGAACAGGCATATGCGATAGCGATTGCGATAGCAACAGTGCCACGGCGACAAATCTGATATCAGATGCGTCCCGAGACGAGGCTTAAGCGCACATAAAGCGCACACCCACAAAAACCGCTAGACGAAAAAGCCACCCGCCCCACTCCACCCATCCACACACACACACATGCACACACATGTTTAGCTGCCTGATTTTGACCCTTTCGCTGGCATTTTGGCATTCGCTATGCTTTATAAGTTGCTCGTTGTGGTCTCGGCCGAGAAATAACAACTGCCAAAGCGGCCAAATGAACGCAACTCGAATTTGGGAAATTGCGTTTGAAGCTCTATGTCAACTCTGGAAAATGCCTCACACAAAAACCTCGCGATGCCTGGAACTATGAATTTTTGTGCTCGTATTTCTGCTGTCTGAATTTGGACTCGTAATTCGAAAACATTTCAATTACAAATGGGAAATTTTACAGCAGTTATCATTGAGTTCTTTGTACAGTTATTCGAAACCAAAAACCAAATGGGTCACACTTTCTTACCTTTTTTGTAAAGGTTTTCTTGGGAGAGCAATATATTCTAATTTAAAATGTTCTTTAATCTCTACCTCTTTCTGAATTTATATGATGTACTTAATGTAAAAGAATATCGAAAACGCTTTCAATAGTTTTACTCTATTGTTATTTTCTTTTCTTTTGTACAAACCAACTATAAACGCAGTTTTACTGACTTAAATGATTCTACTTGATGTTGGTAGCACCTTAATATAATTCAAAAATACTGAATTGGTCACACTGTGTGTCTTCATTATAAAATATGGCCACACTTCTTAGCTTCTAAAGACTGAATTGAATGTTATTTATGATCAAAAGCCTTCGCTAGTGTTTTGCACTGCTTATAAATTAAAAAAAAAAAATTTAAAAATAATTTGTTGCTGAATATTTTAGGACTTGAAGCAATTTTGTATAGCTTACTGCAATAACAGGATCAACTTGTGGAGTCTCTTAAGCACCCATTTCAGTGGTCGAGCACATTCTTTGATCCTATTAAAATCTGCCCAGCCAGGACCAAGTGCGGCATTTGGGCCAGCCAAAGTTGATGGAGTTTTTGTTGGCTTGGCAGGTGGGATACGACGAACATGTGCAAGCATGTAACCCATTTGCAACACCAACTTGCAACAGCAACAACAATAGCAGCAGCAGCAGGAGGAGGAGCGGTGGGGGAGGGGGGGGGCAGGCATAACCCATCGCACCCTTGAGATTGGCCCTAACCCCAGGCGTGTTTGGCAGCACACGAATGTTGCGAAAGGAAAGTGTGAACAACATTTTTCATAAATTTAACTGGCAGCAGGGAGCGACGGGGGGAGGCGACAGGTCGACGGGCGGAGTGCGCAGGCAGAAGGACGAACAGCGAAAACAATAGAGCGAACAAGAGCAATAACAATAAACGATAGATATTTACCACAGCGGGCGACCAGCGAGCAGCGCGCGTGTGAGAGAGGGAGAGGGAGAGGGAGAGGGGTGGGAGAGAGCGAGTGAGAGCAGCTCGGGGAAGCGACCCCTCGGGAAGCGATGCAGAAAAAGTCTCCTGAGGTTTTGCAGCTCCGCATGCTTCGTAGCCGGGAGACAATAACAAACCAATTACAGTTAGATTGGCCGCATATTAAAAATCGAATGAGAAACACATCTGTCGCACTCCGGCCGGAGCTGCCAACCCTGCCCAGAAACTCCGACTCCAAAGCCGAAATACTCCTTCTACGTTTTTGGCAACTGTTTCAAAAAAAAAAAAAAAAAGGAAAGGAGGAAGGACAAAAAAACGGAGACCAGCAAACGGCAAACAGGCGAGGAAACCTGCTGGGACAACCAGGGGCGGGCATGGCCAGCGGCAGGGGGCAGGGCCAGGGGCCAGGGGGCAGGGGCAGCGAGCAGCGGGCGGGCCATACAACTAAAATAAAATATGATTATGAAATGATTATTATAATTATGCTGGCGTTTCGGCGTTTGGCAGCATCTTCACAGATGTTGTTGCCGTTAACTGGGACCACGCCCCCCATTTGCCCACGCCCCCGCCCCCGTGAACGGCGGCGACACACAAAGCAACAAAACGAGGACAGCCCGAAACCCAGAGCCAAGCGAACTGGTTAATAATAAGCCCAAAATTAGGGCGTGCTGCAGACTCACCGATGCAACAACAACGGGGACGACAACAACACACACGCACACACCATATTCCCACATATATTTTCATATTTGCCTTCGGTGCGTGGGGGTTGGGGGCGTCGGGGGCTAGCGCTTTGTTTGGGGCGTGGTGCGCTTTTGTGTCCTTACTTATTATCTTGGGGAGGCGTTGAAAATCCTCTTAAGGTAAACTGTGCATTATTTATGATGCTTTCCTGCTGCTTAGGGGTGGCAGAAGGTGGCGGTGGGGGCATGGGGAGGGGAGGGGGAGGGGGAGGGGGAGGGGGGCTCTCAGCAGCTGAGACGCAATTCCCAAACGTGTCTATTGAAATAACCAAGTGTAAATATCCTGACATAGTCCTTAAGGGCCTTGAAGCTGCCACAAACAAAGAGGTCAGGCAGGCGATTTATTTAAATTCTTAGTTGCATATAGATGCTATATATCTTGTCTTGACTTACAAATGTGATCGATCCACTGTTCGGGCCTGATGCCTAAGCCTAACTTGTTGCACAAGAGCAGAGGGTTTCAATATATTGTAGAAATTATATGCAATATATATATTATTATTATTTTTATTATAATTATTATTACTATATACGTTCGAGGAAAGAACACCTATATATACACCTATATATATATATATTTATATATATATATATAGTAATAATAATTATAATAAAAATAATAATTTCATAATTTAATACTTGCAATTAGCTATTCGGCAAAATATTTATTTTATTTATTTAATTATTTCTTTCAGAAAAATATATATCTCTCTCATTTAAATTGGATTAAAGAAATTAGTATATAACATAGTGCAATTGTCTATGGAAAAGTTGCTCTCTATAGAAGTCTAAGCAATAATTTTGAAGATCAAACTATTTCAACTATTTTCCTATATGTATAAGCAAAATATACTGAAAATATAATAATGATCGCTCAAAAGTGGAACACATCTTCTTTAATTAGAAATCAAATTGTAATTTGATAGTTTAATAATTAAAAAAAAGTTCTTTCCACTAGGAGTTTGTCAGATATAATATTTTTGTTTTTTGCTTGTCAACCTCTCGCTCTTGACAGTAGCTGACAACTTAAGTTATAGCCGGGAGCTGCTGCCGACTGAGAACTTGGCATTACATCCATGTTGATCTTCCAGAACATTTGATGCGAACAAACGCTTCGATTATCGAGCTGCCAATCTTTGACTGCGCTGTCCTCGAGCACAATTTGCATGGCAATTCAGAGTGCGAGATTGCTTTTGCTTTCTGCTCGACATTTTTTGTTTGTTTCTCCTTTCTATTTTTCGCCATTACACTAAATCCTAGCCAAACAGTTGAACTCCCCCCGCAATCCGCCTTGTTGACGAGCGCTCCACAAAAAGTTCAATCAACTGGCATTTCCAGTTGCCAGTTGGCAGCTCTGCCAGCAGCTGCCGTCCCGCCTGTCTAATAATTCACCTGTTCAGCCACAGTGCCCACACCATACCACACACACACACACACACACACACACCCAACACACCCTCCTGCCAGGCGCTTGTTACCTTCGATTTGATTTTGGGCTTCTGTCTGTTTTGTACGTTTGCCACTGCTTAATTTTATAAGTAATGCATTCAGCTTTTCATTTTTTTTATTTTTCGCGTAGAGTGGGATTGGGGAGGGGGGAGGGGGGAGGGGGAGGCGGTTATCCCCACCAGCTCGAAGCTTGGACGCCTGCCTTGTGATGTGGAAACGATGCGCATAAAATCAGCGGCGCGTAAGGAACAGGATGAAGCAGCGTACGCGAGAGGGATGCGGGGACAGTTGGCGTGAGAGGGAACGAGTGAGAAATAGCAAGCGACGGAGGGGACGGAGAGAGAGAGGCTGCTAAATGTGTCCGGAGCTGTGTCGACACCAACTCGGGCCGAGTTGAATTGAGTTGAGTTTGGTTCGTATCAATCAAAACAACGCGCACGCAAAAACGTGGGCTTCGACGGGACCTAAGCCAAAGATTTGACATGGATCAGTAATCTAATACCAGATTACGTATACGCATGGTGGGCTCCTGCATTGCACCCCCACCCACCCACTGCCACCCCCGGCCAGCAGCCAACTGAGCTTCGCCTTCGCCTTCGATATTGCCGCCGACTGTTGTGCAGTAAGTCACACAAATGCCACACACAGGCCCCCCGCCCCCCTTCCCCTCCCCCGACACCGATTACTGCGGTGTATCGGTTTGCTGGCTGACTGACTGGGCTGGCTGGGCCGCCTGGGCTGGCATGAATGAATGGATGAATGAGCTCGGGCCAAGTCGCGGCGCTGCCTGGGAATGGCAATGGGCGACTATCTAACCAGCCATCGCCTCCGTCTGTCCGTCTGCCCGCTCGTCCGCCCGTCCGTTCGTCAGTCACACAGTCAGTCAAGAGTTTATATCGATGATGACGGCGCTGATATAACTACAGACGGAGCCAGACATGAAACGTTGCTTGGCTGACTGGCCGGGCTATCCGGCCAGGCTATCTCGAGGGTTGGCTCTGGGTACACCATCACCAACACGCACACACACACACACACACACACAAACAGCTGGCAAAGTTTTATGCTTGTTTGAGCCTGATTTCGGTTACCGACTTTAGCATAAAGTTATTACTCCACAAGAGCCAGCGCCAAAGGTAACAATATTCAGCGCCCTGGCCCCAGTACCGAGGATTACAAATAGAAGCACAAATATTTTTGCTGCTGCTGCTGCTGCTGCTGCTGCTGCTGCTGTGTAAGGCGTTGTCCCAGACCCAAAACCGAAGCCAAAATCGAAACCGAAACCGAACCCAAAGCCAAAGCCAAAGGCCCAAAGATATGCCTCTTCTCGGGGAGCGTAACAAATGAGTTTTGGGTGTCGCCTTTGTCGATGGGCGCTATTGAGCTTGGTCTGCCACCGAAATGCCACAGTGGGCGCGATCGCAATCTGACATAGCAAAAAAAGGTATTAGAAAAACACTAATTTTGCCAAACAAATAACTAATTATCAAAAATTATAACATTTTTTAAATTATAGTTTTTTCTTTAAATTTTATTTTTCGAATTGCGATACATCATAAACATTTCAAAAAAGAGGTCCACAATGACCACAATAAGCTAATGCACGAAGTCAAATTCGATAGAATCGATGTATATACCTGAGTTGAAATCGATTATTAAGACTGCAACGTTGTTACTTGTCGACTTGTTTGTTTATCATAAATCAATGGGATTCCTTACTCTTAAAAAATAGAATATTATAGTTTGAATAATCTTCAAATTTATTTTCAACATGCATTTGATTTATATAATATTATATATGAGAACTGTAATAAAAAGAATTTGTAAATGTTTTTTATAAGTAGAAGCTACTGACGAGAGCTGATTTATTCAGTTTATTCACGTTTCATTCCATGGTGCTGCAGACTCAAGGTTTGAGCCATAGATGGAGCACTGATGTATGGACTCGGCGAGGCCTCTGTGTTGTGTGTGCGTGTGTGTGTGTGGCAGATATAAAGATAGACAGATAGGCCCATGGCCTTACGGCGCTTGGGGGCTGCTGCCGGGGACGGGGACGGGGACGGGGACGGGGACGGGGACCGGGCTGAAGCTTGGGCTGGGGCTCATGGCTGCCGAAGCGTGGCAACCACCAATACGGCCAATTCTTTCAGAGCCGCACAATCTTGGCGTGCAACGCCCCACACACACACGCACACACACACACTACTATGTACATATATGCTATAAGTACTTATACATGTTGAGCGGGGTGTAACTATATTTTGTTTATATCCGGCCGACATTTTCGCCGTAAGAATTTGCGACTGCTCTTGTGCCTGTTGTTGTTGTTGTTGATTTGGGGTTGCCTTATCGTTGTTTGAATTCTTTTTGGCTTTTCTGGTACGTGACTGAAACGCCGTTGCACGTATTTGTTGTGCATATATTATTGCTGTTGTTGTTGTTGTTGTTGTCATAAAGGCACACAATTTGATTCATGTGCTCAGCTCTTATATAAGCATGATTTTTAGAACTAATTTCTTGACGAACTACACGTTCGCCTTACCTATTTATTATGTGGCGAATTGCGTTCGTAATTTGCATAAAAAGGCGGCCATTAATTATTGAGCTGGCAGCTCGATTGGATATTATTCAACGAGGTGGCAACCCTGCGTGTGTAAGCTAGTGTTTAAATTTATTGTGAATAATGTGATTATTGCACAAAGGAAAATGTTCCTGTATCTGACTAAAATTGCAGTTCCTTTACGCTAAATCTCATATTACTTAAAATAAGATTTCTTCAGTTTTCGATTTTTTAAGTTATTTTGCTCTTTTGATAGCATAGTATAATTGTCTAAAGATTTTGTATTATTATTATTATTTTTTTTTTTTGTAATTTGTATAAAAGAAGTGTAAGATACTGTTTAAATTTAATATGAATAGTGTGATTATTGCACAAACAACAAATTGTTCATGTCTCACTAAAATTGCATTTCTTTTAGGCTAAAATTAATTTTTATTAAAATATTCTTTGTTCAGCCTAAGATTTTTTGTAATTCTTTAATTACCATATCTTATTCCTTTGCTTCTTTGGTATCGAGTTAAATTGTCTAAACATCTGTTATTTTTATTTATTTTTTGATCCAGCCCATGGCCTTGCTATATTCTTATCTACGAAAGATTTAATTTTGTTGTGGCAGGTGAAATCGAGTTGATATAGTGTTCCAATTTAACTGCCAATCAAACTGTGTGTCGGCATATGTTCAATGCAACATAAGGTGGCAACACTGCCAGCTACTTGCCTTGTCAAATGTTTATTTTACTGTCCGCATAATGTTGGCTAACAAGCGTTGCAAGTTAAAGTGGCTGTCAACTTTGACAGGTGCAGGCGCTTTAATAAATGTTAATGGCTTAAAGGATTTTAAAAAATCTTAAGCAAACGGATATTCATGAATTTTGAATGGAACTCAAGTCGTTTGTCTTTTGGCATTTTAAGGCCACATTTAGTTTATGTTATTTGTTATTATTTTTTCGCTCACTTTGTTGTAACTATTTGGCGAGATTTTCATCAACGCACGTATCCCCAATGGGGTCTTGAGCTATGTGTATGTGATTTATACAAGATGGTGGGGGAGGGGGAGGGGGTGTGGGTGTGGGTTAGAGTTTTGCTTACCTTACAGAACGGTACGTTCTGGGTACATAATATCCATTAGCCATTACTTTTATGTACCTTTGCCGTGCCACGAAATGACAAGAGCAGCAGCAACAACAACAACAACAACAACAACAACAACAACGACAACAACAACAATGCGAATAAACGAACCAAGGAGCGAGCACTCGACGAGCCATCGTAAAAGCAAAGCAATTTCGCATTCACACTGACACTGACTGATATGCCAGCTCCATAATGGAACTGCTTGTTGGCGCTGCGAGTGCGTCCCCCCTTTCCAGCCCCCACCCATTTGTGGCTCCTGGTTTTGTGCTTTGGGCTGCCTCTGCTGCTTCTTCTTCAGCCTGTCATTCATTTCTTATCTTTGGCTCTGGAGCTGTTGCTGCTGAATGTGTCTCTAGGCTGTCATTTTGCTTTCGATGAATATCTGCAGCACAACTACTACACACACACACACACGCACGCACACACAGTCTTCATCGTGAACGTGTAATCATCATCGTCATCAACATCAGCAACAACAACGACGCGAAATCGTTGTGTTCCAAATAGCCTCATTGAGCCGGCTCGTACAGCTCCCAATCTTGCCCCCCTTCCGCTTCCACTACTCTACTCTCTACTTTTGCTCTATCAATGCCACGCCTCCGAGCCCAGCGCCCACCCACACACACAGGCAAAAAACTTGAGCATGTTTGTATATGCGGCTTGGGAGTTGGCATTGCCGTTGCCATTGTTGTTGCCGTTGTTGTTGCCGTTGTTGTTGTTGTCGTTGCCAGAGCATCGAGAGCTGTTGTTATTACAACAAGCACAACTTTTTATCACCGCTGCCACCCTCAAAATGCCAGTCAGCGTCGCATCGTCAACAGCAGGCGAACCGGGCCAAGAGCGGGGCAAGCAGCAGCAGCAGCAGGAATAACGTTTGTCCTGGTTGTGTGTCGAGCTTTTTTGGAGTTTATGGTCTTTGTCACACACACATTCACACACCCGCACGTACCAAGAGCGAGAGACACGGCCAGGCAGCCAGTCAACTGTTATGTGCTCAGCCATTGAAACGTTTTATCAAAACTACCCACGGCAGCGAATGGAGAATTGGAGCCCCCTGCTGGAGCCATTGGATAGCAATGGCTTTGCTGCCAAACCCATACAAAAACAACCTGTCGTCCAACTCACACTTTGCAATCAGCCCGGTCGAGCCCCCGCCAACCCCCGCCCCGCCTTGCCTCCTATCGCCATTGCCACGGCCAGGTCCCAGGCTCTGCTCGCGAGGTGTGCTCATAGAGTTTGCGATTCATTTAATTTATCGGCCATAAGCAACACTCACAAATTTAGAAAATCGAAGAAGTGGCATCTTAAAAATAAAATTGATATATTTTAATACCTCTTGAGAGAAGCTCTCATTTCACGTACATTACAGATTTCATAAAACATATATATTTACTAATCAAAATCAATTGCAACTTTATTAAGATTAATTTATTGATGTTTTAAACAGATTTCTATATTTGCTTAAATTTGTAATCATCAAAGTTCGCTTCTGATTTGATAAGGTCAATTATAATCGAGAGCTTTTATTTTATTTAATTTACATATCTGCACTAATATATTATTATATTTCTTAAATATTTGATACTTTATTTAAAATAAATAATTTTGATATACAAGTTTTAGAATACAGGTTTTAGCAGTATAATCTAAGATAATAATTATGTTAGCCAACTATAATTTTACAAGACTTATTTAGTTTTTTAGAGTCAAGAATGCAATAAAAGTAAGAATTATTATTATCATTTTTTTTGTAATACAATATTATTATGTTTGTTTTGTATGCATGTAACTTTGGTGGAAAGTTCTGTAGCAGCCCTCGTTCGATGCGTGTGGGTGTTTATGCTGTTTGTTGTTGTCTGTGTGCCTTTCAAGGGTCAAATTGTAAACGAAATACGAGCGTCGAGGGAGCGGCTGCCTCGTCGCTAGCATTGGCAGCATTGGCAGCGCAGTTGCCTGATTTTGATGGGCTGTCGACAACAACAACAACAAGAGCAGCAGCAGCAGCAACAACGCTGACAACAACACTGGCAGGCCACAAGGATATGTAGGCGTCATCGCAGTGAAAACTGCCAACGTTGCCAGCTCGCATTCGCACTCCGGGGACAATGTTGTTGTCGATATGTCGATGTGGCCAGTTGGATCAGTGGAGCGCACCGAAGGGCCACGGCTGTGGCCATGACTGCCTGACGCAGCGTCCGCCCAGTGGGCGGCCAAAGCAACTGGCGGCGCGTCCATGCCACGTTACGGAATGGCCACGCCATGCGACGCCACGTACGCAGATAAAAATCAAACACACAATGTCCCAAACTGCAGCTGAAGCTACAGATAGCCCCACCCCCACGCCCATCCCCTCTGCCCATCGCCCAAGGGCCAACGGCCAGCGGTCAGTCAATAGTCGTCGGCAACAGTCGGTAATAGCAGCAACAGTAGCAGCCACATTAAAAGTAACAGTTACTGTGACAGCCACCTGCTTTTAATGTAGACAAATGGTCAGCTGTTTTCTCGCTTGCCAGGATTACCGAGAATGTCCTTTCAAGATTTGTCTAGATAGTCATAAACGTAGAAATCCCCGCTATTCTAGTTGATAGCTTCTCAAGTTTCTTCAGCCCGGTGTAGGGCCAAATTCAGCACATGCGTTCAAAAGTATTTAATTTAGTTTTGCGAGTTAATCTCCTACTCTAGAAGAATGTGAGTATGGAACTGTTGAAAATCTCTGTTCATAAGAAATTATAGAGTGCGTATTATAGCGCGTATTAACTTAACTTCACTTAATATATCTTTGTGTTATCCCTAAACGTTTTTATTCCAGCTGCTATCTATATTTTTATATTTTTTAATAATATTTTATTCCTTAGAAAGATTTGAAATTATATTCTTATGATATGGTCCTTAGCACATATATATATAATAATATATATAGGCATCGTTGTGTAAGCTCGGAGCGTTAAGCTTTTAAGCTTTATATGATACTCCAAGTATCAAATCAAAGCGCAGCTTAGCTTATTTGCTAGGCCGTTATTCTAGTAGTTCGCTATGTTCTTTGTCCTGTGTCCTTTGTCCCTTTATCTACTTTCATCTTCTTATTATACTCGAATACGACGTGAAAGGAGAATATTGGGTTTTCTTCATCGCTATTGAAGCTCGAGAGAACTTGGAATATATACTCCTGTATAGTAAATTGAAATTGACAACAATTTCGACATGTAAAACTCTCGAATTCAAACATCCACAACTTTGTTAAAACTAAACCGATTTTTATGTTTGATGGCATTTTGGTAATGGTTTGTCCTCTCAATATATTCTGCATTTAAAATATATACATGAGAGATGACAAAAACGGTACCCTGTTTACTATTTACTTACTATTATATTTTCCCAAAAAATTTTTTTTTTAAAATTTAGAATTGCAAATTTATATTTTAAATTGGTTGTGGTTGTCACAATTAAAAACAACATTAAACTTTTTGTCTACAATCATGTCAAATTTGAGCTTTAGGATCCATAATAACCGATTATATATATTGATGCCATTTTGGACACGCTTTAATCTCTAGATCAGTTTACTCTGCATTTAAAACACACGAATTATATGAAACACATTTTTTTTTAATTAACATCAAAATAATTTTCGAAAAAATTAGTTATGGTTGTTGATATACTGTGAACGAGTATTACGCTGTCGGTTACACCTGACTGTCTTTTTTTTGTTTTTGGTTCGGGATATAAGTGTTTAGCATAATATGAAAATATCTAAACTCAGACAACTTTTGTGGATTGTGTTGCAGGTTTTCTTCACTGTGTTTTGTTTGCCTTGCGGTAGCTTAAAGTATGGTAATTCCCAGCATATCTTTCGCTTGCCACAGCTCAAATCCTGTGTGCGTGGGTGTGTGTGTGTGTGTGTGTGGGCGAGCCACAAATGTGCTCTGGCTGGGCTGCTGTTGTTGCTGCTGCTGTTGGTGTCGATTTGAGTTTTTTGGAGGGGGTTCCCGTTTTTTTTTTATGGCATAGATTATCATAATTATTGTAATACTTTTGCCTGGCTTGACTTTGCTGCCAACCACCCGGCAAAGCGTCGCTGCCAGCCACAAAGCCCAAGCCCAAGCCCAAACCAGGCCAATCCGATCCCATTCAGTCCAATCTCTCTCTCTCTCTCTCTCTCTCTCTCTCTCAGCAACCCAACCCAACACCCCTTGCGCAGCTCTGCGCTGGGTATTTGGTGTCTCGTTGGGCTTTTGAGCTTCAGTGATTTGCATTTTTTTCTTTTCTGTTTATTTTTTATGTTTTGGCTGTTTTCTGTTGTTGTCTTCTTTACATATTTATGTGCGCCTCGCCTGGCATTGGAGATTAAGTGCCAGAGATATATAGCTACATATAGATGACCTGTGCGGCAGCAAGGTGTTGTTGTTGCCGGCGTGGCTACTGCAACTGTTACAGCAGCAGCAGCAGCAGCAACTCCCCTGGGAGACGACCTAGACGACCAGTTAGCATCTGTTATGAAAAACGTTACGCAAAGCGTTGCGGGGCAAAAATTAGTTGCCGGATCATCAAGAGTTGCCGTTGCTCTTGATGATGATGGTTGCAATTGCTGCTGCTGCTGCTGCTGGCGCGCCCCCATGCGGCGCTCTCGATCAATGGCGCGACGGGGCTTACGTCTTGGCGGCTCTTTGGGCGTCTCGCGCTGAAAAGATCAATCAAATCGCCTTTCAGCGCCAAACAATGGCAATGATGAGTTTTTGATTGAGCCAAAGTCGACCCGGGTCGGGCCACAACATGATATTGCCCGGCCAGCTCTAGGCAGCTAGACTCGCGTTCACAATCACATTCGCACTGCGAGATTGCAACATGTGTCGGGCCGGGCCTTGCCCCTGCGGCCTTCGCTCTGTTTGCCGCCTGTCAACTTGCGACAACAACCCCGCCGAGCCCACTTGTTTCTGTTGCAGTCCAGCAGCCACTAAACAACTGACCCGAATGTCTCGACGGGTGCACTCGCACTCACTCCTATTCGCATTCGCATTCGCGTTCGCATCTGCATTCTCCGCGCTCTTATTTGCAGATTCGCTCGACCGTGCGCCGGAGCGGGCACGGGCCGTAGTCCCTGTTCCGTGCTGGCTTCTGAAGTGTGTTGGCACAGCGGCTGTGTGAACGGCGTCGCCGGGAGGGGCGCCGGGAGGGCCGCCGGGGCAGCGGGGTAGTTAGTCAAGAGCCCTATTGGCAACAGGCTGCCGCTATCTAGCGGACAAATTCCTGTATCGACATTAACGGTGACGAACTAGATGGTTGAGCGTGTGTATGGCTTTGAATACGTATTTTTTTTAGAGAACTATCGAATTTACAAAATAGCTTGTTTATAAAATCGTGGTAATAGGTGAAGACTGTTCTATGCGCATCTATTTGGGTATTTGATTAATTTTTTATTTATTGAATTAATTTTGTTATTTACAGCCACACCTCGTTTGACAGCTTAGCGGCTTTTTTAAGTTTTGACATGAATATGTACAACAAATTTTAGTTTTATAAATTTTTGGTATTGGATATAATATTATGTCTCATTGAATTCAACATTATTTGATTACTTATAAAAAATTAAAGTGTAATTGATATAAAGTCGTGTGATAATATTTACATTGTTGGTTGCTTATATACAAAATAAATGATATATTATATTATTCTTTAAATTCCACTGAGAGACTGTTTTTTTTTTAAATATATTACTTATTGATGGGCCTTAAACTTGTACATAAAAAAACTAGAAAATTAAAATATCGAATACAATTGTTTTTAATAACAAAATGCTGATTAAGGAGGTGGCAAGAAAGGGAAATGGTGAATATGCCTGCAAGAACGTTTCAGAATGAACCAATAAAAAAACCGGATTCTTGAGAACTTTGGTTCCTCTTTCTTTTTTGTGTTTTACAAATATTTATATTTCTTCTGCCATGTAAATGTCCTTCAGCCAAGATATGTATTATTTGGTTGGCTTAATGCCTGCAATGTCAATGTAAAGTAAAATAAAGTAAGTAAATAAAGTAAAGCAATAAAATCTATTTTGGAAACGAGCTTTATAAAATCTATTCGATTTGAACTAAAAAACCGGAGCATATCACTTTCTTATTAATCACTATCAACTATTGCCGAAGTTTAGTTATCTACGAATTAGCATACAGTTTAGATGTATGGGTATATATCAGCCGGGACCGCACCCCATTGACACTTCTGTCTGTCGGGCATGCCCGTCTCCGGCTCTGACCCCGACTCCGACTCCGACTCCGACTCCGTCTCCGGCGCCGGCTGCGTCTCTATGGTTTCCGTCGTTGACTTTGGCATTTGGCAATTGCATTTAGCGCCAAATCAAATCGTCTGATAATCACGTTATAAAAGCCAAATGCGCTGAAAATTAAAGACAAGAACCGGCGTGCACGGCATGTGGGCCGCACGGAGCTGCGAAGGGTCTCCGGCACAGGTCACCCCACGAACTCAGAGCCAAACACCAGACACGACAACGACAACGAACACGACAACAAAAACCGACAACGATTGCGACGGGCGACATCGAACAGCCCGCCCAACCCCCAACCCCAACCCCCTTCTGGCTTTGGTGCACGCTGTGATTTTCGGGCGGAATTCCCGCTGGGATCTGAGAGATGCGCCGCTGACATCGCTTGGTTGGCTTTGACATGGCTCGTGTTTGTTTTGCCGCAGAGGGACATGTGCAACACTCCGGGGCATGTATGTGTACATATGCCATTGAGCTTGGAGTGTGTATTTCACGGCCCGTCGATCTCGCCTCTGTGTGTGTGTGTGCGCAACCCTCGGCGGGCACTATTTTGTTTGTATTTAGATTGCATTACTAAGCAAATTGCGGAAAAATTAGCGGCTGATTTGGGGATCATCTAATTACAGAGACAATCGCCCATATATCACATTACTTTGATTTCGGCTTTCAGTTTTTTCCACAGCATGCGCCATATGTGCCCATCCAAATGCATCTGTATCGTTTTCGATTAGCCCGCTGCAGCGATTTCTTTAACAATTTTACTACTTTGCAGCATATCAACAGCATCATCATCATCATCATCATTATCAGCAGCATGCAAATTTTCCATCAAAGAAAACGCAAAAAAAAAATAAAAAAAATAAAGAAAAACCGTGAAACGGCAGTCAAAACTTTTGCCAAGAACGCGGCAAAATGTTCAAATTTTCTACGTTATTCATGTTATTCTAAGATCTACTCTATGCCGTAATAAGTAACAGTTGAATGGCGTTGCCAACTTGTCACGTTGCTTGCTGCAAAGCTGTCCATCTGCTGCACAGTTGAGCTGCTGCTAAATTTGCATTCAACTTGTTTATTTCGCACATCCAGTTGAGCACAATTTGATTCAAACATTTGCCGAGCCAGACAGCTCTCTCATTGGCTGGAACTGCCAACTCCAGCGCTGTCGACTTGTCTATTCAAAATGCATTCAATTGATTTGATCGTATGAAACAAAAGTAATAGTCTCTGATTAATGGTGTAGTTAGGTAAGGAAGCTGCCAATCCGGTGGAAACCTGTGCGAAAACAGGGGCTGCCCATCTGACTGGCTGGGCCTGCCAACTCTTTGACCTCTGTTAGTTGAGAGCCAATTAATTGACCCACATAAGGTCGTAAATACTTCGACTAGGGCATATCAAGTGCGGCATTGGACAAGTTCCTTTTTGGTTGGCTGTCGTACAGCCCGAAATGCACTTGAGTAGAAGTTAAACAAGTCGAAAAGGAAGCTGCTGCCAGCCACGTCCCGCTACTCCCCTTCCCCCTTCCCCTTCTCCCTTTCCCGCGCTTCCCCTTAGTTTGGAACATTTTTGTTGTATTTCCGTTTTTCAGTTTTTAACAAAACACAGCCGCAGGCGATTTTCCAAAAATGATTTCGGAATGAGTTTTCCCGCTTCAGCTGTCTCCCTTTCTCTCTCCCTCCCAAGCTCGCTGCCCCTTTCTCCCTCGCTGGGCAAAAGTTACAAAAGTGATTCAGGCATAAACAGGCGGAGAGACAGATGTGGGGAGAAGCGGAGCCGAGGACAACGGAATAACGTCAGAATGAGCTGACAGTCAGTCAAAATGGCTGCCAGCTTTGTTGTTGTTGCCGTTGCTGTTGTTGTTATTCTACTTTCGCCCCAATGAAGTAAAAGTCTTTGAAGACGTTTGATGGGGCGTTGTTGCTGCGGCAGCTACCTGAGTCAAAGCTCAATGACAATTTCTAGCCAGGCTAACAAAAAACAAATGAGAACGCTGCAGTCGGGTGTCACCGATAGCGCAATACTCGTTCACAGTGTAATAACAAGCCAAAAACAAAAAAAAGTAAATAAAATCAATCGAGAGGACAAACCATGATCATAATGCCATCAAACATTAACGACATGAATACGACAGTTTAAAATATGATTTTTGAAAAACAATTAGATTCTAAAGGTGAATCTGTTTTAATGTTGATTTTATAATAATTGCGATCAACACAATCGATTACAAATATAAATGAAGAATTATAAATTTAAAAAAAAAATGTTCCAGAAAGTAGTGAGTTTTATATTTTTTTAGTAATGCATTTATTTTAAATGCAGATTCAATGTAGAGGAAAAAATGCCATCAAACATGAAAATTAGTTTAGTCTATACAAAGTTGTAATAGTTTGAAATATGGGAGCTATAGATTCACTTGTCAAATATGTTGTTGGTATTTTAATTTGCAAAAGTTTGTTGTATCTAGTTTTAACATATTTAGATGTATATACATGGATTTTCCTGACCTCAATCGATTACACAGTAAATGCGCAATTAAAATTTAATTTTTTTACCAAAAGTTTTTTTTTGTATAACGCACATATTTTAAATGCACAGGCCCAAAACACTCTTTTCACTTCGTGAACCAGTAAAAAAATAACCACAGGCGATAAAGGCCAGAGAGTGGGAGAGAGATGATGCGAGTGCAAACGCAGCGGTTAAAGGGAGCCCGCAGCAGGCCTTTAGTTAGTAGGAATAGGGGCTTGTGCTGGTGCTCTTGCTGGCCATAGCTACTGGCAACGCAGCTCAAATTGGTTTGACTGCTTAAAGCGTGTCCTGCTCGCCACTTGATGTGGCTCCTATACGCTGTTGCCACGCCCACGCCCACATCTACTCCCAGGTCTATTACCACACCCAGTTCACTAAGCCTCGCGGCTGATGGGCCAAAGTCATGGAGGGTCAGAATAAAAAACAAATAATAGCAACGAAAGGCAATAGAAAACTATTGGCGCATTGGTGGCTTAAGCCAGCTACAGGTTCCATTGCCTAAAGAGACCTTGCTCCCTTATCTGCCATCAATCATGTTGTGCGACTGTCTTTTGTTTATGGGTGAAAATCGACGTCTGAAGTTCACGATAAAGTTTCTCGCACACTCCTAATCCTAACCTAGCCCTATTTTAGAAACCTTTCTTACTAAGGTTCACTCTAAACAGCTTTTTTGAAGCGTAAGAGTGCTCAGATTGGCGTGATTTTTAAAAAAGTTTATATTTTCTACTTTATTGACAGTTGTACGAGAAGAGCTCAGAAAGGGAAAATGCAGATTCAGGACACTATATTTATTTTTTCTGTATTTGAAAGTTGCAATTTACCAATACGAAATATTGTATAATGTTATTCTTAAAGACTTAGCTGATAGATGGATAGAAAACATAAAGAAGTTAGTAAAAGTTAGCCATATTTACATACATTGTAAGTATATCTGGCAACTGTTCCAAAAGGCTTTCTCCTTAAGTTCTGACAATCTGGATAATATGAGCTAAAACTTAAAATACAGTATGGGAAGTTCTATATGAACATATGTATTCGTATTTATATACATATCACCTTCAAGCGTTGTGTAATTGTGCTGCTACAACAACAACGATGACAATGGCAGTTTTGTTGCTGTTTCTATTGTTGTTGATGGGGCTCGAGTCAGCATTGGGGTTGAGGCTGGGGCCTGCGTGGGCTTGGGGTCCGCTTTTCAGCCTTGGGAGAGCTCGTTTCGTTTGTTTGCCGCGTCTTTAGTTCATTTCTTTGGCTGCTGCGTGAAAACTCATTCAAAGTTGAACGCAATTTTTCTTTCAGTTTTCTGCTCGCGTGTATGTGTGTCTGTGTTTGTTTGTGTGGGTGTGTGTGTGTGGTGGCCCCTGCTGCAGTTTACCTTGACGCGCTTTATGAGATTTCGCTGGTGGAAAGGCAAACGAAATGTGTGTAAAAATAAAAAATGATAAAAGTTGGCAGATAAAAATTACACACACACCCACAAACACACACAGCTGCGTCGTTTGGCAAATCACCTGCATACAAAATGGCGTCGACGCCGACGCCGACGTCGCCGCGTACCAAAACTCAATTCCAACCCCAGTCGCAGTCGTCGCCCCAACGGCGACAACAACAACAACAACAACAACAATTCGAGAATTGTAATTTTTCTTGGTTCATTTCCTTTGCCATTTTCGTTTCGTTTTTTCTTTCGCCTCTTTTGGTGCCTGAATTGAGAATGGTTCTGTGCACAGTGGTACGCACTTACACAATAAGCGTTGAAATTGTTTGGCCAAATACACATCTTCGAATGAAAATGTAAAATGTTTTATTAATGCCAAATGCCTAGATGCATATAGCAAACATTACTTTCATAAATTTCTTTAGAGGTTAATATCTGTGGCGTAGACACGGTTTTTTGAAAATAAATATTTTTTAAAATATGAATTTATTACAATTATTATTGCTGCTTTTTTTTTAAATTCGAAATATATTTGTAAATTGGGATTTTGGAATTGAGAATTTTTTTTAACTTAGTAAAAAGAAACTTTATATATATTAATTTTTTGTTTCTCGTCAATAATATTTACTTACCTACTTAAAAATAAAATATATTTCTTTATAAGTATCTAAAGTTGAACTGCTAAATAAAATAACATTCAGCCCCAATGTGCACTTTCCCTGATCCCAATGCTGTCCGCCTTCTTGGCACTTAACATCTTTCGCTTTGGCTCCAACATGGCGCAGCTCCTTTCGTCCTGGCTGCCTCTTTTACTCTTTAGTCTGTTTGCTTACTGGCCGCCTTGTTGGCCCCTTTCCCTCCTCAGTCCCTTTGCCAGCACGCCTTTGTGCACATTATTCTTGTGCCACTGTGCTTGCAGTTGTTGTTGTTGTTGTTGTCGTACTTTGACTACTTGGGAAATTTTTCATGATTTTCCTTCTACTCGTACTTATGTACACACTCATACATATACGTATTTTCGTGTCTGCGTTTTGTTTGGCTACTTTCGTTTGGAGTTTAATACGCTTCGATTGGAGCCCATTGGTTTGTTAAAGAGCACCAAATTTAATGAGAGGATATCACTAATATTTTGATATCAAAGATAAAAATTAAAATAGAAAAATCTGTTTAAAAATAGTTTTAAAATTAATACTTATTTTTTAGATGTTCGAACTTCTCTCTCAAACTTATGCTGAAAATTTTCATTTTAGAAATTAAAACGAAAGTTTGAAAGTGAAATAAATACGTTTCTAGTTCATCTTGAAATAATGTTAGCTTTATGATTGTTTATATGTTAAAGTTTAAAATAACAAATTGCACATCATTCTTATCATGGTTGGATGAGAAACAAATCTAGTAAATTACACGTTTAGCAATTATAACTTTATATAAAGTGAAGGCTTATTTTTATAAGTTATAAATTCTCATTAAAGAGTGACTACTGTATTATTGCTCCAAGTTATTTGTAGATATATTTAATATAATCTGGCTGTTTTATTTTGTAAATAGGACGAATAATTTAGCACACTATATCGTAGAGAACGAGTTTACATTTTATATTTCTGCGCATATTTACACTAGGATAAGGATATTACTTGTAAATTTCCAAGAAGTAGTTATCTTTGCTATTTACGCTTTATATATTTAAAACTTTCTTCCTTTATAGTAGAATAAATATTTATTAAAATATATTATATACGGCCAATGCCGCAATCTGGTCTCTATAGCCGAAGACGTAGCGTGCTTGACTTTCCTTTGTGATTTGCTCCCCTTACTCCACTGAGCCCCCCGGCCCCAACATCTGCTTCTATTATTATTATTTTTTGGTTTTTTTATGTGTACATGTACATATATACATTTCTTTTCTTTTTTTTGGTATTTTGTAAATTTTCTTGTAGAACATAATTTATCTGTTTGTAGAACGAATGATTTAAGGTGCATGTTCTGGCTGGCTCGTGGGCCAGTGTTAAACGAAGTGTGCGGCAGGCGGCTGGGTGAGTGAGTGGAGCTGTGAGCAGTGCAGGCGGGGGGCGGGGCGGGTTGGGGGGCATGCCAGAGGCAACTGAGATTTTGGCGAATGCCGGTGACTGTCGCGAATGCAATTTAAATATTTGCATTTGTTTTGGAAATGGAAATTCATGGCACGTGTAATGCGTTGTTGTTGTCGCTGTTGTTGTTGTTGCTGTCGTTGTTGTATTTGCAGCTGTTGCTGTTGTTGCCTCGCTTCTGATCTTTTGGTGGACGCTGCGAAGGGGGCGTGGCCTTAAAGCCTTAAACATTTGCCAGTCCCAAATTGCATTACATGGTAATTCTTTTGCCTTTTCCTCTTCATTTTCGTTTTCGGTTCATCGTATGTTTTCGCCTTGTGCTTTTCCTACATTTTATTTTGCGCACTCTTCTCGCTTTTACTTCTATCTTTTTTTTTTTTTGTGTTGCAATGAAATTGAAGTGGCATTCGGAGCCGGGTTGGGGGCTTGGGGGGCTCATGGTGGGTTCAAATGGTAGGCAACGTCGCAGCATTTACAGTTAACTTCATAAAGAAAATTTAACGAGCAACATCCTGTGCATGGGCAGGCGACAGCAACGGCAACGGCAACGGCAACAAGGATGACGACAACAAGATAAAATGCACGCCTAGAACCAGTTCCAGGACGACAAAATACATTATACGTGGGGCTGGCGACAAGGACAAGCTGGCGGACAAGCCAGTGCAGTCCAAGCAGCCAGCATGAAACGGTAGCAAATAGAAACACACCCACCCAACCACCCAACCACCCAGCCAGCCAACCAGCACCACTCAGCCAACACATGCAGCCAGTTGCAAATCCGACGGTGACGGTGACGGCGTGTTGATGCCGAGGCCAGGACCCGGCCATGGTCCCGCTGCCAGGCTGCCAATCCAGCGCAATGGAATCCCAGTTAACGAGTTTTGTCATTTTTCTACACTCTCCCCGGTGTACAACAACTTTCTCGGACAGCTTGTCACACTAAGTCGACTGTATCGCCACAAATCTGGCTTATGTTTCTATATAGATAAATATTAACAAATATATGCATGTATACTGTATGTTTTATATGAGCAACAAATAGCTATAGGTATAAGACGTTCCTTAAAGTATTTAGCAGTATTTATATAATATATTATTATTTTATATTATATATTTTTAATTGTAAATGTCAAATGAACGTGGAGGTTTATATACGTTGGTAGTAGACTATTTATCAACACCTCTTATTTGTAATATTTACACCTACTTAAATGAAAGATAATAAATTAAAAAAAAACTTTTAAGATGTTTCTTTCAGTAAATGTTGAGGGCTGACAACAATACTTGCCTAATTCTTAGTTCTTAGAAACTAATTGCGGATCAAGTGAACATGGAGGTGTCAATAGTATCTGAGGCGTAATTGTGGTAATACTAATACTTAAATATTGGAAGTGAGTTCGAGTCACAAAAGCTCTTAAAATAATCTTAAGTAACATGGGGGTGCTGCTAAAGTAAATATATACAGCATGGTATTTTTATTTTATATTATTTTTATTATTGTGGTTTTTTATTAAATATTTTTAAGCACTTGAAATAAACTAACTTTATAAAAATCAAGTTTTATTTGACACTTCTGAATCATTTCATTTGGAATTTAAATTGTAACATTTTAATATATTGAAATCATTTAACATCATGTGATTTTTATGTGATTTTGAACATGGAGATGCTTCGAAATCTGAATACTGCTTTAAAGGAATCTGGCCAATAGACTTCTTTTTTTTTGAGAACACACCAAGATTCAAATAAGGTGCAAATTGAGTGAAGATAAGTGCTTAATATATTATTTTAATAATAATAATATTTATATATTTATTTAATATGATAATGATAATAATATCTTCCTGCATATTTCATTGACAACTTTGATATGATAATTGAGAGGGTATGTGAAGTTCAATGAGCGGCTCGCTTGGCTGTGTTGTTTGTTTTGTGTATTTTTATGTTGTTTTGTTGCCAGTTCGCGAAGAACACTTTAAAACAGCATTTCGTTTGGTTTGACAAACGCCAGGACAACCCGGGCGGGAGAGCCCATCAGCATCACGTCCTACATATATCCTGCTGGCTGTCAGAGCTCCTGCGCCTCCCTGCCCGCTCAATTGAGTGGGGAGTGGGGCACTGGGGAGGGTGGGGAGGGTGGGCAATGGCGACACAGGGTTAGCCGGTTGACGTTGCCAGCGCTTAAGGGTCTGGCCTGGGTAGCTGGGTATCTGGGGTGGAAAATGCGAAAATTCAGTTATGAATTCATTTCGAATTGAGGTAACATGATTACCGCTATGATGATGCTCTTCCGCTTCAACATCGTCAATATATTGCGCTTGAGCTGTGTTTATTTACGTGCCCCCTCCCCTCCACACCCCAGCCCCCATCCCGTCTGATGGGAGGCGCCCTCAAATGAGCTTTTGGCACGCAAAGGTGCCGTTGCTCAAATAAACGAACGCCTCGTTGAATTTGCAGCAGACAAGGGAGAACTAGAGATGGAGCCGGAGTGGGAGCAGCAGCTGGAGGAGCGGGAGCGGGAGCAGGAGTCGGTGCCTGGGACGGTGCAAGCTCGAGTGGTTGTTAAGTGGGGCGACGGCGACGGCGCGCACATCTACAAAATGGCTGTCAACAACAACATGGCGTATACGCGTTATGAATACGTATTGCTTGTTTATATATACATTCGTATGTATGTACACTGAACTGTGTGTGTGCTTGTGCCCACCCAGGTGGCAGTGTGAATGCCTCGCCTCGGCTCTCACTGCTGCCACATTTTGTGGTGGCTGTGGATGCGCCAGCGGCGCTCCAAGTACTTAAAATTTCACACTTTTTTTTGTTTGCTATATTGTTGTTGTTGCTGCGGACGCTGCTTGTTTAAAGCGAAAAAGTTGCTGCCTCAATTTAAAGTTAAGCACTGCTGCGTAGATGAAACTGTGCGCAGAATGGCTAAAATAGAATAGGCTAACTTTGATTGGGCAGCAGCACTCGGCATACGAGCCATGGCCGCAAACTGTGCCAGGCTAAAGTTGAAAAAGTTGCCCAAATTATAAGTTATTCGATGCTGCGAAATGGAACGTGTAATAAGCCTCAAATAATGACAAACATTTGCCCATTAAGCGCTCTCCCAGCTTACAATCTGCGTGGCAAAGAATCGCAAATGGAATCTGGTCTTTAAAATATGAAGTCGAAGACTAACCGGCCACAGCAGCCAGTGTACTTACCTAGTATATCTTAGACTGACAATGATAATAAAATGTAAAGTTTACGTTCAGAAATTAAAAAGACCAATAATTGGATATGTCAAATAATTTAAATTATTATTGGCTTTTTCATGCGTAGAATTTTATATTTTTTTGCTATTACTTTCGCTTTATTTATTTCTCTTTCTTTTGTCTTGTGTATTTTCGGATCCCTGTGCATGACAAGTTTAATATAGAAGTATAGTGAAGACACTCTACAGCGTACACCTACGCTATAAGTGCATTGGTGCACGTACGAATTGTGCTTAAGAGATATCCTAAATGAATAAACACTAGGAAAACATACAAACACACAAAAACATAACTTTTGACTGAATTTAGTTCAAGTTTTGTGTAAGAATAAAAGTTAAATATTTTTTAATTTTAGTTAACTTAGGGTTTCTAATTTCTATTTGTTCAGTTAGTAAATGTTATTGGTCTTAAAATAATTTTTGTAAAATAAATAGCAGCACTTTTTAAAATACTTACAGTCTAAAAAGCTTTAACCCTTTTCTTAAAACAAGTAATCAAACATACGATGGCTAACAATTAGTTACAGGATAATTTATGTAGCCAGTCTTTACTTTCTTTCACACTAACACTGTTGATCTTCAAAATGGGAACCCAAGGGAACTGTCTGTCAGCCAAGCTATCAAATTTACTTAATTCAGTCATTTTTCTCCTTGACTATCGCGTAATTAGCCCCACGTAAACAGCTGCAACTATTTCTATAATAAATGCAATTATGGCTAATTTTTAAAATGATCTCTGCTTAAAGAGCTGCCTATGTTTGCCACGCTATTTGTGTTAAATTCGGTGCATATTTAAGGTTTATCGCTTGCAGCAGCTACAACAGCAACTGCGACCCCCTCGACCCCGAATGCGCTTGCAACCATTCGCAAAATCGTTCAGACAACACACGGCGTATGCGTAATGCCAAAAATAACCAAAACATAAAACCCAAACAGTGCGATATAAAACCCCAAAACTCACACACATACACCCCTATACACACACACGTTGCAAAAAGTAAATAAATATGCTAATAAATTTTTCAAAATAAATCTGTAATAGATAGAACAGATAGAGCTACAAAATAACCAGCGTCGAACTAAATGCATTTGCTGTGCGCTATCTTTCTCTCGTTCTCCCTCTCTCTTTTGCTCTCGTTCCTTCTCTCTCGCTCGCTCGGTCTGTCTGTCTGTCACAGAGAACTGTAACCAAGCAACATGGCAAAAGTTTTTAATCCACGTTCGGAAAAATTTTTCACACAAATATTTACACAACTCTTCGCTCTAACGATTTGCGCAAACATGAGACACACACACACACACACACAGACACATACGTGCGCAATTTTTGATGCCGATAAGCATACACACATAGGCAGACACACTCACACACACACAGTTACAGTTAGACAGACATTTTAATGTTTGTAAAGCTTTTAAATGCTTCACACACATAAATTTTTGCTTTCCGTTTCCTTTTTGCATACAGCTGAACATTTTTTGCTGCTTCTGCCTTGGCTGCGTGTCTGCCTGAGTGTGTGTCTGTGTGTGTGTGTGGGGCAAATGGCAAAACAAATAATAAAGCACTGCAAAAATAAATAAATGAAAAATTTTAATAAGAATTTATGATATTTTTAGAGACAAAAACCGCCGGCAGAGGGCGCACACTGCGCTTGCAGCAGCCACTGACGAGAGGTGGGACGGGGAGGGCGGGCTGGTGTGGGTGTGGGTGTGTGTGTGTGTAGATGGTTGGCTGATGGGTAAACGAGGCTTCAGCGCTTTTGCAAATCTGTTGTTGATTTTCATTTTTGCTGTTTGTCTGCTAAACACAAAACAAACACAAAGCGCCAACAAATCTCGAACCAAAAACCGAACCAAAGCAGCCGCAGCGGACCCAACGGAAAGGGAAAATAAGGGGGCCGGGGAAAGCATAATGTTGGAGTCATAGTCGTTTGTATTGCCCGAAGTTATGTCTGATGATTTTGGCTGTCAATATCGAGTATCTCATGTGGAATTATATAAATAAGTGTGTTTACATTTATTATTGTTTTTTATAAACACTTTTTTTTTTTGTTTTGAGTTCGCACGATTTCACATGAATCACATTTTTTGGGAAAGCTTAGGGAAATTGAAATATATATACGAAAATAAATGAAGTGGAATATTTGTTGAATTGAATTTCAAATTCGCAGGTCTGGAGTTTGATGTAAACAAAAAATTCGATGGAAATAGATTGGAAAAAGGGGAAAACCCCGCTATAAATCATATATGTACCTGAATTCAAATTTAAATTTTACTTAAAAATAAAAAATTACTTGAGTTCAGTAAAAATAACGCACGACAATAATTTATCTACTTGAAATTATATAATTGTAATTAAATTAAATACTGTGTTTGAGAGTTTTAAAATAAGAACTGTATCTCAAGACAGATTCCAAAGACCAGGGCAATTCTTGGTCGAACCGTACATTACAGGATCAAAACAATCCTTGATGTTCGTAATTGTTACGGGAACGAACATTTTGTTATAATTTTCATTGTAAATGTATTATTTGAATGCAATTAATTGAAATGTTTTGAAGCCTGAATGTCTGAATTCCGATAAACTAGAGAGAGAGAAGCGAATGACAAATGAAAATTGTTATTACAAATATTTTTTCGTTTTTCTACGGCACATGCCATACAATTGTATGGCTAGGGGAGCCGGGGGGAGAGGAAGTGTGATGTGGTGGGTGGGATCAATCGAGGGGGTAGACCAACATAGTTTTTGTGGCTGTCATCTAAATTGCCCAACCAAATACACAGCAAAATGAAATAGTCATTGATATGTTATTAAATATGGCGTCGGTTGTGCAAACACACGCACACACATACACACACACGCACACACACACATCAATTTATGCATATAGCTTATAAAGATATACAGCAAGAGATATGCCCACAAATACTCATACACTCGCACATTGGAGTGGCAACCCTGGCTCTATTTCCGCCTCTCTCCCTCACTTACCCTCTCCCGCTCTCTCTCTATCGCTTCTTTCTCTATGCTCGTCTGTGTTTGCTTTTGGTTTGTGTCTGTCGGTTTTTTCGCATTGTTTGCTTTGATTTTATTACGATTTTTGTGTTGATTTTGCTTTTATTGCAATTCAATGTGAATACTTTGTTGTTGTTGTTATTATTATAGATGTTGTTGTTGTTACACATTCGTTTTGCACAAGTTCAGCAAAAATCAGAAAACCGCACAAAATGCGCTTAGATCAACAGAAAATATAAGTCCAAACAAAAGCAAGCCCCAGACAAGAGACATTAAAATCAAGTAACAGCTCCTCCCATTCACCAAAAACAACAAAAAAAAACAATACAAAAAGAAGTAATAAAAATTCATAATACGCACACATTTATACGAGTTACTTTAGCATCTGTATTTCTTCCTCCTCGGGGAGATCATAAAAAAAGAGTTTTATTGCCGTCCAACATTTCGCAAATTAGTTTTAATGTCTCGCCAGTTGCTTCTAGCTTGAATTTAAGGCACTCAACCTAAATGTAGGTGATTCGAGTGGGAAAACGTGAATAACGAAGAAACTAAGAGTACGCATTATTTAGGGCATATACCCTACAAAGTGGTTTTCAGCTATCATGCCCACCTCTTGGACAGCTGAGAAAGCAATAGCTTATATGAAAATATCTTATTTTTATCGCTCGCCAGCAAAATATTCCCAGCGTATCATCGTAAGCATTCTTGATTGTTATTATTAAATATCATTGAAAATTCTAAAGATATAATTGTGATTGCAAATTAGAATATTTATATATTATCATAAATGCAAGAGCAATCCTGCAGCTACCTGCCCTGCCGAGAAAGCTTTGTAAAATACACAACAAATTAAACAAATTAAAATTTAGATTATTTAAGTGTTATAGTGGATACCAAAAAGTCGCACCTCTTTCATATCTTATCTCTTTTCATATCTTATCAAATGTCAAATTGGTCTCAAAACTTCTTCAATAATATATTTTTCCGAGATTGAACTACATATGGGCCTGATATAAAGAAATTAAAATTTTTTTTTATTAAAACCCGCATGTCTCGGGGAATAAGATCATATCTTTGAATGATATACATTTTTAGTTTCGTAGGGATCCAGATGATCGATTTCCATTGAAAAATACCCATTCTAATTTTTGACCAAATTTGAGAAAAATAATAATCACACTTTTTGCCAAAATCACGAAAATTATAAAATGAAAAATTTGGAAATGCAATTGTTATTGGACATCATATGACCGAGATATAGTCAATTAAAATGATTTTTTTATTAATATCTGCATGACAAATAAGGCCATAATTTCGAATAATATATTCGGGACTACTGGTTCGTGTTTTAAAATACTCATTCTAGTCATTTAAAAATGAAAATAATCCAAGAAGGATAAAAGGGTTCGTCAAGAGAGCTATGATTTTTTCTATTAAATTTTTCGACTAAAAATTGAACTTTCAAAGATAACTCTTTGAGGGTTTTTGACCATTTTCAAGGTGTTATCGGTGTGATCGAAACTTAACAAATTGAAAAAGTTCAGTTTCATTCAAGACCCTTAGCAGGGCAACTTTAATATGGCAAGTTGGTCATCAATTAGATATTTGTAATTTGCATTAATTTCAATTCTGATGTGCAAAATATCATCAAATTGGATACTTGCAACAACAGCAAGAACAATCAGAACACACCTTGAATATGTGGTGCATGTAAATTTGCCGCCGATTCTCAGAGTGTGCGTTTGTATCTGTGTGTTCATAACTCGTGTAATAAAGCTGTCTGTTGTCGCCCGAAACGAACACGTGTCAGCGACACATATCGAACAACAGCAGCAGCAGCAGCAGCAACAGCTACAACAGCTACAACAGCTACAACAACAGCAACAACAACAACAACAAAGACGCACAACAAGAAGAGCAGCGAGCTGCCCACGTAAAAAGTGTGTGGCCCTGTGTGAATCCGTAGGGCTCGTCTGGGTCTGGGGCCCCACCTAGATGTCTAGATAGATTGGACTAGATTGCACACACAAGGGCCGAGTGAGAGAAAGAGAGGGCGAGATTGACAAAGACAGCGCACAAAGGAGACAGCGAGTGAGAGAGAGAGAGAGAGAGAAGGGTGCACTTTGTGGAGACGCGTCCGTCAACAGTGCCTGTCAATATGTGCATACGGGTGCGAATGCGAATGCAAATGCGAGTACGCATATTTGTCTTGACTGTGAAATGGTCGTCGCCGGGCCGTGTGTTTCATGTGGGGGCAAGAGGGGGTCTGGCTGCTACTTTTGGGGGCCTGTGGCTGAGCGATGGCCGCTTCATTTGCATTAAATAAGCTGAAATTCAGCAGCGGCACGCTCCATTTAAACGCTTTATGCTCTGCGGCTCGGTCGAGCAGTCCGCAGCGTCCTGTGGCCCAGCGCTGATGATTTCCGTGGAACAAGTGGAGCTGGTGGAGTTGGTGGAGCAGCAATGCCCACCGAATGCTATACTAAAATCATGCGAAATTATCGTTTAATTGACCGTAGCGCTAAGCGCTCCATCTGAATGGCAAGTCGAGAGCATTGAGAATTGCGAACCGGAACGGAACGGGAACGGGAACGGGAACGGGAATGGAGCTGGAATTGGAATTGGAAATGGGCACGGGAACCATTTCGCATCAAGATGCCATTTCATTTTGTTTCTCTCAAGTGCGTCGAGTCGAAAGATTAGTGTAAATTGATGTTGTCCCTGTTGGCGCCGTTGCGCTCCATTAATATGCTGAAGAACCCAAAGGTCAAGCGCCCCTCGCGGCGACTTTCCAAAATCATTTATATGCATTATTTTGTAAATTTTTTGCACACAAATAATAAACCTACATATATACATATATGTATATAGGCATTTGAGGGTGCGATTGAGCCAAATTCTTCATATAATTATCAAAAATAACTTTATTAAATTAATAAAAAAATTAATAAAAAAATGTTGTATATATATATTTTAAAATACATATTCAGAACCCTCTCTAAACAGCATTTTATAATTTCTTTTAAAAAGTTCAAGAAATTTGTAATATACAATGTTCGTTAATTATTCTCTCACTATATACTTAAATACCATAAGTATCAGATTGAGTCTTAGTGCACAGCCCAATAAATACAGTTCTCCGTGTTAAATAAATATCACAGATATCATTTGGAACGCAGAACTCTCTGAGAAGCCCTCGCTGCAGTTGCCGGCCAGCTGAGCTCGGCGCATACGGGTTGCGGCAGAAGCGTTGTCTTCTGTGGCATCGCCAGCGTTGCAAGGTGTCAAACTGACAGGCCTTAATACATTTTCGTAACAATTTTCCAACGTTACGGTTTTTGGTGTCATTCGGGTTCGTGGCCGTAAACAAGCGCTGCTGACGGTGCAGGAACAGGAACAGGAGCTGGGAATGGGACTGGGACTGGAACTGGAGCTGGCGTTGTGCACGTGCATGCGGCACGCAAGGCTCCCTCAGCCGTTTTTAGTTGCAGTCGCAGTTGCTCGGCTCCTGGCTTCCCCAGGTGGCAGCTCTTGGCTCGACCACATATTGAGCTTATCAAATATTAACACATTTGCGAGCGCTGACATATGCGGGGCCCTTCCCGGCCACCCGGCCTCAGTGCCCCCCTCAGGGCCCCCGCTACGCATGCGCCGCCTGCAGCCGTTGGCTTCCGCTGTTACGTGCCGCTGTTGCCCGCCCTCCGCACATGGCGTCGCCATTGCAGCCAAGCCACACTTGGACATGCCCATGTCCATGTCCATGTCGTGGGCCTAGCGTGAAATGACATTGCGTGTTCACAATGGAAACGCGGCCAAAACCCAAACACTGAATACTAAAAACTGAATACTGAATGCTGACTACTGAATACCGAATACCGAATAGTACTGAACAGTAGCATTGCATGTGTGGACGCCAATGGAGACGAAGACCCAAACAAACGGTTAACTGACGGCCCTGCACCGGCTCATATATCATCCACAGGGCCTGACCCGGAGGGTCCATATGCGACTCGTCTACGAGGTGCGCAAGCAAAATATCGAGGAGAAGCCCAACGGGAAATCAAAATGGATTTATTCTTAATATATAACATATGGCAAGGCATAATAATACTATTATATGACAACCAGAGAAGCACATTTAATATAAAATCTAATAATATAATATTATATTTGTATAATAATTTTAAAATGCATTTTTATTTAATTTAAGTAAGTTATAAAATAATATTTTCCAATTAGCAATATTAGGACTATACATTGAAAATGGGATTGAATCAAAGATTGTTTCAAGCTTAACGTGGGACTAATTGAATTATTATTATTATTTAAAGGTGAAAGTGGAATTGAATCAAGAATTTTTTGTCTGTTCCGTTCTTAATTGTGGGCTTGACACTAGTTGGGCTCGATTTAAGCTCAAGCTAAGGGGAAAGAGAGAGATAGAGATAGCTTACCAGTCTAGTATTCCCTTCATAGGTTTTGGTCAAAATTATCGCACATGTTGCTGGCCAACTTTTCTGGCCAACCACTTGGAACAATCGACCACTTAACTGAACTAATAAGCCCCACAACAATTGCCGCTGTTGTTGTTGTTGCTGTTGCTGTTGCCTTTGCTTGGAATTTGCAGTTGTATCGTTTTAATGACAAAACACGAGGCGGCTCAACCTAGGCACAAACGAGCCACATACACTTGCGTATGTCGGTCCCTTGGCTCATGTCGGCCGCCTTGGCCCGTCGGCAGCGCCGCCCGTCGGGACAGCCGGCAAAGTGTCAGCGATGTCCCAGGGTGAAATCCTTTTGCCTCGCCTGACACTTGGCAGACACGTCGCCTGGAAATTGGAGTAGGTTTGCGTGTCAGCAGCAACAGTGGCGGACCCCCAACTCGCCTGGGTTCAGTTCGCTGTAGTTCAGTTGAGTTCCCGTTCGGTTCAGCGCCGTTGGTTCGGTTCGGTTCGGTTCGGTTCGTTTTGTTTTGGTTCCTTGCTGCTGTTGCTGTCTCTTCTTGTCTGTTTTTACAACTTGAACTTTTCAATTTGCTAAGCTTGCATGCTCGCCTCTCCTTTACTCCCACCATCCCGACTTTGTCCGTATTTCTACTAAACAAAATATACTCTTACGGAAGACAGGTTTTTTCACTTTTTTCATTGTGCTAGACAGTCAAACAGACAGACAGTATTATTTTAAAACTTAAGCCTAATGACAGTTATTGAAATTTAGATTCATTAATGTCTAAGATACATAAAATGTAAAATATGCATACATAAAATATAGGTATTTGAATAAATAAAATAAATATATCAATAAATACGCATTTTTGTTTTTACCTCATCATCTACAAGGACTCTGCGTATATGATATATAATATTAATATTAATAAAATATATACGTACTAATTAATGCAAATCAAATTTTTTCGGTCAAAATTATTTTTCTTATTTAGGAAAAATATCTGGTTTTGTAATATGTGTGGGCGGGAGTAGCAGAATTTTTCTGCCAAATTTGGTGACAATTGACATTGTGGAAGATGTGGATTTTCCCGCGTTACGTGTTCCCAAGATGTATAGATTTTGTCGATTTACTACGCCGCTTGTGGGCGTATACAAAGAGCTATTAAAATTGCTATTGAAATTTCAAGTGCCTTTTTATTTCGTAAACGAGTATAAAAAATATTTATTTGGTCAATTAATTAGGTTGCTAGTAAAAAAAAAGAGGAAAAGAGGGTAAGAACCGCTTCGTTTGCACAGAAAGCTGTATTTGGTGTAAGGATATGTAAAATTCGTTGTTGTGCGCCCGACTTCAATCATGTTCCGCTTGTTGTTATTGTTGTTGTTGTGCGCCAACTTTCGACAGCTTCAAATCAAACATAGTTTGCCGTTTGCTGTTTGCCGTTTGCTGTCATTGCGTGGCACGCACGGCCAAAATCCAGTTGCGAGTTGCGAGCTGCGAGCTGCCTGCTGCATTCAGTGCGTTGAGTCATGTTGATAATTGTGAGTGGCGAGCGAGTGTGTTGTTGGCCGCATAATTGGCTTGGTTTCAGAAAAATTGAGTCATTAGGTGGTCAGAGGAGCAATCAGCAATCAACAAACAACAACAATCACCATTAACCGATCAAAGCATCTTAAGAGCCAATCTTGTGGCTTAACATACAAATAACAAGTACACATTGTATGTATATATGTATATATATGTATGCACCCCGTCCCGAATGATGATCGGGCTTAGCAGTGGGCTGGGAACGCGCGTGACTAAGTTGCAAGTTCGGAAGCGTTTATCACGACGTCGCTGCCGCTGTCCCTGCCGACGCCACTGCCAGCGGCATGGCATGACATGTGCTATGAGTGATGACGAGAGCCGAGCTGTATATTCCGGGTGGGCAGGGGGCTCAGCTGTGTGGGAGTGTCTGCTGTGGAGTCTGAATGCCATTTAATGTTAACAAATTCATTTTTGGCGACAAACGGAAACGGAAACATTGCCGAGCTGAGCAAAACTGTAGTTAGAATCCCACGCCGGCCCCTTGGTCACGGTGTGCGTCCATCAGTCAAGCGCTGGCCGAGGACCTGGCCTGCATACCGGCTGTCCGGGCTCGTCCTGTGTCTGTCCTGCCACTGATAAACGCACGTCACACGTCAGCTCAGGGTAGTCCGAGTCCTTCTGCCTTTGTGGATTGATGGCTGGACAGATTGAACATAGCACGTTGTTGTTGTTGTTGTTGTTGTTGTTGTTGTTGTTGTTGTTGGGCACAGCGTCCGAGTGCCCAGGGCTCAGTCCGCTGATGGACGTTTAATATGCGCTTTAGACAAGGATATGCCTCTCACACATGCGTGTGTGTGTGCGTGGGTGTGTGTGCGAACTGCAACGCTTGCCTGCACGCCTCGTTGCATGGCCTCCACCTCCCATTCCGCCGTAGATAGCCGGTGCCATCTCTCATCCCGCAGAGCCAGTGCGTGGCTCGTTTTGCAACGCCGGCAAATGTGTTTGGGCAACTGCCGAGCACCGAATTCGTCATGGCCACAGATGCTGGTCAGCTGCAACAACAACAAGTGAGACTGCGCGGCTAGCAGATACCCTCGCTCCAAGTTGCCATAACAGACTACAGGCTGGTATCGAAGCCTGTGTGTAATCAAAAATACAAACACTTAAACGCTTACACCTAATTCTGTTTTCACACAACTTATTTTTACACGGGTTTGAAAAAACACGCATTAAATAGTCAATTTTTTTAACTATTTACACGAACTGATTTGTTTAACACGATTGTAAATATTCTATGAATTATTTTGATGCATTTTCTTATGTTCCATGCATTTCTTTTATTTTCACTCATATTCTTATACATTTTAACTTTATATATTTTATAATTTCCTCATTACTTATAATTATAAAAACTACTGATTTATTAAAAATTGAGATAAGAATAGGGGCATAAATTCCCAAAGGGATTAACAAAACAAGTCTACCGACTTAGGTACTATTAAATAACTAACTGTAACAATAATTTTTAATTATTGTTTATTCTACTTTCAAGTTGATTTTTTATGTCTCGAAGGAATCTACATTTTTGTCAACATTACATTAAATATACAACAAGCCGATTTCCACAAAATTTGCACACTTGCGGCATTTTCTAAAACCACGCCCAAGTGTGCAGTTACATGACATCATACATTTTAAGAACTTAGCTCAGTCAATCAATCGGTCAGTTAGTTAAGATTGTTTTTAATAGTACATATAGATCTTAAAGTTGGCAAGCTCGGCGTTTAATCGACTTTGCTTCCTTCTGCTGGTCATGCAGACAGCAGCGATATACCCTTTCCCACTTATGATGCGTACAGGGTATGAAAACATGCGTTCTATGGCATTGTTTTGTATTAAATGCCATGCTGCCGTGTTGAGGCCACATCCAACGTTCAGTTCGCAGCGGCCATGCAACATACATCGCACATTGTTCGCAGTACGCAGCTCGTTGTTCATAGTTTGTTTCAGCCCCCTTGCCCTCGCCCTCCCTCCCCCCAGCACTGCGCCAGCCAACCCCCACTCCCCGTTAGTCGGCTGCTCGTTTCTTGAGGCTAGTCGTAGGTGTGAATGCGTGCACATGTGTCGAACAAAGGCAGATAGGTTGTCCCCAGCCCCCAGACCTCAGTACACAGCACACGAACATCAAAATCGCCCATTTCAAGTGTGGAGCCGCTTAAGGTTCGAGGCTTGAGCTTGGGCTCTGGTCGCAACAACAGACACGCATGTGCATGTCCACAACATTAATAATCTTGCCCCGATATTAGCCACGCATATTAGCTTTCGCATGTGTGTAGCCGGGTGTAGACGAGACGTTGATGTGTGCGTGTGTGTGTGTTTAAAGTGCATGTGTGTAACGATTTAAGATGTAATGTGCACACTCCTAATAGCTGCTGCTTGAGCTTTTGCTTAGCCCTGCCCAAACAAACAAACTGTACCTTTTTTGTATGCTAAGGAAAAAAGTTCGAAGTACTTTCTAAAAATGTTGCATGCAATTTATAACTCATTCATATTTAGTTTATATGTGGCAGATTTCAAATGCTTCATAGCTAAATAAGTCTAAACCCATGCTCCTATAAGATACAAAAATATTTATCAGCAACGATTGCATAATAAGTAACGAAATTTATCTTTAAGGTACAATAAATATCTTTAAAAATGAAAATATCTATCAATCATATTTAACAGCCGAATATGACCATTATTTAGAAACAACATTTGTTTTTTAACATGCAAATGTGTATATAGGCCCGAAATTTCTGTATTTCTTTATCCGTAAGATTTGAATTATGGACATTAATGAATCTACTAGAAATGTATGTACTATTTGTTGGGCAATAAATGTGTTTGCAAAACAAATGTATCTATAAGATACAAATGCATTTGAGGTAAAAATAATTTCAAGATACAAATGCAACTTTTATATTTGAAATTTGCATTGCTTTAAATCAGAAAGCAGAACTTGCCAAAGTAGCTGAAATGGATGAAGGTTGAAGTTATTTCCAAGAAAAGACGCAAAATATTTTTATATAATTTTTTATTTTTATATTTTGTATTTTTTTTTTCTCATTAAAGTTTTCCTTTTTATCGTTTGTCGTTTTTGTTTTTTGCCATTTGTTTTGTTAACAATTTGTGTTTATTTAGTATTGATTTGCTTTGCTTTTCCATCTATCGTATATATGATTTTGCACGATAAATAAATGGAGTTCTCTATGCTTCTTCTAGCGGTTGTTGTTGCTGATTCTGTTGCTGTTCTTGTTGTTGTGTGTTGCATCAATTAATAAACTTACGCATTAAGCTAACACTAAATACTTTTTACAATAATAATAATAATAATAAGTGTAATAGGGTGATGCGGCCGCAGTTCCAGCTTCAGTTCCCAGGGCCAATCCATAATAATATTAATTAAAAACTCAAATCGTTAGCTGGTTTTTCATTTACGATTTCTATATTTCTTTGTGTTTACTGATACATAGAAATTTATATTTGTTTTATAGCTGTTTCTGCTTCTGGCTTTTCTTCTTGGATTTTCGCATTAACTTTAATTTTTATTTCAATTTTTATTTTCATTTATATATATATATATATATATATATATATTTTTTTTTTTTTTTTTGCTAGTTTTACACTTTTGATATTACATTTAATTAGCATTTTAAATATTTAGTTTTTTTCATTTTTATTTTTCATTTATAGATTTGTTTATAATAAATTATGTTGCTTACTAGCTAGGACCACAAAAAAAAAAAAAAATAGTTTGCTATGTGCGCTGTTGTGTATAGCTTTACATTATATTTGCATACGCCTTTCTATATATATTTTTTATATATTTTTTATATTTATAAACTTAATAGCTAGAAAACTACACAAGTACATGTCTAGTTACGTTTATGTTGTTAGACAACGATTATAAAATATGTTTATTTATATATGTATGTATATATATGTATATATATATATATATATATATATATATATATATATATATATATATATATATATACATATATATATATATACATATATATATATATATATATATAATAATAATAATAATAATAAAATAAGTAAAAAAAAAAAATATTTAGGCAAACAAATTGGTTTTTAGAATTATAAAAAATGTGCTAATTTACAAAAAAATAATATTATTATTTTTATATTTTTTTCTGCTTGCTAACACGATTTTTAGGCTACATATTTGTGTTTTGCTTTTGTTCTTTTTTTGTTTTTGTTATTTTTTACACACATACACATAAATAGTTTATTACAGACAAGACATTGAGTTAATGTATTTATTTTCTTTTCGTTTTACATTTTTGCTTTTCCTCTTATTTTATTTTAGTTAGATTCAAATACAAAAAAAAAGTAAATACATATATTTATATGCATATATATTTATATATAGCTTTTTATGTGCAGCGCCCATTTTAATGTACAATTACAGATTTTCGTTTTGTTTTTGTTTTTGCTATGAATTTTTTAAAAATAATTTACAAATATTTTGGCGCAGTCATAAAAAAAAGACTAAAACAATAAACAGAATAATAATAAAAACAACAAAACCAAGCCGAGCAGCTGTTTTTTGGCCAAAGCAGCGCATTTTGGTTTCTGGGAGGGTTAGCGGCGGGGGTGCGAGGCAGGGCCAGCCAACGACGAAATTTCTCCTCATTTGAATTGCGAGCGAGTGAGCGCACAATTCGACAGCTCTCTCGCTCTCATACGACGCGTCATGTGTGCGGCTCGCCGTGCGCCGAAGCGAGATGGCAATAGTGTGCACGCAGTGGGCGGCGGCAGCGACGACAACGACAACGACGACGACGACGACGACGACGACGGCGACGACGACGACGGCAGCGACGACGGCGACGAAGCTTTGTCACTGCTGCTGCTGTTGTTGTTGTTGCTGTTGTATTTGTTTTGGCTGCCGCTGCTACTCCTCCTCATGTTGTTGTTGCTGCTGCTGCTGCTGCTGCCGCTGCGTGTAGGTCTTGAGAAACAGCAGGCGCGTTGCCAACTGTTTTGTATATTACCAAACAAGCCCTTCATTTTGCATATTCTGTGGTTCGCTGAAGTTCGCCGAGCTCATGAATTCGGGCGATGCGGTGCGCGGGCCATTTTGTTGTTGCTGCTGCGTTTGGCTTGCTTGTTGCGCATTTTGTGCCGCCTGCTGCTGCTGCTGTTGCTGCTGCTGCTGCTGCTGCGCGGCCGCCTGTTGCAGCAAATGCTCGGCGGCATTTGGCGGCGGCGGCGGCGGCGGCCCCACAGCCGTCTGCAGCTGCATTGGCGGTGCGCCCGCCTGACTCAGAAATGTTGACTCGGGCGTCAGGCCAAACTCATTGACCATCGGTATGGGGCCGCTGTGATCCATTGGTCCACCTGTCGAAAGAGCGCGAAAGAGAGAGACAGAGATTTTCGAGTTAGTTTGACAGCTGATCTGTGGCCTATGTTCGCTTATCAAGAGATTAGATGACAAATGTTGCTTTAAATAATAATATTTCGGGAGAGTAGTGAATTTTCTATCGCCAACTTTCAGTTGAGAACAATACTTCTAAATCGGTTTCCAGACAGGAAATGGGTTTATTGAAAATAATTGATATTTACTTATTTATTCTATATTTCTTTTGTTTGTTGCAAATTTTTATTTAGAATTTATTCTATTTAAAACACTATACATATATATTATCCTTAGAAATTTGTCAACAAACATTTTAATATGCTGGGAGAGTTAACTAGTTATTATAGCTAACTGCTATTTATTTCTATATTCTCTTGTTTTTTGTCAAACTATTTGGAAAACATTTAAATATATATGTGTAATATCACCTTTAAAAACTTGACAACTGCAAAAAGAAACATTTACAAATTACACAATTTGTTTTTCCTATTTTTTCAAATTGTTTAAAATTTTACCTAGAAGCATTTTATTTTTTAAGTGTAGGCTTTAGGCTAATCGGTAATAATTCAATTTTCGATTTTTTGTAAAATATTTTCTAACTTGAAAAAATAATTAAGATAATTTTCTTAACGAATTTCAATTTCTTTTCGGAATGTGGTGATAAATGGACTAAATTGGAAAAGATAAGCATTTATCTAATGAATAATTGCAGTATATTTTGCAAATAAAACTAAATATTTATTGCTAATTTAAATAGGTCTAGGTCTGCACTTTTCTGACAAAAACGTTGAGCACTTGATGGGTAGCAAAAATGAATATTTATTGGGTTTTAAGGGCAATTTCGAAATGGAATGGTCGAGTTTGAGGTGTTTGTGATTGCAATTAGTTGTTGTGTAAATTACCTGGCGCATTGAAGGGCATCGGTCCGCCGGGATGGCCGGGAAAGAAGGGGCCGTCGTGCGGATGGAAGGGCCCGCCGTAGCCGAACTCGAATTTAGCATCTGCAGCAAAGTAGGGAAAGCCGGGTCCATCGTCTAGCCCGCCCGGCGAGAGATTCATGGGGAAGCCGCGCATCTTGCGCGCACCGCCAAAGAACGGCGGACGGCCCATGCTGGTGATTTGCTTCATGCGACGCTCCTTGGAGCGTTTGTTCTGGAACCAGACCTGCGGATAGATGGGAGCACGAAGAGCGAATGTTGAGTTCTCGTTTTGGCTGTGTGTCGTGTGTGTCAGTCGCCGTCTGTCTCTTTCTCTCTGTCCACAGTGTTGTTGTAGTTGCTGTTGTTGCATTGAAGCTACCGCCACCACACCGGGCGGCCGTTGCAAAATTAGCCCCGGCCCCGGCAACGGGCAACCGACAACGGCAACGGCAACGGAGCGCGGATCGTGTATGTGGAACCGGGTAAGACATTTTACGAGGTTCTGCATCGTTTCGGGTGCTCCAGAAGCACCGTGCACAGCATGCAAAGTAATAAAATAAAAACATATTTCAAAATTTTTAGTGGCACCTTTTCGCTTTTCGCTTGGGCCGCGCTTTGTCTCCCTTTTTGCTGTTTTTTGTTTTTTTTTTTTTTGGTTCATCTTTTTAATATTGTTTTTTTTTTTTTTTTTGCATTTTAATATTCATATCTTGGACGCGTTTTTTAATGATCTTTTGCTGGCGGTCAACGAAACTGTTTTCAACTTGGACTTGAACTGATTTTTGTGTATTTTTTTATTCTGTGCTTTGCTTTCTGTTTTGGCAAAGTTTTCTCAATGAAATGATGTGATTTATGTGCTTGGTTTTTGTTTTCCGTCTTTTTTCTTTTTGCCGTATTTTGTGTCCTTTTTGGCTGTTTTTTTTTTTTTTTTTGGCAAATAGTTTCCAATGAATTTGACTTAGATTTTGTGGCTGTCTGGGGGCCTGGGCTGTGCAGCAGCAGCATCGACATCAGCAGCTGTTCCCGCTGCCCCCATTTGCTCCCTCGCCCCTGTCCCTGCCCCCTTCTGCCATTTGGCGTTCTAAGAGGCAATTTAAGCGTGAATTTTAATGATGAGCGCCGTCGCCGTCTGCAGTTCATTTGAATTTCTGCGCATTATGAACTCCGCTCGACGGACTGGCGAACCCTGCCAACCGCAGCCTAGACATGCACATGAGTTGGGGTTCCCTGCCCGCCAGTCTGACCCCCTCCTCCACACCCCCTACGTGCGACGAGCACACGAAATAAACTGACATTTTGCGGCACAGCGAGAATTTCGCTAGAAAAGGCCTTCAGCCTGTGAGAACTCCGATTTGAGAATCGACTTGGAGCGAGGCTGTCCGGGTCGGCGTCGACGTCGACGGCGGCGCACAGGATGCACACAAAAGGAAGTAACATGCTGGGCATGGGCTTACACCCAAGTTGCCAAAAGCTCAGGCTTGACGTTAAGTCCGAGTCCGTGTCGAGCAGTTGGTCAAGCGTGTGACTTTTGACAGCGATCACAAATTTGAATTTGAATTTGAATTTGAATTTGAATAAGGCTGTTGCAACAAGCGTGGGCGCAAGAGTGAAAACAATTCTTAGTTATAATTCGCAACTGGTTCTAGTGCACATATTTTGTACTTGTGCCAGGAGGGCGTTGTCAAAGCTTGTCCGACTGCTCGCTGAACAGGAACTAGTTCGGTTCCTTTGGTTCTGCTTGCCTGTCGCCACATTTCAATTACTCACAACGGCGCAACATAATAAATAAAACCGCAGTGGCCACAGCCGCTGCCCCCGCGCCGCCAAGTGCCCCGGGCAAGACGCATACACACACACACACACACGTGTATGTAAATGCGTGTGTTTGTTTGTTTTGTTTTTTTTTTTTTGTATGTTGTGTTTTACAATATTTGCCCCTTTTGGCCCTGCGGTAACACAATTTTTCATTTTGATATGCACAACAATAAAATAGCAAAAAATAAAAATAAGTGAAATACAAAATAGAAGAGGGAGCAGACCAAAAAAAAGAAATAGAAAAAAAGAAGAAAAACAAGAGCAATAGCTTAACTGAAAAACTGCATTTACAATAGTTTGTTATTTGGCATTTGTTTTCCCTGCATTGTTGCGGTTAGTTCAGTTGTTGTTGTTGCTGCTGTTGTTGTTGCCGTTGTGCTTCTTCTCGTTTTTTGCAATTCGGCTGAAGTTTCAGTGCTTTCTGTTTTTTCACTTTTGCGCCATTGTTTTGTTTCGTCGACAAAGAAAAACAGCAGGAAATGCCAAAGAAAATTATAGAAAAAAAGGAAGAATTGCAATTGAATGTGGGCGTACAGCCCAGGGAAAAGTAAGAGCCGAACTTTCGGAGGGGGAGGGGAGGGGGCAGGTTGGCGGCAGTTGCATTGAGTGCGGTAAGCTGCGGCAGGTCGGCAATATCTTTGCCCAAGTCTGTTGCCCACAAATCCATTATACACAGGGCATTCAAATATGTTTACACTTGCATGGAAATTGAATGGCAATACGAATGGAAACAATTTGCTTTTGGATTTTCATATACATCACCTGTAGCATAGCAAGTAACTGTGCAGTATTCGATTTATTAATTTTTTCATCTATAGTATTTTCTTTCTATTGGTTCCTCTTTTTTTTAATATCTAAAATTTAGGAAATTTTCATTGTTGATCTTGAACGGTTTCGTAGATTTTTACTTGCGATTGACTTTTGGCTTCAAATAAAATAAATAAACTTGATCAAAATTACCTAAGACTAGTCTGCTTTTAGAATTGTTTTATCTACGCTTCTTTAATTGATTTGAATGGGTTTACAAGCAAATGCTTGCGTTAAAAATATGTTGAAGTTTCTTAAAGGCTTCTTTAATATTTCGCTTTTTCCCCCTGTTTTACAATTTCAAATTGGGCTCTTGTTGGCCTTGTCTGCGCCTGTGTGTGTGCGATTTTTTAATTTTAGTTCTGGTTATTTATCCTGACTTCGAACTTGCGCCTCACAAGCACTTGAGTTATGTTGTGTTCCGATATGTTGCGATATAATATGATATATAATGCGCTGCCAGCCAAATTGTTGGCTGATGGTGTAATTTGGACTGCGCTTATAATATTTTATTTCCGCACTTGAGACGGACATCGGGAACGAGGCGCAACGAGAGATGAGAAATTTGTTTCCAATTTCGTGTAGCTTTCAACAAATTTGTTGCTTGTGGCGCAGGCGGGCGGTGGGGCGGTGGGGCGGGTTCGGGGCGTCGCTGCTCGCAAAACATTTGAACATTTAGTTAAATTATAGGTTAGGTCCTGACATAAAAGGGCAAACAACGTAACATAATGGCCGTGGTAGCAATCAGGCCCAGAACCCTGGTACCCTACCCGAAACATAACAAAATGATTATTGCGCTTTTGACTCGCTGAGCGGACCAAAGCGGGGGGGAAGGGAGGGGAGGGAGTTGGCTGGCGGCTGCCACTTGGCAGCTCTTCGGCTCGGCGTTGTGTTGAAAATTATAGCAAATTATGTTAAACGGCAGCTCCTCGGCGCGGGTGGGGCTCGGGTTCGCCCCGTTTTAGCCCCGTTTACCCGCGGGCTCACCCCCGCGCTTGCCCCGTTTTGCGGCCCATTAAAGAGCTTAACATATAATTTGTGGGACCGCCAGTCAAAAGTCAAAGTTGCTTCATTGTGACCCGATTGGGTTTCGGGTTCAGCTTCAGTTTAGGTTTTGGTTTCGGTTTCGGTTTCAGTTTCAGTTCAGCTTCCCTTCCCCCTCCTCAGCGCTACGATAACCTAATCATCAGCACATTTTGGGCATGGAGCATGGGGCATGCCTCAAATGTGTGTCACGTATTCGCGCGCTGATTGACATGATTTGGCTGTGGCTCCATTTGTAATGCGATATATGAGCATTCGGCAATCGGCATCAGACTTAAGATTAAAATGCCCATCAGCATTAACCCCTTGTTGCCGCTGTTTTAGCCTAATCCTTGAATTACTTTGCTATAATGCAGCAAATATTTTGTGCGATTTTACACATATTGTTCGAAAGCAAATTGGAAATTGAAGTGCTATGAAAACTTTTATATTTATTGTAGAATAAAATTTGATGAGCCTCTCCAGAATATTTTTAATTGCAATCAATCAGAACAAGATTTTTTTTTTGACTAAACTACACAATACTTTTTTGGCCCAACCGAATAAGTATAAAGACTTCAAATTAAAAAGAAATGTATATAAAGAAATAGTAAATCTATACTATTTAAGTCAAATTTACTGCTTAAAATATTTAAAATTAAAAAAACTTAATATCCGAAGCGTATAAAAGAAGTCTCGAGATCTATTTTCGCTTTTACTGAACTAACTGAATGGCACAACTGAGAAGATTTTATGTAGTTGTAGTTTCCTGAGATATGTTTTGCTTGCCAACTCGCACTGAAATGTTCCATTTCACAATGATTGGCTTCAATGTACAACTGTGCACTTGTGTTTCATTAGCTGATTTTGGGCTATTGTCGGGCTCACTTGAGGATTGGCTGCAATAGTTGCTGAGGGGCCGTGACTGGGCATTTATCGAATCGCCTGTCACGCCCCCAATGTAGTATATTGAGCTGATGAATCGGCTACCAGCTACCCAAAACTATCGACTAACCGACAACCGACTACCGACTACCGACTACAGCTGCTGCTGTCTCACATGTACTCGTATCTGCAAGATACATAGATACATCTGCCAGTGCTTGAAAGGCGTGAATTGGCTCTGCGTAAGAGTTAACAGATAATTAACTTTGCCTGCTGCTGCTGCTGTTGTCTTGGTCTTGTCTTTAGCCCCGGGCCCATTGGAAGCTGTTGTTTTTCCCATAGTTTAGTAGGTGTTGCTGCCGCTCATCAGTCAGCTCAAGTCGCTGTCGCTGTCGCTGTCGTTGTCGCTGTCGCTGTCGACGTCGACGTCGACGTTGCTGTTGAAGGGCTAATTCGGCTCCTCGGGCCGCGTGACAAGGCAGTTTCTTTTCCCCTTAACCGTAGATGAGCTCTTCTCAATGTTGGTTTCGATTTCGATGTGTATTTTGGTGCGTTTTTCCACATTTTTCCCTTTTCCTTTTTTTTTCGTCTATTTGCTGGTGGCCGGCGCCTCACAGAGACTTCCCTCCGAGAATTAATAGCGAGCTGATGAGTTGTTGAAATTATAATTTCAAGATTCGCTGCCCTCCAGCCCCCGCCTCCCTCTGCTATCAACCCTTTAACAACAGTCTCAACTTGGCGCGTATTGCCAAGTCATGTTTTGCGCAGGCGCCGCCTTAGCTAACCCACTCCTCCCCTCCACCTTGTTCAGTACTTCTCCTCGCTGCTCCATCTCCAGGTTTAGTTTTAAGCGGCAACTTCTTCACATCTTGTTCCATGGTTAAATGCGTTAAATTAGCCGCTTTTGTGCCTCTTTCAATGGGCTCGTTGTTGTTGTTGTTTGTTTTGGCCGCAACGAGTCTAATTGTTGCTTTCAAATAGCCAAAAACCCAACTCTTGCGGTTACCGCTTACAGATAACATAATTAGCCTTGATCAACAGTTTCTTGGCTGTTTTCGCTTCTTTTTTTTCTTTTTTAGCTTAATTTTTTCCTTTTTTCTTTTGGCCATAAAACGTCAAATACAATCAAACAATTTCCGCTCAATTAATAAACGCGTCGTTCACCAAATCTTTGACTAATTAGTGCAGCAATTTTAACGCCACTTTAAAAGTCGGCCCAACTTTCCGCCCTCGCCCGCAACTCCTCCAAGCTGAGAGGGAAAGAAAAAAAACACAAGTTCTACAGCTCTGGTTGGAGAAAAAAATTTGTCAACTTCCGTGGCCCAAAATGCAAATCGTGTTGCCCCAACAAAAACAAAAAAAAAGAAACCGACAAAAAAAGAGGAAGGCGAGAGAGAGAAAAAAACATAAACCTTAGTCGAATAAAAAATAAAAAAATATTATTATAAATCGCCGCTACGATAAAACGAAATGTAAATCAACTTGAAAAGCGCTCGAAATTTGTATGTTGACAAATAAACGCCTCTGCAGACTTGGCCGGCAGACACTTGACAAATGTCTCGCGGCGACTGCGTCCGTCTCCCTCACATCCGCATCTGTATCTACGCGCAGCCGTATCTGTATCTGCTGATCGTCGCCGAGTGGCGCCAGCCGAACGCACGCCACATTAGCTGGGCCCCAACTCGTCCGTGTGATGTGCCTCCCGCTGCCCGCTGGCTCGACTTTATTTGTTTATAATTTTTCAAAGCTTAGTTTGTCCGACGCCGCCGTCGTCGCCGGAGTCGCATTAAACGTTGGCGTAAATGGAGCGCACGCATTAAAACAAAAGCCAAAAACTCAAAGTCCGAAAACCCAAAGCCAGAAACCACTGAAAGTCACACGAGCTTCGCCCATAAAGCTGCAGCGCGGCGGAAAGAGCTTAGATTTAAGAGCTAATGCCTAATGGGTGATCCGTTCGGGCCAAGTTTCGGATCGTATCGCATCTTCAGCTGACAGCTGGAGTGTAACAGGTTGAACGGTATCTAGAGGAAATGCCAAAGTCGTGACAGCTGCGACAGAAACTATTTCAAATTAATGTGCCGCAGAAACTTTTCTTGGCTTGTTGATCATTAACCAGAAGTTATAACTATAAACAAATTCGTCTTACGAAAACGCTTGAGAAGTGTTGTAGTTTCAAGTTTGCTACAACTTTTATTTATTTTGTACAAAATTGCTCAAAATAAAACTAAGAAACTATAAAACTTCAATTCGATTTTGATTCGCATCACAAATACAAACCTAAGGCCGAACTACAAGCTATTTTTGAAAAATCTAGAAAATATTAGAATAATTACTATTTATATATGTAGTAAATATTATATACTAACCATATAAAATGTATATATAATTTCTTTTTGGTTTCACTCGCATTTTAAAAGTACGAAAGGGTAAAAATAAGCAATAAAATAATATATAACAAAATATAATTAGTCAATTTTGTGTTAAATTTAACTAAGACATCATTTTAATTGCGCCTATAGAATCTTGCCATTTTATGCTTAAACTTTTTTATAATATATAATATTTGATTTTTATAAGACGTATTTTTTGTATTGCTGTCAAGTTTTTTTTTTTATTGTAAAATCCTGTTTAAGCAACCTGTGCAAACTTCAGCTAAATGAAACCCATCAAGCTCACATGTGGCCTTGGCTGCTCATTAAATTAGGGCCATTGTGAGTTTGAAGTGTGTTTTGATAGAGCCGCAATCGGGCGAGTTCATCGAAAGGCGTTTATATAATGTTTATGTACACGATATCATCATTAATTTGTCGTAAACCAATCTATTCAACGTGGTTTCCCACACAGCGAAAAAAACAAACACGAAGTGGCAACTCTGAGTGTTCTTCGCAGTTGCTGAGATTTCAATGTGGAGCACCCTTTATAGTTGGCATAGGCGTTGTTTTGGCTTAACAAATTGTCGGCCTATAAAATGAAATCAAAACTTTTGGCTGCTGTTATTATTGTTAGTGTTATTGGCATTGTTATGGCCATTGTTTTGGGCATGGCTATATTGTTATTGCCATTTGGCTTTAATGTGGAAAACATGTCTATGATTTATTTGCCTTGTGGCTTTTGTGGCAGCAGCTGCTGCTGCTGCTGTTGTTGTTGCCCATTGAACTGGCCATTGGCCGTGCCTTTTGTCTCGTCTTGAGGCTCTTCTCGGCGCCCCTCTGCTGCCCCCACCTGACATGTCAAAGTTCATGCTGCCAATCGCAGCAGCGCCTCAAGATATGCAAATGTGGGCTCCCCGCTCCGCAGCCCCTCTTCAGCTGCTTGTTAAATATGCTTCTTCCCTTTCTGTGTGGGGGCAGGGGAGGGGAGGGGAGGGGGATGGTTCCCGCTGCGCGCTGTCGGCAAAGTTCTTAAGAAGTTTTTGTGTCACGCTGCTTCTGTCTGTGTCTGCTGCTGCTTTTGTTGCCGTTGTTGCTGTTGTAAATTTTATTATACAACGCAGAGCACGCTGTGCTGGCCCAGTAATCGGTTCGCCTTTTGGAGGCTTTACGTTAGTTCAATCGCTTGGCGTTGACATTTTTGTTAGATGTGCGCCTAGGCACAAAAGCTGCCAACGAATTCTCAACTTTGTGGCAACTGTGGCAACTCTTTGATGCCACAGCCACGTATCAAGTTACACAAAGGGGCGCAGACGGCAGTCTATCTGAATCTGTATCTGTATCTGTATCTGTATCTGTGGCTGTATCTGTATCTGTATCTGTGCCTGTGCATCTGGGGCTGCAGCTGAGCTGAAGGCGTTCTAAGCAGATGTCTTCAGTTTTGGGCGCATGCATTTTCCTGGTAGTTGGCCGCTGACTGACAACTTGTTATTGGATATTGTTGATTGCAACAACAGCAACAACAACAAGTGCCTCAGCTGTCAGCCGCTTGTCAGACGCAAAGTTTTAAAGCCGCGCAAAAAGCGAGAGAAAACAAAAAAATTAAATAAAATAAAATATACAAAAAAATCCCAAAAATACAACAACAACAAAAAAATGCAACATTAATGAAGATGCAAAAGTTGACAGCGCACAGCTGTGTGTGTGCATGTGTGTGTGTGTGTGTATGTGTGTAAGCTACTCCAAGCAAGGCGATTAAGTCAACGTCAGCGACATCGTCAGCCGCGTTGCCTCCTCTTCAACTTGTTGGCATTTGTCACTTTCGTTTAGATTTGAAGAGGGCAACAGCAACAACAGCAACAACAACAACAACTGTTGCCCATAAAGAGGTGTTGATTGTGTCACACTTGTCGCGTTTAAAGACTCAACTAAAAAGAAGCGACACGCCGCCTAAATATCCTTTAACTGTAACCAATGACACTTCAAAGGCGGCATGCCCTCGCATACCTCGCTGCCCCGTGCCCCTGCAGCGTCTCCGGCTGCGGTTGCGCATGCGTAATCCCCGTTAAATGTTTCGTTTTTCATCGTTTTCATTTCTGGTGGGAAAACGCACAACGAGAATTTCTGCTCGTTAAACATCTGTGCAGAGACTTGTGTGTGCCTGTTTGTGTGTGCGTGTGTGCGGGGGCGCGGCATTGAAAATTTGTAAGTCAAACCTGTTGAAAATCGAGAGCAAGGTGCATATCAATGCGGCCACAGCGCTAATGATGTTGTTGCACTCTCTGAGCATATGCTGCGGATATCCTTGACAGCCCAACAGATGCGCCAAGTCACGAGATCATCTCGATCCCGACAGCATCCTGAGCGTGTCAATGCAACTTGTCCGCACTCTGCTGCAGTTGGGAAATTAGACTGCTCTGCCTCTCGCTCATATCACTCTCCTCCTGTTAATGATTATGCCATAATTATATCTTATATCATGGTTGGAATACCGAGAAGTAGATCGCATCTTTGAAAATATTACAACAAATACACTCTGAGGAAAAAGCCTTATTAAACACAACACAACATTATTATTGAATATTTTTAATTCCGCATCGATCTCTTAATCGAATAACATTCTCCAATTGGACACAAAATCTTCATTCCAGGAATTTCATATCATAAGTGCTTGGTATTATACAATAATTTTTTTGAAATATGCATTTTATTTTCATTCTTTTTCTTAAATGAAAAAAACAATGGTAAAGATATTCTGGGATTTCAACCAGAAACCTTATTTGTTCTCTCTAGTGAAAAAAATTGTTATCTGCGATTCAGTCAACATTAATTAAATCGGAACTGTTGCTGTTAATCAAGCTGTAATATTATAAACTCTATTAATGGATTATCTTTATATTATGCTACTGGGCATTTTGTTAATCTCCAGACACGCTATTTAAGCCATGCACTTTGCTAAGTGCTTACACAGTTCAACATGTTCGCTTGCAATTAATAAAGGCCTTTTGCTTAGCTCTGACATCGCCCAAGCCCCTGCATATGACAATGAGCGCTGTTTGGCTCATCTGAAGTTCTTGTCCAATTTTTGTTGTGGCACTTTCATGCGAGTTTCCCATAATTTTCCTAGTTGCGGCACGTTAATTAGCAACAGTTGTATCGCATGTTAGTTAACATTTGCATTTAACATGGCTGTTAGGCGCAGTGCCGTTCTCAGCGCTTCTCACTGCCAAAAGGAACAAAGCTCGTTAAAGCTTTAATTGTTCCCTTCATGCTTTAAAGACGTCCCTTTTATTTCGATGGGCGGATCGATGCGGCTTTTGGAGGTACAGAATTTTTTTTTTTTTTTTAAATGCACATAGATATATATGTATATATTCTATACGTGTATTTATATGTAAGTTGTGTTAGCTGTTGGGGCTTTTGTGGGTTTTTCCCTTGCCTGTTTTTTTGCAGTTGGCGCAATGAACTTCCGTTTTTTATGCGCGCCCCCGCCTTAGACGCTTTTGCGGGGCTGGCATTAATTTTATTTTTATTGTATTTGGTTGTTTTTACTGACATTTTTCGTTGTTGTTGTTGTTGTTTGGAAACCACAAAAAACAACGCGCGAGAGCGGCGCAATGAAGCGTTGCAAGGCGGCAACCACGACGTTGAAATATCGCGGCCGACTATTTTTTATGATTTGGTTTTAAAAATGTTCAAAATACGAACAACAACAACAACAACAAATAAACAAATAACTGGCTCGAGAGCCGCAACTTTGGTTTAGTTTAAACATTTGCCACTCGAAGCGCGCTTAATTTATGCGTTTTTTATGCTGATGAAACACAGACAGGAACAGGGCAAACCCGACCAAGCCAAGCCAAGCCAGACCAAAACCAAAACCAAAACCAAACCGAACCAAAGTCGGCTGGTCAGCTCGGACCCCAGACCAAGCCCAAGCCCAAGACGTTGTAAAACTCCGCGACGCGCCTGAAGACAAAGTCGCCAGGCGCAAAAATTGAGTCGTTAAAGCGAAAAAAAGAAACTGGATAAACCGATATGAGACCTATAAAGAACATCATCAAGTCAACTGATATTTACAGCATATATTGATCATTATTTCGGTTAGTTTGATATCTTCTCCGTTGATAGTGGAATTGAACTAAACCTAAAGTGAATTTTGCGATTAAAATAAGATTGATTGGCATTCTCGTGATGTAGAACTTTTCAATTTGAACTCTATAATATAACCCTTCTATAATTTGTAAGGTTAGCCCCACAGGTCTGAAGCTTCCGTTTTCAGTGATTCCCTCTGGAGTCGCTCCGTTTCGGGCAGAGCTGTTTGCGACTTGCAGCTGACATTAGCCAGGTTGTTGCTGTCGCTGGTTGTTTGGTTGTTCGGTTACGCCTGAGCACCCTTTGGTTATAGTAGTCAGTCAGGGTGTTCAAGTATTTCAGCATGTCGATGGGGGCCTTGTAGCACCAAGAAACTGGAGTGGAAAACTCACCTGTATCACGCGCATGGGCAGTCCCGTTTCCTTGGCCAGTTGCTCCCTAATATGGCGTGTCGGTTTCGGTGTCTGATTGAATGCCGTTTTCAGTACCTCCAGCTGTTTGGCCTTGATGGTGGTGCGGGGTCCGCGTCGCTTTGAGCCATTGGCATCGTCGGGACTTTTGTTCTCCGCCTGAGAATCGCCGCGTCCATCGGGATCGCCGTCCAAGGAGCCCTACAGCATAGAGGAGGCATGTTATATATATATATATATATATGTGTATATATATGTGTGCATAAAGATGTATGTATGTGGAGCGAGCAGCTCATAATCATTTGCCAATCATTAATCAAAAGGGGCTGACGTCGGGTCTACAAAGTGCGGCCCGCTTTCCCACTCCACGCCATTCAATTCCATTCATTACTTTGTATACATGGATGTGTGTTCGATCGAAGCGGAAACCTGTTAATGATGCAAGCCAATCCACTCCACTCCACAGACTCCAGTGCCCCACCACGCACCGCTCGCTCGTAGTGCGGCAAACTTACCTGATCGGAATCGTCATGCGTATTTTTACTATCGGTGCTCATGCTTTGTACTGATATATCCGAGGTGCCCAGCGGTCCACCCGCTGAGTCTGGCCCGTTCGGTCCAAGCACGCCCAATCCCAGCGCCGGTCCGCGCAAATGTGGCGGATCATCGTCGTCTTCGTCTTCGCTCGCCGAGCCCATTAACGAATCTGTGCGAGAGATGAAAGATGATGAGTTTCTCTTTACCGCCATAGATTAGCTTTTATATGAATGTGCAGTATGCAAATGTGGGGAAGGGAGGGGGGGCTCGAAATGTCGAACAAATTGCGGAACAGCAGCCCGGCAGAGAGCCACTTAAAATACAATTGCAATAAATAATATTTGTGCTGGTCTAAGCCAAAAACGACGCCCCGAGCGTTCGTTGCGGCCACGTGGCGCCATTTCATGGACTAAGTAGCCCAACCCCCGACTGCGCCCACTCCCACTCCCACCCCCACCCCCACTCCGTGTTCTCTAAACTCTAGCCGTTTTATTTTTTGCGTCACGTGTCAAATGCAGTTCTCTGATGCCCAAATAAGTTGATTAAGGCCAAGTGCGCCTGGTACGCAGCGCTTATCTGTATGCTGTATGCCATATAAAATGCTGACACGCGTCGTTCTCAGCAGCACACATTGCCACTCACATTCGCATTGCCAGTCACATTCACATTCACATTCACATTCCCATTCACGTTCACGTTCACGTTCACGTTCACCGTCATCCTGCAGCGGTCTAGATAAGCGCCGCACGAGGCCAAAGAGTCGTCCACGGCCATTGGAATCGCGTCGAAACGTGTCACTCAAGAATGGCTCGATTCGATTGTCTTCTGCCCCCCCTCAAATCTGCGGCTCTCTGGGGACAGTTTGCAGACAACGCAGCCACCTGACTAAGGGTTGCCGCCCTCCCCTGGGTGCGAGGCCTCTCAGCCAGTTGGCAGCATTCGGGACTTGCCGAAAAATAAATTACACTTTATTATGCATAATCTAATCCGCAGCAGATGCGACCCCCTCCCCCTCCCTGCCTCGGCAAGGGGCTGCCTTTGATTTGTGCTGCAATATGCCTTGAATTTGGCGCCTGGCTGAGAGTCATTAGCCTCAGTTCCTCAGTTCCAGTCGCCGTCGAGTCATCCACCTGTCAGACAGCCGGCGGGCCAGGGGCGCCTTGGAGAGCTTAACGCATTACGAGTCGCTGTCTCTTGCATCAGCATGCAAATCCCGGCCAGATGATGGCTATAATGCAGCTGCGTATCGCTGGCCAAATCGCAAGTGACGAGCAGGAAGCGAACTCTGCGCTGCGATTCAAACGCAAATGCGAATGCGAATATGAATGCGGGTATGAACGCGTGTATTTAGCTGCCGGTCGAGCCGAGTGAAGGTTAATTGCAATCACCTGATAGAACTGCTGAGCGTTTCAGACAGCGGAGAGAATTGCGAAAATTGCTGCACACCGAATGCCAAAACGCTGTGAACTGTAAAAGCGCCAAAGACTGCTCAGGTCTTGGGCAAGGGGGCGGAATGGGGGGCTACCAAAGGCACATTTCTACAGAAATATTTTCAATAATAAAGCAGCAAGCTGTTGATCTTGTTTTGCTTAGCAAATCCAATTAAACTAACCAAATCGCCTATCTGTTTTGCTAGGGAAGTTCGAATTGAAAATTGGAAGTATCCATTCCAAAACAGACGAAGCTGGGGAAATGTTCTTTTACCTTTGATAACTGATCCCTCCAATAGGCCATTAAAAATAATAACCAAGCTGCTTTATAAGCAAGCACTTTGGGATCTTAGGACCTGACAAACTCAGCTGAAGAAATTGCAAAACAAAGACTATACCCCTTGGGCTTGTCCAGAGAGAGCTCAAGACCTTTCGAGCTACCCTCTAAGAAGTAGCTCTATTGCCGCTTAGATCCATTATATTCAGAAAGTTTCCCATAGTCTCTCGGTGTTTTATCTTTGAGTTGAATTGTTGCCTCAAGTTGCGTCAGGTGCGCACCCTTCAAGGCACTCGAGGATTGCTTTGTAGTTGTTGTTGCTTCTTCAGATCAAGCGTTTCTTTATAATCATTCAATTGACCCGCAGCACCACCCGACCAGCTAAGCCACCCAACCACCCAACGGACACCGAACAACAAAAACGAAACGAAACGAAACGGAAACTTGAAGTGTTTACCAGCATCGCTTACATGTCGCCAGTTGACAAAGGAATCGAGGGCCGGGGGAAACCCTTGGACCACAGGCGGAACCACCCAATATCACACAGAACCGGGTTCGCACTGGCAGGCCGGAGCGTTCCGGAGCGTTCCATATGGGCGCTTTAAGTTGTTGTTAACACATGTTAATAAACACGCGACCGATGGGCGATTGAAGACGGCGCCGGGCTGGGGTAGAGTTGCCAGCGGAGGGTTGTCAGTACCAGCAGGCGCTACAACAATAACAATAACAGCAACAACAGCAACAGCAACAGCAACAGCAACAGCAACAACAACAACTTGCTTCAAGCATCACTCAAATTAACTTTGAAAACCATTCAGGAACACTTCATTTGATTGCCACAAAAACCTTTGCAGCAACGCTTGCTGCTGCTGCTGTTGTTTGTAATTGTTGTTGTAGCAATAGCAATTATGCCATTGAGAGCAACCCTCTGCGCGGCCACCCCCTTGCGCCGGGCATCGCCTGCCCGGCAGCCATAAAAGTTCAAACACTCATTTTTCGCTTAGGAAAATATATATATAAATGTATATCAGCATCATTCCTTTTTTTCGTACTGTTCTGTGTCGCATTGGGCCTCCCTCCCCCCTCCCCCTCGTCGACGACGCCTCTGTTTGGCCAAGGCAAACAGCAGCCAGCGGCGACCTCGAGGAAGACGCACAAGTGCAGCGACAGCATCCTTGAGCCTTGAGCCCATCCGTTTGACTGACAGCCGAGCAAACACACAAACAGACAGACACAAGGGGGGCGGGGGAGCAGAGGCAAATAAATAAACAGTGGCGCACGTTGCCCAACCATGCCCCCAATTGAACGCCCACTTGCCTGTTTGCATAGTCAAGTGCGATGTTTGGCAACGCATCTTGCAACAGTCGCGCCGTTGTCAGCAGCCCCGCCCCCCGCCCATTTCAGCAACCCATTCAGAAAACCCATTCCCAACCCCTGCAAACACAGCAGGCGCTCAATATATATATTTTTAGATGCTCTTAACTCGACTGTTGTGATAACTTAGCTGGTAAAGTATTCACAATCATTGGAAAAATCTATGGTAAAATGTAAACATATATATATTTATATTTATATATGTATGTGAATATATGTTTATAGACAGCTTTACAATAAATCTTGTTCTTGCAATCGAAAGGTGATATAAATGAAAACGTTCGTAAGGAAAAGACAGAGAAAGAGAGAGAGCGAGAGATGGGAGATGGAGGTCGAAGTAAAGAAATCCTCGATCGATCAGAATATAATCAGAAAAAAGTGTCTCAAATTGGGTTACTCTAGCTCTAAAATTGTGAGAGATATGGCTTCGAGAGTTTAATTGAAAGCTTCTAGATTTTAATTTTAAATACACAAATAAATGGTATAAAATCTATGATTTCTTCTTCAAGTACACATACATAAAGAATATATACTATATTCGGATATAGCTTAATTATTAGTCAGGGTTGCCGCCTAAGCGAGAACTTCGGCTTTCGTTTTGGGGCACTTTTGTGGACAGGGCGCATTTTTGTGACAAGTGCGCGAGTGGTTGGGGGGTGGTTGGGGTGGCTGGGTGGCTGGGTGGCGCAAGCAGCCACAACCCCGGGCGGTGGCACGGCCAACCCCCACACCGCAGCAGAGACAAAGCGCACACACATTAATTTCGAATTAGTTTTGCATCATGTGGTTCACGATGCAGAAAAATCGACTCTGCCGCAACCCTCGCCGACTCTCGGAGCGAGGAACAGGCGATGCTCCCCACCAGCAGCGGCCCAGCTGGGACTGGGACAGCGAGTGGAATTGGTTAGGGTATTGCGACGGAGCTGGAACTGGGAGCGTGTTTATGGCCAACTATTAAGTGCACACAACGTATGCGGCATGAAAAATGCGGCATGGACGTGGAACAGATCGCTGGATTTTCTACATGAGCGCATACTGAAAGTATCCGTGAGTCGTCGTCGTCTTCATTCATGCAAGGCATAGAGGAGGGGTTGGATGGAGGGGGAGGCAGCGCAGTGCGGCTGCGGCTCATGTTTGTTGGCTGTAAAATTAGGTTAATTCCTGTCAGTGCATTGCTGATTTGAATTGTCACACACACACACACACACACATACACTTGTGTGGCAAGAGCTGGGCACACTGCAGTTTGGGGGCAGCGCACCTGGTGCTGCAACTTGAACTTGCCCAAGTTCATTCCACTGCTGCCACATCTCTGGCCATGGGATTTACTTTTTGCCATCCTCATTGACGGCCGTTGACGCTGTTGCTTCTGCCAGAGCTTCAGTGCTCGGTCCTCGGTTTCTGCTCCCGGCTCCCGGCTCCCGGCTCTCGGGCTCTTGTCCGCTGTCGCTCGGCTTAGTGCGGCGGCTCTAATCCGCATGCTTGACTCCCCGCTTGAGATGTGATATGTGTGCTCTGTTCGCTTCCTCTTCTTCTTCGCTGTTGCTGTCTGTTACGGTGACATTCCGCGGCATTTTGGTTGAGAGTTACGCAAGCAGCGGCAAGACGACAGCTTCGGACGTGTTCATGGGCGTTATGCAATCGGTTCTTCACTCCAGACAACAAATTTACTTTTTAAAATGGCCTAAAAAGCTAGCTGGCAACTTCTCAAAGCCAAATAAATTGCGAATTCGCAATATGTGCTTTTTCAATAAATAATATAATATCAAAATAAAACGAACAAACTTCTATTATAAATAAATTCAATTCGTAACAGCTGAGAAACTTTCAAGTTTTTACCCTGTAATATGTTACATTTTCCTCGATAAAAATTTAAGTATTTAGCTCGAAATAAATTTATTCAGTATATAACAGAACTAACGGATTCACTTAAATCTTCTCAAGTTTTTACGATTTTCGATTTTTCGAAAACTATGAAATTGGCTAATTTGAAAACATTCAAATGATTTCGAAATGTACACAGCTTTGAGCCGAAATTTGTTCCAGAACTTCAATAAATTATCGATGGGAGTTTCGCAAGCTCAAAGCTTGCACATTCAAATTAATTGTAGCTGTTGACCTGGCCAAATGATGTACATTAGTGTGCGTAGGTGTGTGTGTGTGTGTGCAGGTACTTGTGAGCACACTTAATGCCCAGAAGCAGCTGCTGAGCACAAACAAATCTGCAGGCGATGGCCACGCATCTTGGCCAACAAATTTCGTTGGCCTTTGTTATTGCCAGTTTCATTGTCAGTTTCATTGTCATTGTCCTGGGCGGATGGAGGGGGGGAGGTGGGGGGAGGGGTTTACGGGCTGGCAGTTTATTTGTCATGCAACTTATGCTTCAACGCCTGCTGTGTTGTGTTGTTGTTGCTGCTGCTGCTGCTGCTGGAGAATTGTGTGCAAAGTGCAGCGTCAAGTTTTGCAATTGTTTTGCTGCGCCCCCCCCCTCGCCACCCATGCCCCTGCCCCTGCCCGTGTCCCTGCCCCAGCGCAAAAGTCAAAGTGAGGAGTGAAAACTGAAAACTGTTTTCGACACTTTCAGCGGACTTCGTTTGACGGCCAAGGAAATGCTGCCGCCAGATATGGCCAAGGTTCAAGTTAAAGCCAAGGCAACGCCAAATGAATTAAACAAACGAATTGTTGTTGCTGCTGCCGCTGTTGTTGGCTATTGGCGAGGGTGCAGCAGCAACAACAACAAATACCACAACAATTTGTGACGCCGCATCAAAGCATGAAAAGCGCGCAAAGCAACCAGCAAAAAGGGAAACATGAAAATGCCAACGTGGCAGTGGGAGGGGACGGGGGCGGGGTCAGAGCAACTTCATTTGGCCAGAGGGTTGCAGTGGGTGTAAGTGGGTTTCGTGTGCGTGCATGCCACACTTTACACTTCACTGGGCATGCCAAGTGGCTGACTGAGGACAGGGCCGGGGGGCCCGAAAGGGGGCCAGCTCGAGTATTTGTCTATAAATTTTAAATGTTGCACGCAACACAAATCGAAATTAAGTGCAAACTAGCACAGAAGACAACAACAGCGCCGAAACTAAGACAAAGGACGAGGAACTGGAACATCTACGACTGCAAATGGAAATGTCACTCAGAACAGCGCACAACAACTACACATGTGGCTAATGGCCAGTGGCCAGTGGGTGGCGGGTGGCATTGGCTGTCACTGCGACTGGACACTCATTACGTGCGGTGACCCCAACCGATGGCTGACCTTGACGTGACGTCTGCCAATTGTCGCTCAACTGGCACTAAATGCCAGCAGACAGCAGAGAGCTAGACCCAGACCCAGACCTGCTCCTGACATTTCGGCCAGCGATTCCCCACCCCCCCCCCCCCCCTTCCCACTTGGCAAGATATTTAACCAGAATCGGGCAGCGTTTTCTGGGAAATATTGGGAAATCTCAATTGGTTCATTTCCACCTAAATATGTAATTGCTCTGGTAATTGCAGTATCACGTCATTGGCGTTTCTCAGAAATTGTGTCTGTTATTTGCGTTTGTCGAATCGAAAATGTTTAAGCTTAAGCTGACGTGACGTTTATATTTACAGCTTGTTTTAGATCTTCGAAAGTTGAAAGAATAAAATTAATTTCTAACAATTTTAATACTATCACAAAGAAAAAATTATTTCAGATATTCTCAAAAGCTTGGAAGCTGAAAATTAATTTCTAAAATATACACTTCGAATTCTATTTTGAAACAGAGAAAAATATTTCTTTTTTATCAATTGAGAACACTAGTCAAAATAATTAAATAATTAACTACCTTGGCAACTTTAAAAATAAAATGTAACTTTATAATTCTATTGTTTCTATCTATTTATTTATTTTTATTTTTTGCAAGCCCAAACTAACTGAAATATGATATACATGTTTATTATATTAACTGAAATATTTTAATTATATTTCTTATATATTTACTTTATATCTTTTTGGTTAGTAAAATAAAACGACTTCATAATCGAATCAAATTGAAATGCAGAAGCAATCCACACAGATGTGCAAAAGCGGCTTAGTTTTGGCCAACAGTTCTGTTGGCCAAAAGCAAGGCGCCGAAAGAGGCTTTGTCACGGACTAGATACTACGCGTTGGCAGAGGCTTCCTGGCGCGATGTGGCGGCAAATGCTCGTCTCATATTTATGACCAATTACAATTGGCCACATGCATGAGGATGTTTTAGCGCTCTCCCCTCCCCTGGCCGGCCCGGGGCGCTCCAGCCAACCCCAAGCACTTCAAGACATTGTTTTGATTGGCATTACGGGCTAAGGCAACGGGAACAACGGGAACAAAGGCGCCTCAGATGATAAGGGCATGGGAGGGGTGCTAAGGGGCTGGGGTTGCGCAGGGTTTGGTCCGGGCTCGGGTTTGGGTTTGGGTTCGGGTTCGGGTCTGGGTCTCGGTCTGGGTTTGCTTTTTGCTGCTGTATTTATTTGTATTCTTTTCTGTTTTTGGCTTGGCCTCAACGCGTTCTGTTACCTTTTGGGCAACTTTGCTGCTAGCTGGCTGACATTGTTGTTGCTGTTGTTGTTGTCGGTTGTCGCTTGTGGCAAATGCCGCTTGGAATGGCAGCAACAATAACAGCGGCAACAAAATTGCTCGCAAGTCGCATCAAAACCGGCCGCATTTGTGGGCATTTGTAAAGTGATCCTTTTTGCCATGTTGGTTTAACAGCCTGGACCTTTTTTCCTCTCCTTTGTCGTTGTTATTGTTGTTGCTGTCGACGTCACCGTTGCCTAAAGCAACAGGATTTTCAGCCAACGCGCCCTGCCAAACGCGTTGAGCTGTGCCAAAAAGGATTTACATAGACCACGCCGAGGCCTGAGACTCGTGTGTGTGCGTGAGTGTGAGTGTGTGTGTGTGCGTACGTGTGTGTATTTTACAATATTTTAAATGCGCTCTGCTCTTATTTTTGTTTTCTTTATTGCTGTTGTTGCTGAAATTGATACTAAGTTGCGCCTTTTCCCAACAGCCCCTGCCCCTGCCCCTGTCGCTGTCGCTGTCGCTGTCCCTGTCGCTGTCCCTTTCTCTCCCCCCTGCCCCACAGCCATTGTTTTGTTGTTTTATTGTCGCTGTGTATGTTTTCTATTATTCTTTCATTTCAACGCGCCCGCAAAAGGGTCGCTAAAGGTGTCTCAAAGACATGCAAAAAAAAAGAACACCGACCAAAACAAAATGGCGACCCGTAAGAGCCCAGAAAAGTTGGCCAAAAAAAGAGCTGCACGAGTATAAAAAGACTGCCCAACTGTTTGGGGAGCCGCACGCCCTCTAAACATCGCAGATGTAGCCAAGATTCAGTCAGTTGTATGGCTTGCAGCCTGTGAAACGTTTATGGATGTCGAGAGGCGAATTCAAAAAATGCAATCAGTCCTCGAGAGTAAGGAAACTAGAGAAAGAGACGGAGAGGAACTTTATATATAATATCTATACAAACGTTTAAGAATAACGCACAAAGAGTAGTCGAATACGTATATAAGAGAGATGGAAAGAGCGAGAGAGAGCGAGAAGTGCACATATGCTCGATATTTGTCAACTTTGATTCTTCGACTTGTGCGAGGCCTCAGCCCAGTCATGTTTTCCGCAGCCTGCAGTTCCCGTTCACACACGCACCTCCGTCGGGCGCTGGCTTATGCAAAAGTTTCTATTGCCACTGGCCCCGATCGGAGCTGGCGATTTGCGGGCTCGCGTGTGTGTTTGGAAAGCGGTTGTCATGCGGCTTAAGATCGAGAGACCGAGCCAAAAGCCATTCGTCTGTCAGTTTGTCAGTTGGGCTGTCATTTAACCACAGAATCGAGCGCGGGCTCCTCGCTACGTTTATTTAATCCGTAAAAAGATCTGTTCGCACAAATCCCCGGCGAGCGGTTCGCTGTGCCATAATCTAGGCGAGCTGATCTGTGTTCTATTATCGCGTGGGCAGGTAGACGACAACAACAACAACAACAAGAACAACAACCGGCACAGCTATAATAATAACGACAACAGCGACAACAATTGACTGTGGCCCGCTCCCGTTCCCGTTGACGGTCCCAATTCCGATACCGATACCGATCCGGTCTGGCTTAGGCTCGCTTTTCGACACTTTGTTTGGCACGGTTTAAGCCAATTGTTAATCGCCCGCCAGGAACACGAACGCGGCCAGACGGGCCCGACCACGGCCATAATCCCAATTGACAAAAGTCAACAAAGCGCATCAATTCATTTGCAATTCATGCAGATGGAGACGGGATATGTTGTCGTTGTTGTTGTTGTCGTCGTTGTTGTTGTCGGTGGTCTTGTTTCCTGCCCGCTGTGTGTGTGTGTGTGCGTGTGTGGTCCTGGAGCTTGTGTTGTCAGCAATTTGTCATGTGAACATCGAGCTGTGCCTGCCAATAGCTAAGGGGCGTGGCAAAATTCAGTCGCCCCACAAAACTTGCCCCAACTTAGTTCAAACTAATTTCGCCGATTTAAAAATTAATTATATGCGCAATCATTTCTAAATTTTGAACCGAATCGGAACCTGAACCCAGAACAAACCAACGTAATTAAATAAATTTTAATGGATAAAATAAGGGCGCCAAACCCAGGTTCGAACCGAACCTGTAACATTCATTTAGGTGTTTGCAGCCCTGATAATATTTTTACTTAATTTCACATTAATAAAACGAACTATTTATTTTTGTTATTTTTAGTTATTTTTGGAAGGGTCGGCAAGTTCGTCCAGTTTGGCAAACTGAACTCAGTTTGTATCTAATTTCATTGACTTGTCTGTCATTTGGTAGTGTGGCCTGCATTTTCCAATTTTCCCAGCGGCCTTCAGTCAATATTTTCCCATTGCGTTCGCATTTTTTTTCTGCTTTTCCTATTCGTCTTCCTGCCCTTGCTTTGTTTTTGTTTAGTATTTTGATGCCTGTCAAACATATCAATTTCAAAGGGAGCAACAAATTTTCCTGCACTCACACACACACTCACAAATGCACTCGCACACTCGTGCGCCGATGTTCGTGTTGGTTGGTCTGTTTTTGCCCAATTGTTGTTGCCGTTGTTTATACATAAATTGTCTGTCAACGTTTTTGCCTACACAGATTTTTGACATATTTCTGTGATGGATTGCAACACCTGCCCCCACCGTCGAAACGGAACGAAAACAATTGAAACAAAGTTTAAAAATATAAATCACAGTCAAATTTGTTTTGGACAGGCTGCTGCTCGTTCTGTATCGCAAATTTATGTCTGGCATACGGCAACAGCAACAACAACAAATCGATTAACACATAAGCGCAAACGTATAAACGCAAAAGGAAAAAATAAATAAAAATGATAATAATAAGAGAGATTTTTTTTTTTTTTAATGTATTTTAAACGATTTGCAACACTAATAAATAAGTCGCCCGATACGCAGGCCCATAACTCTTGAGCGCGAGTATTTCGAGTGCTTTATATACCGTATATGGCGAGTAGTCAGAGTATTCGGATTTGTTTGCTGCTTACTTATTTATGCTCATTGCGTTTATCATTTGTGACATTTGCATAGCGCCAGCGGCGCGTGGGCCCCGCCCGGCACGGCCCAAAGAACCGCCCGTGAAATTGTCACAGCTTGCTGATTTTTATGGCCCATCCGCTCGGCTGTGGCCCACAGTTCCACGCGGCTCCACGGCTCCCCAGTTGCCCTTTTAGGAGCTGCAGCGTCTCGAGCTTTATGTGACTGTAAAAATCTGCGCAAATTTATGCGCAAATGAATTGTGCATTTGATGGCAGCTGCCGATGCCGATGCCGATGCCGATGCGGATGCCGAGGGGCGTACGGGGAGTGGGCAGCGCTGGCACTTGGTAACTGGCCAGCAGCAGCAGCAGCACGAGCGTTGCCACTTAATGCCGCGCGCAGGTGGCAAAGGTTGCCGCAGTCGGCAAGTTGACTTCGCAGGCCGGCGACTAGCTGCAGGAAAGTTCAGTGTTGAAAGCGTTACTCATTTGTTAATGAGTGGCATCAAGGAAGTATTTTCAGGAAATATTAAGCTAGTCGGCTGTAACTTCAGTCTTGACAAAGTTGTGGAGATTTCAAATATGGGAGCCCTGGAGGGCTTTACATGTCAAAAATTATACCAGTCTACCAGTTATGCCAGTTATTAGCTATTTCTAGCTCGCATGCTCAGTTATCGATAGTATTTCCAGCTATATATATATTATTGTATGTTCGCTTCGTTTGCACCACTTTTGGCTAGCAAAAAGCTGTGGCCCACATTCAAGCCCAAATTGGAAGCCATCATATTCGGCCATAATCATAATAATTAACGTTTCGATCTCCAGTTTCCAGTCTGAAACTCAAATCTGCTCGGGCGCAAACTGCAAGAGCCATGAAAATGCATTTGACCCACTTAACGGGCCAAACGACCCACTCAAATGGCCGACTGGCTGACTCCCCGACTTCCAGACGCCCTGACTGACTGCTGACAGTTGTCGTTAACTATTTTCTTTGTTGTATTTGTATTTCTGTTCGGGGGCCTATCAGCAAAATGCGAGCATTTCGATTTTGTAGCGTTGTAAACTGACTCAGAGATCGCTGGATCGCTGGATCGCTGGATCGAGTCACCCACAAAGCAACAAAAAACTGAGTCACATGTTGGGGCACGGCTGCAGTTGGCAGTTGCTGGTTTTTCATTTGGGCAAGTGACTCATGCCAAATGCCAAATAGAATGAGCTAAGAATAGTTGGTAGAAAAACGACGGCGGGGCATCTCTCCCTGCGAGTGCCTATAATCGTAAGTAGTTGTTATTGCTGTTTCATTTATAGCCGCTATTTAACGTTTTTTCAAGCGAAAAACTTTATTTTCACGCGCATTACGAGCACCTCAAAGTCGAAGTCAAGACTGAAAAGTTAACCTAAAAAACAAAAGAAAAAACAAAACAAAAAAAACCAAAACCCAAAACAAAACAAAACTAAAAACAAAATAAAATAAAATAAAGGTTTCCCCGGTCTCTGTGTCTCTCTTGCTCACTGTGGTAAGGGCCCATTAAAAATAGCTTTAAAGTGGCTGTAAAAATAAAGGCAAACTACAAATAAAATAAACATAAAATGCGCACCAAGTGCGGGCTTCAACAGCCAAGCCGAACCCCAAAGCCAAAACCTGGAGCCAACTACATACATTAAAGTGCGCCCGAGCTGGGACAGGTGAGCGCTTTGTTGAGGCGCAACTGTAATGAATATGCCAGCAGAACTTTGCATTCGAGTGTCAGTCAGGTATTCCAGAGCAGTTCAGTGTGCTCTAACTAAACTTAAGTTAAAACTAAAGGCTAAACTAATAAATCTTGTTAGAGTTTGGAAAAAAGAAAATAATATCGGAAATTTATTAACACACAAATACGAATGCTAATAATAGTCACTCTAATAAGAGATACGCATTTAATCTTATAAATGTTTTATTTGTGTTTTAGATGCACTGAATATTGAAAATAGTAAAACAATTCGAGTAAAAAGAGAAGAAATCTATTTGCTTAAGAAATTACACTGCAAGAGGAGAGTCCCTTTTATAGATATATTTATATGTTCGAATAGTTTTCTCTTTGATTTATGAGGTTTGTCATAAAAACAACTATTCAGATTGATTTTCAGCCATAAAAAACACAAGTACTTAACAAAAAACATAATATAAAAAACAAATAAATATATAGGAATTCACATTGCACCAGGAAGAGCCAAATGCCAGACGAACTTTATTTCTAGCCGCAGATAGTAAAAAGAACATCGAAGAAGAAAACAGAGAAAGACAGCAAAGGACAAAGCGAGTGCTCTGACGGGTTTTTGGCTGCAATAGGGGGAGGGGCGTAGGGCCCATAGTACAAAAAAAAAAAAAAGGAAGAAAGAAAAAAGAAATAAACAAGGACAAACAGAAATGTGAATATCCACAAATGACAGCAGCGCAGACATATGAGTGCGTGTGTGAGTGTGTGCCGAGCAACAACAATTATAATAACAGCAAGCACAACAATACACACACACACACACACACAGAGCTAGTGCTTGTCATTCAGTCAGCGATGCAGGCAACCGCAAAAAGCAGCCGCAGCATGTAAAAGCCCTCAACTGAAGCCTCTGCGAATGTCAGTGACTGCACACACACACACACACACACATACGAAGAGTTTAACCAAGTGATGTGCGTTGTGCTTGTCAACTGCCTGTCAGTCAAAACTAACATGAGGCCAAGAAACAAAGCTGAAACTTTTGATGTATATAAATCTATTATATACATATATTTTATATGTACATATATATTCCTGTACCGCACCGCTATTTCTGTGTGCACTTATTTCCACTGCGCTCTCCACAAAATTCAGATAGGATTTGCTCTGAACTTTGCTTTGGTCTTCAGCTTAAAGCCTTCCAGCTTAAAGCCAGCAAAGGAATTTTTCTCCCTGTCCCTCGCCCACCGACCCGCCCCCGCCCCGTCACCAGGCATTGTTGTATTTTATTTATGGCAACGAGCAGCAGCAAAGGAGAACCCAAAAAAAAAATGTAAGAATTTTCAAAATCGATTTCGTATTTTTCGCAATTCTAAGCTTTTAGCCAGCTTTGTGCGGCCTTAAGCCAGCTTCATGCTACAATCCTACAGCGCACAGCCCCAATCCGCACACACACACACACACACACACGCACACACACACACACGCACACACGCCGTGCTGTCCAACTCATCTGCCGCCTTCCCCACAGACATTCTGTGCACAAAGCTCTGCACATTTCCGTTTCCGTTTTGTATACATAACCTCAATTCAGCATTTTGGCACAGCCAGCACGAAGCACACGTCTTCCCCCCAATGGCCGTGCGACCAATGCTCTGCTCTCGATTTGAACTCTCTGTCGAGCCAGCCCACAAATCCTGCCCAAATCAACCTCCCCGCAGCACCCAGCCCCCTCTTCCTCTTCCTCTTTCTCTTCCTCTTCTATGAGCCAGCAGCCTTACAAACGCCACCTGCAGCTCTGGCGCTTTGCGTGCTTTTGGTTTCGACAGTTGGATTTGTGCTGCGACCTCAGAGCAACCCCCAAACCACACACACACCCATTTTCTATGCCAGCCCCCCACACGGTTCCCCCGCAGCATCCATGGCCGCACAATTCTTTTGTTTCGTTTGGTTGAGTTTCTATTTTTTGCTGCTTCTATTGTTGTTGCTGCTGCTGCTCTTGTTGTTGTTGTTGCCTTGTTGTTTTCTTAGTCAGCCGCCAACGCCAAATCCGCCAAACCACCCCGTGGGGCTTAGTGGCAGCCAGTTGGCCCCATTCCGGCGATTGCAGCAACCCCGGCGTAGTCTCTAACACGCTTTCTCCAGCTCTTTCTCTCGCTCTTACGCTCGCTCTCTCTCGCTCGCTCACACGCGCGGCCCTGTTGAGGCCGTCTCGCTCGGGCTTTAGCCGCTGGCCCGCCTTTTTTATTGTTGTTGTCGCAGTCGCCGTTGCCGTTGCCGTCGCAGTCAGCGTCAGCGTTGCGTTTATCTCTGCGCTAGAGCCTCAGGGTTGTAGCTATTGTTGTTGTTGCTGGTCAGGGGGGTGCTGGGGGCAGCGCCATGTTTTCAGCGACAGTCCACGCACCAGTGGCGCCCTCTGGCGTCTCGTGCCATTTTTTGTCTTTTTTTCTGATGTGCTTTTCAAAATGGTTGCCCATGCTTGAAATATGACACGATTACACGTTGCCCGCTGGCGCCCACGGGGAGGGGGTGTGGGGGGCTGGGGTGCGTGTGGGGTTGCTGGGCCTTGGGTAAGCAGGAAGAAGAAGAAGAAGAAGAAGAAGAATTGATAGCGTTGGGCAGTTTGCACGCCTCGCACGCTCGTAAATCTTGCAGTCGTGTCTCTTAACTTGGCTTAAAGCGACAAAAGCACACTTTAAGCGCAATTCAGTGTTTGCGGCCGAACTTGCGGCATTTTAATGCGCCACCAAAAACAATGCAACAAATTCGTATACTTAGAAGAACACACTTTGACTTTGAATGCGAGTTAATGGCCACTCAATTTTTGATTGAAGATTTATGCGACAAGAAGCGACAACAGCGACAGCGAGAGCGACAGCAAACAAACAAACAAACAAACGGATAATGAGATCTTCAGATGCTGTTGATGAGTCCAAAGGGCATGGCTGTAAAGTTCAGGCTGTCCGCCAGTCCGTCTACAAAGTGTCGACCGTCTGCGGGTCGAGAAGTCGCTCCAGTTTTAACGCCTCGGCAACGGGCCCGACAATGGCCTCGTCGTTTGCCCGGGCACATCATCAACAAACAGTTTGATGGGCCACTCGCAATGTTTAGACACTAAAATGCTGTTATTGTTGCTGTTGCTGTTGTTGTTGCTGTTGCTGTTGCTGGCGATGTGTGGCGACCCTTTGAATGCTTACGAGCTGTCATTAAGCGCAAGTCGTTGCCAAACACCCATAAACAATAACACCGCACTAAACTAAACACAAAACCGAACCGTAGTCAGCTGAACTCGATCCGAACTGAACTTGCGGGTCGCACGAGTCCCCATTCGGAACGAGTACCCGTCACATGAGACAGGTGTCGAATTGCGGGCGAAAGGTTGGGGCGATGCATCCTGAACAAAAGCTAAAGCTGATTCGAGATTAAAGCAGCTCAAACGAACTGAATAGGCGAGTATTCAAGCAGAGAGTGCAATACTCACATATTCAAGGGAATAAATTAATAAAATGCGCATTTGTAATGATTCAAGCAATCAATTTATTCGTATCCATTGATCGTATATTTCTATATAAAAACCACAAAAAAATAAATAAAAACCAAACTAAGAATAAGATTTTAACATTTGCTTTACTCACATATTCACACATTAAAATAGTTAAAACTAAATAAATATCAAGTTGTGAATATACCCGTTAAAATCATATAAAAAACTATTTATATTTATCAATCACTCATCAATATATGCAAGTGAATGCATTCAAATGCATTCACACTACTTAAGCACATTAAGCAAGTACATGAACTTCCACCTGAAAAGGCAACACAAACTGAATTTCAATTGCACACTCAGTCCATAATGCATTCATTCAAACGAATAGCCGACGAGTACTCACTTGATTTATGGCAAGAGCAAGGAACAAAAAAAACAAAAAGAAGAAAATGGCGACACTTCCGGCCGCCGCTGCTCACAAATCAAAGCGCCGTTTTATGTAAAATAGTTGGCAACGCGCGTTTAAGCAAATGATTTACGAATGCGTCTAGCATTAGATATGACAGGGGGCAGGCTGGAGCCGGGGGGAGTGGCACTTCGGTTGGTGTGCTATGGTGTGGTGTGGTCTTATCGCTCCAACAGCATCGCTCGCAAACATTAAATACATTTTTTTTAGGGCGAAAAATAGCCGCAAATTTATTGTCCAAAAGGCAAAAAAAAAAAAAAAAAAAAAAAAACCGAAAAAAAATAATGCGAGAAAAGAGGTTACAGCTGCCGTCGCTGGCTGCTGATGTGGGTTCGGTTGGGTTTTCGGCTTTTGGCCAGCCGATGCTCTTGACTCTCTCATATATAAAGTAACCCAAAGAGCCATAAAAATAAAAAATAGCCCAAGTAAATGTCAAATAAACTTTAACGGTTTTTCTTATTTTACTTTTCTTTTTTCAGTTTTTGTTGTTGTTGTGGATTTTGTGTTTGCCGTACCCAACACATGACTGAAAGAGAGTTTGGGGGCGGTAGCAGGGGGCAGGGGGAGGAGGGAGCACACGCAAGGTGGCCATAAACTTTTTTGAAGCAACGACCAAAAAAACCGCCACATAAAATACAACAAACTGACCGAAACGGGCAACAACAACAACAAGTATTTGCTGCCACAGTTGCAAAAACTGAAACTGCAAATAAAAATAGTCCCCCAACGGTCAACAGCAATAACAACAACAACAAGCCACAGCCCAAGCACCCAACAGGGAGGCGCAGAAAGAGACAGAAAGAAAGAGAGAGAGAGAGAGAGACAGGGAGATAGGGAGAGGGAGAGAGCCACAGAACCACACATAAGCCACATACTATATATTATGTGCACCGCCAAACGACAACCGTAAATCTGCGGTATTTTTCATGTGGCCATGAGGCAGGCAGCAGCAGCAGCAACAACAACAACAACCACAGCAATGGTCTGTGGCGGCAGCAGCCTCTGGGCCAAGTTGGTAAGCTGGAAGCTGAAAGCTGTAAACTGTAAGCTGGCCGAAAGGGCCAGCTTGAACTTTGGCATTGCCGTTGTGTGCTCTTAAATGTGGGCAGGACTTGGCTTTAAAGAGACACAGCAACAACAGCAACAACAACTGCTGCCGCAGACAGAAGATGTTGGCCGGGAACGAAGCTGGGAGCTGGAGCTGAAACGCAGCAGCTCGTAACTGCAGCTGCTCACATGCGTGGTTGACCCTTTTGGCCAAGTAGGCGTCAGAAGCAACAACAACAACAACAGCATTTGCTTTGCGTTGTTGTTTTTTTCTTATTATTTATATGTATTTATTTTTTTTATTTATATTAATATGTTGCGCTTGAGAAAGGCCTCAGAGCGGAGTTCATTTAAGGGTCAACACAATTGCCGGAGTGTGTGTGTGTGTGTGTCTGTAGCATTTTAATGTGCCATCAAACAAAAGCAAAAAAATACAGAGAAAGGCTGTCAAGGCGTTTTCCATGCAAAAATTAGCCGAACATATTTCGCTGTGTGAGCGTTTGTGTTGCATGTGGAATGATAGATAAATGACCTCTGACAATTTGACAGTTAAGTAGCTTAGAACTGCCCCAGAAGGTGCTGGATATAATGTTTATGAGCTTAAGTCCATGAAAAAGGACAACGACATTGTCTAAAGGCTGGGAACTGTTTAGCGAAGGCTTATTGTGAGGTTTGGGTTCAATTCTGAGATATGCTGACATTAAAGTAAAACAAAGTACATAAATATATAAATATTTATAAAGCACATTAAATTAAAACAATATGTTAAAATAATATAAAAAAAAACCCAGTCTGCGAGCTTTGACTTTAAGTTTGCCTTATACAAAATAAATAAATAATTAAAGTATATAAACTTAACTTCGAAGAACTATTTTTTTTTTTTTAAGGTGTATTATAATTATTGTTTTGTACTATAAATAAAATAAAAAGTTTAACTAATTTCTTTTTCCCTAAGGTAAATAATATAGTATGTAATTGTATTTACAATTGATTTGACATACACTTATTTCTTTTCTACAACTTTTCGCAACTTTAGACAAACCTTACTATTATTAAAAAATTAAAGGACTTTACGATGGAGAACTCTTCTGGAGTGAGGTAAATTTTATATTTATATTTTATATTACAATTAAATATTATATATTATATAAATATTGAATGTTGTATGTATTTACAAATAAATGAAATAATCAATTTTAATAGTCAATAGTTTTGTATAAGCTTTTTCGTGTATACAAGCTTTAATGAAATTTGTGGCTTCTGTCAAACTTACTAAATTTTGCATACTTAGCTTTAATGTGCTTAGGGAAGCTTTAATTATCATGTTATTTGCAATTCAGAATTTACTAAATTGTTCAGGCAACACTATCTCCCTCTCTCTCTCCCTGACTCGCTTTAGCTCTCTTCTTTGTTTGTTTTTTACATTACTTTACTTTACTTTAACTTATGTTTGCTATATTCATTTATAAATGCAGGACAATATATTCCTCAAGTTGAACTTCTGTTTGCTTTATTGTCTCTGTCTTGTTCTGTGATTTCTTATCTTTGCAGCTTATCACTTGCTCTCTCCGGCTCTCTCTCTCTCTCTCTCTCTCTCTCATGTGCTTCTTCTGCCGTCGACTCTCTTTCACAGTTTCTTCGTCTCTGTCTACAACAAAATTGTTGTCGTATTTATTATGTAGTTTTTGTCGTTCTTCTTCTTCTTCTGCCTTTTATTGTTTATCAGCCAGCAAACAGTTTAATTTATATGACATGTCATAAATTCACGCGTGGAACTGCGTCAGTTTTTCATTTCACCACATGTCGTTCTTTTCAGTTGTCCTCTTTTTGTAAATATCGAACAGGCACAACAATCTGCCATTTTGCCGACGGTGCCATGCGGCGTATACGCGATTCGCTAAGTTTTCAACTATTGTGTTTATTTCACGCATTCACGCATTTTCCGACGGCGTTTGCGTTTCCGCGCGTTGCATTTGCGGCGATTTTCTGAAGCGCTAAGTGAAAAATCCGTTGCACGTAATTAACGCAATTAAAATCAAAACATTAATGACCTGCGCTTCGCTCCATGACGTCGACGCCGGCGTCGGCGTTAGCGTCAGCTGTGGCTGTGGCAGCGACCGCTACGTTGACGCCAAGGCGCTGCTAAAGCCAAAGCCGCACACACACACACACACATCAGCTGCAGCGCCGTCGACGGCGACGCAGACGTTGTTAACAGTTTGGGCAAATTTTCAAAATAAAATCGAGTCAAAATATTCTCGCACAGCTGCTTAATGTTGTTCAAGTGTGGCCGCATTGCGTGTGTGTGTGTGTGTGCAGTATAAAAAAGCGTTGCCTACTTTTTGGGCCAGCAGCTCTCAGTGGCAATACAAAAAAAAAAAAAAAAACAACAAAAAATAAGAAACAAAAGCCAAACGCAGCCATTTTGTGGCTGAGCGCAAGGCAAATATTTTTGTGCTGCCGGCGTCGGCAGCGACGTCGCTGCGCAGACGCCAAGCCGCTGTGCCCCTTCGGCGTGTGGCAAGTGCGCAGCTGCCAGGAGAAAGCCAACAACAACGCGCCCTCTCACGGTCCGTCTCTCTGGTTCTCTGGAGCGGCTCTCTCTAAGCCGCCGTCGTCGTCGCCGTCGCGTCGATGTCGCCGTCGCCGTCGCAGTCGCTGCTTTCCCCTCGCAGCGAGCAGCGGCAACAAAAATGGCAGCGTTGAAATATTTAACGCCGCTAAGTATGCTACGAAAATACATCCCAAAAGCCAGTGCCACCGACAACAGCAACAACAACAACCAACAACAACTGCTGTACAATTTAAAATTATTGCAACAACACGAAAAACAAAGATGATGAAAATGAAAATATTTTGCGGCAGCAAAGGCAATGCGAGGCGTTGCTGCGTGTGACAGCAGTAGCAGTCTGTGTGAGTGTGTGAGTGTCTGTCTGTCTGTGTGTGTGTGTGTGTGTGTGTGTGTGTGTGTGTGTGTGTGTGTGTGTGTGTGTGTGTTGAGCACTTAAAGCTTTAATTGGCCCCCATAATTATGTCGCACTGTGGCAACAACAACAACAGCAACAACGGGAAACTTTAAAGCAGCGCCTTTAAACAACAGGCGCGACTCTTGAGCTGCGGTGCTGCCAACTTGGTTTGTTATGGGGTTTGCAGTTGGCAGCTAAGTGTTGCAAGCTGCCTTTTAAAGACAATAAGGAACTCTATAAAAGCTGTGAATAACAGAATGGAAGAATAAAGAACGGAATAAGTACGCGTTAAAGTTAAAGTTTCACAATGAATTGTGAAAAAAACTAAATAACCATAATCTTTAATTCAAGTGTTTAACAGACACACTTAATATAGTTTTGAGTGTTGTGAAGCAGCAAAAGAAATCAGTGCTAAAATCTAAACAAATGAGCTGAATTATTAAGCAAGAAAAATTGACACTAAAATTGACATTAAGATAATTTTAGGTGTTGAAAAACTTAGAAAAAATATATCTCAGATTAAACTTAAAGAAGATTAATCAGAAAGAAACAGATACTGACAAAAAAAATAACACCAAGTCCCATATTTGTTTAGGTTTTAGTGTTGCAAAGCAGCTTGGAATGGGATCTTAAGTGCTATACAAGCACAAAAACCAAAACAAGAAGTTCCTGCACTATTTATTTAGAAAAATATACAAGATATATTCAAAAAAAAAAAAAACAAAATGCTTTAAATAAGACGAGCATTTATGGTTTCTTCCAAATTGTTGCCCTCAGGTACGCATTGAACTGAAGTGCTTTGCCAGCTTAGCTTCATGAGAAGTCAATTTGTGTGTGTGTGTGTGTGTGCGTTGTGTGCTGTGTGTGTGTGGGCGCGCTAGCTGTGTTTTCCTATGCATGCGCTTTGCGTTTTGTGTAAATATTTGGCAAGCATTTAGCTGTGGCGTTACCAGCGCTGAAGCGCTTGCTAAAAATCAAAACAAGAAATAAAAAAGAAGCAAAATTTAACAATATCAACAAAGCGCATTAACAGCAGCAGCTGGCAACAACACCAACAACAGCCACAGTGCTGAAGCACTAATATCAAGAATTAGAATAACAAGCGAAAAGTTATTCCCACGATAATTTGAATGGCAAATATTTCTATATCAAACTATAAACAATTAGTGCAAACAAATGCAATGCACAGCGCGGCCAAAAATTAAAATATTTTCCCAGAGCAACAACAACGAGAACAGCCAAAACAACAGCAACAACAATTGCGTTATAAATTGCGCCTAAATATACCCAAAGCGTAAACAGCCGCCTAGTTCCAACTAACAGGACCCAACCCCCCTCACCCGCCCCCCTGCACTCATACTGTGTTTTGTTCAACACGTACAACGCGTCGTATGCGCAATTTTGTATTTATTGCTGATATCATTAGAGCGAGGCGTGTGTCCCTTCAAACAAAAAAAGCCCAAAAACAATAGCCCGGCTCGTTGAGAATCTCCCCCCCCCTCCCCCTTCCATTCGCCATCAGGCGCAATTAGCATAGATGAGCCCCCAGCGAACGGAAGAGATTTACGATTGGGGCTGGGCCTTCACTTACCGCTCAGCGAATTGTGGCCGCAGGATGGCGCCTTGCCCAGCAGATAGTCGTCCTTGCAGATAAACTTATTGTCATCCAGCACGTAGAGCTGCTCGCCGGTGCTCAGCTGCTTGCGGCAAATGCAGCACGTGAAGCAGTTCAAATGGAACACCTTATCCCTGGGCTTCCGCACCAGATCCGATGGGGCAATACCCTGGCCGCAGCCGCTGCATTTGGTGCCGTAACGTCTAAATAAATGATGAAAATGAAGCGGATATTAGCATATAGACATCTAGATATTGACAATAGACAATTGAGATTATAGCTTATATTATTATATTATATTAAATTTAATAAAAGTACTTTTTCCTTAATTTTAAATCTGTTTTTTTAATTTATATTTTATTCCTCTTTTAGAACTTTGATAAATAGCCTTACTCGCATTTTCCTTCCTTTGTACGAGATTGAGGATAAAAAGAATGAGGATAAAATTAAAAATGCTTTTTTTTCTTGGAAAGCCTTTAAAATTAATTTGCATCGCTTAAAAATAATTGTTACAATTAAAATAGCTTTTAATTTTCGACATTTTGATTTACCGCTAAAAATGATTTAAAGCGATTCGAATGAAAAACTTAAACATTCGGACGAAAATTGCCAGTCAGTAAAACCAGATTTACATAGAAAAAGAATTTGTTAATGTCATGAATATATTTAAATAGGATTTACAGTTGCGTTATGACCAATTATCATTACGTTAAAACTTATAGAGTTGGGTAAATGTGGTTCCCCAAAAACCGAGCAGCATCTCCAGAACTATTCATCGAATCAGTTTCTTAGCCTCAAAGTGTCGCCCGCGATTCTCGATTCACAATAGACAATAGACTAAATCGTGAATGGGATTGTTCAGGGCGTATTAGCCTGTGGCTGGCAACACTTGACTTGGCCAGTCTTGGCTATTGTTGTTGTTGATTGGCTGCACGAGGGCCGAGGGTTAGCCAGCGCCCGTTGTCCATTGTCCCAGTGGCCTTTGTCAGTTGTCAGTTGCCCGTTTGCAGCTGCATTTGATTTTATTTGATTTGTGCATGTGTTTTGCATGTTAATTGATTTCGCTTCTAGTTTCGTTTCTTTTCTTCTATTTTTTCCAATTAGAAAAGGTTCTATGCAAAATGAAATCAAATGGAAGCGCACAAAGGACACGCGGCTAACGTTTGCCCTGCAGCCAAAGCTAAAGAGTCCAAGCCAGAACTGAAAGCTGATAGCCGAGCCAACATCCAATACTTGACTTGTATTCTTCAGGTTAATTGCTCTGCCTTTGCTTTGCTGATTGATTGGCTCGTGCTCTGATTTGACTGTCCATTAAGGGACCTATTACCAGTGCATATATCCCAACTCCCTGCCCCTCGACACCTACCTGAAGAAATCGTTGCGACAATACAGCTTGGATTCGCGGCTGAAGCATTTGTCCGTCAGCGGCTGCAGGCATTCGCAGCACCTCACGCAGGACGCGTGCCAGGCTCGCTCCAGGACATTCAGCAGAAATTTGTCCAATATGGGCTTATTGCAGCCGGCACAAGGATCGCCAACGCCGACCGGCGGCTCGCTGCGACCTATGGGCGGGACCGAAAAGAAGGAGAGAATTAACATTTTAAAATCAAATATTTCAAATTTTACAAATTACTTAAATTATATTTTATAATTTCAAAAAAAAAAATATGACATCTTTAGAATTTATTTAAGTGTTGTTTTTTTATGCTGATTGTAACCAGCACAATCGATTAAAAATATAAATTTGCGATTCTAAATTATTGTAATATATAAAATGTGCTGGGAGCACATTATTTTTTGTAACAAAAAATTCTACAAAAATGTATTTGCCGTAATGCTTATATTTAGAGGAAAAACCATGACCAAATAACATAATATAACTAACTTTCAATAGCTTTTAGTCTATCTAGCTTTATAACTGATGAAGATATAGAGATTTAACGCAATATTAATCCATTAATTTTAATTTAAACCTACAGAAATAAAATTGTATAAACAACGCCGTGTTGAGTTCAACTTTTGTTGCAACTGATTCATAAATGATATTTAAAGTTTTTATTGATTGGCAACAAGAGCTGGCCAGAAAACAAAAGGGTATAATTTCATAGAGAAGGCGGAATTCCACATTATGGAAAAAGCAAAGAGGTAAATGTGGCTGCGAAAGCAATTTCGAAAAGTATTCCAGCCAATTAGGAAACTGTTTAGAAGTATTTTCATTGGCTTGGCCGCAGTGGCAAGCGCTTTAAAATGCCATCAACGAAATTGGCTTGAAGTGAAAAACGGAGCTCGAGTGCTTTTGTTGACCTTTGTTATAATGTGCTCTCGACTGTTGTGCGCCAAAATCCTTTGAGGCGCAAATTAGCACCTCGCAGGTGCCTCAAGTAGGGGGCGGTGGGAGGGGGCGCTCATTAAGCTTGCACACGTGTGCGTGTGTGGGTGCGCAAATGAGCAGTGCTTGTCTGGGCGCAAACATTTGACGTGCACTGTGCACGCAACACAAATTTACAAATGCACAAATTAACAAATGCACAAAGGGCGAAGGATGGTATGGGGGGGGGGGATTTTACACCTGCACACTTAGACAAATTTGGCAAACGCACACAGTGGCAGCACCCGAGGGCTGCCCACTCATTTGCACCTTTTTCAAATTGAGTGTCCGACTGAGTGGCATATTTGCGCACAAGTGAATAACTTTGAATTGTGAATGGAAGCTGGCAGGCTGATAGCAGAAAGCTGAAGTTGAAGTTGAAGCCGCAGCTCGATTCCACCCCGGGGCCAGTTGGGGCTGCCACAGCCAAGCTGAGCTGGGCGTGGCACACACCCCGATAACTGCAACCGTATAATGATAGACGCCAAGCACGGCCCGAGGGCTGCTTCCACTTCTTCTTCCAGAGACCATAGTTCACAGTCTGCCTCTCTCCTCTGCCATCGGCTCGCCTTCTGCTGCTCCAGTCAATCAGTCAATGGGCAAAAGGCAAGGGGAAGCTGCGCTCTGCGTTGGCCGAAAATGCGAAGAAAAAAGTTGTTGCACCCACGGGGCATATTTAAGCCGGGACCGCAGCTAATATATGTATAGGCGGGGGCGTGGTCCAGCTTCGGCTTCAGTTTCGCATTCAGGTAAAAGACCGGGCAGACGGGCTGTCTGTCCGTCTGTCTGCCTGTGTGTGCGTGTGTGTGTGAAATTTATTTTCATTCAAAAAGTTTTGCACTTTATATGCTCAAGCAGCCGGAATGGGTTGAGTCCAGTCAAGTCGACTGGAAAGGGTTGCCAAGACAAGGAAGGGGCGGGGCGGGGGGAGGGCGTGTTCTATGTCCTCATATCCTGGCTAAGCCTGGCCAGCAGCAGCTCCAAGCGAGCGCATTAATAATGCTATTAAAGACGAGTTTCATGTTGCTCATACGCCCCGAGTGACAGTAGCCAAAACGAACGAATGAATGAATGAATGAATGAGTGAATGTACGGACAAATGATGAACTAGCTAACAAACTGACAGCCAGCGCTCTCTTCATAATAAATGAGCGACTGACACACTGATTGATTGACGAATTGACTCATTCCGAAGCCAAAGAGGGGCCACAAACCCGGCAACAGCCAGGCCATGAAGCAGGAGCCGGAGCTGTGGCGAGGGGGCGCGGGAGGGCTCCGGAGTGGGTACCAGACCTCGCATATGTCAAAATTGACGGATGTTATCAATCATTTTATGCCGCTGCAGACAATTTTTAATGAAGGTTATAGACGTTTATAGACAGACAGACAGTCGAAACGACGGCAGCAGGCAACAGCAACATCAACAGCAACATCAACAGCAACATCAACAGCAGCAGCACCAACAGCAGCAGCAGTTGCTGCAGTCCACAAAGCTTTTCAGCTCAGGTTAAACGGTTGCCTCACTACATCATCATCTTCCTCATCTGCCGCCTCTTCTTCTTATCATCATTCGCTCTGCAGTGGTATTTGTTGTTGCTGCTGCTCTTGTGGGGCGTCTCCACTGGCTGGCTAAGTTTGCAAAACGTAAATGAAACAGCAGCTGTTCCACAAACTGTTCTCTCAACGCGCTTAAAGAGTTTGCAGGTTCGATAAGAAAAGTTCTTGGAACAAAGTTTTGGGCGCCCAACTGTTTTTTTTTTTTCTGTTCTTGTTGCTGCTTTTTTTCGTTCTGCCTTTGACTTTACACTTGCCGGTCTTCTATGCGATTCTCAGTCACTTTTCATGCTCAACTTTTCAAGAATTATATTTATTCTTAAATTAAATATCTTTAGCATATTTAAAGGTCTGCCATTTTTATGAAAAATATCCAGAATTGCCTTGTTATTATTCATTTTATTTTCCAGTTAATCCTAAATCCATATCAAATACTATTTTGCAAGGGCTTTGAGCTTTTCAATTGGATTTAATTGAAGAAAGCTGGGAGAGTGCGACACTCGAAATATGTTCAAATACTGGCAGGTAAAAATCAACTGCAACTGATTTTGCTGATCTTTTAACGTTAAAAAAGCTCGCTGAAAAAGCTTATTGAAAGTTGCTTGCTTGCTTGCAGACGCTTTATTTACTTTCAGCGCGAGAGCATTCGCTGTTCGTTGTCAATTTGCTGTTTCTTGCTGTTGTTGTTGTTGTTGTTGACCGTTGCTGGTTGTTGGTTGTCGGTTGTCGCCTTTGTCGCTGCCTTCGTTGCTTCTGGCGCGTTTTTAAAACGCGACAAATTGTTGTTTGCGGACGCCGCCGTCGCTCAAGCTGCCGCTGATGCTCCTGTTGTTGTTGTTGCTGTTGCCGCTTAAGTGTCGCAATTTAAATATTGTTGAGTGCACTTTTGGCTACCGTTGGCCATTTATTTTACGCTGAAATTTATGTAACGATGTGGAAAAATTGCCGCTACTGCTACTGTGGCAAAGGGGAGCATGGGGGGCACAGCTCTAGGCGACAGAGCAAGCGGCCAACTTGACTGTCAACAAATGATTTGTCATCCTGCTCGCACACCAGCACTCTCGCTGCCGCTCTCTCCCTCTCTCACTCTCTCTCTGCCTTGAATGGCAATCGCAATCGCAGGTTCATGGATCTGTTTTGGCCACTGTGCAGCCATTGACCGCTGGCAAGGAGAACGAAGCACGTACAAAGCATTTTGCACAACATTTTCCGCGCTCAACAAAGGCCAATAATTGTGTGTCCAGGCAGCAGACTCGACTCCCAGACCCACACAGACCTAACTGCATTTATAATGCAGCAGCAGCAGCAGCAGCTTCTTCATGGCTCGCTGGGCTGGGCCGGGCAACACCCAAAAGGCCAGCCCCAAAACACAGCAAGAGGCAAGCATGGATGGACGATAGCAGCAGCAGCAGCAGCAGCAGCAGCAACAACAGCAGCTGCCTGGCCAAAACAATATAAATATACAATAGCAACTACAACAACAATGACCAGCAACAACTTTTTGCTCAGCTTCGCCGCGGACTGTGAAAAATTCATTCGACATCAGCGCAAAAAAATCTGCTTCAGCTTTTGTTGCAACTCTGGCCAAAAGCACTTGTGCTGCCTGCTGCGCCATGTTGGTTACGCCTATAGTATAAATCTCCACCCAAGCAACCCACCTACCCCCTGCATCCTGCACCCTGCACCCTGCCATCTGGCCCCTGCCCTCCTCGGCCCCTTATAAAACGTGACTAAAATGTTAAAGCCACAAGAAAGAAAATCCAAACCAGCAGCCGTCGCTCAATCGCAATCATTTTTTTTCTTTTTTTTTTTTTGCTTTTTTCTTTCCATTTTCGACAGCAAATCTTATGCAAAAATCCAAATAGAAATGCAGGCAGCACAGAAAAAAAAACAGCCGAAAAAAAAACAGAGAAATGAAATGAAAGCAAAGCAGAAAAGTGAAAGATATGGCGGCGAGAGGTGGGAGGCGTACCAGTAGCATTTGGTTGGATGCGGCGTATGCGTAATGCCATTTGCCAGGCAGCTGCAACTGCTTTCGGTTAGTGTTGGGAAGCGACGTTATATTTATAAGTTTTTTTTTTGTCCATTTACGAATGCTAATGAGACTCCCAAGACGCCAGAACAGAACTCGGCGGCAACTCCAACTAAAAGGAAAACGGATTAGCAAGCGTAGCGCAGAGTGACTTTAATCGAAGACGGAGTGCTTGAGAAGCGCAGAGAGAGGCAGAGAAAGCGCACATGGCAAAGCAGTAACTTTGCAAGCTCTGCATTTTCTAAGACCTTAAGCAGTGCTGTGGAAAAGCGCTTAGACAAATGCTAACTTCTGGTAGTGTTAAGTGAATTGCAGCAGAGCAAGGGTTTGAGAAGTGCATAGAAGAGCCGCAAATGCGTTTATTGCAGTTCAGCTTTAATGCGCTTTCTGTTACTTCACAGACTGCAGCTATATTAAAGCTCTTTAAGAATATTGGAACCGAAGCGCTTTACTTGAAGTGAAAGCTTAAGATCACTCTGAGTGGATTACATTGCATTGCATTATTGTTAAAAGGAGAAGTGAACAAAAGCTCTACTTGACCTGAATTCGGATTATAAGAACTTTTAACTTTCAGAGTAAGCTACACATATAATATAGAGATATACTCTGGTAGGTTTTAATGGCTATGTCACCTATCTAAAGCATTCCCCCTTTGCCCATGGTCTGCGCCCTCGCCCTGTTTCAGGCATCTTTGATGCGGGGCCGACGGTTCTGGGCCTTGGCTACTTGTGCTGCTATTTTTAATGCGATTCGTTGCGGCTGATTTGACATTTTGATTACATTCACCAACGTTTTGGGTATGGCAAATTAGTAACTCACATACACACATGCGCACACACGCACGCACACGCTGAGCGTTCCAGGCCAATATGTAAATTTTTACATAAATGTAGAAAAATCCATAAAGAATATTTAATGTTGCGTTTCGCGCGGCTGAGGCCAAAGTTTGTCGCCGTCGCCGTCGTTGTGGTTGTTGTTTGTTGTTTGTGGTTTGTTGTTGTTGTTGCCGTTGTTGTTTCGCTTGTTAATATGCTTGAAATATTTATATGAACTTAACACCTATTTCTGCGGCACTTTTATTTTTCTTTTTCCCTTTGTGTTTTTATTCCTGCTCACGTTAAACTTGTTAACATTTTAATTACATAATTAGTTGCGATTTTGGGCCACATGTATATTGAATATTTATGACTTGATATTTCTCTTGTTTCAATGTAACTGGATTTATTCGTTAGACAAAAGTTAATACCGATATTTATCGATATATTTGTGTAGCTGATAATTTGATCAACAATTTCCATTTCAATAGAGATTGTTAGCGAGATTTGAGTTTCTTGCAAAATCGCTTATCGATATAAAGTTACTGATCGATATTTTCAAAACAAATTTCTATCGATATTGGTTTCATTTTGAATATTTTCATAACTGATTATAACACATGCTCAACGCTTATTTGAAGTGCAGTCCGTGCTTTTTCAGTCGTATTGTGAATCGCTTATCGATATAACATTATAAGTAGTTGTCATTACATGGCTATAAAAATGCCCTGCATGTTTCTTCTTCTCGTGCATTGTCTTTCTTTGTTTTAGCTGATTTTCTATCCCTTTCTGAGCGATTTGTTCCCGTTTCCTCTTCTGTTCTTTTGTTTTCTTTTTGCAGCTTTGAGTGAGCTTCAGCCATTTTCGCCATGTAAATTTTATATTTATATTTTGCTACACACAATCTTACATGTTGTTGTTGTTTTTATTTTATGCGCACACAAGATACAAAATACGCCTCCTTTTCTGTAACTCATGCATATAAAGTATCTGCTAGATACACAAGCGTACAAAGCGACATGAAAGTGGCTGTTGTTGTTGTTGTTGTTGGGGAGTGGAGTGCAGTTGGCGGCAAGGGGGCGCCGCGAGGGGTGGCTTACTGCAGCAAAGGAGCTGCTGAAGGCACAGAGTGAGCCGAGAGAAGGCGGCGGCAGCCAGAAGCCATCGCCAACGTGGTCGTCCCCATCGCGAAACTGTTTACTTTGCCATTATATTTCCAAAACCAAAACCAGAGGCGGCTGCCAGTCAGCTGCCCCGTCCCCTTCCCCTCTCCGAATCCTGTGCCAAGGCACAGAAACAAAAAAAAAAGTAAAATAAAATAAAATAAAATAAAAGTATCTGCAGCTATCGCTCTTTGCCTATCAGCTGCCTTATATCTGTGCCCCCCTTCCACCCCATCCTCAACCCTGTTGTCCGCCCATGACAAACCAACACACGAACAAGTTTGTTTTCTCGTTGTTGTTGTTGTTGCTGCTTTGTATTAAAATTCATGTTGCGTTGCAAAATGTGAATGCGAGACAGCAGGGGAAAAGCCGGCGCAGCGCAGAGACAAAGAAAGAGATGGAGATGGCGATGGCGATGGAGATGGAGTCTCCACACACACACACACACACACACACACACCAAAGTCTTGACTTGGCATTGAAGATTTTTTTCTTTTCGTTTTGCTGCTTGATTTTTTGCATTTTCTCGATGCGCTCTCTGGGGAGCTGAGGGCTCAGCAGGTTGCAGGCTTCAGTTTTTTCTTTTTATTTTTGCACATGTCAAAAGCGGCTTATTGTTGCTGTTGTTGTTTTTGTTGGTATTGTTGCTCGATCAGCCAGTCAACATAGCCATTAACATTTCCATTTCCATTTGCACAACCGCATTACCATACTCAGTGGCATGCCCCAGCCAGCTATCGCCATGCCCCTGCCCATTTCCATTTCCCATTTTGCGCCTTTTTTATTTTCATTTCTCTCGCTTCTCGTTCTCATCTTCATAGTCATCAGTCTGGCTGCCATCGTCATCAACATTGTCGTCAGGACGCACAGATTTTTATAGGCTCCAGAGTTTTTCCATATCAACAGCACAGTCAAAGCACTGTCTGACTGCGTGTGCGTGTGTGTGTGTGTGTGTGTGTGTGGGCGTGTGGGTGTGTATGAGAGTGCGAGAGTGCGACCTCCAGCTCGCTTTTGGGTGGTTCAGTTGGTTTGCGCCCACTCGTTTCACAGCTCTCGCAGCCCTCGTGTTGTCGTTGTCTCGCCTCGCCTCCGTTCGTGTCGCGCTCCCCGTCCCCATCCCGTCCCCGTCCCCAACGCGCCCCTTGTCACCGTTCAGCTGTTGTTGCTGTTTGCGTTTGTCAGCAGACAGATAGCCAATGATAAGCCTTAGCGTATGAGTGATGTGCTCCTGTCCCGGCCCGACTCGGGCCAAACTGGCCTGTGTCATCCACCCTGTTGTGTAGCCACCCCCACGGAACCACCCAACCCAGGCCCAGCTCGTAAAGGCAAAGGTATTTTAACCCAAGTCTCATATTTTTTATGGCTTTGACTCAAGATGTTTTACTTCGAGCGCCCGAAAGGTAGTCGAAGGTAGCCGAAGGCAAAGCTTAGGCAATAATTACTGAAGGCTGGCTAAGTGCCTATATTTGTAATGCGCCTGTCAAAGTTAACAAGCACTTTTACACACTTGATATTGGCTATTTAAATTGCACGGCAGTTCATCTAATTGTCGGCTATTTAACTGGAGTTTATAGGCATCAAATAAGAGCAACGATTTTAATTATTAATTCAAAAATTTCTCCACTCAATCATTCAGGTTTTGTCAAACACAGCTTTAGCATGTTGTTGACAAAAGGTCGAGAAAAACTTTAGAACAACTTTATTAGAAGAGCATTATATGATGATGCTTATAGCAGCAATAATTTGTTTGTAAAGCGAAAGCTTAAAGAGTTATTTATTGAGAAAACACAATTAAAATGTTGTACTATTATTTATAACGTAACTTTAACTTAATTTAAATATAAGATGATGTAAGGCAACCAGAAATATAAAAATAAATTTTATTATATTAAATAAAGCAACAAAAATTCAATTATATTATATTATATTATATTATATTATATATTATTATTATTTATATATTTCTCATGTATTATATTATACCAAATTTATATATTTAAAGACATTGAAGTCGTAAATTGCAAATGAATACAGAATTCGATGTATACTCTACAATAAAATACATAAAATAGCCCGAATAATGTGTTCGGCATTTTCTAAAGACAATATGTCTCCGACTTCATATTATATTTTCAGATTATGTGGCTAGCAAAATTTCTAGACTCGATTCGAGTATTCATTTATAATTCAAAAAAAAAAAAAAACAGAAAAAAAAACAAAAATAAAGAATTGAATTATTTGTGCAATGTCTGTGCCCCACCAAAAAAGCCACAGACGACAGAGCGATCGTTGACAGAGCCGCCAAAACCGCTTGGCCGCCCCACCCACCGCCTATCCCCAAACTCCCCCCCCCCCCCACACACACCAGCGCAACCTTTGTTTGGGTGCATGATGTGGTGCGGCTGATGTCGCTGACGTTGCTTGTTTATTTTGTTAATATCAATGGAGTTGCGACAGCGCAGCCATTACCCTTTGCACACACACACACGCACACAGGCTGCTGAATGGCAGTCAACATTTGATGTGGTCGCTGGGGTCGCTTTGACATTGCCTATCGGCTCCACACGTATATATATAAATATATATATATATAAATATATATGTATATATATATATATGTATAAGTATTGTATATATATATAAATATACATATATATTTCATATATATCTTTAAATATATATATATATATTGCTATAGCTATTGCTGGCTTTTGTTGCAGCAGCAGCAGCTGGCAGCAGCCACATTGATTGATTTTAAATGCTTTTGGTGTTGGCGATTCATTTAAAATTTATGTATTTGTAAATTTGCATTTTTCAATATTTAATGTGGCAGACACTGCAGTTACGCACACACACACACACACACACACACCCTGCCCCTGCTCTTACACCACTGCAAGTGCTGCCCGTTTAGCTGAATGACTTTGGCAGCGTTTAATGCGATTAAAGGTTTAAAGTTTTGTGCCAAATACAGCGTATGGCCCAAAACTCCAGGCTGACCCCCACTCTCCCCCCACTTCGCCTACTGCCTCAGCTGGCAGCTGCAAAGAGCAATTTGGTAAATTTGCAATTGCATTTCGACAATGGGCCGGGCTCAAAGCACGTTGCCTCCGATGCCAGATGCGATTCCAAATCGCTTTGATTTGCTAACTGGGTTAACAACAACGAGCGTTGCAGGCCATTTTCTTGGTAGCATAATATTATGCATATTCTAATTATAAGCGCCCCTGTCTCTTTCCCTCGCCTCTTCGCTCTATCGCTCTCTCTCTGTCTCGCTCTCCATTGGTATATACAAATGTATCTATGCGCTCTTTGCCTATCAAATGTCTTATAATTGGTTTTCACATTAATTTTGCAAATTTATTGCCTTTAAATGTGCACTTCCCCCACCCCGTTTGCCCCCCCCCCCCTTCGCCGCCCTTTGGGAATGCAATTAATAATAAACAACATGTGAGAAATTTGTTGTTTGATTTTGACAGCCAAATGATATTTGAAATCAACTCTTAAAGTTTGCCTGCTGACCGCAAAACTTTGGCCAAATTTGCTGCCACCCTACAGCGCGTCCAATCTTATGACCCCATCCCACAACGCCCCCCCCCCCTTCCCCTCTTCCACCCCCATGGACATCACGTTGGGCCATTAGCTTCATAAGCTGCCGCATAGTCCGCGATAAGCGCAATTTATGCGCTGCTCCGATTCTGGAATTCGCCTTGCTGACTCTTGCCGAAAGTCAAACACCGAAAAAGGGAAATACGAAAATAGGAAAATACTGAATATACAGAAATTTCTTATCGCCATATCTCGGGTTCAGTCGAGCGATTTTGTGACAAAGCATTAACCTTGAATGCGACTGCACGTTGTTCCAGCAACCCTTCGCGGCGAGTGGGGAGAAGGGCGCGGGGGGCGGGTGGCGGGTGGCGGGTGGCATTGGCCTGTTTTTTGGGGTGGCAAAGTCAACCGAGGACATCGCTAATCGGCACCAGCATCAGGAGCAGCCTCTAAATCTTGCCCAGCTGGCGATAAGGCCGCCGAATATGCAGCACCCGTCAACTGGTCGCGAATGCAAAAGGTTTCTGATTTCAGGGCTCATATCCAGAGATAAACAAGACAAAAAAAAGAACCATTTGTTCGGTTGGCCAGCAGTTAAATAATATCCACATTTCGAATGGAAAAGAAAATGAAAAATGTATTTTTGAATAACTTCCAAGTATATATTTTGGGTCTTTATGCAATTTTCAGGACATGCATGAACCTCTTTCAATTTTGGGCTGAAGCTATTCAAAAGTTCAAAAAAAAAAACCTAATCTGTGTTCGCTTTAAATTGTTTTTCAATCGATATTTAGGATATTTCCCAGAGCTAGTCGTCCTGATCAAGTATATAGACACTTTCTTCTGTTACATATATTTGCATAAGAGAAAACTATCACAAGGGCAGAACAACTACATAGTTATTTTCCATCATTAGAGTTGGAACTTGAATAGTTAAATTGGCTGAATAAGCACAAAAAGGAAATAAATAATTTAAAATTTTATTTAACATCTAAATGCGAATATACAACTACAAGGCATATTGCAAGCGGGTGTATCCGACTAAGCATTACTCGTTCACAGTATAATATAGCTTAAAACAGTCGAAAACGTTCTCAATGATTATTGCTATTTTGGAAAAATATCGCTTTTGGTAATTTATGGGGGCGAGAGTGGGCGTGGCACTCGACAGGGGAGGTCATCCGAAAAGTGTTTGCCAATTTTGGTGACTCTAGCCGTGGGAAATACGGAATTTCACGGCTTTTAACGATTTATCACGCCCCCAGTGGGCGTAGCCAAAAAATCTTCACACTTTATCTGATGCGGGTATACACGAGAATATATATAATATATATATAAGTTTTAAATCCCCAGCTCAAAAGCTCAAAAAAAAAATATACGTTCATACGGATAGAAGGACATTGCACATAGATATAGCACAAACAAAAAAAAATTCTTTTCACATTTTCCTCGTGAAGGAATATAAAAATAGAGGTAATAACAGTTCTTAACATATAGCAAAAACTGGACACTTAAAAATTTCTCTAAAATAGAAATTGAGTGCTACGTCAATCTATGAATACCGACTATATTCTATTTAGAAATATTCGAAAGCGGCTTTTACAGTGGCTTGGGTAAGTTGAGGGTTCGGTTTGGTTCAGTTCGGTTTGGTTCGGACGGGCCTTGGGATTGTGGAGCAATTCGCCACGGTTCGTTGCCAGAAAAATTTCACATTTACGCTGCTCTTAAGTAACGACGACGACGGCGTTGCCGCCCGCTGCTTCTTCCTAATATACACACACACACGCACACATGTGTATTGTTGTTGTGTTGTTCGCGCTGCGTTTTGAAGTTTTGCCGCAAATGGTTGGCCAACAAAGGCAACAACAACAACAAACGCGACACGTGTATGCGCGCGATTTTGATTAATTAATTTGCATATGAGCATTAAAAAGTAAAAACGTGCCTTAAGTTGTTGCTGCTGATGCTGATGCTGCTGCTGCTGCTGCTGCTGCTGCTGCTGATGATGATGAGAGGGCGCCTGCAACATGTTGCTGCGGCGTGTCAACAACGACAACATGCTGTCGTGCAGGCAGCAATGCCTATAAATACAATTTGCCGGCGAGTTCATAATGCAGCCATAATCAAATTAATAAACGCACAATAAAAACGCATAACAAATTGCCGCTCATTGAGAGGCGATCGCCGAGAGATCTTTTCAGGCCGCAAGCAGAGACAGAGACAGGGGCGAGGCGTGCTTGTAGATGAAGATGGAGACACACAGCGCTAGGGCGAAGGTGTTGCAGTTGCCGTTCCTGTTGTTGTTGCTGTTGCCGCGATCGGCAAGCAGCGACAGCAGCAACATTACACGCATCATTATGTTGAGCGTTTTTCGGTTATTGATGATATGGACTCGGTTCACAGGGACGCCCGCACCGTCTGCAATGCTTCACTTGCTCCGGCAGTGCCCAGGCACACACAGCTCCAGAGAGAGAGAGAGAGAGAATGCGAGGCAGAGTAAGAGAAAAACACACATCGGAGCCCAAGCAACCAACAAAAATTCAAACACATTTGGGCTGAACTTTATCAGGCAGTATATTTGTCTATGAATTTGTCTATGTGAATATTATATTAGCAGTATAATAATACACCGCTTCGATCCAAAAATATTGGCCGTAATACGAAACGCCGTAAATCGAAACAGAAAAAACCTTAATCAAAGACTAACAATAGAAAATAGACTTCCTTTTATACTTATTTAATAAAAAATAGGCCGCTAATTGAACTTTTGTATAAAAGATGCAGAGGCCGAGTAACGGTCGTAAAGCGAGGTATGGCTGTATATACATACATATAAGCTAATATATAATATTTATATAGAAAGTTTAAATTCATCTGTATAGTATATAGGTTTATCTGACGCCGTATCAGCGATCGAATTTCGTTTTCTTGAGATTAGATTGGGGTTCGACAAAAATGAATACTATATGCATACTTATTTATTTGTATTCCTATTCATTTTAGAATTGATCACACAATAAACACAAATACACAGTAGAAAAATATTTCGTACTAAACTATGTTTAAAATTCTTAAATTCTTGAAATTTGAATAGGTTTCGTGCCATAATTGATGGTAATATTTTAGAATAGAGTCTAATACACGATTGATTCGTCAAGTCAATCCCATAAAATCTTAGAATAAGTACGAATTTCTTAATTTCAAACCAAACTACTTGATTTTTGTAGGAGAAGCTAATTTTATTTAGAATATTTATAAATATCTATCAAAGCATTAAAACTGTTAGTAAAACAAAAGCGACTGCAGCCAAATGAAGTTTCCTTAACTTTTTGATGCCTCGAGACTTGTATCCCAAATTCATTTGTGTTTGGTCAGCGACATATTTGTCGGGTGGCTGCCGCTGCTGCGACGGTGACAGCGACAGCGACTGCGACTGCGACTGCGACTGCGGCTGTGGCTGTGGCTGCTGTCGGAGCACTCGGAACTAATCGCATTTAGCTGCGGTCATCTGCGGCGCGATCGTTTTTCTTGGGCGCGTTGGTTCCAGACGAGCGGGCAGAGCGGGCAAACCGAAGACAACCGGGAAGACAGAGGGGGAGGGGAATGGGGAGCGGGGAGCGCAAGGGCAAGACCCGGGCCCAGTTGCGCAGACGCTGTCCTGACTTGGACCAGCGACGCTTTGGGTTAAAGGTCATTACCACTCCCCCCGTGAAGCGACGGGACGCGACGGCTGCGTGAGAGCGCGTCAAGTGGCTCAATTGGAAACTGGCTACAAATTGTTGTTCGTTTTTATTGGTTGTTTTTATTGTTTATGGCCTTTTGTTGCTGCTGCTGCTGCTGCTGCTGCTGTTGTTGTTGTTTTCTGCCTCTCTGCTTTGGCGAATCTTTTGGTTATAAATCAATTCCTGAGGCTTTGGCTACCGTTTTAGCTACAGCTACAGCAGAACGAAGCGAAAGAGCTGAGCGGAAAAAAAACACAAACTTAAATAAATAAAACTCTTAAAAATATAATTAAAACCTAAACACTTGCCAGCTGTACACATTCAATTATAATTAGAAACAAAAGCTTTTTCTCGATGTTTTTTCCAATTGTTTGATTTTTTAATATATATTTGCAGGTCTGCTGCCGTTGTGGGTTCGCATTTCGGTTGCTCAGTTTGTGGTTGCCAATGCCCCGTGTCAAGTGTGAAACAACCTGTTGAGTGCATTTAATGTTGTTGCTGTTGTTGCCGGGGCAGTAAATCAAGCCAAAAAGGCGATAAGCTACACAAATGAATTGTGGGCCAACCGAAATGGTCACAGACAACAACAACAACAACAACAACAGCAGCAGCAGTAACTGGAAAAAAGCGCAATAGAACCTGTTGATGATGTTGGCAGCCTCCGCGCCCCGCAGTGGCTAGTGAATCCATTCGTGGACTTTCCGCTGAAAACTGTCTGCGCTTTTTGTTATTGTTTTTTTTTTGTTTTGTTTTTTTCCTTTTTTGTTTTTTTTGGTTCTACTCGAAGCCGAGTTGGAGAACTCGAGTTGTGCTTGCACTGAAATTTATGGCGTATAAATTATCTCACACGTTGACTATTGACAGCTTTAAAATAATCGTAAAACGGCAAAGAAATCATAAAAGAGCCACAGAGCACCACTGGAACCAGAACAGCCGCAGTCGCACCACCGAAGCCATTCAATGTGAATTACTATTTCAGCTCCGAGCTAAACTGCAAAAAAGAACCAAGAAAAAAGCAAAAAAAAAAAAAAATATACTGTCAGACAGGCGACGACGTTGGCCCCAAAGCATCGTCCTATGTGGCCATATCGTGGCATAGGCCAGACCCCGCAACCGCACCCGCACCCGTATCCGTATCCGCAGACCCTCCCCGCCGACCGCAGCCCGAGCTGGCTGCACAAAATGGAAAAGTTCCCAACAGTTGGGGGGCCCATAACTTGTATATTTGGGCGGCAGAGGGAGGGGGATTCGAAAACACTCGGAGACAGCCAGCGATAAGTATTCAATTCCTGACGGCCGTCAAATAATTTCAGCTAAGCCCCAAGTCGGCCCGTTTCCTTTCGAGCAATATGCCAAAGATCGGCAGCCATTAGCTACCCTATAACAGCCATGATTTATAATGCCAGTGCTGCCAATCTACCCCACTAAACGATCAACCTGTGCCCACTGCCTTTTAGTCCAATCAAACAAGTTTCATTTGGGTATTCCTTCAAGATTGAGAAGCGCGCAAATTTATTGCCCTTTTATGACATGAAACAAAAGAAATCAACTCAATCAGCTCGGAATTTAGATTTATATCATTTGCTTTTGCCATACGAAGTTCACTTCACAACAATTAAGCGTGTTTTTCGATGATAATTCTAATTAATATATAACACTTTCAGTCTCTGCTAAAAGCTACGATCACGTTTTTGTTTTTTGAATTAAGTAAGCCACGCTTAAGCTTTTAATGGTTTCTACAGGTAGCTTAATGGGCCCAGACACATCAAGTGATTAACAACATTTGTAACTTTTTTGAAATGTAAAGAAATACGCAAAATTCCATTGCAAGAGTTACGAAAAATGCGGAAATATTTAATTATTTATAGCTTCTTTTGTCACTTCTAGCTTTTGGCCAACGACAATATAAATATATAAATAGTGTTTACTATTAGCTATACTATTTATATATTTATAAAATGCAAATACAATTGTATATCAAGTAACTAAATATAAATTACATATTATTGTAAATATACAAATTTAAAAACTTTATTATTTGTTTATAAACATGTATTAATTTTCTGTTTATGATATTATCGTAATAAATTAATAAATTTTTTTCCGCTTTCTTCAACATAATATTATATATTCTTTTATTTGGAAGGTTTTGATACTATTAGTATTTTGATAAATAAGGAAAGCTAATTACATATTTGTTTCCTATTTTCTCAACTTTGCAATTGTATTTTGCGTATTCCACAGTAATACAAATAATATTAAAGGCTCATCAAAGCAACTCAGAATTTTTTTTTCAAATTGGCAGTTTAAAAGTGAATATCAGGCAGATATATTCTTCTTGAAATAGTTTATTTCTCATAATCGTATAGATGATTACCACGCCTTGGATCCCTAGAATAACTACAGCTCCTTTAATATATTATCTTATTGTTTAGATTAGCGTTGATATTTAAGTAGTTATTATTTGAACAGTCTTTCTGACAATTCTGAGAGTTTGCGTGTGCTTTTTGTTATTTTCAGGTGTTTTTATCTAAGAAGTTTAGGATACATGGATAGTCCATCTGCAGTTACTTCGATAGTAGGCCCGAAAAAAACACCTTCGGGAGTTGAGTAACTTTTTCTGCATATTTGTCCAGCAAAGTGCCCACAAATTGCGGCCACCCAGGGGAGAATGTGAGGCTGAGATTTTCTGTTTAGTGTCATTTCAATTGTTTTCGTTTTTGTTCGTTTTTTCTCGCATCTCAACAGCTCATTATGCTGGCTAATTTATAGTTGGGGCCACGCCCCCTCGGCCAGCTGGCAGAGGCTGTGCCCCCACACGCGAAATGCGCAATTCTTGGGGCTAAACGCGGCAGCTGCTGCCGGCTACGCTTTTTGTTCAATAAATCAAAGCAACTGGGCAAAGAAGCCATAGAATCGACTCGGGATTGCCAACTTTTTTTGTCTATTCTAGCAGCAATAGTTGCTGTCGTAGCTGCTGCTGCTGCTGTTGCACGCTCGTAAAGCGACTTGAGCAACTGTTGACCGTAAATATTATAAAGAAAATGGCGCATAAAAAATGCTGACGTACTCGGAACCGCATTGACGTTGACTGGAAGATCGGGCAGCAACGTGAGGCCACAAATATTGTTGCCTGTGGCAGCTTGAAGCTTCCAGGCAGTTAGTTAGCTGGCTGGGCCCACCTCATCATCATGATCTTCATCATCATCATCAACTCAGGACAGTCATAAATGTTGATGAACAGCAGGCGAACTTTGTTAAAGGCGTTGCTGCGCTTTTGTTGCTGCTGTTGGTGCTGCTGCTGCTGCTGCTGCTGCTGCTGCTGTGCAACGGCAACAACAAAATTGAAAAGATGCAACCAGAAGATACAACAAAAAAGGCTGCAAATGTTTTATGACTTTTGGCTGCGCTTTGTTCTATGTGTGCCCCATAGCCGTGCCCCATCTGCGGCCCGTCTGTGCCGTTGACAGCTTTGACTTTTGACTTCTTGTGCCCCTGCTAGGCACCCCCTTGCCACACTTGCAACGCCTGTCCGAAGCCGCAATTTATGGCTCGTCAGCTGGCAGTTGGCAAGTTGGCAAGTTGCAAGTTGCAAGCTGCAAGCTGCAAGCTGCAAGCTGCTAGTTGCAAGTCGGCAGTTTTATGGGCCGCTTTGAGTCCCATTTGGAGAAGTGCATGCACAAATCAGCAGGTTTACAAATTTGTTGACGCAATTTGTTGGCCATTTGGGCGAAAGCAAAAGCCAGAGGAACAGAAGCAGAAGCAGCGGCAAAAGCCGTCAACTGGGCAACAAAATGCAAAGTTTTTGGCTGACATTAAACAGTCAGCAAAAGTGAAAATTTGACATGAGAGCAAATGAAATAAAACAAAAGCAAAGCAGTCAAACAAACTACAGCAGCGACAACCAACAACAACAAGTACCAGCAACAACAACAATAACAACTTGCAGCAACAAGAAAACTTTTTGACAAGTCGAAGCAAACTTTTTGCCCGGCGAACACAAAAACTTGCAAAGCACACAAAATGGGCGCCAACGAAGAAGACAGCAGCAGCAGCAACAACAACAACGAGAGTCCAGTTGCCTGTTGGGCGCTTGGGGGTGGTGCGATACGACCCTGCAGCAAGTTCAAAAGTGCAAAACTTTGCTTCATGCTTAACCCAAAACAGTGCGCCAAAAAACTGACGAGACAAACTTTTCTGTCAGGCCAAATCACAATTTTAACCCATGTGCGCCCAACCACTTGGCCACTCCCCCCGCCTCCCACCTCCCTTGAAAATGATCCTGAAGCAACAATTTGCACACAGGGTATTTGCTGAATTAACCAGCTCAAGGCGAATCCTAAAGTCAGGCACATTAAAGCTTAAAGAATTTATAATATTTTTCCTTTAGGGAAATTTCTGCTTTAAAACAAACAATTTTATTATTCGATTTTTGGAACATTTAATTTGTGTTTTCTAATTTTTTACTTGTCTAAAATTTGGATCCTCGAGACACCCAACAATTGCAGAGCTTACTATCGAAGTAGAATTCTCTGGTATCTACGATCATAAAACGTCTTTTTTCCGCCACAAAAGGTTAAGCCCAATTTATAAATATCATAGGAAAAAGAAAAGAAAAACAATCTGGAATAAATATCTTTTAAAAGTTATTCCTGATAAGCCCTAGTAAACCATTTCGCTTTGATATAACACCTGAAGATAATCGCAAGGTGAAATTTAAGTGCCAAGTGGCTTGTCGTATACCGAACTTAAAGATCTTTTTTGTATGGTAGTTACTGATTCCTGGAATCGATCAGTGCCTTCTGATCTTTACTTTAAGCTCTATTATAGGCGATTTATATCTGAATTAATTGAATTGTGCATTTGAAGAGTTTGTCAAAGAAGAGTTTGTTTTGGAACCCAGTTCATATCAAGGAGAAGGAGGAAATTAAGCCGAACTCAATAAATGTTTTGAAATGTTTTTCGAGCTCAGCTCAAGTCTTTACGTAGATCAAACAAATTGATGCGATTTCATTGCCAACACTAAATGTTGTCCGAAAGGTTGTCAAAGCCGTCGCTGGCCTTAACCCATGCTGACCAGGCGCCGATCTTGAGCTGGGCCTTAACCCATGCGCGCCAATCGCCGGACTCACCTATATTGTGCTGGTTCGTGTGCAGGACCGCGCCGAATGCCATTAGATCCTTGACGGGTGGTGCTCGGCTACCGAGGGCGGCAAAACCGTCGCCCAGAAATGACGCCAGCGCGACAGCCCTGAGGGGCGCTTTGGATGCCTCGGTGAGAATTTTGTTATCGAATATATCGAAGCTGGGGGGCGAGATGATAATGGTCGCGATGATAATGGCACGCACAAACGCGACGAACGCGCGCACACACACGCACACACGCCGCACACACCCAACCGGCCAAGATGCAAGTGTGAGCGGGACAGAGATGGGGCGGGCGAGCGGGACAGAGCGAGCGAGAGAGGGAGATGCGTGGAGCACGTGTGTTGTTGTGTTTTATGCCGGCGGCAAAACACGCGACAGCGGGCAGCTGATTGCTGGTTGTTGTTGTTGTTGTTGTTGTTAATTCGTATTTGCTGTTGTTGTTGTTGGTATTTGTGATTTGTGATTTGTGTTTGTTTTGAACTTTCTTCTTCTTGCTTGTAATCCACTTGGCACTTTCTTTCGCAGATGAATGGGCGCTTGTTGTTGTTGTTATGCTTGTTGTTGCGGTTGTTGTCGTTGTGGTTGTTGTTGTTGTATTCCTTGGCAAGTAACTCACTTGAAAAAAACGTTGGCAACAAATTCTTGTGTGCTCAAAAAAAATCGAAACGCGACGCGGTCATAAATGGAAATCGAGCCAAAAGCGGGACGCGCAACGCGACGGGCGAGAACAAGGAGACCAAAGGGACAAAGAACAGCTGTTCAAAATCGTTTCTAGTTATGTATGTGAATCGTGTTCGGCTGCGGCTCTTGTTGTGTTATTTCGAAAGAACGGTAGCGGTAACGGTAAACGGTGAACGGTAACGGTACGTATCGATGTCGATGGCAATGTCGATAACGATAACGGGCCGCAACATGCGAGCGCACCACGCGAACGTCAAACAAAAACTGAAAACGGCGACGGCAGCAACGGGCAGCAATAGCAACGAGGCGAACACCAAACTCGCTGCGTCGACAGCGACGGCGACGACGACGGCGACGGCGGCAGAGCGGGCGCGAGCGAATGGCAATGCGAAGGCGAAACACAGCCAAACACAAACTAAACCGGTACACGAGCCCGATACCTGATGCTGCTGCTGCTGCTAGTGTTGCTGCTGCTGCTGCTGCTGCTGCTGCCGCTGCTGCTGCTGCCGCTACTGCTGCTGCCGCTGCCAGCGTCTGCCCTACCCCTTGGCTCTGGCCGTGTACGAATCGCATGCGCGCTCACTCACACAGACGCACGCACACACGCGCGCCGTGCTCAATGGCAAACAATTTCCCCTGCGCCTGCAGCCGCGTGCGCCAGAGCGAGACAACTAGCTGCCGCGCGCCGCTGCTGCAAAAATAGCAATGGAGTCTGTTGCTGACATTTGTCGCAGTCACATCGGCTGCGGCGACAGTTGCCGCTGCCGCTCCCGCTGCCGCAGTCGGCGTCGTCGCTTGCGGTTAGAAGGGGGCGTTGCTAAGCAACTGGTTTCGGTTTCGGTTTCGGTCTCATGGCAGAGGCGTTCGCATATCGCCGCCGCTGCTGCTGCGCATCCTCTCTGCAGGCAGCAGTCGATTGTCGTTGTTGTTGCTGCTGTTGTTGCTGTTGTTGCTGCTGCTGCTGCTGCTGCTGCCGCTGGTTGGGGCAGAAAGTTTGTCGAACCAATGGCATTTTTCAAAGTGACATTTGGCGCTTTTGCTCTTGTTGTTACAGTCACGTTCACGTTTGCCGCGCTGCCTCTGTCTGTCTGCGTGCGTGTGTGTGTGCTGTCTCTCTGTGTGCGTGAGCTGTTGCCTTGCCAAGGTAAAATGTCAAATGCTTTTGGACTGTCAACTGTTGGTCGCAACTTTTCTTACTTTTTTTCTGCCCATTTTTATTCTGGTTTTTTTTTTTCCTGTAGCTGTTTAAAGCGCAAGTTTAAGCAAAAGCGTAGCAACAACAACAACATGCATTGCTGCCGCTGCCAGCGTCTTGTCGTTAGCGTTGTCAAAGGCAGCAACGGCAGCAGCAGAGCAGAAAAAAATTCAACGCCCCTTTGGCGTTTTAACGCATTGGAGCAACAACAACAAAAAAGTGGCAAAAAAAAAAGAAGATAACACAAGACAAACGTATGAGAGTGTGTGTGTGTGTGTGTGTGTGTGTGTGTGTGTGTCTGTGTGTGTGTGTACATTTGGTATTCCGGCAGCGTTCGCATTTCGCATTCAACGTGACATGGTAATAAGCCAAAGATCAAGCGCAATAAAAAATGAGCAAAAAAAAAAAACAAAACCAAAATAAAACGCAAAAAAATACATGTTCGAAAAGCTGCAAAAAAATGCCAAACTTCAAATAGGGAAAGAAGAAGCAGCAGCTGCTTTGACACTCCCGAGAGCGAGAGTGAGTGAGCGAGCGAGCAAGAGATAGCGCCGCGCCGACCGAGCGTGCGAGCGAGAGAGCGAGTGCCTGAGCTTTGTTGTTGGGCAGTGGGTGGCGCCCGCTATCTCTACGTGTGTGCGTGCGTGTGTGTGTGTGTGTGCGTGTGTGTGCTCGTTGGTGTGAGCGCCATTGTCGTTTGCTGCTGTTGCTGTTGCTGTTGCTGTTGCTGTTGCTGTGGCCGGCAGCCGCTGCTCGCTGAGTGAGCGGCGCTTGGCGGCTGCTGTTGCTGATGCGGATGCTGATGCGGATGCGGATGCCGCTGCTGGCAACGCAGTCGCGCCTTCGACAGCGACGGTGACAGGGGCTGCGAGGCCGTGGAACGTGAGCGGACTTGCCAGCCTTCCACATTTCCTTTTTATACATTTGCTCGCTGTGCGCGAGTCAAAAATATTGCACATTAGGGTGTTAAGCTGTGAAGTGCTTGGCAGCCTCTGCCTGTCCTGGTCCTGCGCCACATTGAGCACGTCTGCCTGTTCCCTGTGTGTGTGTGTGGGCGTTGGGGTGTGCGGGTGTGTGTTCCAGGGCCTTATTTGTCTGATATTTCACTTGTCAATGTCTTTGGCCGACTCACGGCCACCGTTTTCCAGCCCACTCACGACTCACGCAGCGCGTGTCACGACTCCTGCGCCTGTTAAGTCCACACCATTGTTGTTGCTGTCATCGAAAGTGTTATCGATATGCGATCACTGAACTTTCGATTGCAATGCATCAATTTCTTAAATTGTACTTTCCCAAAATATCTTTTGTATTTAACGAATACAAAATAGTAGATAAAAAAGCAAATAATTTATTTGCTTACACATTATAACCAAAAATTATCAATTAAATCAATTAAATAAATTATTAAAGAACATAAGGAATTCATTGAACATTAAAAATTGTGTTAAAATAAAAAAATTCGCTTGAAAAAAGAAAACTTTTAACTCTTAATTCGTGGTATTTAAAAACTGAGAAAAAGAGAATTCTGAGTATTTAATCATTTGGATTGTTCGATTTTAAATATTTTTTACTTAGCCAAGAGTTTTATTTGGCCCTTACATTAAAAATGCAAATTTCATTTTATGTTGCATTTAACTTTTTGCTTATTAAAACTTATTTATCTAAGCTTATTATTTAACATTAAATGTTCTGCGACGCCCAAATAAGCAATATTACATCCGTTTATTTTGAGCTATCAATATTTATATTTGCTTACCAATCAAAATATAATAAGCAACAAGAAATTATTGTGATTCTTCTTATTTTATTGATATTATTTTATAAACATTTTAAAACAACATAAACTAGATAAAATAGATAAACAAGTGTTATCAAATTTATTTAGTTCTAACAAATTGGCTTAAATTAATATCTCATAACTATTTTTATTTTATAATTTATTTTTTGGTATAAGAAATTTAACGCAGATATAAAAAATGTTTTTGCTATTATTAAATGTTCACATTAATTGCTGTTATTTTCAAAGGACTCTAGTTGAAAACTTCCTCTAAGATCATATGAGAGAGATATACAGCAATGTATACAGAGTCTGACGAATAATTTACTGTTCATTTGAGGTAAAACGGTCAACGGGTTTTCAAAGCATATTATATTTAAAATTATAAATTTCTACTTTGTCGTTTTTGAGGCAGAGACAAACAAAATTGGCGAGGGGCAAATTGTTGTGCCCCAAGCTTTAATCTGGGCAAACCCGGGCACAGCTGCTCCAATTCCTCATATCGGGCTGGCAATCTGCGTGCTGCACATTCAAATCATTTGGCTGTGGGAAAATTACCTTTGGCCCCAAAGCCGCTGCTGCTTTACCTTTTACAGCCGCTGTCGCGGCTGGTGGTGCTGGTGGTGCTGCTGGCAGTGGCTCACCTTCGGCTCCATTTGTTATAGCCGTGGCGAACGCCAACAAATGTCAGTTATCAAAAATCGCTGGAGCAAACAAACAAGTAGCAAGAAAATGTTGGCCAAATGTGCATGATAAGGCCGGCACCACGCCCAGCCCGGGGAGGAGGGGGCATCGATGGCAACAACAACAGCAGAGAAACAAAAGCCGCGACGCGCCATAAACTTTGGGCTTTGGCGACGCGAACACGAAGCAAACACAAAGGATGTGAGTCCAGGCAGGAGTCAAGTGCCTGGCGCCGCCCCCCAGTCACGAGCCGAACAAACAGCGGGGCTAACGGACGCGCCACGTCAGGCCACTGGCTGTGGCAGCGAACGAGGCAGGACGAGTAGCAGCAGGCCAGGACCAGGACCAGGACAAGAGCCACAGCCACAGCCAGCACCAGGACGACTACGCCTGCGACTGCGACTACGACTACGAATATGGCGACGAGGACACTTGGCGATCGCAGCGCTCAGATATGCAAACACACGCGCGCAGAGGGCCCTCAACCGACCCCGCCCCCGCAGCCGCCCCCGCCCCATGCGGCGCCCGCCACCCCCCCCACTGAGGAGGCAACAGCAACAACAATAATAAGGACGACAAAAGCAACTGCGACTACGCAACAATCAGAAAGCGCTGCAATAACAGCCCAAAAGTAGTCGACATTGTATACCCTACAAAAAGTGAAACCCTCTTTAATATACTATATAACAAGTTGTTAAATACGAATTTTTTAATTTTTCTTTTTTTGCATTTGAAGTGGTTTTGAGGGATGAATTTGCCACATCTTTAAAAAGTTGTTTTAGAATACAGAAAGAGAAACTCTCAAATACTTGAATTTTTCTTCTTGCAATTTTTCTTAAAGTAATTTCGTCATATCTTTAAAAAGTAATTTTAAAATTTCCGATCAAATAAAAATATATCATATTTAAATTTTAAAACTTATGTTGGGTATAGATGGGATTATTCTGCACAGTATTAAAATATAAAATGTTAATAATCGTTCCCGCAGTGAATGGCCGCATCAGGTGTTAAGACTTTTTGGCTACGCGCACTGGGGGCGTAGCAAATCGATTAGTTTCAAAGCTAGATACCTCAAATTTTGCAGATAGATTACTGATGGGCTTCTTTATAGATCGCAAAAAGATTTTTTGGATGCGCTCACAAATCGAAGAAATATTTATATATAATTTAACAGACAGTTTTCGAGTGGCCTTTTCTAAAGATCGAGGTTGAATATAATAATATAATAAATTTTTCTAACTAAATACAAATATTTAAGTTACATTCACCCTATATATACTTATGTCAGAATCCACTGCACACACACAACCGTGGCGACCCTTTTTGGCAGCTTTGCTTGCAGGGTATCGAGGCCAAATCAAAGCCATGCTAACATTTGCGAGCGTTGTCGCCGTGTGGGCGGTGCGCAAGTGCCACGCCTTGTGCAGCGTTGAATGCTTGGCGCCACAAGAGCTGCAACAACAATGGCAAGCACAACAACAACAATAACAACAACGACAACAATAAGCTGCTGTTGTGTGTCACTTTTGCTTGTTTGTTGCGGAAAAATACTTTTTCCTGAGAGTTGAGCTCCGTTCTTGGCTTCGTGTGCGAGCTGCACAGTACGTGTGTGTGGGTCTGTGTGTGTGTGTGTTGCCATTGCATTGCTATGGCTGCAACAGCTGCACATGTGTCTTGTCTCTATTTGCGTCTCGCTCGCACATGCCACAGTCTTTATTCTAATATTTGCGATTTCTGATTTAGCCAGCGAGAGGTCGCTTCCCCTGCCATGCCGCACACACACACACACACACGCACACCCTCTTTACAGACAGCCCCCCTGCACAGCTCTCCCCTCCTGCTTTCCGCACCGCTTTGTTATTTGTTTTGGCAACATAAATGTCACTTGTTTGCAACTTGCTCCTCGTCGCCGTAGGTAACTTTTCCAACCTTTTGGGCTGCCCCTCGCCCCCGCTCCGTGTCCGTTGCCGCTGCCTCTGCTCTGCCTCTCCTTTGCTCTCCCGCCCGCGAGCCTCGCTGCTCATCCTGTCTGTCCATTTACGGTATCTTTTCTCCATTTTGACATGTTGTCAACTTCACGTAACGTCATTCATTCCAAGTTTTGTGACATGCATGGCCCCAGTAACGCCCCCTGTCCGGCCCCACCACGCCTCCTGGCCACACGACATATATCCATAGAGTAAACTAGTTACACCCCTCCCATTATGGGGCCCCCACTTCGAGCCAGCCAAACTCTACTCACGCAATTCGTGCGCTAGGCTTATTCCCAGTTTAAATTTTGGAAGTTTTTAGTGCAGATTTTTGAATTCGTTTCGTTTCGTAGCGCTACGAAAATCCCTATTGTTTGACAGACAACTAGCGGCTGCTCAAGACAGAAGGAGAGAGGGAGAGCGAGAGAGAGCGAGAGAGAGAGAGAGAGAGAGGTGAGGGTATTTCTGAATCATGGAGACTTCGCATTTATTTAGTTGCGTCAACAATTCAAATTTAAATTTCCTAGTTTGCAGTGCTGTCAGCCTTTCAGCTTGTCTCTCAGATACTTGTGACATAACTGCACACACACAAACACACACACACACACGTGCAGTTATTTATGGTCTAGCTTTTGGCTTTGATTTGAGTGTCTCTGTTTTGAGTTTCAGCTGTAGCTCCAGTCTCCAGTTTTCGGTGTTATCGTCGTCTGCATTTTGCATTTCCTCGGCAAATGTAACTGTGTGGACTGCTTTTTTGCATCTGCATCTGTATGCGCATCTGCATATGTATCTGCAATTTGCATCTGTATCAGTATCTGTGTGTATCTGCTGACTGAAGCATGCAAAATGCATTGTTAAATTAAACTGTGAACATTTTGGAGCATAAATTGTGGCCATGTTCGCAATTGTCCTGCATCTTGCCTCGCCCTGCCCTGGACTAACCCCGCCGGCCCCTCTTGCCTCCATTGTTGCTGCCGACACACTTATCGCTCCTCCCGAACTGCATTAGAGCCGCAAAATTTATGCACTTCTGATTTAAATTCGTGCAAATGCGCCGCACACCAACAATTTGGCCAGTGGCAAGTTTGGGGATTAATAAAAACTCTTATCTGAACACTGCAATTCTTGTGCATTGGGTTGATTCATAATTCAACTATGCGATATTCAGTTAGGAAATGATTAGCTCTTTAATATACATTTAATTAAATTAAATCGACTTTCAGTGTAAAGCTTTCTGAATATAACAAAATATTTTTACTAGTGGCAAACTTGTCTTGAGGTCGTTAAACGGCGATTCTTTTCAACTTTTTAAAAATGACTAAAGCTGTCTAAAGCTCTCTTTCAAACATATATTCGTTTAAATTTGCTTTGGGTTACAGATCTAATTTCGTTATGAAGAAAACGTGATTTCTTCAAATTCCTCCATGCATCTAACCATTTTTCTATGTTAACCCATTTTATTTAAATAAACATATCTTTCAATCGTTGGTCTAAAACACAATTCCAAGTATTTTCGTGTTTGTATTTGATGCGATTTACTTTAAATGAGATTAGTTTATCGTACTGCCTTGAATTATTTTGATTAAAATATGTGCCAGAATTAATGGCTCTTAAAAAGTTAATATTTTTGCTTACCAATATATATTAAACAAAATCAAATGCAATTCCAAGTTTAACACTCTCTAATCCAGTTTTTTAATGCAAGAATACATTCTTTAACTGCAAGTACTGGCGTTATAACTATTTTGTTCTTAAAATATCAAGAACATTTGCTTTTCAAACATTCATTAATTAAATATGGCTCAAAAATGAAAACCAAATTCTCTAATTTCGTAAACAAAACAATACTAATCTCATATATAAAATAAACATAAAATAAAATTAACCACTTAAGTACCATAAAAGAGCAAATTTGGTATTATTAAGATTCAAGCTGAGAAGCTTCCACTTTTATTTAATTTACTTACAAAACTTTTGCTTTTTTAGGTGAATGTACTTGAATATTGTTTTAAATTTGAGGATTTTCTTCGATGGATTTTTTGGAAAGCTTGCCTGGGCAATTTATAAATTATTGATATGTTGACTTTTACAACAATCAAAGGAAATCAATCAATTCGAAACCCATATTTTGTTGCTGTCTCTTTTATGAACCGCAAGTAAAACTTACATATGGTATTGTGTGTATTATATTTATTGGTTTTGCTTGATTTTGCCCAGTCGCTTATTCCTGGTCAGGGACCAGCTACCGTTATTGTAGCTCTTATTGTTATTGTTGTTGCAGCTGCAACTTTGCGTCGGCCACAAAGAATAATGTAAAAAGTTGCACATGCATAAAGTTTCATTTGGTTTTTGGCAGAGCCGCAAGCTCCGACGGACCCTCGTGTTTTTCACTTTTGGCAGAGACTCTGAGCGCCAGCAACAACAACAACGATTACCAGCAAAATAAGCGTTAAAACCAAAACAGAAGCTGAAGTGAGATGTTGGAAAAAAAGGTGTTACAGCCACATAAATGTAACAAGATTTATGCTTGGTTTTCCGGCTGTCTGCCTGTTAGCCTAAAAGTTAGCTGCCGTTTTGTTGAACAAAAGTAAATAACTGAAATATTTTGTCAAATACATTTCCCGTGTACCGCATTGGCTGGCACCACGGCTAGCCGGAAACTAGATGAGATATCGAATGGGGGGAAGGGAAACTGTGAACTATGCACGTACCACCCGACCCCACCCCCTCCCACTACCCCATTGTCCTGCTGGTTTCATGAGTTTTGGTGTGCTAATAAAATGGAAATCCCTCATGGACTTGACAACGTTGCCAGCTAAAAACTCAGCTCACCTATTCCAGCACAAAACCAAACCAAACGATGCCTGAAAACCACAAACCAGCCAATTGCAAGGGCCGGAAGAAATACTCTCAGGAATTCATACTTTTCATATCAACTTAATATATATATATATATATATATGGATTGATGGAATATTTTTAGAGTACTTAATAGATTTTCTATTAATTTGCAGATTTACTGAACTCATTTAATATCGTTTGCATTTGAACAAAATATTACTATTATAAATATTAATAAAACACTCATCTATTTTATTTTTGTTTATAGCGTAATATCAATATCTGTATTCTAAAGTCATTTGGCAATAGTATGTTTTTCAGTTTCAGTGACGTAGGCAGGATTTTATTGAGGAGGTTTCATACGAAATATATTTATTAAAGAAAAAGAGGATAATAATATTTTACAATATTACAATATGCAATACATGAATATGTTTTATAAACTACTATAACATCAGTTTAATATTTTAACATTTTGCGTTGTATGCAAAATATGTATATTAAACTAAAAATAAACTTGCTTTTTATTATATGTCTGCCCATGCATTTAGCAGTGTTGGTAAACTAGCGGGGTTTTTTTTTTAGATAATCGCGAATTTAACCGCTAATGGGGAAAAGAAATGTACTGTTCACTTAGTGTCTCAATTAGAAATTTGTTGGGAACCCCTCGGTAGACGACATAGAAAATTGCTGGGCGCTATCTGCGATTCTTCCACTCTATCCTCCCGCCACCCTTGCAACAATATAGGTAAGTTTTGTTCTATGGATTTTGTTATTATTCTTTGGACTTTATAATTTTATTTTTTTATTTTTTCCCCGCTGAACAAGGAAAAATGCTGCAAATTTATGCTTGCACAAAAAATGCTGAAAGTGGATACATTTACACAGAGATAAAGATGGGACTGGGAGATGGGTGGGGTACGGAGGCTGAAGCTGGCTACGTGAGAATTATTGTGGCAGTCGAAATGGGCAGAAAAGGATAACACACGTAGCTGGTGCGGGCACAAGATCCAACTGGCGACCGAAGACCAGAGCCCCGAGCCCGGAGACCGGAGACAGGCGACAGGAGACACACGGGCGTAGAGTAGCTGCATTCCATAAATAAAAACGGCAAAATGGCGCACAAATGCCAGCCACAGATACAACTACAGATACAGATACAGTTGCAGATACAGATACAGTTATAGCTACAGCTGCAGATACATTTACAAAAGCAGAGCGAGAGAGCAAGCTGTGTGGCCCAAGCGAGAGGCAGCGATAGCTAAATAGAAGACGCAAGTGAGTGAGCGAAAGGGAGAGGGAGAGGAAGAGGGAGAGGAAGAGGTAAAGGGAAACGGAGAGGAAGAGAGAGAGGAAAGCACGAACGAAATCATCATGAATGGCGAACGTGACACAAATGACAAAATATCAGCCGCCCAGCCATGGCAATGTCTGTGTCCGTGTCCTGTCCGTGTTGTCCTGTTTGTCCCATGTCCTCGGCGTCCATAACTATGGCTATGGCTATGGCTGGAGCTATGGCAACTGTTTCTGCTCTGCTTGGATGCCGCCCCGGGGGCAGATTTGCGACCCACAGACATACACGCATACACACACACACACACGCACACACATACACAGAAGCACACGCGCACACACGAACCACTTTCTGCCCGTTCGTCCTTCTATATCTGTGTGTGCGTGTGTGTTTATACTTGTGTCAGTTTCGGTTTTATATGGCAACTGTGTGCAGTGTCAGCTCATTGTCCACTCAAGCTCATCCACTCCCCACTGGCCCCGGGCCGTGGCCATTTGCTCGGTGATTCGGGCCACGCTGCCAAAGACAATATTTCAGATTTACAAGCGTTGGCATTGTGCAAGTCATTCCTAAAGTCGTTGCAAGGCTACAGGCCTCATCAGCCAGCTCCTTCGACTTTGTCCTCCATGGTCACTTCACGTGTGCGTCCCAGATAGTTCTAACCGTACGATAATATGTTGAATGCTACAACCCCCCTGGCCGCCTACAATCTACTGCCAATTTTAAGAACCCTAAAACCACAATAAATACTCCTTTAGTTAGTTTGGCCATTTAATGCTAAGCAAAATTCACAATTTGCACTTAGTTTATAATCAAATGCATAATTACATTAACTACGTGCATAACAATATAATGGTTCAATCTATAATTTAAAAAAAAAAACAAAAGAAAATATTTCTAAGATGTACTACCAAACATTAACTCTTAAGACTCAAAAGGTGCCATCCATTGGATCTCTCTACCAGGTTCCTACAGTAATATTTAAAATAACCTTCTCCTTGTAAATTCTGTAAATAATATCTTATATAAGTATCAGCTGTGATCAATCTTTTTTTCCCCTAAATGTACAACTAGATTAAGTTGCCACTAAGGTAGCAGAAAACTTGTTTAAATAAAATATACAACATTTTTAACAAAAAAAAAAAAAAAAAAAAAAAAAAAAAAAAAAAAAACATTAACTCTTTAAAATAACCAGATATTTAATTAGGAATATAAAATGTTAATAAACTAATTAATGATAGAAAAATGGGTGCATATATATATATATATATATATATATATATAAATATATATATATACGGGTGTGGCATTAATTGATGGGCCACGGGCCTAATAAGATCAGGATATTAGTCAATTAATTCATTAAAAAATAAATAATACTAAATATGACATATATTCTTACAAAATTAACAACTGTAAAATTATATAAAAATATTGTAGTGCAATAAGCTTAATTTATAATAAAGTAATAAAAAAAAAAAATATATGGGAAATCTTTGATCTTAACGCCAGCAAAACATTTGCCTACTTCAGGGCGGGCAGAGTATGTCTGTGTGTGTGTGTTGAATACATAACTGATCACATAAGCATAGAGAAGCATATAAAAGAATGTAATTTTCCCATGACATTCTTGTGGGACGCAAGCAGAAAGTTGTAAAAGCCTTTTCCTTTTCCTCAATTACGAAAAATATAAGTAGAAATGGGTAAATATGTAGTTCTGCTGAAATTATATATTTATTTACCTATGTTTAAATATAAGTTCGTGTGCTGACAGCTATATAGCCGGCTAACATTCGGACAAAACTGACCGACAGAAGGACTAACAATATTTGTATATTTTGCCTGCCCACATTTAACGCCAGCCCCTGTTGTGGGTGGCAAAGGGGGGAGGCTGACCGAAGGGTTGGATTAGTTGTTTCTGTTCCATTAAACGTTCGATGGCGCCTGCTGCTGGTCGGCTCCTGGGCTCAGTGTGGCTTTAATGGGATTTGATTTCTAATAAGCGGCAAGCGTGGCACGTCCAGCGTTGCCAGAAAGTCATTTGAACAGAGCGCGTTTTGGTTATGTTAGCAACGTTGACAGCCATTTTATAGTTGTTGTTGTTATTACTATGTGTGCGTGTGTGTGTCTCTGTGTGTGTGTTTGGCCAAGTGGATTTTTCGTTGCGCGCAGCAACTCAGAAAAATGACACGAGAAAAGATGGGGCAAAAAAAAATTCGCTTTTCGCTTTACTTTTTCTTCTTCTGCTGCTCTTTCGTTTTTTGCTTCTCTCTGTTGTTGTTGTTTTTTCTCTTATTTTGTAAGGTTGCAAAAAGCTAAATTGAGTTTTTCCAACAACAACGATCTCAGTTGGGAGTACACACATGCGAGTGTGTATGCCTGTGTGTGTGTGTGTGTGTTCGGGGCGGGAAGAGATAAAAGCAGCTGCCCGTACTGGCTGGCAACGCGTACGTGTTTATGGCCACGAAAAGTTGTTCGGCAACGATGCAAGCGCAGAAAAAAACCCAAAAAAAAAATAAGTACAAATAAAGTAAGAACAAGTAAAGCAAAAGGAGAATGAAATCAGAATAAAAATGTGCGCACCGCACCAAACGAAGCAAACGGAATGCGAAAGGAAGCAGAAATACGTATACGAACACTCGTACGAATGCGTATGAATACGGCCACTCAACTGGCAAGCACTCAACAGAGGCGGGGACTACTGCGCTAGGGGGATGAGGGATGCAGGTTGGGGGGGCGAGGGGCAAGTGCAGCAATCCGCAGGTCGACAGCGCTCAAAGGAAACAATGACAGCTCGAAGCAAATTTGCGCTGCAATTGCAATGCACTTGTGAGTGATTGCAAAATACTCGGAAGGGAGACACCTTCCAAATATACAAGGAAGCCGTTTAAAATGTTTGCCTGGCAATATGCAAATACAAATACAAATACATAATATATAATTATACGTATTGATATAAATATTGTCCATTGTACTGACGTATGCTCAACATTTTTTATACATTTTTAATTGCATTACTTACATATTGTATTCCATCTAACTCAATATTTTCATAGTCTTCGCATTGCAGCTTATTAATCAAGTTACATTTATTTATGTACATATTATATCTAATATAATACAAATTTAACTAAATACAAAACAAATCAAATTTGTATTAGTTCATTAAATACGTCAGATAAAAAATATGCTCTACTCAATAAAAATGTTTTGTATTAGTTTAACGGGCCGTAATGAAGCCTTATACACTCTATATATATCTTTCTCTCTCTCCCTCTGTTTGTACTTTTTGTGCGTCATTTGAAGCGTTCTAGCAGCAAGGCTTTAATAACAAATCGATTATAATGAAAATTGATACGCATGCAAACGTTATTTTTATTTTCAACTTTTCTTTGTGCGACTTTCTTCATCTAGCTTTGCATTCATCACACAAAAAGTAGAAATTCTTATAAGCCAGTATAGTCCAACATTAAAGATTATAGCCTTATAGCCACTATATATTTTTCTAGTGGCCTAATCGATATGCCGACCGTTCTGATTGTAGCGCATTGCGATGAAGATGCTGAAAAAACAGTGTGTTTACTTTGTGCTGCAGGGCGTAAAGTCGCATCAATGGCAGTGGATGCGCATCCCCGCCTTACCACATGTAGCTGCAACAAATATTCCGCGAATATTGCGCGCGAGCTTAAGTATATTTCTTTCTTTTACTCTATTTGGTTTTTGCTTTATTTATTTACTCGTACTTGTCTTGAACTTTAACAAGTTTTTTTGAAAATTATTTATGGAAATATATGTTCGGGACGAGCACTGGACTGGGAAACTATGCGAGACCAACGGCGACTCGCGCTGTCTGGCAACTGTGGCCATCTCTGTCTGGCCTAGCCAAGGTCAGCTGTCCCTGTCCGACTGTTCGGCTGGGCTTCGATGGGTTTGGTTAATTTCCAATTTGTTTTGGCATATTAAAAGTATTCTTGCGTAAGAAATTAGATAAGAGCTGCAGGACAAACAACTTGCCAAAGTATTTGCCGGCGGCCAGTTTTGAGCTGTCCAAGCGCAAATGTTAATCATACGCAACGTTGTACGTACTGCGGCAGCCAAAGACGAACACACACTCGCACACACACACACACACATACAATTACAATTTGTGGTTGCTTCGTTCAAGTGAGGATGTCTGTGCCTCTGTCATTAAGAGCGCAAAACTGTAAGTACTTAAGGCAGCTAAATATAATTAAATATTTAAAACACATGCACACCATACACACACACACACACGTGCACTTGCTCCGGGGGCAGCGCTTAATAACGTTTTAATGCATTTGACAAAATTTAACTGCATACTTGCAGGCGCAACCGCAACGCTCATTAAATGCAGCAAATCAAAGCAACGTCAACCTAAACAACAACAACACCAACAACAATAACAATGAGTCTGACTAGAAACTACTCTACGGCTTCCAGTGTACTAAACACGTTAACAAGTCACGCTTAACGAACTTTAAATGCGCTTTTCATTTAAATATCGGCCTGTATTTGGTATTTTACATTACAATTTATATTTAAATGTCCCCGTTTGGGTTCAATTGTCTTTTAAATTTTTTTTTTAAACTTATTAAATAGATATTTACATCTTATTTAAATTGCTCCTAATCGAACCTTGTTTAAATGTTTAAAATAAGCGTAAAGAAGGTTTTTAATTACACCAAAATCATATTTTAAAAATTGTAATGTTTATTATTATTGCATAATATTAATACATATATATTAAAAGCAAATACTCTAACTATTTTACATTGTTTGAATGCTTAAAATAAAATTTTTAATTAAAATAAATAAAGAATACTTCCCTTATCAAATTAACTTGGAATCTATGAATTATAAATAAACACTTTTTATCTATAATGTATTTAAAGCTTAAAATAAAGCTGATGTCCAAGAGTTCCTCTATGTCCCGTTTGTTGTTAGTGTATAGCTTTTAAGTGGCCAAAAGTGCAACATGGGCAGAGGGACAGGCAGGCAAAGGACAACAAGAGGACACAACTTTCTGCTGTTATGCGTAGCCAGGCCCACTTTCAGGTCCAGTGCCACAATAACAATGTAGACCCACTCACACTCACACACGCACACACACTGCCTTAAATTACCTGGAGGGAATTTTATGAGTATCGTCGAGCAGCACTTGAAAGTTTAACAGACGCTTCCTGGTGCTGCCACAGCCGCAACCTCAGAGATGCGCAGCGGGCAAGGACGAGCTGAATGCCGGTGCAGACGAAGGCGAAGGTGAAGGCGGTGGCGGTGGCGAAGGAGAGCAGGGGGAGAGCAAGGACGAGTACGAGCAAAACAACTCGAACCGTTGCTCATGTGTGCGCTATGTGCTTGTGTGTGTGTGTGCGTGTGTGTGTGTGTGCTAATTGTGTATGCAACTTGTTGCATCAACGTTCTGCCACTGTTTTCGACACACACACACGCAGTGCAGCCCATTTTACATGCACAGTGCTGCCAACTGATGCTTTGTTTGCACACACACACACACACACGCACACACACTCCTTGTTGTTGCTGTGCTTGTCTCTAAGTTACATTGTAAATGTTAGTTTTGTAATTAGAAAATTTTCTAACCAGCTAACGAATGTGATAAGGCGCCGTCAACATTTGGGCCATGCGGAGGGGGGTGGAGGGAATAGGTTGGGCACATAGAAGCCCAGACACACACACTCACATTTATGTGACATTTATTGGCTGCAACTTTTTTCATAAATCAACCAAAGAACGCGTATGCAAAAAGTTCTCCAACTACCAAAAAAAAAAAAAAAAGAAACGAAAAGAAAGAGCTCAGAAATTAAGCAAAGAAATGCACTAACATTAAAGGGCATTAAAAGCGTAACGTGCCATTAAAAATCTCAGCGAGCGTTGCCGACACATAAATCAATTTAGCAAAATCAAACTGCTGCGTTTTTGGCATCGGTCTCAGTTTCAGCTCATTTGTCGAGACCCAAACTGCGAGCTGCGAAGCGGAGCCTCATAATTCATCAACAGCGCTGCTTAGGTCGGCTCCGATCGGGTCTGGTCTGGTCTTTTCTGGCCTGGCAGCTGATGAGCTGCTGGCAGCTGACGGCAGCGTGTGATTGACTGCCAGCACTCCAGTGTGTGTGTGTGTGTGTGTGTGTGTGTGCCCCAGTCAGCCCAGGCGGCAGTGGCAAAGGTTGAAGATGCGGCAGCCATCGACATCGACATCGACATCGGCATCGACATCGCCATCGCCAGCAGCTCTTTGGCATTGCGATGATTGCCCACGGACGGCTACCCGTCATGAGAACGCCTTTGCGTTTGCCAGCTGCATCAATTTAACGGAAGTTGCAATTTGCATTTGCAACTTGACCAGAATTGGCCCGTCGCGACGGTCACGTGCGCTGACGCTCTCCACTTCGGTGGCGCCATTTGTGATTTGATGCCCTCGACGCAACCAATGTGTCGTATGCGTAATAAGCAAGCGCTGCCAGCAACAACAGGAAACGCCATACTTTAAGAACACCTGAACAACAACAATGGGAGCAACAACTGCCTCGAGCTATATTAACTGTGTTTTCAACTAAAAAGTGCATTAATTTCAGTCTAGACATAGGATATAGTATAGAAATCATTTGACAGATGGTTAATTAAAGAAATAAAACTCAAATGTAGGTTTCGAATAGTTCAAAATAGTTTCATATAAATATTTAGATTAACTATATAATAAACAAAATCCCAATATATAAATATAATGCATAAATTATCTTCGTATGGAATAAACCAAAATGTAATATATAACAATATAAATAGAATAATGTAAGTATTTAAATTCAAAGAACATTTTAAAATAAAATATGATTAATTTAGTTCTTAGCTGGGAATGTAGCGTATATGTATTTTTAAACAGAATGAAATTCTATTTAATTAATTTAAGTATTAATTAATTTGCCAATAAGATGTCGGTGCTTTGGTGCATAATTTCTTTATTGTGTTTTTTATTTTTTGCATTTATATTTAAGAAATAATAAGTGCAGAGGCAGAACTTGAAAGTGTTTTCAATATAACATTATCATATTTAATATAAATGCGAAACACACAAAAAAATATATGAGTAGCTTTCGAAGTACGTTAAAAGGTTATTTAAAAACAAAATTTTGACGCATTTTAATATGTTTAGCAACTATAGACCCCAGAATTCAACATAATAAATTTGTAAATGTTGCTTCTATTAATATACAGAAATTTCCATATACCAGATAGAACTATCTAGTTGCAGATATTTAATGCTCAATCGTAATGATTCAGGACAGCAATGATTTGAGATGTTTTCCTTGTGGATTGGTTTTATGGGCGCTGGCGATAGCCTGTGGGTTTTCAATTTTCCGCTAATGTTGCACGTTCTGTGTGTGGCTTTTGATATTGCATGTCGCGTTTGAGGCAACGTTTTGCGTAATGCGCTCGACTGGCCGCCGTTTTTATGGGCCATTTCGAGCGTTTTGGCCATTTGTGATTTGTAATTAGATTTGCAGTCGACAGTAACTGCGAACAGAAGCTGTTCGGACGCATTCCCGGCCAGCGTTGCGCAACAAAGTGCGCGACGGGACACCTCATAAAACGGCACTAACAATTGAAAATTCATTAGAGACGACGACGGCGTCGACGATGACGGCGACGACAAATGGCAAATGTGAAAAACGGCAGAATGGCAATTGGCAAACGGCAAATGGCAAACGGAAAAGCCGCAACAATACATACTTGCAACCAGTCCAAACGGTGCACGCACAAAAAGCCCAAAAGCTAATTAGCCAAAACGTTAACGGCTAACGAGAGAGCCAGAGCTATGAAAAAGGTTCTCCTAATGACCCCGCTGCATAAAAATCCCAAGCTCCAAACTAAAGACTCTAAAAGCCCCACAACGTTAACAACACTCAACACATTGTATAAAAGCTGAACATGCAACACTTACAGCCGCAGATAGAGGAAACTCCAAGAGGCAGTCAATTGTTAAGCATTTAGCAAAACTTCGTTTTTTTTTGCATGATACCCTTGAACGGAGAACTATATAATATTTTATATCATATTATATTATTATATCTAACTATATTTATTTCAAAAATCAATATTCTAACTTTAAAAGTCTCAGGCAATACATAATAATAATAATAATAATAATACAACTTTTTTATTCTCTATATGACTGTTGAAATCTATTGTTTTTTTTTATTTATTTATTTTTGTTTGTGTTGATTATTCGTGACTAGTTAAAACATTGAGAATTCTAAGCAATAGCTTTATTAATGTATTGAATGACAACTTTCAGATACTTTTATAACTGCAACTGCAGCCCAGGACAAGCCACACGGCGCAGGTACAAGCCGATAAATATCGATAAGCATAAATCATATATATGATATATATGTATACAGGAATAAGAAGCAGCAGCCGGCAGCCAAAATAAAAAGAAGGCGCGCACAGGAAATCATTTTGAAGAGCAGCAAGCGAAAAAAAAGCACAGAGAGTCCAAGAAGAAGTCAAACCAAACGAAAACTAAACCAAAACCAAAAACCAAGACCAAAACTAAAGCCAAAGAAACATTGAAGAAACTTTACGTTTCGGTGGCACGTTTGAATTGCAAAACTACGAAAAGCAGGGGAATTGCGACGGGGGGAGGGGCACGGGGGCGTTGTAGGCAAGTGGAGGCTGGCTGGCAGCGAATCGGTTATAGTCAATGCAAGGGCCAACCAGGTTCAGGTTCGGGCTGAGGTCCAGCCGCCAGCAGAGCGGAGAAAACAAACTTCCAGAAGTTATTCAGTTCGCATAACGATAAACGCCCATCGTTTTATTTTGATTTCGCGCCCGCCACCAGCCCCACGGGCCCCGCCCCACCGCAAACCAAAACCGAATGTACTCATAGTATATATATATATAGATATAAATGTGTGTGCGTGTGTGTAGTATACGTAGCATAGTTTATATGCTGCTGCGTTTTCAGATATGAAATTATGTTTATGGCTGCCGCTGCCTCAGTTGCCATTTGAATTGCACTTCTACTATCCACAAGTTGCAATAGCCGCTGCTGCTGCTGCTGCAGTTGCCATAGCAGTTGTTGTGCCCTATAGTAGACCTTAAAGGGGGTATATCAAATGTGTACAAATATCAGCTACAGATAGCTGTAATAAGTGGTAGATAAAATAGTTACTTTTGTTCTACCTCGACCTCTTTTAATATGTATACACATAATTCTCTTTTTACACATTAGATACATTCCCAACAAATATATCTAAGAAAGACAGTACAAAAAGTATTTGAATATTTTATTATTTTATTTCAATATATATATTATAGAGTATAAATTAAGTTTTGGAGAATGGAAATTTCAAAAAAGGCAATAATATAAAAAAGTAAAACATATTTGATAAATGAGAAAGATATAATGCTGAGTTAACTACAATTTGTTAAAAGTGGAATTAAATAAATTTCTATATACATTTAACAAAAAGCATAAAAAACGTTTAAACATTTTAAAGCGTGTTTTTCAAAACCGTTTAAAAATGATTTTAAGTCCGAAATTCAAAGCAAGTACTTGTGTTGTGATAACAGACCAATTATAATTAATTATATATAATTATCTGCAGGCAGCCTAATGTTTAATACCCTTAAAGATACATATATAGCAGATCAGAAAGTTACATTTATATGGCTCTCATACAGTAGTATAATCTGTTGTTCCTACAAAAGCTCAATGATAAAGTCGTCCACCACTTCTAATTGGAAAAGCTTTTTATAGCGCAGATATGTTGAGAAACAAAAAATTTGTTTATATAAGAACCTAATTTGCGATGAAATTATATATAATGTTACGATAGTTATATCTGTATATATAATATATTCAAAATTGTAACAAAAATTAGAATTTTTTATTATCATAATTTATAGTTTTATGATTAAAAATTCTAATTTTTGTTAAAATTTTGATAAAATGCAGGTTATTTGATATACTGTTTTGTAAGACTTTTCGCAAAGAAACTTAAGTTTTAAATAGGGTATTTCAGCATCGGGCTGCGCAGCTATTGCTGTTGTTGTTGTTGCACTGGAAATTGGTTGCGTTATTCCGCTGCGAGGAGGCCGCAGCCGCAGCCTCAACTCAACTCGACTCGACTCAAACCGCAACCGCCCGTAATCACGCCGCGTGCTGCTCACGTAGCGGCGCGGTCGAGAGCAGGTCGAGTGCCCGGCCAGAGCCGAGACCCCAGTCAGCAGTTGCCAGACCCCATAGTCCATGCGGCGGGCCACGTCGCGACGGCGACGGCGACGGCAACGGCAACGGCGACTGCGGCGGCTGCCGTTGCCATTTTTACCTTCACTTCAATGAGGACATTCAGCGCACGTTAGCTTTTCGCTTTGGCTCCGGCTCTGGACACTGCTTCTGTAGTTGTTGTTGTTGTGATTATCATTATATCTGCAAGATTACCAATTATTTGTTGTTGCTGTTGTTGCTGTTGTTGCCTGCACTATGCGCACTCCTGTTTTGCAACACGGCCCTCTACAGCTTGCCCCCCCTCAGTCTCTCTGTCTCGCTCTAGCTCTCGCACTCGCCCTGTCTCTGTCCGCTTGCTGGTTATTTTTTATAATTCGCGTTAATTTTTCTTTTAAAATGAAATTGCATTGGTGCAGCAGCAGCAGCAGCTCCAATCCACAACAACTCGAATTCGAAGCACTCGCCGCACTCCTGTCCCGCACCGTTGTTGTCTCGATTATGTCAGTCGTGTGTTGCCTCCTCTTTGATGTTGCTTGATGCTCAACGGCAACTTGCAACTAGCTGGTGCAACAACGCTGCTGCCAATCTCAGCGTTTAACTTGGCCCATTCATTCAGCTCGCACTAATATGCATTATACACTCGTACTCCTTCCTACCTGTAATAGTCGGAGCTGCGCTTCGTTTCGGTTCGGTTCGGTTTCGTTCCGTTTTCGTTCATTGAACTGCGGGACGAGCGTGTCGCACATTTTGGCCACTGGTCTTCGGGCCTAGGTCCACAAAGATACTGGCCCGGCCAGCTCTGCTTTGCCATTGTGATCTAAAGGCTCAAAAGCTTATCACAACCTTGCCTTTTATTTATGTTGATTGATTGATTTTTCAAAAAACTATATACACAATTTTCTATAAAAGTTATCTCTGGTATTGTCTATTTTCTGACCGGCTGGAAAATGCCATTTGAGTTCTGCGTGCAAAACCAGCTCCAAGGCTCTATTTTAAAAATTAAAAATTACTGATTTTCAAAAATGTACATCACAGTCGAAAACAGAAGAAAACCCGACTATAAATTTGGGTAATATATTACGATAATTTAGAATAAACGCGAAGAGACCTAATATTCAAATTACGGTTAGGAACTTTTAAAGTTTTTTCTTTAGTAAATAAGTAAATAAGAATCCCAAGCATTACAGGCAGGGTATCCTTTAGTCGAGCTGCCTAGAGCACATGTTTTTTGCAACATGTTTTTATTACTTCGTGTTGATGGGCAAAATGTATTTTGTCATTATTGCCATAAATAAATATTTGAATTAACGAGAACTGGCGACAATGGCAACTCGCCGATGGTGATGACAACAACAACAACAACATGCATAAAAATAAAAATAATAACAATGGCAGCAACTATGGGAATACATACACATATGCACAATCATTTATGTAAATATATATATACATATGTATTTATGCATGTATTTACGTGGCATATACATGTTGCATGTGTTTGCGCTGTTTCTTTAATTTTTTTTTTTAATATTGATCATGTTGTTGTTGCTGCTGAACGTTGATATATACAAACATATTTTTTTGTGGCAATTATTTGTGTTATTCTGCAGTTGCTGTTGGTTTTTTGCCTTATATTTTTTCATAGCTTATGCTGTTATTGTTGTTGCCGTTGTTGTTGTCGCTGCTCCATTTACAATAATAATAATAATAATAATAATAATAATAATTTTACGCCTCTGCTGTTTCGGTAAATATTTGAATTTTTAAGCATATGCACATCAACTTCATTCGGTATTTTTTCCCATTTCTGCCCCATTTGTTTGTTTTTGCATTGTACTGCAGTCAATGTAAACAGACCGTCAATATTATTTAATTTTAAATTGCTTGCTTCTACAGGATAGTGGGCTCCACATGCCACAGCTATCGATGAGTTTTTTCTTCTGGTTCCTCTTGTTTTTAAAAACATTTAATTTTATATAGTTTATTTACTTATTGCACCATATCAAATGAATAAATCAAACAAGAAGTTTATGTCTAAATAACGTAAGTTGTCGTATTTCGTGATTTCATATAAATTCAAATTAATATTCCATTTATTTTTTATATATAGCAATTGAATGATAAAAAAGTTAAATATAAATATAAAGCACACACCTTTTATACGCTTGTTTATATAATAGAATTTTTCCCAGTTGTATTACCAAAATAAATTTATCCATATAGCTCAAACTGCGCAGCTTATTGTCGTAGAAGCAAAACCGTTTATAAATATATAGCTATTATATCAATGCAGTTTGTTACAAATTTATCACCCTTGACAGGGGTTTTAAAACATCGACCGCAAGTATACGCCCCTTTGCATATGGTTATGGTTCATATGTTCGCAGTACATATGGCATGTAAATGTGGCATGTTATGTTAACACGCACACACACAGACTCACACACACACACATATATATTTATATATTCTATTATAGGGATACTTGTATATACAGCAAGTATGTGTGTGTGCATTCGCTTGGATGAGATTAAATTGTAATTACTTTATTACTTAATAACAAAACCATTCATGCAGCTAAAGTTATTAAAAGTTTTCATTTTTCTTTTTTATATATAATTTTTACATTATTACTTAAATTCCCAATTGATTTTTACCGCTAATCATAAAATATTTAAGTATAAATATTTAATTTGAATTGCCTGTGTGATTTATGTCAATTTTGGCAAACAGGCAATGCAACTCGCGAGTGCTTCGAATACCCATTGAGTGCATTCATCGCGCAAGTATTTTGATTACAATCTTGCCTAAGTACGACAAATTAGTCGTTTGACAACAGCAAAAATACAAAGGGGGTGGGGAAAAAAGAGGAGAGAAAAAGTAGAGAATTAAAATGCAATATTTTATGAGATTTATGAGTTTTGCATTTTAATTGAATAGATTTCGATAGTCCGGTTTTGTGGCTGGCCAAAGGCATGGAAATGGGTGCCATGCTCGATTGTAAGGGGCGTGGCATGCTTTTTGCATGCACACAAAGGCAATAACACACACACACACACACACACACACACCATATGCATTCGCAATCAGTTAATGGAATCTAATAAACGTGCGCGTATCTTACGGCCACATCTAATCGCAGGCGCACGACGACGACGACAGCAGAGGGCACCGCATGGCGGGAGGGAGGGCCACAAACCGAGGTGGCTACAAGTACAACGGCTACCGGGTCCCGGTGTCGGTGCCAATGGCGATGCCGTTGCCGTTGCCATTGCCGTTGCCGTCCCAGCACCTCAAATGCGCTCGACGCCGGCTACAAATGCTACTGCCAGCAGCAAGGCCACGGCCACTGCCACAGCCACTGCCTCAGCCACAACCACTGGCAGAGCCACCGCCGAGTGGTGGGTACTCTATAATTAAGTCACATGGCCAACACACAAAGCGAACTGTGAAAAAAGCCAAGCGCAAGCGGCTCAAATTACGCAACTCCAATCGCCGAGATCGAGAATATCAATATTTTTTCGAATTCAACTCGACTGTCAAATTGTTACATTCAGTCTATGTTAATCCAGAAATTTGAATACCCTACTTCTTATGCAATTAAGCATTTCATTTTAATGAGGAAAGTTGACTAAACTACGATAATCGAAGCACATCGCTTATTTAATGCCATATATAACTGATATGGAAGAGTTGAAACAGTTTGTTTTTTATATCAGTATTAATCAGTACTTACCATAAAGTTATATATAAATATATACCTAATTAGCTTTAATAAGTAAATATTTTTCTCTTTCTCTTTATACACGAATTGATTTGCTTTAACACGAGTGTACAAATTCTATGAATTTTTCCATACAATTTAACATCTGTTGAGTGCGATTTCCCGACTTTTAAATATGTTTATATTACTCGTACTTTTCTATAAATATCAATTTCTGATATGTTTTTTGTAATATATGTATATTTTCAAATAAAATGTGTAAGCTAACTCTAACAAGAATTATTTAAATTGTTTATTGTACTTTTAAGCTGCTTTTTTAGGTCTGAAACCAATCTACTATTTACAGAGTTTTAGAGAATTGTATGTATATATATTTTTTTTCATGGTGCAATCCTTTAGCAACTTCAGCTGATGAAGCAGCCTTAGGCTTTAGCTTAAGGACAAAAAAATGGCATAGAAACACCCCCAAAGTAAATAAGTAAGATTTTGTTCAATGTTGTTTAATAACTTAACATTGACTGTTTTCAAAAATAAAATAGAATTTTAAATAATCTTACTATGATGAGTTTTTCAATTCGATTATAATATAATATTTGAGCATGGTTAGCACCCTAAATTAAAATTTGGCCCTTTCCTGTCCAACAGATGCAATTTTGCCGTGATGTGCCCCCGGGTAGCGTGTAACGAGCTATTCGGTTGTCCCCTCTAGGAAATTCAGTTCCTAAATGAATTTTGTGCTTCAGTTTCAAATTTTGTTGGTTTGCCTGCAGTTAATTAGGCGCCTACTAAAGAAAGAAATTCAATTTCAAATTTCAATATTGAAAATATTTTAGAAATCGCCTGGGAATGCATCGTTCTTGTTGTTGTAGTTGGTATTTCTGCCTGTGACAATTTTGTGTGACTTTTGACGCGACTTGTTCGTTGATTTTTGATGAGGTTTTCCGTGTCTCTTGAGTTGCTTTATTTTACTTAAATCATTTTTTTCACACCGTGCACTGCTCATTAAACACACACATACACACACACATACCCTGCATTTTGTTGTTCTCTATTGTCTGTTTGCCCGTTGTCTGTCGCTGCGTCGCTTCTGCTGTCGCTTGAAGTGTCAGTTTTGTTTCGTGTCCGCGTCAGTCAAGTCGCCAACAGTTTTGGCTGCCACAGCGGACGGGCGACGGGGTGGGGGGATGGGCTCCAAAAACCAACAAGCGGGACAGGCTAACAAACAAACTATGCACGATTTGGGCGCCCGAATGGGCCCCCATTCCATTTGACCGCCCTATGGCATAACCGCCGACACTCCAACTAACTAACCAACTGTCGCCTGTCGCCCCAACTCTTGCAGCCAATCCCTCCTTCCAGCCAGCTACCAGCTCCCATCTAGCTAGCTGTCTGTCTATCAGGCGGCCTGCCATTTGTTTACTGGGGCTGTCCATCTTTTTGTCACGAGTGCTGTCTGCCACGCCCACAATGGAGCGAAATTAGTTTGGCAGTCAGGCCACAGGTCGCACTGTGAGCTGAAAGTATTGTGAATCTAACATGTATTTGTATTTATTTTATTTCAACTTAGTTACAAAATAAATTGTAGGGAGTTCTAGATCTGGCTTGATTTTTCTTATTGGTCCACAAGTTTAAAATAATTAGACTATTATGAATATGTTTCTAATTTTTTGTAAGGTTTTTATTACTGAAAATGCATTATCAAGACATCAATATATTGATATATTTTAGGACAACAAATTGTTCGTACAGCAACACGAAATTATTAAAAACATGCGCAGATAATATGAAATGTGTATTTATTATAAAGACATTTGGCAAGTCATCTGAAAAGGAAACACTATATTAAAGCTACCTTAAACATAGAAATAAAAACAATACTTTGTACTTACAAATAAATATATATATATCTAAAACTTCTTTTATACGATTTTTTAAGCGATTTTGAAATAATGCATATCAAAAAGTAAATTTGTTTCTCTAAATTTTTTTTTTGTACCTATTGTTTAGGTTCGCAAACAATTGTCTAAAAAGGGAATTAGGTGTAAACCTTTTTTTTAATATACAAATATATACATAAATATATATACATATATGTTTTTAATTCACATAAATTTTTGTATTCAATCGCGGAATTATATTTGAGCTTGGCCCACTGTGCAGCATTGGTTTTTGGTGCTTGTTAATTAGCCGAGTTGAAAAAGGCGTCTGAAAATCTATTCGAAACTCCATTTCTTTTTTGAGCTGTTTTCTGCCCTTTATATATATATATATTTTTTTTTTTTTGTTTATATATATTCTTTTTTTGCCATTTGTTTGTTGACTTAAAGATGCAAAGGCGATAAAAGCCGAGGGCATCATAAAGCGCAACAACAACAACAATTAACGAGCGCGACAACAACGACAACAACAACACGAACTGAACGCCGAGGTCGTGTGGGTCGAATGCTCGTTGTGGGCCTGGGTCCTGGGTCCGGGTCCGGGACCGGGTCCAGGTCCGGGTCTGGGTCCTGGGCCGTGCTGGGCTGGCTTATCGGCACCGAGACCATCTCAATGACTTACTTAATCACATAGAGCAAATCTGGTTACAGGATATCCGCCGTGCACGGAGGCCATCAACATCAACAGGCGTTGACGACAGGACAGGACCTTTGGCAACAGCAACAACAACAACAGTAACAACAACAACAGCTACACACACGCACGAACGGAAGGCCGAAGGACTACGGACGGAAGGACTAACCGGCCGGGAAGGAGGCACACAAATTGAAGCTCATCTACTTAACGCGGCTCGCTCGCGGCTGGCAACGTCGTCAGCGACGCAGTGTCGTTCTGTGTCCTGCGCTCGTCGTGTTGCCATATCCTGCGGCACAGTCGTCTCTCCCTCTCTCTCTCTCTCTCACTCGCTCCGCCTTCGTCGCTGTCTCTGTCTGCGGCGTGTGCGTGTGCGGGTCTAAGGATAATCTTTGGCATAATTATTACAATGTCACCATGTTTCGCCTGTCGTCCCGTCCGCCCCGTCCGAATGTCCGTTGGCAGACTCGCAATTTTTCTGCTCATCGCCATCATCTCATTTATTGCTTGCGGTGTTTGGCACGTTCCCTTGTGGTTTACAGCGTGAAATAAGATTTTCCTATGGCCACGCAGCACCACAGAGCAGGACCTTCAGCTTCCTCTTCTTTATTATGATTATTTGCGCTCGTGTGCGTGCTGCTTGCCGAGGTTGCCATGGTCCGGCAGCCCTAGCCCTAGCCCAAGTCCCAGTCCCAGGCCCAGTCACTGAAATGGCATGCCCCTCGCCAGCCGCTCCTCCTACCCCCGCCCACACGCCCCTCAATAGAATTCCGACAATGGGCGGTGACCTGCAACGTCAGCGCTTGGTAGAGATTTGGCTCCAGGTTCAAGTCTTCAGTCCAGATTCTTGACACTTGCGGCGTCAGCGTCGACATTTGACACACGACACCGACACTCGCACCGCCAGCCCCCACCACCCCCACTCCCCCACGTCTGTGTCCTGCTCGCAAATGCGTTGATGCGTGCTCACTTGTTGTTGCTGCTGTCGCATGAAAAAATCCCAGAGCGCCTTGAGAGAGCAAATATCACTAGGATATCAAATGGCAAAAAATAAACCAAAAGCACAAGACAACATAACGATGATAATAATAATATAATTAATACGTGTTTACTGGAAAACTGATTCTATTTTGGCCTTTCACGCTGCACATATCAAAAAACAAATTATCTGTCGCTTTCTTCTCCCCTTAGACTCTGAAATTGTCTATTTAATATGCAAGTCAAATATGAATTTAAAAAAATGAAATTCGAAAAATAAGCAAATTATTCATTAAGATATATTCATTCCTTCATTCATATATTATTATTCCAAAAAAACCTTAAATTTCAAATTTAATTTTTTAAGCTCATATTTACCTTAACCCTTAAATAGATATTGTAAGAAGCCTACTTTTTCTAATAACATGACTTGTCGTTAGTTCTTAGTTTCTATAGCTTTTGGCTTGATATTTTATTTAGTAATACAAGTTGATGATATTTTTGCCTAGAGAAACAAACAATTTTTTCATACAATATCGTTTTTCTCTTCCGATACGATATAGTTATGTAATCTGCCTGATGATTAATGATTCCCAATGAATGTTATGTTTTATCTTACAGCCTTCTGCAACTGAGAGACTAGTTAGCAAAGCAACAGAAAGAGGTACGGATATATAGCTAATTCGGAAAATATACAAAAGTTTTTTATAAGATCTGAAAAAACATCTTTTAATGTGTTCTACTTATTGTGGCAAAATTGTTATAATCTCAATCAAGGAATAATATATATATAATAACAGTTACTTTCTAGCTTTATTTGCCATTTATCATTTTCTCTTTTCCTCTCTCCACTATCTATTTCAGTTTATAATCTATAATATTTTGAATTGGTATGATTTTACATTTTGCAATAAAAAATATTTTCCACTTAATTTTACTATAAAATATATATTTTTTAAATTTATAAATATTAACTGAATTTAATCGATATTTAGCCAATAGCAGCTAGGGTATTTAATCAGTTCGGTGTCAATTGAAATTCGTTGCCTAGCCGGGGATTCGGGACCACGAAAATGTGTGGGTGTGTGTGTATGTGTGTGGTATGCAGGCTATAAGAACGAGTGTTGCTTTGAAAGCGAAAATTCGAACACGAACTGACAGCGGACTGGGCTTAGTCCATGGCAAACAAATTGCCAACAATAAGTCAGCAAAATTGAGCAACAACTGGCACAGGTAAAAACCTAAAAACCTAAAGAGGCTGCCGAGATGAGAGCCAGCTTAAAACCCTTTGCAGATAATGAAAGTGAGGCAGCGGCAGCGGCAGTTGTGATTTAAGATAGCGGCAAAGCACCCGGAACCCATCAGCTATCAAGCGGCACCCGCACTTGGCACTCAGCCTCTGCCTCTGCCTCTGCCTCAGCCGCTGCCGCTGCCGCTGCCAAGCCCCTCCCCCGCCCCTGGCCGAGCACTGGCTTGACAAATGATGATGAGCCGCACGCGCAGTAATAGCAACAACAACCACAACCACAAAAACAAGTAAGCACGTTGCGGTCGGGTGTAACCGACTGCGAAATGCTCATTTAAAGTAAAATAACAGCTTCAAACAGTCAATGCAGATCTTAAATATTATTGTTTTTTTTTTTTTTTTTTTTGTAATCACCTCTAAAATTGAGACAGATTTGGGAGATATTCTTGGGCTACCCGCTCCCAACATATTTGTCGGCATATAAAAACCTTGTACGATTAGAGGAAAACCTTTCATCTAGCTAGCTTTAGAACTGACGGAGATATATATTTGTAATCGAATTGTCACACACCGTACTCGTACTCGAGTACATACGGCCATTGCACAAACCCATATACTCTGTTCACTCTGTGAACGAGTGTAAAAAACAACAACACCAACAAGTGGAACAACAACAAATGTTTAAAGACCATGCCACCGGCTTTGTATGCAAATCACCGTTGACACTTGCCGCTGCCACAGCCCGAATCCAGTTGCAATCTCAGTCGCCGTCGCCGTTGCGACTGAGGCTGAGGCACAGGTACAAAGTGCAACCAGGCAGCTGTGTGCCTCACACTAAGCTGTCGGCTTTAGCGACAAATCCACTCGGTGTTGCAACCTCCGCATCTCTTTGTCAGCCCATTGCTCCTACATTCATATATGCATAGATCTCTCTCGGTGTGTTTGTGTGTCTGTGTTCCCATCTGTTCCCTGTGGCCGCTTAATGTTTAATGCGCTTTTCGCATATCGCACAAAATGCAACAACAACGGTTACAAATTTTACAGCATTTCTGTTGCATTGACATTTTCGCACCTTTCCCGCCAGGTCAATGAAATGCTCTCGGATCTTCGCTACTGCGGCTTCTTCTTCATTTTAATAATTTTTAAGTACTTGAAAGTTGAGTTGAGCGCATCTTTTCATGCACTTGTTGAGTGGGCACATAATTATGGAAAATAAAATAAGACATTAGATATAAAACTGCAATAAATTAGTCTATTTTGCTTTGTGTCGCATTCGTAAACGTTTTGCTTACGAATACTCACAGCAACATTTCAAAGAACCATAAATTTCTATGTTATTGGTAAACCTTAGCCAATGAAATAACCTTTGAAGTTTTCGTTCGTGTATTTTATCTTTACCGTGGCGAATATGGTATTTTTTACCAGTTTTTATTTAACTGAATATTGCATTTTGATAATTTGCAGCAGAAATCGCTGAAAGCAAAACTAAACTGCAGATGACAATTTAGTGGACCTGGAAAATTCAGTGAACAGTCAGCAGAATCAACCAATCTGCGAGCCAGTCAAAAATAAATAAAAGAAAATATTTATAAAATATGCGCATCAACTGAAATTTATAGAAAATACCAAAAGCCAATTTGGACATGACAGACTTTCAAATGCCCTGTGAAGTGGACAAGAATCTATAGTTGAATCTGTATCCGAATTACTGATATTATTTTACAATTTGTAATCAACTTTTTTGTATTAATCGGTTTCAGAAATCTCCACTATATTGTACTTATTATGACAATTAGACAGTCCAACTAACCCAGAGGATTTCTTCAAGGGCATCCTTAGGGACTCCTCCGTAAAAAACTTAATATACTAATCCATAAATACGTAAATACTTATATTGAAAATATACATATAATTAGAATTATTCATAAGTATACCCAATGTGTCAGTGCTCACTGCGAATCTTATATATTTTAGACAACATATTGGAGTCTGGTCGTGATGAGTATTTGAATAATTTACGCATTTACATATAATTTAAATTGCAATTTAATTTTTTGCTTATCCAGTTTTTATCCACTTTTTTTGATGCGACATACGCTGCTCAAATGAAGCAACAACCATTTTTATGACAGTTCCACACTCCCACACCCCCCTCTCAAAAACTGGCGTGATTCTGGAACACGCTGGGGGGGGCTGTGGGGCCTTTCATGACAACTCATCTGCATACAACAAATTGACGCATCAGCAATCCACTCACGCACACTCACACACATACAGATACACATAGATTTTACATGTAAGCTGATGACAGCATCTAAAAATACTCTATAAAATGCATTGAGTCCAATTTTTAAAGATGTTAACTTGCCTTTTTTCTAAGCATAATGATTTTAATTGAATATGGATAAGTGAATACAAAATTAGTGTTATAAAGATTTGAATATTTTTCAAATTAAAAAATTAAATTTTATGATAAAAAAGAACACCCTATAAAAATCTTTATTTAAATTTCAATAAATGTATATATATATATATATAACAAATATATACAAACCGTATTGAACTGGTAGTGAAAACAAAATAATAAAGCTGCTATATATAATGTAATATATACAAATATATATTCAATACTGTCTGTGCGTATTTATGCACATATGTACATCGGTATGCTCCATAATTTTCTATTTAAAATTTCTATTTTAATATAAATAAATTGTGTTTTGGGTGCGTGCGCGTGTTTGTGTGCGAGTATGTGTGCATTCAATGCGTGTGTGTGCGCGCTGCACGAAAAATTATTTTAATTTTCAATAAAAATGCAAATATTTTATTTATAATTCTGTGCAACATTCTTATTTTATTTTTATATATTTACTTTTTTTCTGCCGCATTCAATATATGTGTGGCATACACATAAATTTTTATACATAGTCAACAACACATGAATATATTGCAGCACATTTGTCATTTAGCCCAGTTAACATTCTATTGATTGTATCGCAGCTAACGGCATATCCCAAATGCTGGCCAAAACTGTTCACTGGGCAGCAGTTGCCAATTTGGCGGACATGCGACAGCTGACAAAATGACAAAGCGTCAATCCGTCAAACGACGAGTCAATTAAAGCGCTTGCAAGAGCGGAGGACTTTGAGCTGATATGATTATATAAACACATACATGCATAAAACAAAGCATATGCAACATACAGACATACACATGAACGCACATATTTAGGTTTCAATATATTCCTTCATTTTTTTTTTTTTTTTTGCACGTCTGCCGCTGTTATCAATTATACCCGTGAATGTTTTCGCCTTTTATTAAAATTGTATAACAATCCAAAAAGTATTTCAAATAAGTTCTCTACAATTTGAACATATTCATTACCATATTTGAACAAAAATCCTCTGTGTATTTCATTCTTACACATATAAGCTTGGGTATTCATAATAATTCTAAAAGCGGAATTTCAAAATTTAGCTGCAATAAAGTTTTTTCAATAAACTAAATTGTTTTTTTGTTACTTTGATCTTATATAATTATTAAATATATTGTATATGCTGTTAATTAAATTTGCTTTATAGTCTTACCTTGAAATTTTTTTTCTAAAGTACGTGAAATAATATTTTTGATTGCATATTTTGGTAATTAAAAAAAAAACGACTGCGCAGATTTGATAAATGTTTTATGGCTTCGTAAGATCCAGAGATATTTTGGTATATGACACATATCTGGGATGAGTCGTGTTTGTATGATATGGTTTGTTTAGTGTACCTACTACTACAACTATCATACTAGTACAAATACAATAGAGGTTCATACTGGAAAAAAATATAAAAACACGGATTAAATTAAAATGCAGAATAAATCATGCGGTCAACTCATGGAAATAGTAAACATCATGAAAATCGGCTTAGTTTTCCCAAATATATGGGACTTTGAAATCTAGCAAGAATGGGTTGGGGAACTTTACTTGTCTAAATTTTTGTCAACTCATGGAAATAGTAAATATCATGAAAATCGGCTTAGTTTTCCCAAATATATGGGACTTTGAAATCTAGCAAGAATGGGTTGGGGAACTTTACTTGTCTAAATTTTTGTACATTTTGGCATGATTTTTGATAGAAAAATCGACCCCCCAGAATAACTTTTAAAGTTATGTTTTGCACTAATTTTGGTACCCGCATTCAATTTCGCGATTCCAAATTCGAAAAAGAAAATGTTTCCCAAAAGAATAAAAAAGAATATTTTCAAATACGAATTCAATTTAAAAGCAGAATCAATCTAGATGTGAACCCATAATGAAAATGGTAGACAACATGAAAATCGGTTGAGTTTTGACAAAGTTCATACTAATTTTGGTACAAATATATTAAATTGCATAGGCTACGCCTACTGATTATGATGTTAGTGTGTATTGCACTTTTATAGCAATACGGTATGTAAATTTTTGTTTAAAATTATTTTATAATACAAAGTTATTTAAATGCGGGTTGGGAAATGTGGCAGCTATGCTTAAATTAACAAAATTGATAACCGTTGACCGCTGATAACTTGACTAGCAACAACAACAGCAACAACTATGCAAATTTTGAAAGCGCATGAAACGGAAACGGAAACGGAAAACGTTATACGAGCATAGACAGGCAGAGACAGGCGGATAGACAAAAGAGATAGATGGACAGGCGGATGAATGTAGGAATATATGCAGACATATTTGGTAAATGAATCAGGTGTGTGAGTGTGTGTACCATATCCGATCAGAGAGTTAGCCAGTCAATTAATATTTTGTTAATTTTTTTGTGCGCTTTTTGTTTGGTCGCCATCTGAAGTTGAACCAGCTCGTGTTATGGTCACATCAATTTCCAGCTCGCTTTTATTTAAACGTATTTGTTTGCATAAATAAACAGAGACAACAACTACAAATGAATGGCCAAAGCAGAAAGCAAGAGCAAAAAAACACACACAAAAAAAGTTTTTGGGAAACAAGAAAAAAAAACTAAACAAACGTCAAAACTTTTAAAATTTCAATTTCCGGTGCAGCGGCGACTACGACGGCAGGGAATCTCTTCGGATCTGCACACACAGATGGGCAGGCCGAGGACTTGGGACGGCGGACTGAGGACTGCGGCGACCTGTTGCCCATTCATAAAAAAAACGCCGAGATCAGGACGAGCCGAGGCAAGTGCAGGGCCAGGTCCAGGGCGAGGGCCTCGGACCAGAATTGTGTAAAAATCAACGAAATTAATTTTATTTTGATATTTGCGCAACAAATTCCCCAGCGAAATTATCACAACAAGTTATTTTTCAACGGGGCAGCAGCAACAACAACAACAAAGGACACAATTCGCAACGTTGCACGTCAAATTTATCAAAAGCGACAGCCGTAAGAAAGGAATCAGCGACCAGCACCGAACTCCATGGCCAGAGCACCCAGAGCCACAGCTCCAGCTCCAACTCCAACCCATGCCCAGGCCCGTGTCCACGTCCAGTCGCCGGACCTGGGCCTTGTGCATCTGTCAGTTGGATAACCTTGGCGAAATGTGCGATTCTTGTGTGTTTGCTATTTGCATTTATTCAAAATTAATCAAAAACGCTTTTGATTTGTTATTTCCTGCTGTGGCCCGAGCCACGATGATACCTCGTTGATATGCGCACAGCCAGCACAGATCATTTCCTCGCCGAAGTGCCTCCAATTTGGCTCAGCACAGATGGAAAGAACTAATTTATTAAGAGACGATCTCTGATCTTTCTCAGAGCTGCTCATAGCTGCTTAGCTCGACAGCCTTTTTGTATTCAATTTATTCTATTCTCTTTTCTTTTTTTGATAGAAAATAGTTAAAAAGTCTATTTTCTGTCCCCATCTCCAAGTTAGTCAGCATATATTTAGATTGTGTTTTAATTAAAATTGAAACAAATCGAAATCTTAAGACTGTATTAGTATTAGTATTAAGATTAAGATTAAGATTGCGCTCAAATTTCAAATATAATTGATAATGCAGTAAATCATATTTAAAGATAAGTAACCAGAGTGCCCGACCAAATGATGCCCTGTACCTAGCCCTGACGCCGTTGCAGTAAAATGTAATCCTAAATCATAGTTCAGTTCGGCTTAAAACTTGTAAGTCTTGTAAACAGAAACTTACAGCAGATGGCCAACAAGTAGTACCCGAGTACATACCGTTACATTACATTACTTGTGCCACACGCAACGGCTCAACGAAGGCGACCAACTGATTTGGCGCCCACAACACTGTTTGCCGAAGAGGGCTTATTGGGCATGCGGGCAAGACGACAATAGCAGCTCATTGATGCCAAAGAACAACAACAACAACAACAACAGTATTCGACGATCTGTTCATTCATCGCCGCTCGCTGCGACCCAAATGGGGCTTACATATCGTTCGCAAAAGCTAATGTGGCATGATCAGGAGGCAGCCAAGATCGAAATCACAACAAGAATATGGGAGCAGTCCGTGACGAAAAACGATGCGTGCAGAGTGTGTGGCAGGGTGTGTGTGCTTGTGTGTGTGTGTGTGTTCAGCTGGAGACAGCGTCATTGAGATGCTTGGCGCTTGATAAGCACCCACCCACACACAAACACACACACACACACACACAGTAACAGCTGGCATCAGCTGCTCCCTGCACTCGCTCAAAGACTACACTCGGAGAAAACTCTTGCATTAAATAAAAATAATTTACTTTACGTTTTTCTTGTACTTGTAATAAGCAAAAAACGTTCTCAACATATTATATAAAATTTATCTCCAGTCTGGGTTAGCCAGAAAACTGTGTAAAAAAAGCTGGATTCGTAGGATACATCCAAGCGATCTTCCCAATCGAGTAAAAGGCTTTGAAAACATAAGATCCACAACTTAAAATAACTTTGCATATATTTAAACGGATTCAATGGACGACTGAAAATAGACAGCTACTTTTAAGGTAACCTAAAGAAGATGAAGTTTCAAATTTGGGTATAAATAATGAAGTTCTTTTTCCCCAACTAGCTAGCTTAAGACGTTCAAGAATAATATCAATAATGAGCTAAATAAATAAAATTGAAAAGAAGCCGAAAAATCTTAACACAATATCTGACTTATCGGACAGCTAGACGGCCCCAAATTTAAAAAAACGTTTGTTCTTGATTTGGGTATAAAAGTGCTAGCTTTTTCGCGAAGTGTATGCGCTTCTGCGGGCGTATTGGTGCTCTAACTTTTTGGCCTGTTGAAGGCTTCGCACCCGCTCAACGACAAAGATAAACAAAATGGCGCCGGAGCTGAAAGCGAGGCGCAGCAACGACAACAACAACAACGACAACGACAACTCAACTGGCCATTGGCTAAATTATGGCCTGGCCTGGTCTGAGCCACAAAAAGGCTTTGGCATCGATATGGGCATTGCATGCAAATGCAGCACACACACCCCTTCCCCTCCCCCCCCTCGCCCCTCGCCCCGCGCTGTCTGTCTCTGTTGCCCCTTTAGGTTTAGCTGCGTCTGGCTTGGCATTTCCCCCTGCACTTCTGCAGCTGACATGATATACGCTTTGATGTCTCGTTTTTTTGATAAAGTACTCAATCTATAAACGCCAAGAGCAAAAACGAAGAGCCGCTTTTGCACTGGCTGCGCCGCGCCCCACCTCCCCGTCCCGTCCCAGGGCTGGGGCTGGGGGTCAGTGCAAAAATATGATATGAATTGCCTGGTTGCCCGGCGACTGCTCAATGCTGACTGCCAACTGGCGACTGGCGACTGGTCACTGCTCACTGCAGCATGGAAATAAAAAAGAAAAAAGGAACAAGAAAAAGTTCAACGCAAAAAATAAAAATAACTCAAAAAATGGCGCGCTTGCAACGCTTCAAAGGTAAACACTCCGCGAACGGCAACCGGCAAGAGCTTTTGGCTAATTCGCGCGGCACCAAAAAAAACTCACAAAAAACCTGCAAGCAGCGAAACGAAACTCACATACCCTTAAATCTCAATATTCGAAAACTATATCAAACTATAAGTTAAGTTTTACGCTTTAAAAATCAGTGTACAAAATATATTGGCTAAATGAAAAATCAACTTAAATGTACACTAAACAATATTACAAAACTCTTGTTAGATTCCACTTGGCTATTTATTTTCCGCGCTTACACATTTTATTTCATTAAATATAGCACAAAAAGAAATTATGAATTCGAAAAAAAAATTAATTACAGAAGTTAATTAATTCAAAAAAAAAAAAAAGAAAAACTTATGTAAACATAACAAAACTTAATATAGTGTCACTTTTTGAAAATAAACGCAATATCGCGGCTATCACTTGAACTATTTTTTTTCATTCTTTTGGGAAATTATTTCTCAATTCTTATCTTAATTTCCATTTGTTGATATTTTTAAACATTCACATCCACACGTCTTTTCTCTTCAATTGTCAAACCCGAACTAAATTGCGTACCAAATACAGTACGTCTTTCCTTCAGTTTTAACTTAATTAACTTTGTATAATTCGGAGAAGTGCAGTCAAACAGAAAATACGCATATAATCGATTAATGCGAAAAATATAATGCGAAGGTAAAATGTATATAATGTATTTGTGACGAGTGAGAAAAAAAAAAAAATGCATTGAACATAAAAAAAGCATATAGAAAATTCCTAGAATTAAAAAAAAATTTCAAACGTGTGTAAAAAAAGAATTGGGTATATTTGCAACAACTTTTATGCTATTATATATATTATACTCATTATATTAAACCAACAACAACAGGGTATGGGCAGGTTCTCTTTATAGCTACTTCAAGAACCTCCCGATTTTATTATCAGCTGACTTTTCTATCGACCCTTGGCTTGCAAACACTTTGCCGTTCTTCACCAAAAAGCGGCCAATATACAATATATATCTTTTTGTAAACTGATTTACAGCATATGCAACATTTGTATAAATGCAGCTGCTGGTATGCCCGCGATTATCGAAGTAATGAAAATGTTGCTTAATACTTGATAAGAATTAGTTATAATATTATATTTATTATTATTAAATAGCAAATAGCTGCAAGCAATCAACTTAACTTTTTAAATAGCCCTGGCTAATATGGGTTAAATGAAAGCAACACCTCAGATTTGACGGATCCTCGCTGTTCCGGTGCCCAAATGATTGGGGCACTTAGACAACTTACCAAGCGGTAATTGCAATTCTTAATGGCACCCTAGCTTGCCAGTTATGTGGAAATTATCATATCGATTCCATTATTAATAATGACCTTTAATTAAAAATCTTTTTTCTTAATGATCCAAGAAGTAGACTACATATAATTTACTGTGAAATGAGTGCGAAATTGAGAACGGTGTGGTTTATTCTTAGTTTTGCGCTTTTCGCAATCAGTTTCCGAAAATTCACATTTATATTCAACGTTGATATGTGCAGGTAACCTTTAGGATCAAATAAAATGTAAGTAAATCGCAAGAAAATATATTCGTTATTGACCCGAAAACAGGAATAAATTTACAAATTCTGCGAATTCTGTTTAATGCATATTAAAACTTTCGAATATTTCTAATGCAGTATGATTTATTGATTGAATGATTTCTGATCGATACACCTTGCAAATGTTACCAAGCCACTGACAAAGTGTCCGAGCTCTCAGTGAGTGAGGGCAGCCGAGAGCTGAAATGTCATTCATAAATCATACGCAACGATGCTGGGACGACTACGATTCCATTGCTCTGGCTACGTTTTACTTGTTTGCCTGGTTTTGTTTTGGTTTCTTGGCATTTATTTTTTTTGTTTTCCTTCTTTTTTTATTTTGGTTTTTTCACGGGCGCTTTAAATCGATTCGCAAGCAAATTAAAACATTTCAAGATTTATACGCACAACTGTCAAAAAATGTTCAAGTTCGTTTATCAGCGACTTTCCTCCATCCCCCTCCCAATCTTTGGCAGATACCAAGCCCTTCCCAACCCCCCTTGTGCGCACCTACACTTGCATTTGCAATCGCAAAGCACTTCCGGCATTCAATTTGAACTTTGCGCACAAAAAGGGCACAAAAGGCACAGACATTGTTCATCCACGCACATATATATAATATATATATATATATATGTGGCTATCCATGTATATCTGCACACATAACTGCATACGTTTGCGTATGTTTCGATATTATTTTGGCTGCACTAAGCCGCGGGTATTGCGACTGAGTCAAAACTTTTCTGCGTGCAGCGAAAACATAACCCAAAAATTGGCTTTAACTTTTATGATTTTCATGATAAAAGTTCACAAAAAAAAAAAGAAAATAAAAAATAAACAGGGAAAGAGCCGTTTAACCTTTGGGGTGCCGAATATTAAATACCCTTAATTTTTGACCGATTGGTCCCATGGGAGTATGATATGTATGTATGATATAATGGTTAGAGAGGACCTACTTCGACATATATATTATAGAAATAAGAGACTTGTTTGCAATAAAGCGGATGCACGGACAAGGCCAGTGGCGTAGGCATGGGGGTTTGGGTATTGAATGCCCCCTTCCCGCATCTAAATATATATTTGGAAGTTTGTAAAAACAAAGCACTAATCTTCCAATATCCTCATATTAAAAAATATATTTATTTTGAAACCCCTTCTCGCTAGGCTATATCGTCTCGTGTGCTGGTACAGATCAAGAATGCATATATGTACGTCTGCCACTTTGCAGGCGGCATTTCCTGTCAAAATACCCTATGCAAGGGTATACAAAGAAGTGGGACGAAAAAATTGCAACAGCCGCAAACGTGCACGCAGCTCTATGATAATATTTTTGCACAAAACACGAAACTACAAATGAAATCATAATTTCATTAAAATCCCGCACGCGCACACGCTTAACCTCACGGATTTAACGCACTTCATTCCCTTTTTTTTTATTTTTTTTAGGTGCTTTATGCATTAAGTATGCATTTAACTAAATATGTGCATAATTTTTAAATATAGGTATTTTTTTGTTATCACTAAAAACCAAATTGTTGGTTTTTTAATTGAAAAAGTAAGAATTTTGTATCGCTGGATTTATAATTTCCATCTATTTAATAGCGGAGAAATTTGTACTTTAAAACTGTTTCTTCCAAAGCTGCTTTTAAACCAATAAAATACATTAAATACATCTAATAAATACATTTGATTTATAATTAACTATATTTCAATGCTATACCCTATCATAATAATTATATTATTATACCCTATTTATAACATAAAATTGGGCTTAGGGTTCCAATAAAAACTTAGATAGATCTTTAATTTTTTTTTCAAAATGTTCTGTCAAATTTGAACTCTAACGGTCCTCAGCACACTGGCGACACCTGTTGCTATAATTTTGTCACGCCCGAAAATATGCCACGCTTAGCCGACACACAAACCAATACACCTCTTACGATATTGAAATTTACGATATTTGTTAGCAGAAATTACAAATGTTAACTCAAACAAAATTTATTTTTTGCTGTTAAAATACCGTTGGGATTTAAAAGTAATAACATTTAATGACACCTTGAATAAAGATTTAATAAAGGTATATAATTGATGATTTAAAACATTTATAAACATAAGTCAATGAGATTTTATAATTTTAAACAATATATTAATGTAAGTCGCCACGTTTAATTTAACCCTTCCATGACTCGTATTTCTTGTATGTGTAGAACAAAAAGCCACTTAGTCGAAACTCCAAAACGACTTCAAAAGCCGTTAAAGAAAAGATCTAACCGATATTCTATGCCGAATCCGAAACTGAAACAAAACTTTACGCTGGCTGCGTCTGCACCCCGAAGACGGCGGCGACGCCAAAGCCAACCGGTTTTGAACACACTAACATTGGTGGGTATTTGCACTTTGACACTTAGTTTGCATCACATAAAAGTAAGTGTAAAAAAAAAAATTGTACAAACGAATACCGAAATAAATAATTAAATATTTGAATTCACTATATTTCCTATATTCGTTTTATGAGCAATCAAGCTCCTTTTAAAATTGGACAGAATTCTGTTGCCACAAAATCAATTGTACTATAGAAAGTAATAAATTATGTAGAATAAGAATTAGTGTTATTTGTTATTTATAGAAAATAACAAAAACTTAGAAAATCTTAAATAACAAAGAATACAGCTTATAAACATACTTTTTATATTGCTTACAATTTGTGAAAAAAAAAAATACATGTTTGAATATAAGTCAAAAAAATGATCGAATTATCGACGGTTTCAAATTATCCTTTATATTTAATATATACTTTTTTTGCAAATATGTGTATTCGTAAGTATTCATTGATCAAATCTTCTGTCAAAATTCTTTACAGTCTTAAGCCCTAGACTTTTGAGAAATATAAAAAGTTTATTTTGTAAACATTTTTATATATTAAAATTATGTAAAATGTTAACATTTATTTTTGCTATTTATACGCGTTTGTTTGTTGGTTTGTGTATTGTCTGTCTTCCTGTCCATCTGTTCATATGAACGCGATTTATTCGCCGCTATTGAAGCTGAAGACTTGAACCAAAGTGTTACTATTTTTTATTACTAATATATAAATTATTATTAACATATAATTTATAATTCATAATGTATATATATAATAATCTCGAAAATTGACCAATTAGTCGATAGGCTGATAGGGTATTGTTGACGTCGGCGTGGCATAGTTAACAATTGGGTTACTTGTTTTCTCTGTGGCGTCTTGGCCGCCGCTTGTTGTTATTGTTGTGTGCTGCGTTGTTAGTTTGTGCGCGCTACTCGACAACGTTGGTTGTTGCCCCAAACAGCGAACACCGAACACCGAACATCGCCTCAAAATACTTGTGATTCTTTTTTTTATGTTTTGCATAATTTCCATTGTTTTTTTGTTTGTTTCAAATGCGTCCTGCAAGCGCAACAACAGTGCTGACAAATTGAGAATTTGAGAAATAGCGAGAGAGTGCGAGCGAGCGAGAGAGAGTGAGAGAGAGAGGGAGAGACGCGAGTGCAATTTGAAAGTAGCCACGAGCTGAACATCAACTGAGCAAGCGGCACAAGTGAAGCGGCAGCGAAGCGGGGCAAGCGGGTAAGCCAAATCTTCCAGAACTGCCGTTAGACGGTACAACAAAGCTTTTAAGCCAATTTGCCATGTGTGCTGATGTGTTCGCTTTTATGACAGAACACGATCCAAATTTGATAGGTGTAGCAAGCACATCAACAACAGCAACAACAACAGCAACAACAACCAGCAACAATCAGCAGCAATCAACATCTAGCGGTTAATGCGGCTCGTGCAACGCCGAATGCCAAATGCAAGCGTCAAGTGGAGCTCACGATGCGCGTCTGGGAGTCTTGGCTTGGCTGGGTGAAAATTCTGTATGGTGTCATGTCGTCGACGCCAGGCACGCCCACTTTCTAGACCTGCATTCGCCAAACCAGACAAGCCTCAGGCAGCCAAACGACATAGCCAAGTTTATGAATGAAGCGCCTCCAGATAGTCGGCTCAAGTAATCAGCATGAGAATCGCCGAGAGAGGCGCACGTTATGTGTGCTGGGTGAGAAACTAACGCCCAACTAATGGCAGTTACTACTGAAAATATTCCTATATGGCAATTTGGGAATAACATGAGAATAGCTTAGACAACTAGTTAACCTTTAGATACATAAAGCTTTTCAAAGGACAGGAATAGCCATAATTATTAGGAGAATACATAAATGGCGCCCAACGTGGGTCAAAAATCTAAGAAAGCGAGATAAAAGTCTTGAGTAGTAAGAATATTAAATAGAATATAACTGTGAAAATGCATAAAAAATAACCAAGCGTGTTTTTAAAGTGAGGCAAAACTCATTTATCAAGCACACTACATTAAATGGTGCCCAACGTGGGGTCAAGTGTTTGATAAATGATCGCTGGGAGGCCGAATACCCCAAATAACCAGATAAAATATGACATAAAAAACGCAATAAAACGCCAAGCTTTGGAGCTTAAAACTGGATTTATCACAGACTTCGCACTGTCTAGAAAGTTGCACTTACCCATATTATAACAAATGAATGCATGTAGAGTTCAGATATGCATATGTACACACACTATGTAGGTCTGTACACGGCCAGCAGTACCTAGGAGTCTCAAATCTATGCAAATGTATGCAAAAGCCAGGCCCAAAAGAGAGACAGATGGAGAGGGAGAGAATCAGAGAAAAGGCAACGATTGAAACAGTTGCTAAGTTGAGCATCTCGACACATTGAGAATTGCATAGAGAGGCGAGTTGGACGTTGAGACAGTTGGCCTGAATTTTTGGGCTGCTTGCTCGTAGTTTGCAGGTTTTTCTCTTTCTTCTTTTCTTTTCATATTATTTTTGTTCACATTTCTTTGTGTTTTATTTGGTTTTGTTGCTTTTCACGCTTCTCGGCGCTCGGCTCTCAGCTGAGTCAAGTGAATGGGTTGCCGTGGAGCTGGCTAGAGGGGGGGGGGGGGCTAGGGGGCTATGTGCTACTGAGAAGTGTTGCCTGTCGAAGAAAGGGGCAGCGACAAAAGCAACCGCAGCAGCAGCAACAACAACGACAACAGTGTCGTCAGCCGCATTAGGGCAAGAAATCGTTGTCTATTAAGGTACACCAAGGTGTGTGTGTGTGTGTGTGTGTGTGTGTGTGTATGCGTGCGTGTGTGGTGTAGGTAATTAAACAGACAACATCTGCAGTTCAATTCACAGGCACTGCTGCTGCTGTTGCAAGATTTATTTATGACTGGGCTGTGCCAAGGTGCCGGTCGAGCGGGGGGGCGGACAACAAGGGGGAGGGGGGGGGGCGTCCGCTCTGATGCTGCACAGCATCGGCGAAAAATTCATAAACAACATAGAAATCAAGTTTAGCAGCAGCTGCAGCAACGGGTGCCACGCTATTAGAATCGGGGGTTTTGGGGGTATAGAGGGAGAGGGTGGAGGGAGGGGGGCAGAGTGCGATGTGTCCAGTGGGTATAGCAATTTACGGTGCAATTGCCGCAGCCAGCAGCGTGGAGAGCGCCGCACACACAAAATCAAGATGTTGCTGGAAAATTCTTCGACACGAGCATCTCTGCCCGCCTCGCTGGAACGACTTGGACCTGGTCGTGGTCGTGGTCGTGTACTCGTGGCGCGACTGCCAGACCAGAGGCAGAGCGTCTTTCGGCTTTTCGTTATTTATTTTTATCAGCATTTTTCTCGGGCGCTGCGAAACGAGTTTTCCAGCGTCTTTCGTTTTTCGCTTGCAGTTCTTTCGCTCGGCTCCGCTGTTGGTGCTTAATGCCAACAATTGTTGCTGCATTTTTATTGTTATTACTATTGCTAACTATTATTTGCATTGCTATTATTATTATTGCCGCGCTGCTCTGCGCAAAATGTCAAATAAATCATTTTTGCATAGCCAGCCCGTTTGCCGATCAGTTCGGTTCAGTTCAATTCGGTTCTTGTTGCGATTTCGGTATTGAGATTGGCGAATTCCTTGGGATGCCTGATTTGGCAAACGAGTATACTACGTAGGTGCAACAGCGTGAAGAGGCGTGTTACCTGTCACACAACACACACACAAACATGTGAGCATACAACATGGTATACGCTTTAAACATGCTTTTAATATAGAATTCTTAAAAGCTTTGAAAGAAAAAAAAACAATTTGTTATAGTTCTTACAATGTTCTTGCAAATTCCTAGAACATCGCTGGCTTCTGTTATTCTATTTTTATTTTTTCTTATAATTTCCAATTCACATTCAAAAATTTATTTCGAACACTTTGAATTTTATAATATAAATTACAACAATTTTTTTATATTCTGACAATATTTATCCATTATGTATACAAACCTTGTAGGCCATATAAAACTGATTTAAATTTTAAAAAATATATTTATGATTTTTATTTTTTCATATAAGTGATTAATAGAGATATGTAGTATCACTATATATAATATTTAAAATATTCAAATAAACCTAAGATTCTGCAAAAAAAAACTTTTTTATCGAAATTTATTCAAATGAAAACCGTTTTTGTCTGTATTAAGCTGTTATTACACGGCGAGCGAGAATTGCGCAGTCGGTTACACCCTTGTCACTTACCTCTTACTTGTTTTTAATTATTTAGCTCTCGCTATAAAATTGCTAATAAAAACGTTTAATATCTCCAAGCCGAAATTGACTTGGAGAAATTCCCAAATGGCTCCCACACCCAAAAATGCCCAGCATTAAGTGGATTTGACACATTTCACTAATCCATCATCACCCAGTTGACTCAAGATGACATTCCGAATAAAACTTTCGCACAGCTTTTCAGATGGCGACCCTTCTATTCAAGCGTGTGTGCGTGTGTGTGGTCGGTTTTTTATAATCTATTCGCGTTTATCTGTCAAAATCAAATCAAACAATCATTTAATTAGCAACAACTCCAACAAGAAGAAGGAGAATCAGATGATGACGAAGAAACGAGGCCGCCAACTTCCGCACGCCATAAAGTCAAAAACAAAGAGACAAAAAAAAACCAAAAAAAAAAAAAATTGAAATTGAAATTGCCCACTTGGCTGGGGCATCTTTGAGAGTCTGCGGCGAGGCTTGGGCGTTACCCTATTGGTGTAAAACTTTCTAAGCTTTCAAGATTTTTAAAGTGTGCAAATATTTCCATATAGAAAGTAAATGAAATTTCTGCGCAAAATAATTGCCATAGATGCATGGCTGAGAGGCCGTGTACTTGCTCGTTAATATGTATATGTATGTGCACACACACACACACTTACACCGTACACCTGCAGCTGCGGCAACAGCAGCACTAACAACAACAATGCCAAAGGTCTGCGCCAACGCCGACGCCGACGCCGACGTCGCGTCGTCGCATTGTCAACGGGCAATCAGTGAAAGTTAAATCGAACAATGCAGTCGCCTCTCTTGCTGCTGCCCTCTCCCCAAGCAAGCACACACACACACACAAGCAAACAGGCGCATACGTGGGCCCGCTCTCGCGCTCTCTCTCTTCTTTGTGCTTCTTCGTCCACCTGCTCTCGCGGACTCTCACTCGCAGCTGGATCTGTCGTTGCTGTTGTAGGCGCGCCGCAGGTGCCATTGTTGTTATTGTCATTTCACACTCTCGACGGGCAAAAGTGAAAAGAATACTTAAGCTACAAAACTTACGCACACGCACAAAATGCCAAAAAGCTCTGACAGACAAGCCGGCGGGCAGAAGAAGAATCAGCTCAAGGCGCAGAGAGGCGCAAGCAGAGAAACAGCGACAGCGGCAGCGAGCGTTCATCAATTTAATTAAGGCGCGTGTGAAGCGCAACAGCAACAATAGCAACAACAAATTTGACAGCGCTGTCAGTTTAACAGTTAAGCCAAAGTGTAAGACAACACAAAAGAGACAAAGCCAAAGAAGTACAATAAACATTTTCAAAATTAATTTAACTGTTTCGTATAATGAAACAGGCGAAATGCAGAATATAATAATGATGATCATAAAACAGTTAGTAGGTTAGCAGTTAACTTATTTCGCTGCATCTCTGTCAGCGATAAGCTGGGCTTCGTGAATGCCATAAACGAAATTCAAATTTCAAGGCAACTTCAAATATATAGCATATAGTATATGGTGGAATATTAAATCTTGCAAGTAAATAAAATGCTGCAACAAATATTTTTATAGTGTGCTCGTGTATTTCACATTTTCTGAATGTCATTGTTATGATTTCATCTTTGTTCAAAATTCTTATATGCCATTTAATTTTTTACATCACCAAAAAAGAGACTTGTACATTTTTTCCCAGAGATTTCAATTGTTCACCCATTGTTTTAAATAAATTTTGATTTAGTTGAAGGAATAATCTGTCTTCAGATATTACGTATATTGCAAAATATAGAGAGAGGGAGGAAATATAAAATTGGTTGGCTATTAGATATCCAATACGAGTTTCGAAAATATACAAACACCCCCATTATTATACTAATAATACGAGCATAAGACCAACCTTAACCCAAACTCCTATTAATCATAGGTACGAATTAAATGTTAACTATTTATAAACATACATTTTTTGGAAATATTCCGCAATAGATCTATTTGATTCCCAGGTGTTGTTGCGCCCGCATATTTCCGTCTCTTGTATTTGTTGTTGGTTCAAATTACATGCAAATACAATTTATTGAAGGTGAACGGAAATGTGAGCTAATTTTTGAATGATTAATGCGTTTTGTGGCGCTCGCTGGCCAAAAGTGATTTACTTTAATTAATTAAAATGCCAACAAATGCCAAGATACTCGTGCAACAGCAACAGCAGCAACAACACATGGAAAACGAAGCCAGCGAAGCGCTTAAAAGTTTCTTGACCTTCACGGCGCTGTTTTCTTTGCGCAACAACAACAACAACACAAACAGCGATAAGAGCTGTAACAGCAACCGATTCATAACTCACGACTTTCGCGACAATTTTCACCTATAACTCATCTAAATGGTAACGAAAAACCCGCCAAAAAGGCCAACCGCAAAACCAGTTTGCAGCAAAAAAGACAATTTTTTTTTGTTTTTGCCATACTCTCTTCACTGCAAGTGAAATGCCTTTTTGCGAACAGGTTCACAGCGTAATAAAATTAAGTACGCGTACTTATAAAAAAGCAATCGCTTAAAAGTACATGGCTATTAGTTAATGAAAACTATTTAAAATCACTATTAGCTAATGCACGTCAAAATGTATGTTCCGACGACATCCATAGCTTTAGAGAATATATATTGGGTAGTCTCACTTTCCTATACGTACATATCTAGTTCTAAGTCTATTGATTGTAAATATCCTAATTATACCCTGAACCCATTGAAATCGGGTAAAAAGGGTATAATGGTGCTGTGCAAATGTATGTAACAGGCAAAAGGAAGCATCTCCGACTCCATAAAGTATATATAGTCTTGATCACGACGACGAGCTGAGTCGATCTAGCCATGTCCGTATGTCCGTCTGTATGAACGCAGCGTTCTCGGAAACTACAAAAGCTAGAGACTCAAACTAAACGACTATAGATTCTGTAATATCATACGCAATACGAGTTTATCATTTTTTGTCAATATTTTGTACCGTTTCACTAATATCGATAAAAATCGAACTAAACCTCTGTTTTTTTTAGTTTTCTTAGCATATCTCCTAGACTATAAGAGCTAGAGCATACGAAGGTTATAAATATATTGGATTTTGGATACCTCCCCCCACTCGCCTCATTTTTGAAAAAAACGCAATTCGAATACTACAGAATTGAGCTTTGGTTTGAACATAGATTTATATGCTCTTATTACGTAGTGTCTGTGTGTGTGTGTGTGTTTTTGTGTATGTGTGTTGAAATGTATGTGAACACAGGGTTCAGGGTATCCCCTAGTCGGGCGCTCCCGACTAGAGCTCCTTACTTGTTTTATAGTGTTCTATTTAAAGTAAGGCTATATAAAAGTGATGACTCTATTTTTTAAATAATTTGTAAATCATATACATATATATTTGAACATACATAATAATATGTAAATAATAAGGCGACATTTTTTTATAAATTTCAAATGTTTTTCATGTTATTAAAAAAAAACTATTTATATTCAAATTAAAAATTGTTATGCTTATGAAAGGAACATTTTTACTTCATTTTAATTATTTTTTTACTTCTTTTTGTATATATATATTCCAAAAGCAAATCAAATTCCCAACGAATTTCAAGTTTTGAGAACGAGTCGAATTATATAAAATTTAATATTATTATAATTCCAAATAAATTGCAATCAAATTAACCTTAACCTTTCACACAATACACTATAATTAGTTGGCATTAAAAAGAGTATTATAGATTCGTCATAACGATTAGTGTTTTGCTTACTTGTTTTAAATTTGTATTATAATAAATATTGAATTTTATGTTGCTATTAATTAAGTACTCGTACATCGCGTATATATATATATGTATATGTAAAAATATATATCTATATAATTAATTGCGAAATTGCTCGACGCGCTCACGGCTCGTATAATTCAATATTTTTCGAGTTTCGCATATAAATTTGGCACATAAATTTGACAATTTTATGACAGGACATTTTTTTGTTGCGCTTGTTGTAAATTTTTGCGGTTGTTGCGGTCAGCGCCAAAGGCGCAAAAGTTTATATTGTAAATGAAAAAGAGATTTTTGTTGTAAATTTACTTTTATATTTTACGATTTTGGATTTTGTTTTTGATTTTTGGCTTTGTTTTTTATTTTTTACGTGCATCATTAGAAAGTGAATTGCGCGTGTGTTGTTGGAGTTGTTTTATTTATGGCTGCTGCTGTTGTTGTTGTTGTTGTTGTTGTTACTGGTTTGCTGACTGCTCAGCAGCACCTTTCTCTTAACGAGAGAGCGAACCGAGAAACAAAAACAAAATCAAGACGAGCGCAGAAAAAAAAGAGATGAAAAATAAAAATAAAAACAGCGCACTGCCAAAATCGATTCGCTTCGGTTGGAAATGGCCAAACTTGGGTCTGGCAAGTTGAAGCTGGAGCTTGGAGCTTGGAGCTGGGGCTGGCGCGGATCTTGGGAATGGAGAGCCAGCGGCTACGGTAGCAATGGACAATTTATGGGGGGCACTGTCTGCATTTTATGGCAAAAATAAATTAAATGCAAATTAACAAACGTTTTTGAACGCTAAATGAAATTATAAAGAAAACAAATTTTCGATGGGGTGGTACGGACCAGGGCCAAAACCGCTTAGAAAGCCGCTCCCATATACCCATGTAATATGCATTGTCAACGGATTCGCTTTGGCCCGACCAGACAAAACTCCAGTAATTTTATGCTCCTCAATTTCATGTCCAACTAAGGCAGACAACTTTAACAGGCCAATCAAAGCGGTTAGACTGGGATTATAATGATCAACTGTGCTGTGAAATTGGCCCAATGTACATTTCTTAGTCTACAACGGAACACAGAGGGCTACAAATGTGGTTAATGTAATGGTGAATAGTTTCACTTTGTTTATCTTTGGAATCGTTGTTTAATTTGTTTAATTTTGAATAGATTATGACAGCATACAGTAACCGTAATTCGATTAGTTTGGGCTTTGTAAATGAAAAATATGCATGACAGGTTCAATCGATAAAAATTCCTTATAAGGGCCAACAAATATTAATCCAAGTTAACAAACGAATTTAGAGTTTCGGTTTGGTTTCTTATTCGAAGTTGTCTACTCTTAATTATATATAATATATTAACCATTGATGTAGGCAGGTTGTTTTTTAGGCAGAGGGGCTTCAAATACATTTTTTATTTAAGATAAGGATATTTGAAGATTCCCGCTTTGATTTTACATACCAAATATAAACTTATATGGGGCTTAACCAACAAAACCCCCTTTAAAGTTCATTATAGTTTTGGGTTTCCCAATGAAAATCATGATCGATATATTTTCTTATCAAGAAAACTTTAAAACCGAGCAACTACTCGCATTGATACCTACTTTCTGAAAGATCATAAGTAAATTTACACCTATGTGAGTATGTATATGCACTCCATGGAGGCCAGACCTTCCCCACTGAAGTAATCTGAAGTTCTTAGAAAATGGTGTCCCTCAGGTTGCCTTGATGGTCGGATCCAGACCAGTTGGTTAACTGTGAACCTTGTGTCTTAATTAAATGTTAATATAACCACTTTTAATTTCGCAGAGCCCACGGATCAGCGTCAGGCACTTGGCCATCAAGTGGGCCCCGTTGACCAAATCGTGTTTCACTTTTGTTTTCATTAAAAAGCATAAAATTTCGCTGTGAGGTTTTTTGCTTTTTTTTTGTTTCTGTGTTTTTGTTGCTGTTTTCAGTTGAACAATCCGAACGGCATTTGGCTGACCCGTTTTGGGGGCTAGGGTGGGGGTAGAGGGAAGGGGGGCAGACCATTTCTATGTTTCTCAGGCTAACATTGTCGACATGCGACATGCGACAATTGAAAGTGTTGTCAATTTTGTTTGTTTTTGCAAGCTCAGCGGCCACATTTTTTCACTTTTTTTCCGTCTGTCTGTCTGGGCGTCCGTCCGGCTATCTAGCTGTGCGTCCACTTGGCGGCCACTTCAGGCGGCTGCTTCAGATTTCCGTCATTACTGTCATGCGACATTAATCTTTGTTGTTGTTGCCGCTGCTGTGCAGCTTGTTATTTTTATTATATTTCTGTTGTCGTTGTTGCTGGGGCAAACTTTGCGGCTATCATTATGATTATTTCGCATTGTCTTTTTGGCGGTCGAGCAGCGCCCAACGTTCAGTTGGACAACCAGTTGACCCGGTGCCGGAGCCCAACGGCTCTGCGAACACGTCTTTTACCACTTGTATATGGTTTCCATTTTCATTACTGCTTTGCCCTGTGAAACAAGTTTCAGTTACACCAAATGACAAAAAAAAGAAATAAATTAAATTGAAAAAAAAAAAAATGTTCACAATTAAGTGCACTGCGAGACGAGGTGTAAACAAGTAAGAGTGCTCTATTCAGAAATGCCCGACTAGGGCATACCCTGAACACGGCTCCGAAGCCGAACACCCCTTTATACCCACGTACAAACAGGCAAAGACATGCCGCAAGCTGCGCACTTCACTTGCAAACACCTTCTTCTACCCTCAGTCCTACACCATGAGAATTAAAAACCCGAATAACTTCCTTAAGTATTATCCGATCTGTATGAAACTATCATATCTAAAAATCTATTTAAATACGGTTTTTAAATTTTTTTTATCGAATAAAAGTTGTAAGCCTTAACAAAAAAGATTCAATATATATTAAAAATGTGTTGAAATACAAATTTAAAGCGTTATTAAACACAAAAATAAAAGCCTGCAATTAAAATTTGAAATTTATTTAAATTTAATATCGATATTAAAACTAATTAGAAAACTGTTTAATTAGTTTTGAGCTCATGTTCATTTAAGATAGATGCCAAATGATGTCGCCACTGAAATGTCATGTATATAAAATGACTTCCTATGGTATTTAGCGTCAACTCCAATTGATATTTACTGTCAAGCGCTGACTGATGACCCCGCTGCAGCCCACCTCATCGACCCACTTCCACAAAAGCGCTTTTTAATTTTTTTTCTTTTTTTTTTGTTAGCCTCTTGGCGCTTTGAGTCAAGTGTAGCACAATCGATCGGATCATATTTTGACCTTTTCGGTGCATTTAACAAAATGGATTTTTTATTCAATCGCTTAGACATAAAAGGCCAATCACAAAATAGTCGTGCAGACATTGTTGTTGCTGCCGATATTTGTAGTTATTGTTGTTGTCGTTGTATCTGACTTCTTCAATGACCCACTAACTGGCTGTGTCGAGCACGGAAGTGGCCAACAAATATGGTTTTAACTTGACTGCTGTTTAAATACACACATATATACACATATATTTTTGTATATAAAGCACATATCGGCTAAGCTATAGTCCAGCATAGGTCTGAGACTTGATTGCCGCATTTGTTACATGCATTTTGCATGCTCCATATAAAAGAATGTATACAAACAAAAATACTTAAAAATTATTAAAGCAATTTAGCGCACTTTATATAGTTTTTTTTCAACGGCAACAATTAATAATTTCTATTGTTGCGGTTTTTTTTTTAATTTAATTTTTTTTTTTGTACTTGTTGGGGCCGGTCGGCGCTTTTCATGCCATAATTTTCGGCTTCCGCAATTCGAAAAAATTGAAAATTTGGCAATAGACAAACGAGTCGGAGCATGATTCATGAATTTTTACCAACGCGCATTTAATGCACGTGATTAGCTTTTTTTAGGTATTATTTATTTATTTTTTTTTTACTTTTTAATGTTTCTATAATGTTTGATTATATTATATTTTTGATTATATCTGTTGTTTGCTTGCCTTTTAAATTTGTATAGAATATACATATACATATTATGCACCTACTATTTATAGTTATGATTAGTCGTTTTATTTTCTATATTTACTTATTACTATCAACAAAGAAATGAAATGCCAAACAATCCTAAAATACAAAATGAGCTAATACTTATAAAAGTTATTGCAAGCACAGATTTTAGCATTTGGCTATTCAAAAGTTTTGACGTTAAATTTTCAATTACAATAATTATGATGATTTATAGAACCAGTTATTGCTGCTGCTGTTGTTGTTGTTATTTTGTTGTTACTTTTTTCGTTGTAGTTATATATTACGCATGCTGTTACCTTGACCAGCTACTCGAACATCGTAATTGAAAAGTTCCCACAGAGACCCACGAAAAAAATGAAACAACAAAAATATCATTTCCCGCTTCGAATGCGATTTCAAGGCGAAACCTTTCAATGTCTGCGAAGGGTGCACGCGCAAGGGGGCGTGCCGGGGGCGCTGAGTAAAACAAAATATCTCAAAAAATTAAAAACAAAAAAAAATGACAACAACCAACAGCAACAAATCCACGAAGGCTGCAATGTTGTTGAAGTTGAAGTACGCCTCAACTTAAAGAGGCAAACAAACAACAACGCAAATGTTGTAAAAACATTTCAAAAACAAGCAAGAATATCCTAGTTGAAAATGCTCGACTAAGAGATACCCTCTACACAGTTACAGCTTAGTTGATAGCATACATAAGTAAAACATAATAGTGGTAGAAATGAGAAATTTAAAAATTATTTGTATGAATTAAATTCGAATATAGCATCAATCTGGATTCAGCCTTATAGTTCCAGCGAGTTCAGTTTTGAATAAGTCAGTGGAGTTGGCAGTCTGGAATAAATAATGAAATATAGAAACTTAATATCATTGGTATTATTTATATGTATATACTATAATATAATATATACGCTTTTTCATTAGGTTCTTAATTGACAACTTTTATTAAGCTTCAGTTGTACGCCTTGACTATCTCGACTATCGAGCGTTCACTGTACGCTATGCAGTTCAACTACAACCGCTATTAGCCCAAGTTGCAGCCCACACATGCAATTAAAGCGGGCACTTCCGTAACGGTATTTGAGGCGCTCGTCTCGAGGGCATTGCACCTGGCTGAGAGGTCAAAAGTAGATACATTAGGCTGATAATAGCTGAACGAAGACAGCCGAACATGAGCAGCGCAATGGGCTTGTAGTTGCATTTTTTCTTGTTGAAAAAAAATTTAAGCAGAACGTTGCAACGTTTGAGTTAGTCTTACAGAAGGTAATCCTAACTGTGTCTTAGGTAAAAATCGATTTTTGCAATTTAGGAATATTTCTGGATCGATCTTTAGACACGGCGTAATCTACCTCGTACAATTGCAGATTCTGATTTTGAACTATTATATTATATAATATTTTTTTGTGGGCTTGGCACAGTAAATCTGAATTTAAATATTTCAAATTAAGAGTCTCCAGCTTCTTATATCCAAAAACATTGTGTACAGACGGAGACGGCATAGAATTTACCTGATCATCAGGTATACATATATGTATATAATAGGTTTGTGCACTGCAGCAAATTTATATATATATACATATACTCCTGTTTAGAAAAGGGTATTTCGATATTATGTCATCGAGATCCTAGACTCTATAACTATGTCCACTGAGCCCGCTTAACAGTGGGCTCGCTTGGCTTTTCGCTTACTTCACCTACATAAAAGTGGCCCAAGTTTAGGTTCGAATCGTATTATTTGAGCTGCAGGAAGCGAATGAGCAAAAGTGTGACATAATAACAGGTAACAAACAGTGCCGATTGGAGGGGAGTGGGCGGGGGTCTTTTGGCTCTGTGGGGATCAATTCAAAGAGCACAAATGCACATATGAAATCATCTGCGGTTGAATGCAGCGCTTAATACTAGACACTTATTGCGATTACGTGGTGCATATTAGATAAAAGACTGAACGTGCGCCCCCCTTCGATACCTGCACTGAACACTGAGTAGCTGATATATCGATTACAGTGCACGCAAACACTTCCCCATAAAAGTATGTATATGCACGAGGCCATGCCCAGGCCCGGGCCACAGTCCCAATCGCAATCTCAGGCGGGGTTCGAGTCGAGTGCACACGAAACGAACTAAAATCGAAACCGAAACCAAAACGCAGTGTACGCAAAAAAGCCTTAATTACAACAACTACAACGAGAACAACAACAATACCGACAGCAAATGAAGTCAAGCAAAACCTCAGACCCAGTCAACAATCATCAGTTGTGCGAGTAGTGAGTAGTACTCACTGTCGTGAGTGGCGAATCGTCTGTTCCAGTTCCAGGCGGGGCTATCATATGACCGCAAGTCGCTTCATTGAAGCATTGCAATTTTCAAATACCCTGCAACAAAGTTGGGCCAGCGGATGTAACAGACAGCACACATGGGCGAACGTATAGGAAGCCTAAGATAATTCCCAGTGTTAGATACAAAGCAATAAATATGGAATTTTTGGATATATACACTCAGCGAAATAAAATCATAATGGTTGCACCTACAAAGAAAGTTATTTTGTGAGGAACTTAATTATTGAAAAATAATAAATTTAATAATTTACTATCACAAATAAGTTGTAATTAAAATAAGAAAACCCCGATATAAATTATGTCCAGGTCATACTAGTAAGTAATCGTAGAGGGTATCTTCTACTCGACCACTGGCGACTTAGTTGTGTTTGTATATAAAAGAAAAAAAAAATTTTTTTTAAATATATGTATATATATCTTTAAGGTTTTGGGCGAACACCCAGCACGAAAACGTGTCGAGGCGCCTGAGACCTAAGCTAAAACTCAGACCAAAACTCGGACTGAGATTCAGACTGAGAGTGGAAACAATGTTGGCAATCGCAAACGGCAAACAGCATCGGCCCTGTTGGCCCCGTCCATTGTCTTCTTTTTTTGCGGCTCTTCGATTATAATGATGTGACGCCGATGGATGATGTAATGATCTCAGGCCCTGGCCACGTAATCACCAACTAAGCAACTGAGCAGCTCGGCAGCTCGGCAACTAAGCAACTTTGCTTAATTTGTTTACCCCCGATGCGGTTGATGCGACGCGCCGCTTCCTTTTTCGGCTTTTTCCCAGTTTCAATTTCAGTTTCTTTAGCTTTTGGTTTCATACCATAAAAACAAAAACAAAAAAAACAAAATGAACAGCGATACTTTATGATGTTGGCCGTTTATATGCACTTGTCGCAGTTAACGGCAAACAACTTCTATAAACAAATTGTCATTTCCACAAAATTGAAAACTTGTTGACTTAATGTGAAACTTAGCTGTGTGTTAATGAACTGTCTTGGGCACGTGTTGCCCATACAGACTGATCCGCTGAGTTCATAATACTTGCCTAGTACTTGTCCTTACCTTCATGTATGATTGAAAAACTCGATCTTAATTAATTGGAAAAAGATTCTAACCCATACGTAAGGTTCTGGCTCAGAGAAATGAAAAATATTAAAAAATATATACACTAAAATACGCATTATTCTTTTATTCAATCGTAGCACCTTTAAAACCTAATACCAAAAAAGAATATATAAAACAAATTTCAGATCTCAATGATCTTTTTACTAAAAATATAAAAATGCTGAGAAGATCCTTAATATATCATATAAGAATTAGTCGAAAGCCACAGCAGCCAGCGCTATTTAAAAATAGTTAGGTTGGTAGTTTTTGACAATATCCTATACTTTAATAATAATAATAATAATAATAATAATAATAATAATAATAATAATAATAATAATAATAATATCGTATAAGAAAACCACCCTTGCGAATTTTGGATATACATAATAATTTTAATCTATTTAAACTTAATATTAATCAATTTCGATTATTTCTAATTTAATTTAGCAATCAATGTTACTCCATTCGAAGTATTCTATATCCATGCCATATATTAGTAAAGCATTTTCAATGCAAAAATTAACACGAAGTTAATTTTGTGCTTACGTGAATGTTGGCTGCAAACCGTCAATTAATTTTGAAGGCAATTAACATATGCACGTATTTCTGGTCTGTCGCCCGCTGTCATAATTACGAATACGTTAAGTTGCCGTGCAGAGCGCATTGCAATGGGGTTTCTTAAGGTCTGTTACGATTGTCAATCCTTGACAAATTGCTGTTTTGACTTAATTAACACTTGACTTTTAATTAGTGCAAATGTGTCAATGCTGTTGTTGTTGTTGTTGTTGCGGCTGGTTCATTGTTATAGATTTGAAAGAAAGCGTGACTTGTGCTTTCAATGCACTCAAACAATAAAGCGAATCACTTGAAATCGAATAAGTTTCGCCCACAAATTTCATAATCGAGTGTCGTAAGCGAGTTTGTTTTTTTATTTTCGAGTATATTTGACTTGCGCCGCGCCGCTATAAAACTATGTGAAATACGCCCCTTCCCCGAAGCCTCTCGCGCCCCCACCGAATCAAAAGAATTCTGTTAACTGGCACACAGTGGGCGTGGCATGTGGCGGTTAGGAGGGGCCGTCACCGCCATCGAAATCAGCACAAGGCAGTTGCATTTGTTGTTGGTTTTGATTTGATTTACATTTTTTTCGTATGATTTTTTTTTCTTTCGTTTTTTACCCACGCTGCGCAAAACAAAAGACTTAGGAAACGAACTTGCCCCCAAGACAAGTGATGCAAAAAAAAAATGTAGCACAGCAGTAGCAGCAACAACAACAACAAGAGTAACAACAACAACAATTACTTCAAAATGTGAATAGGAACAAAATGCTGCAGCGAATTATGTAGTTGCACGCGTTTGCTCGGTTTATTGTTGTTGTCATTGTTGCTGATGCTGTTGTTGTTGTTGTTGCCTCGATGGCGGCTGCTCTTGTTGCAGAACAAACCACTCATTAGACGCATTAAATGCAACTGTGCATGGTGTTTGTTGTTGTTGTTGTTGCTTGGACCGTAATTACCCGACAAGGCGCAACTCTTATGTTAACACAAATTCCCTACACTCGGACTTAGACGAGGGCTGGCCAGCAAGTTTGTATCCAGAATTACATTTGTCTGTCCTATTGCCCTCTAAAATAGACTCGAGGAGCATTTTTTGGCTATTATCTGACAGAAAGAAACATTGTTTAGTACCCAATATTTTTAAAACATTTATTTGAAAATTATTTTTTTTATATACATAAAAAATAAATACACTAAAAAATATTGCTATACTATTGCAAACGAAGTCTACAACAAAACAATTATTCTGCAGACAACATCATCCTGTATAAATTTTATATTTATTATATATATATATAAAACTTTCACTGACTGTGAATAATTTGAAATATCAAATAATAGACAATTCCTTGCGCTGATGAAAATAATAATATATAAATAAAAAGAAAAAGCAAAAACCCATTGCAATTCCCAACTGGTGCCGGCGTCAGCTGATCCACAGAAAAACAAAAAAAAAAAAAAAGAATTGTTTCTCAGCTAATTAACTGGCTTTGTGAGCAGCTCTCGCATTTACAGCTACAACTAACTAACCAACTAACTAGGTAACTGGCTAAGCCTAATCATTATGTAGGTATACACGTATGTATTGTGAGACTGTGTCAAGTAGTTGTTGTTATTGTTATTATCGCTTGTGGGCGCGGGTGTGGGAAAAGCGCAGTAAAAGTGCAGCATCTTTGCTGCAGCAGCACGTTAACTGCCTCGACTTGGCATTGTCTGAGATCTAAAAACTATTTGCCATGACATGAGAATTAGGCGCAAAAGCGCAGTCAAGTCGGAAGAGAGCTTGTGCTAGATATATACATATATTCACAATACCGGGTGCTGGGTAGGTAGTTAGTGTCTGGCATTGTTGTTGTTGTCTTTTTCTATTGGGGTAACGTTCATCACGTTTGTCGATGCAATTTCACAGATAACTGTTTCTTCATGTTTGCCACTCGTGCGGTTGCATAATCCAGCGGCAGCACCACTAACACCACCAAACCAGCAAAACAATGCAAGCGCTTTAAAATGCCGCAATTATCCAACAACAACAACAACAATTGAAACTTTTGGCCAACTGCTTCTTTGACTTTAGCTTTGGCAGCTTCCTCGCCAGCAAGTTGGAGCTCCCCGTCGCCCCCGCATTTGCCGCCTATGTGGGTCACAGCATTTGCTTCTTGTTGCTGTTGCTGTTGTTGTTGTTGCTGGGGCTGTGGCAGCCAGAATATAATTGTTGTCGGTTTGTTTATTTTTGTAGACAATTTTTTATTTGATTTTTGTTTTTTCTTTTATGTATTTTGTTTTCTGAAATATTTTTCTGCCTGTCTCTTGCGCTCTACGTGGGCCACTTTGGCATTTGCGATTGCATTTTTTTCTTCATTTTCTTTGGGCTTGTTATGACATTTTTGTGTTTGTTTTTATTTGTTGTCGCGGTCTGACATTTGAATGATTGCCTGGCATTTTGTCATTGCCAGATTGCACCGTGAAACTTTGAGATATGTCTCCAAGAATTGTCAGCATTTAACAAATGTTAATAAACAGTTTTATGTTTCTCATCTTTTGCAGATCTTTTAGAGTGCGCTTTAGGCTTCGAAGCATGTAAGTAAATTGAAGACATTATTTTTAGTTTTTTTTTTTTTCAATGTGCAATTTTATCTAACTATAATAGTTAAATTTATAGTTATACTTATTCGATTGCAAATATGTTTTTTATGCCTTTTACAACTTCATCTTTTATACTCGTTCACAAAGTGAAAGGCAGGGTATTTTACAACCCGAATATAGACCCCTCATTCTAGCGCACTTTCTTAAACTTTTCATGCATTTTTTAGCCTTTCTGAAAATACCAAAATATTGCATAACAATAACAAGAAACTTTTCTCACTTTCCCAACAATAACTCAAAGTTCAATCGACGGCAAGAAATGTTTGAATTGTCATGCAACAAAAATGGAAAAGAAAACATATTTTTGATGCATTTGGTATTTAAATTCATTTTGCATAAATTGTGCCATTGTCATGTTTCCGTTGTTGTTGCTGTCTTAGCATATTTTCACATGATTTTCAAAATGCATTTGACAAATGCAGCAACGACAATAACAACAAACACCAACAAATAACAACAAGCAGCAACAAATAATATTACTAATGCAACATTTGTGCGCTACACAAAAGGCACATTAAAATGACATACAAAATATTTGGCCGATAATTTGTTGAAACAACGAAATAGCAACGAAAGAAATGCAAAACAACAGCGCATAGAAAGCTAATGTTAATGAACCATTTTTTTGTTAAGACACCAACAATAGCAACAAACGGCTGCAAATGTGCGCTAAATGATAATCAAAAATCAAAAACAAAAAAGACAAAATAATAAAAAACAAATACAACAAAATACACAGCAAGAGCAACAATAAACAACAAACAACATAAGCAACGTGGTGCATTTAAATTGAAGTTCAGTTTGGCAAGACAAAACAGTATTAGGCAGTGAGGGTTAGAGGGGGGCTGCCCCTTGATGAGGCGTCAAGTGGACACTTGGCAGCCACAGCAACAAATAAAACAACTTGCACAATGCACAATTTAGGTTTTATTTTGTTAGTGAATACCCCTAAAATAGCAACTTGGAAGGCATATTAACTATGTCGAACAGCATACAACAATCGGGCTTAATTAAAGTGGAGTCCTCATAATCGATTATTTAAGACTTTATCAAAAGTTCTAAAGTATTACAATCAATTCAAATAGGATTTCATTGTGTCCACGTTCAATACTATTAGAGTTACCTAGTTACACAAGGAAAATATATATATACAATAATTACAATTTATATTGCAAACACTTTATAACCTGTTTCGCCATAAATCCTAGATTATGTTAAGGTTTTAAATAAAGTTCCGGCTGAAACCTGTTAAAACAGATATGAGCCAAATATACAAGAACTGGTTCATAGACATTTCAAAAGTGTCTCGGCATCATAACTTACACAATTTTTAACACACGATAGGGAAATTTAGTATATCGACAGTTATAATCCAGATAAACATATTTTTTGATGTGAAGCGGTTTGCTGAACTGGTTCAAAATAGCTGCAATAATTCACTCATATCAATAAAAATAAATCATAGAGCTAAAACAAGCTTCTTAATAGTAAATGTTATTTATAATCCCACTGATTTATGGGCGAAGCTTTAAATGTGGACTATTTATGCAGTTAAAAAGTGAAGAAATGTTGATAATGTTTGTTTTAAAATAATTTAAAATATAACATTAAAACATTTAAAACATTGAAATACATTTAATTGTATGTGCTGACATATTATCATACACTATTAATTACTTCACTTTACCGACAAAACTCCCAGTCGGACTGCAGACTTAGCTAGGGTATAACTTCTAACCATGAGTCTCAAAATGAAAAAAAATCTTTTCCAAGTTCCCACGGTTTTGCAATGGGCAAAAAAACAGCCTCTAAGTGTGCCATGTTTACATTGGCTCGCTAGAAACAAAAGTAACTTAGCAGAATTAATGTAAATCCTCTATATATTAGTAAATGATTGATGAGGCTTGAAAGTTGGCAGGCCAGACTTTTCCAAAGCCTTTACTTTTGTTTGTATCATAGCAATTAATTAACCAGTGTCCAAATGAAGTTCGCATAATAAATCTTAATCTAAACTAATTACATAGAGTTTAAGCTGAATATGGTGTATTAAGTGTACTGTGAAAAACAACTCCTGAGAGCACTCTTCAAATCACATGCAATTACATTTGCTGCCCAATTAGGAAACTGTTCAAACACTCTTTCGTATGTGAAGAGCGTACCATTTTCGGGACACTTACACTTAGCTTTCCACTCATGTCTTCAATTGCATTTTAACCTTCAACATTTTTCAATGAAATTTCATGAAGAGCAACGAAAAAACAAAACGAAATGAAAACAAAAATAAAAGCCAACTTGTCTGCATGTGGATGGCATTTCTGATTGACATCGTTGGCTGCCTGTCTGTTGATTTTTGTCGCCGCTGCTTACATGCATAGAAACGCCCTCCCCCTCCCCCTCCCCCTCCCCACTCCACTGATATTCGAGGAGATCCGTTGCGTTGAGCCGCATGACATGAGAGTTTTTTTTTTTGTTTTTTGGTGCCAATGGCAGGCGAATAGTGAAAGTTGTTAGCCTGTCATTTCGGGCCTTGTTGAATGTTTAATTGCTCATTTCGGTTGTCAAACCTCTTTAGTATTGACCTTTTGGGCCACGTCCTTCAGCAATGTGTGCCAGCTAACCCCGGCTGAAATGGTCAGGTGTTAGGCTAGCTGCCAACTTCGCTTGGCGCTTCTTTTCTCTTCTCCAGTTACGCTTTTCTGCAGTTGTCGCCTTTCTCCTGCCACTTTTGCATGGCACTTTGGTAATTTGGTTTTTTTCTTTTCTCGATAGGTTTCGCTGCCAATTTTGGCTTGATTATGCGAGCATTCGAAATTGCCTGTCTGCCTGGCTGGCAGCCTGGTTAGCGGGCTGACTATGAGTCTGGCCGTCTGCCCGTCTGCCCGTCTGTCTGGCCGTCTGCCTGGAAGCCTATATGCCTCGTGCGCGCCCGACTGCAGTTGGCGTCAACTTTCATTGATTTGCTGGGGCTGAAATATGTGAAAAACAAACAAACGTGCCCCGAAAAAAATACTGCTGAAAACTGAAAACCTATCGAGACAATTTCACTTTTCATTGTCTTTTGTTTTTTGTTTTTACTTGTCAGCGACAGATACGCTGCAGCTGCTCTTCGCCACTTCCCCGATGCCCATTCTTAGATCGTGCAAACGCAGTTCAGCTAAGTTTTAATGCAGGCAGCGAGTTTGTCGCCTAAGTCTTTTGTTTTACAGTGCGCACAATGTCCTGAAATTGCCTCTGTTTTTTTTATTGCTTTACCTTTTGCTCCTTAGAAAGTTGCCAAAACAGGCTTTTAATTGGCAAACCAAATATATATCAAAGCCACAAATCAATGTCATAAAATTGAGTTTGAGATAGTTTCTAGTGCTAATTTACCCATTTACAGCTGTTAAGGCATTTACATAGTGATTTGCATTTTGCCGAAATATGCATATCTACGAAAATAGAACGTATTTGACAAATATGCCGGCACATATATTAGATAACTCTGCATAAGCAATGAGGCGTCTACAAACATAATTTATTATGTTCGAAAGATGCCAAAGATAAGACCAAATTTGAGACATCGCAGCGAAATCAGTTCATTTATGTTAAATTGAAAGCTGGCAGTCTAAACTAGCATTAACATAAATCAGCTACTAGTTACTAACATTTACGAAAGTTGGCCATGCTTATAATCTGAAAGATCAATGTTAGTTCATTTGGTGTGAACTAATAAATATGATTATACATTTTACTTAAAAATAATCGGCATTTGAATATGTCACCCAGATATTAGAACAAATTAATTAATAATTATATAGAAAGTAAAATAGATATGGACAGCATTATAATAAGAAAAGTTGTGTATTAGAACCAATTTAAATACTTATTAAATTCTTATTTAATATTATGAGCAATTTTACAATCTGATTTGTCCTAATGCTTTTGTATAAGTCTCTTAGGTTAGTTCTGCCATGTACATATATGATATTTATTTATTTTTTTTTTAGCTGTGCTCAACCCCACAATCGTAGACACGAGCTTTAATCCAGCATTAAGAATCTGATTTTTTAACTTACGTAACTATTATATAATGTGATGTATGGTCAAAGAAGATCGATAAACTCATATTTTGTTATGCAAATGCTCAGTTATACTTAGTGTCAGTGGTAATCTATAAATATTAGCTTGGGCAGCCTAGCGGTCAATGCTTTTTAGAGAACTTTCCCGCATAACGCAGCCAAAATAAAGCTGACCATCGAGGCGACTTCAGCGACAACTTTGAGGCGTGGGCGACGCGTCGTGACAGTTGCTGCAGTGTGTGTGTGTGTGTGAGCTCCATTTATGGCTGTTAGCTGGCTTTACAGTTACTGCTGGCCGGGCTCTAACGGCGCATGCAAATTGCGTGCATGACAACGACAAAAGCTAAATGAAAATAAAGTAGGAACACAAAAAAACAACAACAACAATAAATATTGAGCCTGATTGATTGGAAAGGCGCGCACGCAACCCAAGCTATAGAGTATTTGTGGGTGAGTGTAAGGCGGGAGGGGCAATTAACCTTGATTTGCAATAGCCAACGACCGATGAATAAAACAAAGCAGAAAGTAAAACAAAACCCAAATAATCCAATTGCCAAAAGCAAAGCCACAAAAGTCGTGCAAATGAAGTCATTTCAAGTACAGACGCTTCAATTGAGGGCGAATAACATCGGCCAACAGCAAAAAGTGTTAAAGACAAATGTGCCCAAAACTGAGAACATTCCCAATCCCATTTCGCATAGGAGCAGGCAGGCAGTCAGTCCGACAGGCGGGACAGGTGGTTGCGGGGCGTGAGGCCCAACTTGAGCTTATACCAGGCAGGTGTTGTTGTTAGAAGTGAGCTCCGCTAAGCGGAAATTGCCGGCCAGAGGCCAAAAGATACTTTTCAGCTCTTTACAGTTTGTTGCACAATAAGCCTAAAGTTGAGACTCAAACCAAAGCCGCAAACCGGTCGCAAAATGAAACTGAACCAGAAGCCAATTAAAGCATCTAATTGCCTTTAACTTGAAATAATTTGCCATTTTTATTTGCTTTTTTTATGCGATTTTGGGAAAAAGAAAATAAATAAGATTTTAGTATTTATTTAGAATGCTATTAACTATTTAATTTTTGTATGTTTTTATAAAATTGTTTTAATTTTTGTATATTACGTAACTCTGAGGCTGTTTAAGTGTGAATATCTTTAACCGTACTTTCAACACTTCTATATAAATTTCAAAACCAGCTACTTGGCAGCGCGTAATCGTTTAATTTGAAATTAAATTTATGTGTATTTTAAAATGCTGACCTCAATATAAAACGGGAATATTTTCGCTAAATATTTATTTCTAATTTTAATTGGTAATGCCTTTTTTCTTGCTTGGCTGACAAAAGTTGGACGTTTGGTGTTTTGTTTACATTTTAATTAAAAAACTGGAAAACCGGCTTCTAAATCCTGTCATGACATCAGCCGTGGTAAAGACATCAAAATACCGCAACCCATCAGCAGTTGAGCAAGCGAACCAATAATCATCATCATTATCGGCATCAATTTCTAAGCAACAGCCCACAAAAAAGCCGCATATAAGTTTAACAAAAAACAACAAAAAATACAACAAAAAATAGAAAACAAAATTAAATACATGTTTTTAATTTGCGGCCGCCGTGGGGAGAATTTTAGCTGGGGAGAATCTTTCGATACGTGGGCTAACAAATCATCTTAAGTTTGCCTCCACTTTTGCAAACGATGAAACCGAAATAGTTGGGATTGTTGGTGCCAAATGTATGTAGGCATAGCTAGGGTTGCTAGAAAACTTTTGTGCAAAAAACCCAAAAAGTAGATTTTGAAAATTGGCAAATAAATATTTTACAAATACTCGTAGAATGCTAAACTTTACATATCCCCAAGAAATGTACTACAACAAAAATTAGAATACTAGTCAGTAAATATTATCTGTCTGTATTTGAAGAAAGTAATCGTATAGCCCTCGTTCCGTAGCACACACTTGACTTCTATTAGAGCTGGCAGACAGATATGTATGTCTCGTACTTATGCCTGTGTGTCGTGGTATCATCTTCATTGTTAGCGCTATCTCAGGGCCTGCCTCTGTCGCTGCCGCCGTCGCCGTCTCCAACTGAATTCAGTTGCTGTGACTGCGCCTCTTTTCACAGTTGGCGTCTGGTGTTTTGGCTTTTGTCAATTCATTGTCAACAAGTCAGTGAACTTGCGCTGCTCGCGTCTGGTATAGTACGACGGTTCAGAAGAGGCCCAAAGACAGCCGAGACAGCGAAGGCAGCCAACCAACCAAGTGGGCTATCGGGGTACCGGAGCAGCCATAGATACCGGAATCCAGGGGTACCGGGCATGGTGTGGCTCTTTCTTTTACAAATAATTAACATAAATTAATAGGAAATGAGTAGAAACAGCGCATGGCACACCAGCAGCCAGTAGAGGTCGGTTACAGTTACAATAGCATTAACATGGCCCAACGAAAATAAAGAAACCCATAAAGTTTGTGTCTTAAGTCTTTTGTTTTTTTTTTTCCTTATATACTTTGCATATGCGTGTTTTATTTTTTAGTTATTTTCGGCTAGCATCTTGAGCTCTCCAGAGGCTGCACAGTTACATAAGATGAGCGAAAATCTCGCCAATTATTTATGGGGCGCCACACACAGAATGACGACAAACGTAAAACCGTAAAATCGTAAAATCGTAAAAGCGTAAAAGGCGCAAAAACGCATTTGTGGCAAGTCGCGAAAAATTGCAGCAGCCATTTGGATGCATTCATCGTCTCGGTGTCAGCCAACTAATCAGCACCTGTCATGCGTGCAACGCAATCAGGAAGCAAAACAAAAACCTAACCCACAGCGCAACCAGCAGCCGAACAGGCCCAGTCCCCGTCTCAGTAACCGTAATGGCCTGTGGCGGGGCCTGAGACTGGAGACTAGAGACTCGCGACTGAAGACTGAAGACTAGAGACTCGATACTAGAGAGTCAGGCTGGCAGTGGGACTCCTCCTATTGCACGGCCCACTGTGATGTGATTAGGTATGGTTTTTTATGGGCTTACGTACATCGAGCTTGTCATGATGTAATGTTTATATGGGATAGCAGTGAGCAATGAGGCAGCTAAAACGGCTACGACTATTACCCACCCAATAATGAACAGGCCATCAATAGATAACTAATGGACTGCCAGCCAAAACCAACCGTCGCTTTTAACTTGGCCACACACTGTCCTCCAAGCGCAGCCACAGTGTGTGTGTGCGGAACCATCTGAGAAATCTAAAATTAATTAACAAATTCTGTTTCAGCTCAATGTTCGCCTCTTCAGTAATTTATTTATTTATAAATAAGTTGTCGACTGGCTAGAACAAAAACTCAATAACATTGATTTTATGATTGATTGCTGTATTTTTTAAGCCCTTCAGCCAATCGAAGACACTAAATACTACCCGTGTTACTAACGATAATATCGATAACAATTATCGATGCTACCAAGGGCAACAGCATCAACAGATTATTTCCTTTAACTTGATGTCGTACAATTTTCGCTGTTTTTTTTTTTATTAATATCGATTCTAATTGCGAAACCTTTTTAAACTATCAAATATTACAAACATTTTTAATGATCATTTAACTTCGAAAACTGTTACAAAAACTATCTTGACTATTGCATGGAGGGAGCATCAACTGTTTTAATTACTTTTCAGAACTATTTTAGAAAATATCTCCCACGTCTATAATACAAAAAAAATAGGAAAGGGAATCCGAATAAACAGACACATGTATTCGACATTGACTTACGAACTTACAGTTGAGATCATTGATCTAGCCACACGTACTCAACTCATGTATTTCCATTCGCCGACTCGTATTAGCTCTTCATATTTGTTGAAAATTAATGAAATTACATACGAATTTCTATTTATATAAAAAATTATTAAGTGAAAGTGCAACGATCGAAGCACACAAACAAATGCAGACGAACAAATCAATTTCTGTGATTTCTGTTTGCCAACAATGAGCAGAAATTTATTTGCTTACTATATATGAAGAGCTCTCCCCAACGAGTATACTAAACATATATGTCTACATTTGTATGTATATATTTTAAGTACGAGTATGTATATACATATAAAGTAAGTGTTGTTTGTTTATTGATTCATGATTTATTGAACATTTGTGTGGGATTTCCTATACTGAAGCGAAAGATCATTTTGTTGGTTGTATAATAAAGACAATCATTTTTAATGTTCAAAGTAATATAAATGCAAAAGAAGTATAAGCAGTAAAAGTATTGTTGTGGTAAAAGAAAAAGCTTATCCAAAATAGAAAGAAGAGAACAGAAACTATATAAAAATTTAAATAACAAAAAAAGCAACGAAACTTATGAATACAATAATAAAATGGCTTCTGAGAGAAATATAAACAAATAAAAAGCAAGCTCATAATATAAGAAATTACCGTTGAAGACAATAAAAGTTAATAGAGAATAGAAAAGTAGATTACAAAATGTGGCAAAGTTAAAAACAACATATAAAATAAAAAAGAATAAAAATAATTGCAGCCAAAGAAAAAACCAATTGAGGCAAAATAATTAAATATATAAAGATTACAAAAAGAAACGATAGTAGATGGAAATAAAATAATCATAATTCGAACATAAGAAATTCGCTATTTAGAAGCTGTACAGCTATGCAAAATATAGTCTAACTTATACTGGAACGACTACAGTCTTACTTATGTTATAACGACCAGGTATGCCTCTAGCCAGCAACTATGTAAAACGCATGATTATGCAGGCGCATCGTATAATTATTTTCTATGACACACTTTTGTTTAATACCCTGTGATTAACTCGCAAGTCTTAATCATTGGCCAGGCATCTGAAGGTGCCGCCTTTTTTTATGGCTAAAGCTCGCATCAATCGCATCGCATGGGATCGGTGAATATTTGAAGTGATTGTAAAATTTTGTTAGGCTTTGATGCAAATTACTAGATGGCAGCCATATAAAGCTGGCGCTTGGCTTTCAATCGTTGCGTTCGTTATACAATCGATGCGATACAATAGACAAGGCCATCAATGCGGCCACGCCCCCTTTTCAGTGAGTGGCAGACACGCATGCGCATCCGCAGATAAATTGATTGATAAAACACACACACACACACACACATATACAAACCGTATCAATCAAGTGACCGTTAATTGAGGTTCGGCTAGGATCTTTCTTTATGCTAGCCGAAAATGTTGTCTGGCGAAAGGGTTTCAGTTTCTAGAGCCATTTGCGGACACTATCAAATTGGGCAATCTTTACGCGATGTTAACGCTTCGTAAGGTTCGCCAATTACGAGAAGAAGACAAATACAAAATACACAAGAGAAAAACAACTCGAACAACTTCTTGTTGACCCGGCTCAAGTACTCACACATATATCATCCAACACAGCTTAACTGCTCTTTGCTTTACCAAAATTAAATGAGATAATTACGGTTCCTTTAGCTTCCCCTTCCTGCTTCTTCCGCAGCTCGTAAACAAACTGGGCTGCCACTGAATTTTGTTGCTCTTTCGCTGTTTTGCTTCAAGAAGTTTTCTTTTCTTTTTGGGCGCGTGTCTCTCCACAAAGGGTCAGAGTACAATAGACTTTATGGCTTCTACTTCTTATTATTTGTATTCTTTTAGCTTGAACTCTGTGCAATTTCCAGGAAGCTTCACAATTGACAGCACATGCCGCATGCCACTTGATGGCCTCAGGTGTTCACCTATAAAACTAAACCACAAAACTATCCACTGTAATTAAGTTTGCCAGGTCAAAATTCATTGAATTGATTTCAATGAATTTTAGAATTTTTCTAGTTGAACACGCAAAAGCTTACTTCTACAGAAATGTATAATTTTGTGCATATATAATAGAAATAAATATAGGGGCACATCAGATACAGATGCAGATACAACACAAATACAGCTACATATAAAGGTACAGATATAGATGATGATGCAGATTATCAGATACAGACGCATATACAAAAACACAACCAGTTGCAGATGCATATAGATATAGATACATTTGCAGATACAGATACAGAGAAAGGTACATATATAGATACAGATACAAATTCAGATACTTAGATACAGATGCATATAGAAGTTCAGATACATATGAAAATACAGATACAGCTAAGGATACAGGTACGTGCGAGATATTTATATACCCTGTAATAATGTCTAAAGTACCCAACACGTTCGTACGAAGTTGATGACTCGGGTAGTAATGTTTCTACCCATTTCATGATTACAGGGCATTCACAAGAGGGAAGTGTAACTGGGTGTGATAGTAGCGGCTTTTGATCAGTGCCTCTCCCTAGCTATTAATGTGCACCGCGACCACAGCTCGCGGCTCGCATATATTCAGTCCGTCAGCCAGGAGCAGCCGCCGCCACGCCCCCAAGACAATGCCAATCCGATCGCATTGAATGATGTGCGTGCTCGTGATTGTGCGTTGTATTCGTGTTCTGTGCGGTTCGCTTTTGGCACACCCACATGCGTTTTCACCTAATCAATCGCAATGCTCAATCAATGAGAGCCGCCGCGTTCGGTGCCCATAAATTACAACAACAACAACAACAACAACAACAAAAACAACAACGACAACGACATGTCGGAGCTGTCTGTCGATCTTCCGAGCTGGCTGGAAGGCAATTTATATGCGCGCTAATCATATGAAATAGATCAAATTTCTTTTTGTCGGCGCGACAGCGGGTTAGCGGGGAAGTGTGGCAAAGCGGAGCGATCTTCGCTCGATGTGGATGGGAGCAGAGCGCATTAAGGCAATTTCACTTGCTGCGCTGTGGCATGCAACCAGATGTGTGTGTGTGTGAGTCTGTGTGCGTGTGGGTTGCCATCTTATAAGCAGGCAGTTAAAATGTTTTAATTTTATTTTCTTTGACTGCGATGGCGGCTTTTGGCTTTTGTCGCACTCTCACCGCCTAATCTATAAAAATACAGATGTGGGAATTGGAAATGGAATTGGAATTGGTTGAAGATGGAGGATTGTGGCTGCTGGTGGATTGGGGATGGAGTTGGGGTCGTTTACTGTCCAGCTTTGAGGCTGATTTGTATTGCCATGCCGCACGCCCGGCCTCAGCATCAGCAGCATCAGCATCAGCATCAGCAACAGCTTCGGCCTCGGCCGCGGACGCGGCACGCTAATGATGATTACCCACTTTTACCCAGGCGCTAGTGGTCTGGTCTGGTGTATGGCGCATGGAGTACATATAAAAATCAAAAGCGGTTTAACGCGTTTCTCGTTCGAGACTCTGTTTTTTTCTGATAGTAGTTGTATTTTTCTTCATTGCGATTCAATTAAAAACGCTTAGCAGCTGCATTGAGCCGCCAATCGGCGATCGCCGAGCAGATCTCTCGCTGCAAGTCGTCGCACCCAAAAGAAAGCCACTTGTTCCGAGGCCGTCACAAATCAGTTTCTCGTGCTCTTGTTGTTGTTGTTGTTGTTGTTGCTTTTACTGCTCGCTGTTGTACTTGTAGTAGCGACATTGACTGGCCGTGGGCGTGGCAGCTGCTTCTTCCTTTTGATTTAATGGCACACAGCGATCAGTTTCGATCGCCTCAGTTTGCTTTGATTCAGCTCGGCCTTGGCCACATGCTTGCTGCCGACTAGTTTGCTGCTCGGCACGGCGACGGGCGGGGAGTGGGGAGGGGCCGCCACAACTCTATAAAAGCAATTTCGATTTTTGCGCTTTGACTTGTACTGGATTTCACCAAAAAAATTATTTATAAGAGCTTCAAAGCATAACTAAGCTTGATCGCAACGAAGCTAAAATACACTACATGCATGAGGAACAACCATTTCTTGACTCTTGACTCTGGTGTAAAAATCAAAAATGTAAAGAATATTAAATAGTTCTAGAGTTATTTTTTGGTACTACTTTGTCGGCATTCATGTCCGTAAACTTATAATTTATGCTTTATAATTTTTAATATTTTTAATTTCATTTTATTAAATTTACTCTTACTTTTAAATTTTTTTTATGCGTATTTAAATAGTATTTAGCAGATAAATGTTTCTTATGGAGAAATAAAACAAATCCAAAATATACTTAATGTAAAGTAAACAATCTGAATGGGAATAGTATAGCTTCGATATACCCTATGCCAAAAAGAGTAAGCAACCAGTTCCCAGGCGGCTCGACCATCGACGAATTTAATTGCAAATTATTAAGTGTGCTCGTATAAAGTTTTTATTATTATTATTATATTTATTTTTTTGGGTATTTTTTTTTTAGTTTTTCCATGAGTGAAAAGTGAAATTCCATGGCTGCTTGCTTTTTTTTTTTTTTTTGATTTCGGGGAGGTGGGGCTTTTAGACCGATAGCATGTCAGCAGGTTAGCAGGGATTTGTCAAAAGAGCTGGTGAAATCTCATAGATTGCAGTTGCCAGTGAGCTGTTGTCTCAGTTGTTGTTGTTGTTGTTGTTGTTGTTATTGCTTTTGCTCTTGGCACAAAACGTGCTGCAAATGCATTTCTGTGCTGGCTGTGGGGCCAAAAGTAATCACAATTCGCTGACCAAGGTCGTAAACAAATTTACGCTCTGGCATTTACAACAATAATTGCGCACTCACGAGCAATCGCAGGTCTGAAAGGTATGACAGCTATGCATATCAATTGAAAGTTTAACACGCATACATAGGAGATTTTTTCTCCCTGAACACGATGTATGTGTACCGTATAAGAAAAAGCAGCTAGTTGTTGGTGAAGGTAACTATGTTTTTTTTTTTTAAATTGTTTTGGAACACTATAATTACAAGTATTTGGGAATGGATTTTTATATACTTGCCATACTTTTGTATTAATCGAAATTTATTAGAAATTCATTTGAAAGTGGACTCTAGACTAGTGTGAAATAAAATAAATACCCAAAATTTAATTTAGCATTTTCATGCATTTGAGACATGATAAAATTTTAGATGAAGCACTTAATTGAAACACAAAATTAGAATTAGGTGTGGGTTTATCTATTTGTAAAAGAGTATTCTTAATTTTGTCAACCAAAAGTTTGTATTGAGATCCGGGATAAGGGATCAAGATTTTGTATATTTATGTAAGAAGAATTAAAATTCTAGAAGGGGGCCTGTAACTACGCCTATGCTTAAGACTAAACGCAGCACTGTCGAAGTCAAACCTCCTTTATATCTTCTATCTATAAGCCAAAAAAAAAAGCTTTCAAGTTTCAAAACACTGCCCTTTAACATCACAAATTAATTGGAGAAAATGTGGAGTTATTCTACAACCAAAAAAGAGGACAAAATTAAAAACAAAAATAAAGAACATTTGCGCAAATTTTTTGATAAGCGCTCATAACGATTGAACCCCCGAAAGAACTAACAAACTTGATGACATTTTTATGCTTAGAGGAAACAAGATGAGATTAGATAAAGGCAATTAAGGTTGCTCGCAGCGCGTCTTAAGTCGTAATTGAGCAATTAATAAAGGTGTACTTACAACTGTAGACAGTTTTCTCATTATGTGAAAAGCCGAAAAGAAAACTTCCGATGAAATTCTAAGAGATTTGGCCTTCTATCAACTGGTTCACAACAACAGCAGCAAGCGCATTTCGAAAGTAAGTTGGAAAATGTGTGCCAACAACAAATTGCAGAAATATCGACACCTTTTTGGCGGCAACTGACTAACTTTGAGCATTTCCGTTTCCGTGGCCAAAAGCAACAGCCGCAACAGCAACGCCGTCCGATTATGGCCATATAGAATAATTTTAGCAGATTTCACTCGGGCCGTCTAACAAGCGACGGCCAAGCTAAATGCCAAGTTTTTCAATTTTTTTGCAGCCGCTCAGAGTGGAAAACCTGTAGAATGCATAGAAACGACGACGGCTTTTCAAAGTGCTCAATGCGATATCAATAGCAGCAGCAGCAGCAGCAGCAGCAGCAGCAGCAGCCGCCTGCTACACCTGTCTAAGCCAAAAAAAAAAAAAAAAAACAACAACAACAACAAATAAATACAATAAGTAAAATAAGCAACAACAACAACATGCGCTGGCCTGGCCAGGGCCAACAACAACGGCGACGCTGCGCCCAAAAACCCAACAACTTTTAATTTCAACACATTCCAGCCAAAGACTTCGGCGCTGTACGTGCGACTTGACTTTCTTTGCAGCCACAACAACACATACATAGGTGTGTGTGTGTGTGTGTGTGCATACCTGTCCGGCAGTTGGCCAGGCCAGCAGGCAGCAGCAGCAACAGCAGCTCGGGCTGAAGTCAGTCGATAGCAGGCGGCCAAAGCGTTGAGACGTCGCGTCGTTATTTGCGGGACGCGTTTAACGGGCAAAACAGAAACCAAGCGAACAGCAACAGCAACAACAACAACAACAACAACAACAGCGGCAGTAGCGGAGCTAGCATTTAGCAACAACAACAGCACGCCGCTCTTCTTTTTTTTTACTGTGCGCGCTGAACAAGCGAAGGTGTGTGTGAAGAGAGCGCACTCTCTGCGCTCTTGCAATTACCGTTAATCAAATAAGTTTTGTAGAAATTTAAACGCCACAGCTGGTGTGTGTGTGTGTGTGTGTATGTATTAAACGGTTCATTGATCGAGTTCAGCTGAAATGGAGCAAATGCCAGCAACAACAACAGCAACAACAATAACAACAGCAATGGCAGCCAAACAAACGCAAAGAGAGCCCGAAATAGAAGAAAAAACAGTGCAAGTGCCTGTGGTGTATGACTGTGTGTGTATGCGTGTGTGCGTGTCACCAATTTGCTTCATTTGCGGCGTCTTCGGCAAATGCGCTTAACCCATTTTAATGTGAGCACTTTGTGTGTGCGCAAAGCAAAATCCAATAAGCGAACTAAAGAGAACGCCGAAAGAATGACAATTGCGGCTTCTAGAGTCTGGCCAAAAGGGGGCGCTAGCACAACAACAGCAGCGACAACAACAACAACAACAACAGCATAGCAAAACAGTTGCGACTGCGCCAAAGAAAGCAAATGAACATGAATGAATGTGTATACTATATGTGTGTGTATGTATGTGAGTACAAACGTATATACCCTGTAAATATTTTAGAGCACTTCTAATCCGCATTCTCAAAATTATACAGTGCAGTGCTTTTGAACAGAGTTGATTATTGACAAAAAATACAACAACAAATAAATATATATTGTAATCGTTTTGTTTCCATATTTGAGCTATATGAGTTATATGGTTGATATGATTTTTCGTATATGTCCCAAGCATATTGACTGGAAATTAATTAGTTTGAGAAAAAAAAGAAGTTCTACAATTTCTATCGAACCCGAAATTCAAACACACAGAAAAAGATTTCATAGATTTTTTAATATACAAAAATATATTTTATGCTTTTGCGACACTCTTTCCTATATCGCAGACAATAAGTTTTTCTACTCCCTAGCATTAAATTTGACAATATATAACTTTTCTGGTATTGACAAACCACGTTCTCAATTTGATTTATAATCACATTAAAGTGGATTTTGTTCATAAATAAGCAATAGATAATATGTAACTTGTACTTGATTTCTAACAAAAGAACATTTACATTGGATCCCTAAAGATATTTTGAACCAGGAGAAACTCAACAATATATTCGCTTCTATAAGCTTAAGCATACATTATATCCACAAAGTTTACGCAAAACAATTGGAATTTCATTTATTCCACTCACGAACAATATATAAGCACGATTGCATTAATCCCTCTTTATGGACAAATAAACGCAAATGACTGTAAAAATAAAAGCAAAAACAAAACAACCGATGACATCAATTAAATTTTAACAAGTTCTCTGGCAGTCGCATACAAATGCCAATTGAATACCAAATGGCAATATTGAAGAGAATTTATATATGTGCAGTATATATAATATATATAAGACGAGTTCTCATCTTAAAATTAAATTGAGTGACCAAGTGGGATATCAGATACGCCTGACATCAGGCACTTTAAATTCAATATTAAGCAATTTGAATATCGATATCGAAAATGAGTCACATTTGAATGCAAGTTCTCGCAACTTGTATGCATGTTCCAATTCCATGTTGTTTCCCCTTTAGAAAGCACTTTGTTGTACCACGTTCCATTCCATGTTGTTTCCCCCCACTTTGAAAAATTCGCTCTTTTGTTTCGTTCGCTTTTATTTGAACGCAAATGCGAGCGAACATTAGCTCATTAGAGTTTTTTTCCAGATGAGCATACTAAATGGATAATATCAAAGCCCAAAAAGTTTATTTTTACTGAAATTAGTGACATGATGCATAAAAAAAAACTCGCATCAAACAGCCAACAAAAAATCACCGAAGCAGCTCTTAAATCTTAAACATATAATAAAAAAGATACATATATACATACATCTGAATAGATATATTTTTAATGCATACACAGATTTCGGAATAAACATTAACGCTTTATTAGCAGTCAAAGTCAGCTGTCCAAATGTACACGATGAACATTCATTTGGTGCTAATTTTGTGCTTAAATACATTTGGATATTGAGAAATTTGGCCAAAATATATATTTATAATAAAAGTTAAAAAAATAAGGCAATTAAGCTAAGTTTAACGTAAATTACAACAGTTAGTACAGAAGTTAAAAATTTGAGGGAGGTGCATTAGAGACATATATATTGTAATTATACGCCCACTTATAGAATGTTTTAGAATGTTTACGAGTTAACTCATGGCCACTCCCAAGCTTAGCTGCACCAAAGTATCTTGATAATTATCGTACTATATTGCTAAATAATCTTTTTTAAGTGTAGACAAAGCTTAAAGCTGCTGTAAAGGAATCTAGTTGATTCTATTCTCAGATTTAAAGAACATAATTATAATTTATATAAAATTTGTAAAGTTATTCTTTAGAAAAAAGAAACATTCCAACTTGTGACTATATAAAACGAATGTATCTGAGGAGTATCATTTTTATTTGTAAATTTAAAAGGTCCAGCATTTAAATTGTGGAAAATACAGTTTTTCATTCAAGTTTAAACTCTCAAATAAATAAAAAAAAATGTTGATTGTTAAATTCTTGAAAAGCAAAGTAGTGCTTATATCATAATTTGATAGCTATAATAATCATGAAAAAATTGTCTACAGGCAAACCGGTCAATACTCTTTCTTGGAACAGCATATTAAAGAATAGTACAGGCTTGAGTTTTTAGAAGAGTGTGAACTTTTTGAAATGTTTTTGCTACACAGAACATCTTTCGGGTGTTTTTCCACTATGTGCTACGTTTGTTCTTAACGTGTGTGTGTGTGTGTGTGTGTGTGTAGTTTCTTCTTCTAACGAAATAAATTTAAAAACTGTTTTTTTTTTTGAGGTTAATAATTTCGTTTGTTTAGCATCTTTTGTGTTGTTTTCGTTGTTGTTGTTGTCGCGACTGCGGCTGCTTTTGTGTCATATGTAAATTTAAAAGGCACACATTATGCCAGCCATATAACATTGATAAATATCTGAATATCTGTGAGCTGTTGCTGCCGCTCTGACGGGGTTTTTTTTTTCTCTTGTGCCTCGGCATAGCTGAAAATATATTCAGAAAAGTAGCTGAGAAGTTGACGAAGATATATAAAACAAGATTCTTTTGGCCTACGCACAAGACCGTCGCACAACAAGTTGTACAGGCTCATCGATTATGAATATTATTGAGCAGACATTCGAGTATATCAACAAAACGAATACCGTTGCCCGTGTTGATCGCCCGGACTGCCCACTTTATTATAGCACCAGTTTTATTTCGAGTTATATACACATCCATTTACATACTTTCCACATATGCTAAACACATTATGACACAACAGCAGCATCTGGAAATTGGAAATTTGTCTGCAGATTTGCCGTTAGAGGCCCGTAACCGTGGCTAACATGAGCATTAATATTAAGCACTTACCCGGTTCGATCAGCATTCCACGTACATTTCATATTTACTGGCGAAATAATTTCACTTGACGCTAATGCGCGTCCATTAGCCGAATCTTTCAACCGATTTATGATTGATGATGATCCCCTCTGCACAACCCGTAACTCAGCGACACACACACACATTTCTTGTGCGATTTAACAGCTTAATTCTAATTGGATGGGCTCTGTGCTGCTTCTAGCTGGGATTATTTCTTTTTAATCCTCGCATAAATATTCTTAGTCCATTAGTATTATATTTTGTCACTAGCGTGAACATTTTTTTGTCACTTCAAGTTCTATTGAGAATAGAAATTATACATATTTTGTTCTCTTAGAACTAATTCTTGGCTGAAGATACTTCTTTTTTTCTTCTAGTCAAAAAATTATAAATCTAGCTCATATTGGATCTATCAGTGTAAAGAAATATGTATATTGATTGTTATTTAGCTATTTAATACAACAAATAAATATTTACCAAACTTATCTATAATTTCAAAGGAACAATTGTTTTGAAAGATAGTTAAATAAATATACAATCGCCAAGATATGTGTGGATCTGCTCTATAAAAGGGCCCTCTCAGAAAAAGTTCTTTTAGCTATTTTAAAAGAATTCTGAACAGCATTCTCGGACATCCAGCAAGACTTCCAGTTAACTAATCTACCAATTACACTTGAATTTCTTGCAGATGCACACAAGTAGTTAGTTAGCGTCTGGCAATCCATAAATTGAAGGCAACTGAATAATCTAAATTGATCGCTGAAGATGGCGCTACGTTTGCGTCGGGACGTCCAGAAGGCCTCCTACTATGTGTGGTTCCTCGGCGCCGAGGAGGCGAAGGGATTGCGGGGCGCCCGCGTCATTAACTCGGTGCTGCCGTATCTGGTGGACAGATCGCGCGGCCAGGAGCCGCTCAAGGTGACGCTGCAGGTCTCGCACAAGGGCATCAAAATCGTGCAGGTAAGTGCAGTATGCAGTGCATTTGCCACACCCCACCACACACACACACACACTCGCGCACACCCTGCCGCATTCCTTTCTGTTGTTTATTGCTTCTGCTTTTGTCATTTCAATCGGCCGCTAACAGGGCTCGTCGAAGCATTTAATACCACACAGTGCCATAACCAGCTCCGTGCAAACCGATGACATCGTCGCCTGTGTGCTCCTCCTCTATAATCCGGCCACCAAATGCCCCTTGCATGTGCACGCCTATCGTTGCGACTCGGAGACAACGGCCGAGGCGTTGCATTTACAATTGCAAATCCTAATCAATCGGCCCGACAATCAAAAGCGCTTCGAAGAGCTTGAGACCAGGTGAGTTCGCATGCACACAGACATACGCACACCTATGTGTATATGTGTGCATATATTTTGCAATCAACCAACGTATTCACGACGTTTTCCCACACTTCAAATGGCAATTTACTTTTCAAATCGCTAAAGCTTGACGATTTACTTTTTAACTCGCAAAAGTTCGTGATTTCAAGTTTAGGCTGCGAAAAGTTTATGTTGATTAATTTTCAATATACTTTCTAAATCGCAAAAATTCATGATAAAAACAGTTTGTATAACCTTTTATACTTTTTAAATCGCTAAAACTTAACTATATACTTTTTAATTCGAAAAAGTTCGTGATTTCAAGTATAGGCTGTCTAAATTTAATTTTAAAGAATTTTCGACCAAAGCTTAAAAACAACTTATAACTAAACAATATTTTAATTAATTGTTGATATACTTTTCAAATTGCAAAATTTCTTGCTCATGGACTTCCCAAAAAACTGTTGAAATCCCTGAAGCTTAGCGATTTCGTTAAAGATCAAACAAAAATTGCAAATTACTTCTGGGGAATTTTTTTAAATATTTTAAAATTCCAAAAATATTTCTTTTATTCAAAGTCGGAAAACTATTTAGTAATAAAATAGATCGTTCAAGTAAATAGTAAAACTGAAGCCCAGCAATATATTAAGGAAAAGTTTCAAAAAGCTTTTAAATGTACCTTGTTGGAGGTTATGAAAGTAGAAGTAAAGAGCACACCTGAATATATTTGATCAATTTACAGAAATCATAAAACTATATTTCAAATAAATACATATTACACATATAGTACAAAATATCCAGGCTGTAGTTCTCGAGTTCGTGGGAAAGTCAACTGCAAATACAGTTGCATCTCCATATCATTATCATGAATAGCAAAGGTAACAGCAGACATCGGCTAATGGATTGTCCAAATGTCTAAGTGGGCAAGTTGCCACTTTGCCGCTTGCCGCTTGCCGCTTGCCGCTTGCCACTTGCTTCCTGCTTGTTGCGCCCGACGTGGCGGCATGCAATTAATTTCAACTTTGCGGTAAATTGTGAAGAAGATCCCCACCACATAGCCGAAATGTGATGCCATGAGAAACCGTTTGGAGCAACTGAACTTTGTGTAGAGCCGAGGCTTTTTAATGAGTGGCAACCCTGGCGAATGCTCAGCTTTTGAAGATCAAAGCGGTTAACGTACATGTTGGAATCTGTATTTAGCCATGTGCCCATTACCACTTTTAAAAATCCCCCTCTGCTTTCAGTTTAGTTTTATCGAAACAAATTATCAGAAAGAGGCAAATCTGCGAATAAACTGTCCCCATTATTGAGGTTTTTGAAGCTTAAAGAATGTCAATGTTATCGATAAATATATAACTGTAAAAAGCCATAATTTTGTCAAAGCTCAACCGATTTTCAAGTTTGATAGCATTCTGATTAGGGTTTGTCCTCTAGATTGAATCTGTTAAGGAAAAATATCAACAAAAAAACGAATTAAACTTAAATGCAGAATCAATATAGAAATGAAAATGGTAAACATCGTAAAAATCGGTTTAGTTTTGGCCACGTTATGGGACTTTGAAAACTAGCAAGTATGAATTTGGGAACTTTGTCTAAACTTTCGGCATGATTTTTAACAGAAAAATCGAATCATTTTCTTATACTAATTCAGGTACCCGTAATCGATTAAAAAATAAAATTTGTGATTCTAAAAATAAAAAAAAAAATTTTTCAAAATAGGTAAGGGGGGATTTTTTAGGAAAAACATGAAAAATAATTTATTGTCAAAAACGAATTAAACTGAAATGCAAAATCAATCTAGAGAGAAAATCGGTTTAGTATTGGTCAAGTTATAAAATCTAGCAAGTGTGGATTCGGGATTCGAATAAAAATTCGCGATTCTAAAATTACAACATTATTTTTCAAAATAGGTAAGGGGTAAAGGATATTTTAGGAAAAAAAAATAAAAAATTAATTTATTGTCAAAAACGAATTAAACTTAAATGCAAAATCAATCTAGAGAGAATATCGGTTTAGTTTTGGCCAAGTTATGAAATCTAGCAAGTGTGGATTCGGGTACTTTGCTATGCTGCAAAATGGACAAAACTTGTAAAATTTCAAATGTGCCTTTCCCTTTGCAGATTGGGCATTTTGCCGCCGCTGGCCGCTGGCGGCGGGCAGGTTCACAGCAGCAGCACAAGCAACAACAACAGCAGCGACAAGCGGCACGAGAAGTCGTCGCACCACCAGTCACAACAGCAGCAGCAGCACCACCACCTGCAGCAGCAGCACCACTCGGGCGGCGGCTACCCGCACCAGGCGTCGCAGCAGCGCCGCCACGAGACGTCGCCGAAGCGCTTCAGCAGCTCGCTGGGCAGCGACACGGGCAACAGCACGCGCGAGTCCGAGTGCAGCGAGGAGCACGGCGTGGCGGGTTCGCCGGTCTCCCGATCGCCGCCGCACGGCAACAACAACGGCAGCAGCAGCAACAGCAACAGTAACAACAACAACAACAACAACAACAGCAGCAGCAGCAACAACAAGCACCATCCGCCGCACCACCCACATCACCACCCACATCCGCACGGCCATCCGCCGCTGACGGCGCAGCAGAACAGCGACCTGTTCGACTCGCTGGCCGCCGAGCTGCGCGCCAAGCTGAACGGGAACGGGCCGCCGCTGCTGCTGCCGCCCCGCGACTACGACACCGTGCACCGCTCCAAGGGCAACCTGACGGCCATCGAGCTGCGCCGCTGTCGCAACGCGCTCATCGTGGGCGGCTCGGGCACGCCCAAAGGGGCGGCGGGCGCGACGGCAGCGTCGGGCGCCGCGACGGCGGCCGCGGCGCCGCCCAACACGGCCAACAACGGCAAGCAGGTGTCCTCGCGCGGCTCCTCCGGCATTGGCTCCGATCTGGCGCCCAGTCCGGAGCGCCAGGAGCTGAACAGCTCGAGCGGTGAGTAGCCAACACACACACACACATACACACACACACATCAGAGACAATATAAATACTAGAATGATTTTCGCAAAGTTAAGAAGAAGTAAGAGCTTTCTAGCCGTACAGAAACCGCTTAAAACAGTCGAAAACGGTCTTAAGTTGGAGAAATATGGATTGGACGTTGTCGAAATTCTCGGCTCGTTCTTGAGAGGAGGTCATCCGAAGGTCATCGTGCCTAATTTGGTTTGTGGAGATTGTGGGGAAATGCAATTTTGCGGCTTAAGCGTCCCCAAGATATACAAATTTGAACGATTTGCCACGCCCCCAGTGGGCGTATCCAAAAATTGTCTATGCCATCTTTAGAGGAGGTCTTCAGTAATCTGTCTGAATAAATCGTATGTGCCTTGCCCTAAAACTGAGGGAGATTTATAGATTAAATCGGTTGGCCACGCAAATGTATGAACGCAATTTTTATCGCCGCTTTTGAAGCTAGAGACTCAAAATTTGGAACATATACGCGTATATACCAGCGTCAGATAAAGTGATACGATTTTTTGGTTACCCCCACTGGGGGCGTGGCAATTCGATAAAACCCCTTTATCTCTCGCTGGTTTGAAGCATTCAATTTAATCAGAGAGTTTACTGATACCCTCCGCCAATCCTCAAAATCGATCAAATCTATTTCTGAGACGGACGACCTCCGGTCCAAAATATTAATAATTAAGACCCATCTCGACTGTTGGAGCCGCTTCTTAGTTCTTAATTTAGAATCTCAGTAACTGAATTTATGGTATTTATGTTGTCATTTTGTTGTCATTTTCTTTATGCCCAATTCGCACTCTTCGCATAGATGATGAGCACTGGTCGAACGAGGCGGACAATTCGGTGATTGCGCTGAAGCCCTCGCAGATAGCGCTGCCGCACCACGCCCAGCTGAAGCGGAAGAGCGCCGTGCAGCCACCGGAGGACAGCTACCTGCGGGACCTGCCCGCCAAGCCGTACGTGCCGCGGCAGAGCGAGCGCGCCAAGACGCCGGCTTCGGCGAGCAAGTCGTGGTCGCGCGAGGACGAGATCAAGCCGATCATCATGCGGCCGGCCGACTACGATGCGAAGTTCAATCGCGTCATGCAGCTGGAGCCGCAGCCGGCGAAGCACGAGGCGGCCAAGCTGCGGGACACGGACAAATACAACGAGATCAATCGGCTGCTCAACAAGAAGCTCTCCGGGCACGACAGGGAAAGGGACAGGGAGCGGGAGAGGGAGCGGGAGAGGGAGCGGGAAAGGGAGAGAGAGAGAGAGAGAGAGAGGGAAAGGGAGCGGGAAAGGGAGAGAGAAAGGGAAAGGGAGCGGGAACGCGTGCGCATCAAACAGCGCTCCCTGCACGAGGACGACCTGGACGACTTCGATGACTCCGATCCGAATGAGCTGGCGCCGCAGCAGCCGTTGGGCGCTGGTGGCTACCGCAAGGAGAACCTGACCGACAAGCAGAAGTTCATGGAGTACGCCTCCAAGAAGCAGCAGCTCAAGTCCTACGCGGCCGAGGAGGCGCAGCGCTACGGCGGCAGTCGCCATCGCTACGTCGATCCCGCCGAGCTGCCGTTCGAGCAGCCCGCGCCTGGGGGCCACAACAAGTACGCGGCCGTGCATCGCGGCGCGGAGCAGACGCGCAGCAACAACAACAGCAGCGGCAGCAACAACAATCGAGAGCGGGAACGGGAGCGGGAGCGGGAACATTCCAGGGACCGCAATCCGTATCGCGAGGCGGAGAGCCTGCCGTACATACAGAGCATGGAGAAGATGATGAAGTCGACGGGCATGCGCTACGGCGAGGAGTCGCCCCGCAAGCCCAGCAGCCGCGACGGCGCCCGGCGCGACTATCCGGCGGGCTCTGGAGCCGGCGCCGCCAGCCAGGTGTCGCCACGCGAGCGCTTCCACGATGCCAAGGACAAGTTTCGCGCCATGGAGCGCACCAGCGGCAGTCGCTACGAGCTGGAGGAGCCAGCAGCGGCGGCGACCGCCGGAGCGGCGGCCATTAGCGGCGACTACAGATCGGCGTCGTCGCGCCGGCGCCGCGGCTCCGTGGAGCCGCCCAGCTACGAGCAGTGGAGCGACGAGGAGCTGGAGCTGCCGCCGGAGCCGCTGATGAGCCGGTCGCGGGCGCGCTCGCGCGAGCACTGGGAGCAGGAGCAGCTGCAGCACAGCAGCAGCAGCAGCGGCAACATGCGACATGGCCAGGAACGGGAGCGGGAGCGGGAGCGAGATCGGGATCGGGAGCGGGAGCGGGAGCGGGATCGACGCGAGCGCGACTATCCCATGCGACGCGTGGAGGATATGCGCGAGCCAGCACACGATCCGTATCGCCAGGAGAGGGAGCGGGAACGGGAGCGGGAGCGGGAACGTGAGCGGGGCCATCAGGCGCAGTCGCGCCATCAGCTGCGCGCCCATTCGCGCGAGTATCTGCAGCCCGCCGAGTCCGTGCCGCTGGCCGTGCCCGCGGCCGTGGCCAAGTCCGGCTCGTCGCGTGCGGCACATCACGCCGAGCGTTATCCGTCGCCGGCGCCGACGCCCAACGGCAGCGGCAGCAGCGCCGTCTCCGCGGGGTCCGGCAAGCCGCTGTCCAGCATGCCGAAGGGCTATCGCCACAGCTACGCGGAGCCCGTGTTCGCGCGCTCCGGCGGACGCGTCGGCCTCGCGGCCGTCAATCCCTATTAATGAGAGTATACTCAATAGCTGTACGTTGAACATGGAGCAGCGACCCCGATCCGAGCGCCACAATGCGCCTGTAATTATGTGCCTTCTAAATACGTTTTTATATCAGTACGGATACATATAAATATATAGACAGTAGCTTATCTATGTGTATCGATTGCATGTATATTTTTTATAGCTAAAAACGAGACGCGAACAAATCGAGCAGAGTTAAAATATGCATTTTTTTTTTATTTGTATCCCTAAGATTGCGCGGTTGATTGGTATATAAATAGCATATATATGTGTCTAGACTATATATATGTGTATGCGTATGTATCCATTTTTTTTTAATCTACATAATATTTGATACTTCTATGCATAATGAACGTATATAGCCGATGTATCTATTGTTATCAATTTGATATTTGCATAAATAAAGCGCTAGTAAAAAAAAACCTTTTTTCTTTGTTTTTAAGCAAGAACTTTCTTCTTTTGTTTTATACAACTTTGTTTTAAAAATGCCATTTAATTTTAATACTTAGCCACCAACGAAACTGAAACTCGGAACAACCCCTGTCCACTTGTCGCGCCACAATTTTGAATTTAATATGACAGTGGCGCCATCTCTGGGACAAATTTTATATGCGTATCAACTCTGAACAACGTGGCGGTCCGAAGATAACAAAATATCGATACCTTTTACAAGACGCCGATTCGCCTTAATCCCAAGTCGTGTTTTTTTAAATATTCCTCTGAAATATTTATCTTCCTTGGAATAAGCAAATAATAATAAATATATATTTGATCGGAATAGTGAGGTACCAAAAAACACAATTTTTAGAAATAATTATTTTTGCGGGCAGACAAAATATAGCGGAGACATATATAGCATACCCACACACAAATCGGTTGTTTTGATCGTGTTACAATATAGCACTTATAGCAGATATGAAAGCTCCAGATCAATTAAAATTTTTTTATAGAAAACATCTTCAAATTTTTATTAATCAATAAAATATGAAATTTGAACATACTAAAATTCATCCTTAAATTGAGCTAAGCGAGATGAAAACATATATATCCAAAACTGATAAAAAATACAAATAGTTTTAGGATGTGGATATAATAAAAGATCAATTCGTAGCCCAATTTAATGTTTTTTTTTTTTGCTTAAGCAAAAGTTAAAAAATAAATACCCATTTTTATTATAAAGAATAAGGTCTTCAATAAATTTGTCGTTTCGTTGTTTTTTGTTTTGTTTTACATTTTTATTGTTTAATTTAAAAACTCTTTGTTTGGTTTTTCACAATAGTTTTTTTTAAAGATTGTTTCAAAACAAATATAAAGAAGAAAAATATAGTTCATATAATTTATATTTTTCCATTCTCTCACTTGTGTTTTCGTTTTTGTTGTTTTTTTGTTTGTAATAATATTAATTAAAAATATTGGTTTTCTTTTTTGTTTTGTTTTTTTGTTTGTTTTCCTTTCGCAAGTTAATTTAAGAAACAATTAATCAAGTTCTTATTTAATTATACAAATTTAAAAAAAATAGTAATTATATAATAATAAAAATAATATTTATAACGGGGGAAAATGCAAATAGCTGTGTTGATTTCTTCTGTTTGTTGTTGTAGTTGTGGTTGTTGTTTCTCTCATTTTGATGCGCGCATAAAAACGACAAAGAAAATTGGGTTTTGATGGCGGGGCGATGGAGCCGTGGGTGTGTATGTGTAATTAACAAAATTTGCGACCATTTTACAATGTTTGTTGGAAGGTTGGCGAGTTTATTGATTACTAGTTTGATTGTCGTTCAATCTAAGACTGTCAAAACTATTGGCGGATATAACTATTATTTTCGTATTTATTTATATGTTTCTTTTTTTATTTTGTTTAACAAACTCTGCGCTAATATTCTCCATAAATCCATACTGTTTTTCTCTTCTTCTACTTCTCTTTCTATACATAAGGTCACAAAAAAAACCAAGCTACGAAATTCGGCCTGACAAAATTATTGATCTGCATATATAAATGGAAAGTTGGCTATTGAGGGGGAGGGTAGTGTCGGGGGGGTTGGGGCGCGCTGCGTCGACTTGGTGGTGTTTGGATTGGCTTGGGGCTTTAGGATGGAGCGCTGCTAATAGTTGCTGTGTGGGCATGGCGAGCGCCTTACATGTTCTCAAACTGATCGACGCGACGCTTTGTGTTGCCCTTGCGAATCTCGCGCAGCGTCTTGTACTTGTCACGTCCCTGGCGCACGTTCTCCCGATGAATCTTATCATTTGCCGTCTCTTTCGTTTCGTCGCGTGACTGCGCCAGATCTTGCTTCAGGGCCTGCAAAAGAGCGAAAGAGGGAGATAGAAATATATGCATGAATCATAAGTCAAATGCCTAAGCTCTACAGTTTATACACTTTCGCTAAAGTCATGAATAATATCTGAACTAAAGACTTTTCCAGTATACAAATATCACATTTTTTCTAACTATAGCTTGTGTAAATATGTAAGGGTACAAGAGTTTAACAAGCCTTAAACACTTAGTTAAAGACTATTTTTCTATAATCAGTCTATATATAGCATTTAAAATTATACAGAAGCTTGAGAATTTATCTTACTATAGCTTATGTAAATATCTACTGGAGCACAGGTTTAACAAGCCTGAAGAAATGTAGAATCAGAATATATATAGCTCATCAAATTCAACTATATAATATAGATATTGATAATTCTAAGATAAGCTCTAAGGTCTGACTTAAATAACAAGCTTCAATATATATACATAAATACATGTAAACCCAAGATTTTTACACTACGATCCCGATATAAAACAACTTTTCGTCGAAAAGACGATTAATGACAACGTACGAAAAAAAAAAATTACGTTCTAGGGCTAAATGCTTTCTTTTGTTGGTGACTTGCCTTTTCACGAAATGGGTTTCTATATATTTAAAACTTTGATTTATAATAAAAAATCATAAAAGAAATATCAAAATATTCAAAATAAAATTAACAGCTGCATATTATTCCGGTTCTACCCTCTAAATTTCTCTACTCTTTTCATAATTTTTTTTTGGCCAAATACAACAAACAAACTTCTTGAAAGTCTCCGAGCATGAGATGATAAGATAGATGGCAAGAAAATAACACTGTTTACTAGACCCACATAAACCTCCTAAAACAAAAAACCTTATCTACATGTCTCAGCAAATTTATCTAAGGGGTTATCGCTTGAGTCAGAGCATACAGTGGGTCGTTTAAAGTGCCCCGCCTGCTGCTCTTCTTCTACTTTAGCCAGCTCTGTTTGCACGCACCTTGAGCTGATCGTGCAAGCGTTCGTTGCGCTCGGCCAGCGTGCGTCTGTCCTCGATGGGATCCTTGATATGCTCGTCTGTGTCCAGGTCGCGCGACACATCGCCGCCGGCATCGCCATTCGTTAGCTCCTCCTCGTTCTCGTTCTCATCCTCGGCCACGTGGTGGTGTTGCGGCGTGGTGGATGCGGCCAGCAGGGCGGCAGCAGCCTCGGCCTGGAAGCGTAAACAAATGCAGGATGATGATGTCCATATATGTATATTATATATAGGTATCTACCTGCTTGCGGCGTGCCTCCTCGACCTCGTCTTGTAGGCGCTTGGTCTCTTCGTCCTTGGCATTGACCTCGTCCTGAATGCGCTGCACCTCCTGCTGCTTGGCCATGATCTCCTCCTCGAGCTTGGCCTTCTCGACGGCCTCCATGTTCTTGGCCTCCTCGAGGCGCTGCAGCATCGACTGCAGCTCCTTCTGGCGCAGCTCCAGCTCATCCTTGGCGGCCTGCAGCTGCTTCAGCTGCTCCTCCAATCGCCGTATCATCTCCTGTGCCTCAAGCAGGTCGCGCTGCGAACGCTCCATCTCCTCCTGCATTTGCTTGAGTCGATCCTCGTACTCCTGCTGCTTCTTCTCGGCGCGCTCGCGTGCTGCCAGCGCCAGCTGCAGCTTCTCGCTGTAAGAAATTTGGGTTTGTCAGTAAGTGGACTGAGATTCTGTAGGATTTATTGTCTGACGACTTACCGCTCCTGCTGTTTGGCATTCTTCTCTTCGCGCGCCTGCGCCTTCATCTGCTGCACATCGATCGTGTCGGGCTTGCGACGACGCATGTAGAGCTCATGGTTGCCCATGCAGAGGGCCAGGATGCGCTTGTTGATGCGGACGCGCGGCGCAAAGAACATAAAGTCCGGCGCCTTCTTGTCGATCGGCTTGATGATGAACTTCTTCTCGGAAAACGAAATGTTCCGGATCTCGGACCAGGGGAAGCCAATTTTGGGCGTTAATCGATCGTCCTGCTCGTAAATGTTGAGGCCGAGCGCATCGACGCCCAACCACAGATCGGTGCCCTTCTTGTTGCGTATCTCAAAATAGTTGACGCCGTACATTTCCAGATCCTGGGCGATCTTCAGATACTCCATCATCGCATCCTCGCGCAGCATGCTGCGATGCTCCTGCCACCAGGTCATTATCGATTGCTCCCACTCGTCCTTGGACATCTTGTGCTGATCGATCACGCGCTGTGGCAATAGGCGATCGTTCGCCAGGAAGCCGGCTGTGTGGGTGGTTTTATTGTGATCACCGTGGCGCGCCTGCACCGCATAGGAGGCCAGCAGCACCGACGTTTCCGGCGGGCAATAGATCTCGTCGGTCAATATGGCATTCTTCACTTGCAGATAGAACAGGCGCAGTGTGATGTCCTGTATCAGCTCCTCGGCCACATCCTCCGGATAGAATTTGGCACGGAATCTGAATTGCAAGGGATTCTCCTTTTTCACATCCTGATTCATCACCTAATCGCGCACGGATTATAATACAAAATAAACAAATGCATCAGTATACAAGTAGCATCAAATTATTTCAACATTCTTTAACTTGATTATATAAATTTTTTTCTTTATCATAATGTATATATTGCCCATTTGGGTTACCCATGTGGAGAACGGCATTGATCCAGTCTGCGAAATTGTGAGTGCGAGCGATGCAAAAGTGCGCAGCATGTTTTAATAGAGAATCAATCAGAGATCAATAATATTATATTAAGTTCTGGGTTTTCGTTTCCATTTACAACTCTACTTTAGGGAGGGGGTTGGCATGCAAAACGAAATAGGAATTATTACAGGCGACTTTAATTCACAGATGAATTGGTTGGTTTAACAACAAACAACAACAACAAAAAAATGAAAGTCGTAGTTGTTTTCTTTTCCGCTGCGATGTTGCCAATTTCTCAACTAGCTACTTTTTCTTATGTTCCTTCTAAAATGAACCAAATTTTAATAAATGTATTTACATTTACATTTGCAACGTTGTCAATTTTTACACCTAGCAATCATACTCTCTAATTAAAAGGAAGACAATTTGACGATATTTGCTAAAATTAACTACACGATTTCCTAGCGACTTTATCAATGGGAAATTTTTGATGTATAATGTTTTTTTGTCCACCATATCATCGGCATCATCATCCTCCTCGCTTTCATCCGTCTGATTGTGTCCATTGCTATCAGCGGTCTTTTTGTCCACATATTTCTTAACACGTTTCAAATATTTAATGGTCTTTATGGCCGGCGATTCGGGCTAAACACGAATACGTTAACCTTTATTATTGTCTAATACAAAAATTAATTAACAAACACAAAATTCTTGCAAAATACTTAAGAATAGATGCAATTGAGCGCTCATGAATAATTATGTTTGGCATATATATTTACCTTTTTGTATAGCTTAATCCATGTGGAGTCGCCCTTTGAGTCCGTGTACTGCAGACCAAAGAACCAAACCTCTCGCAGGCCAATCGTCTTGACCACCTGATCGAACAGTTGTTTGCCGGTCGTTGTCGACTGAATGGCAAACTCCAGTTCAGCGTCCATTGTCGTGACGCGCACATTTAGCTGGAAATTTAGAAAAAAAGAGAGTAATAATAAGAATAACATGTACCGGAAATATGAACATATATTAACATTTTAAGGAAATTTTATTTGATTTAAATACTTGTATACGAAAGACTCGCAAGTCCGAAAAATGTTAATAAAAGCGGTTAGAGACCAGTCTTATATGATAAAACCTTAGGAGGCAAGTATTTGAACTTAGAGCATATTTCAAAGCGTCGAATGCAAAAAAATATTTTTTATATCTTTGACAGTAAGATAACCTCATTATAATTATGGTCTTCAAAATGCCATGTATCGCATTTTTAAAGCTCTTACAAGTACACCAAACTTTACACAATAGATACGTTCCCAAAAAATTCGTATAAAAATATATATTGGCTCAAAGAAAAAAAAAGTGTATTGCTTCTAAGCCTAAAAAAAGCAACTTAAAAGTGCAATAAACACTATTAAAAAAATATTCACATAAAAAACAAAATTTATTATAAACATAGCAAAGTTTTATTCAATGTCACTTTCTGACAATATGCATCCGTTTGCGTAAGACTGCAATATCACTGCTATCATTAAAATTATTTTGTTCATCATTTTGGGAAATTATTTCCCTATTATTATTTGTAGTTCCCATTGTTCATAATTCAGTATAATGTATATTGCAAAATTCTAAAAATCTCATAAAATCTCATTAAATCAAAACAATTCGTGTAAAAAGTCGCAATACTTTAATTTTTTAACGCGTGTTACATCAAAATCGTGTAAAAAGAGAATAAATATATATGTATATATAATTTTTGCATCATGTTCTTGAAAAATTCCATATTAGAAGTAAAGTAAAGTAGCCGTCAAATTCTATCAAGCTTCACGTGCTGGCTTCATGTGCTTTCTCCCCTCTTTAGGTTTTCTTTTTCGTCGTATCTAGTCGTCTCCTCTCGCTTTTCACCCCGCACCCACGAGGCAGGCAAATTGGTCAAGTGACACAGAAACGCACATTGGAAACTTGACAGCTGTCTCCCTCCCGCTCACTCTCTCTCTCTCTGTCCCAACGAGACCATGTGACAGTGGGTCCGCTTGTATAACGCCGCCTCTTCGCCCTTCCCACCTTCGACAAGCTCAACAGTCAGTCAATCCATTGGCTATCTGTTGTGCCTATTATTGTTGTTGTTGTCATGGTTGATTGCATTTTTGCCATTTTCCGAGCGTGATTTTCCTGTGCAGCTTTCCCAGTCGTAATTAGCTGACACGTGCACTCACATGTTTGGCGACTTTTACTCATCTAATCCTCCTTTGGCAGTTACCGCTCACCGGGCCAATTGCAGTGCCAGCAAATTTGGTGCGTTTATCAAAGCATTAGGCTATCAAGCGATCGATTTTGCGCCAATTTTATCGATGTGGAATTGTTCTACATTGTTGTTATCAAGAGGTTGTTGTGGATCTTTTCCATATTCACTTGGTAAAAATCAAATTTGCGACAGAAATGTGTTTAGGTTTTCTTCAGTTCATATTTATCGATAACGGTAATCGACAACTTAAAATAATTATTATAAGCAATGTTAAGCGTTTTCTAAACATAATCAGGCAACTGTTATCTTTATCGATAAGTTTCTTATCGCGTGTTATTATAGTAATAACAAGTTTGAGAATGTTATCGATATCGGTCAAATCAGTTATCGTTGGCTAAATATAATCATAATTTAGAACAAAGTTATGCGTTTTCTCGACGTTTCCAGTATATTTTTAGCTATTTGCATTTGTTTTGCTACGTACGTTGACTTATTATTGTTGTTGTTGTTATTGTCGTCGTTGTTATTTTTGTTTTTTTTCTCTCTTTTTTCTTACGTTTTTAGTGCACTTTTTCGCAATGCAAATCAAACGTGACACAATGCTAGGAAATTGAAAACGTTCATTTCAATCCAATTAACGTTTTTGGGTTAATGCATGTTGTTGCTGTTGCTGTTGCTGTTGCTGCTGCCTTTGCTGTTGTTGTTGTTGGTGTTATGTGTACTGTACGTGCATACAAGCATAACTCACTCATTGGCCCCACTGTGCATGCGAGTGTGGCAACGGAAACAGCCGCATAACCAACCAGTTGACGACGACGCTGCCCCTCCCCCTGCCCCCCAATCTCTCTGCCCTCATTCGACTCGATTTGTCGCATTTTGATAGGCAGCGGCTGCTGCATGACAAATTGCTCTCAGCTATGCCAAAATGTTGGCCTATGATGTTGTTTTTTGAGTTTTGTTTTTCAGCCGGAAACCATAAAAATGCATCAAATCAACAATTTTACAGACAAGGGGGAAAGCAAAAAAAAAAAAAAAGATAAAACCAACTAAATAAAAAAAAAAATCCAAAAAAACAAAACAAGCTGCAACAGTTACGAGTTCACTTTTGAATTATCCAATTAATTTGTCAAATTTCAACAGTTCATGAAAAACTCTAATACAATAGGGGAAACTACGGCGTTTTATTGTATTCGTTTAAAAAACATTCGATTAAGATTCAAATATTCTGCATTCTTGAAGATAAGACAAAAGACAACAACAAAGCAGTGTTGTTTCTTTATGTTCGCAGAAATTCACAGTAATTCTCAGCAAAAGAAATTTTTACAAAGCATAAAACAAACTCAAGTTCACGCTCAGGAATTTCTCTAAAATGTTGGCGAACAAGTTATCTTAATATGCTAATTATTATTGTTGTTTGTTGAGAATATATTTTATAGAATAAAAAAAAACCGGGTTGCTGAAGATCTAATACCCTTGCGAGCAACATTATTCAACTGCTGCTACGACTTACGTTATATATCTTACTCATCCGTCTTTAACGATTTTGAAAATACTAAAAACTAGTATCCGCATTTTTAATAGAGTCCTTATTTTTACACTGTTTTTTCCGCTTTGAATTACTATTTTTGAAATGATTAAAATATTAACAAAACGGCGTATGAAAAACTAATTTTTTAATTTTTCCATTTTTCTTGTTTTTTGTTAAAAAAAAAAATGCCCCTTGAAATTAAAATATATAACATTTTTATTTCTATTGCATTCAACTTTTCTGCATTTAAAAACTTTTCTTTAAGAATTCAAATTTAAATGCGGTTATAGAAAATCTAGAATATAAAAATTTGACATAAATTATGAATATACTGTACGGGTAAGCTGGCAGGCTCTAGGTCACACGTTGGTTTATTGAACCAACAGCAATGAATAATTCACCAAAAAATCAGCCGGTTGTCTATATATTATGTAAATTTCAAGAACCTTCCGGCCTAGCATCGGTAGACTGCTATCGACCTTGGCTTGCGAACACCTTGCCAGCGTTAGGATTAAACTTGTTGAGAATTATAACGCTTCAAACAAGGAAAACCTGGAAGTACCAAAGTCGCAGCTTACCAGTACAATATCTACTAAAATACTTGCACTTGCATATTTATTTATACATTTTTTTTTCATGACAATTTTTGCCAGTGAAACTTAAGTTTTCATTTGAACGCTGTCTCAAAAGCCAACCGGCCACATTCAAATATCCCGGTGTAGGCCAAATATATATTCAAATATACAGAATGCACCATGGAGGACGCATAACGCACCGTTTTCCGCTTCACGCTGCCGGCGTAGCGCGAGAGGCGCGCACGGCTGTCGGAGACGACGACCATTTTGGGCAGCCAGGCGTTTTTCAGTAGTTTTTGAATAGTTGCAGAGTTTTTGACGGCGCGTGGCGCGCACACATACACGTACGCACACACACACACACACACAGAGGGAGAATTGAATAAAATAGGCCAACAAAAAATAGTTAGAGGGAAATTCCAAAAACAATGCGCGTCGTTCTATTGTCCAGCAGCAACTGAGGAAAATGGAAAAGCGACGTTTGGCTTTTAAGTTGATTCGACAGTCCAATGGGCGAGAAAGTACCCCAGGCCGGGCCCGAAACTTAGCAAGGGATGGCAGGGGGAGGGGGGGGGGGGGCGGTTGTTGGCTAGAGTCGGACGCCCACGTCAGAGCAACTGCTGGACAGTTTCACACAGCGACAAAGTGAAATGGATAAATGTTGAATTTATATTTTCCCCTCTTTTCTAGTTTTTCTCAATTTCTAGTTTTATTTTTATTTTAGCCCTGTCCACTTGCCGGCAATTGTATGTTAATTATGCAGCTAAAAATAGTTAGACAACTGACTAAACTGAGACATTAATATATACAGTTAGCTTAGCTTAGCTTTGCTTTGCCCTCCTTCCCCCTTTCTCTCTTTGCCTCCCTGCTGACCGGTGGCCAGCGTCGCGTTCAGGGGCCCGGCCTGGATAAACAAATCAGCGTCAATCATACGACGCGTTGGCTGTCAGTTCTATTAGAGCTGCAATTAGCCAAGCCCATTAAGGTAAATACATCAACAACGAAAATAACAGAAATAATAAAAATAAAAACAATGGGGGGTGCTTATGAATTATTTTTGGAGACCTATTATTTCTTTCCCGCATTGTATTCAATTTAATCGATAAAGTAAATATATTATAACGTTTACGAATGCAACGCAAAGAAGAGTGGATAAAAAACATATTCGATGAGTGATTCGAAAGCGAAACCGGTGTTCTCTCACTTCAAATCTAAACGTTTACGAACACGACAAAAACAAGACCAGATAAAAAATGAAATAGAGAGAATTCTATCTACACATGTTCTTTTTCTGCCATAAAGTGAACATTTACGAATACTACTTAAAGAAGAGGCAAGTCAAAGTAGTTGAAAATATTAAAGCCCTATGGAAACTAAAGCCAAGATAATCAATATTTTGAAACAAGAAAAACACAATATTCGCTAACAACTATGAAGTAACAAAATAATATACATAAATCGTTCACGCTCAGCATTAAAACGTCGAACTTATCTTGAAACGACATTTTTGGGCCATTTATTTGTATTTTATGGTAACGATTTATAACCAAATCAATGTATAGATGACAAAACATCTAACATTCCGTAATAAATACAATTTTAGATAGTAAAATATGTTGACACTGAACTTATTGACGAATTTATTGTTTTGGCTTTTTCGCTGCCCTGTTCGCTGTCAATCAATTCGAGTCGAATTGAATCGAATGGATTCGAATCGAACCAAATCAGTTTTGCACGTCGTTCAAACTGTCAACTGATACAACTGCCGACATCACAAGACGGCCAAAAGAGACGGCAATTAGGCGACGCCAATGGGTCAAGTGCGCGTCTCCTCACGTGGGCCGCAGCGCGCGTCTGCATTATGACGTTGCCTGCGAATCTTTGACGTCATCTCAGTTTTCCGTTATATATATTTTCTTATATTATTATTTTTAAACTCGTGCAGGAAGTGAAAAGAGCATATTGGTTTTCTGTCTGCAAACTTGGAATATCTAAAGAATAAATATATAAAGTGTTAAGATTTTTTTTTTTTTTTTTTTGGCAATTCGATTTGATCTATCCCCTATTCCCTGAGTCACCAAATTTGATCAAAATTACACCCACCGCCAGCCAACTACAAAAACCGATATGTATCTAAAATAATATTTAATAGCGTTTCTTCGACATTTTTAGCTGGTTATTAAACTATGAACGAGTATTGCGCAGTCGGTTACGCCCGAATGCAACGTTCTGACTTGTTGGTTTTGTGCTTTTGGCGCATAGCCAATTTGAAGTAGCGGTTGGTCGTCAGACATTTGGCCAATTCAATGACGCTGCAGATGACGTCTTACAATTTAGCTCAGTTTTTGCCAGCTACTTCTGTCAATCAGAATTGATAAGAAAGCACACACACAGACACACACGTTTGCTGTGCCTATTTTCTCCGATATCTGCGTGTCCAAGTGCTTGATAATCTTTCATAATTTACAAGCTTGTTTCCATTCCCTATATTTCGGTTTTTTTTGTTTTGTTTTTTATTTTATCAGCTCTCAAACATGAAATGAGTTTTTCATTAATTTGATTGCTGCTGTGATTGATTGCATAACGATTAATATTCAATTCAATATTCAACGATATCGAATGTTCAGCATTCCAATTCAAACTGTATATGAAAACAATCGGAAATATTTTTAGCATATTTCCACTTGAGTTTTGTCTGTAATTGTTTTGCACTTTCATTTCTATGCGATACACTGCACCAAGAAAGATTGCGGAAAGTGCTGATAAATGTTAAATTAATTGTTTTGATAAAATCAATATTTATTGCTTATACCACAACAGTTTAATAAAAGGTTTAAACATAGCACAAACATTTGGTTACCTATCTTAAACTATTTGTATTGCATTTATTTCATTTTCTATTTTTTAATTACACTTAATTACAAACTATACAATTAAGAGTTGCCACCCTTTAAAAATCTTTTGAATAATTTTTCAATTATTTTTGATCAACTTTTTTCATTGGGTAATATTGTATAGATTGACTATTATCTTAAACATCGCATTAACTTTTTGTTTTCTAAATAAATCTTTAAAAAGTGGCAACACTCCCATACATTTTTCAGCATTTAAATAACATTAGCCCACCAAACTTTCTCAGGCTTTAAGAGCGCTGCCAACTTGTTCTATATGTGAAAAGCGTTGCCACTTTTAAGTGCAACGTTGCCAAATTTAATTTATTGTTTTGTTTTTTGACTTTACTTACCGATTTTGGCGACATTTTGCTGCTTTTCTATATTCACCCAGTTGTGGTTGTTAGTGGAATCTTAACGGTTTTTGGGTGGCACAAAGTGTTGGACGTTTGTGTTTTCTGTTAGCTCTCGTGTTCGTTGCTTTTCACTTCAGTACTGGTTCAGACTGCAATTAGAGTTGAAAAGAGAGTAATGCAATTAATTGAGAGCTGCTGAGCGAGAAAACCCAAAACTAAAAGTGGGATAAACTTGTTTGGCCAAAATGTGTAAAAAGCCGTTGGACAGTTTTGGCTTTCTGCACGCGCCAGGCGACTGCAAATGGCAAGCTCACGATCATAATTCCTATATATATAGGAACTGTTTTGTATATATCACTTGGCGCATGTGGTTATATCTGGTATATATGTTTATTTCTGATTTCACCTGGCAATTTGACAAACAAAATGCAGCCACAAAAACTAGTTTATTTATTTTTGTTTCTAAATAAGAAATCGTGTCTATAAAAATTAAGTTAAAACTGAAACCATTGCTGAATGTTGATAAAAATGTTGCCAGCGGAAGTCTTATATATATATATATATATATAAACATCATGTTTAGATTACGACGAGTGTGTTTTTGGAAGCATGAGCAAAAGAACTTATCTTAGTTTTATTACTTTTTTTCTTCTGTTTTTTCAAGTTGCCCCAAACTTGAGCAATTTATTGCGAAGAAGAAAACAACGAATTAATGAGCTCATCTCATAATGGAATCGACCCGAACTCCGTACAGGTGGACCCATTCACAGAAACCCCTTGGGCCCATTTGACTTCCAAATAATAAAGTTTGCTTCCTCAACGAAATCACTTAAATCTAATATTAAATGCATGTGTTTAATTGGTTTTTGCTGTTTTGTTTATTGCAGGTAAACTGTCATCATAATGAAATTCCAATTGACATTTTGACACATGACATTTAAAGCGCTTCTTACAAACATTGACGTCACAGGCGACGCCATGTTTGTTTGACTAACTGGCAAATATGTTGGATACACACACACACACACACACACACACGCATATGCTCATATCCACACAATATGATTTTGAAACGGGCCTGAACAAACGGTTTCCGTCGAAATGCAAATTAATAATCATTAGCTGCAAAGGCGCAAAAGACATTCAAAAGTTTCGGTTTTCATTGTTGTTGTTGCTGGGTTTGCACAAATTATGACATCATGCCGACTTTATTATCGCTTCTGCGTGAACTTCGAGTGTACATAAATACATATACTACAATATCTATACAAACACACACACACACAAGCACACTTGAGTACATATACAAATAAGTTATGTTACACTCTTAAAATGGTATCCATTAACCTTGTCAGGTTGTTGGTTACAAAAATGTATTTAAAGAATTCGCATAGCTATTTATTACCAGAAATTCTCGCTAATTGATGTACTTGTCATTGGTCATATTTTATATGAACACTAGATGATATAACATTGAAATACAAATACTCTAGGTATACATTTGAATTGCAGATTCCATCAAAAATACTTCCTCAAGAGAACTTTATCGATATTGGTTTAGTTAAGTGTACGAATAGATAAGGAATATAATTGCTTTTAGTTATAGTAATGATGACAAAGCTTTGCAAAACCCCAAGTTATTTTTATAATTCAATTCACAAATAATAGGTTCTTAGGAAAAATAACCTTTTGATAGAACTATATCTATATTGTTGTACTTGTAAACCGTATTTTTAGTTTTTTTTAAGAAAACTGACAATTAATATACAAAATGCGTTTAAACACATTACAACTTTTTGCAAAGAACAAACATTGGTAAGCATCGCTATTTTAATTGGATAAAAACAGGTAAACTTTAAAAATTTCTTAAGTTTCGACAAATATGAGTAGATCCATTATTATCTCATCGATTCCCAATATAGAGTATTCCATAATCGCTGACAAGTGGCTGAAAGTGGCTTTCCTGTTGCTTCTTTTTATTTATATATTTTTTTGTTTTTTGTTAAATATTATTTATTTGCCTTGAACTCGAGTGGGCCATACAGTAAATTTTGAAATGAGCTCATATTATTTTTGCCAGCTGTAAATGAGCTGCGGCGCTAATCAGCAGCAGCAACAGCAACAGCAGCAAGCGACAAAATTCCTTTCGATTGAATCAAGCGTTGAGGGCCAAAACGAGGCGTCTATTGGCAAATGAATCATTTGAATATTAAGCGCGCACTCACTCACATACAAAAACACTCAAGCGTTTAGTTGCATCCTGCCTTTAACTCAACGCATGCGTCATTTCCTACCAAAGTTGATTGCTATTTGATTTAATTTCGTTTCGCTTTTGCTTAATCTGTGACTTGATTTTTTTCTGCTTTTCTTCTTTTGTTTTGTTTTTTTTTTTTTTTTTTTTTTTGTTCATGTTTGCAGTGAAAAGGGAGGCGGTAGGGTGGGGCTGCTCGCTTTTAAGTTTTACCGGCATAGCAGGAAATGAAAATGATTTGGCGCAAATGCGTAGACGATTGCTGTGTCAGACGCATAGCGCAACAAACGATTGCAGCTTGAGTTATCGATAACAATGCGAGGCTCAGCTCTACACAATTGTCCACCTGGCATGCACAGTTATTAAATGTTGCGTTTTACATAATCTCGCTGGGGGTAACCCACGCGCAACATTTACTCATTGTTTCTTCGTTTTATGCTTAATATCCATTAACTGCATTTAATGAGTTCAAGCTAAAAGCAGCAGGGCAAAAATCACGTTTTTATTTTATACGTTTACTGCTTGACCACCGGAACCACAGCGCAAAGCGCAAGGCACAAAGCCAAACGCAACTAATGAGCTTTTGAGCGCAGAGCGCAGAGAGCGCACGTTAAGATAGATAGAGAGAGAACGTTAGAGCGCTGTAAGAGAGCGCTCGCATTGCGTATGCGCAACGCAATGGAAGCCAAATAACTACATAAAAGCGAAATGACAACAACAAAAGCAACAGCAGCAGCAGCGGCGTGTGCTGTCTTTATTTTATTTTATTTTTTTTGTGCCATTCGCTTTTACTTTTCATTTTCATTTGGGGTCGTAAAACAAGCATAATAATAATAATAATAAATAAACATCAGCTAAATAGCCAAAACATTTTCTGCGCCAAACTTTTAATTTCAACAATTATGCGTCTTTTTCATGGCGCGTTGATTTCCGTGCATCCCCCTCGCACTCTCTTTGTGTGTGTGTGTGTGTGTGTGTGTGTGTGTGTGTATGTTGTGGCTGTTTGTTGTGTGGTCAATAATTAAAATGGGGCAATCAAGCGTACGAATGAATCTCTGACCAAGTAAACTGTTTATGTTTTGTTGTTGTCGGCGTTTCTTGTATACCCTGTAAAAAAAAAAAAACGAGCAGCGAGGGTATGCTGTTTTTTTTACTCATATTATATTTATTTTTGGATCCGCATTTAATATGGTCACTTAAAGAAAAACACAACACTATTGCCTATCCAGCTTAAACTTTTTGTTTTTGTCATATAATTATATTATATTCAGATAAGCAGCTTATCCAACTATGCAAATAAACGTAATAAAATTGTATAAATATTATTGAGACTACAGGGCATTCGGCGGTCGAGCACAACTAATTATCTCATTCTTAGTCATTTTGTTTTGTTTCGCTTTGTGAATGAGAACAGGTAAGGCAAACAGTCAGACAAGCGGCTTAGCAACAAATGTTAATTACAGGTTTAAAAATATATATTTTTAGTCCAGCTGTTAATTATACAAAAAAAGAAAAAAAAAAGAAGAAAAATAAATAAAATAAAAAAAAACTCTGATGGCGAACGTAAACATTTTTACAAAAAAATTAAAAAAGCTTACACACACACACATGGACAGACATCAATTTAAAATACAAATGTGACAATTTAATGAAGCAAATTAGGCTTAAATGTTCTTGATAGCAAACAAATGGCGCGCACGTAAAGAAAAGAACAACAACAACGACAACAACAACAAACGGCAACTGTCAAAAGTCAGAGGCTTCGCTCGTATCCACACGACATTTGAAAACTGACAGAGTGAGAGAGAGAGAGGTGGGCGTAAAAGTAGAAAACTATGGGGAGATGGGTGGGTGAAAATAAAAACATCAACGCGGCCATAATTAACACGACGGCACGCAAATAAATTTTAAAGCACCCAGAGCAGAGCAGAGCAGTGTGTGTGTGTGTGTGTGTGTTTGTGTGTGTCAAGTTATTTTTTGACATTTGCGCCTTATACAGTTCATGATTATTTTAATTGCCAACTCATTGCAACAATTAACTTTTTATATACGCATGTACATATACATATTTTAAGCGTTACTTTTCAAAGTTCAAACAACACTGAAAAAGTGCGTTTAACAACACTGACATTGCTGATCAACTTCAAGTACGAATACAAGTGCAAAGTGTTTGACAACTTACGAGGAAAAAAAGATAACTCTATCTAAAGCTCGCTCGCAGTTTAAAAACATGCATAAAAGCTCTCTCACGCAGCGACACGGGACAGGTATGGGTACCGTTAGCTAGTCACTAAGCACGATTATCACTGATATCACGTTGTTAAGTTTGTTAATTGTTTTGGTCAATTCGACAAAAACGTTGCGAATGCAAAAAACAAACACAAATATACGGAACACACACAAAAAGCAGTTGTATGTTGTTGTGCGTTTGTTATACCCTTAACATATTGACAATGGGTATAATGGTTTTATGTAAATGTATGTAACTGGCATCTCCGAACCCATAAATTACCAATATATTCCTGATCAGGACGATTAACCGCGTCTATTGAACGCAACGATCTCGGAAAATACAAAAGCCAGAGGCCTAAACTTTGCGATAATGGATTCTCTTACACCACATCCGAACAAATTTATTATTTATTTTTCGATATCTGGCCACCTTACATTAATATCGATAAATATCCATATTAAGACATGGTTTTCTTAGTATACATATCTCGGAACCGCTAAATTAAGTTTAGTATGTTCCTGTGTGTGCAGGATATCTGGTAGTCGGCCACACTCGGCCAGAGCACTCCTGTTCTTTTTTTTTAAGAGCTGCTGACTGTTTTTTGGTTTTGACAATTTATTTTGTTGTTTGCAACTCAATCAATGGACGGTTTTGTACTAAAATAGGGGCTTCCGAGTTTAGCCAATGGCAACTACGTGTTTTGTTGTTGTTAACTTTGTTGCTTTGTGTTGTTGTCGTTGTTTGCGGTCAGGGCACATCGTACTGCTCGCGTTAATGACAATCTCAATTGGTTCATATTACATAACGGAGACGTGTTGCTTATCAGCATTGGCCACGTTAAGTCGCCCTACGTGCATTCGAAAACTGAAAATATTATATTTTTTTTATCATTTTTTTTATTTTTTGCTTTTATTGGCGTGCCCGCAACAGGCAATCAAATTAATGCTCAGTTTATTTTCACAATGAGTAAGGCGCGAGAATGCTTTTTTATTTTGTTCAACATGTCGGACATAGGAAAAAAAAAAAATATATAAAAAAAAACTATGTAATAAAATAAAATTGGTATTGCAGTGGGTGTGTGTGGTTTTTTTTTTCGATTGCTGTCAATGTCACTTCCGTTGGCAACTATTCTCCTGTATTTGTACAATGAAATCATGTGCGTATCTTATCTAACACATACGCACACACACTCGTACTCATTTGTGTGGCAATTGCTCCAAAAATAATTTATATCAGCACTTTTTATGCGACCCGCGCCCGAAAAACTAGCTAGCAAAATGAGGAGTCCCAAAAAAAAAAAAGAGAAGAAAAAAACAATTACAAATTGGCAAATAGACAAATAATGAATGACAACACAAACTGCGACAGACAATTGGGTCGCTTGTTTTTGTTTCTGCGTTATCGATAAACAAAAGCAGCATAGCACGCACGCATGCACGCACCCACTTCTTTCTCCATCTCTCTCCCTCGCACACATTAATTGACATGCGCTGAACAGCGGCTTAGGGCTCACTTTGCCTTTTTTATATGCGCGAATAAATAATGAGCGCGTAAGCAGCTCTGACAAAAACTGCAGCAATGCACGCTCAATACAAGTCCGTTAAATCCTTAAGAGAGCGCAATGTGTAGGCGAAGAGCGTACTAAGTAATCTCGACACGCGTTTTGATGCGTGATCTTTGATTTATGTGTTTTTCTTTTTTCAATGTTTCTGCCTACATATTATTTGCATTTTCATGCTGTTCTTCGCTGTTTATTTTCGCTTTCATTTCATGCTGCATCCAGCATTTACGACCGTAAGAGCAAACGCACTGTCGGCAAAAAGAGAAAGAGAGCGCTGAGAGCATAATTAATATTCGTGTTGATGCGTGAGCTTTGATTGATGTGATTTAATTTGTCTAAACTTCGCCTGCATACATATATGTATTATTGTTGTTGTATGTTTGATTTAACTTTCGTTTTGCTTTGATGTCCAATACGTTTCTGTGTGTGTGTGTGTGTGTACTTATGTATTTGTAATTATTTCGTCTTGCTTTTTTGTTGTTATAAAACCACAATTTGTGCATGCAAAATTGTGTGCCGGGCAATTTTATTATGCAAGGCAACACACACACACACACGTACTTACAGCATAGGTGCAACAGAGATGGCGATAATAGAGAAGAGTAACGAAACGTCGCCTCATCTGCCATTTTGCTGTTATTATTTTTATTATTTGCAACTTATTTTATGACAGCCGCAGCCGCAACTCGTTAGCTAATTTCATTTTACCTCAAACGTCAAGACAACAAAACCAAATACAATAATAAGAGAGAAAAAAACCCACATACAATAGACACATACACGCGCGCACACAATAAAAATTATGAGTATACTAATATGCGTGACATTGAGTTTTGAGGTTATGCACACGATATGCAGCCGCAGTTGCTCAGACACTTCTATTGTTGTGTGATTCTGTGTGTGTGTGTGTGCGCGCATGCGTGTGTGTGCGTGTTTATAGAATCGGAATAGCCTCATATCGGGTAATACTGCGGATTTATGTGTTGTTCTTTGATTGATTTATGCAGTCCAAATAAAAAATAAGAATAGAAAAAACAACACTTAAATGCGACAAAAACAAAACGAGGAAGAACGTTGCAGCCGACCGTAACCGACAGCGCATGTACTCTAGCATTATTTGTACATATGTTTAAACAATAATGTCATAAATAATTACATGTGAAAACTGTAAATTTTGGCACGATTTTTTAAAAATAGATTTTGTTTTAATGTTAAGGGAGTAAAGGAACTCCCTATTTTTTTTTAACGAAAAATTTAAAAAAAAAATGTATTTTATATAATGCATATATTTTAAATGCACGATTAAGAGGGCAAGCCAAGACCAAAATGTCATGAAAATCGATTCAGTTTTGACAAAAGTGAAGTTCGAACCGCAAGATGGACATTGCACAAACCCAATATACTCATTTCACTTCTTGAACAAGTATAAAAACAACAACAAGAGACAAGAGCAGCATCGCTGCTTTATAGAAAAATGTGCACAAACGTAACGTCCCAAAACTGCGACGTCAACGGCGACGGCGACATCGTGCGCGTCACAGCTGTCATTAAAACAACATTAAAACTAAAACAAACAGCGGCAACAAATTAAACTCAACACATATCGAGAGTGTAGAAAAAAGAAAGAAAAAAACATTTTTTAAATGATTGCATTCGATAAAAACAAATGGCAAGGCAAAGCACACACACATCAAAAGTTAGGTTAATGTGTCGATCCAGTGTTGCAAAGGCAATTCGTGCTGCCAACTTGTTGAAAAGTGCAAAACTTTTGTTTTTGCTTATTTAACAAGAAGCTAGGTGGAAATATCAACAATAGATTTCTTTTAATAGATACGGGGTATTTTGGAAAATTGTTTGTTTATTTTTGGCCACGAAAGCGTTGAAATTGCTTTCTAAAACTTTGTGGGCTTATTCCCGATTCACTAATTTAGCGGGAAAAGCTGAAATCCGCACATAAGATATTGTTTAAAAGGTACTTTAAGAGCTATTGTAGGTATATTTTATTTTATTTATTATTTTTATAATTTCGAATTCTTGATATATTGAATATCCTTCGTCACAAAATTTGATGTAGGTTTTGGGGCTTGAATAGGCTTTTGTCACTAGATTAGTATTTTTTATTTTATTTGATTAGTAATATAAAACCATAGAACTCTTCTAAACATGCTCAGCTTCTTGGCAAGAGCTGCCCACACAACAATTTCCTTTCTTTTCTGTTTTAATTAACACTTTGCTATCAACTCAATCAGTTCCTTTTGGCCCTGTTCCATTAAATATGATAAAAAAAAAAAGAAAACAATTATAAAAAAGCAGGCACAAGCAAACAATTGAACAAGAAAATAACTAGGTGAGAGATTCACTCTATATGGCAGTTAAATTAAATATAAAAAGAAGAAGCAGGCGACAAGGCGACAACGCATGCTGAATCAGAGACAAACCTTTTTGGCAACTGCTGAATGTGGGTAGGTGTGTGTGTGTGTTGTGTCTGTTTTTGCCCAGATATTTATCAGAATGCCAAACTGAGTAAGGCCGGCTATAAACGAGCATTGCCGTCATTGAGTTTTAACTGATTCATCAGCGTCAAGCGCCGTTAAATTAAATTGTGTGCTACTGACGATTTCTACCTTGACGCAAAGGCAAAAAACAAGTACAAGTACTCTGGTCGGGAGAGACCGCCTAGGAGATTCCCTGTACGTGGTGGCGAATTTCCACATACGCAAAATGAAATGCACACATAACCCTTATTTTATTATTTATTGTCCCAACTTTTTGAAATATTCTGAGCTCAAGATGAATTAAATTCTTTGAAAACGTTAACAGCAAAAAATTTATTTTTCATTAATCGCCAAAATGAATATTATATATAAACTAGCTCTTAAAAATCCTCAAGTATTCTTCTCTAACTTATATTTAGACACATTTTTTTAAAAACTTCAAGAGCAAAAAATTATATTTTTCATTAATCGCCAAAATTAATATTTTATATAAACTACCTCTTAAAATTCTTCAAGTATTCTTTAAATAATTTTTATTACATCAAATGTTTTCAACTACATAATTCACCCGTTAGCTATAGGATTCACTTTATTAACTCAAACAATTTTGAATGTTTTTATTTAAGTTTGAAAATAAAAACTTTTCGATTTTCTTATATTTTATTTCAATTGTTTTTTACGATTATACCCGTTTTAAAAAACATTTTAATGGGTACAAAAATCAAATAAGGCAAAATCACAAAAGCACACACAGAGGGAGATTCATCCATACGACAAACAATCACAATTGCACAATTAGTCATTTTATCAATTAATAGTTAACTATTTTTAAACGTGTGCGCTGCTGATGAGTTGAGTCTCGAGCGATTCCTAATACAGACCAGAGCGAGACAGCAAGCGCAACACACACACACACACACACACACTCATATATATATATGTAGTTATTAACAAGCATGTTTCAAGATTTATCGTATTTTGTACACCTTGAACTTTGACGCAATATAACTCAAAAGCGCAGTGCAAAGCTCGTCATCGGCAGTGTGCAAAAGAAAGAGTGAGAGGCCGTGAGCGTGAGAGAGCTAAAGTGCAATGGCTGCTGTGATGGCGATCTATGTGTGTGTGCTGTATTAATAAGCATGCAGTATGCAGTTACCAGCAACACCTGCAGCAACAACAACAACAAAAGCTCATTTTCGATAATCGCAACAAATTGAAGAGAACCTGTTCCCTTACGAATTTATTTTCTCATTCTTCGGGCATTTACTTTTGACATTTGCGCTTACCGTTGCGTGCCAATGACAACCATAATGAGTCAATGTAATTGAGAGGCCGCCTGGAAGGGCGAAAAAAAGCTCAGCTCATGTAAACGAGCCGTGTGACGGAAGTCAATAGAGCATCAAATTTGTCGAGCTCAACTATTTCAATGCTCTGCGTGACCTTCGCAGATTTTGTTTTTGTTTTTTGTTTTTTTGGGTGCTTCTTTGCATGAGGCGTTAACAGCACGTTAAAAGCACTCGTTGGGATGCTTTAAAAATTTACATAGAGACGACGCGACGCTGAAGAAAGCGCTGCAAGAAAACAAAAGAAAGCTGCGGAATTTTAGCAATGCGGCCAACGCTGGCCAATGGCCTCCCCACCACCAACACAAGGCCCCAACAGCTAGACCAGTCTGAGACTGCGAAAATGAGAGAAGTGCGAGAGATAGGGAGAGAGAAAGAAGGGAGCAAAGCATCGTCGTTCATTGCCATAAAACAAATGTTGGGAAAAAACACGTAAGAGTGTTTTGGGCGGAAGAGCCCGACGGGAAGATACCCTGCACCCAACAGCGAGCTGTCGTATAATAAAGGTATTTATCGATATTAATGAAATGAGGCGAGATATCGAAAAAAAAAAACTATAAACTTGTTCGGGCTTAATCGACTGAACAAGAATATATGTACTTTATGGGGTCTCTTTATTACATACAGTTGCACAAAACCATTATACCCGTTTTAGGCATTTTTAATGGGTTCAGGGTATAAAAACTATATTGGTTATGTACGTTAAAAGCTAATATTATAAATTAAAGAGGCAATTTTAATGCATTTGAACACGCGCACATCGCATGCCAACGCCGGCAGCGCTGCAGCGCCGGAGACCACTGGGGAGACTAGAGCAGAGACCACAGCATCCAAAACTTTCGACATGCAATCAAGCATTTAAACATTATTATGTGATCTTAGTTAAAAGATCTTAAATGCAGAAATTAATTGTATTTCAACAGAGTAATCCATTTAATTAAAGAAATTATTAATATTATGGTCCAAAAACGAAATTACAGCTGCATAGAATAGAGCTGAGTGCAATTTAATAACTTTAAAAATCTTATTGTTCAATTCAGTTTTGGCAGCATTTGTCCTAGTTTAGCTTGGAATTTTTTGTTTGTTAAGTTTTAGAATTGGCATTGCGTAGAATCAACATCTAAAGCTAAATCTAATTTCATATGACTTAAGCGGGGTTGTATTTTATTTTTACGAATTCCACCGACAAGCGTGGAAAATGGGTGAAGGCTGATTTATGATTACGATCTTTCACAATGCCAGAAAATTGGTTAGTCATTTGAGAAGCTTCGGCTGGAAAATAGATAGAAATTCAGCGTAATGCCAACAGTGCTGGTATATAGAATAAGGATACGTCCTTTAACTATCTTTTAAATTCAATTCTGTGGAATCAACGTAAAAGTTGTCAATTGAGCTGCCCTAACTTAAATTTAACAATGATTAAAATTAAAGACCAACGTCAATTAATTTTTGATATTTCGTTTTACAGCACTTTTTAGGGCATTCGAATATCAGTCACGGAGATTGTTGACAATATATATATAAAAATTTAGCTCAAAAAGGCGTAACTGCACATTTTTATTATACCCGGAATCCATTAAAAAATGGATAAAAAGAGTATAATAGTTTTGAGAAAATGTAATGTGTTATGTAACTGGAAAAGTATATACAAATATTCTTGATCAGTATAAACGCAAAGACGGAAACTAAAACAGCTAGAGACCTAAGATTTGCCTTGGCTCATTTCATTAATATCGATAATTATCGATATTAAAACATAGTTTTATTAGCATATCTCGGAGACTATATGAGCTAGATCCACAAAATTTAGTAAGATATTATTTTCGCACCAAAATTAAAAAAAATCACAATGTGACGATTTGGCTTGTACATACATTTGAATGATCTTTTCAAGGATCATATATTTAATCTATAAGTCATTATAGAGTTGCCTTTGCAGAGAAGGGGCTGAGAACAGGCGCTAAGTAAAGACGGATGATGAAGGAGGATGAAATGTGAGCAACAACAGCTCGTAGCTGGGTGAAGGGTATCTACAAAGCGGGTACTTCCGCCTGGAGCACTCGTACCTGTTTAATTTTGTGAAAATGGGTAAATCAGGGTATAATGGTTTTATGTAATTGTATGTAGCAGGCAGAGACATCTCCGACTCCATAAAGTATATATATTCTGAATCAGCTTCGCTAGTCTGTCTGTCCGTCAGTCTGTATCAACGCGTCGTTTTCTGAGTCTACAAAAGCTAGAAAGCTGAATTTTGACTTTTTAAGTTTGTGTACCATACGTAGATCAAGCTTAAAATCATCGATAACTCATTTCGTTTTCTTATTATCGATCATTTTCGAATTCTTTTACCCAGTTTTTTTTTTAGCATATATTCGAAACTATTCGAGCCAGAGCCACAAAATTTGGTGGAAGCAAACGCAGGTAAGGAATATTTGGATACAATCCCCCCTTTGCCCCACATATGCAAAAATATGAAATAAAAACGTAATTCAAATACTACAGACTTGCGCCTAGGTTTCTACATAGATTTTAATGCTCTTGTTAATCCCTGGAAATTTCATTAAAATCATGTAAAATGATGTCTTAGGTTAGAAGTTATTCCCGAATTCAGTTTCCATAGTGGGAACCAAGCGCAGCTGCTAAGTAAACTGCGGCGTGCGATTGCGCACGTATGTCATTCTGTGTATGTATAATGCAAGGGGGATTCGAATGTGTGGAAAGACAAGGGTTCAGGGTATCCCCTAGTCGGGCGCTCCCGACTAGAGCCTCCTCACTTGTTTTATTTACTGTTAGTCGCAGGCAGCTGAGTAAAAGCTTAATGCCGCTGCTGCCGCTGGTCAGGCATTTGCAGTGCGTCGGCTGATGTTGGCACTGCCTCTGCCTCTGCCTCTGCCTCTGCCTGCTGCTTCTGCCGCCGCTGCTGATGCTTGGCTGTCTATCAACTTGTTTATGAGGCACTGTCTCTGTTTCTGTTTCTGTCGCCGTTGTGTATAAACCTGCTGCAAGTGGCACTTAGCCATTGCCATTACTAGTCGTTGTTGTTGTTGTTGCTTGTTGCTGGTCAGATTTGCTTGTTGTTGTTGCCTCTGCTTGACTAGCGCTTTTAGAAAGTATGTCAATTTAGAAAAGCCGTTGACTGGACAGCACACACAAACACACAAACACACAAACACACAAACACACACACACAAACACACACACACACACACACACACATATATGCACACATGTTTTAATGTATTAAGTTCAATATTTTATTTTATTTTTTATTATTTTTTGCATACCAACCCAAGCAAAATGTTGTTTCTGCTGCTGCTGTTGTTGTCGTTACTGTAATTGTTGTTGTTGGTTTCATACAGATTGCACTTGAACACAGCACACGAAAAAAAACGACATTTATTCAAATTGCAATTTCCACGAAAAAAAAGCGAAGCGAATTCGAAACGTCACAAAAACTTTGCGTCTGATTGAAACGAGCGCGCCGTCGCGACTGTCTTGAATAAAAGCTTGCTGCTGGTGCTGCTGGCGCGGCTGCGGCTGCTGCGATTCGATGACTCCCCAAGAAAAAAGAGAGTGGGAGAGTCGGAATGTGAGCGCAAGTGAGTGAGTGAGTGAGTGAGTGAGTGCGGGCGGACGGGCTGTTGCTATTACTGCTAACTCGGACTCTGCTCAGCTAATGCTGCTGCTGCTGCTGCTGCTGCTGCTGCGTGCGGTGCTTTGTACAGACGCGTTAGCAAGTTTGCTGCTGACTAAATGGCAAATTTTATAATAGCGCAAGTTGTGCGCTGAAACGACGCCGAAGCTTAATAGCAGCGAGCGAGCAGCGGCCGCTTACGTGTTCGCGTGCAAGAGTGAGCGAGAGGGAGAAAGAGAGCAAGCAAAGACAGTTAACAACAGCAGTAGCATTGTTGCTCTTTGGAAGATAGCACAAAAGAGAGGAAGACAGAGAGAGGGAGATAGAGAGAGAGAGAGAGAGAGAGAGAGAGCGATATGCGGCATTTTGTGTGATATGAGCGCCAAAGCATATCAATAACAGTTTGAGCAGGCGAGCAGCAGGGAGTGTGGGGGGCGTATGTAGTAGTTATACCGTATAGTTAGAAGCTTAAGGCTGACTCATCCAGCAGCAGCAGCAGCTGCAATCAATTGAAAGTTCACTTAAAGCCTCACAGACGGAGCTGCAGCAGCTGCAGGTGCAAGGTTGGGTTGAAAAATAAGCCCAAAGTCTAGACACACGCACATCATGAGCAAATATTTGTAGATAAACGGTCGCGATCACAACCCAAATTAGAACATTACGTATATACATAGATATCTCTAACCACTATGAAAATAGTTTATCAATTTTTGTGTTCTTTCATTTTGCTTTGCTTTTTTTTTTCTTGATAAAAAATATACAAAAAATACGCAATCAACAGAAAAAAGAAACATTTTTGAGCAAATGATATAGTGATGATTGCCTTGAAAGGGTGAGGCGTGTACTGGATAAACTTCACAAAAAAAAAAAAATAAAAAATAAAAATAAAATAAAATTTAAGGCCATATCGAAATATGCTTGGAACTTGTATAGATAAGCAAATAAGCATAAAAAATCATCGAAAACGCCATTTTACGTTTGCAACGTGAACTGAGACTTGAGCCAAAATTATTGCAAGCAAGAAAATATATACATACATATCAAATATTTATTCAAGTTAAATTTGTGCTCAACATTCATAACAAATAACACTCTCCAAACGTAACGTTCAAGAAAATTTACATTAAATTGCAATTCAGAATCAGTCACAAAAGAAGCAATAAGAAAAAACCGTTGTTGTTGCTCTTGTTGTAGTGTCTGCCTTGAATTACTCTTTCAATTTATGTACCATCGCCAGCATATTTATCGGACTTCTCTTTTTCTTACGCACTGCACTCATTTGCACTCATTGTAAGGTCAGCGCTGCCTGACTCGCCAGTCGGCGTCGCAGTCAACGTCGCTGCGTGTTGTTGTTGTTGTTGTTGTTCACTTTCAAAAGCATGTCGAGGAAAAGTAAGAGCTCTCCCACGCAGTTTGGGGTGAATTGTGTAGAAAGAGATCGCAGATCGCAGATCGCTGATCGCAGATCGTAAATGTAAACGTCAACGTCAACGTCGACGCCGGCGCTCAAGTGTGCTGCACGCAATGCTTAAAGACTTTTGTTCAATATTGCAGATAAGATAGCAATAACGCCTAGCAGTGGGAGCAACGAGGGGTGCGAGAGTGAAGTTGGTAAGTTATGTGGAGGAGGTCGTCTGGCGGTTGACCCACTAAACGAGCAGACGCCAACGACGCTCTGCGTTTCTTTCCGCAGCTGAGAAGTGAAGATCTGTGCTTTTGCTTTGGCGTTGATTAATTTCTGTGGGAGAAGGGTAATTTTGATTGGGCAGCAGCAGATGCTGCTGTTTTTTTTTTTAAGGCGTTGTCTAAGCAACCATATTAACTGTAGTACGAGTTGCAACAACAAATATTTGTACTTACATGCAAATAATTCACAAATTATCAGAAGATAAAAGCGCGCACAAAGCTCTCTCTCTCTCTCTCTCGCTCCCTCTTTTTCACTCACTCACAGCTGCGCTCGCGCTCTTGCAGTCTTTCACTCCCACTTGCACACGTGCAAAACGAAAAAAAAAAAATAAACACTCACTGCAAGCATGCAACAACAATAACAGTTGCTTCTTTTCGACAGTTTTGTTTTCTGCGCTGTTCGCCGACTAAACGTACCGAAAGTCAAATGCGAAATGAGCCGACGTCGCAGCGCAGCAAATGCGGGCGCACAACCTTTTTATCTGTGTGCAACGGACTAGGGGAGGGGTGGGAGGGGAGGAATGGCTCTCGGTTCTCGCGAGATGCTCCACGAAATTGTAATGGCCGGCCAGCAGCCCAAAAAGCAAGTCACGCGGCTGACTTGAAGCTTCGCACACACCCATACACACATACACAGTCAAGTGGAGAGTGAGAGATCGCAGAGCGTAACAAGTGCCAGTTTCGCAGCTGCCAGGTGGCAACGCTGGCGCATCTGAAATCCGAAAGCGGGCGCTCGCTTTTAACGTTTTTTTCGTTTCGTATTAGTTTTGTTTTGTTACGTAACGAGCGTCGCGACGCTGCCGCTGTACTCAACGCGCCGCTGCCTTTGCGCCCGCTTAACTAGTCAAGCACAACGACAACTCGTTTTGGTTAATTTACATAAAATACGGTACAACAACAATAGCAAGCCGCTGCACACTTGTTGCACAGCAAACGCCACACCCCCTCCCCAACCTCCCCACCAAAATGAACACAGCGCAGTCGACGCATGAGCAAACAAACGAGTGAGAGTGCCATGGCGCAGCGGCGACTGCGCAGCTGGCAGCGGTTGCGCTTCACGGTCACCGCTGAGCGAGAGAGATTTGAATATAAAGGAGAGCGAGCGCCATACAGAATTTCAAGTTCGAAAACCAAGTTCGAAAGCTCGTGTGACGTCGACGACGCTGCCACTGCCGCTGCCGCATCGCTGTCTGCGCCCAAAATGCAAATTGTAAATTCTGTTTTCATTGCCTAAAAATATTCGCCTTAAAAATAAATTCAACAGGCGGCCGTCGATATGACGTCAGCGTGTCTTCTGCTACTGCTGCTGTTGTTGCTTCTTCTGCTGCGGTTGTTGTTGCTTGTCTGTGCAAATATTCAGCGAATTCAATGCCAAACACACACACAAACGCACGCACAGGCGCAGCAGAAGAGCAACACTCACGTCGCACTGTGGCGCCTCTGCCGAAAAACGTGGCAAAAATCCAAAACCATGTTCAGAGACTAAATAGATATTATGCTTCAGAATTCAGAAATATTCGCCTATTTTGAGTTTTGCCAGTTTGTTTGAGGCGGTACGTTTATTCCGAAATTTGATCATTTTTGCAGTTATGCAAAAACTTTTGTATATACAGTGATGAAAAAAATAATAGAATCGGGTTCTTTTTCTTGTAAAATATTTCGAACAATCAACAATTCTTAAAGGTTTCAAGGCACGAGTGATTCTTTCAAAACAAAATTCTTCTCATTCAGATTTTCCCAAAAAAAATAAGATGGTCCCACTGTGCGACGCGTCAGTCGCTCGTTGTAGGCACAACTAGTGATGAGCACGTCGTGGCACGACATGACTTTGGTGCACAAATGTATTCATTGAACAAAAAGTAATTATTACTGATTGTGAAATTAAACACACATTTATTTTTATTTTTACTTCCACTTCCATACCCACATTTTTTTATCCCACACAAAACTTTCGATATTCAAATATTCTGTTAATTCATTTTCACGCTCACGTGTTCATGCGCTGAATTTTAAATGTACATTAGCGACAGCGCCGTCAACGTTGGGTGCTTACCTGTAGCCGCTTCTGCGGCTGCTGCCGTTGATTCTTCCCAGCGCTCTGTTCATGCAGCCCAATAAAAAAAAAAAAAAAAACTGTTTGGCAGCTACGCAAATTTTGCACAAAATGGCAACGCCAGAGCTCAAACTGGTTTTGTGTCTCAGTTTACTGTATGAGCAGCAATGTACACGTATATAAATCATAGAAAATAAGGTGCTAATTGCGAATAGCGATCAAGAGAGAGGACGAATGAGTGCAGGGGACATTTGGTTATGTTAAAAAAGCTAATTACGAATCGTTCTACTTTCGGTCGATAAATCAAATAATGAATGAACACACAAACTCTCGCTCGCACACACACACAGACACAGATATAGCGATTGAGAGAGCGTTGGCGTTGCCATTCCGAGAGCGAGTGTAAACAACAGCGCCGCAGCATCCGCTGCTGCTAAATCACTTGCGCTGTCTGCTGTGCTCTCTCGCTCTGCGGTCGGTTGAGTCTTCAATATTCCGGCGAAGCGCAGAAGTGGCGACTGTTGTCGTTGGTATTATAAAGCTTAGAACTTGGGTGCTATAGGCTTTGCGGTTTTATTTTTTTTTGTGCTTCATGCTTTTGCGCTACTCTGTTGCTCTTTGTGGCTACTTTCTACCGTTACAAATGGCTTGGGAATGTCAGCCCGGCGAGTTGATGCTGGACAAATCACAAATAACCAGAACAGAGTTTGACATATGTCCCGGTTCAAAAAAAAAACTACAAAAAAAAATCGTATGTGCCTAAGAAACGCAAGCGGACTGCCGCCGGTGAGGCATATAGTGTTGTCAATATATGTACATAACTTTTTTCCGTCAAATCTGGCTTTTTTTCTTCAAGGATTTTAAGTCTGTATTAATGTTGTATATGCTTCAGCATTAAAATAAAGTTAAACTGATATTGTCAGCATTTTAGGGAAACGATATTTTTTGGAATATTTTAGGAAAATGTTATTCATGTTAGATTAGATTTCAAACGAATAGCGCTGCTTAAGACAATTATGAAACACTAACAAAATATCTTCTGTAAAAAGATAAAAAGTACAGCCAATAATAAAAATGTGAAACAATTCAAAAGGAAATATATTTGTTAATTTTGAAAATGAATTTATAGCTAAAACGACATGGCATTTACTTAGCCTTTTTTTGCTCATAAGGTGACAGCACTGCTAAAGGTAAAGTCAACAATGGGACGATGGCAACTTCTAACTGGAAAATGCGCCTTTATGATAATGAGATAATATACGCTGTTGTTGGGCAAACTTATACATACATATATGCACATACCGACAAACACCCAATACACATGCACGTGCGTGCGTGTGTACGGCGACATATGATAAAGACGGAAGTGAGCGACCTGCAGACACAAAGAAAGACTGTAACACAATACAAGGCAACGCAACGCTGCGCTTCCAGTGTCTTTAGTTTGTGTGTGTGTGTTTGTGCGTGTGGAAAAACTTTCGACGACGCGACGCTGGAAAAACGGTGGTTGAGCGGCGGCATTGACTGCAATTTTCACACGCTTTGCCTAGCACAACTTCTACAACAACAACAATAACAAGCAGAAATGGGCAGCGACAGTGATTTATGGCAGCTGGCACTTCCACAAAAAAAAAAAACTTCATAAAGAAATATTAATTCTCACATCATTTTACTTGTGTTGCATTGTCTCGCTCTAACGCACAGTTTGCGCGCGCGCTAACTACTTTAAGGCGAACTCGAGCTTTGCGCTGAATTTCAAAAATTTAACAGACTTTTTGGCGAATTTGATTTAAAGCGGCGGCGGCGGCGGCGAAGAGAGCTATACGAAGTCACTCTCACTCTCCGTTTGCCACTGTCTTACTGCTGCCGCTGCTGTTGTTTTTGCTGTCAGACAGAAAACTGTGTTAGTTGCATGTTTTAGCAAGTAAATACAACAAAATAAAAAGGTGACAGCGGCAAATTTGCCAATTTGCAATTTGCAAAGACAGCAAAAAAAAATAATAAATTTACACTGCGGCCGGTTAATGACTCACTCAAACCAACTCAATTCAAGTAGCGCTCTCTCTCTCTCACACACACACACACGCATACATTGGCATATGCATATGTATGCACACTGACGCCGCGCACACCGGTATTTCAACATTGCGTTACACACTCATTCCGTTTGCTCGGTTCTTGCTTGCTTTCTTGCTATCCCACTTCATTTTTATTGTCTTCAATGCTGCATGATCACAAAAAAAAAAAAAGAAGAAAATCCCTATATAGTAGGTGCCCATGTACATGGTCTGGAAAAGGCGTAGATATAAGAACCAATTAACTTCTTGGCCAAACTCACCTGCAATTTCGGCTGACACCGGCACAAATTGTTTGCGTGGAGTTTTTTCTTGTTTTCCTTGGGTTTTTTTTTTTTTTTTGTTATATGCACAACGCAACATACACATACACAAGCACCAATATACTATCGCTGTTTGTTATGGGCTATAAATGCGCAGGAAATCACACAAAAGTTGAACGAAAAAAAAATAATAGAATAAAACTGCTTCAGTGGCGCGGCGGGCACAAAAGCACAAAAATTACTTCGCTGTCGCTTGAGCTAGAGCTGCACCACAATCGATAGTATCGATAGTTTCGCCACCCAAAGCACAGGAGGCACGAATAAAGGCAGCACCAACGTGAATGGCGTATATTTGTATGAGTGTACACCGAGTTGCTATTTGTGTGTGTGTGTGTTTATGTGACGGCGGTTTATGGCGCCTTTAAACGGCCGCGGTGTTTGTAATGCGATGTTTTTTAAAAACATATAATTTGCTTTTTAGTAATTGTTCGTTTTGAGTGCGGATATGTGAAGTGCGTCCATTCAAATTGGAGTTTGGGTTTAATGTAATTAGTTTTCTACAAGGACTCCATTTTCGGCGGTAGAGCTTAACATTACTGCCTAGTTTCTTATATATATGCAAATTAAACTTGCCGATAAAACGGCGGCAGCACGATGACCAAAGGTTTCGCTTTACGATGAATATTTTATAGATATGGACTATTGCCAACGGCTTAGAGATGAGCAAATAAGAGTTGTGTACTATCGATGAGTCATAATAAATGTTGTATTTTCGTTTTGGCGCAAATTGTAATGACACACCCTGTACTTAAAAGCAATTATAATAAAACTTGTTTTATTTTTTTTGTTTAAATAAATATAAATTAAAATGTTAATTATACTTGTGTATTGGATAGGAACAGCTTAGCATAGTATATGCGTGTATCCTTTTTGTATGCAAATATTATTTTATTTTTTGTGCCATACTTGGTCTGAATAAGACTGGGCTCAATTTTTGGATTGTGCAGATCCACGAATGCACCTATTGAACTACAACGACTCATGTGGCATAGAATGTGCAACGCTCCTATTCCTATATTTCCCATAACTCCTTCAAAGCTGAACCGATTTTCATGTTTGGTGGCATTTTGACATGATTTGTCCTCTTGCATCTGCATTTAAAATATATGCATTAATCAAAATAACATTTAACATTTTTGCAATGGGTTCAGGTTTCCAAAATCACACCAAAACCAAAATCAAAACAATTTTTGAAACTATAGAGTTTTCTTTTGTAGTCTGTGCGTTCAGCATAACTATAATTTGTTGTTGTTTTGGAATTAGTTCAAACGGAGTCCTTCCTTATCGACCTTGTGAATCTTTGCAGGAGAACGGTGACAACTCCGATAATTGAGCGCTTGAATCCCCCGAAGGATAGCCCGATTCTACCAAGTCTCCATAAGACGCGCTCAGAGTAACATTTTGAGAGCCGTTGTCTTCTCACTCAACAATTGCCTCATCTGCAATGAAAAAATGGGTGAAAAGGTTACAATGGATTTGTGCGAATGTATGTAACCGACGGAATGAGGCATCTCCGACCACAAAAAGTATATATGTATGTTCTTGGTCAGCATCACAAGCCGAGTCGATTTAGCCATGTCCGTCCGACTGACTGTAAGAAGGTGTCGACCTCTGAGACTACAAGAGCTACAGAGTTGAAGTTTTGCTTTTAAAGTTCGTGTGTACGCAGATCAAATTTATTTAAAATTGTCGATAAGCCGCCCACGTTTTCTTATTATCGATAAATATCAGTGTATTGAACTGCTATTTATTAGCATATCTTGGATAAGAGCTAGAGGCAACTAGCTTACTTAAGTAAGACCGTGTAAGACATACGGATATAAGGAAAATTATTCTTTTTTTTAGATAACTCTCCCCAAAATGAAAAATAAATGTAACCTAAAAAGTTTTTTGTTGGGTTTTGGATTGAACATGCTCTTTTTAACTCCTGGAAATTGTATAAGGATCATACGATCATAGGATCATATTTATTTAGAAGTTATGCACGAATTATTTTGGTTGTTAGAACAGCCGCTAAGTAAAGTGGGATGAATTGTATGCAACAAGAGCTCGCAGCTGGTTGCAGGGTATCATCTTGGGTTGGAACTTCCGACCGGACCATAGTTGTTTCAATTTAATTTTGAAATAAACAAATCTTTACCTGTACTCCGCAGTAACTTTACCTGTTCCTTGTGATACGTTGACCGACTTCATTGGGCAAAGAATTCGACGATCCTGATAAATAAAATGAAATTTGTAATATTGCAAAATATTATAATATATCATATAATTACATTGCAGCATCCTACCTTGCACTCCCACGTTTTATTAACCATTATATCCGTTTGCCTTCGTTGTTGCTATATCAGCTGTTTGCGGTATTGATACTTTCGTATTTTTTATATTATCGATAGAAAATTCGATAAATCATCGCAAGAAACTCGAATTACTCGGTACGAATCGCAACACTTCGTGCAAATGTTAATGTGTGAGATATGTTGTTTCTCGTAGACCAACATACAGGCAATGTTCTTTATATGTGTGTGTAACGAATACACCAGAAATAAATATGTAATTGTAATATCGGGCATCCGATGTATTACTTCCTCGATATACACATCGTCACTTATAGTATCGATATAAGATCAACTATCGGTTCCACATTTGTATCGCAGTTTGAAAACATCGACTTGGTCGACATATCGATACCTCAGACCATCACTAGCTCATACGTTCAAGCGCTCGCTCGTCAAGCGGATGCAATTTCGGACAAAAGGAAAAGCATTATTTGTTATTTTTTTTTTACGCTCGTATTGCACACTGCAAATGCAAACAAATAAGTTAACTGTGCTCAAACACACACTCACACATTTGTGATAACACAAATCGAATGCATCAATTACAACAAGTGTGCTGCCTTTGGCCCGCGTGAATCCGAATCGGAATCGAAATCGAAATTGTTGTGCGTGTGTGAAATTTGCTTGTGTAGCAAAAAAAATAAAATAAAAGGCGAGTAAAAAAAGTGCGTCTAAATATATGAAAAAAACAACAAAAAATTGTGTTGGTTGTGGGGGCGGTGCAGAGGAGAATGGGCCGCAACAGCAGCAGCAGCATTTGGCCACAATTTTGGCCAGTGTTGGAGGCGACGCCGCCAATTAATGTTCGCCGCAGCCATTGATGCCGACGCCAGTGTCAACGCAGCAATAACAACAACAAACAAACAAACAACAACAACAACAACAAATGCTGCAACGTGAAAGAAATGAAATGTCAAACTTTTGCAAAGTTTGCATATTGAGCAAACGCGTATGAAATTCGCTTAATATGTGTTGTTGTTGTTGTTGTATTCTTTTTTTGTCTTTCTCTTGTGCTTTTCATTGAAAATTAACAAGTTCAAGCAAAAGCATAAGAAGAAGAAGAAGCAACTGCTGCTGCTGCTGCGAGAGCGTAGGAGCAAAAAAAAAGTCAGCCTCACCATCATCAACATCACCAACATCGTCATCATCTCCATCTCCATCTCCTTCACATTCTCTTCTGCTGTTTAGGATGTGTGCGTGTTTTTATGCGTGCACATGAGGAAGAGGAAGCGCTACCAAAAATTACGGTGCCGCTCTTTCTCTCCCTCTCTCTCTCTCATTGTGAGTGTGTACGTAAATTTCCAAGACTTTCGCTTAGCACAAATCTTAATCTAGTTAGCGAACTTTTAACACTTTTTCTTTGGAAGGGTATTCCCAAACATTATTCATGTTTATTTCTACTTTGAAGCCTCTGGTGCTCTAAAGTGGTATACCCTATATAATTGAAAATGTGTTCGTAAAGGGTATATTAAAGTTGCGCAAATCTGTGTAACAGACGGAACAGCATACATACACTCATGGTCAAAATAATAAGTACATCATCAAAACTTTCCTTCCCCTTGAAACAAAGTAGCGCAAATTCTTTTTCATTTTCGTTGTGTTTATATAACAATATATCAAATAACGTACAGAAATAGTATAAACTAAAAAGAAACAAGCATTGATAGGTACATTTATTAAACCCAGATTTTGATCGCGAATTCTTTTTGCTGGTTCAATTATTGTACAGTTCAAAATTGAAGAACTACTTTTTTTTTTGTGAATAATTGATTGTCAATTCAACTAATTTTGAAGTTTTTCCACAAAATTTAAATCCAACTAACTTCAAAACGACAACGATCAGCAAAGGTTGTATGTTCCACGATGTATTCCAATTATAGCCTTAGTTTTTAAAAGATTTACCTTTTATTTTGCACATGGGTGTACACATGTATGTAAGTGTATTATTATTATATTACAAATATTTATTATTGTCGTTTATTAAACCTTTTTTGTAATAATGTTTCGGTAGCAAATTATTTAATTTTCTCGCCCACAGACTAGAACTAGAGTTTTGGTTTTCTGTATAAGCATTTGGCGTCCATCTAACTTAGTTAAAAAAAACTTTTTTTTTAAATTAATAATGTCGATGAGAAAAGCAGTATGTGAAAATTAAAGTGAGTTTTGATTTGTTACAGGGTATATTTAAGTCAGGCAGTGCCAACTAAAGTCCCCTTTACTTTGTGTTCGTTTGGTAAGTCTCTTTTTTTGTTATTTGTAATTATGTTGATCTTTTGCTTTGTTTATTTGTGCACAATTTAAATGTATTCTCGTGCCGATGTTAACATAAACAGCCAGAAGAAAAGAGAACGAATTATGTACTCCACTCGACTCCACTCTCTCGATTCTCGCGCTCCCGTTTTGTTGCATTTTGAGCTGCTTCTGCATTCTTGTTGTTGTTGCGGCTGCTGTTGCTGTTGGCACACACACTCTCACATATTTGCTGTTGTATGTACATAAACAGCGAAAGTTGTCTTCCTGCTTTTTTCCCATCGTTCCGTTTCCCATCGTTCCTCTCTCTCTCTCTCCGACTCTTTTGTGCCTCAATTCCTGTTAGCAAGGGCATATGCAAATTTTGTTGTTGCGACCTTCTGCTCTCACTCTTTCGACTCTTTCCTTTTCGCTCTTTTGTGTCGATCACTGCAAATTCCCCCTGCGTCCTAACCAGAGTCCCCCTTACTCTTCCTCTCCCTCCAAATCATGACGAGCACTCTGCAGAATATCTCTGGTATTTCAAAAATATTGCCTTTCTGTTTAAAATAATTTAATTTAATATCGAAATTTAGTTTGTTTAATGCCTAATACAGGATTTCGGAACAGGTTAACATCTAATAAGTTTAGACAAGCATTGAATTTAAATATATAACAACGTTTCAGTCGGGTGTAACTGAAACTTAAAACAGTATCCTAAAAATATTACCTCTTTATGCGGATACACATAAGTGTATATTCGAAGTTTCAAGTCTATAGCTTCAATAACATCGAAAAAAAAACCAAGTATACTCTTTTGTCTTCTTAACGAGTATTTATCACAAAATGCAAGCCTTATAATATATTAAAAATAAATATTTATTAGTATATACACAAGGGTTCACTGATTATTATTATATATATATTGCTGAAAATGTTTGAGCTATAATTTAAATAAATAAATCTTAGCCAAGGTTATTTACTGAGCTAAGAATTCACAATAATTATAATTTCGATTGTGGTTTTTTTAATACCCTCGGCAAGCGTATACGAACTTTTAACAATAATTCACGGTTTTTTTTTGGCCAGATTTGGTTTTGAAATCCAAAATACAATTTCTGTAACATGAAAACTTAAGTAAAGAATATATGTATTTTAGCATAGTCATAAATAACAATGGCATGAAAACGTCCCTTCTCTTTTCATGCTTTTGCATACTCATCTCGTAATTAAGAATTCGAAATGTAAGCCGAACGAATTTAAAAGATGCCACGAAGAACCCAATGAACAAAAAAATCAAATTTATATACGGCGTGCACTGCAAGGGGGAAAAAGAATGCTGTTAGCTGTACATTTTTCACGCTCCAAAGTTCTGCTGGGCAGTGTCCCTTTCATGTGCATGCAATTTTGTTGTTGTTGTTGTTGTTAATGTTGTGGTCGCATTGGGTGCAGTAATTGCCAGCGCCTTGAACCCGCGCTAAAAAATAAAACAACATTAAATACACAAAAATATTGTAGGTAAAAAAAAGAAGTGAGGGGCTCCGACTAGGGGATACCCTGAACCCTGTCTTGATATACATTTCAACCCCCTTACATGCATACACATATACACGAAATCACACGTACATACGTACACCAACGCACGTCGCAATGTGTTCACTTTACTCAGCAGCTGCGCTAGACCCCCACTATGTAAAAGAAGTTTTTGAAAGCTTCTAAGTTAAGAGTTTGATCCTTATAAGATTTTCTGGTCTTGAAATAATTGATAATATTTGAATTGCGTTTTATTTTATTTTATTTTATTTTTATTTTTTATTTTTGGGGCTAGTGGGGGAAGGTATCCCAAATCCAAAATATTCTTAATCTGACTATGAGATATGCTCAAAAAATCGGATCAGAAAGCCGATAAATATCGATAGCATTACAACAGGGGGAGGTTATCGATAATTAAAAATTTTACCATATATTTTCTAACTGATCTGTATTTGAAAAGATGAATTCTCTAGCTCTTACTGTCTCCGAGATCGACGCGTTTATACAGACGGACGTACGGACGGACATGGCTAGATCGACCCTGCTATTGATGCTGATCATATATAGTTTATGAGGTCGGAGATGCCTCCCTCTCCCTGTTGCATACATTTGCACAAAACCCTCATACCCTGATTTACCGATATTTTTCAATGGGTTCAGGGTATAAAAAGAAGGTTAATCAAGCAACTGGGCAGCTCGCTCGTTCGATCCGTTGGCCCTGTTGGTGTTCGGCTCGGTTCGTCCGCTGATTCCGTCAAAAGGCGAAGACAGTTCCCATGCCCGTTAACCCAAACCGTGTGTATGTAACTGTGTGCACACATACATGCATATGTACTAGCCGCTCCAAGGTTTTATGTAATTGTTAATTTTATTTTGTTGCCGTTGGTTTTCGTTTTCGTTTTCGTTTATTATACCCTGTACTCGTTAAACGGAAGGGCATACTAAAGAATATAGTGTGCATAACTAAATTATAGAAATTTTCTAGTCAGAGCGACTTGGAACTGCAGACCGTTATATTGTACTTACTGAAAAAAATCGTTTATTGTTTCTAATATGGCTTGCAAAAATATAATTGTCATCTGATTTGTGATTTGTCAATACAATGCTGCATTTGAGATTTGTTTATCAAATCTCGATTTTATTAGCAAAAAATCAAATGCTAATAAGGCAACATTGAGTTACAACATATTATTAGCCAGATTACAATAAAATAATTAAATTTAGAGAGCACTAAAAATTATATCCAACTTCATATATTGATATAATATAAATAAGACATTATTTTATTTGCTTTTACATTTGAAACGTAGTTTTATAATAGAAAAACGCTGCTACAACATTTTAGCATTTTTTTTTTTAGCTAAAATTTATAGCAAGCAAACTTTACTAATTTTTATTTATTAATTTTTTCTTTTTTTTCCGAGCGTAGTGCCAGTAATTGTTCTTTAATGTGTATATTTGAACCAGGTGGAAACCCTCAAACCAGATCAGACTAAAATCCTATTCGAGATGTTGCCATGAATTTATGAACCTAGTTGGATCCTATAAAATGTGTATGTATTACGTATGTTATACGCAAATCTGCATAAATGCTTACCTCGCTATATAGGACAATACATTTGTATAGGGTATCTAACTAGTGGCATGCCCTTGCACCGTGCATGCCCAGTTGTTTTTATTTCACTTCATTTGTGCTTCTTGCGTGTTGCCCGAATCCAAAACAACAATACCGCCAATAACAACAACATCAACAACTACAACAACTACAACAACAAAATAAGGTGATTTCTTACAATCGTGATTTGGCTTCATTTGTTGTTGTTTGCACTGTTGTTGTTGTTGTTGTTGTTGTTGTTGTCGTCACAGTCCGTCCGACAGTTGATGCCGTTATTATTAAGTATTGGCCCGCTTCATTCGGCCCATTGTTGCAATAATTGTAATTCTTTGCTCATTATGTATAATTATCTATTGACTTTTACTACACACACACAAGTTCGAATGCGATTATGAATACGAATACAATTTGCAAATTTTGCACTTTTTCTTCTTATATTACTGGTTTGTCCAGATGTCTATATTTACAAATTGATTTATTATTTGTAACAGGGCTTTTGGACAATTATTTTATTTTACTTTTTTTTATAGTTTAGTTATATAAATTTCTTATTTTATTGACGCAGTGTTGTCTTCCGAGTTTTCCCGTAGAAATAAATTAAATAATTGTAAAGTCTTTGCTCAAGTTACACCCATATTAAAGCTCAAATTTTTGGATTGCAGTATTGGATTAAGAAAAAAAAAAGTTGTTCATCAAAGAGTCAGTAGAAATATTCGAGTTGAACAAATCGAACCAATATTTGATAGATGTTGCCATAGGAATTGTGTTTGTTTTAACAAATATGATCAGAGTTTTCTTGAGCTGAGCAATTCGGAAAGCAATTGTTTTTATATATTTATTTTTATATAACTAGGACTTTATATATTATTGTCCCTTAATAAACTATGAACTAAGCCATGTATTATATTTTATTTAAACATAGATTTTACATATTTAAATGTATGTTAGTAGATCTTTTGATAGGCACGTCCAGTTTGAAAACTGATTTCCGGATGTGGGATCCAAGCAGACCAGCGGCACAATGCGACCTGTCGCCCTCTAGCGGCTGCAATTGAAACCTTTTAACAATCCAGTTGTTATAACTCACAGCGTTACTGTTGTTGTTGTTGTTGTTGTTGTTGCGTTTGCTGGCCATTTGTCAACTGTCTGTAAATTGCGTGAAATTTACAACGTTCTACAATTTAAATACTAGAACTAACAATTTGTTATTATTATTGTGTTGTTGCTGCTGCTGTTTTTATTTATATTTCTGTTTGTGTTAACGTTGTTGGCGATGCTTGTTGTTGCATGACTGAATATCACGATAAAGGTATGATGACATAACCTCACATGCGCTTTAAGCATATATATGTGTATATTTATTTAAAAAAATATATATATGCTATATGTATGCTGTATCGTGCAGTAGGGCTTAGGCGCCGATAAAAAGTATTACGATATAACGCAAAAAAGTAAAATATATTGTGTTCTCTCTCTCTATTCACGAGGTGAATAGAGTATATTGGCTTTATTCACTGTTCGTCGGTTCTTCGGTCCGTATGAACACAAATTTTCTCCCTCATCTTTAAAACTACGCCAACTCTTTGCAGTCGTTGATGACCTCCTCCAAAGATCATGCACTTTTCCCACTGCTTAAACTACAAAAATAAAATATTTTCACACTATTAATGCCGCAAGTTAGCCAAGTTTTTTGTATTACTTTTTAATTTTTAGCAATTTTTGTCACATGAAATATTAGCTTAGCAGCTGAGGTTTGCGATCAGTCCTGGATTCGATTCTTGTCGTCAATTTTTTTATTTTATTTTGGTTGTCATTACGCGATGAACAAGTATGGCACTGGCGGTTATACCCGACTGCAAGGTTCTTACTTGTTTTTATTTTCTAAGCTTGTATTTTTTAATTTTTTGTTGTTGCTACAATTGTATTTGTTATTGTTGTTGTTGCTGCTGCTGGCGGAATATTTCCGGCGATCGTCACCACATGTGTGTGTGTGTGTGTGTGTGTGTGTGTGTGTGTGTGTGTGTGAGTATGTGTGTCTGTTCTCTCGTCTAGCTCGATTGCTTTTCCAAGCACTTGTCATGTCTTGCACTTGCCGCAGTTCCGTTTGAGCGGCTAGTTAACCAATGTTTGTCATTTCATTAGAATTTCACCTTATCGCCAAAAGCAAAATTAAAAAAAAAAAGACAGAAAAACAAAAAAAAAGAGCGAAAAAAAAAACAACAGCAACTTCAACGTGATAGTTATAGATAAACAGCTATGCATGAAAACTTTTAGAAGACCAAACATCTCTTAAAAAACACAAACGTAATTTAAACAACTTTTCAATAAATATTTAAATAGTTCGAATATTACATGTTAAATGTCCCAAAAAGAGCTTTAATAATTTATTAAAAAGTGGTTTATCATTGCAACGCCTTAATCTGTCATCTTTTTAAATAATAATTGCCCAGACAATATTTATTTTTAATGGTTGGAATCTGAGTTTCAAAAAATATACAGATATTGTTTTAAAAATTCTTTCGGGCTGTAAACACCTTTCAGTACAATTTATTTTGATGCTCTGAACCCATTGAAAATTGCTAAAAAGAGGGCATAATGGTTTTGTGCAAATGTATGTAACAGGCAGTAGGAGGCACCTCCGACCCCATAAAGTATATATACTCTTGATCGGCACAAGAGCTAGAGCCACCAAATTTGGTTCAAATTTGAAGCATGCGCAGGAAAAGAATATTGGATACCTCCCTCCATATATATATGCAAAAATATGGAGAAAAAAAAAAAATTAAATAATCAATGCCTGACAAATGACATTAAGATCATGCTCTTAGTTTAGAAGTTATTCACGAATTTAGTTTCTATAGTGCAGGGGGACTGAAATGTTCAGGGTATTCCCTAGTCGAGCGCTCCCGACCAGAACCTCCTCACTTGTGTCATATTTCTGCAAAAAGGACCCAAAAGTTGCGTTCTAATGTGAAAGTAACCACGGTGATATTTCGCTCAAAAGTGGGCATTAGGCACAGTCATGGCTCTTTACTTACACAATCACATACGGGGCAGGTAACACCCTCAACGTGACCGTTCTTCCTTCTGACAGTTGAACATGTTGTTACATTAGACAAGTCCCTGTGTGGACGCGTGCACTCAAAACGTGTCAAGATTCATGGGAGACCTTTTGTGGCGCAGTGAAACCTGTTCGCAGATAGAATCGTTGCATAAGTGCGGGCCATACAGCTAGGAAGCTGTACTGGCGGGTTGTCTGTCTGTCGCTTTCATGGCCACGGATAAGAGGCGGGCGAAGGCGTCGACTGATAAACGTGGCACTGGCCAAACAATCAAATGGGACAAGCCAACGCAATCAGCTAACTTATCGGTTACCCAAACAAAGGCAATTGCAAAAAATCAGAAATACTTGAACGTACTCTGCCCGACTAGCGTATACCCTGAACCCAACTGCGTACTGTTCTTACACACAACTTCTAAGTAAGCGTAAGACTGTTCTACTTGAATAGCGATTTTTTTTTATTTCAATTTCGAGGAAAGTGATAATTTCCTATTTTGTGCGTGCTTTACGAGAATATACTATAATATCAAATTTGGTGGGTCTAGCTGTTTAGTTTCTGAGATATGCCAACGAGGCGAACTTCTTAGAATAAACTTAATCACGAACCTAAAAAACCAAAAACTCTTCAAAACTGCAATCTCTTGTAGCTGATAATGATGCTTAGTAGGAACGGAGATGGCTCCTTCAGCTTGTTACATACATTTCCACAAAACAGTTATACCCTTTTTACACATTTTCAATGGTTTGAGGGTATGAAAAAAGACGTAGGACGCTTGACGACTTGCCAGGAGCATGCAGGGCCCCATGATGAGTGGGAGTGAGGGGCGGTGGGGGCAACTGTGGCCTGCAATACGACACCTGAGCGTCGCAGGTATCCGGGTGCGCTGAGTCAAGTCACGTCATGTCGAGTCTTTGTCAACGTGATTACATTTCACGCTGGGCAGGAAGAGTCGAAAGGAAATGCAGCGGGAGCGGGAGCGGGAGCGGGGAGCGCGACGCAACGGGACGCCATAACCTTTGTATACTTTCTCGTTCTCCCCCGCGCTCCCCCCCCCCCCCCTCCGTCTCTCCTCCGCTCTCTCTCACCTGTTCCCAGTGCCGCTGCGGTCGAAAGTCATCAACGTCGCTATTATCAACTCGAGCGCTGTGATTATCTGACGATTGTCAGTGAGAATGCCAGCAACGAAAATCAAGCGTCTGGCTATCAGTGGTCGGTCGGTGGGTCGGTGGGTCGGTGGGTGGTGGGTCGGTGGGTGGTGGGTGGTATTTGGTGCTTGGTTACATACATATTAATGTATGTATGTGTTTGTGTATAATAAAACAAAAGTGAGCAAAAAATAGGAAAAAGAACAGTTGCCCGCGAGGTGCCAAAGCTCAAATACTCTTTAAGACAGTTGTTCCATATAATAATGGATTATATTACCTTAAATTTAATACGTTTTTAAATTGTTAGTTGTCGATAAATCCTCGGAATGAGGGCTTGAGAGAATCCGTAAACCGAAACGAAAAGCCCACTTTTCAAACAGAACTTGACTTTCGAGCGACACCTCTGACTGTTTAACCTATACCTATATATATATATAACATATATATATATATATATTTTTCTGCCTGGTGTATAAAAAGGCAAGTTTATTCAGATAGATGAAAACTCTTAGAGATAAATTGATACAGTTTCGTAATCAGAAATAAATACACTTTTTGGGTTTACAGGTGTTCTACTCCATGTGTAAATTATCATACTTTTTGCAAGGGTATATATGTTCGAAACAGGAAAACTACAGACAAATACATGAACTTGACAAACTGAAATGAAGAAGGGGTGCGTGGTGGGGTAGGTAAAAGGGAGAAGGGCCAGGAGAGGGGCGGGGAACGCAAATGCGTCGGAGGATAACACTCGAGAACACAACAACAACAACACAATGGCAGTTGCTGCTGTTAGCTGTTGTTACAGCCGGTGACGCTGACAACGACAACAACAACAACAACAACAACCAGTAGCAGCACATTAACCAGTAGGCTGAAAATGTTGGCCCTGCAAGTCAGCAACATATATCGATCGATATTGTCGAAAGTGAAGTGGCAAAAGAGAGCGACAAAAATGAAAGGAAACGAAATGAAAGCGAGACCTAGACATAAGGTTCGAGTTGTGCGCTGAAACCAGCGACGAATTTAAGGAATCTGCATAAAGTCCAAGGAATTGCGTTTGTTATATTAATAAAATCCCAAGCTTAGAAAGATGATAGGGAAAGTTGGCAGGTCTTATAAAAGGATCTAAGCAAAACTCAATTCATAAATTTTTAGTCCACTTCATAATATTTTTATATGTTTTCAAAATTGATTACACTTATTTTCATTCAAAATATTTACGATGCGATTTATCTTCATTTGCACCGTTTAACAATTAATGATGAATGACACAAGGATCAAAAAATGGCAAAATTTAAAAAAAAAAATTCAAACTTGCTTAAAAATCTAAAGTATATATTAACTCGAATGAGGCCAAAAGGAATTCTTAAATAAATCAAAGAGTGTTAAAATCTATTCAACTTTTGGTTTTGATATCTTAAAAAAAAAAAACAAAATAATTTGTCACAGAAAAATGCAATTTTCCAACACTACTGCACTACTACTACTGTGATAGCTATAGTGTGGTCCGATACGGCCAATGCACACTTTAAGCATATATACTAAAAGACTGACAGACGAACAAATACCCTTTTTAACTATTCGTATGACAGTGTTGCATATCTGCAATATACCGTTTAAACCGCGTATACCCAAATAGGCAAACTTTTTTTTAAACGGTTTAGAATTTAGTGATTTCTTCGGTTTTGGCTCTCGTTACATTGAAATCTCTAACACGTGAAATTTTTTTGTCACTTCAGAAGCCTATTATCGAAATTAAAATATGAAATAAGAGTGAAATCACTCAAAAGGTTATTAATAGTTGTTTTTTAAATTAATACCAAAACCATATACATATATATTTTGTACTCCTTGAACACATCAGTTGCGAAATTGAAATATACAATATTTTTTCAGTATAACTTTGCTGAAATAAACAATCAAGTAAAATCGTAGAGTATTCCTAAACACAAAAGTTTTTATCAAAATCAGAGATGATGCCATACGAAGGGTTAAAAAGGGTATTCGCCTTACGTTGTCACCCTAATCGAAATCAAGCTGCCTTCTGCACTTGTTTGCGAAATAAATCAAGTGGAAAAAAAAATGAATTGCATTGAGAGCGTATCATTAGAAGTCCCTTGACTATCTATCTAGCCATAATCAGCGAAATCTCCCAGCGAGATCTTAGTTCAGCACATCCGCAACCTCATTATATCCTCATCCACATCCACTTTCATTTATATGCGAGCCAGCAGCGCTGCACAGGAAATAACTTGAAACGAATCAATAGATAAAAGCATTTGCCAATTGCATTCGCATTCGCATTCGCATCCATTTGCCGGGGGCTTTAAAAGGTTGCTCAGCTCTTCGAAATGACTTGGCGCAAAAAGCGTGTGTGCCCGACTATCGATTCAACTTCGATTCGATTCGATTCGATTCGATTCGATACGATTCGAGTCTGACTTTGACTGTGACTCTGACTTGGCGTTTTATGTGCGCTATTTCCGTTGTCTGACAATGTAACGACTTCTGCCAGTTAACAACAAAAGCAACAACAACTAAGTGTGGTTTGGTCAGAGGATGCAACTGGGAGCTGCCGCTGAACCGTAGATCCAAAAGTGAAGCTAAAGCTGTCTCTTGTTTGCTGCAGTTGCAGTTGCAGTTGCAGCATCTGCGTCACTTTTTACGTCTTTATGAAATATGTACGGTGTGCGTGTGTGTGTGTGTGTGTTTGTCTCGATGCGCCTGCGTCCTCACAATGTGCTCAGTGCTTTAGCTTAATTCAACGCTCCGCTCGCAGCCGGTTTGCGGCCTCTGCCTTTGGCCTCTGCCTCTGCCTCTGCCTCGGTCTCGGCCTGTTTTGCGGCCTCTATACCTGGCTGCCGCCTGGTCCTTGAACCGTTTGCTCTCAGCTGGTTCAGAGACTCCGATTTAGCCCCAATGCCAAAGTTGCTAAATACAATTGCAGTTGCTGCTTCTCCATCTTCTTCGCCATCGTCTTTGTTGTCTTCTTCTTGGCTGCTTCTTATGCATCTCTCTTGGGGCTCAGCGCGCGCTGCAATTGCAAATTGCATTGAACCGCTGCAGACAGAGAGAGAGAGAGAGAGAGAGAGAGAGAGAGAAGGAGAGAGGGAGAGGGAGCCAAGCGAAGAGACAGAGAGTTTTTAGAGAGCTCGCTTCAGCTCGCATCCAATTTATCAATGCCCGCGGGCCTTGCAGACGCGTCGACTGTACCAGCTGTTGTTGCCCGGTAGCTCCAGCCAGTTTTCTAGTCTGCCAGCTTATCTATTAACCGTTTTTGGACTGCTCCTCCTCCTCCTCCTCCTCCCTTCTCCCCCGCTGACCGTCGCGCCTGCTCCTGCTGCTGTTGGCGCCGCTTCAATATGCATATGCTCGCAGTCAGGCCGTGGCGCTTTTGTAATCGCTACCCCGCTGCTCCAATATTTGTTGCATTGGTAACTGCTGCAACCCTTGTGGCTGCCTCCCCCCTGCCCCTTAGTGTTCCTAAAAATAAGTCTCGATTGCATTTTAACACTCATTATTAATGTGCTTTGCATAGGCCCAGAGCACAAGCCCAGGGATTTGGACACCGCAACCACACCCCCCACTTCCCTCCCCAAACACACCCCACCATCTGGGCAACCACCCCACCAGCAGCAAGAAATGAGCCACCCTTAAAAGCGCACCACTCAACCGCCCGCCTTCCCCCCAGGGTGATCCACCCTGCTGGCAGCTGGGCTTTCATTCATAAATGGATTTTAAAGTGGATGCAATCCTGGCTAGCCTGGCGTTTGTTATGGATAGTTAAGCTTAGTTAGCTTTGTTGGCTTGTTGCCTCCCATTCCTCCCCCCGTTTGCAACCTCTGCCCAGCCTAGCGCGACCCTGCCTAGGGGGTTGTTAGCCATTCAATTGGCAGGAGTACTCGTATGCACTCAGGGTCTTCATTATGAAATTAAATATACATATGCGCGCACACACACATTTACATATTATGTATATATATATATATATAAGTATATATGGCTGTGTTAGCTTCAGATTTTCATTGTGCAACGAACAGTTAACTCTTGAGACAGAAGCTGCCAGGGTGCTGCACCACTTGAATAAGTATATAAAATAAAACCAAAAAAATAATAATAAAAAAAAGAAACAATTAAAAACGTTGCGCAATACTCATTCCAGCTTAAGTCAAAATCATTATTTTTTTTTGGAAAAATATGTGGGCGAAATTTGTCTGCTTGATATTTAGAGGAGGTCATCAATCGTAAAATTGTGCGAGATATGGGATATCTGCCTGCAAGATATATCGATTCTGTTGAATTGCGTCTCCAAAAAATCTTCACACTTTATCTGAAACGCGTATATACAATATTTAAAATTTCAAGACTCCAACTTTAATACGAACAGACGGACAAATATACTATTTTCACTTCGTAAATTATATAAGTTCTCAAACCGTATCTCGTTAAATCTGTAACTTGAGTATGCTCATATATTACACAGTTTAATGATTTAACAAACTGCGATTATTTGGAACCCGAAGATCAATTTATTTATTCGAAAAGTTGACTTACGCTTACAACCCTAGGATATAGCCTTCTGCAAGTGTGAACTATACACTTCTTCTCTAGCAGAATACAACCCCAAATATTCACCCCAAGTTTATTACCTCCTTACGTTTGCTGCGAACATTAATCAAGTAATTTATCCATCTATCAAAGTGAAACCCAAAGTGAGCAACGCTTTTAATCCAATTTAATAGCTATTAATCAAAACATGCCTCTGGGGACAAATAATTTAATTGCGTTATCAATGCGTATACAATATTTTGCATCTTTAAAATATATATATATATATATATATATATATATATATATATATATATATATTTCATTTAATTTAATTCTCACTAGTTGGTTTCCTGTTCCTTTTTGCCTAAAAACTTACAGTACTGTATAACAACATTCAGTTAATTAAACTAAAATCCTTTTCTATGGGAAAACTTTGTGTTTATCTTGTATTTTGTTTTAAAATTTTCTAGCATTCAATTAATACAACCCAAAGCTCTCAAATGTGTTTTATTTTTTTAATTTCAGGTAATTACAGTTACTGCAACTCTAAGATAACTTTTTCAAAGCGAAACATAAAGTAGTTCTCATTTACTTTTTCAACATTTAAACATTTTAATGTGCATTTAAAAGGTTAACTTTATGAACATGCATTAGGTTAATGCAATTTAAAATTTTGATTTGCTTGAATTCAAGAAATTAAAATGTGCAAGTCTTAACATTGTCAATTGCCCACAACCAGCAATTATTGTCTAGTTTGCTAGGCCAACATTTAATAGCTTCGCCGTTAATAACAATTAGGCTTTCATGACCAAGTCCATTATATTTGCTGTCCTCCTTGGAGGACTTAATATCTTGTGTTATTAGCTCTAGTTCAAGGTGAATGCAATTAGGCACCTGAAGGATACACGACTTTTTCCTGTGAACCAATGCAGGACTTGAACTGCATGTTGTGTGGCGCCATTGACTTTGCAACGATAACGACTCCAATTACAGCAACTTTCTGATTACTTAATCAATATCATAAGTAATATTTGATTAGTTTGAGACAATTGATTTGGACGTGCATTTCTTTTTCTCAAGTTCTACAATTGCGATTATTTGCCAAAGTGTGTGCTGTCTATTTAAGAATTTATGTAGTTGTCGCAGCGACTATTGTTGCTGTTGCTGTTGCTGTTGCTGTTGCTGTTGTCGCCGTTGTTGTTGTTGTTGTTGAGTGCGATGACTATTTGTATGGCATTTGTTTCTCGCCATTTTCGCAGTTCACTTCAATTGAACTCGAAATCATGTCAATGGGCACAACAATTACACCAACAACAATAGCAGCCATAATGGCAAACAACAAAGTTGTTTTCTGTAAAGTCTGGACACGACTTCAGTTTTGTTTTCAGCTTCTTCTTCTGTTTTTCTCCATCATAAATTGGTCAAAGGCCTAAATAATTGCAAATTAAATGCTTTACCATGAACACAAGAGATTTCTCTGGGGCTATCGGACTTTTTTGCACACTTTTGGGGCAGGTCTTTTTGGCAGTACTATATATTATTATTACGTTTTTATTTTGTATTTTTTTGGTGTATTTTCTTCGCTTGTTTTTTTTTTTTTTTTGTGGTTCCGTCAGCATCAGTGCCAATTCCCGCGCACGCTTCGAACTTGCGGCGGGGTCGTGTCAGGGCCTTGGTATTGCTTTCGAACTCGAGGCACGCGGCACGTTTAACCAGCAACAAGGCGAGCAGCGCCCCGGCCGCCTGTACTCGCGTCCACGCCCCCTTCCCCATCCTCCTCTCCCCCTCCCCCCCACACACACACACACACACACACACACTCGGGCAGCGCGCGTATAATATCATTTTTGTTTACTTATGAAACACGTTGTTTATTTTGCGTTTGGTGTCGTTTGTATACCCTGTACTCATACAATTTTCAGCGAAGGGAAGGTTAGAGCAGCGCAGTCGTCGTCGTCTCTCGCCTGGAACTCCTTAAACTATACATATTTCTTATCAGCTTTATTAACACCGTTCCGGCCACAAAATATTGTTCTGTAGATTGAGTGGAAGTTCTAGAGACAGGGTATTTGCTAGTCGCTGAATCAGGCCACATTTGCACATTCATGTATCTTTTATTTGTTCTGTGTGTGATGCCTTCGGCTTCGGTGTTGTTTCAGTTTCACTTTTTTTTTTCTCAATTACGGATAGACTATGATTTTCATTACATATAGAAATTCGTTTGAATTGGCGAACAAAAAAGATATTTTTCTTTAATTGTGCAGCAATTTATTGTTATTATTATTTATTTATCCAAATGCGATTATTCTTTGTGAACTTTGTTATCAAATCGAATTGGACATAAACTTATCTATATAATAGTTTTGGTAACATCATCGCATATAAAAAGTATTTTATAGCTTTTCCTCTTTTTGATTGTGCGAGAAAAGAAGTAAGTTTTTAATAATTATAAATCGATTTATCGATATGCGAAAGAATTGTTCTTTGTGAGCTGAATATAAACTTTTCTACTTAATAGGCAAAACGTAGAGTGGTGCCATAAATTAAGGGCATCTGATATCGTTGAACTCAAAAAATGTTGCTATAAGTAAATACACTTCACAGCGATTAACAAGATAAAGAAAATAATTGTTTAGCTTTATAGGAGCATTTATATGTTTACATACATTCATATAGTAGACAATCCCTTTCATAGTTTCGGTAGTTAAATCTATAGTTAGGTATATTTTCCTCGCACTATGTGTATTATTTATCTTTATCTATACTCTGAAAGCATCGATTCGTTTGACAGCATTTTGCGCATTTCTGATTTATAGCGAGTACATCCCAAATGATAATGTGCTTCCCATCTTTGGCTGTTGTGGCAATCCTCGCGGCTCATCGCCAGAGTTTGATTGTCTTGTGGCCTTTCGCAGTGTTTATTTTCTCATGGAATACGTTTTTATAAATATCAGCAATTGACACACACGCAATCGCACATCCACAAGATAAAAGTAGAAAAAACAAAAACCAAAAAAAAAAAAAAAAAAAAACCCAAATTGAAAACAATTGCGAATTTCTAATTGCTTCCTTGGCGCTTGTATATCGGCGCATATTTTGATACTCGTTCACGACGTTAACAGAGTATATTGGGTTTGTGCAAAGTCCGTCTTGCTATCCGTCTGTCTATATGATTTTTATCGCCGCAATTAAAGCTAGAGACGTGAATTTTGGAATATATACGCGTGTTTAACCGTATCAGATAAAGATGTTAAGATTTTTCCCTCAGTTTTAAAGCTAGATATATCGAATTTTGTACAGATTGCTGATAACATCCTCTAAAGATCGCACAAATACATCTGGACACGAGAAAGTCCATATCTCTCAAAAATTTTTAGGTGTAGTCACCAAAATTGGCAAATTGACAGTTTTCTGATGCCCTCGCATTTTGGTCACGCCCATTCCCTCCCCCACAAATTAAAAAAAATCTATATTTTAGCAAAACACCAATAATAATTAAGACAATTTTCGATTGTTTTGTATTGTATTGCGCAGTCGGTTACACCCGATTGCAATGTTCTTACTTGTTTTGTTTGGGTTTCCCGCTCTTTATACCTTCTATCCAGCGAATTGTTTGAAAAGGTAGATTAACTATGTCCGCCTAAAATGTTTCCAAAATTCGCAAAAATATTAAATATGACTATGTAAGTATCATTATGATTACTTTCAAAGATTTAAGTCTTTTTTGCTATCTAAGGGGTGCAATCTTTTGAGTCTTCGCCTGTATGAGTCTATTTCTTACGTTCTTATACAACATTTTTTTCATAATTGATTAAATGAATTTAGTATAACATTTTCAAGCTATAGCAAAACCAATTGGTAACAATTAATGAAAATAAAACAGTACGAACAGAAAGTATGGTAAAATGTACGTCAGAACATGTTTTATGGTATCTCTTAGTCGGGCATTCGCGCTTCGAGCATATTTGCTTGGTTGTTTCTTCTGACATATACAGTAGTCACTCGAAAACAAGAACGCTTCGCTTTCAAAAGTGAGTGTAAACGTCGTATTCTAAATATAATTAAATGAGCAACATTTAATTGAAATTTTTTGCAAATTTGAAATTTTCGTTAGTTGCATTTTCCGACTGACTACTGTAAATATATCTTCTTTCTTTCATTAATTTCTTATTTCTTTTGTTGTTTTGCGCTGTTTTGGCGGTAAATGTCAAAACCTTTTGATGCTGCTGATGATATAATGTATATACATACATAAAGTAGAATATAGCTTTATTTTAAATATAAACCCAGTTATGCCTTCAAAAGCACTTGCATTTTCACACACACACACACACACACACACACACACATGCACATGCACAAGCAGAGAAAAACACGCAAACAATACATGCGCAACAAACACCCTCTCTCCACCACCCCCAACCCCGCCACGACCGTGCCGCCGCAGAGCTGCGACAGAAAGGTCGTTAAATGAGGTCAAGGTATCACTGGCTCTATTGATATATCGCTCACTGTCTCTGGCCCGTTTTCTCTAGATATTTCGGTGGCAAAATTTGAACACTTGACTTATTGATTTGCCGTCAATTGTCGGAAATTTGATTATTTAGGCTCGGCTGGACCAGGAGGTTTTAATGCTGTTCGCTCCTTCTGGCAACTTGTGCCGCTTTTTGCGGTATTTGTGCGCCCCTGCCCCGCCGCACCTATGCGCACTCCTCGGCTCCACGGGCAGGAAGAGATGGAAAGAAAACAGAAAAACACGACGCGAACACGAGAACATTAAATAAACAATTCGAAAATAAACGTAACAACGAGAAACAAATTGAAAATGTGAACCGCATGGGAGTCGAGTCGCGCAGCGCGTACATTGCCTCGCGGTATCTGGGCATCTAAGTGTATCTGTATCTTTGCGTATCTCACTTGGCAACAAGTTGAATGGCACAGAGGAACACACACCACACAGCATATACCATGCCAGCCCATTGCAGCCCCACTTCTGGGCACTGCGACCATGCCCATGCCCATGCCGCTCCTGGCAGCGTCAACAAGAACGTGGCGGACATATATACATATATATATATATATATATTGATTTTATATATATATATGTATATATATATCTGCAAACGGACTGAGAACTGACCGATCGACTGTTTGAGATGTCGATAAATAGTCGAGACTCGTGTTCGGGTCGGCAAATGCTTTGATCTGCCTGCGAGCATTTCAATAATGTGTGTTTAATTTACCATGTGCCAAGGCGATCTATTCGTACTTGTACGATCATCGTGTTGATGATGATGAGAACTCAGTCAAATGGCTGAGAACACGAGAAGATACCCTCCTCTCCTGACAACTGCAAGTAGGTTTACGAGAAGACAAAAAAAGTAAACACCTTGCAGTCGAGTGTAACCGACCGTGCAATACTCTTTCATGGTACAATAACACAGTCAAAAATGGTCGTAAGAGTTCATCCGAAAACTGTCACCCAAAATTTGGTGACTCTAGCTCCAAAATTGTGGGAGATATGGATTCGCGCGCTATTCGATTTTTACCCGTCCCCAAGATATATATAGGTTTGAGCGATTTACCACGCCCTCAGTGGTCATATCCAAAAAATGTTTGCGCTATCTTTAAAGAAGGTCTTCAGTAACCTGTCTGAAATAATTTGATGTATCTAGCTTGAAAATTGAGCGAGATATATGTATTGTATCGAATTGCCACGCACTCAATGGGCGTCTTAAGAATTAATCTGACGTGGATATAACGACTACGTTGGACAAACCCAATATACTATTTGCTCTTCGTGAACGGGTAAAGCAGCAATCCAATCGAGCTCTAAAAGTGCAGGCTACTGATTTAGACTTATTAATGAATATATTTAATTAGATCCGTTATCATTATTAACTGCCCTAAATTGCTGTGACAATTTCAAGTGTCGAAGTTTTATTGAGATCCTCATTTTTATTTTTAGTACGAACTTCTCATAGTATGTGTCACCATATCTGCCTTTTCATAGAGCTACATAGAGCAAAAACTATCTAACAATTAGTTTACGTTTGGTTTTTTTTCTTTTTCGTTTTCTGAAAATATTTTAATGTTATCAGTCGCCAGACCAAGTGATAATTTAAGGTGTTCAAGTTTTTGACGGTCCAAACATGATTTATAGACGAACTATCATATCTGTTTACAAAAAAATATATATGAATTATCATATAGGAAAAACGATCCAAGGAGATTTTTAACGTAATATATAAACTTTTGTTATATCAATGTATTAAAAAACAACAAAAGAAAAAAAATTGTTCAATGCATCTGTTATCAGTGCACTTGTTCGCTTATTTTTATTTATGACTTTTAATTCGTAGGAATCTTGTAGATATGTATATGTTCTGTTCTTTCAGAGGCTATTTATTCATTATCTATTGTTTCCATTTGGCGAATTCGATAGACAAAGAACAAAAAACAAAACAGATACAAGATGCAGATGATAATTAAATGGTTATTTCTTTTGTTTAAAACAAAGTTAAAAATGTATTACTGCACGTAATCGTATGGCCGAGCTTTCTCACCTTCTATATCTATTTATTTATATAAATATATACAATGAAATTTGAAATAATTGACATGTAATCGCAACCGGGTTATGATAACTGTCACTCATTTATGGTCAGCACAACAAGCAAACGATATTGCCAGAGGCGCAACATTTATTGTCTGACAGGTTAGATTAAAGCTAATCGGGACCTGTCAAGGATTGAGCGTATCATCTGTTTCTCACACAACATACACATATCGAAATTGTCTTTTGTCACCGCCAATCCGCCCTTTTCTACACAGGCGCAATGTACTTTTGTTGATAAATGAAAAAGGTAATTTCGACCCTAAAGGGTGTATACATATATCTTCTTGATCAGCAGGTCGAGCTAAGTCAACTACTTATAATCATCCCATCCGAAGCACTATATCATATATATGTGTGTGATATAGAATACAGAGTTTTGTTTAAGGCGTTTATACTTGCTTACTAAGGGAACTCCGCCTATTCGATATCAATTCAATTCGATAAAATCTATTTATCTCAGAAAGACTACTGATGCCCTTCTCGAAAGACCCCACAACAAATTTGTTGGATACGCCTACTGGGGGCTTGACAAATCGATGAAGTCCATATATCTTTGGCGCGGAAATCCATATCTCCTAATTTTTAAAGCTACAGTCACCGGATGACATCCTAAAAAAATGGAGTCGTAAATTTCGGTCACGTACGCTCACAAATTGCAAAAATCGATATTTTTCCAAAATAAAAATAGCAATAATTAAGACCGTTGTCGACTGTTTTAAGCTGTGAACTGTGAACGAGTATTATGCAACCGGTTCTTACTTGTTGATCATCCACCTTTTATCTTTCTAGTTTATTCGGTGCTTATACGATATGTACCAGAATCCATGAGAATTAACTTCGGTAGCTTTGTACAGCTGCATTAATTATCCCGCTGATGTGATCATTGATTAATGTGTGTAACGGCCAGAGTTTCTGTGCATTAGACGGAAAACCGTTACCCGGCAACTATCCCACAGCAATTGTGACACTCGACGATCCGTTCGATCCGTTCAGGAACTATTATTGAGGGGAAAGGGGGGCGGAACATAACCGCTTCGATGTGCTCATCATGTTTTGCGTGATTCGGATTATACATTTAATTTGATTTCAGACAAATGTTTGTTGTTTTGGGTTTTAGGGTTTTTTTTTTGTTTTGTTTCTGTTTTTTAGGTATTTTCTCGACTGGTTGCCGCCCCCTCGACGCTTTGATTGATGTAATGTGCGCGTCGTCCATTGTGGGGGACTCCAGTTGGATACTTTGATACTTTTACCGTTTGTTCGCTCATTACACGCATGTTCTCAGTGGGTCTCTATGACCACGCGTTTGCCTTTTGGTCGATTTTCCACTCGCCCAGTTACGATTTCAGATTCGTAGTGCAAAACAATCAATTTAATTGTTATCACGAGCATATAGCAGAAAAACAACAAAACAAATCAACAACCACAACAAAAAAAAAAAAAAATAGAAACCTTAAGTATAGTCAATAAAGCTGGCTAGCGAATCGTGTGCTGTTGCCTCGTCTGCCCCCGACTTGATATGATTGGTTTTATTATTTTCTCATTGAATAACGGGTCGACAATCTTGGGTGTTATCGAGCGAATATATCGATTGAGCGATTATCAAATGGGAATCAAGCTCTGCGACCCGATCTGTTTGCATTTCGACTCAAGCCATATCAGTCATATTTTTGTTTTCCCTCCATGCTTGGCGATTTACCAATTCCACAAACTCTCGCGATTTCAGTTGCCTTTCGCAGCATTTCATTAGTGATCAATAGATAGATAGTACGAGTTACGCCCATCTTTTTATTGTTAATTCCCTCGACTGTAAAATAAGATCTATATGTTTGTTATCCCAGCTAGGTAGCAAAGTTTTAAATGTCGTCCTTTATTTATAACATATTAACAATAGAAACGTTTCCAAAAAGTTCGTGTAAATGGAAAAAAAAAGTATTTCTTGTAAAAATTCAATTGAGAATTTATTTTCATGCTTATAAATACAAATTATGATTTGGAAAAAGAAATTCATGAATATAAAAAAGTAAATAAAAGTAAACTTAACAAAATGTTAATTAATTTCACTTTCCGTTTCCCTTCGCGTTATCATTGCTATCACTAAAACTATTTTGTTCATAATTTTGGGAAATCATTTCTATATTTTTATCCCTATATCCCATTATTCATAATTCAGTATGTTGTATAATATGAAATTCATAAAAAGGATTCAGAGAATATTTAAAAGTGCGTTAAAATTTTAATTTTTATTTTTACTTTCAAAATCGATTAAAAAAGAATTAGGTAAATCCGTTTGTATATTTTTGTAACCTTTATCAATGCTATCGATTTATAACGTCACCGATGGTTTTTATTTTTTGGGGTTTACTTCCACACTGTCTCTGGTTAAATAAACCTCGAACTGCTTACGTAGTTATTGACCGTCAGTTACGATATCTCAAATAGTGGCAGCTATAGATTAGATTGATGTACCCAAATAAATGTATGTAACTGATTCGATTTTCCTTGAATGTTGACACACTTGCTACCTGTTTTCATTACAATTTTTCGCTATCTGACCGGCCACAATTAAAACTGAAGTGTTTTACTTGGCCCCGCCCGTCCAACCAAATGGTTGAGAGGGGCTTACCTAAAGCGTTTAACGCTAGTGCTTATTTTTGCAATGACAATGGGACAATTATAGCCCAGTATCTGAGCGATTTTTTTTTTTTTAGTTGTCTGTTGGTAATTACACGTGTATTAATTCACGAGTTGTCATTGTTGTCGCTATTGTTGTTTAATTACGTCGAGTTACGATAAAGACAATAAAACACACACCAATAAACACGACTAATCCATAAGCTCACCAGCGACAAAAAACACAAAAAACCCCCATATATTCGCATTCAAGGTCTGTCCCAAAGGAAGGGCGTTGATCGGCAAGCAGCTATAATGCAAATCTCGCCAAAAAGTACAAATTATACGTATATATGCGAAGAATGTATGTATTTTTGTATTTGCCTTTCACAGCTTAACAGCTCTGGCTTTGAGCCATCCACAAGTCCCTGCCTCAGCTAATGGAATCCAACTCGACGGGCGGCTACTCCCCCTGGCCAGTTGTGGGTCGGTGGGTCGGTCAGTGGCCATCAACATTGGCATAAAGTTCACACAGTCGATGGTCAGCCTTCAGCAAAAAAAAAAAAAACAGAGAAGAAAACAACGCTCGTTACCCAAAATACCATAAATATACTTATGTAAAAGTATAAGTACTTTGCCAAGGCGAGGGAATGACCCAGAACTGCGCAAAGGTACTCGTAAATTTCAGTTAATTGGTGTTGTAAAATAAAAGGGTGTCCAAGTGGTAATACGAAATGCCTTGACTCAACTTTGTGTTGCCCTATGCTATATTTCAATTAATATTTCTGCAAGTGTATTTAGTAGTCGTTGCCCTCAAAATAACTGTTTCTACTCGTTCTGCTATTATAAAGTTAAATGACCAAAAAAAAAATATATATATATACAAAATTAAATAAACAAAACCAAAAAAAAAAATACGTTATGTTAATTACCAACTTACGTTGAGGCTGGCCCTTCCGTCTGTCCGATGGGTGGGGGACAGGGGAAACTACGACTAGGCGTGTTACACTTTTCAACTGCCAACTTTTTGACGGTCAATGTCCACACACACAACAACTGTGCACACACACTTAAACACACAGTTGCTATTTATTATTATTTTTGTTTTGTTTCTCATTTTCTTTTGTTTTATTTTTATGACGATTGTAATTAAAGCCGTAAAATGTTTTTAGTCTTTAAGCTTTTGGGCTTTTATAGGAAAAAGCACTTAAGTAACTGTACATCGAGAGTCAGAGAGTTACATAGTAGTATGTCTGGGTTTCTATAAGTACCATTCATTGGAAAACGCGGGTTGGCAACACGCATAGGTTATGTGGCAATAAAACACTACCAGGGAGAAAATGCCAAAAATGCTAAAAACAAAAAAAAAAAAAACAAATATAATAAAAATGACAAGAACAAAAGCCAAAAATGTGGTAACTGTGGGTTAATACCCTTATGCACTCACTCTCACACTATCAAGAGCTTGGATTAAAAACCTATGTATGTAAGTGCAAATTAATCTTTCAAAGAGCTTTCATAAGATACTGGGGTATAATAAAGACGTGCGAAAATATTAACAGGCAGAGGTAAATATGTAGATCCGACGCCATGAACATATCTCGATCACCTGTCCGTGGCGCTTCATAATAGATATGCATAATTCATATGACTTTGAAATACCGTCTCTCCTTTTTAAATGCGAACAGCTCTTCTATGCGATTTTCATGATTTTAAGTAATTATTCCATGAACATTCTCTGTTCATAATACGGCAGTGTCCCCGCGACTGTTCCCTAGATAATTGAAATTTCAAATATATACTCACGTAGACCCACGTCAAATAAGGAGTTTTATATATATATTTATATTTTTTTGCCAACGACCATAGGAATCTAAAGTCAGAAAATTTACAGGTTGCTGCATGGTGATCCATTCGAAAGGTTAAAGCTATATATACTAGCATATATTTAAAACGATGTTTTAAAAATGTGTTTATTTATCTCAAGCCATTAATTCGTTCTCTCTATTTCTTCCTTAATTGTTTTTTCTCTCTCTTCTCATTTATTAGATCTTTTTCTCTTTTCTTTCACTTTTGTCTTCTCATTCTTACGCTCTGCTTTCTTTTGCCCGCCCTGCCTTTCACTTAATGTCTCTCCCCTTCTTAAATATCGCCTTTCTATGCGATTTTCATGGGCTGTAGGAACTCGAACGAATTTGCATGTTTATTTTCAGATAAACCTCAAACCTCTTCCCTGCTGCAAATGTTTTATTAAATATATATAATAAACTGAAATTTGGCACTTTCTTTCGTAAAACAACATGGCTTAAATATACTACATATTAAACATTCTTATTTAAACAAAAATGTTGTGTCGAATACATTCTAATAAAATAATAATAACATTAAATATATTCTTGCCTTATTGTAGGTTGCTGTTTAATAGCAAAACCGATGCGATAGAAATGTTACAAACCTAGTGCTATGCCCCCGTCGAGCGTTATAATGGGCGTCCTGACGCCCCAAGATCGGGCCACACAACTTCGACAGTAACCAGACCAATAGCCCAGCAACAACAACAGCAACAGCAACAGCAAGTGAACCACTTTTTTTGCTCGGTGCCGAGCGCAACGTACTACCAAACAAATGAGGGTGCAACACGTAACTAGCAAAGCAGCAGCGACAGCAGCAGCAGCAGCAGGTTCACCAACTAAACATAAGCCAGCAGCAACATCTTCAGCTCCACTCGGACTAGCCTAGAAGAAGAGGAAGCAGAAGCAGAGGAAGAGCTCCCCAGCAGCAGCAGCAGTAAACAGCTAAACAGGCGTGCAACGTGCAAAAACCCCAACAGAAAATGTTACAAAACTCGAATGCAGTAGCAGCGGCAGCGGCAGCAGCAGCGGCGCAGGCAGCGACGCCCAGCACAGCAGCCGCTGCGGCAGCGGCGGCCAACAATGCGGCGATAGCCGCGTCATCCATACAGCCAAAGCTGGTTGTCATACGGAGGCGTCCGAATCAGGGCTTCGGTTTTACGCTGCGTCACTTTATTGCCTATCCACCGGAAGATGATGCCGCCAGCTGGCCACAGGTAAGCGTTGCACCCGGTCACGGCAAGGGGCAGTGGGGGCGGGGGGGGGGAGAGGGGGGGGGGATGTGTGTGTTTCAGAGAGCGCTTGAGTAACTGAGAGCCGCAAGCAGTGCGCAAGCGCGCCGGTCAGCGGCGTACACAGCACATAGCCTGGTGCCTGCATCTCCAATTAGTCATCGATTGCCTTGCCACTTTTGCTTTTTGCGCTTCGGCGAGTCTCTGCCGCCACAGTCGCAGTCGCTGCCGTTACGTGAGCGCACGCGCCGCTTATTCAAATCCCCGTTGCTGCTTTCTTTTTGCCCCTGCCAGAGTATAGCGAAGGTATACCGACTGCGACAACAATCGCGCAACATCGGGGACAACTAAGTCAATAGATAATACACATACTTTTCTTTTTATACGATAGTTACGTTCCCAGAAAAAATTGTATATAAAAGATATTGGCTAAATGGAAAAATGATACATTTGTTCCACACCTAAAAATCAACCTAAAAGTACAATAAAAATATTAAAAATTTCTGCTTAGAGTACAACTTCAGAATTTATTTTCCATGCTGACACACTTTAATTCATTAAATATATTAAAAATAAATAAATTATGATTTGGAAAACGAAATTATTATAATAAACTCATTAATATAAAAAAGTAAAACTAATAAAACATATCAAAATCTTATTCATTGTCAATTTCTGAAAATAAACGTTTGCGTAATTCTGCAATTGCTGTAATATTGAATTATGTTGTTCATATTTTCCATTGTTGATAATTCAGTAGTTTTATCGTAATAATTACCAGCATTGTGTTTATATCTCCTGCACAATAGAAGTTGTCAGTTGGGAATTGTTCCCCAAAAATATCAAAGTGAAATTTAAAATGCCACTTTATCAACATATAACAGATTCTGTGTAGGAGTTAAATTGCAAGTGGTGTTAAAAAATTTGAAATTTGTTGGCTCCGTTCATTGCATGCGCAGATCAAGTTTGTTTGAAATGATCGATAATTCAAAATGTTCAGCTAAAAATCGCTAAAACTTCTTGCGTAGATAATGCAAGCGGAAAACGGAAAATATGGTTGACAAGAGCATTTTAAATAAAGCATCCTTAAAAGTATTACGCTAGGGTATACAGAATTCGACGTGTTAAATGAACAATTTTCTCCCCGTCTCTCTTTTTCTCTCTCGGGATTTTTTTTTGCACTAATTTGCGTTTTGCTCAATTTACTTTTATTACATGCGCAGCTCTTTGTTGCGCTCTCTCTGCCTCGATCGCTTACTCTCGCTCTCTCTCTCTCTCTCACCCTAGTCTCTTTGAGGCCTTACGCTCTCTAAGCTGCTCTCCTTGTTGCCATTAATTTTATTGTGGTTGTTGTCGTTTCACGTTTTTGTGTTTTTGCTTTTTACGTTTTGTGTAGGAAGCGACAAACGTCGTCAGCGGCGGCGGCGGCGGCAGCGGCAGCGGCGGCGGCGGCGTCGTCGTCGGGTTGGAGCCAACGTCACCAACGTCGCTGCCGCCATACCAAGTGAAAGCGATGGAGACCATTTTCATCAAAGAGGTGCAAGCGAACGGACCGGCTCACTACGCCAATCTACAAACGGGCGACCGGGTGCTAATGGTGAACAACACGCCGATCGCTGGCATTGCCTACAGCACCATTGTGTCCATGATCAAGCAGACGCCAGCGGTGCTAACGCTGCACGTTGTGCCCAAGGAGTGCGATGTGCTGCAGATGGTAAGTGTGCCCACCAAAAGCCAAAGACAAAACCCCAAATCATACGCTATATGTCTACTATGTGCAATTATCGTTTCATTTAAACTGATCTATGATTACCTTAATTATCACATTCGCCTTGTCTGCTGTTCATTATTTGTGCATCTTGTATCCCCATTTTTATACTTGTTCGCGAAGTGAGTAGAGTATATTGGATTTGTGCAATGTCCGTCCGTATGAACGCAATTTTGTTCGCCGCTATTGAAGCTAGAGTCTTGAAACTTTGAATATATACTCGTGTTTACCCGCGTCAGACAAAGTGTTAACATTTTTTTGCTGCGCCCATTATGGGCGTGGCAAACTGATTTTATCTTTATAGCTAACCCAGTTTTACAAATATATGCAAAACTTTTCCAAACAGATTACTGAAGACCTCTTCTGAAGATCGCACAAAAAGCTATCAAATCTATATATAACGAATATCCATATCTGCCAAAATTTAAATCTCGCGCCCACAGAATCGATATTTTAGCAAAATATGAATAATAATTAATGCTGTTTTCGACAGTTTTAAGCCAGCATTATACCGTGAACGAGTATTGCGCAGTCGGCTACACCCGACTGCAACGTTCTTGTTTGCATTGTTTTGTTTATTTTTATATGATTTTTTGCAGCACTATACGAGTATTGCCCACACGCCGGAATCGAATCGTTTAACGATGTCCGCACAAGCACCCCCGCCGCCGCCGTCGGCTGGGCACACCTCGCATTCGCCCGCGCTGCTGGCAAATGGCGCTGGTGGCATCAAGTCGACGTTTCCACAGCAACAGTTGATCTCATATCCCGCTGTTGCCAATTCATCTTCGCCTGCGTCCTCCGTATCGCCAGCGCCGCCCTTGCACGGCGGCAGTCGCTCCGGCAGCATCACGAGCAATGCCAGCGGCAGCGGCCTACCCGGCAACAATAGCCACCACCAGCAGCAGCAGCAGCACCAGCAGCAGCAGCAGCAGCAGCAGCAGCAGCAGCAGCAGCAGCAGCAGCAGCAGCTGCAACTGCAGCAGCTTCAGCAGAAGCATCCGCAGCGTCATGCGACTCTAGCAGGCGGCAGCAGCAGCATCGACTTTGGTGACATGGCCCATGGCCTGCGTCAGCATCAGCACCAGCATCAGCAACAGCTCTACCAGCAACATCATCATCAGCAGCTGCTGTCGAGCAGCTTCATGCGGTAAGTGTAAACTACTACAACAGCTAGCTCACCTGGGCCATTGACGTCAGCGTGTGGCCAAAAGCAAAGCCAGGCACAGGCTGGGGAAGGGGTTTCAAGGGGGGAGGGGGGGGGGGGGGTTAGCTGCGGCGAGTAGTGGCAGGAACGGCTGTTAATCTTATCAGACGCCAGTCGGCAGGTTGTGACGAGGCTCTGCCCACTGGCGTTTCTCTTTCGCCAAGCAGCCAAAATGACAGTGTTTAGTGCAATTAGACAGGCCAGCGACCGTTGCCAAATGGCACAGTGGGGCAAATACTAAATGTTGCCGCATCAATTATTACACATTTGATTTTAATTGAAAGTAAACATTATAATAACAACTTTGTTGCCAGCTAAATTGGTTTCCTCTATATAAATATTTAAAATTAAAATTAAATTTGTATAATAAGAATACTAGTATTCGTCGTCGCCTTTCGAATTGCGAAAGAAAATGTATCATTATATATACATATATTAAAGCGAAATATAATCTGAGTTTTTGCTGTCGATAAAAAAGAATTTCCGTATTTTTTACGGTTACTTACTAGAAGGAAATATAGCAAGTAAAAAAGGTGTATAAATAAGTTTTGCAAAATATTGATCATGGTTATGAGATAATACAAAAAAAAAAAAAATAATATTAATAAAAATTGATGTTCATAATTAATGTTATCTTGAGCTGCATACCAGACTTAACAGCAATTTGCGATCGAGATTTGTACACTTGTGTGTACCACTGCCAATGCTAATAGATATATGCATACGTCGGATGTTTCGTAAATATTAATTTGCACGCACACACACACACACACACACACACACACACACTGAGAGTGAGACAAATTGACAGTTTACTGGCCAACAGCCTTTGGCGCCGTCGCCGTTGGCGGTTTCAATGAACTTGATCACACTGTGCGGCATTTGATTTATGGTGGCATCGAGAGACTGCCTACCTTTAGCTACCCTCTTTCCAACACACACTCGTATGTGTGTGTATACATATGCATATTGTACATTATTTCACTTTCATTCAAGAAATAAACAAATAAATAAATTGGACACAAAACAAAATTTAACGCCAGACAGGAAGATGCAAGTGTAATCGAATAATCGAATAACGTGAAATTTGAATTATTTTCACAATTCGCTGTTTTCAATTTATATTTTTTAAATTTGTTATAACAGCAAAAAATTAAGTTCATGCTCGAAATGACATTAACTTAGCGCAACAACAGCGACAACAATAATTAAAAACAATTGTAATGTGAACTTTGTGTACAGTGTGCTGTTTACCCCCCGCTGTCTGCCCACCCCCTGGGTAACCACTTATTCAGCTCTCCGGGCACCATAGCTAAAGTCCAGCACAAGTTTTTCGCATTTGGTATTTGGCATAATATTCGTTTCACACATTCTTCGCCAGACTTTTCACTGTCATTAATTTGTACATGCTCGTACATACTTACACACATATGCACATGTATTTATGTGTACGAACATTTATCTATGTAGGCGCACGATAATGATGATGAGTCCATACTTTGACCGACGACTGCCCATAAAATTATAGAACACCATACAGCAGATAAATGTGGCCAACGTCTGTGACTACCACCACTGATGATTTCATCATATTTTATTTTTTTCCCCGCATTTATTGCCATGCATTTTAATACTCATTCACGAATTGAAAAGAGTATATTGGGTTTGTCGAGTGTCCGTCCGTCTGCTATTAAAGCCAACGACTTGGTACTTGGAAAATATACTTGTGATAGCGTCGGAAAAGTGTTAAGATTCTTATGAACCGATTAAAATTTACATTAAATTTTCACATTTAAAGCTCTCTAATTCATAGCTCCCATATTTCATAATTCCATAACTTTGTCAAAACTGAACCGATTTTAGTCATGGCTTGTCCTCTAGGTTGAATTTGCATTTAAAGTATATGCAATATTAAAAATAAAATTTTTGTAATTTTTTGTATAAAAACAATCATGTAGTCTTTTTATTTAGAATTGCAAATTTATATTTTTAATCGATTCTGGGGGAGGGTCAAATTTTTTGCCAAAAATCATGCAAAAATTGAGAAACATTTTTACATGTAAAGCTCTCGGAACCAAAGCTCCCATATTTCAAACTTCCATAACTTTGTCATGGTCATGGTTTGTCCTCTAGATTGATTCGGCATTTAAATGTGTGCAAATAATGCTAGGGCACATGTTTTGGTTTTTACAGTGTGTACGAGTATTGCGCTGTCGGTGACACCCGACTGCAACGTTCTCACTTGTCATTGTTTCGTTGAATGAAATGTATTTATGTATTCATACCTATTCACATTTTATAAGTACGCATTACTAATTTCTGTATTGAGCGATGTTTGTTCAGTTTTCAAACGTTCTATAACAGATTAGCATCTGTTTTGGATATTATGTTTGATTCGTCTATCTTCAAGTTTCTGTTTCTACTACATGAATGTATAATTTACAGATTAACAATGGGATTTCAAACCTTAACCTTATTTTAACAGGCTAGCATTTTATTATCATAATTACTCCTGCATTATTTTTTATAATTAGCATTGATATCATTTTACTATCGATAATTTCTTACTCGATATCTTTCGTCAATTTGAGGCATTCTAATTATCCATTTTTGTATCTTTAATAATACAATTTTCGTCCACAAATCATGTTCAAAGCTTATTTCATTATTTTAATGGTTACCTCAACTGAATGGTTACCTGCAATTGATCGGCTGTGCCTGCTTCGTGTTTTTCTCTGATCTTTGATCATCATGTTTTTGTTTTCTGTGTTGACATTTTGGCTGCGTCTTGATTTGGCAATGACGACAAGCGAATGCATTCATATTCATATTTCTCGTGTTTTTAAAAACAAAAATAAACACATGCATAAAAATGCCATTGGCCATTGGCCACTAGGCGAACTTCCTCTTTTCACTCTTTTCATGTGTGTGCGTATATTTATGTATAGGGCAGACAATACTCTAGAGATATGATATAAACGCTGGAATGCGAAGTTTTTGCCCATCGCAGACACTGTTGCAATTGAACTGTAAAAAGTAATAAATAGTTTTTTTTAGAAAGTGGCAAATGACTGATTCATATTTTGACCACAGTTCGGGGGAGGTAATTGGTACAACTACAACACGAGTCGGTTGAAAAAAATAAAAAAATAAATCTATAATGTTATATGAAGATTTGTATACAGTAAAATTAGTTTTGATTACTGTTTGAGACGTTTTGCTTAAGATTAATTGACTGCCTGTCCATGTTGCTGTCCTAATTAATTAGCTAAATTATACATAATAATTTACAAAATCATTACTGTTTTTATAAGGGGTTTCTTAGCTAGGTAAATGTTGAAGTAAAAGGGAAGCAGAAAGTAAAATAGGTTTATGAGTCTTAATTATCAAAAATAAATAAGTGATATGATAGCATTCGAATAGAGCAGTTTCTATTACATTGTATTTGCTTTTTATATGTTATATTTTATTATTGGCAAGCAAACTACTGTTATCGCTAAATGAATTCCATAAATTTTGTATGTATCAAATATCGAGCATATAAATCGATAAATAAGTAAGTGGATTAGGTGATATAATTTATTATAATATATGTACATATATATATGTATTTATGAATGTTGTCTTGGGCTGTGCTCGCATTACCCACACATAAATGAAGAAATGTTCACGTCGAAAGCTCTTTAACGCCATCTGAGGTCTCAGCTCAGCGGATAATTCCATGTTCACTGTTTGGCACGTGTTACGGATGCCGTGTCGAATTTTGTTTTTGTTTTTTTCTGCTTTTGTTTTTTTTTTTGTTTTTAATATTTTTAGCAGTTATCGTTTCTAATTACGTGCTGGCAACTTGTTGCGAAAAACTTTCGCGTAGATAAGTGGCTAAGAAGCCAGTTGAGACGCCACCCACTTAAATACACATTTCAAATGTTTACTCACTTCATGAGTTGACTTTCTAAATGAGGTACATTTAAGAGCCGAGTCAAGACGTTAAATGTGGTTTACCTGTGCATACACATAGAGGTTCTTGTCTGCGCATATTTATTTAAGATTCTTGATAACTCCTTCTGATCACCCTGAATTGCCAAAATTTAATTTAAACTGCATTTTTTAAGATAAGCACTTGGATTTTGAAAATTTATTCGCAAATTCAAATGTGTTTTGCGAGAGACAGTGTGTCTCCAAGCATTTAGACCCAGACACATTTGTTTAATTCCACAATGTTGAACGAAAAATAATAAATGCTAAAGAAAGGAAAAATGTTTAAATATACACATACATACGTATAAAAAAGTGCACTCAGTGTCAAGAATTGTTGAAATTCAAATCACATTTCGAATTTTTCAGTTTATTGTGGACGATGTATGACGCCCACATTTCGACATGAACGGGCAGACAAACAAACAATTGCGTATACGCAACGTTTGTCGCCACATTCGCTCGGTCGGTTTATACCAAGTAAATCATATTTCATATAAGCGTATGTGTGTTTGTGCCTGCAATCAATTATAATATACATATATATATGTATATATATATATATATATTTGTGTGTGTGTGTCACCACACAAACGTCAACTCATTGACTAATCGAGCCACAACAAAAACACCATTAAGATGAGCTACTACTAACCGCATATGCAAAATCGCCAAAGCCTTAAATATACGCACACATACACATACAAACGTGTACGAAAGTACACACACATGCAAGTGCACAAGCTGAGTGTAAATGGACAAATAACAAAAGCAACTGCACACGAATATTTGTTAGCGCGCCATTGTTAAATGATTACGACAAATTTAATTGAATTTTCTTCAACACACACACACACAAGAAAAGAAAAATATAAAATAAAATAAATAAAAAAAAAAATGCAACCACAGTGAATGGCATTTCAATTCATTCGCCCTGTGCCATCAGCATGTCTGCAGGGATCCGGTGTGCCGTTCAATTGAACTGGCCACGCCCACACGCCCATTGCTGGGCGGAGATACAGAGAGTCACATTTGAGACTGAGCCCTACTAGATGGCAACTGGAGATGAGCTTAAGACTGAGACGACTCCAAGTCTGAGAGCTTAGCATAATAATGATCATCATGCTGATGTAGTTTATGATGATCGTGTGCGCATTTATGTACAACTACTTATATGCAAATTATTGGCTACTTGAGTCTCCCGTTCGCTCCCATGCTGGTCGCTCAAGTGAACATATAGATAAGGGCAAAAATGTATGTATTCATGGAAAAAGGGATATGTAGTTAAACAAATATACTTGAATATATATTAATACATAATAGATGCCGATATTGGTATAGATTCATATGCAGATATATACAAATATAGATATATAGAGGGATATACATAATCACTAGGTAATATTATCTATGAGTCCTTCGTTGTCCAGTTGACCTTTTATCCTTTCGAGCTTGGTTTTGTGTGCATTCAAATTGAACTAACATGATTGATGGATGATGACAACGTTATTGGCGAAAATGGAACACACGCACACACACACACACACACACACAATCATACAAACGAAATAGCAGGTACAGTGGTACAGATACAGGTTGGATACCATTCAATATCCTTTCAAAATACTTTTTTCCAAATGAATATTCCAAATTTTCTAGCAGAAACTTGGCAAATTTTAAAGAAATATAATTTTTATTACAGTTCCTCGCAAAATATATGTAGTTTTTATACTCTTGCATGAAGTTAAAAGTCTTTACTTTAAAACTTTAAAGCTAGAGACTTAAAACTTGGAATATATACTCCTTTATAGCCGCGTCAGATAGACTGCTAAGTTTTTATTGCTACGCCCACTGGGGGCGTGCCAATTCTATTTTATCTCTCAATTTCAAAGCTGTATTCATAAAACTTTTACAGACGGATTACTAATGACCTCCTTCAAAGACTACTTGTTTATTATGACCTATCAGTGATTTTACATATCGAATCTTAATTGAGCATTGTCCAATGTTGCATCCAAATATTGAAGAAGAAAAATATTATCCAGAATTTGATAGAGTCTTATCGCTTTTTAAGCACTGTGCACATTCAAATTTGTGACGAACTTTCGCTGACAATTACACCCAAGCGCCGGAGTTATGTTCCCGAAAAGGGCGGGGGTGTGACATGCGAATATCTGGTCAGCCAGATGACTGATAGCAATATCGACGAGTGTTTGGTCGAATGCCCCCTCCCCCGTCCCCAACCTCTGTCTCAAATATACCATCTCCTGTTTCACACTTTGATTTAGCCCACAATCAAATTTGTTAGTTTCGTGTTTCGTATACAATAAATCCAACTACTTGTATACTCTTCTGTGTACACAGGCATACATACGTACAAAATATACATATATATATATGTACATGTACACATATGTACACATATCCCATACCTTCGTCTCCCATTGCATCGCATCCATTTACAGTGTGTGTACGTTGCTGTGTGTACAATGAAATATTTTTGCGCTATGCGCGTGGCACAATTGGTTATAAAATAAAAGAAAGAGCGTTCAGTTCTGCGGTCGTCCGTTGGTTGGGTGGGTCGATGGGTCGTCGGTGGCTTGACGGTAGGTTGTTCGACGGTTGCCCACTCAATAGCTGGGGGCTCTTTTCAATTGGCCCTGCCTGTCTAGTTGTTGTTGTTGTTGTTGTTGTTGTTGCTGCTGCTGCTGCTGCTGTCGCGAGCTTAATATGAATTTCATACATGCATACAAAGTGGATTTTTTTTTTCGCCGCTTGGTTTTTTTTTTTTTTTTTTTTTTTTGTGTTTGTATTTCAGTTTAGTCGGATGGACTTTGGGTCGTATTTTAGTTTAGTTGCTGATGGCGAGTGGAGCGCGTAGATTTATTTCGCATCACAACAAATGTATTAAATCTTGAGTCCAGTGAGTTTTTCATTCCGAACGTTTCGTGAGTGTCAATTCAAATTCAAAATTCGCTTATCATTGATATATAGTTGCAATTGTGATTGGCACTGATAAGCCAGTTATGTGTATGATAAATATATATGGCGAGCTGGTCGATTTTCACGGTTAAAATTGTTGTTAAAATTGCAAAAAATAACCAAAGCGACAACTACTCCATGAGCCAATGTTGTGTTAAGATTTTCCCAACAACAAAAATAAAAGTAATGAAAAAAAAAACAACAATACGCGTTCAATTTCTTAGTAGTTTTTGTTTATTTATTTTTGCTTTTTTTGTTTCTCGAATTTTTTTCTTTCTTTTGAATGCGATTTTGCGTTTTGTATTTCGTTTCCGTTGCGTATGTTGCCCAAACAATGACACGAACGGCAGAGCTGCCGACGTTGACGTTGACGTTAACGTCGAAGTCGACGCCAATGGGTGTCGCCATTGTTGCTGTCGACACCGCTGGGCGCCGTCGCCACCAGCGGCGAAATCGATACCAAAAAGCCAACAATAAATGCAATGCGAATTCCGCAAGGAAAACTGAAAGAGCAGAGAGAGAGAGGGGGAGAGTGAGAGAGAGAGAGAGAGAAGGTGGTTAGGAGCTGGTAACTGTTTTTTTTTTTTTTTTTTTTTGGGGGGGGCAGGGCACACTGTGAACTGTTGACAGGTTTCGGCCTGTAGCTTTGTGGCTTATCAAATATGTCAACATTTTTATTTATGACTTGTTAATTGCAAAGAGGCGAAAGAGTTGGCAATACGCAAATCAGACAATAACCGGCAATAATAACAACAACAATGAACCGTCAGTCAGTGCATACACAACAAGCAGACAATAAAGCGCGAAATTCCACACACACTCACACACCCTTTGTAATATGTCGCATGTATCTATGCCCGATAGATACAGCTCATTTATTTGGCTGACTTTTTACTGATAAGCAGCTACAACAACAACAACAACAACAACACGACGTAAAATCAGCACAATAGTGTCGCGATACGCGGCGTGTCGAATCACTTGTGTCAATGGATCTATTTATTTTTGCAGCCTTGTGCACGAAGCTTATGCAAAGATAACAATACTTAGATACTAGATACTGTGTGTACTGTATAGTGTATAATGAGTGTATATACCGTTATAGTTTATGTTTAGTAGAAATATTTGCTACGTTTGCACATTTGCAAACAACATTCTCTTTCGCTTTGGTTCCGTTTTCCCATTTGGCTTTCCTTCAACTATCATTTGGGGTAATTTTCAAGGTCATCCAACTGATTTGCACCCACATTCAACGGCTTGTCATCAAACATGGTCGCTTGGGCCTTTTTTGTAATCACGTTGGCGCTTTATAGTCCTCCATGGTCGGATTGTTTTGGGCTCGTTCGTGTTACTTATTTAATCGCTTACTTGCAATAATGTAAATGAAAATCAATTCAATATTGTATTTTTAAATAATAAGTTCATTAAATTATATATAAATATATACATATGTTTTTAGGCCATCCAAAGAACAGTTATAATTTTTAAAAGAAAAATACTATCAAGAATATTGTATAGTATAACAGCTCAAAACGGTCTTCAATATTATGTTATTTTTAAAAAATATAGATTTTTGTATTTTTGTGGGAGCTGGTGTGACTACAGCTGAAATTTTCCGAATCGATCTTTAGAGTACATCAAAAAGCTTCAAAAGTGATAGAGGTATATTATCGCAAGCAAAAGCTCAATTTTCCGATCGTTCCTATGGCAGCTATATAAAGTGCCCCCGCAGTCATGACATTAGATGTTAAACTAAGAGACTTTTTTGCATAGAAACAGACAGATTCAGGTCGCCATAATCAAGAATATGCATACATATATGGTTTATGAAAGCAAAAAGGTAATATCCTATTTTCAAGGGTACAATTTGTGTGTTCCTAATCAAAACAACTTTCTGTTTATTTACAAACAATTCTTACAGCTTAATAGCTAAATCGATAAATCTTAATCTACGTCCGAATATTTATACTATGTCAACTCTCGGTTGTATATTGATTTGTTTTGTGATTTTTTCACATAAGTAAACCCGGCTTTTATTCGAAGGGAAACTATTTCTATGTATTATGTATACAAAATTTAGATATAAACTATCCCGAGTATATTTATAAATGTTGAGTTTGCTCAGATTTGCCCAAGTAACAAAATTAAACGATTGTTAAAGAAAATGTTGTTCACGTTCAGCTGCTTGCTTGCGCATGTTTCCACTTATGATTAAAAAAATAATTGGAATCAACCTACAACTATAAATTGTACGTTCATAACGGCAAGGACTTGCACAATATCGAAATAGAATCCAGGAGATGCGCAGTAAAACGTAAAAGTAGGTTGTGAACGCCGAGTGGGTCGTGAAATAACTATGCGAATCCTCCTCCGCGAAAGTATCTAATTCCATAAATCAATTTATACACCCACTAAAAGCTCAATCAAGAACTTTTCATTGGAAGTCACTTAATTAACAGCTGCACCTGCACTCTTCGTCCTGTGAGGCGCGTGGGACGGGTATCAATTTACTTGGGTGAACTTTAAGTCACTGCCAAGGTCAGGTTGCCATGAAGCACTCGAAGACCTATGCTAGCTATTCTTGGCTCCGTCCTGTGCACACACACACACACAGACACAGACACATCTGGGCAAAGTTCGAGGAAAAAATGTTTGCGCTGACTGAGCTAACCCAATTGCCATAGCTGCCACTCTCGCCTCAGCTGCGCGGCTGTTGCCGGCGGGGCGGGGATGGGCGGGCGGGCAGGCAGGCAGGCAGGAAGCGACCAAGTGCTCGGGTATCCTGTGCGTGAAGCATCCTGTCACAACAAATTGAGTTAACTTGAATGCCTCGACAGCAGCGGTGCCCCTGCTGCAATCTAATTCAATCAAGTGTTGGTTGCGTTTAGGTTTCTGTGGTTGCAACTGCAAATGGAACACACACACACACACACACACGCAGCATGTGCTGTTGGTCGTGTCACGGTCATGGCCATTAGGCTGCCCGACAGGCCAGAATCTCCCAGCCATTAACTACTTTCGACTGCATTGGCGGAGCAAGCGTTTGAGTTCATTCCCGTCATGCATTGACGCTTGCGGCGCCCCAGAACCACACGACAGAAGCCGCTCGCCCCGTTTCCGCCCTCCCCCTCCCCTTTTTGTACTCGTTCACGCAGCGAGAAAAGTATATTGGGTTTCTGCAATATCGCTCCGTCTCTCTGTATGAACGCAATTTTGTTCGCCGCTATTGCAGCTGGAGACTTGAAATTTTGGAATTTATACTCGTGTTTACCCGCGTCAGATAAAGTGTTAAGATTATTTGGCTGCGCCCACTGGGGGGCGTGGTAATTCAGTAAGATCTCAGTTTTTAAGCGGGATGCATACAGTTTTTTCATCTCTAAAGATCGCGGAAAATGTTGTTTGCCTGCGCCCACTCCCTCAGTTTTAAAGGTAGAAAAATCAAATTTTACAGACGATTACTGTTGACCTGCTCTAAAGATAAAAAAAAAAACAGTATTTATCTTACCTGCCACTTGAGTAAACCGCGAAGATCGATATTTCCCACAAATTTGAAGTTAGAGTCACCATATTTGGCGAACACTTTTCTGATGACTTCCTCTGAAGATCGAGTCACCCTCACTGACGTAATTACTGTAAACGAATATTGCGGGGTCGGTTACACCCGATTGCAGCTGTCAGCCCTTGTGTCAGCCAAACGATTTCATTTCGCTTTGCAGACAAGTGTTGCCCAGTTGCTGTTGGTGTTATTTCTATTGCCATTGCTATTGTTATTGCTCGTGTTATTGTTATTGTTATTGTTGTTACTATTGTCGGACATGGCCAAGCGCACCTGTGGCCCGAGGCGATGACATGAAAGATCTCGATCTGATCCGTTGCAGTCTGTCTGGATGCTCGCGCGGCAGCACAAAATTCTTGAACAAATACATTCGTTTATAAACAAACAACAATAAATAACACATTCACAATCCAAACAGTCATCGCAAACAGTTCCCCGGTAAACGGGGGCGATGGGGGCGTGTCTCGTTGCTGTTTGCGCAAATTGCGCAGCTTGCTCGTATTTGGCAACGACGACGTCGTCGTCGTCGTCGTCTTCGTCGTGACCAGCGTACTCAAACAGCTGACTACGTCCAATCGGACTCACTCCGATCTCTTAACATGCCGCAACCGCAGCCGCAACATCGTTGACGTTGCCGTTGCCGTTGCCGTTGCCGTTGCCTTTGACGTCGACGTCGACGTCAACGCTAACGGCACGCGCCAAAGTGTCTCAGCTCCAGCGACCTTATTTCGTATGGCAATCAGGTGCCGTTGCCTTCAAAGCACACACACGCACACACATGAGCTGCTTTTGGAATACGTATTTTACTATCTTAGATTGCCTGGGCATTAGTTACCAGATGTCTGACAATTGATGTAATAAATCTGGTCATAAAACAAAAAATGTGTAAGCTATAAATGCTAAATGATAAGTGCCAAATGTTATAGTAACTACGTGCAATTATGTTGCACGTCAGTAAAAAATTGCCTATTATGTTATTATAAGAAAAAAGGATAGAACTTTTAGTGCTTTGGCAGAACAAATAAGAAATCCTCAATATTAATCACAGCTTAAAGCAGTCCAAAACAGTCTTAATTTTTATTGTAATTTCGGTGTATAGCGGTTTTTGTAATTTGTGGGGGCGGAGGTCATCAGAAAACTTTCTGTCCAATTTGGTGACTCAAGCTCTAAAATTGGAAACATGGACTTTAGCGGTTAGCCGCCCCCAATATATAAATCCAACTTTTTGTGCGATCCATAGTGAAGGTTATCAGTAATCATCATAGAACAGATGAGGTAGCCATATTTATGTCTACAATTTCTTATTGTTTCTCATTAAAATTGTCATTAATTTCACAGATTTTTTAATTCAAAACCTATTTTGTTTCTTTCTCCAAATTTAAGACGGGGAAAAAGCTTAAAAGTTAGACAGAATTAAGCAAATAAATAAATAAAAAATCGATTTACTTATATTGTTCCATTCTCGCTTCCTTCTAACGTAAATATTTGTATAATTTATGTCGTACCATCATCATTAGCATCTGATTAATAGTGATAATAAATTATGTTATTAATAGTACAACTCCAAGTTAGCCGATCGTTATGGCCACCAGTGTACGCCAGTCCATGGCTGTAGTTCGCCCTGTCAAGCATATAATTAATCGATTTGTTGTTGTTTTCTGCTTGCAGTGCCAATCAGCCGCCAAATCTAACAGTATTAGCAAGCACAACACCGACCACGCCCACCGCGCGCCCGCCCAAATCGGCCCTGAGCCAAGCGTTCTACGCGGTGAACGCCAGCGGCGGCGGCGAGAACAGCGACCTGATGATCCGACTGCGCGAGTCCATCAAACAGAAGGAGGAGTTCCTCAAATCGCCGCTGTCCTCCGGCGGGCACTCCGCCTCCGCCGCCGCGGCGAACGGGAACGCAGCGCAGCCATCGCCGCAGCAGCAGCAGCAGCAGCCGGCAGCCCAGCACTTTTTCCCATCGCACACGCCACCAGGCGGCGCAGTTGCACCACGCGTGCGCCACCAAGTGCTGCTCAAACAGCAGCAGCAGCAGCAGCAGCAGCAGCAGCACCACCACCATCATCAGCAGCAGCAGCAGCAATCACAGGTTGTGCTCGGCTTTGACATGTACAACAGCTATGGGAGCGGCAAGCTGGCGCCGCGGTCGTCGGCGTCGCAGCCGCGACAGGTGGCCGTCAGCGTGGCCAACAACAATGCCAAGTACACCAAGGAGCTGGACTACTTTGAGACGCTGCAGGAGACGGGCGTGACCAACAAGGTGTAAGTGGAGTCAGCAACCCAATTGCATTGCCCATCATTTCTTTGGTTCCCTCTCTCGCTTGGCACAGATTTGAGAGCAAATTGGTCTCGCACATGGCCAAGGGCTTTGATCCGTTCAAGCCGCTGTCGATCAACACAAGCGCCGCCTCCGAATCGACCAGCTCCTCCACATCCAAGAAGCAGAGCGTTCTCTACGAGTCGCTGCAGCAGCATCCGCTGCACCAGATGCACGCCAAGTACCAGCAGAGCACCAGCTCCGGCAGCAGCGCCGTCGATGGCCAGAGCAGCAGCCGCATGGAGCTGCACAAGGCAACGCTCGCCAATGCAACCATTGAGTCCGTGCCGAGCAGTAAGTGCCCCAATCCCACCCACCTTTTCCCCCGTCAGCCAGCTAAACGGCGTATTCGCTTTGGCCACTTTCAGAGTTTAGCCACGTGCACGGAACGGAGCACCCGCAGGCCACCAGCAGTTCCTCGCACACGGTTGCCACTTTGGCGGACATAGCTGAGAGTAGCGGTAAGTGCGCCTCGAATCTAATGAAATAAATAAATAAACCACTAAAACTGAACCGAAACCTCGAATTCCAATATTTTAGAAATCATAAATCAAACCTTATTCAACCCAACCGAACCATTTTCTCTTTAGTTACAACCTTTAAATTTCAACCTTGAACATTTACATTGCCTGACCTCGGGCGCTGTATAAATGAGAATTGGCTAGATGATATTCTACCTCTTTACGCCAGTAAAAACGTTGCAGTCGGCTGTAACCGACAGCGCAATACTCGCTCACAGTGCAATCACAACTAATTCAATATTTGCACGCCTAAAAAATAATAATAATATCCATTCAAATTTGAATAATGACGAAAACTAAAATTGTACTTTAGGCTCAATTTGTGGGGGCGGGAGTGGGCGTAGTCAAATAGGCTGTATGCAAATATTTGGTGTACCTTAACATTTTATCTGACGCTAGTATACACGAGTATATATTCAAATCTTTAGCTTAAATTGCTTTCATACGGACCCAATATGCTCTTTTTTGTTCGTGAGCGACTATGAAACTATAAAACTCTGAGAAATAATAAATAAAATGGCCACTGGTTAAAAAAAAAAAAAAAAATGAAATGCATGAATGTATGTGGGTGCAAGTTTAACTTATGTCCGATTGACTTTCCGCCTGAAAAAATATAACGTAAAAACAGTAATATATGAAAAGTTGGTCGGCCAATTCCTGGTAATACATACCAGTTAATTATGCCAGTACAGTGTTTGCTTGAAATATGCAAAGTTTGCGAAATCCAATTTGTCCGTAAGGAAAAAAAGGAAAAAATCATAATTAACAATTTTTATATACGTGGGAAAAGGGTTTAAATGGAAATTAAAGAAAGTTTGCTGGGGCAAGGCCGGCTAATAGTATTTAATACAAAATATGTATTTTATGTCCAATATATAAGATTAAAAAAATATATCCAGCATAATATAAAATATAATATAATATAAAAAATTCGTTTAAAATATTAAAAAACTTGTTAGAATTCACTAGAGAATTTATTTTCCATAGTTACACATTCGAATTCTTAAATATAGTTTAAAAAAAAAACTATGATTCGCAAAAAGAAAATAATATCAGAAATGCAGTATTATAAAAAAAGTAAAACTAACATAAACATAACAAAATTTGATTCATATCATTGCTGTCACTAGAATTATTTTGTTTATCGTTTTGCCGAGATATTTCTTTATTTCTATATCCCATTGTTGATAATTCAGTACAATGTGTAATGCGAAGCTAAAATTTATTATTTATGAAAAGTGAGTTCGAATGAAATTCATAGAACATCAAAACAAAAATTTCTAAAAAGGCTTCGTAGAATATTTAAAATTCAGTTAAGACGAAATAATTTTAAATTTTTAGGCATGGTATGTCAAAATCGTGTAAAAAGAGAATTATGTGTACATTTTTATTTTATTTTATTTTATTTTATATATAATATATGAGTCACAAAATAACAAAAATAAATAAGCAAATAAATATATAAAAATTTATGGAATTACAGCCGCTGCCATCATGGAGGCCGCATCGGTGCCCGGCAGTGTGGTGCGCCGCTATAAGCCGCTCTCCTCCAGCTCCTTTGACGAGGGCAAGCCAGTGCGCCGCATCTCGTATCTGCGCGCCACCAACAACGAGACGGAATACCATGCCGAGCCCACGGCGGATGGGGCGCCGGCCAGTGCAGCTGTTGTTGCGGCAGCAGCCGCGGCAGCCGCTGCGGCCGCCGTTGTTGAGCCGCACAAGACCAAAGTGTTAGTGGAGGAGCATCCGGATCCCACGTACGATGTGATCGCTGGCACTGGCGGCGGCCATGAGTTCATCGAAACGCCCAACGGCCTGGAGGATGTGCGTCTGTCCACGCATCACGGCAGCCGGCGCGCCTCAATTAACAGCGAAATGCGCAGCAGGTGAGCTCACTGCTGCCAGCTTTTGATGCTAAAACTAACGCCATTTGCATCTCTTTGCACAGCATTCACATTGATGCCGAGCTAAATGGCAAGTACGTGCCCAACGAGCTGGAGGCCTTTGAGACGGAGATTGAGATCAAATCCTCGTGCATCAATGGCAAGGTAAGCAGCTTTTGCCATTTGCGGAGTAGCATGCTCATCAACTAAACCCAATTTTCTTCTGCTTTTGTTTGTTTTTAACTATAGCGCATGCCCGAGTATCGTTCGTGGCGTCAGGTAAAGCTGGAGATCAAAGGAGATTTGCTACGTATTTACTCTGGACGCCATGGCAAGTCGGAGCATAATGTAAGTGACGCTCAAGGATCACATATTTGGCATCGATGACGATATTATTAGTAGCCCTGAACACATTGAAAACGGGAGCCTAAACTTTTCGATAATAAAATCTTATACCATACGCAGAACAAGTTTATCATATTTTGTGTTCGATATCTTACCCCCATTTCATTAGTATCTTTAAATATCGTTATTCTTAGTCTATCTCGGAGACTATAAAAGCTAAAGCCACCAAATTTAGTTACGCGTCTACTCGTAAAACATGCGCAAATTGTAATATTTCACTTTTCGTATACATTCCCCCATTCGCCCTAAAATTGATAAAACCGCAAACTCCTGATTAAATCTCATGAAGATCATACGATTAATTAAGAAGTTATTAAGTAACTAAGTACGATAGTACGCAGTTGGGTTCGGATCAGATCTCCTAGTCGAGATAAAGCCTTATTTTTAACACTATAATGATCCCTATCAGGTCTATTGCACTGATCAACAGCTTTGGCGTGACTGAGATTTTACGTGGTGTTGGCATCTCTCCCAGACCTTGCGATACTAAGAATATCTTCTACTGTTTTTGTTCCTTTTATAATGCTACCTGTGTGATAGTAATACTTTTAATCCCCTTTCGAATTGAACGTAGCTCGTAGCTTTAACGTAGCATGTTGTCGATGAGATCGTGTCGACTCCCATTGCGATCAGTGTTTCTTTGTTATCCGGGAATAATCGTATATATTTTTTTTAATTCGTGGCAATACTAAGGCAATATGTATCTGTTCGATTTGGCAGGTGATCGAGCTTGATATTAGAAATTTTAAGTTTTACGACGAGTCGCTGGACAAGAAGAAATACTTGATACGCATGCAGTCGAAGCCAAGCGCCAGCGGTGCCCACTTGGCCACATTGGGCAACGAGCTCAACTTGGACGACGCGCACGACAAGCTGACGTCGTCGGGCAGCAGCAGCGCCGCCGAGCCGCAAACACCGGCCCAAACAACGGCGCCATCCTGCGGTCCCTACACCGAAATCCTCTTCAAAACCAAAAGCAGCAACGAGATGAAGCGTCTCTTTGGACTGCTGCAGTGGAAGGATAGCCTCAACTATGATGACAATGTAAGTCTTGTTTTTCTTTTTATACTCGATCACGAAGTGAAAAGAGTATCCGTCCGTCTGTTGAAGCCTGCATTTTTTTGTGACAACTGTTTTGACTTGTAAAGCTCTCGGATCCATAGCTCGCATATTTCTAACTCCCAACACTTTGCTAAAAACTAACAAATTTTTAATTTTGATGGCGTTTTGTACAATCAACGTTAAAAATATAGGCAATATTAAAAATACATTTTTGCTTAATTTTTTGGTAACAAAAAAATCATGTTACTTAATTTTGAAATGTTTTTTTTTTTTCCAAATCTAAAAATTAAAATTTACATATTTAATCGATTGTGTTAGTCACAATTAGTATAAAAAATAACATTAAAACCGAAAATGTTGATATGTACAGCTCTCGAATCCAAAGTTCCCGTATTTCACCTTTACCAAAAATGATTGAATCGGCTTTTAAATGTGTGCAAACAATGCTAAGGTACATGTTTTGGTTGTCACACTGGTTGTGGTACACTGTGAACGCTGTCGGTTACACCCGACTGCAACGTTCTTACCTATTTTTTTTTTTTCCTTAATTTGATTCCCTCTTGGACATGTGCTTTGCAGGAGCAGCAGCCAGCGGGCAAGCAGCTGGCCGAGCCCCAAAAAACAGCCGCGACCGCAAGCTATCTGGACGATGTCGCTGCGGACAGCTCGCCGCTGAGCTCGCACTCGGGCGGCGGCTTGGTGGAAGGACCAGCCGCGGCGTCCATAGCAGCAGCCGCTGCCACCGGCGACTCCATATCGCCCGTGATGAAGCTGCGCAAGCCGTCGTCGCACAAAAACCTGCCGGACAAGGATCTGGGCTCGCCAAAGTCAAAGAACTGGAAGGATTTACTATTTCGTCGTGGCGGCGGCAGCGGCGGTGGCGGCGGCGTCGCCCATGCCGACTTGGCCTCGCCCTCGGGCTGTGGCAATAAGACGGGCGGCTCCATTGGGCTGCCGCTGCGCGCCTGTCCCATGTCCAAGAACAATGCCTACGTGCCGCATCTGGTGGATCTGTGCACCAACATCGTGGAGACCAAGGGCCTCGGCGTTGTGGGCATTTATCGCATACCCGGCAACAAGGCGGCCATCTCGGAGCTGTCCGAGCTGGTCAACACGAAGGACTTTCAGTTCGAGAGCTGCGCCACCGACGTCCGATGGGAGGACGTGAATGTGGTTAGCAGCCTGCTGAAGCTGTTCATACGCAGCCTGCCGGACGCACTGATGCCGGCCAGTTTCTACATCAATTTCATTGAGGCGGACAAGAAGACGGGCATGGAGCGCATCGTGCTCCTGAAGGACATTGTCGAATCGCTGCCGCGCCATCCGTACGAGACAATGAAGCATCTGATCAGGCATCTGTGCCGCGTCAGCGACAACTGCGAGGTGAACCGCATGGAGCCAAAGAATCTGGCAATTATCTTTGGCCCATCCATAATACGCACGCCCAACGACACCCTCGAAACGGCCGTCAAGGACATGAAGCATCAGTGTCGCATTGTCGAGCTGCTTGTCACGCAGGTAGGTCAACATTGCCACCACTCCCAGCCGGATTTCGGATTTAATGTTCAACTCCACTCCACAGTACGAGTACTTCTTTGAGGGCGGCGTCCTGCCCGATCTGGCGGAGCTGAGCGGCGGTGCGGCCGCGCCGAGTCCCGCGCAGCCACAGCAGACGCAGGAGGACCAGACCAGCATGCTGCTCCACAATCTGTCCAAAATTGAGCGCATCACGGAGCGCGAGACGCGCTCCTCACGCTTCATACCCCAGCTGCGCAGACGCACCCATGGCAAACGCAGCGCCGTCAGCTCGGACACGTACTCCGGCGAGAGTGTTCTGGTAAGCGGCCGTAGTCAAGCCCAGCACAATTCCCACTGCACCACCACCACCACCAACACCAACACCAACACCACCACCAACACCACCACCACCACCACCAACATCACCACCACCTCCAACATTCGCACCAACAATCAACGACGCCTGCAGCGCAAGGCTGTGCAAAGCATTTGCGATTTTGGCCTAATCCTGCCCGCTGTTCACTTTCAGTCGCTGGACTATGCCAAGGTATCGGCGAGCAGCACGACCAGCACCAGCAGCAGCTCCACGCTGCACAGCAGCAAGACCAGCGCCACCACCAGCGGCAGCAGCAAGCAGCTGCTCAGCTCGGCAGTCTCCGCGACATCATCGAAATCGACATCGAAATCGACGTCAACAGCGACGTCGGTGAGCACAACCAAAGCGGTCGCGGCGAGCACCAAGAAGCGCACCACCGGCGGCTTCCTCTCCGGGAACAGTGCGCGCAGCGCGCAGGCCCGCAAGGCCAGCCTCGATGAGAAGGACTCGGGCAGCGTGGACTCGGCGGGCAGCGTTGGCAAGCACGAGCAGCAGCAGCGCAGCAGCGTCGACATATCCGTGCTGCTCACGGACGACGACTCCAGCAGTCGCCACAGCGATACGGGTAAGTCCAAGCACCCAAATTTGAGCTGCAATACTGCGATACTGCATCCGTTAAAAAACTACAATTTTATACATATGCTATACCCTGAACCAATTGAAAATGGGTACAAAGGGTATAATGGTTTTGTGCAAATGTCGGTAACTCCACAAAGTATATGTATTCTTGGTCAGCATCAATAGTCGAGTCTATCCAGAACTGTCCGTTCGTCCGTCTGTCCGTTCGTCCGTCTGTGTGAACGCATCGATATCAAATTGTCAATAACTCTTCTCATTCTCTCGTTGATTTTTATCGATGCCGATCGATAACGTTTCCCGTTTTCTAATTATCGATATTTATCGATATAAAACTGAGGGGTATATAGGGACATCTAATCTGGAGGAAAAAATGTTATTCATTTAGTTTTAAAGCTGAAGGATATTACAAATTTCAACTCGACCGACAGCAAAACAAACATTGCACAAACCCAATATACTCTTTTTAGTTCATGAACGATTATAAAAACAATGTTGCTTTCTATTACATTAACTGGTAAATCAGCTACGGAATATCTGCAGTTTAAACATATTGAACGATATTGACACTGATTATATTGATATTGAATAGTTCGTTGAATGAAAGTTGAACGAAGTTAATCTCTTAATTGAACTACATTGCAAAACTTGAAGTGGCCCGCAATAACCTATAATTATTTCATGTGTGCGGGCGGCAGGCTCCATGTCGCTGACCACCATCACGGACACGCTGGACAGCAAGCTGCGCAACTTACGCAGCGGGTCCGAGTCGAACGATGAGAACGGCTCGCCGGAGTTCCCCAAGAATCGGCGGCACACGCTCGGCCAGCCGCTGCATCTGCACTCCGAGAACATTCCGTATGCGGACGAGTCGCCGGAGCGACTGTTCCACAACTTTTGTCCGCTGGACGCGCCGCACACGCTGCTGCTGAGCCGCTCCTGCACGGCCACCAATAGCCTCGGCGAGCCCAAGGAGGAGAAACAGCAGCTGCAGCTCCAGCTGCTGATGAAGCCGACGGTGGCGCCGCTGCCCGCCAGCTTGTTGAAGGCTGCCCACAAGCTGCAGCACTCGGCCACGGCGCCCATACACCAGGGCAGCTCAACGGCGCCGGCCAGTGGCGCTGCCACGCCCACCACCGCCGGCACCGGCACCGCGACCGGCTCGAGCAGCGCCTCCACGCCGCTGGCTGGCACGCCCAGCTCGCAGGCGGGCAGCGCGACGCAGCGGAACTCGTACGGCAGCAAGAATCTGCGGTTCAGCAGCTCGCTGGCCTACGAGCGGGGCGCCAACTCCGAGGACGACTCGGAGGGCTCCACCACCAGCGATCCGAAGGAGAAGCTGCTGCTGGCCGCGCCCTCGCCGTCGTTTTTTCTCGAGCGCTACAATAAAAAGCGACGCGACCATCGACTCTTTCGCAGCGCCAGCTTCAACTGCCGCAACTACTCGACTCGACACATGAGCGGCGGTGGCGGCGGCGGCGGCGGCGGCAATTCGAGTGCGGCGGCTGCTGCGGCGGCCGCTGCTGCCGCCGCCTCCGCCTCCGCGTGCTGCTCGCCCACGTCTGCCTCGTCGTCATGGGCGCTGACCAAGGACGAAAAGACTGACATGAATCTGACCAAGAAGCGCCAGATACAAAACAAGCAGAATCGCTCAATCAAGCGCCGGCACACGGTGGGCGGTCCGCACGACTATAGCGGTGGTGGTGGTGGTGCTGGTGGCGGCAACTGTGCCGCAGCCGGTCACGATCTGACCGCCATCAACTACAATCATCACAATCGCCATCATCAGCAGCAGCTGCTCAAGCTGGGCGGCGCCGGCGGCGGCGGCAGTGGCGCTGCGGCTGCCGAGACGACAACCACGACGACAACAACCACCACAGTTCTGCGCCGACTGGGCGGGGCCAGTGCAGGTCCAGGTCCGGGACCAGGTGCAGGTGCAGGTGCAGGTGCAGGTGGCAGTGGCGGGGGCGGCGCCAGTGTTAGTGGTGCCGCCGATGCCAATGTCACGTTGCCCGTTTCCAGTCCTGGCAACAACAACAACAACAACTCGCCGCTCAGCGATGGCAGCAATGGCAACAGCTCCGCCAGTGGCGCTGGCGTCGCCAGCTCGGGCAGCAACAGCAGCAGCAGCAGCAGCAACAACATTGGCGCTGCTGCCGGCGGCGACCAAGTGCTGGAGGTGGGCATACGCATCAAGAATATCAATCGCGGGCGCTACTAAAGGCAACTCGCGGATCAGGTGCGTCTACCTGCGTGCTTAAATCGGGGACCGTAACTGTTATAAATTGTAACTTACAAATTTGAATTTAATATTTAACTTTTACACTTATTATATTGCTCTTTATTAGTTTTCAACTTACACTTAAAAGTTGTACAAATTATAATTACATTTTCGATTTGTATTTAAAAGTCATGCATGTATATTTAATGCATTTGTAAATACAGAATATGTTCCAAAAGACATGACATTATATAACTAGGAGTACGCTTAAAAAATTTCGGAAAGCTTTTCAGACCAAAAAAAAAAGACGCACTCAGATCAAATTAAAGCATGGATAAACTTTCTTTCTAAACTTTCTTGGAGCAACGAAGAGTAAAACTTTTTCAATAAATTCAAATCAAATATATAATATTATTTTATTTTTATTTACATTTATTTATTTCACTTAAATTGCTTAGGAATTATAGGAAAACTGGTGTGATATCATTATCATCACTGCCATAGACAGTCACTTCGTTAATACTTTGAACGCTAATTAGAATTCTTAACAAATTCAAGTTTCGATAGAGTGGAAAGGCGTTCGCAAGCCGCAAAGTCGATAGCAGTCTACTGATGATAGAACCGGGATGTTATTGAAATAGGGGCCAGCTTATCAGTACACTATCTACTAAAATAGTTCACTAAAAAACCACATTATATGTATACAACCAATTAAACATATATATTCGTAAATCATATTTATATAAAAACATCTTTCGTTTTTTGAAATACAATTTACAGAATAACATGTTTTGGGAAAAGAAACAAAAATAGGAGTTATTTCATGACTTAAATAAATTTTCGAAATGTACTTATTTGTACAACTTTTAAATAAGAATTAAGCAAATAAGAATTAAAAGTAATTGTTATACAAAAGATTATGAAAACCAATTTTATCGCATTTTTTAAAAACTACTTAAAATAGAAATATTGGTGTAATACTTTTTTTACTTTCATTCATACTGATTGTTTAGTTAAAGTTTCATGTCATAACAGTTATTTGCGGTCCCTGGTTTAAATCGGATGTTCCAAAACTAATTTCTGCGTCTCTCTTCCAGCAAAAATGAGACGCAAAGCACAAAGACGAATGAGCAAGAGAGAGACGGAGAAAGAGAGAGAGAGAGAGAGCGCAAATGTGTGCAAGGATATGTTGGAAAATATTAGTATTAAAAGCCAAGTATATAAAAACACATGCAGGCAGCATATATGCGATTTATGATATATATATATATATACCTATTTATGTAGCCATATATATGTGCATATTAGTATGCATTGTAACTTTGTTCAGGCAAAAGTATTTATAACAACAAATTGTGGCTGAAGTACACCCCCCCCCCCCCACACACACACACACACACACAAACACACACACATCGAGGGAACAATGGAAAAGCAAAAGTAAAGATAGATAGAGAAAAAGGGTGAGAACGTCGCATAGAGAGAGATAAAATATATATATAGTATATATATATATATACGTATACATATATATATATACGTATATAACTATTTTGTAAAACGTATACAAGAGTACGGAATATGCTTAAGCCATATACATACAAACATATATTTGTAAAATAATCATACACACACACGCTAATTTATACATGTATACATGTATATGTTTAAGCTTAACTTGGCGCAACAGTTAATAGCCATATATAAAAATACATAGTATATACATATACAACTATGAAATATATATATATATATATATATATATATATATGTATATATATACGCAGCAAAACGATGTCGCCTGTCCAGAGCTCAGAAAGAGAAAGGTGCACAGTCACAGCGAGAACGAGAGCGAGAGAAAGAGAGAGAGAGAGGAATGGGGGCAGCCAGCTGTTCTATTTTTTTTCGACTGTTTGTAGTTCGTTGTACCCACACCTGTCCCTGTTATGGGGTAGCTTCTAGTGCGTAAAATGCAACACTTTTTGGTGCCTTAATTGCTTTGCTTTAAAACTTGTTGGTGACATGAATTAGGGAACACTGCCCCTGGGCACGGGCCCAGGTGCTCGGTGCTCGATTGGCAATTGGCAGCACGTATGCATATGGCTAGATATGTCCGTATATATGCGTGCGGTGCTCGCGTGTCATTAGTTTAAGAGTCGACCATGTTTTGTCGTATGTTAACCGTGAGCTTAGTCCAACATCCGTAGGCCTAACTGCGCTCAATGCAGCTGCCTCTTTGCCGTTATTTCGTTGGGGGCGGGGGTGGGGGGCAGGCGACAAAACAGCAGGTGCAAATACGCAAAATACGCAACAATCTAAACATTTCGTTCAAATAATCCCTTGGACAAACAAAATGCTATAACAGTACAGCAAAAAGTATAGAAGAATATAACATATATTTTTGAATGTATGTCCAGAAAGGAAAGAGCTATAGATGTTGGAATTTGGGCAGATCGCATACGAGTAGTATCCATAAAAATTAGCATATATATACATACCTATATACAATAAAGTACATACATATATTCTTGTGTAGCTGTATATTTTTTTTGTGTTATTTTAAGTTAAATTCAACACAGAAACATACATGCAAATATAATTATTAAGTGAATATAGCCTAGAGTTGTATGTAGTTTTATATATACACACGCACACATACATGCATATATGTAAATATATATATATGTATATATATATATACTTTTGGTAGTATATCTCATATGTTTATACATATATTTATATATATATGTGTATATATGCATGCATTTTGTATAGAATTTTTTTTGTATATACCATTTATTTTTTATTTTGCTTCATTTGATTTTGTTTTATTATTATGATTTTCTTCTACATACATATATAAATATAAATATAAATATAAATATATATATTTTTTTGTAATCCTAATTTTACTCTTACATATTATGTTTTGTTATCGCAAAAACAGAAAAAAATTGTTGCAAAATGTTAGAAAACCAAGCGCATAACGTTGCTATATATATTATATTATATATTATTAATATTTTTTTATTAGTTTTAGATAGTTATTTTTTAAAATTGTATTTTTTTTTTAATAAATGTGAATTTATAAAAGCTACAATGACGACACAATAAAAGAACATCATAAGAATATTTGTAAAGCGAAGCATCTATGTATGTTTTTTTTATTATTTATTCCAAAAGATTTGATTTTTCTCCCTATATGTTTTCGTAATGAAAGCCAATCCTTTATAAATTAATTGTGTGAATTAAATCTATATTGTGACCCCAATACTTTCGAATCTGTTTGCAAAACCAAGGATATATGTAATGGCTAAAAGATTTGAATTAAATCGGAGTACTCCTGATGTAACAAACAAATATCTGAGTTTTATCATTATATTTTTTCTTGAGGGTTGTACCCACAAAATGTTCAAAGTTGAAATGGAATGACAGATAATATTATTAATTTGTCTATGCTCAAATATTAGATGTCTCGTTCGGATAACCTCTGGGATATGCTTAAAAACAGAATATGTGAAAACTCAATACTTGAAAAATATGGAAAAAGTATTTCTGTTAGAAAACCAGGGCTGCAAGTCCAAACGGAAAATGTCGTTGATTCGAGGCCTTTACTTTATCTTTTATAATTTGTTACAATATTTTTAGAGACAATACTAGCATTGCAAATTGGTGGCACCAGAGGTCTAATGAAGAATACGTTTGGCGCGTATATGTAATATAAATAAAAAGCACCTCTAAATGCTAATTTATTGAACGTAACAATTTCAATATACCCTTTATATAGTACAAGGTATTAAGTGTAATTTGATTCTTGATTCCGGTTTTATTCAATCTTAAACTATAAATACCTAATCGCTGACAACTTAACATAAATACAAATATGGTAGATATTTACAAAAAGTATTGCGTATGTGGAACGCTCTCAAAGCTTGGCCTGTGGTCCCGTGCCCGAGATCTTGTAGACGAACGAGTGGGCGGCATCGTAATGCGGATTGCAGCTGTGCCTGACCCGCTTCAGCCAGGCGCGTATCTTGGGGTATTTGATGCGCACATCGTAGTCGGCCATGCCTGTGGGGAGCAAAGGTCGTGTGAGAGAAGCGAGCGCATTTCTTGATTCAATTGACTAACGTGTCTGCTCGATTTCGCAGGCAGCGAATATGTCGGCGACGCTGAGCGCCGGCCCGGTGAGAAACTCGCTGTTGGCCAGCCACACCTCCTCGATAGTGTCCAGGCCGCGTTCCATGTGCATGCGCAGCGTCTCAATCTTGGCCTCCGAGGGCGTGCGTCCAGTGAGCAGCGGCTCCAGCCAGATGGTGCGGAAGTACAGCGCACAGGTGACCCGCAGCGTGATGTGCTGCCATTCGAGGAACTCATCGACGCGCGCCTGCTCCACGAAATACTTGGGATACAGGTGCTCCGGTATCTTGCCCTTGGCGCTCAAATAGCGCAAGATGGCCACGCTCTCCGCCAGCTTGTAGCCGTTGTCATTGATGCAGGGCACACGCTGGAACCGATTGATGTTCAGCTTGAACTCGTCGGTCAGATGTTCACCTGCCATGTGTGTAAAGTGCAAAGTGCAAAGCCGGAGATTAGATCCAAGATAATACGCAGATAAGTGTAATCGAGCACCAACCGTTACGCAGCGCCACAGCGCAATCCTCAAACTGCACTCCGCTCAGCCGGAAGATGATGAAGAGCGCCCGCGAGGGCTGCGACATCAGATCGTAATAGAATCGCAGCGAAGACATCGTCGTCTTGCCGCCCAGCGTCGTCGCCTGCCGTTGAACAACTGTAAATAGGTTTGTGTGTAGGTCAGCAGGCGGCCGGTGCAAAGATCACTTCGCACGCCACGCACTTTGAGCCCAAATCCGTGACTGCCTTACGGAGAAAGTCCAACAGAGCGACCTGCTTGCTGCAAGACCAGCTGGCTACTGGCCACAAGGCGCATTGAGTAGTAAAATTCTTATTAATGGGCGCGATTGAGAGACTTAAAGGTTGCGCAAAGCACAGTTCCGTTAAAAGCGCGTGACGTCACAATTTCGGTTGCGTTGCAATTGGCAAGCTAATCCATATAAAGCTAATCTACGTTGATTTCAAGTTTTTGGGACAACAAGGGGGGTCTAATAAAGATCAAAATGTACCTCTTTTAAAACAAATAAATTGAGTGCTTATCAGATTATTCCCATGGATCGGAACCATTTTTAGATAGCCAGCTTACTTTAACTGCTTTAGAGCGAAATTGTCGTTATTTTCATACAAATGCGTACACAAATTTTCGATATTGTGACGTCACTATTTTAAGAGAATAAAGAATTTTCTTAGTACTCTATGGGCATAAGCGAAAGCACAAAAGCTTCAGCTGAGCTTTGAGAGCCAATGCAGCTGGAAATATTATGATTGCAAGCGCCGAGTGTTCAATGGAAGTTGCTGATAAAAACCACATTTGGTCAATTTAATTCTTATTATTAGAATTAAGTGAGGCATTTTGGATCACGAGCTTTTACACAAAATAGTGCAGTCTCGCCAGCCAGGTTGCAAACACAAAATGCAAACTTCTCATTACTATTCCCATTACTTAATGCTTTATTTGCCTCGAAAGGGGGTTTGTTGAGTTTGTGGTATATGTGTTTGGCGAGATTTCACACTCTTGCTGAAGCTAGCCCAGATTATAATCTGCCCCTTCGAAACCTGTTCTGAGCTGTTACAAATAATCTCAAGATGCATGCGAATTTTATTTTGAAAATTTAAAATCAATTAGATCATATCACATCTGTTACAATTTACAATTACAATTGACAAATATCCAAAAATATTTGTACATATGTATTTATAAAAAGGTAAACAGTAATTTCAATACTAATTTGAAACGTTGAAAAGAACGTTGGAAAGAAAACTCCACAATTTTAAATATATTGGGCTCGATTTTAAACTGAATTTTAAATCTTCAAAACCAAAAATGACAAAATGTGATTTTTATATATATGCTATTGCCAATTATCCATAAATATGTGTATTAACATTCTATAAAAAGGGAAACCAGAATTTCAGTACTAGTTTTTAATATTATCTCAAACGTATTTAAAAAATTGGAAAAAAACATCTTAAATTATTGGGTTCAATATTGAACTAATTTTGAAATCTTCAAAAACCAAAGACAGTACATATTAAAATACAGTTCGATAAGCTTTCTTCTGGCTTAAGCAAATATGGTTCTTTTATTACTCTCTATTAATCCACAACTACCTAAGAATGAGCCGGAATAATGTGATCTAACTTATGCCACAGCCACCTTACGAATGAAAGCGGAAATAACACTAGATATCAGATATGCATATTTTGAAAAAACTTTTAACTAATCTTTTTATGATAACTGAACTTACTTTGTGGAATACTTCCCTGTTTAAATGGAATACTTGGTGGCTCCTCGTCATTGCACAGACCCAGTAAAGTGGCCAAGTCGGACGACATGTTATGCACAAGTTAAGAATTGAGAATTCCATGAATCGATTGCAGCTGCAGCCTTTTATAGACGATGTCGCGATCCATTGATCTGGCACGATAAAAACACTAAATGCGAACAGGAGGCAGCTAAACAAAAGCAAGAAAAATAATATATATATATAGTACATACATGTGTATGGGAGGCTACTAGTCACGATAACGCGTCAAGCATTCACGGTTTGGGCGTTGGCAACCGTGCCGGAATACGAATGTTGTTAACTTGGCCAAATACAAAGCTTCTTCTTATCGCACCATAGTTGCATATGGGTGTACCGCATGGCTTTTGTAGTTCAGCTGGATTAGCTGACGGATTTAACTATATGTTTGTATATATTTACATAAAGCACTTCTACACTGATTAAATATATTAACTCTTTGTGGGGGGGCTTTTGAAAATGGTTAAGAGATTCCCAAGGGAAAGTATTAAACAATTGCATTTGCTCATATTGCTTTCGAATTTATTTATATAAACAAAATATCATACTTTGTATCAAGAGGAAGCATCTCCGATTTAAAAATAATATTATATTATAATATATTTAAGAAGGCGTGAGATGAGTTCTGTGTTTATATATATGTATGTACTTGCTTACATATTATATATCGAATGATATCTTCTAGTTCAACCATCAACTAGCGTACTTTTACTTGATTTTTTTTTCCATCATGTTGTAGTGTAATATCGGCGTCAAGTAGCTGTTGACCGTATCTTAAGTAAACCAAAACTTTTCTGTTCGAAATTACTATATCAGCCAATATATATATTTACCAGTGTGTGCACAAATGAGTCCGTTGAACTTGTCTCTATATAATCTATATAATGCATTGTTAGTTGTGAGAGCTCTAACCATAAGATCGGCAAGAAACGTTCCAATCGGCTTATGGAAATATCGACTTTTGCAATTTTTAGCAGAAAAACTATGGCATACATACATATATAGATTTTCGCAATTTACCTGAATTATTCAAAGTTTGCCGTCTCTAGTTCCAATAGCGCGGATAAAACAAATATACTATTTTCACTTTGCAGAGTAGAATTTAGTTAAAAACATCTAATTTATTTAGTTATAAACTATATATACAAGCATAATTAACATATGCATTAACATTTACATAAAATCAAATAAAACAAGTCTCAATCCAATTGCCTTTAAATACAGGGTGCTGTATTACAATTTGCGCCAAAGCAAAAATACCATATTTATTAAGACCTTAATCGATAGTGCACAATTTTTATTTGCTCATCTCGAAGCTTTTAGCGATAGTCCATATATATAAAATATTCATTGTCAAGTGGTATCGATACGGTAACCTTTGATATCGTTGTGTCAACGACTTATCGGCAACTTTTATTTGCAATATCTAATAAACCACGCAATAATGTTGAGTTTAGCCACCAGAAATAGAATCATTGTAAAATACTTAGTAAGATCAATGCAAAATCCAATTTATTTTCACGTTCTTTACCTATTGTAATTGAAGCGAAAACTAACCGTTATCGATAGCAACTTGATCGATTAATTGTACTTTTAGACTAGCCGGCTTTATTTGAAAATAAAGCTTTGATAAAAATGCCTACAACTTTAACACCTATGGATGGCTTTGAACAATTCGATTTTCGACACCCCATTAATGCATTTCTATACCAAATATAAATATTTATAAAATTTTCCTAGTTAGAACCCGCAACTTAGTACATAAAAAAAAAAGTTTATTACATCAGGATGAAAATAGCACCAAAAATTTTAAAGAAGAACTTTATAGGCCTACTTATTTAATATCCTGTGCACGCAAATTTACATATAAAAAAAAGAATTATAGTCAAATATCCCCAATACATCGAAAATAAAAGTAAGACCGCATTGTAGGGTAATTAAATGCAAAAAAGTTTCCCTTTGCTGCTGCCAGCACATTAAAAACAATTTGCTTGTTTATATTCAGTTTTATTACAATATAAATTAATATTTATATTTAATAATACGTTATTAGAGTCCGAGTCCTAACATTTTATTTTATTTTCTTTATATGCATAATATCGAAGCACTCTGCCCAACGGCATTATTTTGTTTTTATTTAATTGTTGTTAACATTCTTTCGTTTCTATTTTAATTAGCATTCGGGTCAAAAAAATATGGTTAGTTTCTCAATATTTTTTTAAATATAGTAAGTAGGACTTTTTTGCCCATTTTCTGTGGGTTATCATTTAGTGCTCTTTAGAAATGCAATCAATAACAGAACTGTTAAACATTTTGGATTGGTTAAGTATCTTAAGAAAAGCACATGCACACATGTATGTGTGTGTCAATATTCAAATATTAATACACACACACACACACGTATGCATTAAGGCTAAGCTACAACATTTTCTTTTTTTTACAGTGTTTTTTGTGTATCTTAAAAGCAGTTTTTTCTTTGCATATAGTGTACAATTCTGGGTGTGTGTTGCGTGTCTTTTTTTTCCTTGTTAGATAAGAATTAAATATAAAATAAATATTAGTATATAAACTATACGCTAAAAGAAATGCAAAAACATTTATCTCCAATCTCCACTGCGCTTAAATGTTTTTTTTTTTCAAAGTCGTTGCTTAAAAACTTGTTACAATTATTAAAAAAAAAAAAATAAACGAGGAAAATTAAGTCAGACTGGAAAATGGCGTCTCTAAATTCATCTTTGAAACAACAACTAAACTAAACAAAAAAAGTAAACGTTATTTTTTTTAAGAATTGGACAAAAAGTTCATTAAGATTATGTTTAATGTTTAATGAGTAACAAATATATAGCAATACGTAAATTGGTTTTGGTGCGGGTAGTTATTTTCAATAAATTAATACAAATTAAATACAGTTTTTGTGGCCTTGGTTTTTGTTTTTAAATAAATACAATGTGTAATTATCAAATAGTTGTAAAATGTAATCAGACAGCAAAAATTAATGGAATCTCATATTATGTAAAAAATATGTTTAGTATATATGTATAAAATAAATGTCTTTTTCTTTGACACAAACAAAAACGCATTTGCTGAATAGCTTTCTGTTGATTTTGTGTTTATATATAATATATAAACTATGTATATATAAACGTCGCACATTTCTTATTTCTTCTTCTATTCGTTTTATTGCGGTATTTTTATTTTTTTAATTTATTTGAATTTTGCCAATTTTATTTTATTTTTAATTTTTGCTTTTAAAGCTCGACTGTATTTTGTATGAGTGTGTGAGAGCGAGAGAGAGAGAGTGAGAGTGAACAAATGGATTTGTAGCGAGCGGCTGATAGATGCGCATATGTGCGAGCGAAACTGCAGCTGTTCCAGTGCTGCAAAATGCGTAGTCTTTTTCGAAATGATGAGGGAAGAATGAAAAATTCGATATTACTGGGGAACACTTGAAAATTTTTTATTGATGTGCAGCTGACAAAATGCCCCAAAATAAAAATAAAACCGTTTTAAAGTCGAGTTATAAGAATAACTTTATAGTGTGAATGTGTATGTGACTGTGTGTGTGTGTTAGTTGGTTTATCTAAAATCAACTACATATGCCAGCCAGAGTATCTGGATTAACAAAAGATATTAGAATTTGATATTTGACTTGTTCTTGGAGTAAAAATATATATATATAAAAAAAAGTGGTAGGCGTAAAATTGGGCCAAAAAATACTAGATAACTGGCATAGTGGTTGTTGGCTGTTGCATTTGCTCTTGATTTTGTTTTTGCTTTTGTTTGTTGCTATTTGTTGTGTGTGTTGTATTTGTATTGGTTTAACGTTTGTTGTTAGTGGGCTTGAAGTTGCACGACAACATCTCCTCCTTGGCCAATTTGGAGCGATATTCGGCCATCATATCACGACATTGTATGGCAATATCTAACAGTGTGGAGAACATTGTCTCGCCCCGTTTACAATACGCGTCCTGATCATAATCCACATAATTGGTTAAATCATACAAGGCCTTCGATTCGGCTAGGAAACTCTCCAATGTTGCGTTCACGCTGCGATGATATTCAACGACCATTTCCTCGGTTTGTTGCAGATCATCGATGGCCTGATGCTGTACAATCAGTTCATCCGACATTTCATGTTCCTGCAAAATCAATATTATATATATATATTTATTCAAGAAACAAAATGCTTAAAGTAATGCCATCAATTTTTTATATCGAAACTTTATTTTAATATTCGCAGTTTATATATATATATATATATATATATACATATATATATTTATATATATAGCGTGGAGAGAGATACACATATACGGATATATGTATACACACACATTTAACTAATATTTTATAGAATTTTGTTCTTTTCCGCTTGTGAATTGTCATGTCATAAGAATTAGGCTCATTTTTGGATGGGCTGCCTGCGCTTGAGGTTTTCTCCAGAATTTTGAACGAATGCACTTCCCAAAACCAGTTTAAAAGATTAATATAATCGCTCTTGATTGTAATGCAATTTGGCTGTGCTGAATACACAATACTGACACATATATATGTATATGCAGAGATGGAGAAATATTGATACGGTTTTATATATATATATACATGCATATATATATATTTATATATATATGTATATATATTTCATATTAACGTCGTGCTGCTGGCTTGCCAGAATTGCAGACTTGAAGCTGAACATTCGGTTTAGACTTGTTACGTATCTAGCGATAGAAAGGCAGTTAACAATGTCAGTCACGAGGCATTATAAAACAAGAAGCTAAAATGTGTGTTGGTCTAGCCGAGAGTGCTCGACTAGGCGTATATCCTGTAATTAATTTTAATAACTGATTTCATCTAATTTTATTAACCTCAGCCAAGGCATATTTGCAAATTTGGGTTTCAGCAGACAAACAGATAGAAAAAAAGGAGAGCACACCTGCCCAATACACACACAGACGCACACACACACAAGTTTAGAGGTGCTACACTCGCGGGTACTTCACAGGCAGGCGACCAGCATATTCGCGCACTAATAGCTTACGCTCCCACGTTGGAAAATTGCACAGTGTGACCGTATCGTTGCGCTGCATGCGATATTTCCATACATTATCATCATGATTATCATCGGCAAATTGGGGCGGCGGCGGCGGGGGCAACGCCAACAGCTGATCCAATGGCAGCCACTCCGGCAGCAGCGGACGCGTCGCCTTCACCAACGCAACCATTTCGGCCTTCTGGCGCGTCTGTTCGGCCTTGCAGCGATGCAGCTTAATAATATACCGTTCGCCGGCAGGACGCAGCAGCTGAAAGTCACGCGGCGTGATCGACTTGCGCAGCGGCACAAAGAAACGCTGGAACGAATTGTATGCACGTCGCGGCCTGGTCAGCACCTGCACCGGACCGATGGGCACGCTCAGGTCCAGATGCAGGTCCTGGTCCAACTTCGGCTGCTTGCCGGGCTTCTTGCCCGTCTGCTTGGCATAGACCGGATAGCTGCGTGTCTTGACCGGACCGGCGACTTTGGATTTGCTTTCAGAATCATGCAATGACCTGGCGCGCTGGCCGCTCCCGGTTGCAGCCGCCGCCGCCGCCGCCGCTGCTCCGCCCGTTCTCGGTGGCTGCACCCGAGCGGACCGTGCCCCCGTACAGCTGCGTCCATAGATAATTGCAGTTTCTTTGTTGGCCGCAGCCAGATTGCGTCGCTGGGCCTGTACCACGGTCCCCACTCGCATTGCGGCCATTGCCGCCCCGTCCGCCGCTCGCTCAGCGGCACTCTTCCGCTGCACAGCCGCCGCCGCTGCCCTGGCAGCGCCCACTGTCATCCGCTGCCTGGTCGGCGCCTGCTTGCCAGCATCGATTGGGAGTGCGCCTTTGGTGGCGCCAATTGCACCACGTCCCGAACGGGGCGTCACGTGCTGGGAACGCTTGTTGCTGCCCTTCAGCGATTGCGGCTTTTGCAGAAGGCTGCCCAATCCGTCGGATAGGTTGTTCTTTGCCATGCGCTGCATTTTCTTGCCTTGCCTTTGGCCTATGCCTTCCTTCTTGTTTTATATGAAATACTATACACAGAAACTAAAATAAACTGAACTGAACGACTGCTGAGCAGAAAGCAAATTAAATGTTTCCTAAAACCTAACCCTACTGCGATAGCTATTGTTTTTGTGTAATCTTCTGAGGTTACTTAGTTTTTGCTTTTTCATTTGTTTGTTTACCCTTGCAGAGTTATTTTAACATGTAAATAATTTTTGCTGGCGCCCGAGCAGGGACGGAGTGTTGTATACATTCGGATAAATAAAAACTATCAGCTGGAATTACAATTATTCATGGGAGACGTTTGTCAACAGTTGGTGGCTACATTCTTGTCTAAATAATTATTTATTTTGATTATGATCAACACACTGTCATGCCAGGAATTTACATTCAAACATGGGCGGGCAGGGATCAAGTGTTTTTGAATAGAAAATGTTGCATTTTGAGCAGTACAGCAACATGTGGAAAGTTTCAGTGATATATGCTAAATTGAATCAAAAGTTACAATTTGTATTGTGGCAGCGCCCGAGCAGGGACCACTAAATGAATAAATAACTTAATAAATGTTTGAGGGTTAGGGTTTGAGGGTTAAGCCCCCCATCTATACTAAAAAGAAAGTAAGTAAAAAAAAATCCTGCCCACGCCACTGTAATAAATTTAAATAAGTCTGCAAGGGTATTGTACAAATCGGCTGGCCGAATGGTGCATTCATTTAAGCAAATAGTGATTATTACAAATAGATAAATAGATTTTTGATACTTACGCTCAGCGAACTAAGCATGGCTAAGTCCATATTGGCGGCGTTGCCGTTCTTGCTGTTATTGTTATTGTTGTTGTGGCCGCGCTGCAGCGACTGATGATGATGGTGATGATGGTGGGCCGAGTGGTGGGCCATGCCAACGGAGCCCTGCTCTGTCAATTGTTGCACCTCTTCGTCCTCGTCGTCCATGATCTCGATGGGCTCGCCATCACCATGTCCGACCTCGGCAACATCCTTGACGACCAACTCCTTCACGCGATCCGCATAGCGCAGCGTGTTCAACGTGTGCTCGCAACTGCTCAAACCGGGCGATATCATGGCGATCATGCATGTCTTGCTCTTCTCTCCAATAAACGAGTCGCGCAGCACTTGGGTTAGCTTTGACACGCGAAACGGTAAATGTGCCGACTGTTTGCCCAACGCACGAATGCACTCCTTGAGCGCCAGCAGTGATTTATTGATTTCGGCACCCTCCATGCGTGTCTGACGATCGGCCGATGATGTGTCCACGCCACGCTCATTGCCCGCCAGATCAATGAACGAAAATTTGCCGTGTATTTTGCTGCTGCCCATAGGACGCAAAACAATTTGGAATACGGCATGCGAACGCGACGAATTTGAATTGGCCGATGTTTGGCCCGATGTTCGCGCCGCATTGCCGTGTTGTATAAGCTTCAGTACCTCCTCAACGCTGTCCACCACCTTCTCGGTGAGACCGACGACCTGCACCTGTTGCTTTCCATCCTCCAAAACGCGCAGCTTTTGCTTATCAGCTAGCAAATCAAAGACCTGCAAGACAATTTAATTAAAGATTCTGTTTTCTTTACGATCGAGATATATGGGCAATTTTAGGGCAAAACAATTTCTTTCAATTATGCATCTGTTGCGGTTTTCATTTATTTTTATATAATCTAAGATTTTTCTTTCACAAGACTTTATTTGACGTATTTTGGTTCTTAATTTACATGTCTGTTTATCAGAAATTTCAGTCACATTTTGGTTTTGGGTTTTAGTCCCTTGATTGCCCATATATACTATATAATATATGTATAATGCTATGCTAACCTTGCCGCTGTATATTTCAAAGAAACTAGCCGAAACGACCAAATTCAGCGAGCGATAGCGGGGTCCATTGAGCGTGACGAAGACATCCTTGGCGGCCATGGCATAAATTCCGTTTTTGCAATCCTGCACTTTGCCGTTGAATTCACCTCCCATCGTGTGCGTTTTTCCCGATCCTGTCTGTCCATAAGCAAAGCACGTCGCCATTCCTCCCTCAAAAATAGTCCTAACCAGCGGTTTAGCCGTGTATCTGAGATGTAGAAAATATTTGGAATTTTAGTACAATGTTAGATTATAATTATATTAGAATAAATAGTAAATAAAGTAGGAAGCTAAATTCATTTCTGGCTCCGTTTTTTCCTTCTTATCAAAGCTATTTAAAACTATGATCAGTTTGATACTGGGTTATAATGAGGTTGATGAAAATTTTGCTTTACAATTCCCAATTTTAATTACTATACATTTTATCAAAACGGCCACTACAAAAAAATAGTTGTTTTTAAAAGAATCGGCATAACTCGATACTCCCTTTTATATTTATATAATTTATATATTTATTTATTTAATGAATGCTTTATTGTATATACTATTTACAGGCTATTCATACACATATCTTTCTGCGGTCTATGGCTATTGGAAAATAAATATTCGCACACTCAGTTTGCTTATCAAAATTGATGATTAAATTTCACCGTTGCTTAAGAACGTGGCGCAGCAGTTTTAATGCCATTGACTCATGCGCAAAAAGCCGGAAGGAAGCCGAATTAGAAATGTGGGCCGAAAGGGGAGCAACAAGACGAAAAGTTACGTTTACCAGAACAGGCAGAAGCAGCCGAAAGTTCGTTAAAATGGTGAAGAGGGAGAAACGAAAAAGGTAGAGAGAAAAAGAGGAACGAAAATGACAAATGCTGCGACGTCGACGGCGCTGCCAGTGGCAACGACGGTTACTTTTTGAAATGAGCGCAAAAACAAAAAATAAACAAAAAAAAAAACGTTAATTTTCGAAGCGCCGAAGATTAAATGCCCTTATCAGTCGAGCTTGGTTACGATAAAAAGTTGTGCGAGCGACTAGTTACTGATCAAGCATATATATATAAATGAATAGGGTCCCATGTAGTGACTAAACTCTAATACCCTTCCGAAGGGTATACAAATTTGTTGTTAAACATCTTCGACGAAAAATCAAAGCTAAGTTCATCGAGGCGAACTCGAACGAAACGAGACGAAACACAAAGCGAACGAGCAGACACATGGACAGGCGGACGGACAAACAGATGGAGCAACTTTTACGTTTAGTCATACAAGAGCAACAACAACAGCGACAACTTGGCTATTTCGGGAGCGAACGCTTTGAGTTTGCGCGCCACTAAGCAAGTGTGTGTGCAAGTGTGCGTGTGTGTGTGTGTGTGTGTACGCGAGTGTGCGAGTGTTGTGTGTGAGTCAGTTGCTGTTGCTATTGAGCTGAACTTGTGCGCATTTCGTGTGTCGCCAACGCAACAGCAACAAAAAGAACGCACAGCTGTTTTAATTTACTAGCTGGTCGCGAGACAAGGACAGCCTCAGGATAAAGCGAAACGAGAATCATTTTGGCCTAAAGCGAAAATCTGCAATCCATATAGCTCATAAAGCTGCAAGCTGTTTAGGCTAATTTAGAAGCTAATTATTTATTTATGAGCTGCTTTTTAGCTCTTAAAATGATTTATTTATGCATGGAGAAAATGGTTCTAAATGATTGCAAATAACAATACATATAAACAAAAGATTTCTACAATTTTATATATTATATAAAGATAGAAAGTTACCTAAACCCATTGTATTTACTTTTTTTCATAAAAAATACGAATAAAAATAAAATGAATCTACCAATAGCTAACCTAATAAAATGTAATTGATTTGTATTATATACAATCATTTTATATAATAACTTGCCAGAATTAAAATTATCAAAGAAAGTTCTTTAAGCTTTTACTATAATAGAGCAATAAGGAATAGTATGGGCTGCAAACCCAAAAACAAAATATCGGTTCGGTTCACGGTTCAACTGTGGGTTCGGTTCAGCGCTTTCACTTTCTTTTATAAGAGCCATTGGTCTAACCGAACCGGTTCGGTTTGCAGCCCTGGTATATACCATGTCAAATTTATTCTATATATATACTCACTTGTATACCATTGCGTTATCGCATGTATCGTTGAATGCGTAATCGAAGCGAAATTTGTGATTCTCCAGGAATTTGGTTAGATCGACTTTGTTGCGCGGCTCATGGACCATGAGCATGTCCTTGCGCGGCACGGATATGACATCGATCTCCTTGCGGTTCAATTCCTTGCGACTCAGCGGACGCTTGCGCACACAAACGGTTATCTGATGATCATCGACCACTTGGCCATCCAGCAGGGGCACAAACTCGAGGGTATTTTGATATTCGCGTATCATTTGTGCGGTCTCCCAGTTGGGATTGCCTGGATCCTGATTCATTAAAGCCACCTTCTCCTCTTTGATTTCGGCCTGGCGTGCGCGACGCTTCTCGCGGTTCTCCTTGAGGCGTTCCACCTCCTTCAGTGCATGGGAACGGCGCGAGACGACGGCATTGGCGGTACTTGTTGAATTATTTGAATTGTTTGTTGTGTTTGTTGATGCTGCTCCTCCTGCTGCTGCCACCGTTGTTGCTGTTGAATTGGCACCGGCACCGCCGCGATCATTGTTCATATTGTTGCTATTGCTGGGCACCGCCGAGGCGATGCGTGTCTGTGCATTGCTATTAACCTGGGAGTGTATATAGCGCGGTCGCATCATGCCACTGGGTGCGGCGCCACCACTCGCCTGGATGCTGGTGCTATTGGCCGTGGACATGTTGCCAACGCTGTGGCTGTTGCCCAATTGTGGCGGTAAGCCGCTGTTCGTCTCGAGGATCTTGTTCAGCTGTGTGCCGGTCATGGTCATGCGTGCGGTCGAGCTGCCACCACCGCCGCTGCCCCCACCACCGCCTCCAGCGATTGCCGACTGTGTGGGGTTGCGTGAAAGATTCATCGGTCCCGTCGTTGCCTGTTTCTTCGGCTCGGGCGCCGTGTGCTGCATTTCGTTGCCATCGACCAGTGCCAGCTCCGGGTTCAGCGACAATATCGCCTCCAGCTCAACTTCCTTGCCCTTGGTCTCGCCGCGCTCATACCACTCGACGGTGATGCAGCGTGCCGACGGATTCAATTTGGATACAACGGCTCCATGGATCCGGCCATCGGTGCGTTTGATTTTAACGCTCTGGCCAATGCTGATCATGTCCATTGTAGTATTGGTTGCAACAGATATACTTGCTCAGGACGTATCCCTCAACTCCTTTCTATTGAGATGCGATTGCAGCGCCGATGTTCAGATCCAGATCCTGTATTATTCCGTTGTGTGTGTGTGCTTGGTACAAATACATATATATATATATATGGTATATATGATAGATATATACATATATATATTATATATGTATGCAATTGGCTTTACTATAGTGCCGTTAGCCCGTCTTTTTCACAAACTGGAGATTATACGAAATATATGAAATAAATAACAAATTAATAAATTTCCTCTTTTGTGCCCGTCGTCGCCAGTACGGTCGTACATCTGTCTGTAACTGAGGCGAATTGTCTAGTGAGCTGCTTGCTAGGTAAACCGACTTGACAGTGCACTCAACGCTTACTCACTTTTCATAAAAAAAATAAATAAAATGAAAAAAAAACAGAGTTTTGCTGCCTGGCTTTTTTTTTTTTGGCGTTTTTGATTTGGTTTCCAACAACAATAAACTCTTAAAATCAAATAACAACGTTTCGAATAGTCAGAACGAGACAGCAACACATCAAAAAGATGGCTGCGTTCGCCGAATGCCGCCTTGCTGCTGCTACGGAATGACGACGACTGCTTTGGCTTTGGCTTCTTCTATGTCGAGGTCGCAAAATAAACGGCGTCTCTCAGCGCGCTTTAGTAGTGTGAGTGCGTGTGTGTGCGTGCGTGAGTGTGCCTGAAATCCACACTAAATTCAAATGCCCAACTGCCGCTTTTTGCTATCGATAACACACAATACATATAAACACATGTACGTTATATATATAAATATTTATCTGCATATGTATGTTAATGTACGACGCGCCGCTAGGCTTTGCCCAATTTGTGATTTGTGCGCCGTTTTTGTGTTTTTGCATGCATTTCGAGCGGCGTTGTGCAACACTGTTCGCATATGCGGCACATAGCGACAGTGACACAAACTCAAACACACCACATACATGTGTTACATGCACACAAACACATGAAATATATATATATATATGTATATATATGTACGTTATATATATATAAACGTGTATATATGTATGCTTGCGCATATGCATATAAGGCGTGTGTAAGGTGCCAAAAATACACTAAAACAACCGCTAATCAATGCCAGCAAGCTTAACGTTGTTAATTACACACACAAACACATGTTACTGCACATTCGTATGTCTCGTTACGCTGTTGTTGCGGCCAGTTTTACGTCATGCAGTCTCCCACATAGAAAATACACATGCACATGCACACAACCAAAGACATTTTGGATTCGCAAGCATCAGGGCTTTCATGTACACACATACGCACACACACACACACATATCTAACATACGCGGAAATGTACAAAATTGTAATTTTGCAAACGACGACGGCGGCTGCTGCTGGACTTGCAGCCAATACAACGTGTAATTTACGCTCACCTCGACACACTCGCTGTTTCTTTCTTTTTTCAACTATTTAATAGCACATTCCATAAAATTACTAATTAGTTATTTTTTATTTTTTTTTATTTTTTTATATTTTTGGAATTAATCACAACTAGATATCACAAGAGCGTGTTCGAAATAAATTTACAAAGCGACCAGATGTCAACAACAGAATTTTAGTTCAGAGTTTGCTTCGCCATTGTTTTTTAATGCCAGCCAGCCAGTCGCTATTGTCTGTGTTTTACAGCACTGGCGCGCGCCGACCAACGCTACTGTCCGTTGACAACTATCATATATTTAAACATTTGTACAACACAAATTCTGCAAATTATTGGAGAAACTTCTTATGCTTAAAATAATTTATCATAGAGAAAAACGTTTATACGTACACACTAGTCTATGCAAATGTATGTTAAAGCGCAACAGCTGCTTATTGTGCAATTTAGTATGTTTTGGTATTTTTGTATGAGTGTTTTCTTTGACAAGTGCATTCCCGAGCAAATATCGATACACCGATAACACGAGCACTAAAACCCTGTGTACGTGTTTGTTTGTGGTGGTTGCAATAGATTTGTTTGTGCGTAGAAAGCGTAAAAATAATTGCAACGAAAAACGCAGAAAACGACAGGGCAACGGACGCTTGCAAGTTGCACACAGGATTTGGTAAGTTGCCGTTGCACATCACTAAATGTCATTCAACATCCAATTGACAATTGCTCGTTGACATCAAGCAGAAGCAGCATCAGCAGCAGAATGGACATCATGGACATACAGGCTGTCGAATCGAAGCTAAGTGACGTCACAGTGACACCGATACCACGCTCGCAGGTGCAAAACTTTTACAACTATCAGCAGCAGCGCGAGCAGCGCGAACAGCAGCCCCAAATACAGATATCCGCAATACACCATTCGCGCAGCGGCGCCAGCAGCGCTAGCAGCGGCGGCAACAGCAATACGGGCAACAACAACAATAACATGGGCGCCACCGATTATGCGACCACCAGCAACAGCAGCGGCAGCGGTGGCGGCGGTAAGCGGGACCGCAACAGCGCCCAGAGCAGCGCCGCAGCAACAGCAGCGGCTGCTGCTGCCGTTGCCGCATTGCAATATTCGCCACAATTTCTGCAGGCACAGCTGGCGCTGTTGCAGAAACAATCGAACACCACTGCCACAGCGTCAGCATCGTCAACAGCAGCAGTGGCTGCTGCAGCGGCAGCGGCAGCCCTATCGGCGCTGACCAATGGGCGCAACCTCTCGACCTCGGCCAGCAGCAGCAGCAACAGCAGCAATGGCAATGCAAATGCCGGCAACAGCAGCAGCAGCCTGATCAATGTCAACAGTTTGGGCATGAATCTGACGCAATCACAGCTTAAGTACCCGCCGCCATCGACCTCGCCGGTGGTTGTGACCACACAGACATCGGCCAATATAACAACGCCGCTGACCTCCACTGCCAATCTGCCAACAGCTGGCAGCCTGGCCGGCGGCAATGGGCTGAGCAAGTACGCCCAGCTGTTGGCCGTCATTGAGGAAATGGGCCGTGACATACGGCCAACATATACGGGCTCGCGCAGCTCCACGGAGCGCCTGAAGCGTGGCATTGTCCATGCGCGCATTCTGGTGCGCGAGTGCCTCATGGAAACGGAGCGTGCGGCACGCCAATGAGAGGAGGAGGAGTTCGATATGTCGGAGTTAACGTCACCAGATTAAGAAATACACCTACACTACACAACATAAGCACGCACTTGACAGTTGGGCATGGTGAAAAGGCAAAAAAACCAGAAAGAAACTAGCATTTAAGTGTGATCAAACTATTGGAATGAATCCAAGATTTATAGGAATGTCTATAGAACTTTAAACTATGTGAATTTTCGGATTTAAAATTTAAATTTTTATTGTAGTGTTTTGTTGTTTTTAGTTGGTTTTTAAACTGTTCCTATGTACACCACATTAACTATATATGTGGTCCTATATTTCTTTTATATTTTTGGTAACAACTGTATTCCAATGCTGATTTAAACAAGAATTTAAACAGTGTTCATACTACGATAATCCAATATTATATATTTATATCGTAGAAGTACAAAGTTTTCCTCTAAGCATGCATACATTTAAATATTTATTTTGAACATGCTTAAATGCTATTGCTTTCACTATGCCTGCATAAAGTAACGAGTAGCCGTAACGAGAGTTGGGCCAACGCAACTCGTTACTTAACCTACTCGTTAACTTTAACTAAATGTGCTTTCATTTATTTTGTAAGCACCTAATTTTAATATATATTATATATTATATATATATATCTTTATTAAACAATAGCAAATTGTATGAACTTATGTTTCTGTTCATTTTCTTTGTATTTTTCATTTTTAAAAACTGGCAATTTGTTGCCGCCGGACCATAGTTAAAAAATGTTTAGACTAGCTCAGGTTATACAAGATATATATAATATATATATGCATATATATTATAAACGAGTATGTATACAAATACGAAGTGTGCCAGAGACAGCTTCAAATTTTATACAATTAAACACCCATTATATATTCTTTATGTATAAGTCTAGGCTAAGTTACACCTGCTATGCGACGCATATAAGCGTATTTTGTGTGCATGTGTATGTGTTCCAAACATTGATGTTGTTCAGCTTTAAGTAGGACACTGCTCCCAAATACAATGTATACTATATATGTATGTATATATATATTATATATATATATGTATACCTAGATAACTCACAGGACAAATTGCACTGGGTTCTCAATTGTATAGAAAGCGAAACGGTTATTTTAGATAACTATACAAACACATATGTTTATATATATGTATAAAAGCATACATATATACACATATAACATATACATTTGTTATACAAAGGTCTAGTTTATCCACGATCAACATACCTTCAAACATACACACACACACACACACATATATATATATATATATATATATATATATATATATATATATATATATATATATATATATATATATATATATATATATATATACGTGGATGTGGTTAAGTTCAAGCGTGTATACCAAACCGAAAAATCGAATAAAGAGATACTTTGATTTTTATAAAGCATACAAAAAGTATTAAATATTTCCATTTACCTTAAATGAGCTTTTCGCACTGCACATGTTTTACACTTGAAGGCGTTTATTTCATTTCTATTGCTGGTTTGGGTTTTATGAAAATTCTTTTTAAATCCAATATTTTGCCTGTTTATTTTTATAATTTTTAACGTTTACGACACGGTTACAAATTTGAAATGACTGTTTTCCTAATATTTTAAAACAAATAAATGCAAAATCAATGCAGAGTGCTCTTTGTGAATTTAAAATACAAACTCGACAATTTTCAAAGCTCTGGCAATAAATGAAAAGCAGCTAGATTGTTTTTGTTATTGTTGTCTTTCATCTTGATAAAACTTGGCTTATATTCCTTTTTTTGACGTTGAAATTGGCCAAGATTCTATATTTTATTATGGGGTCGATAATTGAGTTCTTGTATAAACAACTTGTTTTCAATATGTATATCCTAACTAAGTTCCATAACGGTTAGCTCCTTTGACCTAAAATTTTGTATACGATAATTGTTTTTGATTTTGAGATCCTCGGCAAGCTCATCAATTGCAAGCAACAATTCATTCAACAATATATGAAAATTATCAGCAAACTATCCAACGGAACTATCGATCGAAAACCTAATTTTTGTAAAAAAAAAAAAGGGGTCGAATATCTTGAAGAACAAATTTTGGACCGATTTGTGTGAAAATTAAATGCTACCATTTCCTGATATTGATAATATTTTTCATATATATTAGGAGCATAGTGGCGCTCTCAATTGCTGATGTTGGTTCGGATATCTTGATAAACGTGAAATACCGGGTTTTAAAGGGTATCGTGGACGCCTAAATAACACTGGATTAATAAATAATATATTGCAATAATCTGTACATTTATTTATTCTTTGTTCTTAAGCAACTGATATTTATAACTTAAGGTCTTTCTCACACTCGAAAACGGGACAGCATTCGGGGAAAGGTTTGGTGACATCCCCGACTAGTTTGCAGGGCTTCAGGCTGCTCAAGGAAGGGCAACTACGAATGGATTTAGGCATTAAAATTAAGTAAAGTTAAACTTAAATGCAGTTAGCTGATTTTCCTTACGACTTTCCAGTCACAACGCCATTGGCTTGGCAGGTGTGCTGAACACAACGATCTGGTGGCTTATAGCTCGCACCGACCTTCAACGTTTGGCCGCTAAACTGGCAATCTGCTGATTTCAATCACATATATATATATATAGACTTTGGCAGGTAGAACCCATTACTTACCACCCAACACCAACAGCGAGTGTGCACCCAGTACCACAATACAAAGCACAATCGTCACCGGCTGCATTATAATTTTCAAAATCGCCTAAAGATCGTTCAATCAGAATTTATTATAAACTGAGTATTTTGTTTTAATGTTAAGCTACTATATAGCTAACTTCCAGATGTAGTGCCACGCTTATCAGATTCATTAGTTCAAGCTGACCTTTTCAAGCAGCGCACTGATTTCTCAGGTTACGCTTACGTGGGCTGCGGGATGCGGGGAGGGTCACTGGGGTATCAGTACGTTCGGGCTTGGGACGGATACTCGAACGAAAACTGTAAATAATTTAGCTTATACGAACCACCTGTTATCACCATTCTGGTTTCCATTTGCAGTGGCTTACGAGTATATATATAATAGATATGCCATGTCCTCCCTACCCATAGTCTAACTATAAATATTTATTTCATACAATTTGACACACTTAATTCTGATTTTCATGAATATTTACAGTTATTTATTCGAACAAGACATAAAAAGAACCATTTTAAGTCAAACTTATTTGTTTAAATAGAAAGCTCAACATAGGATCAATTTTTATTATTCAAAATAATGGCTGCAAACTCAGAAAAATTAATTTGGTTTGCAGCCTATTAACTGAAATTATATTGTAGAACTTAACAAATTTTCCAACATCAAAAATTATTCTACCCATAATTAACAAAAATTAAAATTAAATTCAACTTTGTGTTTTTTTTAGAAAACGTTCTCTCAAGTTCGAATTGCATAAAATATATATTTTTTCTTTTTATATACTTTTTTGTTAGTGCAGTTAATCTTGCCTTTATCCAGACAAGAGGATATTGGTTTTGTGTCCGGATGAACGCAAATTCTTCCGGCGCTATTGAAGATAGAGACTTGGAATTATGGATATATACTTGTAGCTTATCTGCTTCAGACAAAGTATTAAGATTTTTGTAGCACGCCCACTGGCACCTGAAATCGCAACTCGATAACGGGTGAATATTTGCCACAATATTAAAGTCGGAGTCACCAAATTCGCTACGTAGATTGCTATGTAAGCTCCCCCACAAATTGCGACCTTGATATCCCCGCCACGCCCACCAGAACGACCCACAGCACCTCTACCTTAAAAAATCAGCAATGGCTATATCTCCCACAGTTTTTGAACTAGGGGCTCCATATTTGAAATATGTGTTACCCCCAAACATCACAGAAAAAATGTTAATGTTTTTTATACTTATTATGCACTACAATCAAATGTGAATTTGCATTTCAAAATTTGGAAAAAAATTTTTTCGAAAATAAGTAAAGGGGGAGTACATGATATTTAATCAAAAAATGAATATATTAGTGTTTGGGTGACCTCCGCTTAAGATCGAGCCGAAAGATGTTAGCCACGCCCACCTCCGCTCCAACGAAGGATAAAAAATGTATATTTGTTCAAAATAACAATAATAACTACTGTGTAGTCTGGACGAGTATTACGCAGTTGGCTACATCCGACTGTAAAGTTCTTACTTGTTTTTATTTAGAAGTGATCTTTCTATTTATCCATTAGACATATTTAAATTCCAAATTCAATGTGTTTTTAATACTTTCAGTAACATTATATTTTAAATATTTGAATCAGTGTTGGTATACAGTAGTCTTAAAAGTTATATTACTTACACATATAGCCCATGCCCGCATACTTTTGTGAGGGAGAAACTAAATTTAAGGTAAGTGTTGGTTTAGTATATCATTTGGGGCACACGAGTGTGGGACAGCAATCCGGATAGGGCTCAGTGAAGTCGTTGGGCGTAAAGTAACAGCCATCAGCCAATTGGACGCGATCGCAGCTGTTGATAGGAAGTTCAGTTACGATTAGTTAGGAAGAGAAAAACGAGCCAAATTTCAGTACAGGCGTGATATCGTTTTGTTCTGAAGAGGTCAAGTGCATTTTGTTCTTGAATAGATTATTGTTTCAATTAGGGGCTCGAACCAATATTTTGCTTCATGGCTCGGTTCGTGTTGCAACAATATTTTTAAAAATAGTATGTATAACAAATGTTTGCACCAAACTATTGTTTTTACAAAATAATAGCTCGGAATTCAGGTTAAGCTTTGGCTGTTTTTTAATTCAAGGTTCAAAAATTTTAATTTGGCCACGAACCCGTTCGTCCATATAATAATTTGTATCTGATTCCAAAATTGATCGTTTATGATGTGTGTAAAAAAAAAGTGTAAAATGTTCTTAATTAAATGACTTAAGCGGAAAACTGTAGGTAAGTATAGTATGTAAAAGTTGAGGGATACAAAAGTTCTTCACATTTGTGATATATTTTCACTTGTGCAATTACTTACTGCTTGATCATGAGCACATAATCCTCCCGGCAATGGACTTTGGCGCAAAAATCGGCTTTATCTACCGGGAAGACGGTGTCATTACGAGGCACAGCCAGCTCCAGTTCCGCGTAGTAGCAGTGCTCGGCCAGCGCTAGATGATATATGCATAGATATAGTCGTTAAAGTTGGGCCTATATGATCTCCACTTACTTGGATGCTGCGTATTGCCGCGATACTGTGTGCTAAAGCCCAGCAGCGGAGCTGCCAGCATGAGGCACAATCCGATCACAGCCCAGCGAGTTTCGAGGTTCCATTTGCGCATCGTGAGTTCCAATTGAGCTGCTCAAATGACGGGGGCTTCAGCTTTATAAGGCAGCGGATGTGGCACAGAGAACTAAGTTATCAGCTCTTCAAAGTTAATTTGTCTGTTGTTCTCCGACTTTTGTTTGTTCCGTACACTTTTGTTCTATACTATATATATATAGACATATATATATGTATATATAGTATAGTTGTAGTACTCTCAGCGGGGCTTATTGAGTACTTGTGAGTGTTTGTTTTGCTTGCAAGGGGCTTCTGGCTTCGAGGGCAACAAATATTATCAATTTTGCGAATGAATTGGGTCTATCGAGCGGAAACCTTTTGATTTCGTGTGCGATTTTCCTTATCAATTTGATCATCAAATTTCGTATTCTTATTTCAATTCATTCATTATTATATAGCATCGCGTCTAATATTTACTTGAATTACCTGTATTCCCATATCTATTTCTTCTTATTTCTATACACATATGTTATATATAGTATATGAATCCCGTTTCATATATCTCCCTAAATAGATTTTCTTAATATTTCTATACTAATTTCTAGTTCTATTTGTGTATATATACAAAATTAGCTATTGCCATATATAATCCATTTGTATGTACCTTATACCTTCTTCTTTAATTTTTGACCTACATCAGTACCTATAAAATATATGAGATACAAAGGTATTGCCATTTATATTTCACTTTTTTTATATGTATATACATATCATCAAATATTTTCCTATATATATCTATTCTATTATATTGTATTGTATTGTACCCAACAAATATTCCTATAACTATTTTTTTATTTTATTTTCAAAATTATATCAATATCAAATAAATTGTATATTTACAGATAGAAATAGCTATTTCTATACTTATTCTATTTTTATTTTTAATATAGAACATTCTAAACGTTTTTAATGCCTTTTTTGATAGAGCATAAAATATTCGCTTAGTTTGTTTCCCATCAAATTTGTTCGTTAATAAACTTCACAAACAAATATTAGTTACAAACTCACGCTACCCATACTATATAATTATATTGTTCAGGTGATAAATGATGATTAATCATACAATACTTTAAGCAGGTTTATTTCTCCTTCGACCTGTTATTACGGACCGCTTTCCCATTGTTTTTCGTTTCTCTCGATTTCGAGTAATTCCCACAGGCCTGAACTACCGATTCACTTGACCTTATACCCCATACCCTCTAAGTAGAGTACTCTATATAGATATATATATATCTATATTTATGAGATAAGCCGAGCCCTAGCTCCAATTAGGTAAACAAAAAATTAGAATTAGTTTCAAAAAATAATTATTTCGTCATTTTTTTATTCAAGATTTTAATCTAGGGAAAAAATCGATTCTTAAGAATCCGGTTATAGGCGAGCATGTTCAGATAACCTCATCTTAAGTTACTTCAATTGATTTTGAAAACAGGGCTAAATGTAGAGATAATGCAATTGCAGTCAAACCCCGCGTAATGCGCATTCACACATGTAAATCCCACACAAATTAACTTGCCGAAAAAAAATAAACTAAATCTATATTTACAAAAGGCTGATAAAATTTGCAAAGCTGCAACCTTGCCTCAGGTTTATGAACTGGGTCAGCGGCAGTGTTGGCATTTTAGCCTTTTTTGCATTTTATTTGGCTGTAAAATGCAACTTGCTTGATACTGGGAAATAAAGAGTTTTGGGTGCCAGAAGTGGGCGTGTCAAAAACTTCTTTTCATCCCTTATTCAGACGAACGTACAAAACATTATACCCTTTACGCCATTGGGAACAGTGTACAATTAATAAAACCTAAACCCTTTTTTCAAACTCCTTTTAGCATGGTATGTGGAAATCTCTTACCTTAAGAGCTAAAATCTTCACTTTATGAAATTTTTGGTAACTTTAAAATTTCGCCAATATAAACACTTTTTGATTCCCATAAGAACGTTTTAAAAAGAAACCAAATTTATTTTTATAAATATTTTGTACTTAATTCAAACATTGACGATCGATTAAATGAAACAAAGTTAAGTTAAGAGGAATGAAAACAATACGAATTCCATTTAGCTAGAATTTTTCATTTCCTCGGAGTGTGCAAAATGTATAAACAGGGTAACTGCCAGTTGAACACACTCTAGAGAGCATGCCAACTTGCATGTTTATGTCCAGCATTAACGGTTATTTTTGCTTTTTATTTTATTTTTTGCTTTCGTCGCTGTTTTTCGCCCCCGCTCAAATGGACTCTCGCTTTCAGGGCTGGCAGCTGGGTCTGTGCACGGACTTAATTAATTCAAACTAGATCTAAAAAGCTGAAACCGAAACTGAGGCACAGCGCACATGTCCCATATACAGCGACAGATACAGATACATTTACGGTTACAGATACAGATGCACACACACATGCAGCTACAGTGAACTACAAACGCGCTCTTTATTATTAATTTTATATAAAAGCAACAACAATTAATTGTAATCGACTCAGTCGCACGTTCGATGCTCGAGCTAAAAGTTGCACTCACCAGGAATATTGTTTTGTACTTTTTTTTTTTTGGCTTTAATAACATAATGATTGTGCCCATAAGATCTGGAGTCGGCTATGGTTTTGGAGTGCCCATGCTGCTGTTGCTGGCGCTGCTCTGTGCCGGCGCCGCTGCGGATCTTGGCTATCGCGCCAATGCCATACATCCAGGTGAGCTAGATGGAGAGAGAGAGAGAGAGAGAGAGATATCTAATGCTCTGTCTGTGTAGATTATCCTGGGCAGTGTTACTTTGAGGAATTGAAGCAGCCAATACCCAAGAATCAGTCGTACAAGCCCATCAATCGCGAGGGACACTGCAAGACCTTCTTCTGTCGCCCGGACTATGTCCTTGAGATTGGCTAGTAAGTTGTTGTTATTATTATTACAATTATTATAATAATAATTGTATCTTGTCATACTTCATTTACTTATATATACTTATTATTTGTCTGTCTGTTTAAAATTTCGAAACCTCCCTCTTTTTGTCGCAGGCCGAAGTTGGCCGCTTTAGATCATATATTTGTCACACGAACTATTCGTAACAAATTCGGGTTTTAAGAGAAAAACCATTATTCTTTCTTAAAGTAGATTTTAAATTCAGCAATACAATATATTTAAAATTGAAATTGAATTTATGTAACGGTAAGTGGCTGAATATATATGCCATATATTAACAAGGGCACTTCATCTTCAATGCCTTGATTTTTAGAAATTTGTTTCTTTTTGATTTGAGTATAAAAATACATCAATTATGCGCTGAATGTATCTTGAAGGTATATTTTATTTATTAAAATCCGTATACATATATTAATATCTTGCATTGTTTTATTTTTGTTTATTATTTTTCATTCATATACTCTATCCTTTATTTTTATAGCTGCGGTCGCCACAATTTGGTACCCACAAAAAACTGTAAAATTGATTCCGATATGAGTCGCATATTTCCCCAATGTTGTCCCAAGCTGGTCTGTCAGGAGCCGGAATCCAATGATATTTAGTCTTTAATTGAATATATCTATATATATATTATTCCTATACACTTCACATTATTCCTATGTATTACTTGTAATAAACGTTATTTTCTTAATGTTCGTAAAACAGCTGTTGCTTTATTGTGTTCACAAAACCTGGAAAACAATAGTTATATTTATAGTAACATAAATATACGTATTTATACATTCAATTATAATTTAAAGAACAAAGATATAGGAAACTAACCTCATTGTTGTGCCAGATTGGTGACAATTTAAACACTTTCAATACTCTTTCCGATAGATCCAATTTTATTTTAACATTATCATATGATAGACATTTTCACGACTCTGTGATTTCATTCATTATATAGATTAATAGTAAAATAAAATGAAGAAATTGTTTTATAACGATTGATATTTAAACATAAGATTATTATTATTTAATTTATATTTGTTTTAGTATAAGAATCAGTATTAGTATTTCTAAGCCCTTAGATGTGTAGCTTTATATTTAACTTAAGCGATTTCCATAAAATCGTAAAATACATAGATATTTAGAAATCCGTTAGATGATTATAATTTGCGAAAATTGACATCTTTTAATAATTTGTTCATGCAAAAACAAATAAAAAAAATAATATAGTTGCATAATAACTATAATTATAGAATATAATTCTAAAAACAACATTTATTCTCTTTCAGTTGAATAACTTCCATAGGCAGCATAAAAACAATATCTTCGCTGTTTAAAAATACAAGCAGAAAAAATAGAGCACATTAAAAATTTCCCATTTCATAATTGTTCTATAACAAACACGAAATGCAAATATGTACTTATACTGAATACCAAGGAATGAAAAACACAGGTTTTTTATTCATCAATCTTTTTTAAAATTAACTGCTCTATGACCATAAGCAATTCGTATAACATTTGAGATACTCACTCAGAAATTCAGTTAGTACTGGTATATTACAACTTTTAGCATGGTTGCAAGCCCGAAAAAAACAAAATGTCGCTAGGGCAGTTCAAGGTTCGAACCTATTTCCCCTTTAAGTTTGTTTGAGGGCCTCCTATTTTACATATTTCCATATTTAATAATACTTTTAAGCTGAAATATTTTTCGGTTGATTATTATTTTTTTTTGGGGCAACTGGCCTAATTTATAATTTGATGACAATAAAGATGTGTAATCCGGAATTCCGGATTCGAACCGGATCGGCTTAAAGTTGATTCGCAGTCTAGGTTCTTGGATTGTTAAAGAAACTACGTGTTGTATGAGTATATTGCTGAACAAAAAATTAAGAAATTTTGATGCAATTAACTCAATCAGAGCCTGTTGTGGGCACAGGCCGCCGCCTGTGGGGGAAGGGTTAGTAAGCAATTAAGCAATTAAAATGCGAATTGTGGCGCACACACAGCCTTAAACTGACTGCAAAGTGATTGCACTACGTTGTGTAAAATATTTCCAGAAATTACAAATTTTGTAGCGCACATAACACAGTCGAGATAAACGAATGAGAGCTGCTTCAAAATTGTTATACGCAATGCCCATTGAAAATGGTTAAAATGGGGTCTATCCGTTAGGTGCTAATTAATGACCTTAAGGTAAATGTATTTTTGATCAGGATGACAAACTAAGTTGATCTTGCACATTGGTTTTGCCATCTAAAGAAGCTAGACACTTTAAATTTCGCGGAAGTTTTTTTCGATAAATGATTTAACTTCTAAAAAAAGATAAATATCGACTTAAGGCCTAGGGTTTTTGTACCTATCTCTGAGTTTATGAGTCAGCTACAATAAATTTGGTATGTGGGTTTTTGTATGGTGTACACAGATCAACCATATATCATATATATTTTTTAACAACAGGTGTCTTGTTTTTCTGTACTACCATCTTTAAGCTTTTTAAATTTGAAACCAATTTTTTGGTGTTTAAAGATATATGTATATAACTGGGGTATCTGCCAGTCCGTCATGCTCAACAAGAGCACTTAGTTTGTTTTGCAAATTAGAATTGTAAATTCGCGCAAATGTAGGTAGAGATGGTAGCAGTAATAGGTATAAATAGCAAACTGGTTGAGCCAAGGGGTTTCAGTCGATCCAAACAATTCCCCAAAGATGCGCAACAACTCGACAGCGCTGGCGATGATGATGCTGCTGCAGCTGCTGTTAATGATGATTGGCAGCGGTGAGGGCGGTGAGTAGGCGGCGGTGGATATACCCTAGAAGTACCTTTGATAAGCTCACGTTACGCGTTTTGTCCTATCCGCAACAGCAAGCGAGCCTGTTTGCACCTATCGCAATTCCGAGGATGAGACCATATTTCTCAAGTATTTGCCGCTGCTAAAGAAGGGCCAGGATTATGTGGATTTTGGCCAGGAGGGCAAATGCCTGAAGCGTGCCATCTGCACGGATACGTTCAAGACCATTGTTGAGGAGTAAGTACGGGCTCTGGGCTCACGTATATAGTCTTCATATATAGCTAACTACATCAATCTCTCGACAGATGCGACGAGCAGAAAATCACCTGCCTGAACAAGCAGCGCTTTACGGGCGTCTTTCCCGCCTGCTGTATCAAGTGCACCTAGAGGGTACCCGAAGTAAATACACTGGGCGAAAAAAGTTATACTAAATTCAAGTATGAAACGTATATAGAATTTATAACGTTCAAGAACATTTCGTTTTGACTTTCTTAATGAGTATGAAACATTCTTTAAATTCAATTTAATCGTTTATATTACAAAAAAAAAAACCAAGTTTTAAATTAAGTACAAAATACTTATTACAAACATTTGCATACTTGAAATTAGCATAAGACCTTCACAATAGAAGTACAACATTTCAACACTCTGTTTAAGTATATAAATTGGAAAACGCGAAATTTCTTAAAATTGCAATTTTCACTCTCAGCTTAAGTAATTTTCACCTTGACTGGATATTGGCGTTTTTTTTTTTTTTTGCTTTTTGTACTTGATTTGAGTGCTAAATTCTTTTTTCCGAGTGTTTATGCTATACAATACACAGCTATTAATATAAAACTTAGAGCATAGTAAACAGAAAAAAATAATAATAATAACAAACTTCTTGATATACCATTTTTGTTCTTCAGGTTTTCATTTTTATTTGTCTTAGCTATTTATTTTTCCATTTAATCGCAATAATGGTTTGTTTTCATTTGTGTGTTTTTAGTGTTCTGTTGTTGCTAAAAATGTTGGCTTAGAGTTTAAGTATGACGATTAATCTAAACCAGATATCGCTGGAAAGGTGTCGCTGGGGCTCCCATTGACGGCTGCTTAATTCTCTGAACTAATTCTTGTTTTTTCAGATTTTTAAATTTTCTTTTCTTTTTTTTTTAGTGGCGAACTTATCTTCATGCCTGAGAAAATTGAAAACAAAAAAAAAAAAAATACCAAAACAAATCAATCACACAATATGATAAAAATGATTGGGGTCTGCTGCTCTCGTCTTTCGCCCTCGCTTCTCTTTCTCGCTATGTGAGGGTGTATGTGGCTGTGTTTGTAGTTATGTTGTGTCTGTCTGTCTCTGTCTGTGTGTGTGTGTGTGTGTGTGTGTGTCTGTGTGTGTGCGTGTGTGTGTGTCTGTGTCTGTGTGTGGTGCTACTGCTTAAATTTATCCTGGCGCCGCTGCATTTACCTCGATTAACTAGCTGATGTTGTTACTATTTGTGGATCTTCTGTTGTTGAATGTTGTTGTGTCAACAGGTTGGTGTGTCCTGGTTTACAAGCTTCATTTATTTTATTTTATTTTAGTTATTATTATTGTAAGCTAATGCTTATAGATCCTCATCTTCATCGGGCAAGGCGGTCGCCTGTGCCTCCTGCAAATCACGCTCGATTTGTAGCTGCCAGTCTTTATCCATCTTAACCTCTGGTGGCAGCAGCGCCGGCATTGCCACAAACTCTAGATTTGGGTCGCCGACCAGCTTGCGGGCGAGCCAAAGAAACGGTTTCTCGAAGTTGTAATTCGACTTTGCAGAGATATCGTAGTACTAGATGGGAGCAAAAAGATAAAAAGAGTATTAGAGTATTATCAAAAGGAATATTTTTAAATGATAACTGCCGATCTCTGTCCCACCAACAAGCGATTTCGTTTATCGGTGAATTTCTTAATAATATTTGTCTTCGGTATGCAGAAGATTAAATACCATAGCAGATGTGCCAAAAGTGTAGTAAGATAGCTTTGCATATATATGCAGACCGAGTCGGCTGTTGATACTGATCAGGAATATCAGAAACGCCTTCTGACAAAAGACAACAAGTAGGGACTGCTCTAACTAGGAACTGATTTAAATTTAAATATGTAAATACAGCAAAATAAACGTATATAGTTAGCACAAAGTTTTGTTTACTTGTTAGCTCTCTATATACATAGAAGTTTTGCCCAATAATAGTTTGTTCTTTGTGGATCATAATCAGTATTTTTTGAGCCATATAAAAATAATGATTATAGCCTGAAATTTAATAACACCAAATTAATCATTACCAAATAACTTTTATAATAAATATTCTGATTACGGTCCCTAGTTGTTTTACACCTTTTTCTATGATTTATGACTTAAAACCCATAAAATGTTTACAATATCAAACACATTTTTACAGTCTATCTCTCTCTTTTACGCGCTCTATCACCTTGCTGTCTCTATTTCTCTCGCTCCCTCTTTCTTTTGATTTACTTTTTGGTTTTGCCGTCTAAATGAAATGTTGATGCACTCACCTGCAAATTTTTCTTTCGGTGGAACACAATGCTTTTGGCCTTGACCTTGCGATCCTTGATATCAACTTTGTTGCCACAGAGCACAATAGGTATATTCTCGCAGACGCGGACCAAATCTCGATGCCAGTTGGGCACATTCTTGTAGGTGACGCGCGATGTTACATCGAACATAATGACAGCACACTGGCCCTGAATGTAATAGCCGTCGCGTAAGCCGCCAAATTTCTCTTGGCCAGCTGTATCCCAGACATTAAAACGGATGGCGCCCCGATTGGTGTGGAATATCAATGGATGCACCTCAACGCCGAGTGTGGCAACATATTTCTTCTCAAACTCTCCGGTCATGTGGCGTTTGACGAATGTTGTCTTTCCAGTGCCGCCATCGCCGACCAGAACGCACTTGAATGTGGGCATATCCTGTCCTTCCTGAGTCATTGTTGCTGTTGGTATTCTTGTTGTTTTCTTAGTGTTCTTTACAAGTTACAGTTCACACGGTCCTCCAATGCTGCTGCTGCTGCTGGCTGGTGCTGTTTAAACAAAAAAAATGCGTTTTGGTCAATTACAATTTTTGTTCAACTTTGCGTACAAATTTATGTTGATTTTACGCTTGGAGGCTGATGTTGAGCGTGCGACGAGCGCGATGCGAATGCGAACAACAAAGGCTGCGCCCGAGCAACGAAAGGTAAAGGTCAAAGCGGAATCGGTAATGCCAAAGGCGGCTGCAAAGCGCGCCAAAGGACAACAACAGCTGTTCTCAGTTCCGCTGAAAGAGCGAGAGAAAGGGAGAAAGAGAGACACAACAACTGCAAGAGAGCGGCCACAGGGCAACACATAAATGCAGCTGCTGTCGCTGTGTGTCCGTGTTTCTGTGTGCAGGCAGGTAACATGCGACGATGCCGTGAGAGGATGCTGACATACCGTTGTTGTAGCAGTTTATGTAAGCGCAATTGTGGAATGATACTTGCAAATTATTGTCACAATTGTAACCCGAATATTTTGTTTTGATATGTTGTATGTTATGGATTAATAATAATTTTTTCTTGTGTTCTTTTCTACACCAAATTGTCAGCTATTGATTTGAGGAATGTCACACGAAAAAAGCTAACTTTGTTTTCACTGTCAACGTGATTACAGTTCAAAATTATAAGAAAATAAAAAATTTAATGAAAAAAAAAAAAGTAATTACGAATTTTTTTTTTAATAATAGAAATTAAAAAAAAAAAAAGAAGAAAGTGTCATTCCAGCAAGAAATGTTTGCCCATATTTTTGAAATGCAATGGAACTGATGAATCAGCACTTGCGTACGCACACACACAAACATGAACAGCTTAGGTATACATGCACATATACAGCCACATGCGTATATACGCGCACACGCGAAACAGAAACATAAAAGCAACAAGCCTGCAAGTGTGAGCGAGCGAGCAAGCGTGTAGCTGCAGCAGACGCAACCAAAGCGCGCCAAAAAATGTAAGCTAAGAAAACAAGGAAGAGGCCAAGTGCAATTCACATGAAAAAAGACGCATTGCAAATGCAAATGTGAATGCAAATTGTCTTATTAATAAACACATTGAACTAACAAATGCTGCGTGTACACACACACAACCAAGCACAGTCAATTGCCGACATACACACAGACAAACATGCCCAGACGCCAATACACGCGCCAGTTGCAAACATGACGCAAATTTTCTCCGCTTCATGTTTAACCTCACAAATTTGTTGAGTGGCCGTTTGTGTGTGCAGATTTTTTACATTTCCAAATTATAAATTCTGCTAAAGCCTGATTATTTGTTAGCTTTTAATGGACACACGCAGGATTATACATGTTTAAGCTGGCATTGCCCATATATCTTTAATTTCCCGCAAACACGCGGCGGTAGCAGCACCACCACGTCGTGCGACGCCGGCCCCAGTTGGACCTCTAAATGCGAAAACAACAATAGTTGTGATTAGCCATAAGACGAGCACATTTGCTAGACTACGCATATATATTGTAAATATATATTTACATATATACATACGCGTGTAATATACACAATTGCAATTGCAATGCAAATTGAAATTTACACCACTTGAAGCGTCATCAGACAGACCCCGAGACCACCCACCGTTAAATGCATGGGGACGCCTTCATCATCAGTACCACAATTCACAGCAATTCGTATTTGTATTGTAATTTGGCTTTACTTACGTTCTGGCGTTTTCTTTTTGTTTCAGCAATTGGCAACTCGCACACACAGACGTAATGTTTCTTTCAACAGCACGGACACAAAAATGACGAGTGTATTGCAACTCTTATCGAGTGGAATTTCGCAGCAACCTTACTGCCATCATGATCCTGTTATGGTACATGCTCAGTAGGGTTGCCAAAAAAAAAACATCGATTGCTAATTCTTCCAATTTATTAATTAGAAGCCTAAAAAACCGAAATTAATCGGGGTTTGGTTTGTTTTTACTTACTATTTTATGATTATTCTGTTTTTAGCCGCTGAGCTTAAAAATTTTAAACCGTATATTAAATATAGGCAAATTAATGTTGTCGATAAGCACGTTTACCAAAAGTTGTGCCGCATCGATACACTGACGATAAACATTTATTTGTTGTTGACTATCGCCAAGGGCTACGATATGACCCTATGCGATACATGCACTATCGATAGGAGCCATAAATATCATATTTTCGATTCAATGCATATTGTTGTGACGCACCCTGTATTTAAGAGCGCTAAAAATATTACATTATGACAGCAGTTTTGAAATTTAACATAAATGTAACTGTTAAATAAACGGTATAGTTTATATTTACTATGAATGATTCATATTAAGATTCTGTGAATATAAAAACGTAATTGTGTTTGTGCCGATATATCTATATAAAGGACCTTACGGTCTAAATATGTATTAGATGCCTCCGATTGGCGATGGGCACGGTTTTGGAAAAACTCAGTTTTTGAAACATCACAACATTCAGAAATATCGATATAATATTTGGAAGGATGATTTAAGGTTGTTTCCAGAGTGCTGTTATCGATACAACTAACTTAACCACATCGCAAGTAACTGATACATCGTTGTTTCGCTTTTTATTTGTTAACATCACTATATAGTACGGTTTATCCAAAATAATCAATACGATTATTGTCAATTAAAGTCAACATTAAATACAAAGATGTCGACACGTCGCCAGGCAATTACATTATATCGGAATCTGTTGCGTGAATCCGAGAAGCTGCCTTCCTACAACTTCAGGTGCGTGTGTATTGTGAAATAGCATAACATAATAGCGAAATGTAACATTTCTCTTCTCTTTTTGGGATAGAATGTATGCGCTTCGGAAGATACGCGACACATTCCGTGCCAATAGGCTGATCAATGATTTTAAGGAAATCGATCGGCAGGTGGCAAATGCCAAACAAAGTCTGGAATTGATACGACGACAGGTGAGAGCGAGTGCCGGGTCATTAAATTGGAAAACAGCTGTACATGTACATACATACATACGCACATATTTAATATGACCAATTGGCTAATTGTTATCGGCGTGCAGCCCGTCACTTTTGACGACAACCTTGATAACGATAACAACAGTCTCTTTAATATTGCCACCCTCGCACTTGCAGGTAATTATCGGTCATCTCTATACAACGGACAAGCTGGTTATCGAGCAGAAAAAGACGCTGCGGCCATCGGACGATTGAAAATGTGCATCACTAGCATCCACTCAAAACACACACATATACACACACACGCCCATTCACACAGGCATACACATACACAAGGACAATAGCCGCGCGGGCGGCATAAAACTCGTTAAATTTGAATGTTGATTTTTGCTGTTCCTGTTGTGTTAATGTTACTTGCCGCCAAAAAAGAAAAACACCAAATCAAAACAATCGCTGCAGATTGGAGATTGTAGAAAAAATAACACCAGTTTAATAATATATATATATTAATTACAATGAAATTTTACGAGCGTTTATACATATATATGAACATATTGTATTTTTAAGTACTGCCCTAAAGTACTGGAAAAAAAAAAACAATTGAAAAAATAGAATAGAAATACACTAAGAGGCCAGCCTATTAATTTTAAGAGTATACAAACTGTATGTATATATGCGTGGAATGTGTGCGTCTATGCCTGGTATGTGCTGGCCGCGACATTGCCGCCGGTGCCCGTCCAGTTGGTGTGATGGAATTCGCCCTCCTTGCCGATCAGCTCGTAGGTGTGTGCACCAAAATAATCGCGCTGTGCCTGCAACAGATTCGCCGGCAGTTTGGCCGTGCGATAGCCGTCATAGAAACTGAGCGCCGTCGATAGCGCTGGAACGGGTATGCCCCAGAGGAAGGCATTGGCCACCACCTGACGCCACGACGCCTGGCCGTGCTCAATGGCACTCTTGAAGAAACCGTCGATCAACAGATTCGACAGCTGTGGCTGGCGCGTGTACGCATCCTTGATGTTGCCCAGAAAGACGCTGCGTATGATGCACCCGCCGCGCCACATTAACGCAATGCCGCCATAGTTCAAGTTCCAGTTATTCTCCCTGGCCGCCTCGCGCATCAGCATAAAGCCCTGCGCATAGCTGACAATCTTGGCGCAGTAGAGCGCATACTTTAGGCTGTTCAGGTACTTGTTCAGATCCGGCACAGAGGGCTTGCAGCCGGGGCCCCGCAGCAGGCCGCTCGCGCGCACGCGCTCATCCTTCAGCGCGGATAGGCAGCGCGAGAAGACCGCCTCGCCGATGAGCGTGACGGGCACGCCGTATTGCAGTGCCGCAATCGCCGTCCACTTGCCGGTGCCCTTCTGGCCTGCAGTGTCGCGTATGCGCTCCAGCAGATAGCCGCCGTTGTCCTTGTACTTGAGTATGTCGCGCGTTATCTCGATGAGGAACGAGTCCAGTTCGGAGCTATTCCATTGGCCGAACGCCTCGGCCATTTGCGGCGCACTGAGTCCCAGGCTCTGCATAATGTGGTACGCCTCACAGATCAGCTGCATGTCGCCGTACTCGATTCCGTTGTGCACCATTTTGACAAAGTGACCGGCGCCACTGTCGCCCACCCACTCGCAGCACGGCTCGCCGTCGGCCTTTGCGCAAATGGCTTGGAAAATGGGCTTGATCAGTGGCCAGGCGGCCTCATGTCCGCCCGGCATCAGCGACGGGCCATGCCGCGCCCCCTCCTCGCCGCCACTGACACCGGAGCCCACATAGAGCAGACCCAGCTTGTTGAGCTCATCGCAGCGACGCGTTGTATCCTGATATTCAGAGTTGCCACCATCGATGATGACGTCGCCCGGCTCTAGCAGCGGCACCAGTTGCCCTATAAAGTCATCCACTGCGCTGCCAGCTGTGTGCATAGAGAGGGAGGGAGGAGCGATTAGACAAGGTCAAGAGCGTTATTGTTCTCCCTGCTCGTTTTGAAAGTCAATGCTAGAGATGGGCGCGTGCTCAAAGGCCAGCATGCTGAGCGCGCGGTGCGCATGCAATTTACAATTGTTAGCAAAATGCGAAAAGGTCATTTTTGTACAGTGAACACATTCTAAAAAGTATTGATTTGTTTTTTCTTGATTAGTGTCAACGGCTTGTATATACTTGCAAATATATAATGTCTAATATAGCGCCAGAGACACAAGAGGCCAAAAAATTAATTTCTATACGAAAAACATGTATTTTTCCATACATTTGAGCCAAAATTGGCAATATATGAAATACTTTTTTGTTTGTTAAGATATACGAACCAAACTTGTGCATTTGCGGGCATTCCTAAGCTTTTAACATAGGAGCCAAACATCACACCAAACGACAATATAACGTTTTTTAATAAACAGCTTTAGCGTGGAAGTAAAGTTAAATTAAGGTATATATCGAACATTTTTTTATATGTCTGCAAGAGCATTTAATCTTCGGTTTTCGCGTTTTTTGTATTTTACTTGAAGCTGCGCGAAAGTATTAAAGTTGACCTTGAACTAAGGTCGGCCCAAAGTCGCCAGTTTCTGCGCTTTAGAGCGATAATAACGCAATTCTGATAGCATGTGATAGCCTGATGGCAGGCCATTATCGCTGCCACAGATCTTGACCCAAGTGGCAAGTACCTGTTGACTTGTGTTTGTCATACGAAGTAAATGACCTATATTGAATGTCACTGCTTTTGGATGGTGTGTGTGTGCTTGTATAGCCATAAAGCGGCACACAATTCAAGGCTGATAGAAGCTTTCGTGCTCGCCCGTTCTTCACGTTAAGATGTGTATCGAGCTTAAGCGATAACTACCTAAATAGCCAGTAACAATCGATAGCGTGCACATCGTAGTGTGGGTAAACAAAAACAAATTCGTTCTCTCTCGCGCTCTCGCACTCGGATGCTCTCTCAGCACCAGCAACAACGAAACGCTATGCAATTTTCGTGTGCATGACTTTGCTTTGACTTCCACACACGCAAGCACACACACATACACACACACATACACAAATGCCGCGATCACTTCACGCCACTCACTCCACAATATTACATACAGCAACAACAACAACTTACCCTTGACGAGCAGCATTACTTTGCGCGGCGTTTTCAGCTTGTCGACCATGTCCTCCAGCGATTTGGCGCCAATCACTTTGGTGCCTTTGGCCTCGTTGTCTAGAAAGTCTTGAACCTTCGAGACGGTGCGATTGAAAGCGCAGACCACAAAGCCCTTCTCGTCCATGTTCAGTATGAGATTTTGGCCCATTACGGCCAAGCCAATGAGTGCAATATCAGCTTTGCTGCATATACAAAAAATTATTAACAAAAGAGAACACGTACACAAAAATAAAATTAACACCGTGTATGTTCAAAAAAAATTAAAAGCTGGTAAATTATTTTTAAAATTTGCTTACCCGCTCATATTTGTAATTTTTGTTTTTGTTTCGATCTGCTTAAAAAACACCGAATGAGTTGTAAATTTTACGCGGAAACTTGTTCTCTTTCTCGCTTTTATCAAGTTCACAGCGCTGCCGCGTTCTGGCTGGTTCTGTTTGCCGACTGAAACTGAGGAGCGTTTGGCAAAGCAAAAACGAGAAATGCCAAAAATGCCGAAAAGCTTTGCATTAGACATGAACACGTCTCGTGCTTTCAGCGTGTCACGCAAACCCAGGGCTGGGCATGTCAAGCCACAACACAAATATGCGAATTTATAGTTTGTAAACAAGAATTTTTAATTACAATTTACGTTTACAACTTTAAAGCAAAACACGTCAAAACTTTGATTACGAACGCCATTTGACGTGCCCAATATAATAATTTTAAACGGGTGCTTATTTCACATATAAAAATGTTTTTCTTTTTCGTAAACACATATATGTGTATTGGGCAAAAAAATATTGTTTTGTGTGTTTCAGCACAAAAAAATGTGCTATGAATTTTTTATTATAAAACTAACTAATAAACGAGAATATAATAAATAGCACTGGCTTAAAAAGTACATTAACATGAAATGTGAAGCTAAATTTCTAGATATTCAGATCAAGCAAAGTTTGTATTAAAAATACGTTTGTGGCTTTCAAATGTTAAAAGTTAGTTTTCTCAAATTTGCAAAGAAATGTCTTGGATTTGTTGCATGATCAGATGAGATCGTGGCCATGCATATTTGCGCTCACCTCGAACAACTCAAAGCGGCACTAATAAATTAAGCAGGCAAAAAAAAAAACATTTGACTGCAGCTTGAGCCGCCCTCTTTTCTAGTATAGGGCGTGTCGATAACGCCGCATGATATCGATAGGCGATTTATGCAAACTATAAATGCGATAAATACATAAAGAAACAAATGCACTTTTATTTTAAGCTTTTACACTTTGTCAGTATTTGTAATTAATAATTATAAAAAAAAAATCAAGTAAGTCGAGGGGACTCAACTAGTACATACCCTGAACCCTTTTTTTATAAAATGCAAATGTATGTATGCACAAATTTTGACCTCTTTGATAACTTCTATGTTTCTTAACGGATTATAATGAAACTTTTTGCAATAGATTATTTATTTAATAGTTGCGCATACTCAAACATTGATGTCAACCAAAATTTCTCTAGCTCCTATAATATACAAAATAAGCTTTACAAAGCTTTACGAAATTTGTTTTATATTTTGATCGACTTTAGGAAAACGGAGTGAATTATCGATCACTTGAAATAAACTATTCGAAAACTTGAAATCTCTGGCAGACAAACGACGGACATGGCTGGATTGGAGATGGCTCCTTCTGCCTGTTACATACATTTGCACAAAACCGTTATACCCTCTATATCCATTTTGAACGGGTTCAGGGTACAAATAGATATATTACGAACGAGATTGGCCTAGTTGAGCATTTTGTAGGGATTGAGTATGCCATTGGGATCGAACATTTTCTTCATGTCGCGCATCCAGTCAATTGCCACCGGATTCTTGGAATAGTGCAGATAGTCCTTCTTGAGGAAGCCGATGCCGTGCTCGGCACTGATGCTGCCTTTCAACTTGGACGTGTGCTCGTAGACGAACGGCTCGACGCGCTTGTAGATCTCCTCGCTGAACTGATCACAGGACACGTTCAGATGCAGATTGGAGTCGCCCAGGTGGCCGTAGCCGCACACAATTGTCGCCAGGGGGCCGCACCGTTCGCGCATCACATCCACGATGTCATAGAAATCGCGCAGCGGCAGCGAGATGTCGTACTTGAAGCAGAAGCTCTTCTCGATGAGGCCCAGCGGCACCATTTCCCGTATCTTCCAAATCTCCTGCACCTTGCCGGGATCCCCGGTAACGGTGCCATCCAGGATTTCCCCGCGTTCCATGCCCTCGCTAATGAACTGGTTGATCTTCTCCTCGTCATGTGTCCCATTGCTGCCGGAGGTCTCGATCAGCATGTAGAAGGGATAACCAGAGATGGGCGAGCTAAGGGATTCAAGATTAAAGATTATCGATTAGATGCGATATCTTTGTATAGTCTGTTTGCAATGGAAATGTGTACGAAAGGCTGTAATGGCAAGGTTCAGCTCGACCTTCTTCACATATATACGTAGTATATATTACTGATCAGTAGTTTAGAAGTACGACATTTAAAATTGGAATATAACTTCTTCTTAATGACAAGCATTGTTGTTATTTTATTTGATTTCTTTATAACCTCCAATTTTCTTTTAGATAAATATGGATTTTAAGCCTTGGCTTCTTATGAAAGTTTAAGGGCTAAAGACACTAAATTGTGTCTACAGTTAAGAAAATTTTACTTTCTGGCTACACTCCGAGCATAAACTAAGAATTTTATGTTTAAATAAAGACACGCGAAATCGAAAAATCGAAATCTTAACTTGAACACAAAATTGCCAAAAGCGTTTTTTATAATTCCCAAAATGGCTTTATCTAAGAATTGAGAAAATATGCAAAATTGAACTAAAATTGAAAAATATCGTTGAAAATGCTAATTCTTGAATTTAGTATAGCGCTTTTCGTTGAGTGTAGCCTCAGCCAAGCCTTGATCTTTGTTTTTTTGAAGCACCGAAAGCTATTTAAAAATGAAAATCGAATGGCTATGTTGGATACAGGGTATATGGTAGTCGCACGGACTCACTCACTTGAGGAACTTGAACTGCTGCAGCGCCGTTTCGAGCGCGAGGTGATCGATGAGCTCGCAGGAGCTGAGAATCTCGCCGAGCGTGCGTTTGGCGCTGACAAACGTCTTGAGGACATCGTCGAACGAATTGAGCCCGATGAAGGCCACGTTCACGGCCTTGGAGACGTGTGGGCAGAGCATCGCCAGCTTGGTGACAACGCCCAGGGTGCCCTCGGAGCCGATGAACAGATGCTTCATGTGGTATCCGGTGTTGTCCTTCTTGAAATTGGACATCAAATCGAGCACCTGGCCATTGGCCAGCACCGCCTCCACGCCCAGCACGGAGCCGTGCAGATTGCCATAGCGCACCACACGGACGCCGCCCGCATTGGTGGACACATTGCCGCCAATGTGACAGCTGGCCTTGGCGCCCAGGTCCAGCGGCACCGTTAGCCCCACATCGCGCGCCCGCTGATCGAAGTTCTCCAGTATGCAGCCCGCCTCCACAATGGCAATGCCCGTCACCTCGTCCACGGACAGCACCTTGTTCAGACGCTGCAGCGACAGCACGATCTCATCGCAAATGGGCACCGAGCCGCCCACCAAGCCCGTGTTGCCGCCCTGCGGCACCACCGCCAGCCGACGCTCGTTGCAGTGCCGCAGTACGGCGGCCACCTCCGCCGTGCTGCCCGGCTTGAGCACCAGCTTGCTGTTTCCTGCGAATTGTTGGGCGTCGTCAGCGGGCGTCTCACGATCGAGGGAGCCGCGGGTTGTGCAAACAATTCAGAGCTCTTCAAATTGTGACGTCACAATATCGGAATTTTGCGACAATTTCGCTCTTAAATTACTATAACGACTAAACTGGGCTCGATCGGTCTGCTATAGCATATAGGCAATCGGGCAAAAACTCAACTATTTTGATCGAATTACAAATTTCGAGTGTTTTCCAAAAGCATGAAATCATGGATTCTGCAAGCTAAACCTCGAACCCGATATTGTGACGTCACGCTCCCTTCAACCGTGCTCTTTTACTTCCATAGCGGAACTGTTCTTTGCTCAACCTTTAGATCTCTCAATCGCGGGAGCGTCTGCCACTTACCGCGTATGCGCTTCAGAAAGCATATGTTGTAGCCCTCCAGATCCTCGGTGAGCACATGATTCTTGCCCAGCAGCTGCTCAAAGTGCGCCACATCCTTGTCGTTCAGCTGTGCATAGTTGCCGCGCTGCACATTGTCCGAGATCTGCGAGGGAGAGAGATTGCTTGCGGATATAAAATATATATGTCGGTCCTTATTATTGTTGTTATTTTGGAAAAATTTGGGCGATATTTATTGGCTCGATTTTTAGAGGAGGTCATCTGACAACTGGCTGCCAAATTTGATGACTCTAGTTATAGAGCTAAGGGATATATGGATTTAAAAAAAAAAACTTTTGTGCGATTTTTAGAGAAGGTCATCAGTAATGTCTAAAAAGTTTTTATGTGTCTGGGTTTAAAACCAAGCGAGATATATAGCAACACCCCCTGCGGGCGTGTAAAAATATCCTTAACACATTTCTTAACTGGATCACAAAAATTCCTATTTAAAAAACGTCCGTATGGACCCAAAAAAACCTAAATATAAGATTCAAATAGATGATTTCGAATTTATTTAATTTAACCATCAAGAATGATTCAAACTTAATTTAAAAATATTCAGCAACGTAATCCGCACTTAACTTTTATACGAGGTTTTTCTCTGAGTGCATTTGCTTATAAGCGACAAAATTCAAATATTTTAAAGTTTGTAAGAAAACTTGACTATGTTTAAACACACACTGAAGAAAAAATTATCTGTATTTAAAAAATACCCCAGCAATGTTAATAGTTGCGGAAAATCGAACACCCTGTCTAAGCATAAATATTAATTTTTTCCTGCTTGATTTCAGCTTACTTGAATGCAATATGGTATTGATTAAAATTAGACTTTAGCATAAAAAAGTTTTTCTCTTGTTTCTGGAAAGTATTTCTCAGTATGCCCTAAAGTAGAGTGATTTTAGCTTATTTTAGCTGCGGGGTAAAGCCCTGCATAAAACAAGTTTAAATGCGTTAAATTATATTTAAAATTCCTTTTTCGAGTTTATTTGAAGCCATTAACTTGTTTCCTAAAATAAAAAAATCCCTTTTTTTGCATAAGCGGACATTTAAAGCACCCTTTAAATTGCCCTAAAACGCGGTCCCCATCTTTTTATTCGTGTCATTTACCCATTCACAGCGCTGTGGGCAACTGTACGTAGCGGTAATTGGAACCAACCACCATTTGCAAAGTGTCGCCTGGCTGACAGCGATTGGGCCGTGGTGGCCACGACAGACAATTCACCACAGAGTTGAGTCTCACACTCTCGCACTTGCACTCTGTCTCCTTTGCCTGCTCTCGCGCTCTCGCTTCGTCTGTTTGGCTTACCTGCGTTAGTTCGGGCAGCGGCGATGCGCTGCTCGCCAGCGTGCGCAACGTTGTGTGCGTGCGTGTCTGTGTGCCTGTTTGTGCCGGCGCGCGTGGCTGTGTGTGTGCGATTTGCCTTAGGGTGGCGGCTGTCGCATATCTGCGCATTTGCACAAGTCCCTGGAAGCGCATGGTGGCTGCCAAAGGGTATCGGGGAGGGGGACAATCGACGAAGTTGGCTCAGGTCAATACAGAAGTCTGCGCTCTATAAAGATGCAAGCAGATTATAGGAATTATAATCTAACCGTGCCATTTGTAATTTAACAGGTTGTATTGATCAAGGCTGCCAACCGGGTTTGAATCGAAACAGTTGAAACGCATTTTAGTTTACTAAAAACCAAGCCATGAACCGCAAAAGTTACGAAAAAACTAAAAATTCAAAAAAATGGTTTTCTTAAAAAATTCTTAGAAGTTTGAACATCATTTGCAATAATTTTATTTACACCTTTTAAAACACCTTTACAATATTTACATTTAAGATTTATGAATTTTAATAAATGAAAAATTATGTAAATATATAAAAAAAAAAGAACAAAAATATATATACATATATAATATATATAACAAACGAAATTTCTTATCATGAACCAACACCACAAAATGTTAGCGTTTAATTTTAATTTATTTTTTATTTTACTTAATTCATTTGGTTTAATCTTTTTGAATTCTTTTATATTTTTATATTTTTAAGTATAATCAATGTGTACATATGTATATATTCTACAATTATAGACCCACATAGAGTTCTTTGCAAATTACTTGGCAACGTTGGCATGAATAAAAAAACTGATAAGAGATAATGAAATTCGGCACACTTAGAGAAAAAGTTGTTCTAAATCCAAGTGCTAGCGCAACAGATTGTAACGTATTATATTTCAAATTGTAAGAACATTTAGTTTTTGTGATATCATAATCGATCAAAATTCTTAAATTGGGTTTAGACAATGCTCATACAGAATACTTAATTTGTTTATTGATATTGATATTGATCTCCGGTTTGATAAGACAGGCAATATCTGTACCAACGACTAATCAATATAAAAAGTTTCTTAAGTTACAAATACTTTAAGTTAAATATTGAAATTATAAGATCAAAATAGATAAATAAATAAATGCTGTGATAGTTAAATGATATTTTTTGAATATGTTTTCAACGCGATAACATTTAATCTAAAATTAATATTTATCAAATCTATTTAAACTCTTTTCTTTGATAATTAAACTCTTTTTAATAAAATAATTGCATAAATAAAACGGTGTAATAATAACCAAAACATGAAAAATTCAAAATAAATATAGAGGACATATCGTGACCAAAATGCCAAAATGCAAAAATAAACATGAAAATCGGTTATGGGAAGTTGTGGGAGTTTGAAATATGGTAGCTACAAATGCGGGATTTTTACACGTAAAATTTTTGCCAATTCTCACATAATTTTTGAAAAAAAAAAATGTAATCCCCTCAGAATCTGAAGATTTGAAAAAAATTTAGAAAATTAGTAAGTGGGGAGTGTGATTTTTTTTAACAATATATATAATATATTTTTTACATACGGAATCAATCTAGATGGCAAACCATGACCAAAATGTTTTGCAATTTTAATCTTGAATGAAAAAAATGTTGACACTTTATTTGACGTGGGCTATCACGAGTATACATATATTTAAATTTTCAAATCGCTAGTTTCAATAGCTACGACAAGACGTATATTGCAGAAACCCAATATTCTGTTTTCAATTCGTGAACGAGTATAAAAATTTTTTTTTGGCATATTGCATATGGTTAATCTTTTATATTATATTTATAATTTTATATTTCTACATGGTGTTTTTTAAAATTTGCTTTTTAAATATTTAATGTTTATATAGGGAACTACAATATATTGTAGTAATTTGTCCTGCAGCTTACATCTAATAAAATACTGATTTCAACAGATTTTAGCTGCTTTCGCACCGGTTTAACGTAAGAGCTATATATAAAATATAGTATATTTGTTTCCTTTCACGCTTTGAGAGACTTTTGCGACACACAGTCCGAACGGTACTGATAGCGAGCAGAGGGAGGCCAAAAAAATTTCCACAATCGCCGTAAATCTCGTTTAATTATAGAGTAGCGAATGAGTGAGCTTTTTTTATTGTTGTAGTTCGTGCGCTATCAGCTGGAAATATGACAGAAACAAAAATATTGGGAGCGTGCGGACAAATGGTAAACAATGAGAGCAGGTTGTCCCACGATCTTCAATTTGGAACAAAGATTCAGACCGAAAAGCGAAGTGCTGTTAAAGTCAATATCTTTATGACCGCGACCGGGTTTACTTTGTCAATACGCATATGTAAATGTGTGCGTGCCTTTGAAAATTCCAGGTATAGAGGTAAAAGGCAAAGAAACTGCATAATCATAAACTCATTTACGCGTACATAAAGTCTAGTTACCTGCGTCTCGGCGATTGTTCTGGTCTGGCTCTGTGGGTTTTCTGACACTGAAACTGATTTGGCCAGAAGGTTAACAATATTTCAATTCTTGCCGGAGATTTTGAGTGATCAAAGAGATCTGTTAGGACAAGTAAAATCCATTAAGAAATATGCTCAGTTATTTTAGGGTTTTAAATGCTTATATATTTTATGATCATCCTGATCAATCATCATACAATTTAATAACTTCCCATCATACAACCGTCTAATATAGTAATCAGTAGTGAAAATCGTAATTTTGAAATTTGAAATCCTTGTTTTTTTAAATTTGGTTTGCTTTTAAAAATTTTAGAAACTTTCATGACACTGGGTTTGTAGAAAAGAAGTATTTTTCCAATAGTATAGCAACTTCCAAAATTTAGTTTTGTTAGAAAAAATAACTTCCAAAACTTAATTTTGTCTTTAACTCAAAATCAACTTTGTAGTTACAGCGTACTAATTTATGCGACAGCACTGTAATATTTGGTGTAGTATTTGCGATCACTAAAATGAGCTCCACACACACCTTATCATACCTGCGTGTTAGCGAAATGTATGACAATACATGTCTTCAGCAGCTGACACACATGTATGACGGTGCCAGGCAGCTGTAAGGCTCAAGCACGAATGCTGTGAGCTCAGCCAATGCACTTAGAGCTGATCACAGATGTATGACATACATGTATGAAGTGCCAGCCGTTACAGCTGCGGCGAGCTTTAAGCTATTTTGCGTGCTTTCATAGTTTAGCCACACAGCTTATTGAGACTTTAGCGTTGTTTTTGTTTACATTCCCCGTCTTTCATATGCCCTGTGTCTGTGTTTGATTGATTATTGATTACGTCAAAAGCTTGTATGGCTTCGTTTTGCAGCATATTTTGTATGTCCACATATATATATATATATATATATATATATATATATATGGTGTGTGTGTGTGTGTGTGTGTGTGTGTGTGTGTGTGTATTATCAAGTGCAAGGGCTTATCAATAAGCAGCGTGTAATCTCTGGAGCTTTGCACAGAAATTAAGTTTTATTAATATTAGATCATAAACCATTTCATTGGCTAAGCTAATATATGCACATATTATATGCTAGAGATGGTATTTAAAGGCGTCAGCTGCCTAACACGCGCCTTGCACGCATTCAAATCACGCACACAGATAAACAAACAAGTGGGCACACACACACACATACCACCGCACGCGCCAACAATTTGCATAGCTTTTATTAGGTCTCTTATGGAAAATAACCAAAGAAGCAGCGCAAAAGTACAACAAATTTCGCGTAACTACAAAATATGCACAAATATAGAAATATTTCGCTCTTACTCTCTCTTAGCATATATATATATATGTACATATATGTGTGTATATGTATAGGTAAATGCACCTGCACCTTAAAATCTCGCTTGATTTTCTCGCTGGTCTCGCGCAAATCGTAAAGACAACCAAAACAAAACTGAAACGAAAACGAAGCAACAAGCGTTAAAATAAAAAAGGGAGAGAGAGCGAGAGCGCACCAAAGAGCGAAAGCGACGGCAAAAAGCTGGCAAGCGGCAACTGAGCACCACAAAAGCTTTCGTCGCTTCGATCAGCTGTTGAGCTTTGCTTCGTTTGCGTCTAGCAACATGTTGCGCACGTCACTCTTGTAAACAGACAGCAAAAACAAGTCTTTGTTTTATTTCAAATTTTAACCACCTGCTTTTATTTCATTTATGAAGGGCTTAGTTTACGATTTAAAACAAAATGATCTTATTTATATTCCATTCCTATGCTCATCATTATTTTGAAATCAACAGTTTTTTAGGTGTATATTTAATCTCGTATTCACCTTTGATTCTATTAAAATAAATGTGTTTCAAAAAATTTGTTACATTTATTCCTAATTTATTATACCCTTGGACAGGGAGCTATAATTTTGTTTTAAAATAACATTTGTTTGAAATCTTAATATGATATTTATTACTATTTTCTATTTCTTCTCTTATTTATTAAATTAGCCTCATGAGACAATTAATCCAGAGTTATTACCATTTTGAGCTCTTGCAGAATTTAAAATAATTTTTAATTGTACATTAAAAAAAATGTCAAAATAGTTAATACCCTTTTCATAATTTTTAACTAATAAAGCTGTGTCAAATTATTCAGTATATAATGATTAATGATTTGAGTTATATTTTGCATTGTATATTTTGCAACATTTTCTTTAACTTCTCCTTGCTTATTTGCAATTTTCATACAAATATTTTCAAAAATAAATTCTCAAAATAAAATTCAACAAATACATATAGTTATGTCTCTAATCACAATAAAATATTTTTTTTTGGCATTTTAAAACCATAAGCTAAAATTTCTAAAGTCATCCACAATTTTTGCCCAAATAAGAGACATTGAAATATTAAAAAAAAATTGTTGGGTCTTATTTTGTCAAATTTAAGGCATTTCCTAATTTGGTTCGACAATTTAAAAAAAAAAGTGAAATTTTAGTTAAAGTCCACGATCATAACTAGGCAAAAAACCAGTAATATTGCTATATATTATTAGTTTATATGTGGATTTTAAAATGAGATTCAAATTAAAGAATTTAAAGTTTTTACAGTCAGCAACTATAGGCAAATAAAATTACAATAAATTTAAACTGTTATACTTGCTCACCATGTTGAGAATGAACTCACCACGGAACCGCCCAATTGGCAGCACACCACCAGCACACGACATGTGGCGTCCCTACAACCATCTCGCTCGCACCACATGGCAAGCGCTGTGGTTGTTTCGCTTTCACCCGGCAGTTGACTTTGGTTAACACCCACCCCAAACCGGCGAGCAGCGCGCCCATTTTTCGCCGTCGGCATTTTGTATTGGACGCAGTCGCGATACCAACTGCAATTAGACAGCGACAGCGCGGCGAACAGTTAAAAGAAAATGGCTGCACGCTTCTATTTTATAGCTGTTATTGCCACTAAAGATCATCCAATCGTTACGCAATACTAATAAAATCGTCGTGATAAGACAAATTTGTGAAAAAGTTGTTGCTTTAAAATGAAGATAAATCTACAGAGTGATTGGAATTGAATTCTAGTACAATTTTATATATTAAAAAATACTTAACTTGTATCGAACATCTGAAATATTTCTCCTTTAATGGCGCACAATTTTAAAGTGTAAATATTTTCGTAAGTGTCTTTAAATATATAACACGAAAAAAAGGAATTTGTGATATGAACAACTTATTAAAACGTATTTTAGTTTTTTTAATAATAACATTTGCGATATTTAGCGATCAATAAACACCTGTCTTAAAGGCGCAAATGTTCCACAGGCTTAATTGATTGTTATTTTGGCAGTTATGCCCTATAATGAGCTGATTTCGATTACTATATACATATGTATATATATGTATACAGTAAACAACCATTTGTACTTAGTCATAACATAAGTATTAAAACTAAGGACCTTAAGAGTTAATTTTATGGCCTGGTCAGGAATATTTATGTAAATGTCTGTTATGATGGACCAAGTGCTTGTTTTTTTTTTTTTTTTAAATTTTAGCATGTCATTTTACAAAAAAAATTTAAAAGCAGGTATAAAGTCTATCGGGTGAAAAAATTAAAAGTTGCAATCAACAGTTTTCTTATTTTTGAAAATCATTGAAACATTGAATAATATTTATTTATTATTATTTACAAATACGTTTTAAGTCGAATATTCGATACGAATACGAACCAGCCAGGGTTGATTAATTAGTCATTAATTAGTCACAAAAATCTTAAAAATTATTTTTATTTTTTTTATTTTTAATAAAACAAATACATTTTTGAAGATAAGTGGAATAAATAAGCGAATTACGTACCATATTGTGTATAATAAATAAAACTACATGGAGTATCAAAGTTTAAAGGACTAAACTGTCAATAATAGATAACTATATATAAAATTTATATTTAAACCATATTTAATAATTAATTGCAAATTAAAAAACATCGATTCCAGAGCTCTTAACATGCAAATCTTTAATTTGGTAATCTATTTGAATCCTATAAAAATGAAAAAAGAAAATTCAATTATTGCCCGATACTTACTAAGACAGCTATATGATATAATGTTATTTTGTCCGATTTCTACATATGTACTGCCTGCGCAAAAAATACAGATTTTTATTAGTTTCACCAAGCTTTTAAACTGGGAGAATATTTAGATACAAACGGTCATGGTTAAATCTATGCGACTGTTAATACCGATCGAGAAAATATATCGGGGTTGTATAAAGTTACTTATATGATATTAATTAATAAATAATTATAATAACCTTCGCAAGAATACAAAAATACCATAGGAGCTACATGACTCCCAAATAATATTGTCATACACATATATTTATAGCCTAGCTTTGAACTGAGGCTTATCCGATTTTAGGAGACACCCTATCAATGTATTTCATTGAATAGATAAATAAAAATAAAATATGATCTAATATTGATTTGATTTCAATTTAACCAGGTCCACAAATCGTGTATACGTTTTGAAATACTTGACAGCCAATTTATAAATCTGAAGGAAATTTGATAAACTTAGACCTTCAAATCACATTCTTTGAGTACACAGAGAAAAATGAATGGCATAACAAGTTTTTAGTACTACATTTTTGTAAATTACTATTTGTTCTAGGTGTTTGGGTATAGAATTGTGAAAACAGAGTAAACTAATAAATACTAAACAACATTCATGATTCACATCAATTTATTTATTTTAATTTTTAGCATTCTTCAGTTACGCTCTATTAATACGCAAGTTTAATTTGAACGTACAAAATATCTATTTTTAGAAATTATTTTACCCGAATTCATCACTTTTTGATAAATGTAAAATTGCTTTATAATGGAGAGATCGCCGTATTTGTAGGATGTGTTTGGCTCTTTATTTATTTTCTTAAATTTCTTTTTCTTTTGCAATTTGAGATAAGGACTTTAAACTATAAGAAGCGACTGCACTGTGTAAAAAAATGTGTTTTTTGTTTTTTAAATACAATCAAAATTGATATATACAAGAGATTACGATTGATATATATAAATAAGTTACATACATATATCAAATTGTTAATGATTTGGTTTAGGATCCGAACGGTTCTTGAACCCATTTCTTTACATCAATGAAGATTTCGGTTCGAACCTTGGTTTTTTATGTTTTAAAGGAAAAAATATTTGTTATAAATATATTGAAAAACCTTTCATTTTTTTTTTTGTTTATTTTAAATTACTCCAGCCTCTAGGTTCATTAATGTAAATTTAAAGGGGTGACATTTTCCGTTTCACTAAAATAAAACTTAACAAGTGCGGGGCTACAGTCGGGAACGCCCGACTAGGGGATACCCTGAACACTGTCTTAACATACATTTCCCCCTTGCATTCATTCGCACATACACAGAGCCACGCCTTCACACACACAAACGCACGCCGCAGGCTGTGCGTTTTTCTCAGCCGCTGCGCTTGGCCCCCACTAATTCGTGAATAACTTATAAACTAAGAGCATGATCTGGATGAAAATTGGAGTACGTAATAAGAGCAAATTTATGTTCAAACCAAATCGCAAGTCTGTACTTTTTGAATTGCGTTTTTTTTTTTTTTTCATAAATGGGGCGAGTGAGGAAAGTATCCAAAATACGAAATATTCTTAACCTCGATATGCTTACGAAAACATATTTGGAGGATCTAGCTCTTATAGCCTTTGAGATATGCTAAAAAAAACCAGTCTTAAAATTGATTTGTGTCAGTAATGATGAAACGGTGCAAGATATCGAAAAAAAATTATAAAATCATACTGAGTATGGTATAGCAGAATCTATTGTCGAAAAGTATATGTCTCTAGCTTTTGTAGTTTCCAAGATCGCTGAGTTGATACAGACGGCCAGACAGACAGGGCTAAATCGTTGTGATCAGGAATATATATGCTTTATGGGGTCGGACCCGACCTGCTACATATGCACAACAACAATCTACCCTTTTTGCCCATTTTCAATGCGTTCAGGGTATAAAAAGAGAAAATTGTTCGGTATGAGTTCAGACTCTTCTTCATTTTTGGGCACCTGGTTCGGTTCAAGGTTCAATGTAATATTTTCAAAATTATTGAATCTCCGTGATTTTAACCGATTTGGTTGAACCCCGATTAATTAAGGTAATGTTTGGATTAAGTTAAGATTATATTTACATAATATAATAATATACATAAATATATGACATTTATGATATCTTGATATTTCATCTGAAATATATTAAGTCATATTTAAATAAACATAACCGTTGATATAAAACTTATAAAATTATTTTAAAGATTTAATTAAGATATATTCAGTTTTTTATATTTGTAAGTCTTGATTATAAAATAAATATATAAGCCTGGCGTATAAACCTGATGAGATTCGTAAAATTTGAGACTTTTTAGTGTAGATATAGATACATTTATGAACAGTTCATTTTCAACATTTACCAATTTTCTTAGTACAAGAAACTAAAAAAAAACTATTTCAAAATCTCAAGGGTGGAAATATTCGAACTAACGTTTGTTTTAAGACCGCGCAATGTAGTCTACCCACCCCCACCCCTAAATCAAGCCTAACTAAAGATCTATGTTGGTTTTGGGATAGTTTCAGTCGTGGCTCAACTTCTTTTTTATATGGTTTGGACAGGAACGCAGAACAACAACAACATTGAAAACAGCCCTTAACGAGCTTAGGGGTTGCATTTACACATTCCTGCTAATAGTTGCAATTTTGGGGGTAATTGTTGAATATTCGCTTTGCAAACGCATTCGTAACAGAGCGTAAAATGGAGAAACCTAAAAGAATGGTATGTGTGTGTGTGTGTGCTTTGATATGTCCTTAGAAAGGGGTCGCGGTCGCAGCGGACGTTCCATACAGTGTCAAAGTTCAACCCTTTTTTTTTTTTTTGCGAAAAGTGCCCGACCGAAGGCCCATGCCCGACTTCTGACTACACAACTACCCTTCGCTTAGGAACGTAGCGCATCGAGCAACGGTACAGTTCGTACATGTTCGATGGGTTTTATATTAATTCTCAAGAGGGTCGGCAAAAATGACTTGACGGGGGTTGTCGGGCAAAGGGCAGACAAATTCGAACCTACATATAAATTGAAGATTTATTTTTTATATTTTTGGTAATTTTGGGGATGTTTGAGTGTGGATATACATATATACGATTTCAAGATTTTGTGTATCTATAATGGGAAATTTGGAAATTTAGAAAGATTTTTTAGCTCTGTTATTTGGGTATTTTATTGCTTTATAGAACTCGATTGTGTATTGTTAGGAAGCGTACCTTAGGCGTACCTTTTTCAAATTTGGGGGTTTTATATTTTTGAAGTAGATTTGTAAAGGTAGGGTACTGCATTTGAAGACTAGAATAAGTAATGCATTTAACTTATAGGAAAGCCCTGTAGGTTTAGCAGGTCAATTAATTTCTACAACTACTTTGTCTGTTTAACTACTCTCAAGTACGCGAAGCTGCAATGCAGTTCAAGCGCTCACGGCAAAAGCGCATACAAAGGTCAGCCTGACCGAACGAAAATACGAAAAACCGAACCACATCGAAACTGGGCGTCCACTGTGCGTGCGAGCGACTGCAACGACTGCGTGTGTGCGCTACACAGGAGCTGGCTGGACACTTATGTACGTTGTACGAGGGTGAGTTTGGCACGACGGATCAGTCGGGCATTAAATATGTTGAAGGTTGTAATGCGAGATGTTAATAAGCGGCAGAAATGTGACAAAAAGAATGCAATTTATAGTATGAGATTTTTAAGGCCCATTGAGAGAGTTTTGGAAATTCTTTTATGTGTTTGTATGTACATATGTATGAATGTATGTAATGTCACAGTTTCGTCAAGTTCGACAAGTTTTTGAAACTAACGGAACTGTTGACCACGCCTTAGCGCGCTTGATCGGACTTCATTACAGAGAAAAGGCAGAAACAAAAACAAAAGCAATAATCAGCAACCCATTTTGATAGTTGAATCAACACACACATATGCATTCAAACGCATACACATACAGACGTGCGCAAAGCAATTTCATACGCCCCGAACGACACCCCAGTCTATGTGTGTGTGTGCGTATGCAGATGTTGATAATTCCAAGGTTTTTTTTTTCAAAAATGGTGTAGGAAATTCAAACAATTACAATAGCAACAGCAGCAGAACGATAACAATGCCAACGCTAATGTGTGTGAGTGTGAGGCAATTACAACAAACACACACCCATACATACATACATCGCGGCGCTAATAAGCGCAAGTGAGCTGGCGTGCTAAGAGCGAGCGAGCGAGCGCTTAACAAATTGATGCCGGTGGAAAAAAGCACGCGCAAAGCAATTTACGCTTATTATACATTTGTCATTTTTGTACAAAATATACAAAAGCACACACACACACACACACACACACATACGAGCTACAAACATAGTCATGCTGTACGTTGGACACACACTCGTGCGCTCGCTCACACTGCGGTGCCAACGACAACGACCCCCCAAACCAGCAACAACAGCTACAGTCAGACCCAACACGTTTGAGTTAAAAATTCGAAACGAACAAGAACAAAAAAGAGCGCATGCTCCGCATGGCTTTTTGTACAGTTGAATAAGACATAAGAAGAAGAGTAACACAACTAATAAGAAAAACCTACGTACAATAAATACAACAGCAACAAAAAAAAAACAAATACAAAAGTCCAACCATAAAAAAATCCAATACACACACAAGTTCGGGCAAAGATGAAGCCGGATCAGCGCACACGCACACACACATTTACAAATGGGCTGCAATCAAAAACCAAATAAAAGGCATAATAGAGAAGAGAGAAACAGCAGGCAAAAACACTTAACAAGCGTAAAAATAATATGGCGGCAGCAGCAGCAGCAACAACAACAGTAAAAGCAAAAACAGCAAACGAACGAAACACGAGAACGTTTCATGCCTTCGTTCGTTCGTTTCGAGCGACGATTCTCACATCAACAACATCAACGTTGCCTGTCATTGCCAACAGTGGCCCACGAACAACAACAACGGGAGACGAACACACAGGCAAACACATACAAAACGAACGCTGTGAACGGCGACTGCACGAACAGCCCAAAGCGGCGCACACAGAACTCACAGTTATATTGGGGCAACGCACACACGGGGGCGGGCAGGGGCACTAACAAAATGAAAAATGGAATGCCAAAGCGTTTGACAAGGCACAGTGGTGCAATGTTGGTAAATAATTGTGCATTTAATATGTTCAAGATAAATTATCGTACTTCTATAATACAAACTATTTATTCAATTACGAACTGTACAAAACTGAACTTCAATATTACACAATATTACTTAAGATTATTTGATTAATATTTAGCAATAAGCTTACAAAAAAAAATTATAATTACAAATTTAATTTTAATCAAATTTTTTTCTTATTAATCTTTTTCATATCTGTGTAGTAATCTTTTTTATATAATAATACATATTTTTTTTAAAGAACTGTTGCTCCAAATAAATAATGCTCCAAATAATAATGCACAAACAGAAAAGGCACTCACTTATATCATGGACCATATATACAAACAATTTGTGGAACTATATTTTAAGGAAGGAAATTAAATGTAAGGAAATGCATACACTTATTGTTTATCATGTAGTATATAATATAAAATTAATTTATTATAATTGTTGAAAGAGAACATTTTCACAATGACCAATGAATGTTCACCACTGTACAAACTCAGCATGCATGTCAAGAACAACAAAATCAGACCATGGTAGATGCAAAGGCAGAAAAGCAAACAAAATGAGTACTAAATCAACGGGTGCCACCAGTCGCAGCCACATATCCACGCAAAACGCGTAGCATTACAAATAAAAATGTCGAAATAGCAGCAACAACAACAATAACAACAAGGAAAGATGCAACAGAATGAAAATGCAATTCACATGCTAATAATGAAACGGCGACCACTGTGCAAGCGAGCGAGCAAGCGAAAGCGAACGATTGCCTGTTTGTGCTACCCATGCGCTACCCCCGACGACCCCCACCGCACCGATGCGGCCAACGGACGCGGCTGCGGCCGACAAGCAAAACTAATAATAAAATAAAGCCGCTGTCGTTTGCTAGTCAGCTCAGGTATGTATGTATGTGTGTGTGTATCGCTGTGTGCGATGGTGGTGGTGGTGGCAAATGCGAAATCGAAAAAAGAAGATGAAGTATAGCAAGCAAGCCAGCAGCAGTAACAGAAACAACAACCACGACGAAACGACATTTGAGTATACAGACACAGAAAACTGGTCTCTCGTCCGACGACGAGGGCGGCGGTGGAAGCGGCAACGGGCAGGGTGGTTGACAGCGCGCATACACACACACGCACACACAAAGCCATAGATATGTATGTATGTATGCATGTATGAGTGCGCTACAACGGGCGCGAAAGCAAAAGCAAATACAATACACATGCCCGCCAGCTGTGTAGCCTCGTTTTTTTTTCATGCCTTTTTTTTGTTCTCGTACATTTTTTCTTTCGTTCGCACACACCCCCAAAGCGCACACAACAAAACGCAGCGAACAGCGAGTAGTGGGGCTGTTGGTGCCGTTGCGCTTACACTCGTTAGCCCCGGCATAAGATTTGCTATTGGCATCGCATTCGCACACCCGCATTTGTTATAGAGAAATGTTTTGCTGTGCCGAGTGTGTATGAGAAAACTGGTTTTCCTTGCCCAGCTGCCTGCCAACCCTCCCCAGGCAAAACACACACGCACACGTACACACTAACACACATGCGCGCTACTGCTTCATTTTGTTTCGGCAGAGTTGCCGCCGTCTGCGCGCGTTTCAGTCTAAAATTCAACTTGGAAGCGAACGGTTCGTGCTTTGTCGATATTAAATATACGTACGTCCGCTCGCGCCGATCTGCTCAAACGCCAGTCGAGATACAAGATACAACGCGACGCACACACATACCCGCGTACGTCTAAAGACAAACCGAAACAGCTGGATTTATTCTAAATATCTATTTTTTTTTGCTGTTATACTGTTATAAAGTTAAAAAAAAATCATAACAAACGTATCCAAAAGATACAAGATACATGCTTCAAAGTGAAAAGTTATGCTGCCGGCGTCGCTGTCGCAGTCGCCGTTGCAGTCGCTGCCGACGCGCGCTGTGAATTTGTGCCGCCTAACAAAAAATATGTTGCTAGAGTTGTCGCCGCGTTTTATGTAAGCCGAACAACCCCCCCCGACCCCCCACTGCCAACAGCCCTCCTCCCGTGCACATCACGTGTACAGGTGCAGCATAAATAAGAGAATTAAATAAGAAAAAAGAAATGCAGTTGAATTAAAAGTGAAATAAAGCAGGCATTGTGCATTAATTGTGAGCCGACGCCGCCGTCGACGCCAACGCAGCCGTTGCAGCGAGTGTGGAGTATGTACTAATTATTGCTCTCGTGCACGAAACGCTCACATTTACACGCCTCAGTCGCAGTCGCAGTCTCAGACAGACACATACATACAGACTTTAAATATATATATATATATATATACACACACTGAGGCTGACGCTCGACGAGACATTTTTTGTGTGTGTGCACACTTATATGTTTTTGTTGTTGTTTTTGTTGCAACAAAGTTTTACGTTTACGTTTTTTTGCCTGTTTGTATATATATATGTATATGTATGTGTATATGTTTATTGCCTGTACTCGTTTACGTTTGTGTGTGTGCTTACCTCGTATTTTTGTTAAATGTACCAACAAAAAGTAACCAAATAAAACAAAATTACAAAAACGCAGCAGCAGCAATATGCTGCCAACAACAATAAAAACAATCAGCAGTCGCAGCAGCAGCAGAATAGCCGCAGTCACCGTCGCAGCAACAGCAAGCAACAACAGAACATCGCTGCCGCCGTCGTCGTCGTCGCTGCTGACGTCGCCGCCGCCGCATGCATACTATTAATTTATTATACAAATTGTTTTTATTTTGAATAATGGATCGTCGTGCATTGAAGTTTATGCAAAAAAGGTATTTTTTTGTTGTTTGTTTAGTTATGTTTTTAGTTTTTAAATGCATACAAACTACTCGCAGGCACTGTAAAAAGCATACAGCGTGTGCGTATGTATATGTGTGTCAATGCACTCGCGTTTATTATTGCTTATTACTTACGTTATTTCTCTTATTTATTTATTAAGTTTTTGTTTCTCTCGCGCACTTTACTCGTCATTTATTGCTATTTTTGTTATGATTGTATCGCTTCAAGTGTGACCCTCGCGGTGGCAGAAATATTTTGTGTGCTGTGTGTACACACTAATTAAAATTTTTTTTCTATGTTGCGCTTTTTTTCTATTTTATAGTTTATGGATTTGTTTGTTTATTTATTTTTTTTTGCTTTTTGTGTTTTGCTTGGTTTTTAAGGGTATGCTCAAAATTGCAGCGCTATCTTTGGCGCGCAGTTCAGCTGTGCGGCGTTTTACAACACTGCTGCAAATGACAAATGTGTACAAATTCTATACACGCACACACACACAAACACATGCGTATGTACGTATATTGTGTGTGCGTATGTAGTGTGCCACTGCTGCTGCTGTTTGACGTCCCATCATAATGATACTTCTTCATACAAAGCAAGCAAAAATCACAAGTCCCAAAACGAGTTTTTTCTGCCCCATCTGCTCGCTGCCCGGTAGTGCAGTCGACTCTCAGAAATACACACACAGACAAATATACGTAGCAAATTTCGCAATGCATGCTTGCATGCATGTGAGTGCGTGTGTTTGTAAATTTGCTGGTGGTTGATTTTTTTTTCTTTTGCATCGTATTGAAAAGCAAAAGTTCTAAGCCAAAAGTAACATTTTTTGGCCGAAACCGAAATTGCAGGCGGGAGCAGCGCACCAAACGCAGAAGAAGAAGCAATAGCAGCAGCAGCGACAACAACAACTGACTGTGGAGCTTATACGCTCTCTCTGTCGCGCTCGCATGCGTTCTCGTAGTGCGAAGTAAACAAAATTTGATGCGCGTGGTTAGTGTTGCCACCCGCTCGCACAATATTTAAGCACGCTCACTGTATATTATTTAATTACATAAATATCATGTTTCAAGTTTTTTTTTCTGTATTGCCGGCCTATACAATTGTGTTAGTAAGCATATGTATATAAAAAAAAATTAATTGCATGCACTTAGTCGCATTTTCAAATATATAAAGTGTTTAAATATATAATCCAAGGTATTTTTGCTTTTAATATTTCTTTATATGCATGTATTTGTTTATAATTGTGATGAATTTATGCAGCAATTTTGTTGCCTGTTGGCAACTCTACATTTATACTAGCACCATGCTTACGTTTTCATGTATGTGTGTTTTTGAGCGGTGCTCGTCATTTGACCAAGTAACCAGTGCCATCTCGCTCACACTTTTGACCAGCCGCCAACGAAAGCAACAAGGGCGACTAGCGCGCACACGCAATTGTATTTGGATGTTCGCATGTTCGGTGTGTGTGTGAGTGAGTGAGTGAGTGAGTTGGTGGCTGCAGAATGAAACCCGTTCGTATAATCAATATGTAGTCATCTATTTTCGTCTCGTCCCCGCCACCCTTTACCTAGTGCACAGGTTTAATGCCCCATCAACAACCACCAAACGCAATTTTCGCACGCATGTTTTTCCTCGCAACAATTTGAATTTTATGTTCTATTTTGTTGCTGTAGCGTTGTTGTTGTTTTTGTCACTCTCGGCTGCATGCTAGCTGCAGGCGCTCTCCCTAGCTCTATCTCACTCACACGCGTTTGAGCGCATGCTCGATTTATTTTGCGTCGGTATTGTTATCAACTCAATTTGGTGAGCGAACAAAATATTGATGATGGCTGTGCTGCATTTGAATATTGTTGTCGTTGATGCTGTTGGATTGTTTGCTTGCCCCCAACAGACGCTCACACCACCTCCCAGCGACCTGCCAAAAGCACTCAACGATTCGCGCTCTCTTACTCTTTCTTCTCGCTCGCACACACACATCCACTCACACACACACAGGCATCAAACCAGTCTTAAGCTGCAAGTTTTTTTTTTCGGACGTTGAGAAGGATGCTGCTGCTGCGTCTGGCACAGCGTCTAGTCGCCAGTTTTAATACTCCTCCACGAACCGAAAAGAGTATATTGGGTTTGTGCAATGAATCCAGCGGCTTGAAACTATAAATATATACTCGCGTATACTCGCGCCAGATAAAGTGTTAGGATTTTTAGGCTGGTTCCACTAGGGGCGTGGCAAAGCGCAAAGGTCGATAGATACACCAAAAATATGCAGACAGATTATTGACGACCTCCTCTAAAGATCGCGCAAAATATTTGGATTATGCCTACTGCCGGCTTCCACAATTTACAAAAATCGAAATTTTCGCAACATCAATTCTGCAAGCGCATCTTTTTTTGTGCATTATAAAACTTCTTATTGGGTTACTTAATTTGACCAATAGGTGGCGCTGCTATCTACATTTTTTTTTTTTAATTTTTAAAAAATTGTGTATAGTTCTTGTAATATAAGTTAACTTGAATTCCTCACACCAGCGTCTGCGGTGTAGGGGGCGCTGATGTCTAACACGGAGTTTAGGTTCTGGGTTCGACATCAACCAAGAGGCCTTCTTTATATTGATTTATTATTTGTGTGTACGCATAAACCTGGAATACATGTTTTAGTTGTTTTTACACTGTATCATTACACAGTGTTGCGTTGTCGGTTACACCCGACTGCAACGTTCTTGCTTATTTTTATTTTTGTCTTTAAATTTTTTTTTTTTGTGATTACGTTCCACCAGCTTTCGCTTGCGCTTCGCTGTTCGCGCTGCTTCGGTGGGGGCGTACGACCTGAACATACCCAGCAGGAATCCAGCAGCAACCCTGTCGCATGCATGAAGCACCCCTGACCGATTTCAGGGCATGCCAATAACCGCCCACTGTCGCGGCCGTCTGCGTCTTCACGCCGCTCTTCCCTTCAATTGTGCTGTCCTGTTGTCAGGGGTAACCCTGATGCTGTGCCGGCTCAAATAGCCTCTGTTTCGCTTGTAGTTGCGTTTTTTCTTCTTATATAAGCATATATTTTTTTCGTCCTTTTTATTTCATTTTTTTTATGCCTCACGGGCTTTGTGGGGGCGTTGTGAGGGATTAGATGCGACAGCGGCGCAGTTGGGAGTCGATCTGGGCGTTGTTAAATTGTGAAACTTCAACTACACTTTGCGGATGTCTTTTTCCGTGGCTGCTGCAACTGTCAGTTTTCGTTATATAATATTGGTTATTTGTTTTTTTTTTTTTTTTCTGTCTTTGAAGTTTGGCAACGTCTATGCCAGGTTGCTAAAGTTCATTTAGATATTAAGTTCCTAATTTCCTTATTTATATCAAATCATGCTAAATGCCAGATGTTAACCACACTCATAAATTACAATTCTGAATAAATATATTGCTATGTAGCCAAATTTCACATTATTGCTTATTTCTAAACATCTGAAATCTCTATTTATGTATATTTGCTCTATTTAATTGCCATGTTGCCTAAATTTCATCGACTTTCTCCAAAGCATATAAATCTTTACAGAATTTTACGCGTGGCACACATTTAGCCCAACTGATTGCTAGGTTGCCAAACTTCACACGCACATTTGAATGCATGCATCTCTCTTTTATTGCAATAGTGAGTTTGCTTGTGCATTTAATAACGGTTACTGCAAACTCAGCTCCCTCTCTCATACTTTATTCTCTCTCTCCCTCTCGCTTATGTCTCTTCTATGCACGCCGCCTAACTGCATTTCTCATTCACTCTCAACTCCTTCTACATGTTTACAGTTTACAGTTGACGTCACATATATACATATATATTTATTCGGGACTTTTTAATGCAGTCCCCGTACCATTTTAAAATGACCTTTGCCTGTATTAGTTACCCGTGTGTGTGTACTCTGAGCCACATTTACAGCTATGTGGGTCAATGATAGCAGCTGCATTGGCCTTAAATGACCTCAAAAAACTCAGGATGCTTACAACTTTTAAGGCAGTAGACTAAAGTTAAGGTATGCTCACGATAAAATAAACTAGCACAGCAACATAATAAGCACACAGTTTTAAAAAATTGGAAATACAAATTAGAGCTAAAGCTTAGTAAAAAAAACCATAGGATTGTTAGGATCGGCTTGTTCCAACTGTTTCCGTTCTCAAAAGTGAGAAACATCTTAAATTGAGAAATATAATATCAGTTACCAGCTGCGTCTGTTCTGAAAGCTTGCATAAAAATGTAAAATTATAATAATAATTAAAAAATAACAACCAGGGCTCTTAGCTGACAAATAACAGCAGGTTATAGTTAGGATCTGGGCTAGGGGAAAGATGTAGGTAAATATGTTCTTTCGAAAATGTTGTATTTTTATTTAACAATAATCTTGGTTCTACGATGAATATAGAAGTAATAACCATTATGAAAAGCTATAGAATACATACTAGACTTTTTGTTTGAGCCTCAATCAATAAATACAAAAATTGTAAATTTGTTTTCACAGCTGTTACTTAAGCTTTACTCATTCGATAAAAACATAACACTGAAATTAACTTACCAATTATTATTATATGTCTTATATTTATTTGAAATCAAAAAGGATATTTATCAGATTTTGATTGTATATAGATATTTGATATTTTTGCACTGTTTGACATACGAAAAACATTTGATGTACATATATATTTTAGTATAAATTTGATGCTCTTAAAAAGTGTCAGTAGAACCAGATGGGTTTTTATTAAGCTGATATCTTTTGCTATAATCAAGAAGCAGCAAAATGTTTAGCTTTTTGCGCTTGCCCAAATTGTGAATGATCTGTGCAGGTGACTCTCGCCGCAAGCTTTTGCCTGCGTTGGAGCTTTTATGTTCTTGTCTCTGAGAGAGCGCCCACGCTTTGGCTGAGCTTCAGTCTCTGCCTGCAGGCAAATGGCGGTGCTGCCAACCTGTTTGCCGCCTGCATTTGCATTTGCTTTTGCATTGCTGTTTCTCGTGCTTTGCTTGTGTTTTCTTTTTTTTTTTTAATTTTTATTTACTTTTTATTTTTGTTTTCTCAGTTGCGTTTGCTGTGCAAATGTTTGGCCAAAATGCCGCATGCAACACGCCGTCGCAAACGTTCCAAGTGTGTGTTGTGCATGCCACTTTTTGTTTGTGTGTGTGTGTGTGTGTGTTGTGCGTCTTTTGATTTGTCTGTGCTAATTTATTTTCACGCTGCCTCTCTTTCTTTCCAATGCAGAGCGGACACTGAAAGCGATACAACAGCAACAACAAACACAGCAGCAGCAGCAGCAACAAGTTTGGCAACAACAATCACAACAGCAGCAGCACCAGCAGCAGCAGCAACAGCAACAACAACGACAACGACAGCAACAACAACTGCGCTGCCCCTAAAGGACAACTCGAATATACGGAGCAGCAGCAGCAGCAACGGCAGCGACAAGTTGCAAATAGCAACACAGCAGCTACAACAGCAACACAAGCAGCAGCAGCAGCAGCAGCAGCAGCAGCAGCAGCAGCACCAGCACCAGCAGCAACAACAACATATTGTCGGCGTTGAGCGGCCTCTCAAGTGCCTGGAGACATTGGCCCAAAAGGCGGGCATTACTTTTGACGAGAAATACGATTTTGCCAGTCCGCCGCATCCGGGCATAGGCGCAGCCACGCCCACCCACAACAACAACAACAACAACACGCAGCTGAACAACAACAATCACGTGAAGGGCGCCACGCCCACATCGATTGCAACCAGCGCAGCGCAGACGCCGCCCTCAGCGCGCCGCACAACAGCAGCAGCAACAGCAACAACACCCAACAGCAGCAACTCGGCGCGTTCACGCAGCGTCTCACGTTCCCGCTCGCGCTCCAGCACGCCCACGTCGCGTGCAGCAGCAGCAGCAGCAGCAACAGTTGCTGGCGGCAAGCTGGAGAAATCACAGAGCCCCGCCCAACAGGTGGCATCCGCTGCGGCGGTGCCACTGCACATCTCACAGGAGCAACTGCAGCAGCTTTACGCGAGCAATCCGTATGCCATCCAGGTGAAGCAGGAGTTTCCCACCCACAATGCCGGCAATAACGGCGCCAGCAACAGCAGCAACAGCAACAACGAGCTGAAGCACGCCACCGGGCTGCTGGACGCCAGCCAGACGACACAGCTGCAACAGCTGCACCTGCAACAGTTGAACGCCGGCGATGCCAGCGCTGCGGCTGCCGCGGCCGCTGTTGCTGCCGCCGCCGCCGCTGCGGCAGGGAGTCCGGCGACCGCGCAGCAGAATGCGCTGCAACAGCAGGCGGTTGCCGCCGTGGCGGCAGCGGCACAGCAGCAACAGCAGCAGCAACAACAGCAGCAGCAGCAGCAACAACAACAACAACAGCAGCAGCAGCAGCAACAGGTCGCACAGCAACAACAGCAGCAGCAGCAACAGCAGGCCGCACAGCAGCAACATTCGACAGCAATTAGCACCATGTCGCCGATGCAATTGGCCGCCGCCACCGGCGGTGTGCCCGGCGATTGGACAAACAGCCGGACCGTGCAGCTAATGCAGCCCTCGGCGGGCTTCATCTATCCGCCGATGATCGTCTCCGGGAACCTGCTGCCCGCCGGGCTCGGCCAGCAGCCCATACAGGTGATCGCCAGCAAGCACTTCCAGGGCAGCGGGCCCCAGATGATAACGACGACCACGCAGAACGCCAAGCAGATGATCGGCGGACAGGCGAGCTTCCCCGGCGGCACCACCTACGCCATACCCTCGAGCCAGTCGCCGCAGACGCTTCTCATCTCGCCGGTGAACGTCATCTCGCACTCGCCGCAGCAGCAGACGCTGCTGCATTCGATGGCCGCGGCGGCGGCCCAACAGCAGCAGCAGCAGCAGCAACAGCAGCAGCAGCAGCAACAACAGCAGCAGCAGCAGCACCAGCAACAGCAGCAGCAGCAATTGACACAACAGCAACAGCAGTTGACCCAGCAGCAGCAGCAACAGCTGACAGCTGCCCAACAGGCGCTCGCTGTCAGCGCCTCCAAGGTGGGCGTCGGCGTCGGCGTCGGCGTCGGCGTGGGCGATGGCCAGGCCAAGCTGCAGCAGAAGGTCGTCCAGAAGGTGACGACCACAACGAACACGGTGCAGGCGGCGAGCGGTGGCGGCGCCGGCGGCGTCGTCGCCCAGGCCCAGCAGCAGCAGCAGCAGCAGACGACGACGCAGCAGTGCGTCCAGGTGTCGCAGTCAACGCTGCCGGGCGTCACCGCCGCCCAGGCGGCCCAGCTGATCAGTCCGCTGCAGAACGCCGCCGGCCAGCCCCAGCAGATGCAGATCACGCCCTGGTTCTGGCAGAACTTCGCCTCCAATCCGATCATCTTGCGCGGCCAGCCGGATCACACCTCCGGCATGTTCATCCAGCAGCCGCCCACCCTGCAAGCCCAGAATCGTAAGTAATCGCTCTGAACTAGTTCCGCACTGCAGTTCTATATGCATCCCTTGAACTAGTTCACCTATTAGACTTATTTGGCGAGCTACACTACAAATTTGAATAAACTAGTTTGCAGTTGTATCAAAAAACCTTAAATTTGTTATGCATTTATTGAACTAGTTCACTTGATTGTTGTACATTGTACCAAAAATATTTTAATTGTGTATACATTCATTGAACTAGTTCATTTGATTGCTGCTTGGCTGCTCGCCGAAAGAAAAAAGTTGTAGGTTCGAACCCATGTTGGGTAATATTTTCTTTTTTTTTTCTTAGCTTTTGTTCAATTTAAAATAAAATGTTCCAAAATGGCTTAAATGGGCTATATATTTTTCTAGAATGAACTAGTTTCAGGGGTAAATAAAAAATAAAAGTTATTGAGATATTGATAAAAATGACGTGTAAAGAAGCAGGTAGGGCTCTGAGCTACTGTTTATATAGGAATTGCATCAAATCTTAGACTATTTTTGATATATATGCAGATAATAATATAAATGCTGAAATTGTAAAGCTTTTTGACCGGAGAAAGAAACTGGGATCGAAACAAATACAAATCTAAAATCAAACTAAACTTTCAATGGAAAAATCTCGGTGCTTTACAAATGTGGGTGGAGTACTAAAAACCGCAAGTTATGTCTCGAGAATTAAATAATATATTTTTTTAAATAAATCTTTATCGATAGTTTGAACTTTTAGATATGTGTATTGCTGAACCAGCAACAATTGCTGACGTTAGCTCTACTATTCTTTTATTATAATTTAAATACCCACAAATTTGCCAACCTAGTGGAAAATTAGTAAAACTAGTAAAATATACTGCTCGAGTTAACTGGAACTCAACCAATGCTGTAATGTAGTTTTAAGCATTCATGTTTTTTGTCAAAAGAAAATGATAGAAAAAAGGGAATAACTTATTAATTATCTGCATTATTTACAGAGATAATCCAGTGCGTGACGCAAACGCCGACCAAGACGCGCACTCAGCTGGACGCGCTGGCGCCGAAGCAGCAGACGCCGCAGCAGCAGCAGCAGCAGGCGAATGCGCAGCAGCAGCAGCAGCAACAGCAGCAGCAGCAGCAGGCCCAGCAGCAACTCGCCACACAGCAGCAGGCGGTGGCGGTGGCAACGGCGCAGTTGCAGCAGCAGCAACAGTTGACGGCGCAGCTGCAGCGCGGCGGTGGGCCCATCTTGCCACACAATGGGGCACAGGTGCGGCCGGCCAGCTCGGTCTCCACGCAGACGGCGCAGCACCAGAGCCTGCTCAAGGCGAAGATGCGCAACAAGCAGCAGCCGGTGCGGCCGGCGCTGCCCACGCTCAAGACGGAGAACGGCCAGGCGGGCGGCGTCGGCGTTGGAGTCGGCGTCGGTGTCGGCGTCGGGGGCAAGGCGGCGGGCAACCAGGTGAATAACAACGCGGCAGCAACAGCGCTCAGCCAACATCTCGCCGCGCAGCAGCAGCAGGCGAATCTGCATCAGATGGTCACCACGACGGGCAACAAGTAAGCGGTGCAGGTGGTGCGGGTGGTTTCCAACTGCTTGCTAACTCCGACTCTTACTCTTTCAGAATGGTGGTGATGAGCACCTCGCCGATAACGCTGCAGAATGGGCAAACGTTGCAGGCGGGCGTCGATAAGCAGCAACAGCAGCAGCAGCATCAGCAACAGTTGCAGTTAATGAAGAGCCAGCATCTCTTGAGCCAGCAACTGTTGCTGCAGCAGCAGATGATGCAACAAGTACAACAGCAGCAGCAGCATCAGGCACAGCAGCAGGCCCAGCAGCAACAGCAACAGCCGCAGCAGCAGCAGCAGCAACAGACGCTGACAAACGCCACAGCACAGCAGATATTGCAGGTGGCGCCGAATACATTTATCTCGTCGCAGCAGCAGCAACAAGCCCAACAGCTGCACAGCCAACTGCTGCAGCATCAATTGCAGCAGGCACAGCAGCAGCAGCAGCGCGAGCATAACATAATACAGCAAATTGTGGTGCAACAAACGGCCACACAGCAGCAGCAGCAACAGGCGGCACAGCAGCAACAGGCGGCACAGCAACAGCAGGCGGCACAGCAGCAGCAGCAGCAGCAGGCTCAACAGCAACAATTGCAGCTCAGCAGCGTGCCCTTCTCGGTTAGCTCGACAACAACACCGGCCGGCATTGCCACCTCGAGCGCCCTGCAAGCCGCACTCTCCGCCTCGGGCGCCGTCTTTCAGACGACCAAAACGAGCAACTCGTTGCCCAGCAGCAGCGTGGTGACCATCAGCAATCAGAGCGCCGGTCCGCTGGTGACGAGCAGCACTGTTGCCAGTCTGCAGCAGCAGGCGCAGCAACTGCAGCAGCAGCAACAGCAACAGCAGCAGCAGCAGCAGCAGCAGCAGCAGCAGCTAATAACGGCCACCATTGCAGCGGCCACACAGCAGCAGCAGCAGCAACAGCAACAGCAGCAACAACAGCAACAGGCGCAGCAGCAGGCACTTCAACAGCAGGCGCAGCAGCAGCAACAGTTGCCCAGCACAACGATAACAGCTGCCTCGCCCACACAGAATCCCATATTGGCCATGACGTCCATGATGAATGCGACCACGCCGTCCGTCAGCACGGCCCTCGTGACGGTCAGCAATAGCAGCAGCACTAACTCACTGCCGGCCACGCCCACCAAGGCGAACACAATCAGCACGGCCAGCCAGGAGACGCCCAAGCAGCAGCAGCAGCAGCAGCAGCAGCAGCAACAACAGCAACAACAACAGCAGCAGCAGCAGCAGCAGCAGCAACAACAACAACAGCAGCAACAGCAGCAGCAGCAACAGCAACAGCAGCAGGCGACAAATTTGGTGCCCATTGAGTCGCCGCTGGCAGCGGGCGGCGGCGCGGAGGCGAGCAGCTCGACGGCGGGCACGGCGGAGGCGCTGCTCAACGGCGATGTGGGCGAGGCGACGCCCACAAAGCTGGCGGCGACAACGACGGCCACGGCAACGGCAACAGTTGCCGCGGCGCTCAAGCAAAGCAACGCAGTGCTGCCCTGCAGCAGCAGCGGCAGCAAGGAGGACAACAGCAATGCCAAGAATTGCAGCAGCAGCAGCGCCGTCAGCAGCACGGCGTCCACCAACGGCATTGCCAGCAGCGCTGCCCTGCGCACCAGCAGCACAACAACCAACAGCAGTAGCAGCAGCAGCAGCAGCACGACAACAACGACGACAACAACCACAACCACCAGCAGCAGCACTGGCAAGGATTTGCCCAAGGCCATGATCAAGCCAAATATGCTGACCCACGTCATCGACGGCTTCATTATACACGAGGCCAACGAGCCCTTCCCCGTGACGCGGCAACGCTACGCGGACAAGGATGCCAACGACGAGCCGCCCAGTAAGTGCCGCCTAATGCAAAGGACTGCGAGACTTATATGTCAAGAGAGAAGAGCGCGACGTCACAATATCGGTCTAAGTTTCTTCATATATCCATATAAAGCTAAAGTTCTTGGACCCTGGCGGCTTAAATTTTGTAAATAGATCAAAACATCTTTTTCTGTTTGCATGAACGCAATTTTTAGCGCCTTGGAATATATACTCGTGAATACCCGCGTCAGATCAGGATTTAAGATTTTAAGGCTACGCCCATTTATATTTATTCTCCTCAGTTTTGAAGTTAGTTGCATACAACTTTTTCAGCGAGATTATTAATTTCTTTCTAATTCCTTCTCTTCAGATCACGCTAACAAATTTCGATAGAATTAGTTTTAAAGCTAGATTCGTATAACTTCAGAGATACTCCAATATAATAATAATAATTAGTAGCGTTTTGGAATGTTTATCCAAATATATGCCACGAACCAATAAGATAGCTCGCTTACTTTAGTCGTTATGTTTTAAGAGCGAAATAGTCACAAAATTCCGATATTGTGACGTCACAATTTTAAGAGCTTGACATTGTTTGCATAACTTTCTCAACCGTAAATCGCTAACATATATTTTTTAAATTTACAGAGAAAAAGGCAGCGCTGCAGGAGACGGAACTGAAGCCAGGTGCAACAGCCGCAGCAGCAGCAACGGCAGCAGCTGCATCCGTGACAGCAGCAGCAACACCAGCAGCAACAACAACAACAACTGCAACTGCTGCTGGCCTGATCAGCGTTGCCAGCCTGCCAGCGGATATGGTTGCGTGCGAGCAGTGCGGCAAGCCGGAGCATCGCAGCAAGCTGAAGCGCAAGCGTTTTTGTTCGCCCGGCTGTGCGCGCCTGGCCAAAACGGGCGGCGGCGGCGGCAACAACAACAGCGGCAGTAGTTGCAACAATGGCAGCGGCGTGGGCATGGTCGCCGCCGATGCGCTCGCGCTGGCGGATAAACTGGACGAATCGCTGGCCGAGGAGAAAATGCAGACGGATGCATTGAGCCCGGAGCCGGCCATGATTACTGCCGAGCTGCCGGTGGCTGTGGCAGCCACAGCGCCAACAGTTGCTGTTGCAGTGCCAGCAGCGCCCACGCCCAGCAGCAGCAGCAGCAGCGGGAGCAGCGTCAGCAATGTTGCCCCCGTCGCCGTTGCCGCTGTGGAGCGTCCCTCGATATGCAGCTGGAGCGTGGACGAGGTTAGCGAGTTCATACGCAAGCTGCCCGGCTGTCAGGATTATGTGGACGATTTTGTGCAACAGGAGATCGATGGGCAGGCGCTGCTGCTGCTCAAGGAGAATCATTTGGTCAATGCCATGGGCATGAAGCTGGGCCCGGCGCTCAAGATTGTCGCCAAAGTGGAGTCCATGAAGGAGGTGAACGTGGCGCCGGCAACGGCCAACGATGGCGCCAAGGAAACGGCCAATGCCGGGCAATAGTGCACAACTGGCGTGAAGAGCTGTTGCAGCATCGCTGGCAGCATCAGTGGCAGCAGTTGTGGCAGCCCCCGTGCGCTCCACTCCCCCGCATATTCCATAACGCCGCCGCTGTATTCGCCCGTGCTGCGCAACAAGTAGGGCGCTGGTCTAACCAGCTCAAGTTGGAGTTTTTATTGTGAATGTGATTCACACTTAACAGCTGAACCAATCCACTAATCGCCCCCCTCTCCCCCCAGCCCCTTCAGCACACTAACTATATGATAGTCTGTATCTAATTTTAATGTAGCTTAAAATTTGTAAGGCCAATTGTATGATAATGATTTGAAACTACAACTAAAAGAAAAGGAAAGGAAAAGATAACAAACCTTGAACCCTGTACCCGGAACCTTTTAACCCCGCACCTTTTAAACCTCTAGTTTTAGCATAAAACACATAAACATACATATATATATATATATATATATATATATATATATATTAAATGGCTCCATCAACTGTACAATTTATCACATAAACTAAACGTGTTTTCGACTCCATTCACGCATATTTAAACATAATGAAAAACTCGACAAAAATAGAAAAACCACAAAAAAAAACTAAATGAATATACTATTACATCCTAAGGCAAATTGTAGCGTCTAAGTCTTAACTAAATTAAATGTAACGAATACAATTAATTTACGTATATATATATGCCCACATAGTATATATATGTATATATATATATATATAGTATTTTTTTCAAACATCATCACCATTATGCGTATTTCATTATACAAATTTTTAATTTAGTTAATGCCTATAAATATTATATACATACATATACACATTTATATTATATTATTAAAAATAAACTTTTTTTCTATGCGTAATTTATATATTTAAAGAGATAAAAAAGCGAATTGGTTTCCATTATGCTAGAGAGAGTTAAACGATTTAAGTCTGTCAAACCAACAACTGAAACTATATCAATATATAGCTGATTACAACAACTGCAACAACAACACGCAATCTACAGCTAATTTGTGAACTTTTTGCTAAATGAAATGAAAAAAAAAAACAATGATAATATATTAAATAGAATATATATTTACATTTTTTTTATAATGCTTAGGTTAAAGCTACATATATATATATATATATATATATATATATATATATATATATATATATATATATATATATATATATGTATATATATGTATATGTATATGTGTATTTATATATATATGTATACGTTTTTTTTTCAAAATTATTTTTTTTTTTATTGCTATGGCTGAACAAAAACAAAACTTCACTGTATAGTGTTTAATAAATGTGAATATGGAAAATGTGTATTTTTATTTTTGTATTCCTTTCTTTGGGTAAAAACAAGGTGATCAGGACAACAAAGGCCCGGGCACGAATCCCAGGCAAGTTAGAACTATTCAAAAATGTGATAGTTTATAACTATACCACATACTACTTCTAGTTATAATTATAGGTATATTATAATTATAGTAATAAATATAAATTATAATGATAGATCACTGTGGGGGCAGTCCACTCTAGTCTGATCAGATATTGATGGGGCATTTTTGGAATTTTACATGTCTGAATGTTTGTCAATTTTGGCATTGTTTTTGTGAGAAAAATCGTTCACCACAATTTATCTTTTAAAGTTTAGTTTTATACTAATTTTGGTACTTTCAAACGATTTTCTATTCTAAATTAAAAATAAAATTTGCGTTATAAGTAAGGGGGAGTAAAGGATATATTTTAGGAAAAAAATGTATTTTCAAATATGAATCAAAATTAAATGCAAAAAATGTACAATGAAACTTTAGCTTTTTTCGTAATGTGCGGAATGCCCAACTATTTTTATATTTTCGAATTGCTTATATTTTAAATTGAATACTCTTCGTCACATTTTATTTCAGAAATTTTCGTCAAGAGATTCCTAGATTCGTCACCTCCTGTACAGTTTTTTATTGGTTATATACCACATAGCATAGACGAAGAAAATGCCAATTTTACAAAAAAGCAAGAGAAAGAGAGGAGAAAGAGAGGGAGAAAGAGAGAGGAAGAGAGAGAGAGAGAGAAAGAAAGAGATGTTACATAAAAAGGAATACAACGAGCTGTTAGAATGATATTAAGAGATTTATATAGAGAAGCATAAAGAAAATAAAGAGGATATAATTTGTCATGAAGCCAAAAAAGGAACCAACATGTAATTGGCTGCCAGATATCAAAGTCGACGCAAGAAATGGCAAAAGAGAAGTCGCAAAAAAGATCACACTCACAAGATTTCACTATGGATGAGAAACTATAAGTGTTAGAAAATCATGTTAAAGTAAGCAGCAGGAACAAGAGATAAGCTGCGAGGAACGACGGGCAATGTTATAATAAGTTTTAAGTGGGCGCAAGAAGCAAATGGAGAAGCGCTTTAAAAGTTTGCGCACAACACTTTAAGCAAAAGATACCAATGGAGAGAAAATAGATAAGTTTGCATTCTATGTAGTGAATTCAATGCGACCAGTCCGATTCTTATTATTTAATGACTTATACCTCCGCTGCTTCATTCTTCATTAGAAGTTCTTTCTTAGCAACGGTTGTAAATCGCTTCTCTCAAAATCTATGAACTTTGTCATTTGCTGTGCCTTATGAGAGCGAGAAAAACACAAAAACTCACTCTATTCATGTTCTTAAAAGCACATAGGGTATATGTGAAGTTGGCACCTGAAAATAAAAGCCAGTGTTGTTTAAGCTATTGTGAAAATATTGTTTTATTTTTGTTAAAATTCTCTGGTACTTTGAATATATTTTGGAAATATGCATACATGGATTGAAATCCTCTTCATAATGAGATTATAATTATAATAAATTTAATGAGGGATTCTTTGAACTTTTATGACATTTTTATAAGGATTTGTATTTGTTTTTTTTTTGTTTTGTTTTCTTTTTTACTTATTATGCAAGGAATTTCAAGAACAATTTAAGAGTTTTACAAGTGCGGCTCTTGAAAGAAAACCCATTATATCGTTCATTTTAAAATGTGCTAGTTTTCGTACAGAATAAGTAATAGTTAATGCCCATGGCATACCTTAAAGGGGCTAATAGGGCATCCAGATATTCTGGATCTAGTGCTTATGTAAAATTTTTATCGAGGTTTTTAGTGGCAAAGCTTTTAGACGGGTTTAGAATTTTTTGTTGTTCTTGTTCTTGTAAATGTTTGTGACAACTTTTCCTTTAGTTATTATTTTTATTATTTCATAAGTATTTAGGGATCTATCTAAGAACCGAAACACTAAAATACCGACTCGTACCATTTTAGAAATGAGCGTGACGTGACGTCTTCAAGGTAAATGTTGAAATATTTTTATATATTTGTATTCTTTATTATTAATATTTGTTTAAAGCCAATTTTGCGTTTTATTATTTAGTGTATAAATTGAAATTGGTATGCTCTTGGTATTTTCTGGTATTTAATCAGTATTTTTTAAAGCGCTTTATGTTTGCATAGTATTTTTTAGATTTGGATTCAGTTAAAATTTGTCCATTTGTTTTCTTAAAAGTACCCTTGATTTGTTTTATGAGTTCGTATGAATTAGTTTTCTTATTGTTTTCTTTTTTTTCTTTTTTTTATGCATAAATATACTATATACGTTTGCATATTGGTCAGATATTGTGGCATTCGAATTGTACATTCAGTTAAGATCATTGTTTATTGTTTCTGCTTCTTCAAGTACCCCTGCAGTGGATTTCTTTTAGGGAAATTCATGGGAATATATAATAGAAAAAACAGGCAGTATATATACCAAAGTGAAGAGCTCACTGGGTTGAAATATATACACATATATGTATATAGTTGTCATGGCATTGTGCTCTTGTATTCCTGAATATATCGGAAATATGTTTGTTGTTATTCTTTTAAATTGGAAATATATTTTTATCTGTAGCTGCCACAGAAAGTAACATTTAAATATATAGTTTTTTTATTTTAATATAATCTATACATAGATGTATATATACATCTATCATTGTAATATAAATAATAAATTTATAATATTCATTACGAAACACAACATTTATTCTGAGCTTTCTTTAGATCGTTTGACCATTCATATACTATATCAACTGCAAGGGTATTTTATCTACGGCTTTGCCGAAAATAATTTTTTTCTCTTATCATTTTTGCTTGTTAAAATACTTTTCGGTTAATCATAAGCTAGAGAAAGCTTCTTGGAGTTAAGCATTGTCTCCTTGAGGCTTTATACTCAACTTTATGTTTAAATATTGAATTTAATATAGGTTTATGTAGTTTATATATTATATATGTATATCATATATTATTTACAATTGTGTGAAGCAAAACAGAAAATTGTCACAGCCGTACTCCTTAGTATATCATATATATACAACTAGGTAATTACCTATGTTGTGGTATTTACTGTAGCTTTCGCAAATTTCTTGATTTCTTGATTTCACTTATATCATTTTATTTTTTACTGCATAGTTCGATTGTTATTATTCAGTTTGGGTTTTTGATCTTTAAAGATTGACGTTTGCTCTAGCTGGTCCTGCAATATGTCTAGAAATAAAATAAGTTGTACCTAGTTTATCGAAAGAGACGGTTTTTTTTAGCGCTCTAGTTAGTGCTTAAATTCTACAACTTTGAGGAAATGAAACAAAAGTCAACTTTGGGAATATGTGTTTTAAAATTGTTACGACTATTAAAATTGTTATTAAAGTTTTTAAGTTCACGTTTTTCGTTTTATTATTTGGATACTTTTTATTAAGTTTTGATTATTTGTTAACAATTGTTATTGGCTGGCAAATGAACATAAAATTGGAAATTTTTGAGTTTAGTTTTTAGATTAGGTTTTTAATTTTTTTTAGTTTAGTTTATCTTTTCTTTATGCAAAAATTTATCATCGTGTTTAATGCGCCACCTGATATGGGCTTTGATTTGGAATCAATATCATGATTGTATGGTTGTGTGCGTGTGTGAGTGTTGTGTGAGTGTGTGTGGATCGTGTTTAACCTACAATAAAATTAGCACCAATGCAAAATACATACGATTTTTTGTATATATATATATATATATATATATATATATATATATATATATATATATATATATATATATATATATATATATATATATATATATATTATGATTCTATGCATGTGTGTCTGTGTGTGTCTTGTGATATGTGTAATTTACTACAGTTATTTAATTGGAATCAAAAGATCTTAGGATCCATGCAAAGAAACAAAAATATAGACAAAAATTTCACTAGGTGTTTGAACTGTATGTTATGGATATTTCGAGATGTGTTGGGATATCTAAAAAAATAATGGGTATCTTAAGTGGATATACATACATTAGCTAAATGTACATGTACACCGTTATGATAGGTAAATAGTCATAAATCATTTATCTATTTATCAATTTTCAATCTTGATTCATTTAGCTAAACACTATTCAACAAGTTTTGATCCGAATTATATAGAGCTAGGCAGCTATACGCGTATGTACAAATCGAGTATATATATACATATATGTACTCGTATTTATATATATATATATATATATATATATATATATATATATTTTTTTTTTTTTTTTCTTTTCTTTTTTTGCTACATACTATGTACTATATAGACTTAGGTTCTAGTTAAAGACTGTCTTTTACGTTCGCTTCATGAGTGTGATGTGGTTTTGTTTCTTTTTTGCTTCTCTTTTTTTTGTTTCTTATGAAGGGTTGGCATACACCGTACTAAATATGATTTATATGCTTGTATTATTTGTATTATTGTACCTACATAAGACTAGGGACATACATAAAAGTTGAGAACCTACGTTTTGTTCTGTATTACTCCAAAATTAATCTTTTACAGATATATATGTATACATATCTTTTGAATGCACCTAAGTGTATATAAATGTTGCTTGCTGTACTTATTACATTGTAATAATTATTCATTTGGGCATTTAGCTTTTCATTTTGCTTTTTGGGTTAGGGAGCAGGGTTGGGGATAGGGGCAGGGGGGTAGTTAACAAAAACACCAACGTTCCCACTATCTACTTAAGATCTGGGTGGCTGACTTATAGCTAAACGCCGTTACTCTTGCGCTTTCTGCTCAAGTTATAAGTTGAGAAAACTGTTGCCCAGAAAGCCCAGCATAATAGTGGATACGGCCAGCGGTGCGACCTGTACTTGGCAGGCGGTGCTATTCCCGGCGAGAATCTCCGCGCGTTTACGCATTCGTTCCTGCAAGTACAAGAATTCGAATCATCGATTGTTAACATGTATATCTATTATGGTTTCTAAGGTATTGATATCAATAAATAGTATTTTCAAGGTTCTATCATATTCAAAGTACGAACTATACCTATAGTATGTATTGTATCTAGTCCTAGAATGTAGATTTAAGATGTTTGCTATCATTAATATCTATTGCATCCTCAAAATTGTCGGTACTCTAGTATTTATTGTATTTATATTAATTTTTATTTATTTCTTTTTTACACAATCGCACGCATTTTTATTGAATATTCATGGTGTTTATGGTCTCTAAATTTATCTGCTGTAATTAAACTATTTATAAAATGTCTGGTATCTGTATTATTTATAGTCTCCAAAGTATCTGTAGTATTCATTGTTTTATTTTGTATATTTTCAGTACATATAGTGTTTCTGATAGCTGTAGTTTCTATATTAAATGTAATCTATATCTTTGGTATATAGTATGGTATCTATAGTGCTTAAAGTATTTCTCGTATCTGTACTATTTATAGGCTCCGTAATATTTCATGTTTATGTAGTATCTACTGTATATATAGTATTTCTTGAATCTATAGCATCAATAGAATCCATAGTCTCTGTTAATCTAATTTGTTATTGTATTTACCATATACACAGTATTTTTCAATTTAATCAGTATTCTACATCTAAAATATCCTTTTAATATATTCCTGCAAAGTATCTAAAGCATATACAGTATCTGTAGTTCTTACTATATCATTGTATTTATAGAACAATACAAAATCTATAGTATTTCTGATTTTTGTAATATAATAGTTTTTTGTAATATAGTAGTTTCTATAGTTTTTCAAGTATGTGTGGTATTTATATTTTACATAGTATTAGCTATAGTATTTGTATAATTTATAAATCAAGTTATAAAATAAATTGGATGTATACGATTTTTTGAAACTGCTGTTATATAGCTAGTATCGATGGTATTGCCAATATAAACTGTGTTATCTGGGGCAGCTATAGCACATATCTGTAGTATCCCATACCTGATAAAGCTTGTCCTCGCCTGGCGGATCCAAGCACTCAAACTCACAGCAGCGTTCGCCCACTCTGAAGTTTTTACAGAACTGGAAAAGTGTGTTGACAAAGTTTAGACTATGTTAACCCAACGATATGAGAACGGCGCTTACGTAGGGCGGATCACAGTAAATGGCCTTGCACCACAGCGGTTCGGAATGATAGCAAACGCATAGACTACAAACTCCAGGTCCGGGCACATAGAGCATGCCGTGGTTAACCTTGTTGCCCTGGAAGTCCACGCAGTCCTCCTCCAGTGCAACTGTAGGGAAAGAGAGGCAGGTGAAAAACATATTCTTCACATATCTAAAGTATACGGACTTAAAATATGACTATATAGAAAAATATGTATTTCAACGGTTTCTTAGCTCAATATTAAGAATAAATGGAAACACGTTTTAGCGATTTTATAATGGAGGAATATGAGTAGAAATTTAATCCTTGGACATAAGGTATACCAAAAAAACTTTATTATTTAAATATTTTCTGGTTTAACGATAATCATTATTATTACTTTTATTTTTTAATATTTTTGTATGTGATTTTATTTGTCATAACACAGTTAACATGATTATATTTTTAACTTTTTTAAATTTACTTTTATTATTAGTTCGTTTTTGATCATTCCAACTAAAACTAGTACAGTCTAATTAGTATGCGTTGTAATCCACATCACAAACATTGTAAGGCAGTAGAGAAGTTAGGAAAAGTATTCAGTCTATGTAGGAGCCTCGACCAGGGAATAACATATCCACGAGGAGTGTTTAAAGTGAAAAGTTTTAAATTAAAGTGAGAACACGTGATATTAAAAAGAGGTAAACAAATAAATAGTATATGGTTGAATGAAATTATGTTGCTATTATGATTGTTAGGAACAGGGCTCCAGAAAAGCGAGGTTAATGTTTTTGTGTATCTTTTTTTGTACTAGGAACGCGGTATGCTTTCATTTGGATATATCCAAAACCAAAGCAGAGATTTTAGGAACTATTAACTAGTTTATATTTACAGCTAGATCACATGTAAAGTCCCTAAAAATTAATAGAAACTAAACATAAAGAGAAATTGAGAATTTATAAATTGCGTACATAAAATTATTTACATTCCGCAGCAACCTTGACCACAACAACAAATTAAAAAAATAAATGACAATTTAATATTTTTACGGTTCGGTCGAATATGGCACACATTATAAAAATGGTAATAAGATAACAAAATATTTATGTAGCCCATCCCAAGTGTGAAAAGTGCATGACAAAAGATTATCAAAGCTTATGAAATGCAAATAACTATAAAACAAAATTAATTAGAGCACAAATCAATTTATAAGAACCAATTTTTGCCACGGATCCAATTTAGGTGAGCAACATAATGCAAAATTATTAAAGTTTTGAGTTTTAAAAAATTCTTAACAGCTCGAAATAAAAATTAAAATACTCATCAGATAAATTATAAAAATATAAAAAATCGAAAGGAAAAGAAGGGAAACTTTAATTGAAATAACTGATACAACGCTCAAAAGGAGCCATATCCGAGAATTATTGGCAGCATTTAATTGCTTCTATTTGCCTCTATTTTTGTGCAATCAGCAGCTTCTGACATAAGGGACAGAGGTCATTTAACTTTGGACAGTCTATCAGCAGACGTGGGACGCCGCTGCAGCTGTTATTTCTCCGTCACGACCCCTCGGAGATTCGATCGCCGACGACTGCTTCTGGTTGCCCAGCACCTCTTGCGTGCGATCGTTGATCGCGTCTTGGAACAACGAGTGCAACTCCAGTGTGGGCACTCTACAAATCCATCTGTGCACTGAGAGAGTCGCATGCTTGAACCTCAAAATGCTGCAGTTGTTGCGACTTCTGCTCGGCAGGACACGTGAGTTTTTAATTTAATAATATATAAATAATTTAATATACACAATACTTATCGATTTAATAGGTTCTTGTAGGTCGCTTCACGATACAAGGTTTTACGCTATTTGGGCCAGTAAGTAAGATCGGCAGGTATGCATCCATAATTTAATCTAGTAAATACACACATTTTTAATCCAAACTTTTCAGTAAAAGCAAACGAGCAATACAACTTAGTATCTTGCACGTGGTGCAAGAGCCTAGGCCGTTAAGGCTTGATAAATTCAAGAATCAAGCTATTGAAGTAAAACCAAATTGAGGTGAGTTTCTTTCTTTAATAATTTATAGGTAAACGGCTTTTCTCGCAGGATTAATGCAATTGCAATTCAGCTTAAGTACTGAAATGAGTTATGGTCCATTTTCTTCAAATATCACAAAAATCATTTTTTCCTTTAAGAACAAATGAACTGCTGATTCCATTTACTGACCCAAATGTGAAAAGTGCTGTCCATGCTGAAGGGCTAACAATCACGAACAATCTTTCCACACCTTAGAACGCCCTGGGTTCTTATTGTTTAACGCGTATAACAACCCGAAACAGAAATTTCGCTCACTTGCGCTCTCGATCATGAGTGGCAATAATTGAAGCATTTTGAGGACCAACCATACGATTCTCTCAATGTTCAGATGGTTCTGCAGGCTGCCCACCCTGGCGTCGCTGCTGCAGTTTGGCGACACTATTTCCGATCGATTAACGGCTGAAACGATGCAGGCTGCTTACAAAATAGCTGCTCCAGGACATTACTTAAAGACTGGTGTATCGCGAGTACTACCCCCGCAATCGGAGAATACCAAAGGTGCCAGAAATAACTGTTCATCCTGTCGGCATACTCTAATAAAATTAAATATATTTTTATTCTAATCACGATACTCGCTGATTACTACTTTTACTGACTACGATTCTGACTACGACTCTGACTTTAAGACCTTTTGCGCTTCAGATTTTTGCTTGATCACCCTCTGCTCGCTTCTTAGATAAGCTCGCTTTTTTCACAATTGGCTACTCGGACTTCTACTCGTTGCTTCTACAGCTTTTTAGGACTTCGATACTCGGACTTCCAATCGTTCTTAAGATATCTATTCGTTCCTCGGACTTACACTCGCTCCTCCGACTTTTTCTTCTTCCTTGGTTCTTCTCGCTTCTCAGACTTTTACTTGCTTCTAGGACTTTTACTCGATGGACTTCTAAACCTTTTTAGGACTTCGACCCCCAGACTTTTATTCCATTTCCAGGATTTCTACTCGTTCCGGAGACTTCTAGCTTCTCGGACTTCGACTCGATCATCGGACTTTTAGACCTTCCTAAGACTTGGATTCCGGATTTTTATTTGCTCCGCATCGGAGGACTTCTACTTGTTCCTTGGACTTTTCCTCGCTTCTTGGACGTTCACTCATTCCTTGGACTTTAATTCGTTACTCGGACTTTTACTCGTTCCTCGGACTTCTACTCGCTTCTCCCCGTTTTACTGGACTAACCATAGACGAATGGTCTGTTTCGAAGCTATTTGGTGTTTATATTTTTGGCTTCACTGCATTTGGAATTTGCCTTTTAAAAATAAAATATTTTCAATGCACTTGCGATTTGTGTGTTTGAAGTGCGCTAGACTAAAGTGATGTTCCGATGGGTTTGATCGGGTTCGTTCAGTTTGGCTTTGTTTGTGTTTTAGTGCAGCCCCAGACATGTTGCATGGTTGTCGCAGGTTCGTTGCAATGAGCTTTTCCGTTCACGAGCTTTTTGCATAGAACTTGGCGCATGTTTGAGCTGCGCTTGTAGCTGTGCCGTGACGTAGGTATTTTGGATGGGCCTCGACCTTATCAGCCACCAGCAGCCCGCCAACCACGTCAACAATTTCCACTTTCACCGTCAGGTGCATAGCTGAGTGCATTTACAGTTACAGTAGCAGTTGCCGTTGCTGTTGCAGTCGCAGCCGCAGGGCACTTGAAACATGGTTCGAAGTTGTAAGCAACTTCCTGATGACTGAACGGACTTTGCCAACCACTGACGCGTCAGGCGGCGGTAGCGACGACGACGACGACGGCGACGGCGGCAAAAGTGCCGCAAACTTTTTGCTGTTCAACTTTTTTTTTCATGCATTTTCTGTTCGCTTTCGCTCTCTTTTGCTTGTCGCTGGCGCTGGCTGCTTTAACAAACGGACAATTGGCACACAGGGTGTGCCAAGAGAACTGGGAGAGGGGCTGGCGAAATTTGGTCGGCTGCTGCAATGCGTTGCAGTTGTTTGTGCCTTTCTTTTGCCCGTTGCCTTTGTTTTTGTTTGCTTGTTTGCCTACATGTATGCGCTACCACTGTCGGCGTCGACGTCACCGTCGACGGCGCTGTCAACGTCTCGTGCTGGAGCCCTTTTGAGATCGCTGAATAATTAAAAACAAGCGCTCGACTTTTGCGCCAGCTGTCGACCAAACAATTTAGCTGCCCTGGGTCAAAGTTGGGCCAACGCGCCGTATACGTCACGAGCCTTTACATTCAATTCGCCTCACCTCTCTCTCTGTCTCGCTCGCACACACTCTCTCTGTCCGCATTTCATGGCTATTTGCTGCCCCTCTAATGCTGCCTGTGCTTTTACGGCGACATTTCACAATTATGCTTATTACTTTTTAATGTCCACTGGCTTGCGTGAGCCGCCGCCTGGCCGCCTATCACAGCCAGCCACCTGACCCGCTCGCCAGCGCCTTGCACTCGGACTCGGACTTGGGCGCGCACTGCCAATCTCAGCCGGTGGGTGAACGTTGCTCGGGGACGCGGGTGGGGCAGTTGCTGGCGTTTATGTGCAACCGTGCGGCTCACTTAAAAATAGCTTTTGTTATGACATTTAGCTGGTGACCTCCTCGGGGCAGGCGCCCACCTCAAACGCCACCTGCAGCTGGCGCCGCCTGTCCGCTGCCCCGCCCTGGCAGGGGGCACGAATCTGATTAAATGTTAAGTCCAGTGTTCTATTTTCATAGAAAATCAATTTCGCTGCTCATCTCATTTGCTATGGACAACAAAAATAACTGCACAGCAAAAATTTCATAAATTAAAATTGGAAAGATTTGCTGGACTTTCAGATTCTTGCATTTTCCATGCTTAAATTAAAAATATGTATTTGCTTGGCTTAATACTCCCATGCTCTTTGATATCTCTGTAGAAAATCACATTATAGAGCCATAGTTCTTGACGTTGAGAACAATTGGAGCATTAAGGATTCAAATATTATTATTTTATATTTATTCATTCCCTTAAAAACAAAAACTATAAATATTCAAGCATTTACGCTTTTCCGACAAAAATAAAATAATAAATAATAAGAATACTTATTTCAATACCCTGCCTTAAAAATGTGGAGTTTAATATTTAAAAATTGTTTCTAAACAAACAAAATAAAAAATACTTTAAGGAAGTTTATATGCATATTTGTTTTATATATTCTATATTCTGTATATATCTAAGCACTGGAATTTGTCCTTAATGGATGCCAATGTCATTTCAATATCGATATAGCAACAATTTTAAGTCCAATTAAGATTGCAGTTAAGTTAATAGACATAAATTGCAACTGCAATAAAGCCAATCAATAATAAAACACTTAATTAGAAGCTTTTTAATCAATGGTATTTATAAAATGTTTTCCCTTTTCGTTATTTGCAATCAAATTGTGCACATCTCTTTGAAATTAGAAGCCGACAACAAGTTTGAAATCTGTCAGCAGTTATTAAAAATGAAATAATAATGAAATAACGTTATTTTGCATTTGCGCAATATTGCACTGATGGTGGTTTAGATAGTATATTTTTTGACGCAGTACTTGGAAGCTTAATTCCGTATATATTGTTTGTATAATATTCATAATTATGAGCTCTATGATAGTTTTTAGCTTATGCTTTTCTAAATTATAAAATATAAATATAAATATAAATTTCCTCACTTCAGAAGGTTTGTCAATTTCCATTTTAATTTCAATATCAATTCAATTGAAATCTTTAACTTCTGTTTTCAACTATTTTGCTCTAGTCAATTTTGTTGCTTTTTAATTACAGGGTATTTGCGTATTTAAATTTAATTTTTGAATCAATTAGCTCAATGTTTCAAATTCAAATTCAATGTCAAATAACACTTAATTTTTTTGCAATTTTTATCCACCAGCTTCGTATCAAATTTATATTTCGATTTTGCTTTCAGATTGGTTGCTGATTTAATTTGAACTTGAACTTCAGTTGGTACTGTTTCAATTTCGTTTTCAACTTCACCTTCAATTCAATAAGTATTTAAATTTTAATTGTAAATTGGTTACCATTGCAATTTCAAGTTCAACGCCTGCTTCAAATTCAGTTGCAATTTACGCAATGGTCCATCAAAATGGTGGCCAGCAAACTTATGTATTTCGAAACAGTGGTTAGAATTGTGGCGAACACAAACAACGCAAAATATACACGCAATGCCAATGGCAAGTGCAAAATGGTGGGGCAGGGGGCAAGGGGCAGGGCAGAGGCAGGGCAGGGGCAGGGGGCGTGTCAGGCAGTGTCAGGGCGCCAACGTTGAGTGAGTGCAGCCATCAACTTTTCAACTTGTGCCTTTCACCGAGTGCCGCAGTCTGTGTGTGTGTGTGTGTTTGTTGGTAATCATCGGTCGTCACTAATGAGATTTGTTTGTGTGTGGGAAAATAGCTAGCGCCAAGCCGAAGGAGACCTTCCCGTTGTAGTTGTTGTCGGCGGTGAATTGTTAACGGAAGCAAAGATTATAAAACCATTTTGAATGTTATGTGCAATGCAATTAGTGGAACGCAAAACGTGCGCCTTGCCCTCATGCAATGCAAATTTTCTACACTTGGCGTTTTCCCGTCTCTCCCTGCTCTCCTCACATCTACTTTGTCAACGAGTCGTGTGCGCGTTGCGGCATGCGAGTTAGGTTGTCATCAGCTGAGAAGCGAGTGGCAATAGTCTTGCGTGTGAAAGGTAGGGCTCAGAAGATCCAAAGCGGAAGTGGGAAGCGTTGGTAACCTCTGCATTTCTTGCAACCTTCAAAGCTTCTCGCTCGGAGCTGCGTCACGCTTTTCTCTTGCTAGGCTTTCCTACTTATCAGTCTACTCAACAGGATACTCACTCTATTTACCGCGCTGCTCAGTACTCGCTAGGCTACTCGCTGGTATATTCGCTAGGCTACTGCTGCGTTATTTGACTCGCTAGATCGTTAGATTTGTTAAAATGCTACTCGTTAGACTTACTAAGCGTTAGACTCGCTACTCGTTAGATTCGATTCTTGTTAGACTCACTGCTCGTTAGACTTGTTACTCGTTAGTCTTGCCACTCGTTAGACTTGCTACACGTTAGACTCGCTACTCGTTTGACTCGCTACTCGTTAGATTCGATACTTGTTAGACTCACTGCCCGTTAGACTTGTTACTCATTAGTCTTGCTACTCGTTAGACGTGTTACTCATTAAACTTGTTACTCGTTAGTCTTGCTACTCGTTAGATTCGCTACTCGTTGGGTGTCTTAGTAGCCTACTCGCCTCGTTCGGATGACATCTCGCTAGACTACTCGCTGGAGATCTACTCGCTTTAGCCTCCTCGATAGAGTATTCGTTAGCCTACTTGCTAGCCTTCTGGCTGTAAAACGCGCACTGATTTTTAAACGAGGTCGCTTTGGGTCTCTCGTCATCTCTCCTCTGACGTCACGCTTCGGCCGTAGCCTACTAGCCAGTAATTGCGAATGGATTGCCATCGCCAATCCATTTTTGACTGGCACCAATCGCTTGCATTTTGCATGCGTTTATGCACATGTTGTGAAAGGCTTTTGATTGCCCGTCTATCAACGCACTTGTCGTTGTCAATGGCCAATTGTTTGGCCCTTTGACAGCTTCACTGTGTAATTAGCAGTTACTGCTGGCCCAGCTATCGATCCGAAATTACTTGACGCCCTCTCGTCGTGTCGTCCTGCGACCCTCCTCTGATGCCCGATGTCCGGCAGTTGTGCCGAACGTTGGCAGCTGAACGTTGGCTAAAATCCAACTAATTAGCTAGTCATAAGCGGGCGTAAGTGTCTGAAGAGCGTGGGCATTGGGCATACGACAACAGCGAGAACTCGGCGACCTCTGCGCCTTGACATCCTTGTCTAATGATTTTCTCGGCCAATAACTCAATTGCGCATAACTGGGCAATAAAACTTGGCATTGTGCAGCTCAAGCAGCGGCTTCCAACTACCCAGCGGAAGCAGCGAAACAACTTGAGTCGCCTCGTGGGAACGACGACAACTCGTTATGCCACACCACAAAATAGTTGGCCAAAAACTTTTCCATGTGCGTCAATAACAACAAGAGGCTTGCAAAACTTTTGCCTTGTTGCAGGCAACGACATTTGTATGCCCTTTCAGTTTGTGTCCAGCACAGAGAGGAACTTTCAAAGTATAATTTGTTTTGTAAAATGTACATGAACTTTTTATTCATTGAAACTGCTTATGCTAGTAAGCTTTCATCATTTTTGAGTATCTTTAATGTTTTATAAAAATGTTATCACGTCTTTACAATTAATAAACTTTATGCTTTGATTGGTGAGAGCTGCTAGACAACAAAATAAAGAGTTCGTTAAGTAAATCTTGTAAAACTATATATTCGCTGAGCTAGTTTTATTTTGTCTAGCCTATGATTCGAATGTATCTTTATACTATTTGTGGAATTTATTCGTTCGGTACTCAGAAAAGGGTATAAAAAAGTTGTTGTGTGGTTGTTTTTTTGTGTTCTGTGCATTTCAGAACTGAATGTGCTGCCATCTAAAAGTTGTCATCTATATGTATTCAATTCTCTAATGAAAAGTTTTAATATTTTTCTTTCTTCGACCTGCGAAATTTTTTTTTGTTTGCGTGTTGTTGTGTTTGCTGATGTTGCAGCTGCAGCAAAAATTTGTTTGCAAGTTTGCAACTTTAATATCGTTTGCTGCCCCTGCACAAGTGCTAAAATTTAAGTGCGCCACCTTATGCCACGCCCCCAGCTGTTGCCGCTGCCGTTGCCGTTGCCGTTGCCGTTGCCGTTGCCGTTGCCGTTGCCGTTGCTGTCAGGTGCTTTTGGACGGCGACATGGCAACCAAACAAGCGGCAAAAACCCAACGAGCCAAAGTCGACTTTGCATGTGCAATGTCAAGGCTGTCGTCTATTGTTTTTCCCGGTACCCAGCCCGGCCCGAAAGACTCCCTTTCCGTCGACCCTCTCTGGTCGCCGCTTTTTGTGTGCTAATGCCTTTTTCCTTTATTTATTATTTGACTTGTGGGCTTGAAATGACTATGAAATGCTGAGTCCTTAATCTCAGCTGGCAATCGGGGCGATAACGATAAAGGACCCTTGACAATATAAATACTTGGCTATAGTATTTATCGGATTTCCTAAGCACCGATTGCCTTTCATTCATCCTTCGATGTAAAATGTGTCCGCACTAAAACGATTTAACATGCTTCGACGTGGGCTAGTATACTGATCGACATTATACAATATTATATATACATAATTGCAATCGATTTTGAAAGTGGCATAAATATAAACATAACATAACGAACATTTCATAGATTGAGAACTGATTTGATTATAATTTTTGGAAATTTCGCGATAATAAAAACTGCACGGATTTAAGTATACAATTTTGGGTATTCACTGTATTTGTAACTAGTTTGAATATTTAAAAATAAATCCACACAATTACAGAATCACTGTACTGAACGATATTTACAATCTATCTTAAAGACAATCATCGTCACAGCAGAGGGTCAGAAATGCATTATCTAATACAAAATTTATTTAAAAATTATTAAAAAAAAGGCAGGGGTAAAATGTTGTAAATCAGTTGGTCAAAATGGAATTTAAGAATTCTGACAGGTGTGAGAAGTTATAAAAAACAAATGATGATTTTATTATTACGGTTAGCGTGACGCACATTGTGAACCGATAATAAAAAATATATTAGGTTGGACAAAAATAAATCCATTATTTTTACACAAATTTCAAACTTAATTTAATACGGCTAGGGCTGTCCGATTTATGACAAATATATTCCATTTTATTCAATGATTTGTTGCCATTTCAAGGCTGTTTTAAAATTCTTCTCTCATAGTAGCTTTGGTCCTTGCTGCTAAAAAACTCGGCCACCAAGGTAGTTTTGTAATGACATAAAAAGGTGATAGTCGCTTGGTGTCGGATGTGGACTATATTAAAGCTTGGATGGCTAAAGTTTCCCAACCAAGCTTCCTGTGTTCCCGACGAGTCATTATTGACGTATGTGATCTGGTATTGTCCCATTTTTGTAAATATCATTAGGTCGTGAATTCGATCGTCTTGACACAAATACAAAACTAATTAAATATTGATGTCTATTAGAATTGTAATTAAAATCAAATACAAATAAATTGACTTTAACTCTGACCAACTTTTTGCTTGTCAGCATCAGCTAGCAATAAGTATAAATAAATCAGGTAGAAGCGGTGTGGCCATCATTTGTGCTTAACGACCAATTAGATATTAATAGGACGGGCACACTGTCGCCCGATAAACTCATTTAAGGTGAGCTGCATGTGCAGCTGGGGACGCTGCAACATAATGCTACGTAATGCATAACGTAATTACGTAAGCCCGCAGGCACGTAATCGGAGCTGATCTAATCTGTCAACCGTGTTTGGCTTTTATTTGTGGCGCTGGGGCGGGGACAGGAGGCAGGGGACAAGGTGCGGGCTGTAGGGCTAATCAAGTGTCAGGCGACTGGCGTGTCGGTAATTACCTGTGTAACAGCACAGGCAGCCGAGCAGACACAGGACGAAGAGCAGCCAGGACATGCCGCACGCCGGCAGCGAGGCGTACAGCGATGCGCGGCTCATCCGCACTGTTGTTGTTGCTGCTGCTGCTGCTGTTGTTGTGCAACGTCGACGCCAGCTCGTGCTGCGCTCATTGATTGTTGTAATTGCCGGCATTGTTGTAGTTGTTGCTGCCGCTGCTGCTGCTGGCGGGCGCCACGTTGCTGCTGTTGGCCGCCCAGCGGAGCGCTTTGTCATTGTCAGGCGTTGATTTTGAACTTGGCGGCGGCTGCTGCTGCTGCTGCTGCTGATGCTGATGCTGATGCTGGTGCTGGTGCTGGTGCTGCTGCTACTCCTCCTCTGCCTCTCCGCTCCGGCACGTTGTTATTGTTGTTTTCGTCACACTGTGCGAGTAGCTGCAGAAAGTTAAACATAGTTAAGTTGATTGGCAAAGAGCAGACAACGCTCAGCTGTCAGCTGTTAGCCTTCATGGCGCTTACACTGTGCGAAACAACTTACGCACTCGTTAAGAGTACAAAAAAAAATAAATAAGAGTCTTAAAATTTGATTTGCATATATATTTTTATAAGTATATTTCTCTGAAGTCAAATTTATGCAAGCCTTGCAAGCGTTCTTAGCATTTAACAGGGTATTTTCGCCAAGTGTAATAAGCAGCGCACGCTGACTGCACTAAGTATCTCAAAGATGCTTAAATGAAGTGCACGCCCAAGAAATATGTGCTCCAACTGGCAGACAACGCTGCGTATACGTAATACGTCAGATGAATTTAAGCTCATGGTGTGATTGTGAGTGTATGTGATAGGCAAAAATAAAGGAAATTAATATGCTCTGAGATATCCAATCAATCGTTCAAGGAGTGCGCGTGAGCGTTTTTGTGAATGTGAATGATGCTTGAAAAGCTTTGTACAATACGGAATTAATGAAAGACTCGAAATAACATCATATATATTTTTTACAATTGCTGAAGGATACTCAATTTTGCGTGAGTGCATGTGAATGCGTTAAATGCCGATAGCTTGAGTTATATGAGTGTAGAGAATTAATAAAAGATGTAAAATATATACGACTAGAAATCATATTTATTTGTTTAAAGATACTCGCTCAACGGATGTATAATGTCCGTGTGGTTGAGTGGATTCATGAGTGTGAATTATGTCGGAAGTGCTTTTAATTTGCGTCGCTAGTCTTATTATATGATAACAAATAAATGCAAATTTTATGTATTCCATTATTTACACAAACGTTGTTTCAAGGACACGCGTTCATCGGAATTAAAGGATGAGCATTAATTAATCTGTGAATGCCTATTGAACTATTTAATAGAAAAAAAACAGTTAAAATGAAATGCAAATGAACAAAAATAAATATCAAAACTTCGATCGGAAAAATATTTACTCACTCTAGTGAATTTTAAGGCAATAAGCGAATATATTCTCTAGTGAAACTGATAAGTGATTGAATATTTTAAGTTTTAGTGTTTATTCAACTATAATTATAATAATAGAATAATTATTCGTCAAATAAGACACGTTAAAACCTGAATATATATGTATATATATATATATATATATATATTATTAAATCTCATATTTTCTTTTATTATTTTAAAAAATAAAGCGATAATTGATGAAATATTTGAAGTTTTCGTGATTCCATTAATATATATTCGGCATTCATTAAATACATTCAATCACACTTTAAATGTCGTGTGGGGTTTTTAATTAAAAAAATCAAAATTATGTCGAGCGTCAAGTTAATCAACTCGCTGGAGCAGCACTCGCTGCTTGTTTACTCGTTGCTTTCAGCATTTTGCTGCAGTGTGTTGACAGTGGCAGAAATTATTGCCAATTTGTTAGTGTGTGTGTGTGCTTCATTCTTTTTGCAGCGTGCGCCAATGTGGCCCAAAGGCGGATCAGCTGTTCCGTGTGTTGCTGCCAACGCCGTTGGCAGCGGCGTCAGCGTCAACGTCAGCGTCGGCCTCGCATGTTTACAACATTTTTGCAGCGCCCCAAACGGACTGGCCGATGTGAATGGGCAGGGGGCAGGGGGCAGGGGGGTGGGGTGGTAGTGCGGGTGCGGCTGCGGGCTAAATATTTCGGCATTTCGGTTGTCCCATGCAGTTGGCAGTTGAGGCAGCTGCCAAGAAATTATTTGCGCTGTCTTTTTTTTGCCTCTTGCGGTTGCTCTCTAGGCATGTGACACACAGACGCGCACATATGCATGTGTACGTATATAGAAAACGCTTTTTGGTGTCTTTAATTTCAATCTTATAAATTATTCGCATAGCTCGACTGCGACGAGTTTCACAGCGCGCTTTATGGATTTTCTTTGACTCTGGCACACACACACGCACACAGTCGCACAAGGCGCATTGATTTTCTCCTATTTCCCATTTTTGTTTGTTGTTGTTTTCTTGGCCTGTTTTTAGGACATTTCAAGGCCTCTTCTACTTACATCTCACGTAAATGTTTCACTTTGACACCAAATTTCGCACGCGAGCACTAAAAATACTTCAAGCAACAAAAGCAACAGCAATAATAACAAGAACCGACAACAATCAAGAGAAAAAACAACAACAACAACGAAAAAAAACGAATTACACACACGTGAAAACAAAACAAAAAGCACACAACACAAATTTCGCTTCCACCTTCCACACACGCGCCCCACAACGCACGTTGCCGACAAAATGGCGAGTGGAATGGATGAAAGCGAATGGAGCGAGAATGTGAGCGCGGCCAACGTAGCAGCAACAATACAAAAGCTAGCGTAAATGACAACAACAACGGGAACAACAACTTTTGTGAGCGCAACAGCAACAACAAACAGAAGTGCTTAGCGAACACTGCAGCGTGTCCTTTTTTACGACTTTTGTTGTTGCCGTTGCTGCCGCTGTTGGTGCTGCTGGTGCTGCTGGTGCTGCTGCTGCTACTGCTACTGCGAAATGTAAACTTAGCGTCCACAACGAACCGAGTTGAGTCCGAGCTGAGAGCCGATTCGAGCGTCGCCAGCGACTGCAGCGTCACGTTTGCAAATGTCAACTGAAATGGCGTTTGAAGCAACGGAGCCAACGGCAACGGCAACACGAACTTGTGCGCAGCGCCGGTCGAACAACACAACAATACGACAAGTTCAACGGCTCGTGAGCGAGCTGCTCCAGTCAAAACGTTGATTTTAAAAGGTTAACTAAAAAATTGTTTACATTTGTCATGCATATTTCTTTTAGATAATACTTTTAGATTAATACATACATATTTTGGGTAATTTGTTTACGAGCATCCAATCAAGCAGCGTGTCACGCGCACAACTTAAGCTCGAACATTTGGTATTGCTGCCAACTGCAATGTGTTGTAAGACTCATCGGATAAAGCTTTGAAAGCTATAAAACAAAGGGTCTGCTTTTGTGCAGCTTTCGGGACAAAAAAATGGCTGAAAAGGCCGTCTATAAAGCTACTCTGTATAAAATGTATTATTTATATTTAAAAGTCTTCATAGCTTTTAGCATGTTCCACAACAAAATTCTGAAAGTCGTCCTGGTTTTGTATCACACTTCAGAAAGCTTTCACAGCACATTTAGGAAAAATATAGTTAAGTTTTAAAATAATGTAAAATTTTTGAAGAATCGGTTGTTTCAACATACCCATTTTTGCTAAATTGATAAGGTTGAAGAGTTTCATGAAGCTTAAGAAGTTTTTTATCCCGAATTTTTTCTTCATTTTATTTACTTTTTTTGTGGCTTTTAAGAATTTGCTTTTTTCAATACTTACTGAAACTTTGAGTATAATATATCCGAACTATTAAAGATTTTCATTCGCCAAATACTGAAAAGATCTGAGCCGAACTCGCGAGATAGAAGATAGTATAAATGTATAAATAAAAGTTGAAAAAGCTTTTTGAATTAGTTTGGAAATTATTTTATTTCAATATATTTCATATTAATCAGTAGTTCATATTTTCTGCTCTTCGTGTTTTAAACTTTTACACAAAAATACGTGTGTGCGTGTGTCTGTGTGTATGTTTGTCTGTGTGAGTGAGTGAGTAAGTGAATGTTGTGAGTACTCGTTTGCACATGAAGTAAATGTACCAATGAGTATACACCAACTTTTTACTTCTACTCGTTGTCCCTCACACTTGCCCAAAAATATCTGTGTTGGACATAACTTAAATGTTAAATACAATTTTTACTTTGAAGATTTCCATTTAAATGCATTTCAGAAAAGTTTTGGTATTTTTTTTACTTTTTATTTTGTAGTATATCTTGTAGTAATTTTTTGTTGTATCTTTTGGTTTGTAACTATGTCTGTTTGCTTGTTTCTTTTTCACTCTTGTGTATTATTTCTTGTTTGTTTATGGTTTGCTGCTTCGTCTTCTGCTTGGGAGGAGATTCGCTTGTATGGGATTTGAAGTAAATACATATTGTATGTGAGATAATTCTGTTTTTTTCTTGGTACATATATACCAGCTGTTCCGGATAGCTCTTCAATTGTGGGTCTAAGCTGCCCTCATTGGGTTGTAGTTAGAGTTTATATAAATGTATGCAGCATAGTACTTAACCTTTATTGTTGCTTGTTGTCGTTCATGCATTTAACTTTATTCATTGTACATATAGATTTTGTTTGCCTCGCTCTATTTAGTAATTATCATCATCATCATCATCATATAAGATATACTTGTGTTCATTTTAAATGATTCTTTGGGTTCCATTTTTTAACAAGTTATACTTGTTGTATTTTCTCTTTTCTTTTTATAGGTATTTATTCTATCTTTATGGGTGCTGTACTCATACCGCTTGTAAATAGTATCCAACTGCTTTTACTTGGTTTTTGTTTTTATTTTAATAATTTTGTATAGTGTATTTTAGTATTTTTTCTTTGCTCTGTATTTCGCGTTTGGTTTGTTTAGTGTCTTTATGGGTAACTGGGAAAAAGATGAATACATATATATATATTTGGTATTTTCTGGTATTTTTTAGTATTTATACACATAATCTTTGCTGCTAATATATTTGCCACTTATACAACACATTGTGCATGAAGAGCCGCTTTTTTTTTTTGATTTTTTTGTATTTGTATGATATAGTATTTATTTGTATTTATGTTTGTGTGTGTGTGTGTGAGTGTGTGTGAGTGTTTATATGTATGTTGGGTAGGCATTTTATAGTATATGTATTAGTAGTTGTCCTACCAGTCGCGCTAGTTGCTGCCACTTTTGTATAAGTATTCCATATAATTGAATCATTTTCTTTATCTTTCATTTTTCTTTAGTATATTTTTGTTTTTTTTTTTTTAACAATTTCTTAGGTTCTGCTTAGGGATTTCAATGAATTTTTTTTGGTTGTTTTCATAAATTTTGCTTAAAAATAATAACTATTTGACTTTTGGTATACATATATATTTTCTTTAATATATACACATATATATCATTCATTGACATAAAATTTGAAAATACTTAGAGCATTATTTATAAGAAGTTCTGTGTACACTCTTTCTATAAGAACATATAGCTTTTTGAGCTTGTTTTGAATGAAGAAGTTCGAAATCGACTGAAGAGTGCGGCCAATGTTTTCCATTTTTAGTTCCAGTTTTAGATATTGTTTCTAGGACTCGTAATTGTAATTTATTTTACTTGGTTTCTTTTTCTTGAAACTTCTTACCAGGTTGTGTGTGTTAGTTTGTGTGTAGGCCTTGAAAGAGAGAGCATCTAAGCTTCGGCCTGCCGAAGTGTGCTTTACTACCATGAGTACATAATGAGAAGTACTCGTATGTGTACTCAGACTCATACTCATACTCATACTCATTTTCTATTTAAAATTGCATTTAGTTTCGGTTCATTCTTGTCCCCATTGTATAATAAAATGTAGTCTTTACTTTTGTTTTTGAATTAAAGGCTTTTGGTTTTAAAGTTCAGGAGGGTCTCTAGTATATATAGTATATACATATATGTATATATATATATATATATAGTTTAGTATGTATGTATGTATATAGTACTTAGTATATAGTCTATGCACTTAAATGTATTTTTTAAGAGTGTTTAAGCTGTCGAGTGCAGTGTTCTCTGTGTGTGTGAGAGAGAGAGAGAGAGAGAAAAAAAAATATAAAAAAGAGGGAGAGTGAGAGTGAGAGAGAGAAAGAGACCAGCGGAGATGGAAAGAAAAGAGTAGGCGTTCGGCATACCGTTGGGAAGCATCCGATTCTGTCTCAGGCAACATTTGCAATTCTCTAGTGAAATCTCTATGTCTCGATAACAATGAATGATCTTGGGGGAAGCGCTCTGATGCACTACTGTGGTCCGTTATCGGTGGTTGTTGAGACGCCTTGAGGTTTTTGGGTAATATCTTGTCGAACTCGACTGCCTCACATATATGCATATATATCTGAAGTATCTATTGGGTCCAGTTGGGGTTGTGTTTGTGGTATGGAAACCGTTTTGGAAGTTGTAAGATACGTAGAAAAGTATAAAGTAGATGCCTGGGCTTTCAACTCGATACACGATAAACGATATACGATTGACGATACACGATATACGTTCGCTTAGTTTTTAGGCTTCAGTTAGCTGTGCTGTAGAAAGTCGACAGGTAGTTGCGGTTCAGAGTTACGTGTGTGTTTCTTTCTAAGTATTTGTTTTTGTTTCTTTTCTTTTTACTTTTGTAGGTTACATTTAACTATTACAATTAAAATTATCGGAAACATGTAATATATCTATGTATATGCCAAGCTGCTATTTCAGTATTTTTTTCAGTGTGTGTTTGTTTTCAGAGAGTTTAGTAAGTTTTGGTCCAAATTGCTAATGTTTTAACATTTTGTTGCTTAGCCACTTATTGCATAACTATTCGTAACCTTCTATTAACATCTGCCCATTTCAGAACCTTTAACTCATTGCCTGATCCTACATATACCATTCGCTCTATTCGTGTTTGGTTTCATTTTAAAGATATTACAAACATTCTTGCACTTTGCGGGGGTTTGCTAAATTCTCTGGTGTTTAACAATCGATTTTTCTTTTGTAATTTTTTGGGGGGGATAGCTTTTAAAGGGGAAAGCGTGTTGGTTTTTTTTTTAATTGACTGCCAAAATATAGTCTAATATTTAAATTGTACATCGAAAAGCAATTGTTTTTAGTTTTTTCATAGTTTTTTTTTTTTTTTGTCTAGACTAATTAAATTATGTTTAAAATTGTTTTTTTTTTACCTTTATTCTTTTTTTTTATACATTTGTAAAACACCTAGAGCTTTTGTTGTTGTTTCAATTTGTTTTTAGTTTACTAAAAGATACATAGTTTTAGTTTTAGTTTTCAGTTTTCGATTTTGTTTATTTTTTGGTTTTGTTGGAAAGGTTTGTAAATTCAAGTGTTAGTCTTTATGTTATTCATTAAACAAGGGAAGTTGTGGCATTTGCAATGGGCATGAACTGAATACACATATACACATGTCAAGAGCTTTCACATGCACCAGCCTCACGCACGGCCAAGCGCGTGCTGCAACGCTTTGGCTGCTCACAAGCTGCACCAACACACATGCAAGCGTTGTGCCTTGATAGTCGTGGAGCAACATTTGAAAGTTTTCCATGTGTTGGGCAATGTAAGCGATTTGAATAGATCAAACTTAGTTAACTACATACATACACCTAAAAGTTTAGACATTCTAGTATTTATAATTGTATTTTCTTCTTCTCCTCTTTTTGTTTTAATTGTATATTCCTCTGCATGTACATATATATACATACATTTGTGTTTGTGTGTAACTTTAGTTAGGGTTCTAGGCTACCTACAAAAAAATAAACATCGACATCGAGCAAACCGTTTGATTTTACCTTTCTGTTTTAGTTGATGATCTTGTAGAGTTATTTAACGAACATTTATGTAGTTGCCCAGTTTTAGTTTGAGTTTCAGGTTTTTTTTTAAAGAGTTGCTTAAGCCAATTAACAACAACAACCAGAACAACAACGATGATGACAACACTTAACTAAATTTAAAAAAAAAAATACTATTTCAATTACATTTAACATACACAAATATATATAAATATATGGTATAATTACATATTTCTGAATATTTATTTTGCATTTTCTGCTAGACATTTAATTAATTTTTTTTTTTCAAAGTTACCACACATATTTCACGCATTTTTAGCACTTTCCTTAGACTTCTTTTGTTTTACTTTTCATATTAATATATTCGTAAGTTTGCTTCGTCTTTTTTTTAATTAATTATTCGCTTATTATTTATTAGAAAAGCAAACGGCAAAGAAAATGGAAAATAAATTAAATTATTTTATATAAGAACAGTTACATTTACATTTATTGTTACTTTCTGTGTGTATGTGTGTGTGTGTCGGCCAAGTACCAGCTTGGTTATAATTACTCTCTCTTTTTTTCTTAAATGTGTTTAATTTCGTTTTGCTTTTTTATTTTGACCTTCCTAAATTCCCTAGAGGCTTGCCACTGTGTGGCATTGGCGCTCAAAAGTATGCAACACTCTTTTACATGTCATTTGCAAATGCACATGACTCTCTCTCTGTGTGTGTGTGTGTGTGTGTGTGTGTATGGTACATTAAACATAATTACATATAGAAATTTACATTGATATTTAATAATTATTTTATTTATGGGTTTTTTGCTTTTTATCTTTATTTTGGACTTGCTTTTCCCAATTTGTCATATTTATTTCCTTTACTATGCTTCATTTATTTTTTTATGTTTTCTCCTGGTCGGGATATGTAGTTGTCTTTCTCAATTTCTTTAAGTTTTGTTTTTGGTTTCAATCAAAATGCTTTTGTTTAGCTGCCTTTGAATAGTTTTTCTCGTGTTTCTCATCTGTGGGTTTAACGGAATTCGCTTCTTCATTGCCATCTTACCGGAAGTGCACTTCTCACACCACCGTGTATGTGTCCTTTGGACTATCAATGAAATGAATGGGATACAATCCCAGCTGAGCACTTTTTATCTCTCCCTTCAGATACAAGTGAAGCTTAAAATTGATTGATGTTCTCAGAAGCCATGTCTATAAATCGTCTTGAGTCTTTTAAAGTTGATACGATCTATAAAGAACACGGGATGCTCTTTCACTTGTCCTGTCAAGGCTATGATGTCAATCTCTGCCTGATGGCTGGGAGTAGTATCAAGTCAATGTGTCCATCGAGGACAGTGTAAATGTGTCTATGAAAAAAATATGTTCAAAGAAATTGGAGTTGTCATGAGAGAGAACTAAAAAAGAAAAAATATTTAACAAGAATGTAAATAAAAAAAAATAATAAAAATTTAGTGAAATTGAGATTATTCTAAAATCTAAAATATTTCTGATATATATGCATAGAAAAGTAAATTGTTGTGCCTCTCGTATTCTACTTGATATGCAGACAAATCATCATAATCATAACTATCATCTAAAATTAAAAAAAAAAAAAACTTTATTTCCACTTCAAATGTGGCCTCGGATGTATATTTAATAGGATTGGAAATGGGATTAAGGAAGGCTAGTTCATTAAACAAATATTTCATTCACAGCACATGAAATTCATATTTGTGACATTTTGGCCTATTAATGCATCGATTAATAATGAATGTATACGCCCCCTGCACCCTTAACATATTTACGATATTTGAGTCTCATATATGAACAAGGGGAAAACATAATTAGGGTTTGAGATGGTGCTTAGAGCGCTGGCAACCTTTACAGTTAGCTGCAATTAGGAATCCATTAAAAAAAAAATCGGATAATCAAAAATGTGGCAAATAGGTTCGAATGCAGTTGGACAGCCAGGAGGAGCTACAGCCATATTGAATTCTGCCACACGATGACTTTGAATAACGTGGTGGCGAAATCAGCAGCAATTGCTGCACTAGCATCAGCATCAGCAGCAGCAGCAGTAAGTGAGGCGCAGTATCCCCATGTGGTGTGCCCAAAAAACCACGTATAAGCAAATGGAATTAGGCGGATACGGCCGAAGGTCTACCTGTGCGTGTGTATGGGGCATGCAACTTGTGGCGCACTGATTGCAATGGGCAAGCTGAGATAAAACTGCGTGCGGCCAATTCCTGTTTTCAGACGATTGGTTTGCCGTTTGCCGTTGCATATGCAAAAATCCAGAAAGCTGTTTTGTGTAATCAAATGCGAACACGACGCACGTGCAACCAACGGCCCGTGGCATGCAACCGGGCCATAATGAGCGGCATGCCTATGTCCGTCCACGTATCCAGCCGCAGGCTAAGCCTGGACAGTTGCGGGCAAATTCTTCGCTAATTAGATCGCTAAAATGCCAAAATGCAAGAGAAGTTGTGCTTGCGGCAATGTTGGCTTTAAAGAAAAGTTGCGAACTTTGAGGAGGAGCAATGGACACCATATTAGAAGGCTTTAAGCTATATTCATGTTGAAGAAAATAAAATTAAAAGATTAGAATAATTGTACATATAATATTTATAGATTTATATATATATATTAATATATATAAAATAATTATAAATAATTAAATAATTGTAATTCTTATAATGTCAAAGTAAATTGTGTGTATAATTGATTTAAAATGGTTGCTACAAAAAAAAAATACAGAAAACGTTGCGTACAAATGGTTAAAACTTATAAGAGAGTTATCGATAAACGATTGCTGATAAATGATTATTTGTTTGCTATCGAGAAACGTTTATTGATGCTTTATCGACGAACGCTTGTTGGCGTTTAATCGGTAAATGATAAACGATAACTGATAAATAATTATTGGTATGTAAATGATGTCTAAATGTGTGTGTTTGCTATCGATAACTATCCTTGCGATAACTAACTATTGATCAAGTAATATCGAGTAATGATCGGTGTTGTATCCGAAAGTGGGTGATTTTAATTTTACTATCGATAAACGGTGAAAGTTATCAAAAAAAATTCATTGTTGTAATATCGATCGCGAAATTATTGTTTGTGCATTATCGGTGTGCTATCGGTAAACGATGATCGATAACCGATTGCCGACAGTTGATGAACGATGTGTTATCGATAGGCGAATTATGCTGCATTATCGATCGAGCAATGGCAATGGCAATGACAATGGTGTGTGAGTGTGTGAGTGTGTGTGTGTGTGTGTGTGTGTGATGCGTTTCCGTGTTTCCTATTTGTGGCGCCTGCTCCTTACACATTCTCCGGCTCGGGCAACTTCCGCTCACAGCAATGACAGACGAGCGCATTGAGCCGCTGGCCAATGGCCGACCACACTGTCATCGACATCGACGAGACCTCGCAGCTGGATCGATCCTGCTGCAGGGCGTCCTCCTCGCTCCCGCCATCGACATCGTCGCTATCATTGATGATGGCCTCCGCTTCGGCCGTGTGGAAGGCCGGTTGATTGCAGAGCGAGTTGTTTGTATTGGTGTTGGTCGTCGTATCGGTGCTCCCCTGTTGTCAAATCTTTGGCACCGCCTCCGACGAGGAGGCGCTGGCCAGGCCCAGCTCGCAGCTAATGCTCGGCGGCAGCAGCGTTGGCTGCTCAGCAGCAGCAGCAGCAGCTGCACCACTGGCCGCACCACCACTGACACCACTGGCAACACCGGTGACGCTGCCCTCCTCGGTGCTGCCAACGCGTATGCGTATGCCGGAGAGTTCGCCGACGATGCCGCTGCTGCTGTGCAGCGTGTTGTTGCTGTTGTTGCTCATGTTGCTGTTGTTGAGCTCGTCGTGGCGCGACGATTTGCGGCTGCTGCTGTCGCCGGAGGAGTAGCGGGCGGCGGCGTGCCGGCTGCAGGGCACGTCCAGGCTGTAGGCCCGGTGCCGGGCCACGCCTCCAACGACCGGCATGGGCGCCTGGGCGCCGGGCGACGGCAGGCTATTCGAAATGGTGCAACAGGGGGCCGCCGGGCCGCGCTCGCCGCCGGTGTCGGTGTTGGTGTTGGTGTTGTTGCTGCTGCTGCCGCCGCCGCCGCTGCCGCCGCCGCCGCCGCCGTCGTCGGCCGGCGCATTGTTGTTGCCGCGCACGGCGCAGGGGCTGCTGCGGGTGCTGCCGAAGCGTTTGTTGCCCTTGTCAAAGCTGAAGCTGAAGTAGTCCGAGAATTGGCGCAAACGGGACTTCCACGAGCTGCTGTTGCTGCTGCCGCTGGGCTGCTGCTGCTGCACGCCGGCAACTGCTGCTGCTGCAGCGGCGCTGCCATTGCTGGGCAGCGCTTGCGTGAGCGTCGGCGATATATTGCCATTGGAGGTGGCCACGGCAGCAGCAGCTGCTGCAGCTGCAGCTGCTGCTGCTGCTGCTGCCGCCGTCGTTGCGGCAACCAACTGCAACTTGTCCGCCTCCTGCAGCGACGACAGCTGCCCGAGCGGCTGCTGCAGCACGGGCAGCGGCTGCGCCGGCGACTGCGACTGCGACTGCGACTGCGGCTGGGCCAGACTGCTGGTGTTCATATTGAGGTCCTCGTGGGCGCGGCCCGGGCCCGTCTGGGCCGGCTCCAGGCTGCCGCGGTTGGGGCGCCCGTAGAAGACATTGCTGTCGGAGATGACCTGGGGCAGCCCGTCGGACAGCCGGCGATTGTTGGTGCTGTACTGATCCAGGCTGACGGCCCGATTGCTGCCGAAGTGACAGCGATTGGCGTGGTAGCCGTGAATGTTGCCGTACGAGTTGCGCATCCGCTGACCCCCCCCGCTGCTGCACAGCTCCCCGATCATCGAGGGGCGCTTCTCGCGCGACGACTTGCGCGAGGTGGAGTGCGACGACTTGCTCCGGTTGCTGCAGCCCTCGGTGTCCACCTTGAACTTGGAGGTCTTCTCGGCCACCTGCGGAATGGCCCAATTTGTTGAGGATTAGACTCGTTCAACTCTCGAGAGTCCTCTGTGCTACTCAAATGAAAATGGTTTTCAATTTGGACTTGAGAAAACTCAAGTGCGCGACTGAAGTTCGCTTTTATACTCGTTCACGAAATGAATAGAGTATATTGGGCTTGTGCAATGTCCGTCTGTCCGTCTGTCAATTAGCGCAAAGAAAGGTCAGATTACTGATGACCTTCTCTAAACATCGCATAATACATTTTGCCACAATTTTAGAGCTAGAGCCACAAAATTTGTCAGAATGCTTTCCAATGTGCTCCTCATTCCCGTTCACTTATAAACATCGATAACACCTTAAATCAGTTCAAAACGGTCTAATTATGATTGTAATTTTGGATAAATATCGATTTTTGGCTTTGCACGACCAAAATTGGTGACTCTAACTCCAAATGGATTTTGCGGTTTACCCTCCCGCATATTCCTCTTTAGACGAGGTCAACAGCAATCTGCGTGCCAAGTTTGGTGTATCTAGCTTTTAAGCTGAGGCAGATGTATCGATTTGGTGGGAGTGTCACGCCCCCAGTGGGCGTTGCCGAACAATCTGAATACGCACAAACCCAATATAGCCGTTTCACTTCGTGAACGAGTGTATTCCCATTTAAGCCACAATTGTATAGTTCGAGCCTGGATTTCACTTACATCCACCTCGGTGGCCGTTTCGGAGTCGCCGCTCTCGCTGCCCTCGGGCAGATCGTGGAGCTCGGCGGCCATGCCGCCCGGCTCCTCCACAGAGGTGCGCGAAGCGGACTTCTGTGAGGGAATGCTGCGACGCGACTTGACGCTGATGCCGGAGCCAGAGCGCGGCATTTGGGGTGAGCTGCTGCCGCCACCAGCACCACCGGCACCACCGCCAGTGCCAGCTGTGGGGGCTGCGCCGCCAGCCTGGGCCTGGCCAGATGCCTGCTTGTCCATTAGCTGTTTGTCGGCCGAGTTGTTGCCCGGCGTGCTGGCCATAGCTGCATTCGAGTCCATGTTGCCGCTGTTGCTGTCGGACGTGGCCGAGGCGTTGCTGTCTGCCACCGATTTGCGGGTCTTCGTCTGAGCGTCGTTGAGGCGCCTGCGGGGACATCGATCGGGTTAGGGTACAATCGACATCGTTAGGCTGCCAACTCACCTGTAATACTCCAAAGCGATGCGCACGGGTATGATGATTAGCTCGGTGAGCTCCGGCACCAGTTCGCCGAGCGCCTCGAACAGTGGCAGCAGCACGAGCCCAATGAAGCGCACCTGGGAGCCGGGCTTGCTGACCTTGTCGGGATCCATGAACGGCGTCACCGGCAATCCCTCGGACTTCTCGGCGGCGCTCTGGGCGAAAAACTCCTGCAGCAGCCGATCCAGCCACGGCTCGGCCACGTCCATGGGCCGTGCCTCGTTCGAAATGTCCGCCACCTTGATGAGTATCATGCACAGCTGCAATAGATGCGCCACATTACAAACACATCCGTTATCCGCACAGCCGACTTCTTACCAGATTGATGTGCGCACGATTGTTGTAGTCGAAGACGGGCGTGATCTCCATGAACTGCGTGAGGATCTCGTTGTGGCGCGCCATATCGGTGGCCAGGATGCACCGGATGATGCCCTCCCGTATAGTGCTGCAAGTGGATTGGCAATGGGATCAGTTTGTCAACATCTCGAAAGGGTATTTAGACGCCACTTCAGGCCAAACTGAACCCTCTCAGTTCCTACTCAAAGAGAAGCGATGAAATCGAGGTTATCCAAAATCCGAAATATTCTCTCAAAAGCCTAATAAACTAAGATTGGATATCGTTCTGTGTATGGGATATGAAGATATTGGAAGTTCCAATATACTCTTTTGCACTGCGTGAGTGAGTATAAGAATATTTTGCTTTCATCTCTCCAACCGAGCTAATCCCACAACGAATTACCCAAATCCCTATTAATAGCTAACAAAGCTGAACCACGATGGAAATATCACTGAACCAGGCACGAACCGGTTCGCAGCGACTTAAAGCGTTCTTTGCTGGCATGTCACAGGGCTTATTGCAAGGGGAGAAGAGATGCAAGCGCTTCGTCCCCAGTGGCCCACCCTTGGGATTGTGTCGGGGCGCATTGCGTATACGCCACGTTTTGTGTGTTGTTTATGCTGTTTTCTTTTTCCTTTTTTTTTTTTGGCTCACGTGCGACTTGAGACGCGCTGCTAACCGGAAAGAGCGTAAATATATTTAGACATTCAAACAGCAGAGTGGGAATGAAAAAGAGCGAGGGCAGGGAAAGGACAGAGCGAGGCAGAGAGAGGAGGGAGAGGAGCAGCTGGGAGGATAGTTGCAGACTAAGCAGCATGCGGCGCGTAAATATTAAATTGCATTTCGTTTTATTTTTATTTGAAAGAAAATGAAAAATGTGCAAAAGTCGCGTCATATACGAGCAGAAAATTGAATTTTGTCGTGTCAAGTGGCATTGACGTTGCACAGACAACCAGCCAGTCAGCCAGCAGCTGCGGGGCACTTGAGTTACTGCATTGAAAACTCAACACCTGCCACGCTTCAATTGCAAATAGAGCGAAGCGAATTTTATGCGCTCGACTTGGCGCCGTCCTCAAATGCTGCAGCTTACGCAGCTTCCACTCCACTCCGCTCCGCTCTCGTTCATTTGCTTAGGATTTTCTAAGCGATTTTCCTGCGAGTTTCCAGTGATAATTATAGTCGCATTTGAGAAATTATCCCCAAACACGAAACGAGACGCTGATTGAAAGTGAAAATCATACATTTTCCACTTTCTATTGTCAATTGTATGTCATTCCTCCTATTTTGTGGATTATAACCGGGTATTAAGTGACAGATTCGAGTCTGAGTTGCCTTTAGGGGCCTCGATAAGTGGTGTGTTTTTTCCTTTGCGCAAGGCAAATTCAATTTGTTATACTCTACATCTATTACATCAAGCTCATATTTTTGATGAATATCGCGAATTGGAGAACAAAAATGAAGGCACCCAAATGTATATATGTATATATACCAAGACAACTGTCTCTCGTTTAGCCTATAAGTTGGACAATAAGTCAATCCGTCAATCAACTAGTGTGTATCACAAAGTAATAATCAGTTAATGAGTCAATTAATCAATCAGCTGGCAGTTAGTCAATCATTTACTCCGTCAATCACCTAGTGAGTCCGTCAATCACTCATGCAATCATCAGTGCAGTGGTTAGCTGGTGAGGTAAGTCATCAATCAGCCAGTTGTTCTTCATTCATTCAGTCTGATTGAATAAAGACACGTACATACGCATATTCCTAAAAGTATGCTGCAAATGGAACATCTTAAAGTTCTTTCCCTTTTAAAGCTGCGTTGTTTTCAAAGCTTTGGCTTTCAATTTGATTAAAAGCTGAAGACTAATTATTGGTGGCGTGGATGAGTGGTACAAAGACATGTAGCTAATTTGATTTAACATGGCGTGTAAGTAATAATTAATTGATTACACGTGGGCAACACGTTGTCTGCCTCGTGCCTCGCTACGCTTCCTCCCACCCATTGTTTTAATTGCAAATTACTTATGTCTCTTGTGTCTTATACGCTTGCTAAGCATAATAAACATTTGTTACAAGAGGGCCAGCTGTGCGCAACACTTTATCAGCTGGCTGTAATATCAGTCGAAAAATATATCTTAAACTTTATATTCGAATCTGTATCAATACAATTTAACAGATATATTTTAAATCTTTAATTATTGAATTTTTAGTAAACTATTAACCCATCAATCATCAATAATCAGTTGCAATAATTGTAAATCTACTTGTAAATACAAATAAATCTCAAGCAATCCATCTATTAAGTTCATTAAGTTCAATCAACACTTAAAATCCTGAGTCTAACATTAATAATCCAAACATTTATCAATCATCGCCTTCAACTTGAATCTCATAAGTGTATCTGCAAATATTAATTATGAGCCCATCAATCATTCAATCATGCATTTGAAATCAAGATAGAGCTAATTATCCTTTTACACGACCCTGAAATAATATATTTAAATTCTTGTTATTAATTTCGCATTATACATCTATCGTCGGAACAATGGGAAATAGTGATAATAATGAAAAATAATATTGTAATGATAGAATAAAATGCTTTTATATTTATATTAGTTTCACTTTTTTCATGTTTATGCATTTCGGATATTATTTTCTTTTGTTCAAATCATATCTTTTTTATACACGAATTTTTCGGTAAGGTAATTATCGTGTAAAAACAGAATTTTTTGTTGACTGTTGCGGGTGTTGTTGTTGGCAACCCAGGTGGCCGCCCTCGCTGGCCAATCAGCGTTTCTAACCCAACCGTCGGCGTTTGGCATTGCGTAAAGCTCAATGTCAGCGCTTATCAGCGCCGCGGCAGCTGCTTATCAGTTGCTTCTGGCCCCGACGCGGTCCAAGCTCAGGTCAGTTCGATTTGTACGCTCCGGAGAGAAAGCCACGTTCGCCATGTGTGGCCAACATCAAGCGAACAACAAGGGGCAGCTGCTGCTGATCCTGATCCTGGCCAGCGCGATCCGGCCGGGCCTGGGCGCTGGCTGCGCTCAGCTGGCGTCGGAGTCGGCCGACGCCATGGACGTGAGCAAGGCGCCGTGCGAGAATTTCCACGAGCACGCCTGCGGCAACTGGCACGCGCCGTATGGACAGCGGGCGCTGGGCGCCCACGACATGCGCTCCAAGCTGCGGGCGCTGAACAAGCAGCTGCTGCTGCGCCACTTCGAGGTGGCCGGCGCCGGGTCGGAGCCGGAGCAGCTGGCCGCGTTCTTTGGCAGCTGCATGGACGGACGCCAGTCGCTGCACGTCTACATGGACGCAGTGCAGCGACTGCAGCCGGATTGGCCGCTGCTCAACAATGCGACGCACTTCGATTGGGCGCGCGGCGGCGCCGTGATCCGTCGCTTTGGCGCCCAGGGCCTCTGGCGGCTGCTCGTCCAGCCCAACTGGCAGGCGGCCGAGCAGCGCATCTTCTACCTGCTGCCGCCCACCTTCGACCTGCTCGGCAGCAGCGACCAGAGCGAGTTTCTCTACCGGCGCTACCTCAAATATCTGCTGCTCGAGCTGGGCCTGCGCGTGCGCCGAGCCGCCGCCCTCGCCGAGCAGCTGGTGGCGTTCGAGCGGCAGCTGCGCGCCCTCACGCCGGACGCCGTCGAGACGCTGGTGCTGCACGCCCCGCAGACGCTGCACCAGCTGGCCGCCCAGCTGCCGCGGCTGCAGCTGCCCGAGTACTTCCAGACGCTGCTGGGCGAGCGCTACACGCCGCAGCTGCTGCTCGTGGCGGACACCGCGTACCTGGAGCGCCTGCAGCGACTGCTGCACGACGCCGACCCGCAGATCCTCTCCAGCTGGCTGCTGCTGCAGCTGCCGGCCCACTTCGAGCTCCACCTGCACGAGGACACCACGCTGGCCGCCCAGCGCGAGCACTGCCTGCAGCAGCTCAATCAGCTGCTGCCCCAGCAGCTCTCCCAGCTGCAGCAGCGCCTGCTGCACGGCAGCGACGCGGCCGCCGCGGCGTTTCTCGAGCGCACGCAGCGTCGGCTGCAGCTGCTGTTCGAGTCGCTGAAGCTGCAGTTCGAGCGCCTGCTGAATGCCACGCCCATTTTCGAGCAGGACGCGGCCACGCAGACGCTGGCGCTGCAGAAGGTGCGCGCGATGCGGCTGCTGCTGCCACTGAGGCAAGTGGGCCAGGTGGGCCAGGTGGGGCAGCACGCGCGCAGCTACGACGAGAAGCTGCTGCAGCTGTCGCAGGCGCAGTCGACGGCGCGGTTCCAGCTGGCGCTGGACTGTCCGCAGCTGCCCTGCGAGGCGACGGGCGTCGGCTGGGCGAGCCACGCCCTCGGCCCGCTGGACGTCAACGTCTACTACAGGCTGAAGGTGAACGCGATTGAGCTGCCGCTGGGCCTGCTGCGTCCGCCCCTGCTGCCCAGCGGCGACAGCTGCGGCCCGGAGGACGCCGCCCGGCTGATGGGCGGCCTGGGCTATATGCTGGGCCACGAGCTGATCCACGGCTTCGACTACGATGGCATGAACTACGACGCAGTCGGGCGCATCGCCGGCGGCCAGTGGCCGCCGCGTGCCATCATACGGTTTGGGCTGCGGGCCGGTTGCTATTTGGGCGCCCGGTACGGGAACGCGACGCTGACCATCAATGAGAATATCGCGGACAGCGAGGGATTGCGCTTGGCGTACGAGGCGTATCGCCAGGAGCAGCCGGCGAATGCAACGATGCGGCCGTTCTTTGTGGCCTTCGCCCAGAACTGGTGCGGCCAGGCGGTGGCGCCCTCTAGCGGCGTGCAGCAGCACGCCTCGCACCGGGAGCGCGTCAACAATGTGCTCGGCAACTTCCCCGAATTCGCCGAGGCCTTCGACTGCAAGGCGGGCAGCCTGATGCATCCGCCGGACAAGTGCCGCATCTGGTAGACGCGGGCAGGGGCCGGAGGGGTTTGCTGGCTATGTTGTCGGCAAATATGAGTAAAGCCATGAAATTGAAATTGAAAACCCGGTACAGCTCTGCTGCGACTTGTTGTGCCCACACACACCCACTCAAGAGGAGTGTGCAGCTATTGTGAAATCTGACAAATATACTAAATGGAAAAACTTGTATAAAACACGTTAGAGAGTAATCTGTCTGAAAATTTTAATTTATCCAGTAATCCAACTGCAGAATTTGATATATCTAAACTGATGGAAATAAGCTACACATTTTGTTGATGTCATTTTAAATGCTGTCAACTTGACTGCATTTGAGTTATTTAATTAGCTGGTTTCGGTTTGAGAGCTGAGGCTAATACATTTCAATATAATATACATATTTTTGATGACGTCGCTTTTCATTGGTTCGATTTACAGATTATAGCTGTTATCAGTATGTAGAAAATGAAAAGTCATTTAAATGCCAGAACTAAGTATCATCAAAGACAGAGAGAGAGAGAAAGAGAGGAAGTGTGTGAGAAAGTATAACTGAAGCTTATATTGGATTTGGGATCTGTTCTACAAATCAGTTTTTATTCCTGCAACAAAATTAACATTTCAAACAAATATAACATGTGCTGTTTGATATTATAGGAAGGGATGCCAAATGAACGCTGTTTTGCCTTTGGGTTCGCAGTGTGAACCTAATTTTTAAATTCTTTCTTTCTTTGCCGCATTCTTCTCAATTTGCAACAGTTCCATCAATTAATTAAATCAAAACATATTGTTTATTATTATTAATAATTTGTTTTTGTTTATAAAGCAGTTTATAAAGCAGTTCCGGCGTATTCTGGCTGTGGCTGCCCCCGAGGTCAGGCAATAAAGATTTCAGATTTAAAAATGCACGCTGTACTAAAATGAAACAACAACATTTTCAAAATAATTACCGTCTACGGTAATTTTGTTGACACCTGGTTCGTTCTATGTCTAAAATAAAATTGAAATTCGGTTTCGATTCGGACGTTTTAAAATCGGTTTTAAAACCTTGTTAGAAAGAGGTTTACTACGGGTTTCGTGGAAATCGTTTAGCTACTTTTCGGAGCATCTATACCCTGGGTGTTTCTGTATCTAGTAATTTCCTGGCCATTAAGTAAAAACAAACAAAAATAGGAGCCTGCAGTGCTGAAGAGTGTCAACCGCAACGACTCCAAGGCCACAATGCTAGTGTTGCAAAACCCATAATTGTGTCAACACATGACATTAGAGTGCTTATGAGTGACATTTAAAGTCTGCTGACTGAAAGATGAGATGAATGGGGAGATGTGTGAGGCTGAATAACAGTATCTGCGTATGTGACGTAGATTGGATGCATGTTTATGCACGCTTAAACAAGCACAAACAGGCAACGAGTATCGTGTGGCAACGTTTGGCAACGTTTGGCATCGTGCGGCAACTTCTTGGCACTCTCTAGCTTTTCAGCTGCTGCATAACATTTACAAGCATATTGTGCATATGGCATTTCTGCCAAGTTTCGCCATCAAAAACTCCCAAAAGTATGCAGCAGTTTATGCACGCAAACTTGGCAGCCAAACATCGTGAAGGCGCCCAACGTGGGACTATCATGACATTGCCCCATGTTGGGCGGGGCGGGGGCAGAGCATGCGGTTTGTCTATAGGGCATTGTTGCTCCTTCAGCTCCTTGTGATGATAATGATGATGATGATGATGATGGTGCTGATGACGATGGGCATGGGATGCTGCGAATAACGGTGGCCCTCGCTTTGGCCTCCTACCTTAGATTCCACAACGCGACCATTGCCGCCTACGTGAGCGCACAATTCAAAGTCAAAAACATTTTCCCCCAGCTAATCCACTTAATTAATGTTTGTAGAATTTTGCAATATAAATGCGATGCAATGAATACAGGCAGTACGCTTAATTCTATATACATGTACATGTACCGCAAGAATTAAGTAAATTAATCTAAAGCAATAAGGAAAAAAAAAAATAAAATACACGGAAGAACTAAAAATGAAACGTTAGCTTCGTTACGCCTGAGTTGCAGAAAGCCAACTGTTCAGTGTTAGCTCAAGATTTAGTTTCATTATAATGCCACAAAAAAAAAAAGGAACAGGAGAGAAGATATTTTCAACGATTTAATACCTTAGCAAATGTAAAGAGATATTCCATTGGAAGCTACATATGTATATGATGATGATGAACAGTTTCATTAGAATATCTTCAAGGCCCACGTGGAAAACTATCAAATAACAAAATTCGAAATAAAGTTCATGCAATAATATATAAGCACATCTCCGAGTGAGATGTCTTCTTCTATGCGTTACACATTTCGCATGAAACTTATAATACCCTTGACAAGGCTTGATAATTTTATACGAACTGAGCTAATCTTTTCCTAGAAGCGGTGCTTTCCATATTTTACTGTATTTCCAATTCCAAGAATTTACTGTAAAGTGTCGAATGCAATCAGCATTTCAAAATTGATGCGAAACGAAACTAACAGATTTTATCTCTTAGCGTTAAAATGCTAAAGAGATTTATCAGATATTTCCGTGACTACTGTATTTTTTATGTTAAATGAAAATGCAAATTCCTGAATTTAAATAAAAAGATGAATCAATTCCATTTACGGCAATCGCTTTGAGAGGGAATAACAAACTAGCAAACTTTATATCTTACATAAGATCCCTAAATGAAGCTATGAAACAGCTTATACGTAATTTAATTGACATCAATTATACGCTGATTCGAGTGAAGATTCTGTTTAAATGATGATTCAGCTGAAATTCCCAGAGATTATTTCGTATTTACACATACATTTTGAAAGGGTACTATTAAAATGTTGAGTATTGACTAATTTAATTTATTTATTTAAAAATTTAAATTTAACTTCTGACATTGTCTTGACTACATTTTCAGCACTATGAATATGAAATATAAATTAATTTTAAAAGAGGAAATTAAATTAATTGAATGAAATTTTGGGACATTGGCTTGAACCGTGACTTTATCACGTGTTCTCCTCTGAGCTCTTTCTTCCCTTAATTAAATCATTGTTTTCAGGAGTTCTTCGGCAAATCACTGACCACCCTCAGGGGCTTAGCTTGCCGGACAGGCTAAAAAGTTTCCCCCATCGGGTCAGTGATTTTCCGTCTCTGTCTCTTTCCTTTTATCTATCTATAGAATTCTAATAATTCTTATTATTATTAATGAATTTTTTAGAATTTTTTTTTACTAACAACTTTCTCTTTAGTAAGTTCTCCTAACGTCACTGGCAACAATTAGCTGTGATTAGCGACATAGCTACTATATATGTACTTATACTTTTTACCTAAGTTGACGCTTGACATAAATACATATATAAAAAGTGGACCAATAATTTGATTGGGCTTGCAGTCACAGTTGTAATAAAAATTATTATATTAAAACAAAATATAAAGACTGTTTTTTCTGGAAGAAGTTTCTAGTTATTTGTTTGATAAGTGGCTTTTATATTCACTGTTCATACGCAAGAAGACTTTCAAATTGAGTTGGGACAAAATTGTTTCTATTTCTATGCTATTATATTTTTCGAAAAGCAGCTTGGCTGCAATTTGTGGGAATTAAGTCTTATTGTTTTCCGTGTTTCGTTATATTTGTGTTCTTCTTATTTGTGCTTTGATTCGCTCTCGACTTGGGTCGTTAGGAGCCAAAGGAGAACTTCTAGCGAGAGTCAGGGGGTCCCGGCGTACAATTGCATAGTGCAATAGGCAAGGACATCGTTGAGAGTTGGGGGTCCTTCGTCTGCTCGAGTTGTGCACCAAATCGATACACTCGAAGGGGGCAAGTGGTGGGCGGCAGGGTTGCCCCACGCGGTTGCAGCTGTTGCCCGTGCTGGGTGTTAATTAGAGTCCCGGCAAACGGGGCCGACATTTAATGCAACATCATTTTGTACGTGCCGCGCATAAAATAGAGTCAGGCAAAGTTGGCAATTAAATGGCTGCCAACCCGACCCGACCCGATCCGGCCCGACCTGAGCTGACCCACATCCCTCCAACCACCCCCCCATCTTTAGGCACAAGGTGCGACCCAAATAGCGATACCAATTTACAGGTGTTACTCACTTGAATGTGTCCCGGCTAAAGTTCTTGAATATATTGCACTCGGGATGCTCCAGCAGACGGAATGCAATCGAACAATGATGATTCTCCAGGGGCGAGATGTCATTGTATCTATATAATCACAACAAATAGAATGATAATAATAGCAATGATAATTTATATAATGTTATATCAGCTAATTAACAATGTCTTACCTGAGTGCCAGTTCGGTGCGTGCATTGATCTGATATATATTGTTATAGCCAGGATGATCGAGGTCATGGCATATGCAGGACACGAGCAGTATGAGGCATTCCAGATCACCCAGACGACTCAGTAAATTCGCTTGACGTGTAATTGCGTACATCTGCAATATATAATGGGAGGGGCAAATGCATTAGCTAGCTATATAGATAAAGCAATACTAAATAGTAATACTATGCGAACACCAAAATTGCTATAAAATTACATGAATGCGCTTATAAGAATAAGAATGTTCCAAAACTTTTTGCAATGAATACAACATTCGATTGGTTAGTCAGTCAAGTAGTCAATCAGTCACTCAAGTAGTCAATCAGGCACTCAATTAATCAATCACTAAGTCAATAAGTTAATTCTTCAGTCAATCAACAAGCCAGACAGTCCATCAAATATATAGTCAGTCAGACAGTAGTCAATCACTCAATCATTCTATTGGTCGGCCAGTCAGATCATCAATCAGTCAGTGATAAGTAATATATATATATTCATTTTATACTACACAGCATCTTAAAGACTTGAAAGAGTATCTCATAGTCATGCTTGTCTTAGTTTCGCTTCACTTCTCGTTTCTAATCTGTAAGCTATCTGATGCCAATTGCAATTGCAATGCCATTTAATATTGACACGTACTGGCCTTAGGCCGATTGGCCAACTTGTCGCACTATCTTGCCAACTCTAATCTCCCTATCTCTATCTCTCTCTCTCCCGCTCTCTCTCTCTCTCTCTCTCTCTCTCACACTCAATTTTTCGCTCTGAGATTGTCTCTTAATTTGGCTAATTAAATGAAGTGTCTGGGCTGCTTGTTACTGTTGCCGGTTTTTGTTGCCTGTTGCTTTTCTGGAATATCTTAAAGAATGCCAATGCCTCTGGTAGCTGGGAGAGAGCACTTTTAATGTTGCAGGCCATTAAGCCAAACCGCATTTGATGCTTTAACGTGGCTAACAGCACTAGCAGCGGTTGGCAGTAAGGGGTAAGCGGGGTCTGCTGGCTTAAGCCAATGGCAAAGGTAAAGCTAAAGCTAAAGGTAAAGTTGAAGGTAACTTAATTTGTCTGCTGCAAACGGCTGCGAAACCTTTGCAATTACCAGCAGCTACTATGGCAGCCTCGCACCAGCAAATGAAAATGACTTGGTCGAGTGTAGAAAAGAGAGCGAAAGAGAGAGCGAGGGCGAAGGCGGAGGCGGAGGGGGTGTGGACAAGGCGAGTGAGAGACCCTTAAGGAATTTCAACAGCGTTCAATTTAAGCTTTTTGAAATACAAAAGCAGCGTAAAGTTTGCTTTGCGCTTTGCTGCGCACCAAAGTTGCACTGCGGGGGCGGGTGGAAGTTGGAGGTTGGAGGTTGGAGGCTGGAGGATGAGGCATGGTGCGGGGCCCGAGGGCTCGTTAAAGTTGCTGCACAAGTTTTGGTCGTCATCGTTGTCGCCGCTGCGTTTACTTTGGCATTAAGCGGCGTTGTGTGAATGCAAAATCTTTAGGGGTTGAGCCGCTCCGAAGGAGGCGGGCAGGCAGGGGGCAGCTGGGGCAGAGGCAGCGGTTCAGGGAGTTAGTGCTATAAATTTATGCAAATGCGAATGCTGTTTGCATTTCGAATTTCGCAAGTTTATCTAAATTCATTGTCAACAAACAGACGAAGCAGCGACAATGTGCAAAGCGCCTCGAATCCAGCCGCCACCAACACTAACCCCTCCCCCCATCCCCCACCAACACATACCGCGTAAACGTTGCTGGCAAAAGTTTAGCAGCGTCTACACCCCGAGGAAATCAACTGCAACTTGCAACTGGCAACTGGCAAACTGCACTTTGTTAATGAAAAGCCGAGAAGATGCGTCGCTCACTTGCTAACAAAGCCAAAAAAAGAATGAAAGACAAAAAACTTTGTTCTCTAATGTGAGTGTGTGTGTGCGTGTGTGGCCAAACATGCCTACTGACCCACTCGCAATTCAAAAGTGCAGCCCATATTTTATTGCTGTTGTGTCCCTTACTCAAAATTGTTAAGAACACGTTTCAAAATAAGTTTCCAACCGATCCGACGAATATGTAACTAATGACCATACTATGTTGCTAAACTTATTTTTAAATAGGTGATCCTTTTTTCAATAGAGTAGAATAGTTAATACAAATTTTTCTATTTCACATTTCGAGAGGAAATTTATATAGGCATAAAACATAAAAAAAAACTTGATTCTCACATCAATATATCTATTAACACATAATTCGACTTTTTGACATTTATAATCTTTATATTATATATCAGATTTTGGTTGCAAAAGAAACTATTTTTATAGCTTGGAGCAGAGGTAAAGAATAGGGTATCTATTAGTCGTGCAAGGCGCAAATTTTTGACTAGTTTTTGTTGTTATTTTCTTTAGGTTTTTTTGTTTGTACTATTGCATTGTTGTTGTTGTCGGTGGCAGGAAGGCAAAAGCGAAAGCCGCTTAACGGCTGTTGTGTCCTCTCCGGCTGCGGCACACACGCACACACACACACACGCAGAGCGAGAGAAAGGAAATTACATGGGCTATACATACATGAGTCCCTATCCAAATGGCCGCCCATTGAATTGTAAAATACGCACCATCGCATATGCAGACGAGTCTAGCGGCAATTTTACAGCTTAGAGTGGCCCAACTGACAGCTGCTGCGAGGGTTGCCCCACAATTTGACTCGAATGGGAAGTTTCGAGATTAAAGGAAAAGGTTGATTCTTATATTGGTCCAATGCTAAGTGAGCTATATGGGTTTGCCCATGTCCTTCTGTCGGTTCATCAGTGTGTACTTTTTTAAAATCGGTGATCTCAAAGACTTTGAAAACTACAGATTTCAGACAAACTTTCATTTCCTTGAAAACTCCCCCTAATTTTAAAAGTAGCCTTAAATCGATAAATAGCGTTTTAAAAATCGTTCAAAAAAACCTATAGCACAGATAAAATATATTTTTTTGCGCTAAAGCACTTTCATCTCTTTCGTTTATTTGGCTATAAAATGATTTTTATAATTTATGTGATTTTATTAGGGCTAGAGAATTTTAGTAAGGGTATTTTCAGGTTCATCAATGTGCTGCTTTACGTTGCTGCAATCACATTTCGATAGGCTGCAAGCTTTCAGCTTTGAATTTCCGCTGGCATAATCGCTCTTTAAATTATCGATTTCTCCTGCCTATCGATTGTGTGTGATTGCGAATGCATTCCATTGTTAAGCCTGTGCGAGGCCTGACTGCAGTTGTTGTTGTTGATTATAGAACGGCAGCAACAATGACAGCAGCAGCAACAACAAATAGAACAACAACAACAACAAGTCTGACAATTGCTGTCGTTTTATTGTTGTACGCATTGTGTTCGAGGCGAATGCTTTATAAAGAGCTCAGCCCCAGAAATTTGAATAGATTCGAGTGTTTTTTTTCTGGTTGTATTTATTCTTTTAACTATTTGCCAGCAGCCATAAAGTGCAAACTGCTTTCAAGTTTACTCTCGTGCATTCTACGCAAAACCACTTTGTGGCCTGCCATATGTGCAACAATCGCAGCTGTCACTCGTGCCACATTTCTGCTTTCATCTTCAGTTTTCTATCTTCAGTTATTCTTTTTTCCGTTGTGCATTCCATAAATTTTGACTTTTTTTTTATTGGCTGCGCATCTATTTGTCACAATGCCACGCCCATCAGCGGCAAACTTGGCTTTTGTTGTCACACTGAAATCATTTGCAAAGTTTCGTATTCTTATGCCAAAAGACAAAAGCCACATGCCAGTGACTACAGTGAAGCTTGCTTCACGGCAAACGAATTCAAGTGCTAAACGCATATTACTTTTTTTTTAGAAGGTGTTGCAAAAGTCCTTAATGTTGCCAACTCGTGGGCAAAGTTTGTTCAAGGCAACCCTGCGCAGTTTTTGTTCGAGCACTGGCAACTACTGTGAATTAAAATATTTGCAATATACTGCAGTGCCTGTAGAGAAGGTTCTTGGCATTTGAAAAGTGTTGATAAACGACCTAGGGCTAGAACAATGTTCGTTAATTTATCAAACACAATTCCATGCTGTTTGAATAATTATAAATATATATATATATATATATATATATATATATATATATATATATATATATATATATATATATATATATATTAGGTCATTTACTTATCAACAACATATTTTCTCACATTTAATTATTTACCAAACCTGTTCCAGTGTCAATATCTTCTACTAACATACTATCGAGTGCATTTATTTACAATGTTGTCTTTTTGCAATTCGTTTCAGTTTCAGTTTCTCAAATATTCGCAGTGCTGATCGATTGCAGGTGCACTGACTCAGACAGCCAGCCTCTACAGTAGTTATCGATAAATGTTAAGAACCGATTACTTCAGTTGCTGCCCCCTCGCCAATGTTATTCCTTTTGAAGTGTTGCCAACTCAGTTCCTAGTGTTTTTGTTCAGTGGGCTGTGGCCGCAACTGGCCTACAACTCAAGATGCCAACTAACAGCGAATTAATATTTCATCTAAATGTTGAGCACACGAACCACTGGCACAGAACAACAACAACAACAACAACAGTAAAAAATATATATACTGTATAAAAAAGCAAGCTATATATAAACTGTATAAAAAAGCAAGTTTCATTTGCCAAAAATGTAGGTTAAAAACTCAGCTCACAAAATGCTTCGTTGGCACTTGAGCAGCTAAGTGGGTCGCTGGGTTGCACGGTATTTTTTTTGGGGGGTATGGGTTTGGATTTTGGGTGGGTTAAGTTTTTATTTATTTATTTTTTTTTTTGTAGTGGTTCGTTCGCTTGTTGTGCGCCTGGCCAGCAGCTGGTCGCTTGTTGGGCACAATTTGCATTCGCCAGCCGCTGGCTGGTTTTTTTCTTCAGGGATACCCTAATGTATTATAGTTTAGTTGCGTGATATGGTACGCATAAATACATAGTATAAACACATATGTAATATTTAACTGATAAGTTTGAAGAATTGAGCTAGTTATAGGTTATAGAATCTGCTTCTTTATATTTATCTAACCTTCCGCACAACAAATAATGTACGCTAAAAAAAATAACTTTTTATTGCCTCCGAAATTCTTTTGTTCTTAGTTATTTGCATTTGTTATTGATTTTGTTTTCTCTCTAACAATCTCAAAGATCTTTTTGTCTACAGTTATGTCTTAAGCTTTCGTAGACGCGATCGGTTGACAACTGTGTAAAACAAATATAATGTATTTGTTTGATATTTTAAGCAAGTTTATTTAGTTTATATTTTAGTTATTTTTTTCGCTTACAGATTGAAACTACATATCGCTGAATATCAACAGTTTGTTAAATAGTTGTTAATGTTTATGTTAAACAATAATTGTTAACAATAAATTTTAATATAAGACCAGCTCGAATTCACCAACTGCTGTTTCCAATTTCAGTGACTACTCAAAACCATGTATATAATATTTAGCTCTAGTTAAGCTATTAGGTAAGAAGGGTATTTAAGCTGCGGCTTGCCATTATTAACGGCTTGTTTCCTGTTTTTACATTTTTTATTGTGTGTCTTCTTGCTCTTGGTCCAAATGCTTGAAGAGTGTTTTTTTCGGTGAGTGGCCAGTCAGTCTGTCTGTCTGTCCGTCCGTGTGTCTGTCGGGCCCAATGTCTGTCTGTCTGCCTGTTGTTGTTGTTGCACTTATTGTTGCTGCAGTACCTTTTGTCATTGCTGTTGTTGTTGTTGCATTTGCTGCGAGCAGCGGGCAACATTTGGCGCGTCCATTTCTTGGTCTCTTCAGTTGTTGCTATTTTTAAATGTTGCAAAAAAAACGTGTGTGTGCTGTATGTTTACTAGTTAAAAATAGGCCTTTTCTTACACTTTCAGACAAACACACACAGACATACATGTGTGTCGGTCTTGATGCTTTGTCTGTGTTGGCGGCCCTTTGGCGTTTTCTGTTGCATACAACGGGGCGTCTATTGTTCAGCTGCACACACACACACACACACATGAACACACATTTATGTATAAAGAAAGACAGAGAAAGGAAATATTGATTACATGCAGCCTGGACATCATTTATTCTTCATTGCTATATAACATATATATTGCAACATATATATATATATATATATATATATAGATATCTCAATTGAACTCAGTATAAGGCTTTTGCATTTAAGAGGATACCCAAAGCACATAATACACACGGAAAAAATGCCGGTCTGCAAAATGGTTTAGATCGATTGGATCGCAAAGTTTGTCTAGCTGTTTTTCCGTTTTAAACATTTGTAAAAAAAGACATATTTGCAAGTTCAAGATATCGCGAGTTTTTGATATCTATGACATATACAAAAAAAAAAAAAAAACTACACGTAATTTGAAATTGGAAAAAAAAAAATTTGTTAAGAAAGTTTGCATATTCATTTGCTTGATTGAAGTTCTTGCTTATTAAGTATAATATTTTGGGAATTTTCTATGCACACGTTAGAAGTCGCAACTCACCATTTGGGCAACACAGAAGCAGTGCCGGAAATTATGAAATGGCACCTCATTGTAGTGCTTGTAGACCTCGTAGAGCCACTCGCGCAGCGTGTCGACGGGTATGCTGAACTTCTCAACGAAGCCGAGCTCAAGGAACATGGTCTGCATTAGGTGTATGACATCCGCATCGCTCCACTCGTACGAATCGAAGGCCGGCAGACGCAGGGCCGCTTTCACCTCATCCGAAAAGTTGGTATCACAAATTTCCAAGAAGCGACGCTTCACCTCCTGATGCTTTGGTAGACTGCTCTTGCGATGTGGCGGGCCCAGTGGCCGATTGGAGAGACCTGGCACGAAAAGAAAGGGGAGTGAGAAGCGTAAATTAGATAAGTACAATATTACGAATAAAGTTACAGAGACAGTACATATACATTTAGTTGCAGATACAGAAACATCAGCACACAAAAAAAAAAAAAAAAAAAATGATTCAAGGGACGGAAATCAGCCAAGTGGGTGTACGTGTTGTTGTTGGTGTTGTTGTAGTCGTTGTCAACAGTTGTTGTTGCAGTGGCAATAAATAAATCAGCAAATTGAAACAGGAAATACAGCTGGGAAGTCGGACTGGTAGCCATGGCAATTTGGATTATTGCAAATGAAGAGCCATAAACAAGGTACACGGCAAAATACGTGAAAGACACGGAGACGGAGACGGAGAGAGAGAGAGGGGTTACGGGGTGGAGCAGAGATAGCGAGTGAGGTGAAGCGAGCAAAACCAAATCGAAGTCCAGTGAAAAGTGAAACGGAACAACAAACGCTAAAATGACGGAAATACACTGGCCGTACCAGGAGGCGGTGGGCGGGACAGCCGGACAGCTGGCCAGCACAGTCTCGCTTTTGGTGCCATGGGCGGGAAATTAAATTTTCAATCGGCCGCACGCTTCACTGGCCAAATAAAACAACTAAAAACCAAGTATTTATGCTCAAGTGTAAAGTGTCCGACTTGCGAATGCCTTACCAGGTGCGCAAACTACTTTTAATATACGCAAAAAAAACGCTCCGGTTTTTCTATTTCTTAGGTTTAGTATAGGTTTAAAATCGATATTTATCGAAAAGAAAGTAAAGTTCGTTTAACTTTTGATATGCTCGAGCTTCCATCTTCTCAGATAATTAAAATATATCTTGATAGTGTTACATACACTTGCATAACTGCAATATACCCTTTTTTAATCGCATCTACAATAGTTACAACCACTATCCGTGTGTGTGTGCGTGTGTGTCACAGGTTAGGGGCGATAGCTGAGCTGTCGATCTGTGGCCATCGGCCAAAAACTTGACGCAGTGCCCGAAACTGTCAGTCCTGCGTAGCGAATAGAATTTTGATGGCAACACAAAAGTGGGAGTGGCAGCCGCACCACATGCAACACCACGTGTGCCACCAGAAGGGGCGCCACCCCGCAAAACGGGATGCAATAGCGGTTCGATATTTGTTGAGTTCACAAACTTTCGTAGCATGTTCGCTGGAATTCAAAACGTTTTGCAGTGCTTTTGCATTTAACTTGAATTTGGTACGAAAATCTGGTTTAGCTGGGAAATAAGGCTTATATTCGTATTCTCCATTTTTGGTTCTCAATGGTTATTTAGCGTTAACTTAGCCTATTAGTTGCTTGTCGTCATAGATACCTACTGCAAAGTGCCGAAGGTGTTTCCATTTTTGCTAACAAAAATGTTGATGTGTCCTCCATGTTCAGTTTATTAGCTACAACTACAAATTGCTGTTTAACTTTGCTTTTTGTTTACCAAAAGATTTTATTTATAAACTTGACGTAAATAAAGAGTTAGATGATCTCAATCTTAGAGATCTCAATGGTAATTCTATTAAATTGCTGTTTACCTCGTAAGTGTGTCTTCCATGTTTACTTTGTAAACATGCTGTTGCATAAATGTTCTAAATTGTTCATTTCATAATCGTTAAATCGTTTTTAAGTTGTCATTCTCCTCGCGTACTTAGTTTAAACATATACGAATTGGCTTTATTTCTACCCATTTAAACATTAGCTTAAGTCACATTTTGTGTACCCTCCATTGTCACTTTATGGGCGGTAAATCAGTTATTCAGTTCGATTTTTCCTTTGCCTTTCATTAACTACTTAATCACTGCGTATTTCCACTTCGACCCGCATTATTCTAACTTTAGCAATTACTATGTGTTCTCAGTGTCAACTAGTAAACTTTTTGTTTTTTTTTTCATTTTTCTGGTTTACTTTGCACTCGCCTGCTCTCCATGTTCACTTTATTTGCAGTGAAATGAAGGCCAGACAGCTGAATAGTTTTTCAATTACAAGCAACATGTCGAAATCAATTAAAACAGGTAAGAATGTTGCAGTCGGGTGTACCCGACTTCGCAATACTCGTTGACAGTATATTAATAGCTTAAAACAATCGCGAACGATTATAAATTACTAATTGTAAAAAATTATAAATAGCGATTTTTATAATATGACGGAAGTGTGGCAGAAAGTTTTCAAATGGATCTTTAAATCCTTTCCAAATCCAATATACTCTTTTCACTTCGTGTAATAATTTTTTGGCTTTCCACGCTTAATTGGGTGTGGGTGTCATTGCGAGTGTGTGTGTGTGTATGTGTCGTGAATTGTTCATTAACATCCAGAGTCACGAGCACAGTTTGACAAGCATCCTGAGAATGTTCAACTGTTAATTTGCCGCTGTGACAGTTTTTGGCCCGCAGCAGCTCGAACAAAATAGTTGCGAGAATCTTGTAAATTGTAAAACTGATTTCTCTGGGCAACTTTTAGGGGCCCCACCTGCTGCCAACCACTTGTGACTGTTCGCACGTCGCCCCCTCGGCATGGCCAAATAGGCGCAAACATAATCAAGAATGAAAATTTGATTAAAATCGCTGCTTTTGATGCACAAAGAAATTAAAATGCTGACAGCTGGCAAAAGGTGCTGAAAGAGCTGGAAGAGTGAGTGTGTGGGTGTGGGTGTGCTACCTCATCAGCAGTAGCTACCTGTGCCGGCCACGCCCTGTGGTCGACGCCCACATGTGGAGCTGCTGCAAGCCAAACACTTTGCGGGCCGCGTTTATAATTAATTTACTGCCACTTACAATTTTTAATTAAGCACAGTTCTCAGCGCATTTCTATTTAGCCCGCAACCCCCCTCACCTTCCACCACCGACTCAACCAACCCCCTCCCCCCTCTCGATGTCCCCACTCAACAATGTTGGAGGCCATTTGGCACTACTGTATATTTGAAACGTTCGCTCATTCAAGCAACGAAACAAGAGAGGGGGCGGGTTCGAGTCCCAGGATAAAATCCAACCAAAGCCAAATGCAATAAAACAGCAATGTATTACTTATAATAATTTCAATAATAAATGTAATTATAATTGTAATTAATAGTAATAACAACAATTATATAACTAATACACCTAATTATCTTTATACACGATTTTGACAAAGCACGCGTTATAAAGTTAAAATTGTTTACGCTTCTACAGGAATGGTTTTGTTTTAATCGATTTAATGAGTTTCACTTTATACATTATACTGAATTATGAACAATGCAAAATAAAGATAATAATGGACAAATAAATTCCCAAAGTGACAAAGAAAATAATTCTAATGTGTGCAGTGATATTGCACTCTTACGCAAACGTATCCATATTTAGAAATACTTCTCTTATATTAGTGCATTTTTGATATTAGTTTCCTTTGCTCTCATAATTTATTTTATGTAACATATTCAATGAATTGAAATGTGTAAGCTCGGACAATAAATTCTCAAGTGAACTCTAACAAGAGTTTTTTTAATGTTGTTTACTTGTTGTCTTGAGTCTAAATTATTTTACTGATTTATATGGAATATATGAAACTGATTCTAGCTAAAATTTTGTAAAACGAGCCGAAATTACAGGGTATATAACAATGGCATTGCATTTGATGGCAACAAAAAAGCAATGAAAATTATTATTCCTGCCACAAGCCAAATGCCACATGCGTGCTGCAAGCCGAATACGAGCAAATGCATTCATGAATATTACGAATACTTTATGCAACGGCACAACTGGTCATATTTTTTGCTGCCAGTCTGGCAACACTGTGCTACTTCGGGCAACTCTGTATTTTATTTTTATTTCGGGTTTTTTTTATTTATTATTTTGGGCAGCCCTTTTCACACCTTTTTCTCACCTTTTTTCGAACCTTATTCTCACTTGGTTTGTCTTAATGGAATAAAATGGAATTAAACTTTTATATTTGTTTTATTTAGTTGCTGTTGGGTTTGTTCAAACATTATTGCCATTTTGCCCGATCCCCGATTCCCGGAACCACCTCCAATCGTTAACTGCTGTGTGACAAAATGATCGATGAGCTGCACATGCCCCAAGTGCCACCCTCTTTTCCCTGCTGCATGTGTTGCATTTCTTTTGCGGCAGCTGCAAAATATTAACTGTCAATTATGTTTCGTTAGCGTTGGCTGCTGTGTGTGTGGGTGGGTGTGTGTGTGTATGTGTGTGTGTGTATGTGGTTGGAGCGTGGCATTTACATATTGCATTCACATTTGTTGCATGCATCATTTGTGTATGCGGTATGTGGCATGAAAAATTGCGTTTGCCACCCAAAATGACAGCTGTCAAATTGCCAGCAACAGGCACTGGGCCACTTTGGGTGCGCGGGAGGCGGTTCCTTTGACACCTGACGTCTCAATTATTGGAAATTCCACGCATTTATGTCGCACAACTCAAGACACACACACACATACAGGCGCTAACACACACACAGACGCATTTGATTAGTAAGCAAAGTAATTGCGTTTTAGATGCGACTCGCCATTTTATTGAGCAATATATTGCCAGGATACGCAGAGCAGACCATGCCACTTGGGAGCCACACTCGGTAGTTAGTGGCCAAAATTTAAGTATATGCTGCAAACCCTGAGACTAATTGCCAAATATTGCAGTCAAATATAATGTATGGTCGCTCACATTGCGCATACGTTCCGTGGTACACTCTGTAGCATATTTCTCATTGATTTACACATTTATTTGTAAATGTTCAACAGCATTTATTTTAAACCAAGGTTAATTTTTTTTCTTTTTTTACAGGAATTGGAATTTAATCCAATTTCAAATATTCCTTTTCTTTTTTTGTATTTGAACAATGAATTATGAACAATGGGAAATATAAATAATCATAGAGAAATAATTTCATGAAATGATGAACATAATAATTTTAATGATGGCAGTGATATTGTAATCTAACGCAAACTTATGCGTATTATTGTCAGAAAGAAACATTGAATAAAATTTGGTTATATTTATATTTTTTTATATATTAATGCATTTTATTGATAATATAATAAGAGTTTTTTAATATTGTCTATTGCACCTTTAAGTTGCTTTTTTAGGTCTGAAATCAATCTACTATTTTTCCATTTCGTCGATATATTTGTAAGATTTTATTGAACGAATTTTTTGGAAACATCGTGTAAATAGATAATCAGGTTTCTTTCCTTTCTTTATTCATTCCTTTATTCTTCTACTTCTCTGTCTCCGTACAATTCCTATCCACTTGAAAATTTTTGTACCTTTTCTCAATGTCATATATAACTATATAACTAATCTTCTTCATTTTCAGAGCTCTTCTACTCTTTACATTCTTGATTATCGCTGTACTCCACTTTTATAGTATTCTTCATTGTCGTCATACTTCGAATACTCCTCTTATTCAGTCTGCTATTATACTTATCTGTACTTTCTATTATATTTACCTGTAGACTCCATATATCTTTCTTATTTCTTATACTCATCCATATCCCTTATTCCCAGTTGATTGTTTCTCTTAAATTGTTACTTTAATCCTATTCTATATATTCTATCTATCTATTCCCTTTTCTCCTTTCATCCTAATTTTATATTTCCCCAAGCTAGTCTTTTTCCATATGCTACCTTATACTTCGTTCACGTTTCCCCTCTACCCCTCTTTTTACTCTCTTTACGCCTTTTCATTTTCTAGTGGTTTTCATTTCTTAAATATCCCTATTCTTTACATAATTTGTATGCGTCTTATGCTATACTCCTTCCGTTCTAATCATTTTACTCTCTTTACTCCATTTCTTTATGTGACTATATTCCCTATAAACGCTAAGTGAATTCCCTTACTTCATTTTTTTATTCTTTTAATCTTGTTTATCCTCATACTCCCTGTATCCCACCGCATTCAGGGGAACCTCTGGCCCACTTTCTACTCATTTTACTCTTCCCAGTCTGTAATCCCAGCTGGCCATTAATCAGTCCCTGGCTTACGGCACCGCAGCAGCCGCTGTCCATATTAGACGCTCCTGTCCCCGTCCGCGTCCGGGTTCGCGTCCCCGCCCACGCCCCGCCCTCATTGCGCATTCGGTCAAGTGACGCCCATTTTTATAGCCATAAGACGATTGTATCTAGCGGCGTTTTTCCATTTGATTAGCTACGTTCTTGCGTTGGTCGTGACCTGCTGGGGACATTTGTTTTGGTATTTGAGTACTCCGAATGCCCGAGTTTGCATGACCTCTAATTCGGCATGATACTCTTTATTCACATATTCATATTGATTTATCTACATTAAGATTGCTTGAAATTATCTTATCTGCTAGAATATTCATTTATTCAGATTGAAATTCAAATTTATCGCTGCGATTCATATGAAATCGTCTATTGGGAATTTGTCAATTTGGGAATTTGTTTAATAAATTTGTTTTGTAAAATTGACATTCAGTCACATTCGGTAAGAAATTTCTTATTATTATGAAATTTATTGTAATGCTTACACGTTTTAAAAACATTTGGTTTTTCTAATTGTTGGTTTTAGATGAAAGTCAAATAATATATTACTGTTCATATAATCTTAACATTCGAATGTGCACTTGTTCATATTCTGACACTCATACTAATTCATTCCAGGAAAAGTAGACACATTTATTTGTTCAGATTAATTCATTACTTATATGTGATTTGAAATACAAAGGCAACAAATAGCTTGAATAATTGACAAGCACATCTACTTGAAATGACAACAAGTTTAGCGTGAAGCTAAATATCAATAAATGCGTGATAATTGTCTGAAATTTGTCAACTGTAGCTTTAGAATCGATGTGGCGCCACTTTTACAGGATATGTCACAGTCGCGCATGGAAATGCTGTTTTTGCTGTCAACACGGTTTGTCCGCTGCTAAAGATTTTTCATGTGCTGTTGTTGTTGTGAGTCCTGTTTTGTTAAACATGCATATTGAATGTCTGAAAAAAGGCTTTGAGCCAAGAAACATTCGCACACGCACCCTCACCCATGCCACACCCACACCCACACATACACACTGCCAAAAGGGCAAAGACTGTAAAAAGACGACGAATAACATTGCGTTAAATAATTAATTACAATCAATTAATTAATTAGGGAACGCAAAAGGGGGGTCATTAAGGCAACAGCCAGCAGCAACAGGCCGACAACAACAACAAAAGGAAACATCAGTAACAACAACAACAACTGCTATAAGCAACTTGTATACATAATGTGGCGATAATCAACATCAGCGCACGTTTTGTTGGCCCTTTTTATTTGCTTTTGGCTGCTGCTTCTCTTTTTTATACCCTTGCAAATAGTATGAAAATTTTGTCACGAAATGCGAAACGCATTTAAGGAAAAATACTTTAAAGGGTAAACTGTTTGTATTCTTAATTAGTTCCACATGATGGTTGATTTTAATTGCATCAAGAGAAAAAAAAAATAGAATTCGTTTTCAAACAAATTAATATCTTACAGCGAACTCTTCCGTATGTTGAATTCGGACAACATTAATTTTGTGCTCGTTGTAGAAATATTAAGACGAACTAATTTTAACAAAAATATATATTTTAACGTGTTTTGGTTTTCTTATTTTTTGCCAGCTGTTTCGGTTTAAAATCTTCTAAGAAACTTGATGTGTGCAGAGTATTTCAACTTCGGCATGCCGAATATAACTATTCTGTCTTGTTTCTCTTTTTTTTGGGATGGCGTTCGCTTGAAGTGTCGCACATACACACATACACACACACACACACACTCGTGCACACTCATATTTTATTGCATATTGTTAGGCGTGAAATTATGCCTTATACACTCGCATAATTAATGGGCATTTAAGGCTGGGACGGCCCCTTCCGCACTCTTACCCCCATTTGGCATTTGCATTGATTTATGAAACACTTGCTCTGCCCCTTACTCCTGTATTCTGCACTCCAGTACAGTTACAGTTTTTCTATTGCCCTTGTTGTTGCTGTTGCGTTTTGATTTGGTCAGAAAGGCCACAAAGCTAATTGTTTAATTTATGGTCTAGCATTTGGACTACCAAGAAAGGACCCAACGTGGTCCTTAGTTAAGATTCCAACTTGGACACTTGTTGCCAATTAGCCAATGGGCCATTGAGCCACTGGGCTTTGGCCATGCCACACAGCACTTGACCGCGTTGCTCGCCCCATTTGGCCCTAAACAATTAGTCAGAAAAACCACAAAAGCCAATCGACTGGTTCTTGGCGGCGATTCACTTCAGGCAATTGCATCTTTGATTATTCGATTATTCTACAGTTAAAAATATTGTTATAACTATTTTATACTCTAGAGCTGCTCAGTAAAACATTTCAAGTACTTCAATTGTCATAACTTGAACAAAACTTTTGCGATTTTTATTTGTGGTTGAATTTTTCGAAATTCATAAAGTTTTTTCTAACAATTGCAATAGCCTGTCAGTCGTAAATATTCTTGAATTAAATATGCAACATTCTTGACTTAATATTCGACTGTTAATATTGTTGCGTAACTGTAAATAATCCTTTATTAGCGAATTAGCGAATATAAATAATATAAACAATTCTGGAGTTAGCTACAAAAGAGTCATATATTTTTTGGCTCTCATTTAAAGTTTAACGTTTAATGGATCTATTTAAGTTTCATATTTGGCAAAAAATAAAATAATTTTGTTTGTAGTAAAATGTTCATCTTGGCCGGGTTATCCTTGGTATTTGCTTGATTGCACTTGGTAATATTTACGACATTTTTCTGTTTTCTTCTTCGTTTCTTGTTTCTTTTTACAAATTAATTGGAAGTATAAGGTTTTAATTTATGAATAAGTTTCTTATTATTACTATCAAGAACTCTTTTCGCAATTTAAATTTGTTTACCTTCAACTAATCCGGGCTTAGGGCGAACTAAAAATGAATTATGACATAAATAAATCGCGAGCAGAGAAAACTTATTTTCCTCTTATTGTTGGATATTTAGTTCGAGTTTTGCCATTAAAAAGAAATGAGATGAAAATACAGAATTATTTTTTTTCATGCGCTTAGTGTCTAATACAATTCTTGGGAATTTTTCCATTGTCGATTGAACATTATGTTTTAAGTAGATTTGGCTAATGGTGTATTCTGCTTTACATCCTATATTCATTTTCTTCAGTTACTATTTTTTTGCATATTTCTTAAATATTGATCGATTGGCTTGGATGCTTTTCTAATTGCATTTTTTGGTTTAAAGTGCGTTGAAAAGTGGGCAGCCGATGTTGCGTATACGCCGTGTGCCACAAATTAATTATTGCATTGCACGGTAAAGATTATTTGTTGTTATTGTTGTTGCTGCTGCTGCTTGTTATGCGTGTGTGCACGTTATGGCCAGCTCAAACTCATTTCAACAGCGGAAAAAGGGCTCGGGGCAGCAGCTAGCCACAAAAACGCTTGCGGTTAATGCAAATAAAGCAAAAGTAAAAACACTGCTGCCGCCGTTGAGGATAACTACATATATGTACTTACACACACATACACCTGTGTGCAAGGTATTGGCATTCAGGCAGGCAGGTGAAAAATTTGCAAATTGATGGCCAAGAGCCAGAACACAACAACAACAACAACAACCGCAAAAAGAGAGACAGACAACAAGTGAATGCTCGAGATGGAGCGAGGGAGAGAGAAAGACAGAGAGAGAATGAGTTGGCGTGTGTGTGAGCGGCAGAGCCAGCTTGGCCAGGCAGCTGAGGCAAATAAAAACGAATCAACGGGGCCCCGGCAGCGATTGGCAATGCGATGGCAGCCACTACACACACTACACACACACACACATGTGTGCGTATTCTGCAGTTAATTGAAACTTGTCTTTGGCATTTTGGGCGCTAAAACACCAAGCACTGACCGTCTGTCCATCTGTCCGTTTGCCATTTCCGTCTCCCGTTTTCCCATTTTCGATTGCGTTTCCAAGCAAATTGGTTTATCAGAATTGTTGAATACGCAACTCTGCTGAATTGCAACTAGAACTACCGAATTCACCTATTAATTAGTTGCGTATTTCATTTTAATTTTTTTGCTATTCATGATGTTTTTCTTGGAATTGTATTTGCGATATTTATTCGTAAAATATCGTCATTTATTCAAATATGTTTACTTGCTGTAATAAATTAGTTTATTTAATACGCTGACTTTTCCATTAAGCAAAGTGTTTGCTTTATTTATATTATATTATTATTAATATATACATCCAAAATTTGCAATTAGAAAATAATTAATTATTTTTGATATGAATGCCATGTATTTTTTCGACAAAAATGTTATTAAAGCATCGATTATTATCGATAACAGCTGCGATGTACTTGCAAACTGGTTGCAGGGTATATTGTTTAGTCGTGCATACTTGCCAACCTTGTAAGCGTCTTGTAATTTTATCATTTTACTTAATACATTTTAAATGTGAGTAATTATTTACAAGTACTCAATACACACAAACACACACACACGTGCTCACGCTGGAGAATTTGAACAGCTGAGGTCAGGCTCATGATGAACTCTATTATAACTGATTAAATTTATACGCTGCACCTTGGGTCAAATCAGACTTTCTTGTGGCTATATTTTATATTTAAAATGGTAGTAATACTAAATAAATACGTGAGAAATATAGAACACATCAAACTTTACAATTATGCAACAGCCAGCATAAACAAACCAATTGTTGTTAGGCAGAGCTGTTAAAAAGGAAAAGAATAGAAAAGAAAAGGAGTTTTGTTTTGTGTTCACCCATTTGAAGTGAAACCTATTGCTGTAGTTGTTTTCTTTGGAATTAGCTACAGTCTCCTATTTATTTTTTATTATTTTATCACAAATATTTTGTAAGAAGTTTTACAATTTGACTAGTGACAAAATGATATTATGATATTGATGAATGATATTATGTCTTTTGATTTTTTATTTCTCACTATAAAAAATAAATCCTTGTACACTGACCTTAAACCTTTTCTACTGACTTAAACCCGAATTTTATGTTTCTTTTGGCGCTATTTGAAACTCAAACTAAAAACTATGATATATTAAATTTTGTCACAAAAAGTGGAAATTAGCCACACAGTGCGCTGGCAGCACATGCACACATACACACACACATACAAATTTGATTGATACTCGCGTAATCACGTTCTTTGCTCGCCGCCTTGTTGTCTGCTGCATGTGTGTGTGTCCGTGTGTGTGTGCCATACATTTTGCGAGATTAAACGCTTTGTGTTGATTAAATGAGTTTAGAGAGTTTGCAGCTGGCCAACTGTCGTTCACTTTCTCATGCCAACGGATGCACACACCCAACATCCAACACACACACATGCGCACGTACACACATATTGCTTGGTTGACATTTTTGGGGCAGCTTCTTCTTCGTGTGCTTCATCTCTTTCCCTTGTGGCGTCAACAAATTAAAAGCTTTACATAAATGAAGTTTTCATGGACGTCGCTCTGGTCGCTCGTTTGGCAAAACACAACTCGCACACACACAACACACACAGTCACATAATTGAGTTGTGCAGCTGAAATTATGCAACTCAATTTTGCCAATTGTTAGATGATCATAACTAATAGTTCGAATCAAAAACAAACTGTTTCAAACTAACAATATATTTAATATGCGAAGAATTATAGCCCAGAAACTGACATTTGTATAGCCATTTTCTGAGCACGCATCATTTTGGTTCTCTAAATTAAACGCAAAATAATCTAAATGCGGCACCAAGATCGGAAAACTAAAATCCATCGAAATCTGTGCCGATTACACAAAGTTAGTTAGATGAAAAACCAATTAACCATGAATAAAAAGGCATTTTCCATAAAAGTCTGTAGAGCTTTGACAAAGTTGTGAATGTGGATAAAACATTTATTAAAAGTTGTACATAACTTCTGATTAAGAGTTGTTGTTATTTAATTTAAATGTTATTATATTTTGTTTATCTATAACAATAATGCTATTTAATTAATTGCTATTGTATGCAATGTTAGCATTATGAGATACGAAAAGAAAATATATTTTTATATATATTATATTTATTTGAAACTTGGGTGCTTTAAAGCTCGATGGACCAAATTGATAACATTGATAAACAATTTTATCTGCAAATCTCTCGGATTGATAGAATTTTCGGGATGAATTGATCCTTTAGATTGATCGTACATTTAAAATAAATGAATTATTGAAAGTTTTTAAAAGGTTGGTAAAAAAAATCATGTGGGGAGCACCTTACTCATTTTGAAAACAAATTTTATTCCAAAATTTACAATATATTTATTCACGTAAAATTAGTTGATATCTATTGCAAATTTATATTTTTAATCGAATAACTATAAAAAACAACATTAAAACCGATTCCCTCTAATGGTTTAAGTAGTTTAAATAGTAAATTTGTATAACAAATTATGTTTCGATATCAAACTTTCCGATGTAATACCGATGTAAGAAATCCGTGATAAGTTGTTTGATTAGAACCTGGTTTTCAATTAATTTATAGGCAACAGTTTCTTTTTAATACACCACGCTATTAAAAACAATTTTTGTTCTTTTAATTTCTTTAAGTGTTTGTCTTTTGTGCTTGTTTTCTTGGTATTTTAACAAAAGCTGTTGAGTCGCCACGTGAAATGCAAACTCAACCAAATGGGATTAACAAGGCTCAGGCTAAATGTACCTTTTTTGTTGTTTGCTATCCTGTTCCCAGTTTAATGCCAAATGAACGCATTATGAGGCCAGAGCTGGGCAGGTAGGAGCACTTTAATTGCTGTGCATAGCAATAAATGAATTAAACGTGGGTGCCTCGGCATAGGCCTCAAGCCCAGAATTTTGACAGCTGTCAAGTGCGTTAGAGACTGAGAGAGAGAGAGGGAGAGAGAGAGAGAAAGGGGAAGAGCGGGCAGAGGAGGGCGCTGTCAAAATGGAAACAATTGTGTGTGTCGCACACACACAAAATCGAAGTCTGGAAAAAAAATTAGCGCCAAATAAATAACTCATCAAATATGCGAGGGGCGTATGGGGGCGTGTCTAGGCATGTGTGTATCTGCTGTGCGTGTGTGTTGTCTGGCACTGTCGTTTCTCATCAAAGTCAATTTCCTTGTTGATTTTTGCTTATTTGCGCATCTAAATGGATTTTTATCGCAATGTTTTGCAATGTCCTTCCGGCAGTAGGCATCAATACAGCAGCAACAACAACAATATATGCTACAAAATGTGCCTGTCACACACACACACACACACACACACACACATATAGCATCCATATGCAGCTCATTTCTATCTCTTTTTTTTTGGCGTGCACAAATTTGCAAATTTGCGGTAATTTGTGTGCTTATACGCAGCATGCCCGGATAGGACGAAGGACGAACACGACAAGGGGACACAGGAACGCAACACGCTGAGCCATTCTGAACTGATTCTGATTGGCAAATCCTGCATCAGCAGTTAACTGAAAGCCAAACAGCTAATGAAAACAGGACTAAGAAGCCAGCACAAGGGAAACAAGGGGAGGGGGGCATTAGCATTAAAATGCCAACATAACAGGATATAAGCAGCCACAGCTAGAACTACAGCATAACTGACAAGACAAAGCTCGCGAGCTGAAACTGCTGCAATGCAATTAGACCCTGTTCAGCGATTCAGGCCAATGAATTTACGACACGCTGCAAATCCTGAGCCGGAGAGAGATACCCTAACGCCTGGGCGAAGGCTATTCTAGAATGATCTATCCTCTCTGCAAAATACATGGCTGTGAATTTCTGTGAAACCTCTCTTGATTGCATTCAATTTTCATTGATGTGTTGATGATCCCTATGAAACAGTTACTTCGATGTTCGATTGCAATATATATACAACATATAACATAAAAAGCTGGTATTCCTTATACCCTTTAGGTCTCTTCCACTGGGCTAATGTGGCTTATTCACATATATGTAGTGTGTACAGGGTATAACGAAAATGTGATTCTGTTTAGAAGCTCAAGCCAAGGTCAATTAACTGTTTCCTTTTGTGCTTCTCCATTCGACACGAGTTCATAGATACAGGCAGACAAATATATAGATATATGTGAGCATTGTAGAAATGTAGATAGATTGTCAAGATGGTACAATAAAAACTTCCAGGTGTGTGTGTGTGAATGTTAACAATTGTGTGAAATATTCGGAGAATTGCCAATTTGATGGGTTAAAATGATTTGCATATATTCAGGACTGAAAATTATTGGCAGCTTGTTGGTCTCAGCTGTTCAGAGAGCAGAGGACGAAGTAGTTTTTAGGGCTAGGGGTAGGGTTCAGTTTGTGTGTGAGTGCCACGACTGTGGAGGCGTGGCATGTGCAGTAAATTAAAAAATCGTCGCACATGAAAAGGTGTGCGTGCAAAGGTGTGTGTGGGTGTGTGTTTGTGTTCGTGGTGTGTATGCAAAGTGAATTGAAAGCAAACGCCACTAACAGAAGCTAAAAAGCAAAATAACACAATATTCACACACACACACTCTCGCACACCCACGCAGAAGGGAAAACAGCTGAAGGCGAAAATGCAAAATTTCATTTTTTTGCTGAATTTGCCGCAACTGGAATTGAAATTTTCCTAACTTCAGCGAGCGTCCCGCAACGCATTTCCCTCTAAAGGCTTTCTTTTGCTCGCATTCGTAGCGTAAATAGTTATAATGGCGCGGCCACGCCCATACGCCCCCACACATCAAATCACTTGGAAAAGTCAACTATAAAAAACACATGAAATTAACAGTTTTCATTTTCCTTCTCTTTCATTTTCTCTAGCAAGTCGGCTCCAGTTGGGCCATAAAGAGAAATAGGTAGGCTTAAATGATAGACAGGCAGATGGGAGGGGTGGCGAAAAGAGAGACAAAGAAAGTCAGAGAAAGAGGAGGGGGGGAGGGTACAAATAGGGATAACACGTTTGGGAATCGTCGGCTGTGCAAACGTGCCAAAGTTTTTTATTTTTAGAATGCTCACCGAAAAATATGAAACTCATGATACATTTTTATGATATTAAAATTATGAATATGAAATTCGAATGGAGATGTCTAACTAAAGAAAGAAGAAGAAGACGCAGAACTTTTGGCATACGTGTTGTGGCCCAGTAAAACTTTTATGAGCATCCAGAATCGTTATCAAAATACAAATTGAAATAATATTTATTTAAAGCATTTCGAAGCAAGAAACATTTTGTTTGCCTGTTTGTTTAAATGCTTAACATTTTAGATACAAAATAGATATACATATAAATAGAGCTTGTGCTTAAGTATATAGTGTATAGTGGAAAAATAGTTGCTCCATTTCAAAATATTACACAATTGCTTACTAAAATTGCTTATCTTTAAACATGTAAATGTGTTTATGAAAATCTTTGAAAAATATTATTTTTTGATATTTATAAAAGCAAAAAAAAAAAACGATAAAGGAAACATTATTGAAATAACATAACATTAAATACATATTTTTTATTATTAATTACGAAATATTATAATTTGTATTTTGTATAATTGTACTACTACTACTACTATACTACTGTATACTCCTTTTATTCTACTATTTCCTGTAATTACAACATGACGAGTAAAAAAACTTTTTGTTCTTCAATGCGAAACAAATGTAAAAATTATTTTAATTGATAAGCATTTAATTAATTAATCACACAAATGATTAATTTGCAAATTCGTATTGCTTCAAGCTAGTCAAATTTGTACGCGGTTGTTGTGGCTCCTGTTATGGTCCTTTTGAAATCAAATAACCCAAACGCTCATCGCCTATATGCCATGGAAAAGCATAAAAAAAATGACGCGAGATACTCGAGAGGCAGATAACCTAAATACATATACATGTCAGTGTGTGTATGTGTGCGCGTGTGTGTGTGGGTGTATCGTTCACAATTAATGCAAATGGCGCAATCGGAGCGGCCAACGCGCGTTGGCGTCGATCTTGAAAGCAGCGTTTGGGGAATTGGCTATTGAACTTTTTGCCTTGATAATTTTGCTGGTAAACATCCTGACGGGGCCAGACAAGGACAGGCCAGGGCATACTGTTTCCCCCGAGTGCGGGCGCGGGCGGTGCCACAGCAATCCAATTTGCTTAGCAGCATCCACTTTGGGGCCAACGCTTTGGGTCCTGGACGCGACAGCTGCGCGCATTTGGGACACGGCCCATGGCCAGGACTCCGGCCAGCGTATTTGCCGAGTGCTTTTAATTAATATACTCAAATGATTTCATTGGCAGGCCAAAAAAGGTATAGGCCAGCGGTCTACACAGCCAAAGGTGTCAACTTCTTTTGTGGGCGGGGTGCTGAGGGGTGCTTGGGCGCGGGGTGCTCAATAAATGTGAACATTTTTAAAGCATCGCCCGCAACCGCAAACAATTTCCTACACTGTGCCGGGCACATCTACAAAGTGTCATGTCATGGGATCTTCACATAATACCCGAAAATCTACAGTATACCTCAAACCCGAGACAATCCCCTAATCTGAGTCCCACTTACCCCATCCCGCTGATGCTCCTCGACTGCCACAGCTGGGAATGGGATATTTTTGTCCACTTTGTGCTTAGCTTTGTCTCTCGTTTGCTCTTTACAGATTCATAATCCTTTCAACTGTCAAAGTCACACAAGAACACACAGCAGGTGGGTGAAATACGCACAAGCAACAACACTAATAGCAACAACAATAACAACAACAACAGCAACAACATGAATTTTTCATTTTTAATTATTTACGTTTTGCTAAGCAACCGAAAAACCAGAAGCAACTTTCTCCAACGCTTGTGATAACTTTTACACCTAAGAGTGGACGGGTATGGGGTATGCCGTAATTAAGGCAAGGCATGTGACAGTCTGAACAGTTGAATTAAGTCGCCGACACCTTGCAAAAATCAGGCTAGATATGGTCAATTATATACAAATATTAAATTTCTCGATGATCTATATTGCTTGTCGTTGTCTCTCTGCAAGACATGTCATTAAATATGTCACAACAGCTATAATGCTTATTAACAGTGTACCTTTAATAATTATTTAACACTTAATTTAATATATACTCCATTTCTATCACAACAAGGGTTAGGACAGCAAGAAATGTTGTACGCTTGAATACAGGGCATGCTCTTAGTCGTTGACTCAAATTGAGCGCATTTTTGTGGGTTTTATAATGCGCCTTGTGCTTTGCTTTGTTGGTTTCTTTTTAATTTAAATTTTCATTTTTCGTTTTGATTTTCATTTCCATTTCCATTTGGTATTTTTTATTTTCGCTTTTTGTTTTACACGTTTATATTCTGTTTATTTTTGCTGAGGAGTTTCATTTGCAGGGGCATTAAGTCAATTTTAACGTAATGTGTGGCAGTTAGCAGTTGGCATCTAATGAATAGCAACGTACTCCACACACCCCGCACCACGCCTCAGGCCCCAAGTCCACGCTCCACTCGCCAGTCCCCACGCCCTATGCCCTTTGCCCAATGCCAACGGCAACGACAACTCAGACAGTAAAATTGCTTTAAAAGTTTCATATCACAGTGAAAATTTAAAGGTCATAAAGCGAAAACATAAAAAAAATATACAGCAAAATAAATGAAAATAATTCGTAGTTCGAGTTGACATTGAGTCTGGCATATGGTCATATGTGGACTATAAATAAGAGGGATACGGCGAGCATATAAAGTCCATGTCAGACACGGTCAGTGACGACTATCTGAGCTTAAGAGTCTTTAGGAGCTATTTTAAGAACTGAATAGAACTAATTAGGTGCAGAGCAACATGCGCAGCTTAAAAGTAAATTAAAGGCCAAAGTTAACAGCTATATTTAATATACCTTCAAATTTAATGCCGAGAACAGAATATAACTTTTTGTTCTATTACGTATTTTATGTTCCTGTCAAAGAATACAGCCATATTTAATATGATTCAGAACTGAATTAAATTTAATTGTATAACAAAAGTACATTTTGTATTCGTGTCAAAATTAACAGCTATATTTTATATGCCGTCAAATTGAATTTCTTTTTCTTATATGCTCATTTCATATTTTTTTTATTTAATTTATTTTGGTTTTCTAGTTTATCTATCTCTTAAATTTGAGCAGACCTATTAGTCTGTCTGTTAAATAGTTGCCAGATAGATAGTATGTAGATGTAGATAGTATGGCTATGGCTGCACTGAATTAACATAACATATTGTAGTTTTCCGAGCTGAATCAACTGTGCCAATATAAATAGGGATATAAATATTGTACACTAGTAAAGCCTAAATATAGTATCCAATGTAAATAAACTTCTTTAAGGAATGCTCTATTTATAAGTAGAAGCTCGTTTTAGTTTTACAGGGAATTTTTAAGTCATAACTTGTTTTGGTTTATTCTATTTATATATATTCTTTTTATATTCGATCGCTGCTTTTCAGACTCGAACTTACTTTGCTGCACTTCATTATGAACGTGAACGTGACAATATGTCAAATATTTTATGTCACACACACACGCACTCACATGCATACATACACGCACAGCCAAGCAAAAATCGTTAGTCAAATCGCGGCTCGTTTGTTTTCTTTTGCTTGCGGCCATGTGTGAGCGGGTGTATGTGTGTGTGCGTGTGTGTGTGTGTGTGTGAGTGTGTATGTGTGGATGTTGCATTAAATTGGCATAAAATAAACAACACGTATAAATTACAGCGACAACAACAAAAACAACAATAACAAGAACAATGAATGTAACAAAACGCGGTACGAGGCATGTGGCATGCGGCAAGTGGCAAGCGGCACGCGTCATGAGAAATGTGGCAGATGGACAGGAGGTGCGGGCCGTGGGCGGGTGCCCCTAACAGATTGACATGGACACACACACACCCATGCACACTCCCATTCAACGCACACAGACAAATATTCAAATAATATTCAATGAAGCCCGACAGACACAACACGTGCCAGTAGAACAAAATAAAACAAAACATCATAAAACATAACCTAACATAGATACTCAATTTAGATATTACAAATAAATGTACCAGAAAAAAGTAGAAACAAAAAGTAGAACCTACAACCTCTGACATTATGCATACGCGGAGAACGTGAAGTGGGCCGACGAATTGTAATTACATACGATAACAAAATCTCGGTTCGAGACTGTCTGCAAGGGGAATAGAATACACTGATTATACTGATATATACCCTGCAATTAAGAAAACCGGTTGGCAGCATTTCAATGATATTTTATGTATTTACGTTTTTCTGATAGTAATAAACGATTTTTTGCAGTTTACAGTTTAAGGTAAATACTACGTGGAGTATTATTATTATTATTATTATTATTATTATTTATTTAGAGAATGGCTGCCTTTTTATATATCATAGCTAGTTGAGATTTGTACAAATCGAAAACAATATCGATGGTATCGATAATTAAACTTTACAAATATATTAACCAAATATACATATTACACCAATGTATACGCATTTATGTATATACGACACGGACCACTTTTTCAGTTTTCCACTCACTTTTGACCTCAGACCTTTAAAAATGAGATCAAAGCCGATTAATAAAAAGACACGTTTTATATAAACGCTACTTTTGGAACTTCAACATAGCCACCTAATGCCTGGCAATTGACAATACTTACTCAAGAATTAGTCGGAACTTGGCAAACGTAATTCAATATGTTTGTGACAGCGGATTTGTTAAACAATATGCCTTTAAATTAATTTCGAAATCAAGTATACGCACTGTGCAGCGTTTTTGATAACATAGAGGTTAGTAATTGAGGGGGATGAGAGGTGTTTGAATATATAATGGAAATTACATTCTGTATACCGTTCAACTCATCGCTGTCTTTGTCTATGTCATTGTTTCTCTACCTCTCTCCCTCTGCCTGCATTAAAAATGTGGCAGGTCATATGCGTCCTTTTTGGAGCGGACAAACGACTGAAGCGTTCTCCGTTTGCTGGGCAAAGTGTAGAGTTTCACTTGCCACAGGACACCTTTCGACATAAGAACAAATAAGAGGGTTCTAGTTGAAAGTGCCCGACATCGCTGATACCCTGGAAAGAACTTCGCAGAAAAGATTATGAACCTGCCTTTTATATAATTCTGTCTGTTAAGAACCAATGCACCTAGCCCATATACCCCTTATGTCATTGTTAACAACAACAGGGTATAAGCACACGCATACACGTGTTTTAAGGGCGCCTTAATTGAGTGCAAATTCTGTCCCCAAAATTACTATAACTATTTTTATGAACACTCGTTCTTTTTCATCTACACGTGCTTCCTCTTCTTCTTCGTCTTTTTCTTGTTGTTGTTATGCTGGCCATTGCTGTCTTTGTCATTTGCTAATTGTTGAAAGGAAACAAAAGAGCAATTCTTTCTCTTTCGCTTCTAGGTAAATAAATTGTTATATTAATTTGACAGTCAAATAGAATTAGTGCTACGGAGAACAGCAAAAATTATGAGAACCGTGACAATAACTGCAAAAGTAGCATTAACAGTGGGAGTAGCAGTGAACCTTGCCAATCGTTTTAAGCTTGAACTCTTTGAAATTCTAGCGAAGACCAAAGTCCGTTTAGAGAGGGAGTTGCGCCACATTCCATTAAACAGCGTTTAATTAGAATCCGCAGCGGGTTTAAGATTCAAGCTAAATAGATATAAACACATTTTTCGATGAAAATTATTTTACTTGCGGATGTTCGACATTAAATACCCCAAATGCGCAAGAACAGCATAGCTAATACTACTAATAATAATAAATATATTTTTAATAATAGTAGTAATAATAATACAAATAAAAATAAAAATAATAAACAACAGCAACGGGAAGGTAAAAATTGTCGCACACAGCGGCTTTGACATCTTTTGATAAATTCGACTGAAATTTAGTTGAACGTTGCCTTTGGCTGCTTTTCTTAGTCGAAGGAGAAAAGTTTTCTCATTTTTTTTGGTAAAATAATTTAAGTTAAATGCCTGTTTGCCAACAGTCAAACAATGCCAAAACGAAGGGTATTACACAAACACAAACACACACACATAGAGGGGGTTATTGTGAAGGTGTTGTGGCAGCTTTAGAGTTTTGTTGCCGAAAGTTTTTGAAAAGTGCGCGCAAAAGTCGTACGAAAATGTGTCAAAAGTGGTTAGCGAGTGGATGGGTCGGTGTGTGTGTGTGTGCTAGATATATGCACAAACACGCACGTACACACACACAAAGCTCGTAACTTACAGGGGCTCTTGTGTGTGTTCCGGTTTTCTGTGGCTGCTGCTGCGCTCTTAAGTATGCAACATTTTATTGCTCATTAAAATTGTTGCTAACATAAATGTATTTACGAGTATTGGGCACAAATCTACAATCCCCCCCATGTCGCCTACACATAAAACAACAACAACAACAGCCGCAACTAGAAGAGCTCGCAAATTTATTGCCCAAATACAAGTCAATAACAAATTTATTAGTAGCCCAAAATTCGATTTGGAATTTCGCATCCCGAAAACCAAAACAAATCCTTTTTTGTTTGGCTAGCGCCCAAAACTGCAACGAGCTGGCAACGCTGATTGAGCGTGGGACACGGACGCGCACAATGACAGAACGAAAACAATAGAAAGACGGTGCGGCGAGGGGGGAAAAGGGGGAAGGATTGTGTGGGGGGTCTTGCGAGGCATCAGTTGAAAACAAGTTAAACTGGCTTTCTCGACGATGCCCGACGGTGTCATACTCTGTACTCCAATTTCCAGACCTCAAAGTTGTCATTTAAATGTGTGTATGCACCAAAACTCAATGTTTTCCGACAATAAAGCGGAACGTCGATATTTATCGCTTTCACAGCAATCAGGGGAGTTATCAAAATAAGATAAAAAATATATACGGCTACTTATATTGTACATTTAAAGAATCCTGCCAATATGAAGGAATTTATTTAGACGAACATGTTAAAATCGTCTCGGCTATCGATGGTGATCAGGCATATATATTTACTTAATGTGTTCGTTAGGGACTCCGTTTGCCTTGTTACATACATTTGCATAAATCCATTATATCCTATATTTTTTTGTTACCCATTTCCAATGGGTGCAGGGTATAAAAAACACTTTGATTATTTTGTGTTATGCTTTGGCGCAACATCATGAAATTTACATACACTTAATATATACAGTGTGTGCAGTGAGTGTGTTATGTATGTGTATGCGTTGCGTGTATATATATATGTGTGTGTGTGTGCCCCTCAAAGCTTTTGTTACTGTTGCTGTTTGCTGGCGCACATAATCAACATTTTTATTGATTGCTTAACTTTATTAACGAAGAAGCAAAGCGAGGTGTGCGTGTGTGCGTGTGTGTATGTGTGCCTAGGTGTGACTGTGGAACTAAAGAAAAGGAGGGTAGGTTTCTTATGTTGCTTGCGACGAAACCAAAATAAAACGTGGCTGGCGGGAAGGCGGAGTGAAAAAACTATAGCATACTTAAATGCGCGGCAAAGTAGAGTGCCAAAAGTAACTGTAAAAAACAGCTGTTGCCGTTTTTATAATGGAAATGTACTGATAAGAAAATACAGAAAATGGAGAGAGAGAGAGAGAAAAATTAAGAAAAAACTGAGGGCAAATCTTAAAAAAAAAACGGCGTCGAGAGTTTAGTTGAAAAAGGGAGAGAAAAAATCCATATTTCTATATCATTTATGTTATCATCTCTGTCATTTTCTTCTTTTCAGTTCGCTGAAACAGAAGAAAGCAGCAATGTAGAGTAGGAAATTAACAATGATTACAAAGAGCGAGAGACGAGCTGACTTATTAACAAGAAAAAAAAGAGGGCTAAGAAAAAGTAGTTCAATTTATTTCATAACATATTATTTGATCTCTGTATACAATGTGTAAGTATCAGAAAGTAGAAATTCAAATATATAATTGGCAGAAGTTAACACTTTAAATCTGCAGCTAACTGAAATACATAAAAGCTGTTTAAGCTTCACAAAATAATTATTTGCATATTTCGAAAGAAATGTAAAAAATATTTAATGTGGGCTCTTAAGTTTTAAGAGCGTTTTATTTAATAAGAGTCATTTTCATAGTTACATATTTCTGCAGCTTCATAGATAAATATTATTTCGTGATTCGTTTTATCTTCAGCTGTGTTGGCAGCCGTTCAACATTGATGATGATGTTGTACGCCTCAACAACTTTATCGACTCGCCGCCAGTTAGAGGAATAACGAAAACTATTCCCCGTTTTGGCAGTTGATGCGTCCAATACACTGCCAATCGGCAGTTGGCAGGCGGGAATCGACATGTCTGAAACGTCAATGCACCGTGCAAGCTGTTGCATCAGGACGCAGTGCCAGTCTCCTGAGGCAAATGCAGCAGTGGCAGCAGCACCCGCATCAACTTTTGCCAGCCGAGCCCATTTCTCCCTCCGCCCCTTCGCATCTCGATGGCCTGGCAACAATGCAACAATCTTGCAGCTGTTGCCAAAAGCAAACTTTGCTTTTTATTTGACTGGTTTGGTCGTAACTTTGGTGCGGCAAGCACCAAAAACTGAACATAAACAGAAAGTGGAAAATGTGCTACAACAACTAAAAGGAAAACAAAAATAACAAAAATAACATCAATTGATGACTATTTTAGTTTTCTTTCTTAGATATTTGGGGCGAGAAAGAATATATGCATATATGTGTCTTTTATATAGGAGTTCAGCTACCAAATTTTGTTTCTGTAGCTTTTGGCATCTCTGAGTTATTTGGTGTTTGTTCGTTGAGTTTTTTTTCTTTTAAATTGTCTTTTTTCCAGCAATAGATACTTCAGCAAGGCAGCTGTTTCTCTCTCTCTCTCTCTTACTCTTTGTGAAACTTGTGTTGCATGTTTTGGCTGCTTAACATGCGAGTGCGAGAGGCAATTAGCGACCCCCTCTACAACTACCTCCTCCTCCCTTCCATTCCTTCACCATCTCCACCTGGAACATGCCTCGCAAGTTTAACATGATATTCGCCAGCACTTATGCTACAGGGCTCGTTTGTTGAGCCATGAAATTTTGTTTGCATTTTTTTTTTTTGGCCATAAACATCAAACTGTTCAGAAATGGCAGCAAAAATAAACTTGAGTGGGGTTTGCATGACTGAGAGATACCGTGTTTGTGTCTTCATATTACAAAAGCGGCTGTGCAAAATATTGTGTAACAAAGAAGAAACATATTCATTTGTTATTGTCCGTCAGCTAGTATTACCCCCAACCATTCCAATCTTTTTTCTCTTTGTCTCTCTCTCTCTCTCTCTCTCTCTCTCTCTCTCTCTCTCTCTCTCTCTCTCTCTCTGTCCCTGCCTTTCCTCCTTTTGTCTCTTTCGTCCGCTTCACGCGCAAAAGTGTGCAACGGAAAAATCAACTGACATCGCATATTGCGCTTTTATCATGTCAGTGTAAAATAAATATTTGCCCTGGCGTCGAAGACGACGACGACTTCTGCGCGAGCCTGAAATTAATCTGCTTGCCCCACCCCCGCCTCACTGGCCCACAACTTTGACAGACAGTGAAAAAACCGTTGGTAAAACTCATGGAAAAACTGTAGCTTAAAGCGTGGTTTGAACTGCTCTGCGTGCAAGCTGAGCCCCAAATATATAATATATCATACATGTACATATTTTACATTTTGCGATTCCATTAGCAAGTGTCCGTTGTCGGTAACATGTGAGCGGCAAATTGGCTAATTGGCCAGTTTTAAGTTATCTTTGCGAAATAAAATTCGAATAGTGCTTTTTGATTTAGTCATCTTTAAAAATTAAAAGATGTAATTTTTTCTATATCAGGCGTTTCTAATATCGTATTATGATCCATAAACCATCGCAAAAACATGAACTATTGGAGGCGAATTGTAATGTTTTTTGCAAATGTTAAATATGTGAGATATGTTGTTTCTTATGGGAAAAACGTACAGATAACATTTACAAAAAATGTAGGAAATATTGATAGTGGAATTAGGCTATAAGTTTAATCTTAGTATAGACATACATATATTAAATCTATGTCAGTTATCGTAAATAAGATAGGAGAGCTAATGCTTAATTGGACTCTGTGTACAGGTAGGTTGTATCTTACAGCAAACGTCTACAAACATCTATATCCCCTTTTTTCTTTTCCATATTCAGATTTTAACGCTAAAATATTAAAAGGCTAGGCTGCAGAATCCATATATTTGGCTGTCTATCCAATTGTTGTAATGTCCTAAGCTGAAAAGTTGGTTGTCGAATTCCAGGATCCTAACAAGATAATCTCAATTGCAATAGGAAAGGCTTCGATTTAGGATTTTTGGGATTGCAGGAAATATTTTGTTCTCAAGCTTAGCTATTTTTATCAAATGTTAAATGTTAAATGTTAAATGTGTATGCCAAACACACACACAAACACACAACAACGTTTTATTCACATGACTCACTCAACACTCATTTGTTGGCATCGTTTTCAACAGCAGGCCACACATGGATACTTTTTCTAATGAATGAAATGGCCACTCGGCTTTCCATCTCTGTCTCTCTCTCTCTCCCTCGCTTTTCCTCTTTCTCCATGTGTGTTGTCAGTCATTCAAGTCGTTCGTTTTGATTTGCCAAACACTTTATCACTTAATGTTGTTTTGTGGCAATTTATTTTTTATTTCTCCATTTCATTTGCGCATATTTCCAACCATTTGCCTCTCTCTCTCTCTCTCGCTCTTTCTGACTATGTCCGTCTCTGTCGTTGTTGATTCGAGTCTTGTTAAGTGAAACAATTGAATTGTTAACCGAACAATAAAGTATTTTATTATTATTAGATTTTTGCTTGCTGTTCGGCATTTGGCCATTGCCTTTGTCGCAGCCAAGCAGTCTGACCCGGCTCCACTCACTGTGTTGGCCTTAAGTGCCATTCTCTTACCCTCCCCCCCCCCCCCCCCTTCTTTTGTCTCCTCCGCCATTTGGTTAGCGTTTGGCATTTGGCGGCTTGCGGCTGTCTCGAGTAGATTTCCGACATATTTCTTGCCTCTTGTTATTTGTCATTCGTATTATGTGGCCTGCTCTTTCTTTTCGTTTTCTTTTCTTTTCATCTGCTGCTCTTTCATTTTTGGTTTTTTTATATTTTTTTATTGTTGTTGTTGGTTGAAATTCTTGCGGCTGCCTCGTTGTAAGTATTGCCAAGCCATTTAGGCTTTTTGAATTTATGACCATTTTGCGTTTTGTGGCTACCCCTAACGCACGGACCGCCCGTCCATCCGACTCCCACCACCACGCACCCGCGGGGCAATTTAGGTTTTGCGACCTTTGACACATACTCGCACAATGCGACAGGCGAGCGGAGGCCGTACGTGTGGAACTGTGTTTTGATTTACGACCCAATGCTGCATGGCCCACAGCACGACGTGCTTGACCCACTTTAGGAGAACACATCCTGATCCCCGCGCTTCGCCAAATCACGCCCCCCATCCATAGTAGATTAGACTATGATTTTCAACGAAGTCGACATTGAAGTTGACTTGACAACAGGTGTTAGGTGAGCTGTTATCAATGAGTAAGAGATTGGCAAGGCCTTGAATAGAATTTGATTTAGTTGAACAGGATCCTGACAGTGGCGTAGGTTGGGTTTTCTTCTTTTTTTTTTTTTGGGTGGGAGGTGTTTCAAAATTAATATATTTGTTAAAGAAGAGGATAATAATTTTTTTAAATATTCCAATATTTAATACATGAAGTTCTTTAATCAAATAGTGTAAAGCCACTACGGTCTTTAATATGAAAATCTACTTTCGGAGTTTAGCGAGGTTATTGAAAAAAAAGTAAAACTGATGGTTTGATGAGTTCTTGGTGTAAATACATAAATAATACAAATGATGCGTTCCCTCGCGTTTACTCAATTTCTAAACGTATAACAAAATATATACTAGAGTTGCATCTGAAATTGTGTAAGAAAGCTACGAACAGAATTGATTTACGTTTTTATACATTTCAATTTCTTTGAGCTTATTATATTCTTATAATATATTCGATTTCATGAATCTTCGAGTCTGTTTGTGCAATTTTCAAGTAATATCTTAATAATTAAATTAAATATTAAATTCGGTTTTATCAATTCTTTGAAGTACACAGAGGTGTTACCGAACCTTAATTATTTTGATATGTGTTTCAAATATGAGAGTCCGCAAACCAAATTTTATAATTTCTCAGACTGTTACTCTAGATATTATTATAAGTTCCTGCCTAGCTGGACTGGAATAAAGCTAATATATGCGCGAGTGCTTTTAAGTTGCTTTCATCTGGGTTTTTGCCATTAAAGTAATCATAAAAGTAGCTGACTCTGATCTGATTGCAATTTAATTGCAGGCAGTGTTGCTAAGTAACTAAGCGAAACGGGCCAGTGTTGCAAAAATACTTAGTAAGCAGACAAAGGACCGCAAAATTTACGACTCAACGCTGTGTAATTAACGAGAAAGCGCGAACTTTTGCTGCTGGTTAGCGTATTCGCTTATGCGTATGCGGGGATGCCAGCTTTTTGTGGCTCTGAGTCTGACGGTCTTAATTGTTAGTTGTGAAAGCAGCTTTTGGCTTGTAAATGCAGGCCAAAATGCGATTGGCGGTGGGTGGCAAACAGCTAAAAACCGAGCCATAAAATTATGCAAGGCCAATGGGAGGCGGAAGCAGTAAGTGGAAAGTAGAAAGCGAAGTAACGATGTCGATGATTGCTGGAACAGCTTACACACATGCATAAGACAGAGAGAGCGAGAGATAGAGAGAGAGAGAGAGAGAGAGAGAAAGAGAGAGAGAGAGAGAGAGAGAGAGGGATATAGCCATACGCTTGAGCGCGTAATCAACTTAAGAGATTAACAACTACAATAAAAATCAAAGCGACCAGGCGAATGAGTAAGGAAGAGATGTAAAGGAGAGAACAAGCGATAAAAAAGAGAAGCAAAGAGAGGTAGAGAAAGAGGCAGAAGGCGAGAGTTGGCGAGGATAAGGTTTTGCGTGCTACAAGCCGCAGTAAATGGAATGGAAGGAAATCAACAGGCGCCAAAAACTAGGCAACAAAAACGCGCAGGGCAAATCAAAGGCGATTTAAAGCCGAATCGAAGACGAATTTCAGGCAGGACCAAGTTAATTGAAATGTTCAAAATGCGACAAAGTGGAAAAGTGACAGCTCACACACACACACCCACACGCGGCATTCAAGTGCAAGGACAAAAAGGAAGCAACAAAAAATAAAAATAAAAAGAACAAAACAAAGCGAAACGTGGCAAACGGCAAACGTCGCGCGTCGATACAAATATAACTTTTAATGCCATTCAACAAAGTTGTTGTCGTTGTCCTTGACTGAACTCATGCACACACACACACACATAAGACACATAAAAGGCGTAAACCATGAAAGCAAAATGTGCCAGCCACAAGAAGCAGAAGCAAATGGAGAAAGGGACAGAGAGAAAGAGCGAGAGAAACAGAGTGCCCTAGACACAGACATAGACAGTATCCTGGACGCAGTCCAGGCAAGGACATGGGACACAGCAAAGGGGCAGAGCCCAACGTTGGCGCAACTTCTGATGAGCATCACAACTTATACGCTCGGCTTGTTGTCTTTGCTGTTGTTGTGGTTGTTTTTGTTTTTTACTGTCATCCTTCAGCCACGTCCTTGCCGCAGTTACCAGTTAACCAGGTACGTGCACGAGTCAATACAAGTATGCAGTTAGTTTCGTGCTCTTATCTGGCCCATTTATCAGTTTAAGTATCTTTGAACAGTTTCTTTTTAATTGACAACTTGTTATACGCTGAAGTCAGAAAAAAAAAATCCCAAAAACGTTCCTACATTAGTAGTGTAAGGAAGCGAAGGAGATATCTATGATACGCTGTGCATCTGTTCTTGATCAGGACCATGAATACTGTAAAAGCTAAAAAATACTTCCAATTTCAATAACACAATTTTTTAATTTAATTTTCAAAGATTTTTACAGATGCTCAAATCCAGAAAAGAATCGATTAAATGGGGCCCCTACTAAGAGGCCGTATTATTTTATTTTGCAAAGACAAATCAAGACAGACCGCTCTTATGTTATATTAAAAGCAAGAAGTAATTTGTCCACTTACATATAAAATATGTAAATTTAAGATATGCTGGGCATAGTGGAATTCGGCGTCAAGTTTCTCGTCAACCAAAAGAAAATTAACTTTATTTCAAAAATTCCGTTCGTCTCCGAATATGGTGGATATTAGTCAAGCACAGTGAAAGTCAAGTGCATTTGGATACACAGTGCGAGAGTCATGCATGCAGAGTTGAATATCTGATAATGTCCGAGAACGTTATCATAAGGAGCATAAGGAGCACGTCACCAACAAATGACCGACCAAGTTTGATGCGTGAATGGCTCAAATGAGCCGTAAGCAGAGCGAACGCAACAAGGGTCAAAAGCAAATGCAGAATTTCAAATGGAGCTACAATGAAATGTAAAAATCATTTCAAATGGCATTCGCACAATTGCGAAAGGGGTTTGCCCGTTCGCATTTATTCGGTTCGCTGCACTCGCCGCACTCATTTTCGCCCATTCGAAACGATTTAGCTCAAGTGTTGCCACTACTTATACGGAATTACGTATCCCAAATCGTTGCCCAAGTCAAAAATAGAAATCACACAGCATAGAGTGATTTCGAGAAGATGTAGTTTTTTTGTTGTTTATATTTATCCCTACTTGCATCTCACTTTTGGGAGTATTGTAAGCTGTACTTGTTTGTGAAACATGTTCAGGTGTGCGTGTCGCTTTTACTCTTATCTTTCAATCAATATTCACTAAATGATTCAGACCATTTATAATCGGAAATGATTGTGGAATTAACTAATAAATGTTTGTTATTAATCTTACTGTTGCACACCAACTTTACTAATAGATATCTATTAATGTACTTTATATACTGACTGAATAATATACGTTTGTAATCGTATGCGAATAAATTGGAGTAAAAACAACAAATTTCATAATAGGTTAAAACATGCTGATAAAACAAAGAAAGTGCTTATCGTAAGATAAGGAACCAACTATTTTTGATGTATTGAACTACTTGAAAAAAAAAAAACAAAAAGTATTGGCTGTCTAAAAAAAACTAGAAACAAGAGACCTAAAATTTTGAAAATTTTTTCAAAGCCTTTAATTGAAAGGTTTATTTCGATATATTTTTTAATCTTTCGCGTCCCGACATGGAATCCACAATCCAAAAACAAAACGAAGTACTGTTATTAACGAACTGTTTTCAGTTGGCTTCATGCATAAAATATACTTCAACTATCAACATTTTTTTATTATAAATTTTTTTTTTACTGTATAATTTTGTACAGCAATTTTGCAGTGACGCCCGAGCAGGGACCAAAAAATTGGTTGTCAATTCTGCACCTATTGATCGAAGAATATAATAGATTGAATGAATTATACTCTTTGTCAGCTATTGTTTTGTAATCAGAAGCGAATGAGAGTAGAAACCATGACGTTCTCCATGGCGCCCGAGTAGGGAGTAAATAAACGCAAATTGGGCAATTGAGCAAATAATGTCACTGGAAAACAAAGTGAAGAGCGTGGCGTAATATGTAAAGCTAATTGAGATTAAGGACCGTAAAATACTCAATGGTGCCCGAGCAGGGACCAAAAAATTGATTTCCAATTGTGCATCTATTAATATGCAAACATAGTGAGCGACCTTTATTCTTTGTAAACTATTATTTTGTAATCAGAAACACGAAAACGACTGAGGGTACAAACCATAATTATCTCAATGGCGCCAAAGCATGGACTAAAGAAACACAATTGTGTAAAAATTTCACCGAAATCAAAGTGAATAGCTTGTCGTAATATGTGAATGATACAGCTAATTGAGATTAAGGACCATAAAAAGTTCAATGGCGTCCGAGCAGGGACCAAGATTACGCGCTGTAAATAATATACCCTAATTTATGGTGAATAACAATGGAAGTGGTACTCACATAGCCAGTTCATGCGCTCCGTGTACTCAACCTTGCGCTTGAGATCCTTGACGAGGGCGCGAAAGTCATCGTCATTGAAATGACACTGAATGATCGTGTTGTTCAGCTGGAGAATGCTGTACTCGTTGTTGCCATTATTCGAGGCCGCATCGGCAATGGTTGTCATTGCCTCGACGCGGCCTCCGTTCACCGCATTCGAGTTGCTTTCAATGTCGGTGGCGCTGGCGCGCAGCTTGTTGTTGCCGACGGTTGCCGTCAGGCCGGCATCGCCGTCCACATTGCTGCAGGACTTGCTCAGTATGATTGTGGCCCGATTGGCAATCGAATTGGCGGCCAGGAGATGCTCTCCAGCGGCGCCGCAGCTGCCGCGATGAAAGGCCAGCTTGCCAGCCGTGGCCGTGGCAGTTGCCGTTGCCGTCGCCGACGTGCAATTGTTGTTCTTGAGCGTGATGCAGTGCAGTTGATTGGAGAGCGCCGAGCAATCGCTGGCGCGGCGACGACGCGGATTGTCCGCGTCCAGCGAGGGCTGCAGATAGGCGCGTGCCTGATGTTGACTAGGGATGCTGCTGGCGCCGCCGCCGCTGCTGCTGCTGGTGGTGTTGCTGCTCGCCGGCAGCATGACGGCAATATCGCCGGCTGCTGCTGTTGCTGCAGCGGCGACTGCTGCAGTTGCTGTTGCTGCTTCGACCATGTTGGACATGGATGTGGACATGGTTAGGCTGTGGCCGTTGCTAATGCTGTTGTTGCTGCTGCTGTGGCTGTTGTTGTTGTGCTGGTTGATGCTGTTGCTGCTGCTATTGTTGTTGTTGCTGTTGGTATTGTTGATATTGTTGTTATTGAGGTTGTCGCTGCAGGCCAGTCGCCGCCGTATGACAGTCAGCTTGCTACCGCAGTGATCCTGATCCTCGTAGAACTGTACAAGCAGCTCCTCCAGCAGCGCAATGGGCGTGGCCGCCGTCAGTAGCGAGCCGGACGCACTTGTCGATCCGCTCGCCGATGCGGTTGCTGTTGCTGTTGCAGTTGCTGTCGCTGTTGCTGTCGCGCTAGCCGCGTTGCCGCTGGCTGTGCTGCTGGCCGACGACTTGCGTCGCACGGTTGCTGTTGCTGTTGTGGTTGTGGTTGTTGTTGTGGTCGTGGTTGTCGTTGCTGTGGTCACGGCCAGCTCCTGCTCATCGAAATCGAGCTCTAGCTCCGACTCGGTGGCCGCCAACTGCAGCTCCTCCTCGTGCTCGTCGGGCCTGAAACTGCTGCTGCAGCTCTGGCTGCGACTGACAATTGCTGTTGCAGCTGTTGCAGCGGTTGCTGCTGTCGCTGCACCAACGGCCGCCGCTGCCGCGGCCAACACCAGCGCCCGTTCGTGTTCGCGCCCCGGATCGAATATCGAGTGCTTCAGCAGTATCTCCTGCAGCTGGCGTCGCTGCCGCTGCACACTGTACGGATTGACCAGCCGGAAGTCGCCGTAATATTTCGCCAGGCAGCGCACGCGCGATGCAATGTATCCAATTTTGCGCAGCAGCCGAACATCAGCGTTTAGCGCAGCGGCGGCGGCGGCGGCGCGTTGCTGCTGTTGCAGCTGCTGTGTTTGCTGTTGCTGCTGTTGCTGTTGCTGCTGTTGCTGCTGTTGCTGCTGCTGCTGTTGCTGCTGTTGCTGTCGTGCGCCGCAGAACAGAGCGGCATGTCCGCAGCTGCTGCTGCTGTGGGAGGAGGGCAAGCGGGAGCCGTGCGCGGTGGTGCACTCAATGTCTAGCTCGGTGTCGGCGTCAGCGTAGACGTCGTCGTCGTCGTCGCTATTGTTGCTGCTTGCAGCGCTGCCGATAGCTGCGCTCGTTATCGCTGCCGCCGCTGTTGCTGCCGGTACGGCTGTTGTTGCTGCTGCGCTTGTTGCAGCTGTTATCACCGTGGTTGTTGTTGTCGTTGCGGTTGCCTCGCCAGCGCCAATCGCAGCATCAGCTGTTGTTGTTATGGTTGTTGTCGTTATTATTGTTAGCGCCTCGAATCTGTCCTCGTCGCCAGTTGCTGCCGTCGCTGCTGCTGCCGCTGCCGCTGCCGCCGCTGCTGTTGTTGTTGCTGTTGCTGCGCTGCCACGTCGACTACTGCTGCTGCAGCTGCTGTCCTGGTACATTTATAGGCAAACCTTGCGGCTCCTTGTTATTGTTGTTCGTGTTGTTTCTTTAATTGCGTGTTTTCAATTGTAGCTGGCCGCGCGGTTTACTCGCGATTCACGCGCGTTTTTCGTTGGCTTTTGACGTTCTTGTTGTTGTACTTTGTTTTTGTTGCATAAATTTTGTGCGCAGCCCAAGTGCTGGAAAAAGTATCGAATACCGCTGCTTACATTGTTTATTTGTTTATGTCTGTTGTTCTGCCGCTGCCTCTGATTTTTATTGTTTTTATTTTTGGCGCCTTTTTATGCTCGCTGCGTTTTGCTCTTTGCTGAAAATTATGCAAATTCTTGCTGCTGTCTACACCGCGTATTCTGTGACTTCTGCTCGAATCAATTCAGTGGAAAAGTTGCCGCCACTTGGCGCGCTTCGCATTTCCATTTGGCAGCGAATATAATCTATCTCTCTCTTTCTCTCTCTCTATCTCTCTATCTGTTTCTTTTTAAGCTAGATTTGTTCTGCAGCTGCTGCTGTTGCTGTCGTGTTTTACATTTTATTGTATTTTAATTTGCATTGTTTTCAACTGTCGACTGATGAGTTCTTCTTCTTACTCCAGCTGCTGCTGTTTCCTTCTTTCTTTGGCGTCGTGCGGCACTTGACTTCCGTTTCCGTTTCGAAAATAATCGCGACTACTTTGAGCTGCTGCTGCCTGTTTTTAGCTGCAATGAGAGAAAATGCATTCAAAATAGATTAGACAAGACTTAAATATTAATCAGCTGGATATAGGCACATTTAAGCACATATGTATATAAATATGTAAATAAGCTTAATTAATAATGAATCAGTTTATGCGCTTTCATTGAAATTTCCTGTTGTCATTTTCTGGCAATGCCATTTTCTTTAAAAATTAAAACAATTTATTATGTTAATTATGTTATAATTATAGAAAATACAAGCATTTTAAATTAAATTAGAAGTATATAAGCTAGCTTAACATGAGTACACTTCTAATAAAAAGGTTTCTAAAACTACTTGCGTACATAAACTTATTTTCCGTTTTATTTTTTTTAGATATTTGATTATATTTTATTAGACCTATATATTTTATAATTATGTGTCTTGATCAGTTGAAAATCTGACATAATTTCAGACTCACGGCATTAGCTTTGATTTGTGAGCCTGGTTCGCCACATCCATTAACCGAAATATCCCATTCTGGTTAGGTATCATAAAATGATTTGGTTTAAGGCTTGGTTTATGTTCAAAATGAAACTGAAATTCTGACCTGAAGGCGGTTCGGCTTAAACCCGGTTTGGAACCTTTTTTCAGACACGACATTGGCTTGTTAAGGCAAGTGTTTGAAAACTTTAAACTTATCATAATTCTCAAACCTTGGCGAGATTTAATTTAATATAATATTACGGTTCAAAAAGCATGTATCAAAAACTAAAAGTACCATAAAATCTTTCCAAGTACAAACTTCTTAAGTTACAAACAGATAAATTAGTTGAAAACACAAATTAAAAAAAATATGTTAAGAACGTTAGAGTCGGCTTAAACATAATTTAATTATGACTTTTAAAAAGCAGCTAGAGAGCCCATTTCAAAAGTTGGAATGCGGGATATTTAAAGGATTAAACTACAATTCAGAAGTCATTAGAACGTCCACACAAAAAGCTAATTTATATAAAAGCTACGTTAGAACTGAAAATACACTTTGTAAATGTTTGTTTGTTTAAGCAAAATACACTTAAAATATATTAATTTATAAATGCAATATTCAAGTATAAATGGCATTAAAATTATGAATATATAAATTGAAGGCCCCCAAAATTGCAATATGATCATAGATTGTATAATCATTAAACGATCAGCAAGTGCAATTCGAGAATGTTAATACGAAATGATAAATAGCTAAAGCAATTAAATAAACAAAGCAAATTAAAGCCAATCAAACAAAGGGAAATCTGATACACAAAGGAAGAACTTTATTAAAACATATTTGCCAACACTGTTTCCTGTTTATGTGCTTTTCAGTGTTGTAGTACAGCTGTTTAGTGCTGCTGTGTCAATCGTTGTTGTTGCTGGTGTTGTTGTTGTTGTTGCAAGGGCAACAACTATTGAAAGTGCACAGCACAGGGAGGCAGGGAAAGCAGGGGGAGCAGAGCCAGGCTATATTCCATCTATGAGGCACAGGCCACAGTAGACAAAGCCTCTGCCTGGCCGAAGGCTCTGGATAAACAACGGCAATTGTACAAAAGCAGCTCAGGCGGCCGCAGCAGCAGCAGCAGCAGCAGCAACAATAACAGCAACAACAGCAACAACAACAACAACTGCAAATGTCGAGAACGTTGACAATGACAGCAAATGTCAAACAGTTACTTCCCCACGGCTCATGGCTTCAGTTTGTTAAGTGCAACTTACACACACACACACACACACACTGTCTCACACACACGCGCGTGTGTGCGCCGAGTTGAGGGGCATTCGATTGCAGCTGCTGTCCGTCCGCCTGTCATTCAGTCTGTCAGTTTTATCAGCAGCTCGTGTGTCGACAAGACAAAGCGCCAAAGCTGAATGTCACATGGCGCATTCTGCTCACAGGAATTTACAGCCATCACCACAGTAAATTCATGAATTCACGAATGCCTTCAGATGCGACAAACACGACCGCTTAATATGATTTGATAAGTAGAGTATATCGAAAATTTTGATACACTCGAAGGGGTTTTAATACAAATGACTTAAAGAAAATTATACCCAAGACATTTCCAAATCCCTTCAATTTGTCAAAAACTGAACCTATAACCACTATCATTTTGGAAAAAAAGTGTTCAAAACTTTTGAGTTGTACATTTGTATTTGTAATCGAGTGAACACATTTTCTGCGGGGGTCAAATTTTATGATAAAAATATTGCAAACTCCCATTACTTTGTCAAAACTGAACATATTTTTATGTTTTATGGAATTTTTTCTGCATTTCTGCATTTTAAGCATATATATGCATTATCGAAAATGAGTTTATTTTTTTTAACTTTTTTTTTTGTATATGTTACTCAGCAATCAGGGTGGAAAATACCATTTTATCTGGCTTCATGCTATATATAAATAGCACTATTAATACATGCAGGTATTAATTAAACAAGTTAATTTTGTTGTAAAAAAAATCATATCGCTTTAAAACAAATTAAGAGAGCGTATAATTTTTTGTCAAATGTATTAATTTGAAAAGTTACAAACTAAATGCGAGAAGGTAATATCATATTAGTCATATCGAACATGGAACTTAATTTCTGTCTATTACATATGAGGAAAATGTACCTGTGGGGTTTACTTTAGAGTAGAGAAAAAGTGATTTTATAGTTTAATTAAAAAATATGTATTTTGAGATGATTTTCGATGGACTTGAATTATCACATTCAATAAACAATGAATTCAATATAGAATTGGTGTTAAACCAACTAGTTTATTTATAAAGCGAATAACAAATAAGTGCTGATTTCTTCTTCGCTTTTATCATTAGACATCTTACTATTTTACGACAAAGTGGAACAACTGGAATGAATATTTACGAATCCGGCATTCTCGACATAACTGTACTTACTGATTGTGTTTCTGTGAATCAACTCATTTACTCATTCAATCAATCATTCATTAGAATCAGGCTCGTTATCACAATTCCTCAGGCACACTAAGCTAGGCGAGTGAAGAAATATTTCGATTGGCTTGAAATTCCGAACGCATTGCGAGCAGTTAGCATGGCATGCAGTGGAGAGGGGGGCGTGTTGAGGGGGTTTACTGGTGGTTTTGCTGGTGGTTTTTGTCCCCGTGCCCTACGCTGGCATCCCAACAATTTTGGGCCCAACGCGGGCCAGGCAACTGGCCAAGGCACAAGAAAAAAAGGAGCAATGCGTAAGTGAGGGGAAGGCAGGCAGACCGATGGAGACACAGACAGACAGAAAGACCGACAGGCAGATAGATAGATAGATGGATGGATGGTTGCTTGGTAGAGAGAGAGAGAGAGAGAGAGAGAGAGAGAGAGGAAGGGGGCGCTCACTTTGCTGTCATATTTTGTTCTTGTTTATTGGTAGCTGGAAACTTGTAACATTTAATTATGGGCTATTTGATTAAAGCTCTTGAACAAATACGTTCCAAATGGCAAACACATATACACTTACAGAAAAATTACAAAGTAACGTTTAACTGTTAAAATTGTAACTTGATTTTTTGAATTTTTCATAATTGAATAGGTAAACTTTAACCTTTTAAAGAAAATTCAAGCCAAGACAATTGTACTCTTTGTTTTCCACCTATTTTGAATTGTTAATAAAAGAACAAAAAATTACAAGAACTCAAAGCAAGCATAAAATTACTACATTTTGTAATTCTAAACAAAACTAAAAAATCTTCTTGAAAAAAGAATTTTTAAATTTTGAATTGAGCTAAATTTGATACTTGGGTTTTTCGTTCAGTGCATAGGCAGCGTAACAAAAGTGTCAATATGGCGCCGCAGGTGGCGCTGCTGTGTTGCCAGCCGCTGTCATATGGCTGGCAAAACGCAAACGCAAACAGAAACCGCCGAGGACGCAAATGCGGCTTCGTAACCAAAACACGCCAGCAACTTCCCCAGCAAAATCAAGGCCCCATGCGCCCAGCCCCTTGCCCTTCCCCCTCCCCGTTTGGCAGCCCAGACAACCTCAACGAATGTGGCCAACTGTTGAATGGTAACAACAATTTTGGGCGTTTGCCAAGTTGTTGCTGTTGTTGCTGTTGTACTTGGCATTTTATTTATTTACGTCCAAATAAAAGGAAAAAAAGAAAACAAAATAAAACAGCATCAAATGAAATGAAATGTTTTTTAATAAGCTTGGCTTTAGACTTTATGCCATGCGACACAAGTTTGAGTACTCGACAAGCAGCTACCCTGTTTGTGGTGTTTTTCAATTATTTTTTAAAAATTTTGTCCCATGAGATATTTATCATACGGGACAATTAGTCAAAAATTTATTTCTTGTATATTTGTATACTTGCTGGGGTATTTAATATTTGGAAACCCGAAAAAAATTATTGCTGCTTATTAGATTTTCAGAAATTAAGAGAAAATTAAATTTACTTCAATACATATAGATACCACATAATACCTTAATAACTGTGGGATCATATAAACATCTCTTTCTGCCTATCATATACCTAAACTAAATTTTATGATACCACATTTTGTAATCTCCAAAGGGTACAGGGTATATAAAATAAGCCGCAACAATTACAGTTATGTTTGGTATTACAAAAATTAGGGCCCTGCTCCCTTGACCGTAAAATATTATTATTACAACTATTTCGATGATACAGTTATGCGAATTTAAAAAAAAAAAACAAAATAATGAGCCTGCAGAAGTGCTAATGATTATCAATGATTAATATTATTTTACAGTTGAAAGTTAAAAAGGTTCAGAATACAAATAGAGCAAACAAAACCATATTTTACAAAAAAGCTGAAATAAGCAAAAGGAATTTGCAGTTAACTTGTGGAAGAAATCCGAAGTCCAGACGATATCGACCATAATTTTTGCTGAAACAGCGCGGAGGCGTAGCAATCTGAATGACAGACTGCCTGACGAATTGATTGACAAATTACAGGCATATGTTGAGCGCGTTAATTTCGCTTGGGGCGGATGAGGGGGTGGGGCAGTGGGCGTGTCTCGTCCGTGGCAACGTGCAGGTGCTTTAAATGCATCAATTGTGCAGCCCACATTTAGGCAGAGCGCCCGCAGATGTCAAAAAACAATAAAAGCATGACAGCGAATACCCAAATTCTAAATACCCTTTATTAAATAGGAAATTTTGAGAAACGTTGAGAATTGTAAAGTAATATTTGAGAAAGAGAGAGAAACATGGGTAAGTGAGAAGGAAAGAAAAAGGGGTAACTTAAAACAACAAATGGAAAACCAAAAAATAAGCGATAGAGTAAATTATAGCAGGAGAAAGAGAAGTATATTTAAAAGACACGAAAGATATATAATGAGCAACAAAGAGAAAGAGAGTGAAAGGCGGAGAGTGAGGAACAACAGAGTTAATCTGAATTGTGTGAGGGAGGAAAATTAGAGAAAAAAGGGAATTGTAACGGACTAAGTAAATCGGATACATAACTTTGAAATGCTGTATACATATATTAAATAATATGAATTAAGTATTATTATAACTATGTACATAAATAATTTGCAAATATAGTATTTTTAGGGTTCTACATTTTATACACACACACTTCTTAAGCCCAGGGTTATGCTTTAAAAATCAAATAATTATAATACATACAACCAATAAGTTGCAAAGTTGGTCATTTAATGAAAATGCCTACTTTAAGGGTGCCTAAAAAAAGACAAGAGAAATGAAACAGAAAAAAAACTTGAAATGCTGTAGCGGCAGCGACGTCGACACACATTTTGCGGTTGATATGAATATCGATTCGGCCCGTTTAACTGTGCCAGCACAGGGCCACGACTGTGTGTGTTATGGTGTGTGTGTTGGTATGTAAACTAGAACTTTGTATAAATTTATGTGCACAACAATGTTTATGTTGTTGAATAAGCGAGCAGTTTTGCATATGCGACCAGAGAACCCGTGAAGCCGGCTACTGTGTGTGCGACTCTGTCTGTGAGTGTGTGTGTGAGTGTGTAATGGCAGGATGCAACATGAAAATGGCGTGCGGTTGGCAACGTTTTATTTGCAAGTGCTGCAAATGTGTGTGTATGTTCGATGTGTGTCTGTTTGTGTGTGGCTTTGGCTTTGGCTGGCTTGTTGTACCCTTGCAGTGGATATTTGAATTCCGTCATTTAGTGTGCAACGCACAAAGCCAGTTTATGAATACACCTAATACTCTTTTTCACGATCAACACGGTCCCAAAAATTCCTAAAATAAAATATTGGCTAAATGGAAAAATGGCAGATTGATTCCAGTCCTGAAAAAACAAATTAAAGGTAATATAAATAATATTAAAAAAATCTTGTTCATTCAAAAATGGTTCACTTCAAAAATAGTTTTTTCCGTGCTTACATATTTTAATTCATTAAATATATTTAAAAAATAATAAGGATTAGAAAAAAAATGAGCAGAAATTCATTAATATAAAAAAAGTAAAACTAATATAAATAAAACTTTTTATTTAATATTACTTTCTGAAAATATACGTTTGCGGAAGCCGTAAATATCACTGATTCACTAGTATTATGCTCTTCATCATTTTCGGAAATGATTTCTCTATTATTATCTCTATTACTCATTGTTCAATTCAATACAATGATTTTATTAAAATACTTATAAAATGCAAGGGATGGATATGGTTATGGATATATGAGAACAGCCAAGACTCTACGTCAGTTTTTAAAAATATAAAATATGTATGCAAAGTGTATCTAATTTTCGGCATGTCCTTAGTATATATGCTTTCTTATTTTCTTTGCTCGCTGCTTGCAGCTGGTGTGTGTGTGTGAGTGTGTGTGTGTTTGTGTGCTGCATTGTGCATTTGCTTAAAATAGAAATATGCCAGAGACTCACGCACAACACACACAGACACACGTACACACGTACACACACACACGCACACACATATATATACACTGCAAAAATATTCAATCCCACAACGGAAATCGCTTAAACTCCACTCCCTCACATCCTGCACCAAGCTCTGGCTGCAGCTATTCTTAGTCCTGGCTAACCTGCAACTAATTAAATGCGTTTTTCGGCACTTTTATGGCACTTGTTAACACACAGTGCTGTGCATATGTACGACAACAGTGCTTGAGTGTAGCTAGAAAAAGAAGGAGAAAAGGAGATGAACTAGAATCAGGCCAAGAACAGACCCATCTGACAATGGCTCTTGCAATGGTTGCCGAAAATTTCCAGAATGAAATTTTTGCAACTGAACGGGGGGAATTTTGACGTATTGGGGTTGGCTTTTGAAAGCATATTCGTTTTTGGTGAGAGCAACTGCAGTTTCTGAAAGTACTGAAAAGTTTTTCAGCTTTCTTTGCAAGTTCGATTTTAACAAAGGATATAATGAAGTTGAGTAGATATCTGTGACAGGCAAAAGGTGATAAAAGTCCAGAAAATAAAAATACGTTCTTCAACTAAAGTATTCTTAACAGCTGAGCTAACTAATCTATATTTGTCCAACTGTCTGTGCGTTTATCAGAACTTACCAAACTCAGAGATTTTCAGAGTAAGTGTCATTAAATATAGTTCACAGATTAAGTTATAAACATTATCTACATACTTGTCAGAGCAAAAGACTGAAAAATTTTTAATGTAGCTTTAAACATGCGCCGAACAAAATTATAAATCTTTAATTATACTTAGTTACATGGCAATATAGAATACATAGAATAAATTTATTTAAATTTTTGGTGTACAACTCCTGCTCATTATAATTTTTCCGTTCTAGATATAGTAATCTGGGAAAGTCCATAACAACCTTTAAAGTCAGTCTATATTTATGTTCAATTGTTGTATGTGATAAATTTTCAATTTTAATCATGATAAACTTCAAGGAAATAAAACTTATAAAATCTTGAAGTTGCCGAAAAATGCTAAAATATGCTTCAAATTTCGTTCAATTGGCAGATTTGAATAAGTGTATTTTTTTGTTGTTTGCTTTTGCTTTTCATCAACATTAGTAACACTGGACACTAGTGTTGTCTGATGCTTTGACATGCCACACAAACATTCCCACACACACACACACATGCTCATCTGCACAGGACTATATAGAGACATTGGTGTTCAATCAAACTAAGCGCAAACAAGACCCGGAGACTGGAAAAGAGAGGGAGATATGGCAAAAGAAGGAGCGAGAAAGCGAGCGCGTGAGCGAGAAAGAGAGCGAGCGTACGCGCGTGCTTAAAAGCAAAGCCAACGAACCGTATAAAATAAACACAAACGAGCGGACGAGCCAAGCAGGATGTGCGCTGGGAAGTAGTCGGTGGAGAGGGGCGGTAGCCGGGCACAGGATGCAGGACACGGAGATGTCAAACGGACGAAGCTCGAGCAAAGTTACTTAAGCAACTGATTTTCAAATTTGCCAATGTGTGTGTGAGGATTTTTAATTTCTATTTCATGTCAATAATGTGCTGCTGATGATGCCATTGCCAGAGTGTGTGCAAAAGAGTGTGTGTATTCTTTGCCTTTTGCCTTGCTTTGCCTGTGTGGGTCACCTGTCTCACCTCGACTGAGAGGGCGAACGGGCAGGCGGAAAATATGCATGTGGGGGCGGCATCATTCATCATTCGAGCTAGTTGTAAATAATGTTACCCACAGGATCCTTTGCCGCTTATTAAGGTGATAAATCAAAAGTCCTTGCTGGCTCCTTCAGCTACTACCACTCGCTAACCCATACACATTTGCCATTAGCCACTTTTTCCAGCTAAGCACCACATTAGTTGTAGTTTCTAATACCCTGGAAGAGAGTATTCTAAGTTTGCGGCGAAATCTGTATCGCATTGGGGAAGTTATCTTTGATGTGCAGATATGAAGTCTATATGTATATAACTTTCATCATGATTTAATATTAATAAATTTGTTTGTTTTTTACTGCACAACGGCTCACTATATTGTTATAGGAACGATCGGTAACATATTTTTTTTTAACTTAAATATGTGAAAGAGTATTTAATTTTCGGTAAACCGAACTAATTTAATTTACTTGGTTTTTCCTCGCCACTTTCGCACCTCTTTGGGTACTTTCTTTATGCTCACTTGCCCCCCTGTGACCCTCATGTGGCTTCAATATGGAAATCACGGTTAGGGGGAAGTTGGGTTTTTGGGCTTTCCTCGCAATGTCAGGCTCTGGGCGCAATCCCTGACAATCTATAAATAGGTCGAGTAAACAAGCGACGCCCCTGGCTGCTCCACATGGATATTAGGCCCCCCTCACCCCACACATCACACGCACACGCAAACGCACACGCACATGCATGTACAGGTGTGTGTGGGAGTGTGTTTTCCATCCAGTTCCAATTTCCAGCTCAGAATTCGCAGCAAAGTCATGAACACAGCTAATTAACACCACTGACAACAACAACATTTGCTGCTGCCGTTCAACACATAATTAGCAGAAAAGGATCCGACCTATTCGGTCTTATAACAACTGCCCAGTGTCCGCTAGATGGCGCTGCCAGCAATTTATATGTAATTTCTGGGCACCACAAGCACTTGCTGTTATTGCTCTCTCGTTTACTACCTCTATCTCTGTCTCACACTTTTCCTTCTGTGCGTCTAGGGAATGCGTGTTGAAACTTATGCAATTCCAAAAACTATAAAATAGTGTTGGAAAATGTATGCGAAAGTTGAGGTAACCATTAATCAAGCTACAAACTTTATTATTATTTCACTCAAAATGAATATAAAAGTTTCTGCGTTGACTGACTGATGGGTGACCAAAGCACATATCAAAACATTAAAGTATGCGTTTTGGAAGCTTGAAACAGTCTAAAGCTTCTCAGCACAAAACAATTAAAAATAAATAAATAATAAATTAAAATTCATTGCCTATAGCGTTCATAAAAATTCAAAGAATTACACTTAACGTGAATAATATGATTTACGGATTTTGTTTTGCATATCAATATGCATAGCTATCAATTTCAATTGAATAATTACGCCGTAATTATGTTTTTGTAGCCAGTGATATTCAATTATATGGACTGACATTCTCATTGGCAATCACAGTTGATTATACGCATATGTATTGACCATTTTTGATCAAGCGAATAAACACAGAAACGCATATCAAATTGGACACATTTGAACACTGTTTGCGCCCACCTAAGCGATTCTGAATCTTTCAAGCCACTTTTGTGTTAATCTGTCGCTTAATTTGATGTCATTTTCTTGGGCAATTTTTTCCAAATGGAATGCGTTTGCAGTTAATCCAAGTAAATGGCCAACGAAAGTTTCAATTAAATAAAACGAAAATTAATCAAAAAGACAAAGAGAGGGTCGCTGATGGATACATCGGTTACATAAGCTGAGCAAGCAGGGAACAAGTGGGGCTGCGCAAATAAACATAAGATACAAACATATACAAACACACACACACACAGTGCACACCCAGATGGTACGTGGTCAACGTGTCAACGCGGCAAAACAAATGATGATAGCTATGAGTCAAATGAAATGTCCGCAAGATAAACAACAACTACAACAACAAAAACAATAATAAAATAGACGGAGAAGAAGATGCAGAAGAAACCATATAAAAATAAAAATAACAGTTGACAATTTTGTTGTTTGTGTGCAAAGACAAAAATTGAGCTGCTGCCTGCGTATAAAGACAATATTTGCCAGGAGATAAATACAAACACACATACACACATATGTATATATATGAATAAGCTCAGGCATACATAGATACACGGTATGCAAGCCAGGTAATAAAAACCAGGCACCGAATGGTAAATTTCTAAAGTTTTTTTATTTACATATATATACATTACAAAATGAAATTCAAAATTCAAAAAATTTAAACTGTTATTATTCATTATCATTGTTATCATTACCCGTTAACAAACCAAAAATTTTAATCATACTCGTAATAAAAGCAAACCGTAAAAGGATGAGTTATAAAATCTGGACACAATGAGAAAAACTTTGCAGTCGTGGAAAACTATGAACTAATCACTACAAGTAAACCAGCAAACCCACTAAAAACCTGTATTCTGGTCCTATCCATTAAATAATAATTAAATAAAAATAATATTTATTTTATAAAGTCTTATTTTAACAATTTTTTATTTACATATAATTTAAAATACTGATTATATAGAATAATATAGAAAAAATGAGATGACTATATGTTGCATTTAAAAAAAGCAGAGTTTTTTGGCTTTTTAGATTTTTCGAATTGAAAGTGTACTTTTGCTGAATTTATAAACTCCATTATGCAAATTTTCTCAAGTTTGTTCATAGTACAGTTTTCAATCGCTATAAAACACACAAAAAAGTTTTGAGCAATAACTAAAAAGGAAAGAAAATAAGAAATGCAGACCGCTAAACCTGCAGTTGGGCCACATATCAACTGCAGTGCGCTCCTGTAGACAGCAGCTGGCGTTCAGGCGCTCAGTTAGGTTAAAATGTATTTACCAAGGACGTAGGGTCGGACGTTGTGACCACCATGCAAACATTCGGCCTAATCAAAAGTCACAAACAGGCAAACACACACACATACGGACACACAACAGGCATATGCACGGGAAGGCAAGTGGGCAACTTCTTGGCCAAAAAGCAAGCCGAGTAAACAAAACGCAAACTATTTGTTTGACAGCCTCAGTCTCTGTGAGTGTGTGTGTGGGAGTGTGTGTGAATGTTTGTGTGTTCGTTTTCTGGTATTTTTGGCCCATAACCAGTTTCCATTTGCCAGCCCATTCTCTGTGTGGCTTTACGTTTGCTGTTCTGTCAGCCAATTTGACAGTTAAAAGTTACAACATTGTTACAGCTGTACACACACACACACACACACACACACACACACACACACACACACACACACACACACACACACACACACACACACACATGCATACACGTACACACAATTATACAAATTGTCCGTTTGTGTACATACATTTTTGAATATTGTTTGAAACCCACTCAATTGTGATTGGATTTCCTATTGAGATAATTGTAATGTGTGTGGTTCTAACGCTGCGCAACACTGAAAAGCGTTGGCTTGGCGCTTTGCAATACCTAATATTGTGAATTGGGCAAACAATATAAAAAAATATAAAGGATATTTGGCTATACTACAGAGCCAACGTCGTCTTACAACACTTAATAAAACTCGATAAGTAACTATCACCAATTTAGTATGGATGTTTCAAAACATTGGTTAGATTTACAACACTAAAAATTTATAAACTGTCACAAAGCTGAAAAGAGCGACTGTTAAGTAGATGGTGTTGACGACCTAAAACCTTTGAAAAACTTGCTTTCTACGCAACACTGCATAATGTTGAAATGTTTTCAACACAGCGCAGGTGAAAAGCATTAAATCAATCAAAAGCTTTTTAAGGAACGACACGAGATGCATAAATAGCAGACACATGGCATTACTTAAATCAAAACCCTGAGCTCAACTATAAATCATGTTTTCTGGCCAATTTGTTCTGAGTCAACACAGAATCCTGACCACTCACAAACGGACGGAAGTGCAAGAAAACATTAAAAGAAAACCCAAACACGCATACACATGAAAATACACTTACACACAAACACACACTCAGTTCGAGGCCTGGGAGCCCGAGACGACGGGACTCAGGTCCATGCAGTTGACAGTTAATGGTCTAATGAAATGTTGAGTTATCGCAGCTGCTTACCTGCTTGCCCCAAGTCACTCACAATGCCTCTCTGGACCATACAATTAATGGCTGTGCAGGTGTATGTGTGTGTGTGCGTGTGTGTGGGGGGGCGTATATGTACCGCACATGTCATGCATATTGCAGAAGGAGTGCCTGCTGAACTGACAGCAGCCAGCTGCAGCGCCAGCCACAGGGAGACACAGCTACAGATACAAAGCATGAGTACAGATACGTATATATATGTATGTGCATATGTGTGTACCAGCAGGTACTATTATCCGTTTTCGTCCGGGTCAAGGGTTATTCGTTAAATATTTGGCATTACCTTTTCAGGCACTTTCCGTTTGCGGTTACGTTAAGAATTACGCATATTACCCTGATCACTTGGGTGGAACTCACCCAGTGAGCTGGATTTATCGCGAAAATGTCCTTGAAGTGGATGTGGATGAAAAACAAGTGGTTTTCCGATTTCCGGCTGTCGGCCAGACTTTTCAATTTTTTGTGTGTTTATCTACAGTTTTAAAAACAGGTTTCAAATAAGGAATTAATGGTGAAATAATTTTCACCTAAACTACTTTTACATAACGGAACTCACAATTTTAGCATTAATTTGAACCAATAATAATTTTTTTTAGTTGAAGTGTAAAACTATTTAAGAAGCCAAAACATAACCAAAATTCATTTCTTATGGAAATCGGTTAAGTGTTGACAAGTTAATAATATATATATATTATATTTCTCTTTATATATATATTTATAGCAGATAGACGTCCAAACTTAATATCCAATTGTGCCGGTCGCTGGAGCCATTTGCAGACAATCAAGGGATGGGGGAAGGGCGCAGCACAGGGGTAGTGTGCGGGTGTGGTGGTCCACAAGGTGGGTTAGAAAGCATTCAGTCAAGCGGAAACGCGTGGCGATTTAAATAACCTTTCAGCTGCGTTGAGTGATGGATAATATTACAGGTCTTAAGTTGAAGATTTACAAATCCAGCACCGGAGTCAAAGCTTAAGTCAAGTAGGAGTTGATGAGCATTAAGTGCGGGGTGGGGTTATGTGGGGGGCAGGCGAAAAAGGAAAGGAAATACAGTCAAACACTTGGTCAAATCTTTAAAATGCTGTCAACATTTTTGGTTGGCTTAAAGGCTGTACAGTTTGCAGGCAAAGTTACCTCAAGTTATCAAGTTTAAATCATCAAACCGACCCATTAAATTGAACAATGCAAAGATTTGATTAATTCGTGATATATTTCACCGCATCTGCAAATGGTAATATATTACAATTTGCACAATTTTAATAAGCTTTTTGCTAGAAATTCCAATAAGTTGATTGCAATTTCAAAAGAAAAAAAAAACATTATTGATTGGCAGCGTGTTACTTGGGTTGTCAACAGAGTTTACCTATTGTCTGAATTACTATTAAAAGAAATTTGTATTCGATGTCAAAGTATAAAAACATTGTTACGTAACTTGCCATTTATATGCAATTTTCTGAGAATTTGATACAAATTTTACAATGATATTATTTATATGAAATTGATGAGTTACAACAACTTAAGAAATTGAACTACTGCACCTACGGCTGAAGTTTAAACTTGATAAACGTTTTTTTTGTCATTTAAAGAAGTTTTAATTCAGATAAGAATTAATCGTCCATATATGGATCTAACAGCTTCAGACTAACAGTTGAGATGTTAAAGAATTGAATTCGGAGTTTGTGTATGGACTTGGTTAAAATATTAAAGAAAAGTGATTAAAAAAATGACTTTTCGACTCTTCAATGGACTCCCTCGCAGCAAACCCAATTTACAATTTCGTCTTTCTTTACGAAACGGCTCATTAACTAATCTCATCAGGTATTAAGGGTTTCCACGAACTCCTGTGTTTATGTTGCAGTTTTTCGTATTTGTCAGTTTAACTTTGACCTGAATTTGACAGCTTTTAAAAATTCACTTTTTGCCTCAGTTGAATAAGTTCAGTTTTTTCTTCCTGCATTTTTCTTTGGGACCTGCGCCAAAAGAAAAATTTCTGCATATTATTTCAACCTACATTTTGTCAGCAGCCAAAAACTTGTGTGACTGGTAATTTAACAGATTTATGTTAGCATATATACTTAAATATTAAAATTCAAATATTTGAGAATTCATCTGATTTTATTTCCAATTTAAATATAATGAACTCTTTGCCGACAAAAAAAAAAAAAAATATATATATATATATCGTATATATATATATATATATATATATATATATATATATATATATATATATATATAAAGAAATAACAACAACAAAAAAAAAAAGCAAAAGTGATTTATTGCATTTTTGCTTGCAATTGATTTGTACACAGTGGCACACAGTTTTACTTGACATTTTCAATTAAAAATTGCATTTCCTTGTCACACTTTAAAACAAATATTATATCAATTACATTATGTAAGGCAAACAATAAATAAATCAAAAACTGAAGTTAAAAATGCAAAAGAAATGAAAATAAAAAAATAAATAAAAAAAATGGAAATGGCAATAAAAATAAATCAGTTCAGCTGCCATTTGCAGATTGAAATTTAAATAGGAGAAGCCAAAAAGGAAGAAAAAATTTAAATCGCTTACAGTGTGCGGTCCGCTACCTCAAATATATGTATGTGTATATGTATTTATAAAGATATATAGGTATATATATATATACATAAAATAAAAGCCAATTAAATATTGCGCTGAAGCGAATTTGACAGCTCAACAAAGTTTGGCGGCCAACAAAATTTACATAACTGATTAAAAACTTTTGCTTTCATTGCTTCCCTTTGCTATTTGAAGAGGACGAATGCTAAGCACACCACACACATACGCACACACACCCACACAAGCAAAAGCTAAGGTAAAAATGTAGATAATGTCAAAGGCGAAAGTGTGAAAACACAAATCTCAACTTCCAGTTCAACTAGTTTTTGCCGGAATGGGTTTTATTGGGGTTCTGAATTGAAGTATTATTTTAATATGTTCGCTTTGCATTTGTCTTTTATCGATTTACAATCAGTGCCAAATACGTCCGGTTAACTTTTTGACAAGTGCCGGCAACATCCCAACCAGATATATAAAGAAAAAAAGATTAAAGTAAAACAAAAAATGTCGAATGAAGGCAAACAATCTAATCTGAATTAGTTTAACGCGTTTCTATTTAAAATAAATTACTGTGCATTTAAACATTTAAGAATAATGCATAAATAATAATTTAAAAAAAACTAATTCTTAACTAAGAGAAGTCAAATAATACTTTGCAATATCGCTCATCGCTTTGCAATACAATTCCAAAAAAGTAAATGCTAAGAGAATCAAAAGACTATTTTAAACAATTTTTTTTGATTTTGTTTCGACCAAATGACAAGTGGGAAACGTTTAAGAATGACGAAATTTGAAGAATTAAGCAAAACTTGTCACACATTTCATAATTCTAATACTTCTAAATATCTAATACTTAAAGTTATCTTAAAAATTAAGTATGAAATTTCCGTAATGAAGTATAGAAGAATAATCAACGAAATAGCTTAGAGTAAATTATATTTAAACACAGCTCTTTTAAATGTAATAAATGCGTTTATATATCAGCGGCTGTTTGCCAGTGAATAGAATGAATTCCATTTGCATAGTTGAAATTGAAACGCAGACAGATTTTTTTCAACTATTTTATAGCTTAGACCCACACTGAGACTGTACTTGATTTTATAATCAGTAAGCAAATCAATATCCAAATTAAAATCTGAAAATGTCAGAAGTGTAGCTGCGTTCTCCCTTCATCTTCTTTCTTTTTTTCATGGACTTGTCATCCATTAAATCCAAATCCCAGCACAAAACCTTGCTAAAAAATAAAAAATGCATTGAGCGCTGAACGTCGCAAAGAGCGCAGCTGAAGGTCAGGTTCATCCTGGTTCCGTAACTAAACGGCACTGAGCCAATATTTAAACACTTCTCCTTGTCTGCAAAAGCCGTTGCCTACTTTTCGAGGCTAACCAAGGCGAGGGAATGGGCTGAATAGGCAGAATACGAGCAAAGTGAAATTCAAGAGCTGTTAGGAAAGCTCTAACTGTACTCTTTAAAGCCGTTACCTTAATTACCGGGCAGATACCATTACAGGTATACTAATTTTTCACACAGGGCGTTTTTATATTATATATTATATGTATTATATATAAGTAATTCCTATGTTGAACGCAAGCAATCTATATCAAGTGTCATCTAAAACGCTGCCAGGCAACGCTGAGAGATAGCTATAAATATGCATAAGCATATTATGATGTACTCCGAGATATCCAGCATAAACATTTCAATGTGAATATAAGCCATTAAAATTGCTTTTTGGGTTTTAAAATATATTCAGTATAAGTTAACAGCAATACAGCCACGGGACTGATAGATAACCTAGATAACTACAAACATCTAAATAAGATTCCTTTCCATACAATGAGACAATCAGATGCCTTAAACAGCTGCTTATCGCTCATTTTGCAGAGTATATCAAAATATATATTTATAAAAATTATTATTATAAATGATGTATCAAAGTATATTACGTTGTAAATGCATCTATGTTAAACAGCAAGTTTTAAGTTTATCACTATAGGGCTTGACCAGAATGAGCATGCTTCTTTTACACCCAACTGTCAACCGATTAAGCATCCACTTAGATTACGCTTACGGCCCCTCACGAACGACATTCATTGGCAGCTTATGCACGCGGCTCAGTTGCCAAGTTGTCGCCTTGCGGCGATGCCGAAACGTGCTCCGAGAATGCAGCAGAGCTCAGCGACGCTCAGCTGAATCAATGGCTCAATTCTGTTTAGTGGCAGCAGCAGTTAAGGGCTCCGACGAAAAAGGGACAGCAAGTAACAGAGTGTGCTTGCCGAGTGCGACCCACTGCGGGATACCCTGCTCTGAGCTGTGCAACAATCATTGGTAATAGCAAAGGCTGCTAACCGGGTTTGAGCCGAACTGGTTTGAACTCGGAAGGTCAATCGTTTATAAATTTTGAGCAGAACCCTACACCGAACCAGTTTAGAACAATGTCTGTCGAACCTGAACCCAAAAATAAACTAGTTTTTAAAGAGACCTGTTAAAAATTTTAAGTAGTTATAACTGAACCAAAAAGTTATATTAGTTAATAAATTAAAATATCGAATATAACTTCATTTATTGTTTTAAACATCTTATTAATATTTTGTAATAATAAAATACGAAAAAAGTAACCTTAAGCAATGTCCCAGCTTATCTCATGTCAGCTTACTTTCTTTGTGATGGTAAAAGATAAAATCACGCCGAAGCCAAGTTCGAATCAAAACGTGGCTTCAGGATTGTACAAAATCAGGTACATGAACCGAACCCAAGCATGAAACATTGGTTGGAATTAAAAATCAAGAAATATTTGATTATTTAATAAGTTCTGTTTTTAATAACATAATATAGTAAAACACAAACATGACTGTATCGACACAGATCGACGGAATTGAATTTATTTAAACATTCGCACAAAACCATTATACCCATTCTCAATGGGTACAGGGCATGTTAAGGAGGAGAAGAGAAAATGAAAAGAGAAGCTGCAGCCATAAAAAACGGCAGTTGTATTGGTGTTGTAAGAGTTGTAAGCTGATGACTGCGACAAGGAGGCGGAAGCGTGGGCGAGGGGGGGGGGTGTATGGTCATGGAGGGTGCCCGTGTAGAAAGAAGTGTTAAGACCGAGTTCTGAGGCATGGGTTGAGTTTTTTTTTTTTTTTTTTTTTTTTTTTTTTGTTTGGGGTTTGGGTACCCTTCTCCCCCATCCTTCCCACAAGTGGACGCGTAGCGCAAAATGTAATTGAATTTCTGTTGTCAGATTTTAACGCACAATATCCTGCAGCGACATTGTCACTGCAAAAGGACAACAACAAGCCGAAGAACAACAAACAGGAACACTGAAGAAAACGCAGAATAAAAATTGTAACGCAGATAAAGAGCAATAAAAAAACAATGAAGATGAAAACCAGACTGAACAATTATCTTCGGGCTGCAGAAGCTTAAATACCCTTAGAACACATTACACATTTATTTTTGTATAAGGGGTTTTTTAAGGCATATTATTGCAATAAAAAAATAAAATCAAATTTTATAAATAAAAGGAAATAAAAAAAATATTTTTTCCACGCCTCTAGCAGCTATATGATATAGTAATTCGTTCCGGTTACATGGCTGGAAAGTTTAATTAAAATAACTTTTTATATAAGAGATATGTTTACCAAGAAAAAAACAAAGATGTAAATAGAAGGACAGACATGATAAGGCTGTCAATACGAATAAAAAAAAAAATGGGATCGGAACTGTCCCGTAACAATATTGATGACAAACATTTTAATACTCGTAAGCGTATGCAAAACCAGGCTAAAAAGCCGTTGAAAAACAGCGGGCGCAGCCGCAGCCGCAAAACAATTTAGTTCACGTCTACGACATGTGGTAGGCGTGGCAATCGCAAGTTTGCAATTCAATTAAAGCATAAGCAGACACACACACGCACAGCAGGCGCTGCTACCTCAGCATCGGGTCAAATAAAGCGATTTTTCATGTAGCCTCATGGGCTGCTCTCAGCGGCTGCTCTTATGATGTGCGTACAGCTCTCTATGATGCTGCAATAACTGACTAACATACCAGACCAACACACACACACACCCATCACACACACACTGTCGGACACACACCAATTGTGCAGCGTGTTTAATGCACTTACACGAAAAACCAATTCGCCCAGCAGCAAACGCAGCACCAGCAAACAATTTGCCTGGGGCGTGCGTAAGTGATTTGCAGATACCCTGTAATGGAAACTTAGCGAAGAATTTAACACTTAAATCAATAGATACTAACTGAAATATAGTTGATGTTTGAACATACCAAACTAAGTTTGCTGGCTCTAGCTCTAATAATCTCCGCGATGTGCACGATAGAGAAAAAAAAAATTTCTCTATTTTTACACGAATTGTTTCCTTTTAATAGGATTTTAAATATTTTATTAATTTTATGCATTATTTTGTATGTTTTATGCATTTTTTGTATTCCAAATTATTTTTCTCATTGATCGATTATATGCGTATCTTTAATAATTGATTGACTGAATTACCAACAATAGGAAAATAATGGAGAAATACGGAGAATATTTGCCAGAATAATTAACAATATAATCTTAGTGATAGCCTTGATATTGCTGTCTTCCGCCAATGAATGACAATGAATAAAATTTTGTCATGCTTATAGTTTTACTTTTTTATATCACTGAATTTCCGATTTTATTCCCAAATCAAATTTTATTTCCTATAATTTATTTAATGTACTCAAATGTGTAAACTCGCAAGATAAATTCTCATGTAAACTCTAAAAAGAATTTGTTAACATTACCTTTTATACTATTTTTCCATTTAGCAAATATATTTCACGAATTTTTTGGAAACATAGTGTAACAAGGGACAACTCTCTAGCTGTTATAGCTTCGTAAATAAATACACGTATGTATGTACATTTGTACAGAGCTCTAGAATATATAAAAAGACATTTTAAATATGCAGCCGATCATTTTAATGAGCCCAGCTAAAAACTTAATACAACTAAATATAAATCTAGATAAATACACACGTACAGGTATCTGTTTGTGTGGGGCAAGCGAATGCCCCATCACTTTAACGGTTTCAAATCGATCATCGATTCCTCATCGAAGCTGGCATCCTGCGATTCATAGCCCTCCATTCGCTGCAGGTCAACCTTGAGCATGGGCGCCCCCAGCTCCCCAACCAATGGGTGACCGTTGAGGGCGGAGCAGTAGGGACAACGGGTGCGGCCGGCAATGGTCACTGTGGCCCTAACAGTTGGCACTGCGGAGGGCATGGCACCTGCATTCTCAGCGGCATCGGCTTTCAGCTGGCGCAGCCAACGGTAAATAGAATAGCCGAGTAGGATGACGGCCAGGAGCAGGCGACAGTTGCCGGCCAAGCGGTGTTGGGTGCAATTGAGCAGCCAGACCCAGTTGTCCCAGAGGCGCAACAAGCCCACATGCTGCAGCAACATCAGGGCCATAGTCATCTTCAGTGAATTGGGCCAAATGGCGCGCCAAAAACTGGACGATTGGCCATCCTCGGGAGCCGCCCGATTCCAGGGTCGCATCAGCAGCAACAACACGGCGCATATATACAAGCCGGAGCTGAGATCTGGACGATGGTATCTCAACGGATTCCATATGATGCTGCTATAGTGCAGGACCAGAGCCAAAAACAATGTAGCCATAAAGTCAACAGTATCCACACGCATCAGCTGGCCAAGCCATACGAATATATCCATCACAAGGAGTCCTGCTTGCTATTTGTGTGTGTAAATCTTAAAAGACCTATTCCTATTCCTACTATGAAATGCGAGCTAACACAAATGTTGGCCAAAACGAAACAAATTTAAGATAGAGGCTAAGCAAGCCCTGCACTGGTCACTGAGATTTCGATTATGTGAATAGTGTGAATGTGGAGTAGCCATATTTTAGCTGCCCAACAAATGAGTTTTTCAGGCCTACTTGGCCAATTGAAATGTGAATGGTGCTTCAGCTTTGGTCATAAGAAGCTCTGTACTTGTCAGAAACCATTGAACCAGTGCCTCCAGCTTTTTTTTTTTTTTGCTTTTAGTTGTACCAAACAAAAAAATATATTTGAGTGTTTTTTAGTCAATTCAATTAGTAATTATGTTCGGCTCACAGTAAAACAAAATTACTTTTTTATTACTATCATTTCTATTTAGTTATTTATGTTTTTATATTTTAGTTATTTACTTCTCTTAAGAACAGGTTAACTTCTAGGTACATGAGTCCTAAATGTTTCCATTTAAAAGTGTTGTGACCCACTTTCGGGCTAACATTTTTGCAGGGTATCTGCTTAGGGCACTGCTTCAAAGCTGCTACAGAAGTTTTGGAAACGTGGCCAAAAGTCAAAGCTCAACGAAGCGAACAAAGTTCTGAAATCAGTTGCATATGGCATATGACATGTGTGTGTGTGTGCGTGTGTGTGTATGTGTGTATGTGTGTGTGTGTGTGTGTGTGTGGGTGTGGGTGTGTGTGTGCACCAATTTCCCTTTTAAAAGATGCGGAAATGCGACGTTGAAATCTATGGCAAATGGCGATTCCAATGAATGGACCAGGACCCAGGAACAAGCAGCAAGCAGTGAACAGCAAGGACCAAGGACAATGACAAAGATAAAGATAAGGCCACCAATAAGCGAGGGGCGATTGAACGCAGCGGGTGAACTCGTTTTGGTTGCTGTTGCGAATCGGTCGCCCGCTGCGATGCCAGGACATAATATGGCGGATATGCTGCAGCCACAGTGAAAGAGAGATGGGCAGATGTGGGGCGAGATGATAAGGGGTAAGTGGAGCGACCCACTTGCCCTTAAATGAACCACAAAATGATGTACTGCAAGTTAGCAGTGGGTTTTACACCACTCCTGCTGTGCGCTGTCACTCAATGGAAAAAATAACGAACGCAAAAACACGAAATCACAAAGCAACAATAAAATGATGCAAATGTTGATGCATTTTTTATTGTGGAAAAACTTCAATTGTCTTATTTAGCACCAAATGAAACAAACAAAAACCAACCAGAAAACCAAAGACCAAAGATTACTGCTCTTATTTTCAGAATTGTTTTCAATAATGACAACTGGTTAATTATTAAATATATAAACAATCACTCAATTTTTTATTGAACATACTGGTTCTTACTTGTTTTCAATAATATTCTAAGAGATTTAATTTATCTGTTAGATTTTATGCCAAAAATAGGTAAGCATATTGCCCTGGAAATTATTGTATACAGTTGTTAATTATTTTTTAAATTCTTTTTTTTTTTTTTTTGGTAACCGATTTTAAATCAGCAAACATTTTTTTTGGGCCAATTAGTCATTTTAATAAATTTTGTATTTAAAAGTAACAAATTTTGAAGACTACTTTTTCAATTATCAAATCCTCTAAAAATTTAAATTAATAATTTTTGTGTAAATTTAAAATCTACTTAAAAGAAATATGTATTATATATTTTTTTAATTAAAAAACTGAAACCACAAAAGTGAAAATTAATTTGCATTCCCTAGAAACTTAGTTCCCTTCTCAAATGAAATATTAAAACATATAAGTGATTTCATGTTATATTTCGTAAAAAATTCACTTTGAAATGGATATATAAAATGAATTTAGTTGAAATTGAAATTATATGGGTATGTGTATTTAAAAAATAACCATTGTTGACTTTCAATTGTTCACAATTGAAAGGTACATTTTCATGTTATTCCTATACATAATTTATTACACGCCAACAAAAAAACAAAAAAAAAAGAAAGAGAAAACAAAAAATTTGTGAAAAAGTTGTTCAGAGTTAATTGGGCGAAGCTAATGTAAGAATAACAACAGACCGAGTTTTTGGAGAGTTTTTTTCTCTCTCTGTACTAGAGATTTTTTGTTTTTCTCCTTTTTGAGAACCTTTTTCAGACTTTGTTGTTTTTCAGCAAATTCATAGAATAATATCTGGGCGACATGGAAAATGAAACAAAATGTTCCTAATACATTGTAATAGAGGCGAAGGATATACTAAATAAGGATTGTCGAAGTGTTAATACACTAATGAAATATGTATTTAAAACTAATTAGTTTAATGGATAGATATACGATATAATATGCGACATACTGATATACAGAAAATATGTATATAATATATATATCTTTACAAAATAAAATAACCAAAATAAATAAAATAATAAATAAAATAACAAAAATAACCTTATGGAATCTGGCATCATATATGACAAATATTGATTAAACATTATAACACCCTTTGTTAGGGTATACAACTACAAAAGACAGCCCCCAGTTGAGGTTTCATATAGACCTGTGTGCTGCGGCTGCCATGTGGTATTTTTTGCTGCTGCTGTGTGTGTCTCCATTGCTTATGCTCCTCAGCGCTGTGTCCCGTGAGCGTGTGTGTGTGTGTGCGTGTGCATGAGCATGAGGCACTTGAGAAAGGTCAGTTTTAGTGCCATGGGAAATTGTTATCCTTATTACACACTTAAGCGCTTTGCTGTGTGCGTGTGTGTGTTGGCTGTGGTCATAGAGTTCAAGTAACAAGGCAAATTATACAGCCAAGCATTTCATTTCAGCAAAAATTATCATTTGCACATACTCGGGCAACAACAACAGCAACAATGCCCTCAAGTGGGTCTTAAGTATTTAAGCACAACTCATATAAACGTTTAAAATAGAACGAAAATCGCATGCAATCTTATGTGGGATACATATTTCTGGGGCAAATGCAACTCTTTCGAGTGCCATTTACTTATGCTGTACTTGCTCAAAATGACTTCGAGTGGGTACACGAAAGTGGTGCAATCTGTTTACCCATACTTTCATAAATATATATAGAGCCTTTATCGGGTTGACATGATTACGTACGGCGTCTGTCTGTCTGCTTTTATAAGAGCCTGAAACCTTCACCAATTATAATCAGAGTGCGCAAAATCGTGATCAGGCACTTCAGTTTTCCTCGTCTTATACGGAAGTATCACGTTTACTTTAAAACATCTCTGAGCCATTTGTATTATAATATTGAAATATTTATTTTATTTCATTCAGACTAAACGTCTAAGATTGTGCCTCCTTTTTATTCGTTTCAAAAGTAAGCAAGGTCTTACGCACTTTGTATTTGGAAATGTTACACCTGAATATCTTATCGCCCACAGTTTAATATAATATTAATATAAAATATACAACGGTTTCGCATTCCTTTTGTTTTGTTTTGTGCTGTGAAGTGTTCGGATTCTACATTTTTTTATTATAAATCATATTTATTTTTTTGAGTTGCTGCATAAATTGCTTTTTACCAATCGAATTGATGAAATAAAAAACTAAACTCAAACACATACAAACTTGCAGGGAAAAATGCTATAAAAATACGGGCATGTCAAATGAAAAAAATGGCAACCGCAGTTATAATAAAATAAATGCAAACTGCAATCGCAGATGCCATTTTTCTATATGTACAATAATACTAGCACTCAATGTCATATATACATATATTTGCTTTGTTTGAAGCCAGATTAATTTTCTCCACGAAATTGCTATTTAAATACAAGGTAAAGGATACAGATGCGAATACTCGACTAGGAGACACGTTTTATGGTGACAACACATATAGACGCTGATATTAATAATATTATGTTTTATATGATTCTTACAAAATATTGAGAAAAGGAAAATATCTTTATAAAAACGTATCTGAAAAAAAAAACGATCAATTAAATTGTAAAATATATACAGGGTATTAATACAGCAGTACAATTGTTAATAAACGAGTGTAGTCATATTCATACGGCGGCAATATGAATGCTTTTATACCAGGTATAAAGTATTTTTTATGCGTTCTCTGAACAATAGCTGGGATATGAAAAGGATATTGGTTTAGTAGGAGAAAAAGCAAATTTCTATTTAAAATAAGAATGTGCACATTCCTTCAATTATCGCATTCGGTTGTTCGCATAAGATTTGCTTGTCTATCGCCAAACTATCTTCCTGACGATGGAGCAATTTTTTTTTGCTTGCGGGGTGTTCATGAGTTAATTATATAAAAGTCTGCAGTTGTCAAAAATATATGGTGAATTTCAAAATATAAGCTAGCATACGGCGTTTGATGTACGTATATATGTTTATATAATATTTATATAATAAAGATATGTATGTGTATGTTTTGGCCACAATCAAAAGCAGCAGGCATCGGATTTGCTTTTATAAGGCATAAGAAGCAGAAAGAGAGAAATATGAAAGAAGACAAGCAAACGAAAAAGCAAGCATGATAAGCTGTGTTCGGGATGTAGAGGATAAAATACCCTTAATAAAACTTTACTGTTCAAGATTTTTCTTTATACAGAAGTTTTAATATTTAGTCTGACTATTCACATTGAAGTTAAATGATATAGTTATAAAATTACAAGTCCTTGCCAAGTTATAAAATAGATAGCTTTAAAGCTGAAAGATAAGCTTACATTTCAATAGATACCTAATGCCCTTTATGCGTTACACATTTCGTAACAAAACCATAATACCATTTGCAAGGGTAGACAAAAGATTTAAGAACGCTTCAAGTTTCTAAAAGACGCACACATACAAGCGAGTATGTAGTACATATGTGTTTTGACTTTTGTATATGTCCGTTTGAATTAATATTACAATGTCCTTAAGGTTTATTTGGTTTGATATTCCTTTTTATCTTTATATGTACTTTTCTTCTTTTTTTTTGTTGGCGTGTCGTTTCTTTGTTGCCCCCCACCACCCTCCCACCCGCTACACGCTGCACACTCCTTGCTCTTCCTGGCCTGGTTTTTGCTTACTCAGTTGCTGTTGCTGATTTTGATTTTGATTCCGATTCGGTTTTTCGCTTTTGGCTGTTTGCTATTTATGCTGTACGCATTGTTGCTGTTTTATATCTTGGCATATTAAAAATTCATACAAAAATGTAAAACGAAAATCCTCAAGACAATCATAAAAAAGACGCACACCCTCAAGAAAAGGGGTTTTTTCACATATACATACTTATATATATATATATATATATATATATATATCAATATATTTATATATATACTTTTTTCTTTTTTTTTCTTATGCATAAACCTTGTCCATAAATAGAGTTGAGGCGCAAAATGTTTGCAAATAAATATCAAATATAAATTCAGCTCAAAATCCACTCACAGTCCTTTTTTGGCTCTTGTTTCGCTTGATTTCGATTTAAATTTTGTGTTTCGCATTTATTTATTTATTCATTTCTTTATACGTCTCGAGCACAAATCAAAGCTCATTACAAATGCTTGACTGCCGCTGATGTTCAAACATGTCAAAATTACGTATAACGCATTTTGTAAATTTCCTCGAATTTTAAAGTCTCAAAAATTTGATATTAACTAATGCCCCAGAAAATAGGCAACACTTTTTGCCTATTCCAAAGTATATTATAATAATATATATTATATATTATAAATTAAGTATTTGTCAACAGATTTCTATAAAACTTCGATCTTTAATTTGGATTTTGCACAAAGCGCCTATGAATTCCTTTAAACCACAAATATGTTTGCTATATCATTCTCTAATCTGTATTTATTTAACTAATTGCTTTCCTCATTTGGTTGCTTTATTTAGCCTTGATTTAAACGCTGGCTCAACTCAGTGGCCTAAAAATTTGAATGAGAAAGAGGGAGAGAGTACGTACAAGTGAAATCAATTAGCACCTGTGCTTCTGGCCAGAGCAGATTTCGGGCATTTGCGTTGTTGCATTGTCTCCGCCTACTCCGAGCTTATAAAAATTTAAAAAAAAACAATAAATGTCAATTTAGCAGCGCAACTAATTCGCTGAAATTGCCTGATGTCGCCTGTTGTTGTTGTTGCTGTTGTTACTGTTGTTGCTGTCGTTTTTGTTGCTGCTGTCGTTGTCGTCGCTGCCTGTGGCAAGCATGAAACAACGCCGCAGGCGACAATAGGCACACACAGAGCAAGTGAAGCAGCAAAGCGTCAAGAATGAGAAAAAGGCATACGTAAAAGGAAGGACAAGTAAACCAAGTTGGCAGCAGCACAAGTGCCGACTACTTTATACCCTAACAGACATTAAATAGATTTGCAATATATTTTGCTATTTTTAGACAAATGAAAATTAAATTTTCAGAACAAAATTTGTAATTGGTGAGAGTTCAACATATTTTTTTTTATATTTTTTTAATTATCATTTGATATTATTTTGCATATATGTTAGAAGCATATTTTCCAAGTGTGGTTAAGATATCATTAAAGACAAAGAAATTGTTTATAAAATAAACTATTTCCGGCCGTTTTCTCCTACAGGATATATATCAGATTTAGCCGATAGGATTTTGATGAGTATATCTTAAAGAACAAAAAAATACCTTTAAAAAATCAAGGTTTTTCGTTAGAAAATATGTCTTTTATATATATGTTAAGTTTCTATACCCCATTTAATGATAAAATTAAAATACCCTCTTGTTGCTATAGGGCATAACAACAACGAAAATGCTGCTGAAAATCCCGATGACAACAATGAGCTAACCTGGCAGTACTGGTGGTGCTCCTAAGGGCCTTTACTGTTTGCCAGCGGCAAGGACATGACTTAACGATATTTAATGTCAATTTGTAGGCGAACGATTTTAATTTCTAGTCTTCCCCTTAAAACTTGCTTATAAGATTTACATACTATTAATCCATAAAATTGCTTCCGTCCAGCACAACGCAATGGACGCCTCAGGCAAAATGTTATTTGCATAACAGTGCCAAAGACCTGTTTCCATTGAGTAACCGAGTCTTAAATTTCATTAGCAGTTCTGGTGTGGGGAAATGGCATTAGAATGTAATTTGCCTGCACTTGACATCCGAATTGGAGTTTTGGGCTCCGACATCAGCATGTCATTACACATGTTGCCCAGGTGGGGCAAAGGGGTAGCCGGGCCCAGACGGGTCCCAGCCTTGTCAATTCAATTTTGCATTTAATCTGTGTAGCTGTTCGCATAGTTTATCCAAATGCATTCACAGATACTCAACAATGAGCTGGTTGCTGTTGTGCGAACTCTGGATAACTTTCGAGTTTGCATAGCTTAAGTGCTTGTTAAATTCTCGTTCTCTATGTTTACTTAAATTACAGTTCCTTTCATTTATGTTGATCAAAGTTGGGGGCATGCCCAAACAAAACTTTATCTATATTGTGGGCACCTCCATGGACACTTTTCTTTTTATATAACTCATTCTAACTGGTTATAAATAATACTTTTTTCATTAAATTTCTGAACTGAATTTGCTCATCTGAGAGATTTAAATATAATAATTGTAAAAGCTGCATATTAACATAATTAATATAGGGGAGCATCATTTTTTTTCCCCCACTCCTTTTATTTTCCAGATATTTCCAGGTCTGTTTTTTTTGTTGGTATTATTATCCATATTTACTCGGCCCTCAAAGAGCACCTCCCTGGTCACTTTTTCACATGTCAAAACATGTGCATTTATTTCCCTACTCTGCCTTGGATTGAATTGGTCTCTCCATGGTCACATTTATCTTTTCAAACATATATATTGGCTCTTAAATGATTTGTTCCGTGCTCACTTATTTAGGTCTTAAGCCACTACTTATAGGGTTTTTTTATAAATATTTAATTTTATTTCTCTTGATGGCACCTCCATGCTCACATTTTCACAAGTCCTGAAAGTCATTTGACTTGACCTTAGTATTTATTCCCGCTTTCTCCCACTATCTTTCTACTCTTCAGCTCCGCATGCATTTGTGCTCCTTCCATAGCATCCATGTTCACTTTGTTGCACGTTCTTTTATTGTTACTGCCATTTAATGTGGCTACATATTACTCTCTTTATTTTTTCCATGCTGAGTTTAGCTGTTGCTTTGCATATTGTTGCCACCGCAAAAGTAATTAATTTGCCTTGTCATGCATCTCCACGGTCACTTCAAAAGCATTCCCTTGTGCATTAAATCTTGTGCTACCCACAATTGCTGAGCTGTCTCCTTCAGCTTTTTTGCTTCACGTAAAACTCTGTGGCATGTGGCACACACACGTCCTTTATGGAATTGCCAGATGCATTTTTAAAGCTGGCTGCAAACACTTGTTAACTGTTTTCTGCTGCGCCGCCCCCTCCTTTTTGTGGCTGTGTGCAATTAATTACATTTGATACACAATTTTCAGTAAACGAGCCTGACCCTCGGCTTGGCCCGGTTAATGAATGCCATTTACGCACCTGACCCGGCCATTGTCCGGGACTTTGGCAATTATTTCGGTTCGAACTGGCTGTTAGATAATGGCCAACAGCAATACAATCACGATCGTAATAAAATTGCATCCAAAATGGGTGGGTGGGTAGCCCAACAACAATGACACAACAAATTTAAGTACAGCTACAACAACAACAAGAAATTGCGAGCGCAAGCTGTGACATAAATGAATTTATGTGCGGCAATTACAGCAATTATCAGAGCTACACACAGATAAACATACACATTTACATACATGCACACACACACACACTGACCAAAAGAATTTTATTTACTTGCCACATGCAAAAACACACACATACATCGATGAATAAATACAGCATAAATATATCAATTAAAGCAACAGCAAAAATAAAAATAAAATAAAATAAGTGAAAATGGTCGCTAGGAAATACCCTGTATATACGCAGACCCTAAAAAACGGTTTCTTAAACAACTTGTGTCCTTATTGTTAAAGCGTTAAAAGTCTTTTAAAAGCATATAAGTCTATAATGCATTTACAAATAACCAAAGAGGAAAAAATAAAATTTAACTTTGTTAGCTGATATGTTAATGATGTTAGATTTGATACCATTCGCTTTAAATATTATACATCGATATTTATTGATTTGGAAATATTTGCATATGGCAAAAGAGAATAAATATATCTTGAGTTCACTTAGGCATCGCCTCATCGAATCGCTTCTATTAAGAATACATAACTTAATAATATTTTCCTTTATCGTTCAATCGTTATAAGACTTTTAGATAAGTGAACAAAATCATTGAATGTATGCATATTCGAAATAATAACTTGGCAAAAGAATTAAATTTAAATATCACTTTTAGTTTAACTGATATGTTAATAATGTTAGATTTGATAACATTTTCTTTAAAATGTTCGAGTTATTTAAAATAATGTTTATTTTAAAACATTTGTATTTTAATAGTATAGAGACGCTTGACCTCGATATCGATATTCATAGATTTTATAAATATAGTGCCAATTATCATAAAAAAAGAAATAAACGAAATGCATATGGTTAAAAAGAGAAAAGAGAATGCTGCATCGCATCGAAATGTACTCCAGTGGCGTATCCCACACACCAGCACAACTTAACTATGCTCTTTTAACCATTTCCATTGTTGAAATGAAATCAATTTATTTATTTATTTAGAGTGTAGCATATAAAATTCAACGCAGGCTTTGCGCATGGATTTGCAGCATTAATTATTAAACAAATGAAGAGTTTGGAATATGTTGCATACATTTTCGGCTAGACTGGGGTGTATGTGGCATGAGCCGTGCAGCTGTGGCAAGTATACGCCGCCAGTGTGACCGCATAACAGCCCGGACCACAGCCGGAGCAGCTGAAGCAACAATTGTAGCACATGAATAAACAAAAGGCGGCGACAGAGATAGAGCGAGATGCGTGGGGCGGGGCGAGAGCGTAAAAGAGACAAGCAGCTGCTGCCGCCACATGAGATTGCCACAGTAACAATAACACAAACCCCTCGCACAGCCAATCAAACAGTCAGCGGTTGTCAATTAAACTTAATTATGTTGTCCAGCCAGAGACGTTGCAAGATGCTGTTGCCCAGGCACAGCACGGCACGACAGCAGCAACAGCAGCAGCAACAGCAACAACAACAATAACAACAACATCGCATTAAAAATCATGCTCATGTGTGTGTGTGTGTGTGTATGCCATAAATTGAATGCTTGAACAAAAGTAATTGAGCATAAAAGCTGTAAAGCGAATTGTGAATGCGACTTGCCTCTTGCCAGGATCGACAATGTCTGGCAACTCTGTGGCAAATGAACTGTGGCATACAGCAGAAGAGGGCCGCGGGTGCGACTGTGGAACCGAGAAGGTGCTGGTTGTGTAACATTGTAATGCCACCACATGCCACCAGAGGCTGGCAAAAATACCTGCCCATACCGCTTCTTTGACACATTTTATAGATACCACGAGTTATGACCTCAATAGTATTTTAATGGTATTCCTTTTGCTAGCAATGATTTCTGTATGTTTCCTTTGTTAATGAACACTTTTGATGCATATTCCCCATAAGATAAATACGTACACCTTGTTTCATTCCCTCAATTTTACAACTCTCTTATTTACTATTTAATTTTCATTTTGTTCAAACATGTTTTAAGTTTTGTGCAAATTCAATAATTACCTTTCAATTTCAATTGAAAACAATTAAGGACAGAAAAGCAATTAAATGAATATGTCAACTTAGCTGCGGGTATCTTTCTCATTTATTTATTTGTTGGTTTCGCTACTTTCTATGAAGGGACTAAAAAATAAATTAATTCACTCGTGAAATTTGCCATTATATTTGCACAAAATCAATTATTTACATTGTAACTTGTACTTTTGATCCAAAAACATAAATTAAATAAATGTAAATAGCAAACAATCAAATTTTAGATAAAAAATGTATTTTTTTATATGTCTCTCATTTAAATAATACTTAGGAATATTCGACATCAAGTTACGCAGTCATTAAATGGCAGAAAGAGTATATTGGGTTTCTGCAATGTCCGTCTGAATGTCTTTGGAATATATACTAGTTTATTTTCGCGTTAAATAAAGCGTACAGATATTTTGGCTATTGCAACTGGGGGCGTCACAATTCGCGAAAATCTATAAGCCTCCATCAATTTTAAGTTCAAGTTTGACATTTTGATCATTGTTTTTGCTTTAGAAACTATGTAATTAAAATATATATATTAATAAAAATAAATTTTTTTACTGATTATCGAAAAAAGTTTTTTAAAATATTTAGAATTGCAAATTTACGTTTTAAATCAACGTCGCTAAGATTTACTAAATTGTTGAAATCTGAAGCTTTCGACTACATAGCTCCCATATTTTCTTCCATAACCTTGTCAAAACTGATTCGATTTTCAAGTTTGATAGCATTATAGTCATGATTTGTCTTCTAAATCGATTCAGCATTTAAATTATATGCATTTTTAAATATGACAATAAAATAAAAACATTTGTTGTTCTCTAAATATCTTTATATCCTTCTCTTTACTCTCTATTTATCTACCACTCTCATTAAGGCTTCTTCCCTTCGAGTAATAGGCATATTGGTATAAGATACCCTCCAAATGGGATGAAACCACAAGAATTGCACTCAAAAATGTTGAAGAACTTGTATGAAATGACAGAAACTGAAATGAAACAAAACCAAACAGAACTAAGATATATATATATATACATATACAGAGAGAGAGAAGAGCTGATAAGCGAAAGCTGAATTCAAGAGAATTGAGATGAGTGGCCTCGCAGTGGGGGCAGTTGCAGCTGAGCTCAGTTCAATGGCCGATTTTTACTTTGGGTCGCTCCGTGTAGACAAAAAGTTTTCTTTTTTTGTCCCCCATCTTTTCTCTTTTATTTTTATATTCCTTATTTTCTTGTGTTGTATTTCATATGGCGCGGGGACTGGGGCAGCGATTGATTCGTGTTTTATTGTGTGGCGACCCACAAAAAAAAAAAAAAAAAAAAAAAAAAAAAAAAAAAAAATACTGGAGCGTCTACTCCTGGGTCAATGGGTGGTTAGAAGTTTTGTGGCTGGAACTAAAGCCGGGGGTTGTGCAAGCTGCTATATATTACCGTTAACGACAAATACCAACTGTTAAATTGCAGTAAATGGCTGAAAACGAGAAAGCAAAAGAAGCAAAAAGAACGAACGAAAAGTCGAGTGATAAACAACTGCAAAATACTCTGTTTTCAGTGTATTACCGATTAAGAAAGATACTGAAGTGAGTCTTAAGCTGTTAACCGTACACAGCTATTTTCAACTGGCGTTTCAAAGATCTTAAAAGTTGTTATAAATTATTAAGGCCAGTATATAAAAAAAGAGTTCCTCAAAAATGTATGCCAAACAAATTTTATTGACTGTGGCGTCATTTGTGCAATTGTGAATTTGTAAATAAGCTTGGCCAAAAATTTTAATTCTTTTCAGTAAAAAAAAAACAATATTTAAAAAAAAATTAGGCAATTTTTATCGCTAAAAATATTTCTTAATTTTGTTTATCTTATTTTATATATGTTTCAAAGCTAAACAAATTTTAACTCTTTTTGACATATCCAAAAGTGAAAAATTTTTATATTTTACCAGGCCAAAAGTTGGAACAATACTTTTGACACATAAGTACACAAGACTAAATTGAAGTCAAACAACAGATGTAACAAGCGAACAGCAAAACAGAGATTACACTAAACCAATATACCATTTATCCATTTCGTAAACAGTGTGTAAACAGAAAGCAACAGCAAATGCAGCAAAATTTGTTGTCTACAAGTTTCGTGTATATTTTCATTAGCAACGGCAATGGCCAGCGATGAAATGAAATCAAATAAATGAAACGCTTCGCACAGACGTACCAGACCGTTTTGTGTGAGACGGGGGCAGGGCAGGGGGAAGTGTTGGGTGTAGTTCAGCTTTTACCTGTTGCGAGGGACACAGCCGAAAAGCAATCGAAGTCGATTTGACGCAGCGCTCAGCGGGCCAAATAAATTTATAACATTTAAGGCGCTCACGCGACGCGACGCGACTGTCAAGAAACTTGGCAGCCATGCCCCCACCCACCCCCTCTTTCGCAGCCATCCCCAAGGCAAGGCATTTCGACAGCACGCCCGCCCCCAGGCCCTGCTCAACAGCCACAATACTAATCCTCACCTCAACTCGCAACGCGCCCTCCACCTAGTTGGGTCCTCGTCGTGCGTGTTACAAAAATAAAAATGGTTGCACACACGTATACACACACACGCACGCACACAAACGTCTCTGAAAATGGGTGTGTATTTGCCATAGCTAGTCATTATGACAACGTCGTTACGTACATTATTTTTCGTATTTTTAGTTACGATCAAGTCGACCAGGTCCTTGAACTTCGCACGGATGCGACGAAGAAAGGGGATACGCGCGACGGTAACTGTAACTGTTACTTTAACAATTACTGTGACTGTGACGGTGACTGCGATTAGGTGTGGCTGTGCTTGTGTGTGTGTTTGTTGCCATTGCCAAACATTTTACAACTGTACCCCGGAGACGCAGAAAGTGAGTTAGCAAACAAAAAACAATTGCTATGTCGTAAAACCGGCTTCATGCGAATTTCAAAACAGCATCGAGAGTTACAACACATTTATATATGTATGTGTATCAATGTAGAACTGTTTGACCTGCTTGATTGACTGATTGAGTGATTGATTGATCAACATACAACGTACGTACGTCCAAGCCATAAGAGCTAGAAAACTGATTTTGAACGCAGTAGTTAAGTTTATAATTTTCAAATAATCACTAAAATAATGCTTAAGAAATATCTAGTAAAGAATGTAAATCAACAAGTGAGAACGTTGCAGTCGGGTGTAACCGACCGCAATACTAGTTCCCAGTATAATAACAGCTTAAAACGGTTAAAAACTTTCTTAATTGTTATTGTAATTTTAGAAAATGATCGAATTTGTAGTTTGTGCGGGCGAGAGTGAGCATGAATGATATTTTTCGGCGCGATATTTGGAGAAAACCGCCTACCAAATTTGGCGATTATAGTTCTACAAATTGTGGGAGATAAGGATTTTCGTGGAGAAGGAGGTCATCTAGCTTTCTAGCTTTAAAACTGAGGGAAACATATATATTTTATCGACTTGACACTTTACCAAATATACTCTTTTCACTTAGTGAACGAGTATAAAAATGTATTTATAGAAGTCGTGTGGGAAATGGCTCAAACACTGATTGCTAAAAGTGTACAATTACTTGACCAGGGCAAACCCGGTTAATATCTGCCTATGTATATGCGTTTATCATATATATAATTTTATACATATTGTAGTCAATGAATTCTGTTGCTTTCGTATGACAATTGGTGCCCGGCTCAGGACCTCGGCGCTCAATAAACTGATTACAGAGCATTAAAAAGACATTGAACTGTGTCTTCTCTAATAGCTATTAACTCACAGGGCATGCCATTAGCCCGCTTGCATTTAAATACTAGTACAACTATATGGTAAAGTTAAATTGTGATTTAGTTATGAACCAAAGCGAACTCAACTCCAACGCAACGAGAACCAATTTGATGACCTAGCATAAAAGCCACAAAGTGTACGCCACATAATGCGCTTAGCCAAATGTGAGCAAAGGGCAAGTCAGCTGTTTGTGTGGGTTGGCGTTGAGTATTGGCTCGCATTAAGATTACCTAACTCAGGAAGCCAAGTTTGGTATTCCACACATACACAGACACACACACACACAATAACACAATGCTCGCCAATTAAGCGATAAAATATGCAACAAGACAATTATGCGCACATTAAATACTTCGTCTTGGTACCAACCTGATTACACCCCAAACCCCATAAAAAATAAATAAATAAGAACGTTGCAGTCGGGTGTAACCGACATCGCTATGCTCGTACACTGTGTAATAATACCCAAAACAAGTACCCTAGCAATAAAATAATAACAAAAGAAAAACAAGAAGATAAACTTTACGCATAGAGCGAGATACGAACTTGGGACTCACCGCAAACCCAAGCTAAAAACTGGGTGTGTTGGACAAGAACGCCACCCACCAATTAAATTCATGTGCGACAAAATTTATTTTGGGTTATGCAACAAGAAATATACGCAATCGTTAAAATTAAATAAATAACTGCGATTCGAGTACGGAAAGTACCGTAAAAACATCAGTGCCAGCAACCACTTAACTTCCCATTCAAATACTAAATTGAACTTAAGTTAAACAAATTCTAATAATGACAGAAATTAAAATTGCTTTTTAAGCCGACATTGTCGGCGCATACTATAACAACAACGTAAGAACGTTGCAATCGGGTGTAATCTACTGCCCAATGCTCGTTCACAGTATAAGACATCTTAAGACAGTCAAAAACGGTCTTATTTATTATTTTCTATTTTTGGAAAAATATTGATTTTTGTAATTTTTGTGGCGGGAATGGACTAAATTAGAGGAGGTCGCCAGAATACTGCATGTCAAATTTGGTGACTCTAGCAAGTTATGCGAGATATGGACTTTTGCGATTTAGCTGCCCCCAAGATATTTGGATTTAATCGAGCTACCGTGCCCCCAGTGGGCGTATACGTACCGTGGAATCTGTCTGCAAAAAATGCATGTAATTAGTTTGAAAACTCGATTTTCTGGAATTGCGGACAGGCAGCCTGTCAGTAAGACGGACATTCCGCAAACTCAATATACTCTGTGTACTTCGTAAATGAGTACGTAAACATAACAAAAAACAGCAAAGAGCAAACTCGATTCACGCCACGCCCACTATTTGGCAATTGTCTGACCCCGCGGTGCCTGCTGTCAGTTGGTGGCTGATAGGCGGACAGGTTGATTTCTTAAACAAAACTTTCCGACAAGTTGTTTGGCTTGCCGAAAGGTCATGGCGCATAAATTTTTGATGTCATTGCCGCGAATTCCAAGTTTTTGAGTGACTTTGCGTGGGCTTCGGTCATAAGCCTTTAAGTTCTGTATGGCAATAGGCCATGACGGGCCGTGACTTCAATCTCTCCAATTGTCTGGCGGGGACAAGGCTGGGGCGAACATACAGTGTCTCTACCTCAAAGGCGCACTTCAGCAAAGCGAAATTTTGGCTCATCATTGACTGCTTCAGATCCTAAGAGAGCCCAACTAATCACTTTTACCTATTTTCACAGCTTTAATTTACAGATATCATCTACTTAGGCTGAAGGAGCAGAGATTTGAGGTCCCACGTTGGGCGCCAGCTACAAAAGTTTTACTTCTATAAAAACTGCTACTTGGCAAAAGTAAAATATACTCAAAGCTAACGGAAAAAAAGAAACCCGTTTCTAAGCACCAGGGTGTGTCTGTGTCTGAAATCTTTGTGTAGAGGGTGGTAAAAAGTTGCCCACGTTGGAATGACCCTTAATTGATAGTGTTCAGGGTGTGTGCGTCGGCAACACACAAATACACACACCTATATAAATATATTGAAATGTTTGTTAAGGACGCACAATGGGAAAGAGGAACAGAGGCAGAAGAACAGAAAGAACAAGTTTTCGACTAGTTTTGACCTTAGTTTCAATCGAGCTCAAATCGCACTTGACAGTCGCTGCAACTGCTAACTGTGGCATCCTGCTGGGATGGGGACGCGGGCGTGTCCAGCTGCACCGAGACATCTGGCGGCATCGGCAACTCCTTCTGGTCGACCTCCTGCAGCCTGCTGAGCGTTCGGGAAATGTGCTGCATGCAGACGCGCTCGGCATTGTTGCGCTGCTCAATGAGCTCGATGAAGTAGAGCGTGGCGTGCTCCACCAGCGGATAGATGCCCAAACAGTTGGCCGCCAGCAGCAGCTGCAGCACCGCATCCAGATCGAAGCCTAGGAATCGCTCGTCCCAAGTGCACCGATCGGTATTGGCATTGGCCAGCGATGGCGGCGACTTTTGCAGCTGTTTGATATCGTCGTGACGATGACGCTGCATCCAGAGCACCAGGCGGCGCAGCGTCACCGAGCTGATCGTCTCCAGCTGTATGGACCGCTCGAAGCAGAACTCCGGCTCCTTCTGGCGCTCGCACATCAGCGGCGAGTAGCGATTGATCAATTGACAGGGCACATCGATCCGGTGCCGATCGCTGCACGCGAAGTGCAGCAACTGTTCACGGCGGGCGAGCCGCTTCAGATCGCCCACTTCGCTGGCCGAACGGGAGAAACGCAGCAGCGGCTCCGTTAGGCATTTCCGCATGAATCGTGGCTGCTCCTCTCTGCGTCGCAGCGGACTCGAACTGGGACAGAACGTGGGCGACCAATCCGGATGCGCCAGCTGAATGCGACACCGTGAGGTCCTCGTGCTGCGCACCAAGGGCAGAGCGCTGCCGGCTGTGATCGCTGCTGCTGTTGCCACGCCCACTTCTGCAGCATCCGCTCCAGCCGCAGCACAAGCTATGCCAATCGCGTTTGTACCGAACCCCTCCATCTTAGCTCCGTCTCCAGTATTTGCGACTCTATTCGCGGCCATCAGATCTGCGGGATCTACTTCTGCTCCATTTCCGATCGCTGCGACTCCGCTCATAACGATTCCTCTCACCGCCGATCCTCCTGCACCGATTCGTGCCCAGTTTCCTATTGCCACGCCGGCGACAGCTGGACCGATCCCACCCGCGCCAGCTCCACCCAGGCCAATCGCGGTTCCTGCTCCCGCTCTCATGCCAGCTAGTCCCAGTGTTGCAGCTCGAAATCGCTTTGCGCCGCCAAAAGCTGCTACCTTGTGTACCTTCTCAGCTGCTTCCGTCTTCTCTCGCTGCGCCTCCACCTGGGGCCTAATTATCCGCGGTATCCGCGAGCCCGTGCGCTTGCCAGCATCGCCGGGCAGCTTGAGCTCCGGCTGCGGCGCCTGGGCCGCATCCTCGACGAGGCCCCTCAGCGGTATCTGAAAGGCGGCAGCGGTGACCGTCACGGTGCCAGTGCCCCACTGCATCCACGGACGCGGTACCTTCGACTGGGTAATCAGGGCCAACATATTTTTGTGCCAAAGCTAAAGAATCCAGAACCGTGTGTGCAAATCGCGTCTTGAAGCATGCAACGTGTATTGATTTTATGTTGGTTTGTTTGTCTGTTTGTTTGTCTGTTTGTTTGTTTGTTTGTTGTATTTGTGCTGCTTGGGAAATATATTGTATCTTTCCCTCGCTGACTATCTGCCCCCAGGCATTGCCTACAACGTTTAAAGCGAAGCCAACTCCGAACTATAGATACAATTACATGTTCAATGAAATATATATATCATTACTGTGGTGCTCTTTGTAGTCTAGTTGTATAATTTGTTTAATTAGTTGCACTATAACGAAAGTAAAATTCGTACGAAAGTTGACTCCCATTTCGGCTGCATTTTAAAGAATAAGCCATCAATTCTTAAGAAAGTTGGTTAGCCAAGTACTTGAAATTACACGGTTGTATACCCTGTGCTCAGTTATAACCTTATGAATAATCATTCTAACTGTAGACTATTTCACATTTAAGGGAGTTTGCTGGAAGATACCCTGTACTCAGTTCTTTAAAAAAAGGTGATTATACTTTCGAAAGTATCCTTGAGAACTTTCTCACTTATTAAACAACTGTAAAAATATATATATATATATATAAATATATAAATATATATATATAGCATTATAAAAATTAATATATATAATAAATATCCTTACACTTTTATAATTTTACTGGATAATAACCTTCCTTAATTTCTGTAAATTCAGCCCGTGAAAACAATCAAAAATCGAAGGGGTAAAGCGATTAAATGTTGCGCAAACCGTTTCAGCATTTGCATTTTCTCAGAGTTGATATTCTAGCGGGTTTGTTAAAGACTTGGCGGGCCGAAAAGGTCTTCGGCCTCAATGAAATGCAATTTCAAGGAATTAATCGAGTCAGCAGCAGGCAGGCAGGCAGGCAGGAGGCAAATTAAAAACTCATTTAAATTCAATTTCTGAGTGCGCTTCATAGCGATTGCAGTCGGCGAGCAGCAAATGGCGAATGGCAAAATGCTATATTGTAATTAGAGTAAAACAATAATAAATCTTTATAAAAGACAAGGACAAGGCTGGGAGTGTGACTGCGGCTGCGGCTGCGACTGCGACTGCGACTGCGACCGTGGACTGAGTGCTGGGAGCGTTGTCGGGACAACGCATAAATCTCAAAATCGAGTAATATTTAAAGAAAGCTGGGGAGCCAGTAGCGCTGGTTGGGCCAGATAAACAAACTGTGGCAGGAGCAGTAAAACTTAGAGCGGAAGAGAGACCTCAAGTTGCCGACGTGAAGCACCACACACACAAAAGGCGCAGGAATTAGCTCAAAATTGCAAACTTAAACCAAATGGCAAAAGTGGAAGGCAAAAGAAAGAACAAAATCAAAAGGGCACACATAAAAGTGAGACTCTGTCGATGAGTAAATGCCCTATTTTTTTGTACATCTGTAGTACTTAACTAATACTGAGGCAAGTTTGTACAAATTTACTATAGGACTTAACATGACATTTACTTTTACTTTAAAATGTACTTCAACAAAGACACAAGCTTTAAGCCTAACCTACCTATTTCTTTTAGTTTAAAATTCATATTTACGAGCAACTTTTCTAAACAGCTTTAAAAATAACTTTACAAATAACTTAAAAAGTTTAACGAGTCATTTTATCAAAAATTGTACGAACTGATTTCAAAGTAGCTTGACTGTCAATTTTGCAAACATCATTCGGAGCAAATTTTACAAGCAGATATAGAACTTAACAGTCAGTTGTACAAGAATCTTTACAAGTAGCTTATCAAATAACCCGCAATTTTAACACTAACTTTAACGTTCGCCATTGCCAAATACCTAAACTTCTTAGGTAAAGAGTATTCAAGGGTAAAGAGCTGTGAGCAGAGTAGCAAACGAAGCGAGCAATGGAAAAGAAGAAAATCGAAACAATTTCAAGAAGGACACCATGGAGGACGACAGACCGTAGCGAGCGGTGAAAGTGATTCGTTTTTTATGGCATGTACATAAAACATGGAGAGAGCACAGGTAGAAAAAAAAACGGAAGAAACGGAAACAAGTCAATTTGCATTGCGGCTTAAACGAGTGCAAAACGCAAAAGCAAAGCCAGGAACAGGAACAGAAACGAGCCAAAGGATATACGACAAGCTCTGCGTGTAGTGTATATATATATATGTATATGTGTATATATATATATATATATATATATATATATATATTTATATATATGTGTGTGTGTTTGTGTGTCTGCTCAAACCATCCAACGAAAGGGCAATAGCTAAATAAAAAAAAGGAAAGAACACCATAGCAGAAAAAACGAAACAACAATTCCTTAGTTTCGGTGTGTGCTGGTAAAAAGTAGTTCGAAAGGCCAGAAGCTAATCATAAATGATGCATTTGGTCGCTCGGAGCCCCGTTCGCCGCTGTTAAATCTGTTTTATCAAGCTTAACCCAACTAATCAATCAACTTAGACAGCAAGTTATCAGCTTATAACTAGCTCCAAGACACGAAAATAGGAGCGGACAAAATTTAACAAAAAACAAAACTTTAACAAATATTTTAAACTAATTTTTGTTGAACACGTTACCGGGTTAATGCAATACGAAAACTTGTACTAGTAATTGTTACACAGCACTTGTGTTCAGTGTTGTTAAATGTTCTTTCGCTTGGCTAAATGGGTGTAGAATCATGAGATCACTGAGGCTTTTGGGCGAGTTTTATGCTTTGCATATTTGTAATATAATTATGTTACTACAAATAAAAACAATAATTATTATTATTAAAAGAAAAATAATTATAAAAAAAATATAAATATAAATAAAATATAAAATATAAAGATTCTCATTCATGAAATAAAAAGAAATATTATTTAAACCTTAAATTTTTTCGTTCTGTAAATATAAGGCTAAAGTAATAGTGCTCGACTTGTAGATACCGTTTAACGTAGCTACTCTGACTTAAATTTGGCACAAATTTAATCTTAATAATTATTTGTTTGTATTTTTTCTTCTTTTTAAAAAGCAAAAAATTAACCGGGACCGTGAAGAAAGGATATTATAATTTTCTACAGTATAGAATTCAGATCTACAGGATATCTTCAAGTCAAGCACTCTCAACTACATGACACATCTAACCATGAAATTGTAATAGTATTTCGTAACTGTTTGACAAACGGCAGCACGGCCTTTAGGCGCGTTGACTTGGTAATTGAAAATCTATTTCAGTTCATGAAATGTTTTGAGTAATATCTTGTTTGTATTATGCAAATCGCAAATACAATTAGGACAATAAACAAAATGTTGGCACATAAATGCCAATAAACCAGCAAATGCTGTTTCTATGAATTGTGCACAGATTTTTTGGTGGCAGCTATTAAAAAAACATTATTTGAACCGTAATATACACACACACACACACACACACATGCGTGGAAGCGTTGCCCGCAAATGCAATTATAGACCGTCATTTGCATATATGTACAATATATTGTGCCATAAATATAGCCCGGCAAAGTGCGTTTTAAATAGCTTTACCAAATGCTTTAGATACACTACTGCATGTGGAGTATGTCGACTGTGCTCAAAGATACACTGCATTCAATCAATAGCTTACTTCAATAATAATAATGATCTAATAGTTTGGGCATCACTGGTCTTATATTTTTATTAATATGAACTATTATCAGCAAATTATTTATATAATTCGCAAGTTGTTTAGGCATATATTTACATGTTCCATGCCAACAATTTCTAAGCGTTTTATTATATGATTTGCAAGTGATTTAAACCTTAAATCAATATGGTGTAACAGTACAGGTACAGTATTTTAGGGGTCACGATTCTGCGTACAACGCTCACTTAACATATATATAATTGTATACATATTATTAATATTCTAATCATTATTAATAATAAATTTATTATAATTATTATTTGTATTGTTTTCACTTATTTTATTAAGTTAGAGGGTGTAAACTTTGTTCGTTACTGATACGTTTTTTGCGTATATTCTTTTGTTGTTTATTTTTGAATTGCATTGTCTGTGTCAGCGCTAATTGAGCGATGACATGCATAGAACGCAGCTCTATGGAATATAAATCAAATCGTTGGCTTTAAAAGAAAATGCAATTTGCACACAGCGCACACAATTTCAACCATGTAAACAGATTGTATTTTAAATTGTATTATTTATAATTATTATTTTTATTCTTATTATAAAATCAACAGCAAAAGTGTGTCTGTGTGTGTGTGTGTTTGCGTGGGTGGGTGTTTGGGTGTGTGCGTGCCAACGTTAATGCGTCGCATAATCCAATTGACATTTTATAGCATCGCTGAGAGCTGTGCAGCGAAAGTGCAGATTCGTTTGGGTTTGCAATTGGTATTCGATTAAGAGCACCAGCATTAAGTGAAATGGGATTTCATTGAAAAAATAAAAATGCATTGCACAAATTTCAGGGCATTATTTATTTTGTAAAGTGCTTCTAGTTAATTTCAATATGTTTTTGCTTTATTTTAAAAAGTAATTTTCTTTTTTTTTATGAATTATTATTATTTACTGAATATAAATCTCTTGCGTATAGGGCAATCATTTCAAAAGACATCAGAGTATAGTTACACGCTTTCATAAATAGTAGTATTTCTGTCCATCTGTCTAAACTGTCTAAAGGGATTGTTAGTTCTAGTATGAACAATTTTCATATATATTGATTGACATTATAAAATATTTTATGCGTCCTGTCCAAGCTTTTCAGGTCATAGGAATTATAAAAAAAAAAAAAAACCAAGTTTTGTGTACTTAAGTGCATCATCTCCAATTCCTAAAAGCTTTAGAGTATTTAAAAAAAAAATTCATATATAATAAGACGAAAATCAATAGTCAATTGTCAAGAGCAGAAGCAAGCATCTCTTCCCACGGACAAATTCAGCTTAGTTTCATTTACGTCGATTTAAAAAAAGTTTGTTGGGCATATATAACTATGTTTATATATGCAGCTCACACTGCAGATACTGAGCTTAACGTATGTACAATGCCTGCTATATAAATATATATGTGGGCAATTGCTTTTTTAATTTTGCCCACTAATACTTAACGAATTAAGTTAATCAATTGGATTTGCGTGTGCTATTTTCATTAAGTTTCAAGCTTAACCCACTTGTCAGGCCAACGACATACACCAACACACACACGCACACACACAGAGTTGATTAAGCTTGCTTCGAAGGAAGCTACAATCCTTAATGGTAACCAATCCGTGGCGGAAATTTCATTAGCCCAAAGGCAAATGGCCGTGCGTAATAGCGTGAAAAGAAAAGAAGAAAAAAAAACATAATAAAACAGGAAAAAAAAACGTAAAATGCTAACGTAAACAGACGTAAATAAATAATGAACATTGATTGTTTATTTGCCCAAGATGAAGAACGGATAGCAACACGCAGTTGGGGACAAGGACAGTGACAGGAACAGGAACAGGAACAAAACAGAAACAGGCATACGACTTCGATGCGTCGGACCGGCAACTTGGAGGAAGCATACATAATAATCATCCACACACACGCATATATGTGTGCACAGTGGAGGAAAATATACTTTTACGGCATAAATTAATAAACCAAAGCCAGAGCAAAAAAAAATGTTTTGCTCAATTGTTTAAAATATTTTTTTTAATCTGTGCCGCCTCATTGAACAACAATTTCAAAATTAAGTTCTTAGCATTTACTAAGTGAAAACAGTAAAAATTATAATATTAACAAAACTACCTGTTGCATTTATTAAATTTAACAAAAACCGTTTTTTTTCTACACTCCATTAACATCTGTACACAAAAGCAAAATTATGAAAAAAATTGTTGTTAAAGATAAATTGCTTATTGATTAAATTTAATTATTTTAAGTCTTTCCCAATTAACAACTGTCTGCTAGAGAAAGTAGATATTTGCCCCACAATTTTGTGGGCAAGAAAAAAGCTGTGTATGGAATTGCGTCGACGAGGTTAATTGATGTTGTTGGTTGAGACGCCGTTTCACTTGGTTAAAGTGCTTGGGCTGGCCAAGATACACACACATATATGCACATGTCTAGTGGTATGTGTGTGTGTGCGTGCGTGTGTTTGGTCATGTATGATAATGTGTCAGTGTTAATTCAGATGGTGCGCGTCGCATAAAGGCCCATCTGCGCCTGCCGCGAAACAATATGTAGATATAGACCAATTGTGGAAGAAGGGATTAGTGGGGGAAGGCAAGGGTTTTATGAGGTGTTCATGTGGAATTCGTATATAGAAATTGAGTTGACTTAAGCACAAGTGTTAAGTAATTCAATACGTGCACTTAAAGCAAGTGCTCAATGAAAACGTTTTCCTGCAATTGCGGCCTATGTAATTGGAAAATTAGCAGGGTCAGGATTTGTCTAAGGTACCGGGGAAAGCAACACCTTCAGATGTTTACTTTATGATAAAAGTTCAATAACTTAATTTTAATTAAGGTATATTAATTGCTGAAGATTATTTTTTATAAGTTTTTAATTATAATGTACCGTAAAAAAAAAAATAAAAGAAAATTGCTAAAATTTCACTAAAAAGGCCGATAAAGGTAATTAAACTTAATTTATGAGCCAACATTTCATGAAAAATCAAATTATACTCGTGCACAAAGTGTAAAGAGTATATTCAGTTTGTACAATGCCCGTCTTTTTTCTCTAGTCTATCCATGTGAACGTGATTATTTTGCAGATAGATAAAATTTACAAAAATTTTGATATTCAAACTCCCATAACTGTCAAAACTGATGATTGCATTTTGGTCATGATTTGCCCTTTGATTGATTCTGCATATAAAAAAAAATGGAATACTAAAAATACAATTAATTTTTACTCTTATCTTACCCCTTACTCATTAAATAAATAATATTAAAACCGATTCTGAGGAGTTACAATTTGTTGTCAAAAATCATGTAAAAATTTACAAACAATTTGACTTTAAAGCCCTTGGATCCATAACTCCCATATTACAAACTAATATCAATTAAACTTGAAGAATGTATACACTTTATTTACAGTCAAAAACTAATTTGATTATGTATAAATGCAACATGCCACTAATTACAGAAATTATTTGTATGCAAATTTGAAAGCAATAATAGCATGAATTTTGGGACACCATTTTGCTCAAAGTCCATAAATTCAGCAATAATATGACCACAAAGCAGATTGCAATTAGTTTTTCTAGTGAAATCCTTCCAAGCCAATAAAACACCAAAATTCATCACAAGCCTTTTCATAAAATGCCACAATTCATTTGAATATTATTCCATAAGGTAGATTTAAGCAGAAGCATCTGATTAAGTTTGCTATTTCCTTTCCACATTTCAAACTTTTTTTCCTAACACAACTTAATAACAGAGTTTTGACAATTATTTATTTTCTCAGCACTCACCGTTGTTGTATATTTTGTTGATATTTTTTATTGTATGGTTTTTATCGTTTACCTGTAAATCAAAGAGGAGATTTTAAGTATTATTATTTATGTATGTTTATAGTAACATATAGCTTTATGATTGATTTTAATAACAAAAATATAACTAAAATAAATTTTACACAAAACAAAATAAAGAGAAACTTATTTATTTAGTGTTTATGTAAACATGATAGATCTGTGTTTTTGTCCAATTTAATATTAGGCACCGTCGAGGTAAAAATATGTAGGTTTATTTGAAACCATCAGCAATAACAAGAATTTGTATTATTAGTTAATATAATCATTGGCTAAGTCATATTATTTACACGTAAAAGCAGTTTGTGGTATTTATATCGAAAATCGCCAAAGGTCAGGTTTAAATATGATTAAACACAAAACATAATATAATTAAACACATCAATAGTATATGTAAAATCATAATTAAACAGTCAATGTCTCGCTCATCGATACTCAAATTAAACAAGAGCCAAATAAGCGTCTTTGCCAAAAACCAAAATCAACTAATTAAGCCAAATTCATATTTGTGCTGTGAGTTAACTGGAATTCACTGTCTCTCTTGCACCGCCCTCCCGCTCTTTCTCTCGTTCTGCTTGTCAATTTATGGCTTTCAACTTGACTATTTCTTGAGTATTGCCATTGCGATGCGGCCAAGGTGTTTAATAATTAAAGCAGCTGAGTCCTTGCCAAAGGCGCTCAACTATGTCCACGTGCATGGGTGTGTGTGGGTGTATGTGGGTGTGCGTAGGTGTTTATTCGTGTATTGCGAGTGTGTTTGAGCATTCATTGAATGCGATTTTAATGCACTTCTTGTGCAGCTGTGCATAAGAAATAAGCCCCTTCTTGGCTGCACTTACATTTTTCTTCATGCCCATTCATATCCCATACCACGCCAGGTAGCTGATGGATACATGGTTTCGTGGGGTCATCATGTCTGCGCATCTATTTATGTCTGCCATAAGTCCGCGTACCTTATCAGTTTATAATGTGAGTGTTTCTTATATTTTATACATATATTGGATTTACAGCACACGCCGTGAAGACTTCTCTCCCGGTATAGACAATGTCACAGCTAATGCACATGCTCCCTGTGAGCGTATGTTTGTTAGCGTAAGTGTGTGTGCCACGCCCATTGAGATCCTATTAGCGTGCACTGTGAACGTTGACAGCTGGCAAATGAAAATGCGGTTTTAACATTTGCATTTGACGCTTCAGCACAAAATAGCGAAAAAGGCAACACAACCGCCATTCACAGCTAATGACAGCCGCATACTCGCACAACACGCACACACACTTGGTATGTAGTCCATATTGTGTTAAAATTTTCTCATTGCTTCTTCATCATCATGTTTGCCTTCTGTGCATCTTGCTTTGACTTCATCATACCCTTACTGAAGGAGGCACACGCTTCATTCTGCTTCTAACTGGGCCTGAAAACCGCTTTTGATCCAATCTTTTTCGATCACGAATTTCCCAATTTTGATGCGAAAAAAAGTTATTAACTCTTTCTGCGTATGATACAGAGGGATCTATAGTTTGTCTTTCTTTATATACGGATTGTTTTGTTTGAACACGATATTAAATATTCTATGAACCCTTTTTATGAATTACTGAATTATAATGGGAAATAGAGATAATATTAGAGAAATAATTGCCCAAAATGAACAAAATAGTGACAGCACTAATATTCCAGTCAGCGTTTTTTAGAAACGAATGTAATTTTTTTTTTTTATATTAATGCATTTTATTTTTTATATATTAATGATTATAAATTAATGAGCTTAAATGTTATAGCTTGAAAAACATATTCTCGAGTGAACCCTTATAAGAGTGGTTTTATATTGTTTATTGTACTATTAAGTTTTTTATATCTGGAACCAATCTATTACTTTTACATAAAGCCAATATATTTTTTACACGAATTTTTCGGGAACGTATCTAACGTGTCAAAAGAGAACGTACACCTACTTTATACAAATATTTGGTTGGCGTTGCAGCCATACTTCGAGCATACGGCCGTTCTCGTACCTGGGGAACGGAGTGGAGCCAAGCTTATCAAAACAGGAAGTCTGATCTATCGAAGCCCCGACATATCTGTTTTTATCATTGCGGTGTTAACCTATGCAATCTTTCCCAAATTTAGGTAGATTATTGATTTTGAATGGAAAATAACATAAAATAGAAAAAATAACATAAAATAGAAAAAATAAAATAAAATAGAAAATAGAATATTGAACACAATTTACTTGGTAGGCTGAATATACGCTACATGTGTACGATGCCCTAGATCCAGATTACTAAACAAGAAAAAAATACAAAAGAAAAACAATTTTCTTAAATTTTAATATTTGCCGAAATATCATTGTCCTATTTTATTATTTATTCGCCATTCTATCCGTAAGGGTATTTCATATTCAGCGCTTTGTAAAACACTTCCAATATTTCATATTATTTTTTATACTTTTTTTTGTTATTACCGCTAAATGCGAAAACGCTATTAGCATTAAGAGCAACATGCTTATACACCCGCAAATACGTATAAAAGTGCAGATAAATGCATATATTTTATATATATATTTAGCATCCACTTAACAATCGCCGCTAAGTACACTATCCCATTTGCAGCAGGAATTTTTATAATAAAATGAAAGGAAAGAAAAAACGCAGCAACCCTAGCCAATGGGCCAAGTTGCCTTAATTTTTCAAAGTTGCAGAGCATTTAACTATATATATATATATATATATATATATATATATCATTGTCCTATTTTATTATATATATTATATTATATATATATATATATATATTATATATATATATATATATATATATTATATATATATATATATATATATATATATATATATATATATATATGAGAACTTTATAAGAAAAATATTCTGTAAAATACTCCCCTAGGTAAGCAGCCTTATTTCGAGCATACGGCCGTTCCTAATACACGAACGACGTGGAGCCGAGGTAAGGAAAGAAGGCGTTAGGAAGTGCAGAAGATACCATCGAAGCCCCTGATTTTACAAAAGAAAGTCGTCCACATAAATATATTGATATTGAATAAAGTAAAATTAAATAAAAAGAATTTAATAAAAACGTACTCAAAATCAAGGAAAAAAGAAGTCCAGATATTGAATTTAGATAAGGTAAAATTATTACAATTACTTGGTAATAACAAAAAGGTATCCAAAACCAAGGAGAGCGAAGCGTGACTAAAGAGAAGGCGTCCACTCAGAGATATCGATATTGAATAAAGAAATATTAACAATTAGTGTGTCCAACGCGTCCAAAATCAAGGAGAGAGAAGCGTGGCTAAAGATCTAAAGTCAAGTCGTCCACACCGAGATATCGATATTGAATAAAGTAATATTATTATCAATTGGAGTGTCCAACGTGTCCAAAATCAAGGAGAGTGAAGCGTGACTAAAGAGAAATCCACACAGATATTGAATTTAGATAAGGTAAAATTATTACAATTACTTGATAATAACAAAAAGGTATCCAAAATCAAGGAGAGTGAAGCGTGACTAAAGAGAAGGCGTCCACACAGAGATATCGATATTGAATAAAGAAATATTAACAATTAGTGTGTCCAACGCGTCCAAAATCAAGGAGAGTGAAGCGTGACTAAAGAGAAATCCACACAGATATTGAATTTAGATAAGGTAAAATTATTACAATTACTTGATAATAACAAAAAGGTATCCAAAATCAAGGAGAGTGAAGCGTGACTAAAGAGAAGGCGTCCACACAGAGATATCGATATTGAATAAAGAAATATTAACAATTGGTGTGTCCAACGCGTCCAAAATCAAGGAGAGAGAAGCGTGGCTAAAGATCTAAAGATAAGTCGTCCGCACAGAGATATCGATATGGAATAAAGAAATATTAACAATTGGTGTGTCCAACGCGTCCAAAATCAAGGAGAGAGAAGCGTGGCTAAAAATCTAAAGTCAAGTCGTCCACACCGAGATATCGATATTGAATAAAGTAATATTACCAACTGGTGTGACCAACGCGTCCAAAATCAAGGAGAGAGACTCGTGGCTAAAGATAAGTCGTCCACACAGAGAGATCTCAATATTGAATAAAGTAATATTAACCATTGGTCCGCCCAACGCGTCCAAAATCAAGGAGAGAGAAGCGTGGCTAAAGATAAGTCATCCACAAAGAGAGATCTCAATATTGAATAAAGTAATATTAACCATTGGTCCGCCCAACGCGTCCAAAATCAAGGAGAGAGAAGCGTGGCTAAAGATCAGTCATCTACAAAGAGAGATCTCAATATTGAATAAAGTAATATTAACCATTGGTCCGCCCAACGCGTCCAAAATCAAGGAGAGAGAAGCGTGGCTAAAAATCTAAAGTCAAGTCGTCCACACCGAGATATCGATATTGAATAAAGTAATATTACCAACTGGTGTGACCAACGCGTCCAAAATCAAGGAGAGAGACTCGTGGCTAAAGATAAGTCATCCACAAAGAGAGATCTCAATATTGAATAAAGTAATATTAACCATTGGTCCGCCCAACGCGTCCAAAATCAAGGAGAGAGAAGCGTGGCTAAAGATAAGTCATCCACAAAGAGAGATCTCAATATTGCATAAAGTAATATTAACCATTGGTCCGCCCAACGCGTCCAAAATCAAGGAGAGAGAAGCGTGGCTAAAGATCAGTCATCTACAAAGAGAGATCTCAATATTGAATAAAGTAATATTAACCATTGGTCCGCCCAACGCGTCCAAAATCAAGGAGAGAGAAGCGTGGCTAAAGATCTAAAGATAAGTCGTCCGCACAGAGATATCGATATTGAATAAAGTAATATTAACCATTGGTCCGCCCAACGCGTCCAAAATCAAGGAGAGAGAAGCGTGGCTAAAGATAAGTCATCTACAAAGAGATCTCGATATTGAAAAAAGTAATATTAACAATTGGTGCCCCCAACGCGTCCAAAATCAAGGAGAGAGAAGCGTGGCTAAAGATCAGTCATCCACAAAGAGATTTCGATATTGAATAAAGTAATATTAACAATTGGTGCGCCCAACGCGTCCAAAATCAAGGAGAGAGAAGCGTGGCTAAAGATAAGTCGTCCACAAAGAGAGATCTCGATATTGAATAAAATTATATTACCAATTGGTGCGCCCAACGCGTCCAAAATCAAGGAGAGAGAAGCGTGGCTAAAGATCAGTCATCTACAAAGAGAGATCTCAATATTGAATAAAGTAATATTAACAATTGGTGCCCCCAACGCGTCCAAAATCAAGGAGAGAGAAGCGTGGCTAAAGATCAGTCATCCACAAAGAGATTTCGATATTGAATAAAGTAATATTAACAATTGGTGCGCCCAACGCGTCCAAAATCAAGGAGAGAGAAGCGTGGCTAAAGATAAGTCATCCACAAAGAGGTCTTAATATTGAATAAAGTAATATTAACCATTGGTCCGCCCAACGCGTCCAAAATCAAGGAGAGAGAAGCGTGGCTAAAGATCTAAAGATAAGTCGTCCGCACAGAGATATCGATATTGAATAAAGTAATATTAACCATTGGTCCGCCCAACGCGTCCAAAATCAAGGAGAGAGAAGCGTGGCTAAAGATCAGTCATCCACAAAGAGATTTCGATATTGAATAAAGTAATATTAACAATTGGTGCGCCCAACGCGTCCAAAATCAAGGAGAGAGAAGCGTGGCTAAAGATAAGTCATCCACAAAGAGATCTCAATATTGAATAAAGTAATATTAACCATTGGTCCGCCCAACGCGTCCAAAATCAAGGAGAGAGAAGCGTGGCTAAAGATCTAAAGATAAGTCGTCCGCACAGAGATATCGATATTGAATAAAGTAATATTATTAATTGATGAGACCAACGCGTCCAAAATCAAGGAGAAGCGTGGCTAAAGAGAAGTCGTCCACATAGAGCTATTGATATTATTCACTCTCCAATTAATATTGATACTAATAAAAAATAACTTAAATTTAAGGAGAGAGACAAACGTGGCTAAAGATAAGTCCACACAGATATTGAATTTAGATAAGGTAAAATTATTACTATTAATTGGTAATAATAAAAAGGTGTCCAAAATCAAGGAGAGTGAAGCGTGGCCAAACTGAATTCGCTGTCGTTTTAAGGACAAAATATAGAAAAATTTCATCGACACAAAAAAAGAAAATCAAAATAAATTACAAGGAGGCAGAAGAAGTTCGAAACAAGAACCCTTCTAATCTTCAAATATCTCGAAAAATATAACCATTGCTGAAGAGAAGTCGTCCACATAGAGATATTGGCAACAACAGCATCAGGTTGATTTAGAGTTAGCACAACGGATATTTTCCAAGTCAAAAATAATAAAAAAAAAAAAAGAAAAATTAAATCACAAAAAAGAAAAATAAAATCATAAAGAAGAAAAAAAACATTTCTATTTTGCAAGAATCACAAAAAAAAAAGAAAAAAGAAAAAATTGAGTTAAGAGTAAAATAAGAAAATGTTCTTAACTCGTTGAGCTCCGAACGGAGACTGAAGCATCAAGAACCTTGAAGGTTGGGGTCTCGAATTTGTTACCACGATAGAAACTAGAGCTGGTCAACTTGCGAGTGTTTTCGGAACAATAGTATTTATATACTATCGATTGTTGAAAGAATTGATATTTTGGTACCCATCTACTCGAATACACTTAATGCAGTTACTTTTCACTTATTTGAGATGTACAATTTTAAATAGTGATTAAAATTTAGGTATACAAGATATACATATATCAATTGGGTTTCTTTTATTTTAATTTAACTTTATACGCTGCTTGAAATCTGAATACAATATGAAAAAGACAAATATTTTCGATGTGCCGAAGATTTTTAATTATGCTGACATTTATAAGATGTTCGATATATGTATGTATATCTTTAGGTAACTGTGTCTCATGTGACATATTAAATGCTAGCGATATTTTGCCAATATTTGGGACATGATAATATTAATTCGGCTGTTGATACTGATAGAACAATAAATACTATTTGAGGTCAGAGACGTCTCCTTTTATGCGTTATACATTTCGTGACAAGGGTATGAAAAGTCATGGAAAATGAAGTGTGATTGATTCTTTCGATAAATCGTTGCAACACTCTTTTATTCTTTCTACTAAAAAAAAAAAATTGACAAATATTTGTTAGTTATAAAATACAATTCACTTACAAAATATGATCATTTTTGGAATTATTGATGATTTTTTTTAGTTTGTAAAGTGTCATTTTTTGGGGGTAATGATAAAATATCATTTTTGTTTTTGTAATTCTTTATTGCAAAACGAATTCGCGCTGCATTGTTGGGCAGACAAATTGTTTTTTACCCCTACAAACAATGGCGCCTTGGCAGTTAATTGGCGCATAACTTGGCCCCAACACACACACACACACTTGAGCATACGTAAACGCACACAAAAGGAAAACAAAACTGAACGCCTAATCTACAATTGACACACATACGCGCAAACAATGAGGGAAACTCTGTGCACAGGCCTTACCTCCAAACACTGTCGACAACCCCTATGCTTTCTACATCCTCCACCCAAGCCAACGCCTGGGCCCCACTTGGTGCCCCTCTGCACATCTCGGCAACGTCATAGAGGTGCACAAACAGTGCTCCAATCGACCCAGCAAAGCGAGCAGCTCGCGCTCTTTTCTCATTATTTATGCGCGACCTTGTTTTGCGCCATTTTTATTATTTTGCTAATTTCGCGCGCATTATAAAAAACAACAACAATGACACACAAATGCATAAATTTCCAACATACATAAAGACTTAAGCGATGTCAGCACACACACACGCACACACTCACACACAAATACAAACATAAACGAAAACCCAACGGTAGTAAACATAATTTCCGCGGGAGCTTCACCAGTAATTTAGTTTAAACAGAACTGTGCTTAAATCATTTTCGGTTTTATCCAACAATTATATTAAGCTCTAAAATAGGGAAATTATTATTCAAAAGTATATAGTACAGCGTATATTACAGTCGAGCACTGGCTAACTTGAAATTTGTAGCTTTTCAGCTTGAACAAAATTCAAATAATGTTTTAGAGGCGGTTATAATAAAATATATATCAGCGCTGCAAGCCCAAAATTAAATGTCGCTGGTTCAGTCCGTGGTTCGAACCCATGCGTCACTTCTGGGCTCAGTTCATGAACCTGGTTTTTCAGATTTATGAACCCAGATTTTGGTTTGAATCTGAGTTCGATGCCCTTTTAACAGAGCATCTCACAGTCGAGCAGCGCACAGGAAAAAATTTCGAAGCACTTCAGCGCTTCGTTTAAAGCAAAATTAGCCAAGGTAAAAGAGGACCAACATTTATTAAATAATATTTCACTAAGTATCTCGTAGTTGGGCAATGCCCTCAAAAAAATTTCTTGGCTCATTTACTTGCTTTTCGTTTTAGTTTTTCTTCATTTTTTTTTTATGTCTCACAGATGTTAAGTGCTCTTAACCTATTTTCCTATTTTTGCGCAATTTATCAACAAATTAATGTAAGCTTGGCTTACAATTTTTTGCCTCCACTTGAAACACACACACACACGCACACACATGCGGTTGCTGATGAAATTTGCATGTTGCTCGGAACCCCCTTTTCATTTCTTGTTTCTCATTTTCATGTCTGCTTTTGTTGTTGTCGCTTTTTTCTTTTTTGCTATTTTTTTTTCGTTTTCGGTGCATATAATTAACTTGAAGCGGGCCTCTGTCTATGTGAAAGTTGGAAAATGCATGCAATTATGTCACTACCTGTCACATATATGCCCCCACATATATCCACATAAATAGCTAGATAAATAAGTACATAAATACTTATGCATAACTGTCACTTATGTGGAAACTTGTGCACAAGTTTATCATATCTGAAAGCATTTTAAACACAACCTTTCAATATCGGTGGCATGCACATAAATGTTTCCAGTCAATTGTGTTTAAGGAGGCAAATATATACCTATTTCTGTTTATACACGATAGACACATTTCCAAAAAATTCGTGTAAGAAATTAGATTGCCTCCAGACATAAAAAACCAACTTAAACGTACAATAAACCATATTAAGAAATTCTTGTTCAAATCTAGTTTAAGTGATAATTTGTTTGCCATGCTTAAACATTTGTACTCATTGAATATAGTATATAAAATAAAACCAAAGAAATGCAATTATATAAAAGAAAGTAAAACATAACATTTTATTCGTTTGCTGACAATAAACATATTTGCCTAAGATTGCAATATCACTGGTATCAATAAAATCATATTTTTTATAATTTTCGGAAATTATTTCTTTCTGATTATGTCACTTCCCATCAAGGCTGTAAACCCAAAAATAAAATGTTGTTGGTTGGGTTCACGGTTCGAACCCATGTCTCACCTCTGAGTATGGTTTATGAACCTAGTTTTTCACGTTTATGAACCCAGATTTTGGGTTGGAACCTAGATCGGCAGTTTTATTTTATATTTGATCTTTTTTGTTCATAAACAAAACTCAAAATTGATTAAAACTCGTTTGTCCAGTACGTTTTTATAAGCGCTAAATTCTAAGAGTCGAAACTAACAGTGCAAATTTGTGGCGCCAGTGGTCTAACGAAGAATGCCTGCCTATGTATGTACAAATAAAAAAAATGGAAGAACTAAACCATTTTGTAATAAGTATGGTTTGGTTCTGGTTCAGGTTCGCCTGTCTTTTTGTACCCCGAATCCATTGAAAATAGATAAATCAGGGTATAATGGTTTTGTGCAAATGTATATATCAGGCAGAAGGAAGCATCTTAGCAGAGTAGATCTTGCCCTGTCCGTCCGTTTGTATGAACGCGTCGGAAACTACAGAAACTAGAAAGCTGAGCTTGAACTTTTTAAAATCGTGTATACCATACGCAGATCAAGTTTATTTCAAATCATCGATAACTCATCTCTTTTCGTGTTATCGATAAATATCGGGTTTCTTACTCTGTTTTTTGAAGATATCTTAAAGATCATAAGAGCCGGAGCAGCCAAAAGCGTTCAAACTGTTCGCGAGAAGCATACGTAGGTAATGAATATTTCGGATTTTAGATACCTCCCCCCATTCGCCCCATATATGTAAAAATATGAAAAATGTGCAATTCAAATACTAAGCATTGAAAGTTTCATTAAGATCATATTCTTAGTTTAGAAGTTATACACGCACTTAGTTTCCATAGTGGGGACCAAGCGCAGCAGCTGTTCGCAGCGTGCAGCCTGCGTCTGCGTGTGTGTTTGTTTGTGTGTGTATGTGTGATTCTGTGTATGTGTGTATGAATGCAAGGGGACTGAAATGTATGAAAACACAGGGTTCAGGGTATTTCCCAGTCGGACGCTTCCGACTGGAGTCTTCTCACTTGTTAAAACTGGTTCCGTTCAGGGTTCGGTTCAAAATTAAAAAAAAAATTGATTTTCCGGGTTCGAATCGGTAAAAAGAGAATTAGGCTTACTTATGTATTATTTCGTGAGCATGGAGGATATACAGATCCTAAATGGGTTACGAATTAATACACCTAAATTAAATTAACACAATTAATATTAAAGTAAATATGGAGTAGGGTGTTTCGATATTGACATAGGTAAGAGTAACGTTTAAGTTACATTTGTAGGTTAAAAAGCAAATTATATGTTTAACTATTTTGGTAGCAAAGTGTGCCATGAACAAATTAGATTCTACTGCCAACTACCAACTAAAGTAAACATATTAGAATAGAAAATTCGAAAAAAATAACATGGAGGCGTTTTTATTTTTTGGTTTATTGCTCAAGCACAAAACAAAGAGTTGAGCGCCTTTTTGCGGATTAAAATAAACATAGAGCAGAAAAAATTGGTAATTAACATGCGCTGTAGCAAAAACGTAAGGTAGGGCAACTTTCTCGCTCTCTCCCCTATTGCTTGCTTTATTGCTGTCTCTGTTTTGTGGGTCTCTCGTCATCTTTGCTGATTGCTTTGTCATTATTATCAATGGCATACAAAAACCTCACGCTTGACAGGCGATGTCTGAAGACAGAGGCGCCTCGCTTGCATTTAAAACGATGAAAGTTGATGACAATGCCAGTACACGCCCACTAACGAACCGACGCCCACCCCCATGTTGGGCAACTGTCAGCAACTGTTAACTGTTTTACGTAGATCTATATATATCCTACCACATGTATATATACAAAGAGTGGACTCAAACTTACCGCTGTGGCTGTTATTGAGCCTGCAGTTACGTATAGTCAGCTGTGGGCGTTACGATGTACGCATATTGAAGTCCAAAGCGAGAAACGAGACTCCAAGCTAACTTTTGATTGGCAGCTGCCTTTGTTTCCCACATAAAAGGTGGTAAGAGGCGGTGAAATGCCTGGGAAAACTTTGGTCAACCGCAACATGAACAGGTGCAAAAAGCTAACCAGATGACAACCAGGTTCGAATTCGCCATGACGTTTATCTACTTGGATATTTTTGCCGAGCGGGTGATAAAACAGCGATATATGGGCGATACACGATACACAAGAAACAAAAACAAAAAGAAGCAAAACAGCCAAAAGGGCAAAGGGAAAAATTTCCATAATTTTACGACTGCTTAACAGGAGACACAAACGGACGGACATCTGTCCGCACGGTCAGTAGTAAAGTGGAATTTTCAAGCACACTTGAAACCACATCCCAGGATCCGCAAGCTCCCCCAATCCCTATTCGAATCGCAATCCCAAACCTGAACCCGAACCCGATGCCACTTCATGTGCCAGTTGACAGGCATTTGTATACAGCTCCATTTTAATATGTATGCATAAAAATTTATAGGTGCTAAAGTACAGCATCAGGACATGTATATGCATATACTTAAGATGCACAGCTCAAGCAACCGGATGTTTCGCCGCCCCTCAGCCCCGACGTCCATCTATCTAACTCGGAGCCTGTGGCTGTGTATGTGTGTGTTTGTGTGTGTATTTTGCCATTTGCAGACATCTTCAGCCAGGGAATATACCTGCTCGAAAGAAAAGCAGACTAGCTAGAGAAAGCAACTGAGGAGGAGAAAAAAACTATTGCAGTAGTTTGAATGCTTTTAAAATTTACGAGTTGAGTTAATGAGGGAGCAAAGGCACTTAGCTGATCCAAATTGCTGATTGAATCATAAATTTTGCGTTTTCACCATGCTTCCAACCACCATAAAAAAACGTCACCAATTTCACCAAAATGTTATTTAAATTATGGGTCAAAACACTCTTCCTTAGCTAACTCAACTTTGGACACTACGTGCTCAGTTCAAGTATGATGAATTAATTTTTGTGCCGATTAATTTTAAAATTTTGAAACATGTTCTTCTTAATAATTATTAAATCAATTCCTAAATGAATTTAAAATTATTTAAATAAAACAATTGTGTGCCTAGGTTAAATTTCATCTTAGCATAATGTTGGTAAGACTACTACTTGATTCAGTTCAAAATTGAATTTTCTCTCAGTGTAAAGACTCTAATATATACATATGCAGAACTTCAATTTACGAAGTCCTTTTATCAGGACTTTGGAGAAATTATTTGTAGAATGTTAGCATAAAATGCTGTACCATTCTTACAAAACGCTGAAAAAACGCTGAAGAATAGCCAAAAAAAAACTCTTGAATATACTAAAAATTTAAAATTAAATTTTATACAGATACAGTTTATGTCCTTCTCCTTGAATATGTAGAATAGAATAAATATTAGGAACCAAGGCAAAATATTCTTTGTGTAGCCTTCAAGATGTTCAAGATAATTGATATTGATATTGAAGGAATTTCATTTTGTAGTCAAATTCAGAAATTTCCGCATTTTGATACCGTTTTTATTGTCTTATAATGAAGAGCTCAATTAAACGCTTGAAATTGCATTGCACCGTAATTTCATTATTCACATATGAAGCACTAGTAATTGCATTTTATTTATTTATTACAATTATATTTCTAGTTTTGGTCAAACTAATGGTTGCAAAATACCTTTTTAATAAATCTGACTAAACTGGGTCGCCAAATCGTCGTCACCCATTTTCCAATATGCACACACTCACTCAGTCGAACACACACATGTGTGTGTGTGTGTGTTGGCAAGTCCAACAGCTGAAGCACACTTCTAGGCTGGCCAATAGCTTTCAAGCAACGTACATATGCCTTTTCATGTTCATTAAACAAATGTAATTTTTATGCACGAGTGTGCGTTGTGTGTGCGTTGTGTGCTGTGTAGGTGCCGTGTATGCGCACACAAAATCATAACTTGAAATGCGTTAAAATGCATAAAAAAAATTTATAGCCCACACTTAGGCGCACATTAAATGACATGCCAGTCAAAGGCTTGCGCGAAGGAGCACAGGATTGGCCTGGCCAAAGGCTGCGCGCCCGGTGCTTATCGTCCTGCCTGATTGCCCGTTGACAGTGACGACCGCGCGCTGTATGACCCGTCGCGTTGACCCCAAAACGTATAATGATGAATTGTGTTTTCAGTGCGCGCACACACGCACTTGCACCTAGCGTATGATATCAATTTCTTGCTGCCTACTTTAAGGCGCCGCACAATCAGATAAAGCCATATGCGTGAAATTGTTTCTAAGAACTTAATGCCAGCATCCGACGTTGGGCGCCACATGACCGCGTTCCCATGCCCTTTGACCCGCCAGCCATGCTCTACCTAATTGTCCCAAGCAAGCAAAAACTTTTATTACATAAACATACAAATATATAAATATATATTTTATATATATATGCATAGAGAGAGAGAGAGCCATATATGTATTTTAATATAGTCTGACAGCATCTCACGTTGGACGCCACAGGACCGCATTATCGCGTACAGCTGCTTTTTGACATCAAAACTTTGACCCGACAACAGTTAAAAATATTTACAACATGCGCTACTTATTTGTTGTCAAAGTGAGGGGAGAAGCAGAGACTTTTATAATATGTATTAATAAAAATCAAAAAAGTGTTCGCACAAAAAGAAAAAAGAAAACGAGCACAAAGACAAAAACGTGTGTAAAGTTTTTATAATTAAAATGTCAATTTTTATTGTGCTGGCTGTCAGCAGCAGGCAATGTATTAACCCACATATAAAGACTTTGACTCAGTTGAAGCTTTAAAACGATTTTGGATGCTTCAAATATTTCTAGGAATTTTATTTTTTTTTTTTTACTAATTGTGCGCAAACTGGTTAAGCAAACTGGCAATTAGAACAAAATTTGTAGAAAGCTATTATAAAAGGCATTTATTAATCTCTTAATCTCAAACGCTTAGAATTTATAAATATTATGATTTTACTGCCCGTTTGAAGTTGGGGCTTGTGAATTTTAAATATTGAATTGAATTAAGTTAAATAAATTGAAAGTTGTTCAAGTAAATTTGCAGATTATAACCTGAGTATTTCTTAAAGTTTAATTATTTGATAAACTTCAAACATAAAAATATTAAATATTTAGTTACTTATTTGCTAAGCGAGTTGAGTTTCCATTTCTTTTACAACAATTTGATTGCGATTTCAAGATAAGGGCAAATTAGATAAATTTATGTGAGCGCAGACTGCTGGCTTTGCGTAACTATAGAAACAATCAGCTTGTATCTGACATATATATGCATATATATCTAATGCATATACATATATATAAATAAATTTATACATATTCTTTTTTTTCATGCACATGGGCCAATTCGGCTAAGGACTTATGTGTAAAGGCTAAGAGAGGAAGAGAAAGAGATAGGAACTTGAGCATTTGCCGCAACACTTGACTTGAATTTCTGGTGCTGTGTGTGTGTGTTTTGCTTTTGTTAATTTCTGTTGTTTGCCGCTAACCCCAACAATGGCAAAACAGGCACACACACACACACATGCACATGCAGAGGCCAGACAGATAAATGAACACAGTTTGAATAGAAGGATAAGATGGCTGAACGAGCTGAGATATAGAGAAGACATTGCCACACACACACACACAAGCGCGTTCAAACCACATAAAAAGCAAAAGGCAACACGAATAAAATTGATGTATGTGCATGTTGTGTGTGTATATATGTAGATTACTCATACGCAGCTTAGCCGCCGCTCAGTTAGGTTTTTACTTAGACTTGCCTGCGTTGTTGTTTGCTGTTGCCACAGATGTTATTATTGTTATTGTTGTTGACGTTGTTGTTGCTGTTGCTGCTGTCTTTTGGCTGCTTATTGTTGTTGTATTTATCATAAACTTTTTACATTTTGTTGACATTTGTTGTTATCATAATCATTGGCATGCAACCATAGGCATTGCTCTTACCAATATTGCACATACGCACTGGACACCAAAAAACAATTTTCAAAAAAAAATTACTTATAAAGATGTATAGAATTTATTCTAAAAAATTACAACAACAAACAAGGAAACTATAAACAATTAGCAACACTCAAAGCTTTCAAGTTGTTTTGTTTTGAAATTTTTTTTTGGATTTTTATTTATTATTTTTTTTTAGAAAAGTTTTTTTTGTCACGCTTTGTTTTGTTTGCTTACACGACGCGCTAGTTGCTACGTGTGTGTGTGTTTGGTTCTGTCTAAATGCTGTGGCACTTTAGAGCGTCTTTTGGTTACGGCGTATGTGTGTGTGTGTGTGTGTGTGTGCGTACGTGCGTGCGCGTGTGCTGGTCTGTGTGTGTCTATCAGCCTGTCTGTGTGTGTTTTGTAATCCGCACAAATCCGCTGGTAAATTTGAACTGAATGAGTTCAAAAGCTAAAATGAGTTTGCATACCCAAACGCTTCAGTTCATTGGCGATGCGCTCGCAACTTGCGTTTGCCGAGCACCAAACGAAGTTCCCCGAACGACAAAGCCGAACAATGCCGCCACATAGAACGCGGCACGATGAAACAAATTCAGGAAGCCTTAAGCGCCGAAACGAGAGAGCGCCAGAGAGCACGAATGCATAAGTCACTAAGGCAGATAGAGAAAGCTAGAGAGAAAGAGAGAGAAGGAGAGAGCGCATTTAAGCTTTCGAAACAAACTTTAGCAACAGTTTGAATGTGTTGCCCAAATTGCATGGAATACCCGTTATCAAAAATTAGCTGCATTATATGGTACGGCCACAGAGCGACAGCTGTTCTACGGCGCGTAGAACAGTTGCAACTGTGCGAATGATCTTTTGGCATCACAAATTTTAATGTTACATGCACTTTCTTAATAAACATATATATTTTGCTGACTTAATTTAAGTCGAATATGTTTTCGAATTTATTTTCATACTCCGAATTCATTGAATTTGCACTTTGGTTTTTCAAGTTCGCGTATATCATACGCAGATCAATTTTATTTCAAATTGTCGCTAAGCCCCACCTTTTTTCGTAAACTACAAGAGCTAGCGATACCAAATTCAGGTTAGTCTTTGCTCGTTAAATAGACGCAGATCAAACAAAATTCACTTTTAGATATTGTGTATTTATGTATGAATGCAGGGGGATGAAATGTATGTAACAACAGCTCGTATCTAGGTTTAGGGTATCTCCTAGTCGGACACTTCCGACTAAAGCAATCTTACTTTTTTAGTTACCTTTTGCTATATCTGTTGTCATTATAACACAATATAACAGTTTTCTTCAAATATATGGATTTCGTTAACATAAATGCATATACTTTCTTTTTTATTTTGCATTCAATTTACGATACAGTTCAAGTATATTAAACCTAACATAAAGAAAATTAAAATTTGCGTTCAAGTTTAGTTTTTTTTTTTTACTAAATATAACACACATAAGTACAGTTTGAATTTATAAAATTTTTATCTTGTTATAGGATTTTAAGTTTTTGGAACTTGCATTCAAACTCTTACAAACTATTTGTCTACTATTTATAACAAATTGTAGCGCAGTAAAAGTTAATAAAACAGCTATGAGACGACACATTTTTGACTTAAAATTTACTAGAGTATTCGTTCAAAATATATTTATTCAAATATAGTTTTCTTTTACCAATTAGTTGAACTTATAACACTTCCTTTGCTTAACAAATATTTCTTTTTTTATTGCAGTTCTTCTTATAAGACTTCTTGGAGCTTATAATTTATACTTTTTACTTCATAAATAATTCCAATATCCAAAGATTTAATACGATATATATGTGTCTTTTTAAGTGTTATAAAAAGCATTTTTCTTGAACAAAACTCGAACTTACAAAGATATTAAAAAATTGTTGAAATTGAAAACTTCCTTAAATAACTTAAGCTCAAATTGTTTATATTAGTCTAATAATTTTAAGCAGCCAAACACACACACTCACACTAGCATTCACACTTATAAAAATTGAAATAAAAAAATATGTTTCACTTTTAAAAAATACTTTTTCACGGGCTCTAAGCACAGCTCAGCTAATAAGGTGAACTGTTGAGAACTGAAGTGAAGCAACAACTGAATGCTCGAGTCCAATGCAAAGCCGACAAATGCAGCTGTATAACAGGCAGCGCGAGAAGAGCGCGAGCTTTCCGGAGCTTTAAAGGCTAACAAAGGAGTGTGAGTGAGAGAGCGATGGTGTGCAAAAGCTCGCTATTCAACAAATTTGAAGGCAAACCGAATGTCCTGTCGTAACTTTGACGCTCACAGCGACTGCGCTGCTCTACCAGAACGAGGAAGAGCGACAGGAAGAGACAGTGAGAGGTAGAGAGAAAGAGAGAGAGAGAGTGAGAGTGGGATAAAGCGAGAAAGAGCGAGAGGCTGCTTATATTTCACACGTTGTGCTTTTGTTGTTGCTGGCTGGCACACACCTGTGATTTAGCGAGGACGTGCGACGAGGACGAGGACATGCGACGAGGCCGAGTCCACGTTGTCCTCGTGCCAGCTAGCCAGCTGATATTTACCTTATTCCCCACAGCCAACTAAAAAGCAAAGAAAAAAACTGAAGTAAACCAAAAACAACAACAAGACGAAGAACACCCAGAAAAGGTGGCGAAACACTAGACACAACAACAATAACGCAGAGGATAGGCGCTTTATTCACAAACGCACTTAGAAATGATAGCCCTGGTTTATGCTAATGTTTGCCGTTGCTTAAAGTAGTCCCACACTCATTCAGTATGTCAGTCCTTCAGTCAGTCAGTCAGTCATTCCCTTCGTTTTTCCTTTTTTTGAGCACAGGCAGGCAGTTGCTCGATTGAAGCTGCTTTCATTGGAAATAGCTCGTGAGTCTAACTTGAAGCTGTCATCGATACGGCTCGTAATTATTTGCAATTTTGTTTTTTTTTTAATTTTTTTTTATAAAGATTACTTAAGCATCTAAAAATACTTTGGCATTTTTCTTGCTGATTTACGCAACTCATTTATTAAATTCATTAAATACCTGTAAAAGTTAAGTGTGAATATTCTTAACTTATATTATTTAAGCTCTTTTATAATTTTTTTTATTTTCTATGTAAACGAACCCGGTGTAATATTGAAAAAAAAAAACAATAAATAAATAATAATTAATTTTTTTTAACAAAAAGTTTACATACATTAATTGTTAATAAACAGTTTAAAAACCTAGAGATTAGATAAGATTAGCTAGAGAAAGCATACTAAGTTCATTAACACGTGACTATTGATATCTCTTCCTAAAAAATGAAAAATGTAATTTTATGCGTTAGTCTCGATTGTTGGTTAATAAATATAGAATGTAAGTTTTATGCCCTGAAGAAGTATATCATAATCGAGCAATTGGTGAATAATTTATTGAGTTGTAGTTTGAAAATATTGTTGTATCAAAGCATATTTCATATATTTAATCTATCAAATATAATTGAATATTCTTACTTAATATATACTCTCAAAAGCATGGCTTTATTGTAGCTCATATAAGTTTATATAATATTAATAATGTATATTTTCATATAGAGCTAGTTTATCATAGAGAGAAGTGAGTGTATTTATGAGCATAAGAACAAACAATCCAAGAATAATCGACTCAAAAATATCCTACGCACAAATTTAGATTACACTCAGAAGAAAATATATTAACATATATATATGTATATCCAAATACATATACATATATATTTAAAGCTTCATATCTGAAATTTAGCTTTTCTTAAAATTTATAACAATTTTCTCTAGTGCCAACACATGTATGTGCAGGTGCGTTCATTTATATATGCGTATAAATATATATTATCATATATAAATAATTTTTGAATTGAGAATATCATAAATGGACACAACCAAAAACTTTAATGTCTAATAGTTTTGAAAATGCACAACCGTTCCCAACTCACACTTACAGGGTATAAGAAAAATCACTAAAGTTATCAGCGGCTCATCATAAACTGAGGGCTCGTTAATTGCGATAAAGTCAACCATGTGGGGAGAACCAATAAGAAAAATCGAGTAATAGGACAACGTTTTATGATAATCAATGGCAACCATTGGGACAACATGCAAATCAAATTATTTGAGGCACATCTAATACTTATGAGGAGATTATGGTTTGTCCGTTGAATGGGCGGAGAGTTATAAGGGACCCCCACCATAATAGAATTAGTTCTTGCGCTGCCACTGGCGGAATTTTTCCTTTGGTTTTTGCATTCGACTTTAATAATCTGTGATGGTATCAGCTTTGGGACAGCCAGCTTATTTACAGTCAGATAACAATCGCCAGCCAATCGACCAGTCATCAACTGGACAGCTGACAGTTAACGGTTGACGGTTGACAGTTGACGGCCGATACATAGCCAAGTGCGTTTTTGATATTTGCGGAAAAAGCTTTCATAGTTACTTGTCGGCTTTGAATTTAATTTTTAAATAGATTCGTTTGTAGATATAGAGTCCAGAATATATTGACAGTTAATTGTCATGCTCTAGGTACAATTGACAATACGAATGTTATGTTACTTTTAACACACTGTGAAAATCATTATAATATAAGGCTTATAATATTGGTCTTAAAATTCTATACACCTAATTCGCCTTTTAAACGAATTTTTACACATGGATTTAAAATAAGTTTAAGTTTTTCTCTGTTTGCACCAATTGAATGAATGCTTTTTATGAATCGTGCTTTATATACTATACTGAACAATGGGAAATAGAGAAATTAACAGAGAAACAATTTCCCAAAATAATGAATAATATAATTCTAGTTATAGTAATGATATTACAGTCTTAAGCAAAGACATGAGTATTATCGTCAAAAAGTTACGTTGAATAAAATCTTGTTATTTTTATTATAATAATATATAAACATATTATTATAATTTATATTATATTATTTCTGATATTATTTATTATTATTATTATCTTTTAATGTGTAAGCATGGACAACAAATTATCAAGTGAACTCTAGCAAGTATTCTTTAATACTATTTATTATACTTTTAATTATATATATTTATATGGTAGGTGAATACTTGTATACATATGATTGATAAGTAGAAAATCTTAAAGCGTAGGCAAACGTAAGCTCTTACGTAAGCTCTTACTATTTTCTTGATAATGATGATAATAAAATAGAAATACTTCCAATGGTTTCGAGGATACAAATCAGATATACAAACATAACGACATAGGTGGATAAGAATAGGAAATTTATATGACTTGTGTTTAATAGTTGCTTAATTTTCTTTCGTTTCTCTTAAATTAATTCAAGGCTTTTCGAGTCAATGCAAAGACAAAGTATTTTGGGGAATTGAATCGAATGCTAGCTAGCCATAGAATGCTTATGTGAAGTCCTTGACATGATGTCCTTTCACAGTTCTCAACTAATTTCGTATTTATTGTAAAGCCGTAAACCAATTTGATTGCAATTGTTGTTGCTGTTGGATTTGCATGTGCCATTGAAATTGTAGTTAAAAGTCTATTAAATTTTACGGCTTCGCAACGCTTAGGCCAATAATGAAGGCTCTCTGGGTCCTATTTTCTTGCCGTCCTGTCCTGTCCGCCCAGGCATTTCATTTGCAGACGCAACACAAAATAAACCTAATTACACTTTACTTTCACTTTCACTGTTCGGCCCAGATAAAGAGGGTATGTGGGGGATATGAGAGCAGGTGCGGGTGGTTTGCGGTATGCCTGAAAAACTTCAAAAGCATCAAAAGCGTCCGAAGCAAAGTTTTTGCGAGATTTGCCGGTCGCAATATAATTTTACTTTATGTACAATATTTTGTTCGGTTCACTACGGCCTGTAGCCAATTTCAGAGCCAATAAAAGCGTTTAAAGAGCCGTTTCAAAGATGCCCCCAAACAGGGTTCGGTTCGGTTTGATACGGCTCGACTCGGCTCATCAAGCCAAATGCGTGACAGATTTTAGTGGACAACTTTCCACGAAATAAAAAACAAGAAAAAAATGATAAAAAAAATACAAGTTATACTATATATATACTAAGAAATACCCTCTAGGTATACATTATTTAAACGTTAGGCATTTTTGTTCACGTTTAAATAGTTTTTATAAAACTCTTGGTAAATTCAAAATTTTTTTTCATTTTCTACTTTTGCGCTATGGCATATGCAAAAGATGATTTATTATGCCTTTTTTAGAGTAGAGTAAATTAAAAGTATACATATGTTACTTTTTGGCAATGTTAATATTTAGTTTTGAAATTCAAATTCCATTGTCTGTTAAACATGTGATATCCACTTTTAATTTTCCCACAAGTCATTGATTATGGATTACAGGGTATTTCACAGTATTTATAGGGCAGCGCACAAATTCCCATTTAAAAAATGTTATAATTACAGGGTATGCTAATGTCAGAATGCAAAAGAGTTGGCCATTTTGCAATTATTTTTAGCAATTTAAAGGCCTGGAACTTAGCTTTCTTTGCCGTAGCAATAGCATAAGCATTGGCTCTGCCAATACTACCGTCAGTTTGAATTACAGGGTATACCAAATACCAGCAAGTAGTAATATTTTCGACTGCTTACAACATAATGAACACTTTTTATATGCAAATAATCATAATAATGTGCCTGTGTGTGCCAAGTGTAAGCGAATGTGTGTGTGTGTGTTGTTAAAGTGTTGTAAAACGGAAGCACTTATTTGTATGTGATTATTTAAATAATAAATGGGCGCGGGACTTAGGTCGACTCGATCATCGGCGGCGCTCATAAGTAGGCAATAACTTTTGCTTTGTTGTGGCTTGAGAGATGCCGTAGTGCCCAGGCACGACCCCTCCTTCCGAAATTCCCAACAAGTAGCCCCGTAATGAGCATGTCATTTAGCGTAATTTCAGTTGATTGTTATGGCATTACAACGAACAACAACAACAACAACAGAGGGTGGAGAATAGGGGAGGGGGGGGGGGGGAAGCGGCACAGTGCCAGGACAATGCTCAGTACAATACAATTTTCAGGAAGGACGAGACCTCAGTTGGAGTTTATCTTATCATCAGCAGAGCCCCAGCCAAGTAGCTGCCAAAAAGCCAAATACCAAAAAAAAAACACACACACACACTATCTGCCTAAATATGTTTGTGTGTGTGTGTGTGTGTGTGTGTGTGTGTGTGTGTGTGTGTGTGTGTGTGTGTGTGTGTATGTGTGCATAAATTACAGCTAGCTGCTGTTTTGGGGCTTTTGTTGATTTTTGTAGCTTTTGACTGGTTTACTCACTGTGCACTCAGTTCCTGGGCAGACAATACTCGCACTCACAGGCCCGCAAATTGCTCGAATTATGCCCTATGGCTTACCTGTAAAGATACGTGAATTTATTCGATTAGAATTGAGACATTAAATCAAAACGATATAAATGCACCTATTCACATTACATGAATTACGCCTGAGCCGCAAGTTTTCTTTACCTTTTGTTGCTGCTTTGAGAATTTATATACTAAGATTCATTTATTAAAATATACTCATGTTAAAAAACACAAATAATTTTTCAATTAATTTATATTAAAACATAAATAAATAAAAAAAAGAGTCTTTCTTGTCTGCAAGGACACTCAAATAAAAAATTACTATTTATCTACTATCTAAGTAAATTGAATTAAAATCGTTAAAAATAAAAAAAAATAATTTATAAATAAATGAATTCAGAAATAAATAAACCAGTTATTCAAACTATTGAATAATTTAAACTGCACTCGTAGTGAAGAGGCTTTAATTATCGAGCATCATCGTTTCAAGTAATAAAATAATTTAAAGGATTCGTTGCTTCAACCAGAATTATTAAATAACCTAAATTATTAAATACACTTTCCAATGATGAGTAAAATATATAAATATTTGTGATTAAATAAGATACTTTAAGTTGACCAATTGTAGAATGCCCAGACGGGCCTTACACATGGCTAAATAGCCCAACAAGTAGAAATTAGAGTGGAGCGACAAACTGGCCCATGCAACGGGATGAACGGAATCGGAGTCGGGGGAGAATACAGCAGTCGGGCCAGGCTCGTATTAGGCCATCAATGGATACAAGCAATTTCGTTTAATTAAAACATGCCAATACATTTTGGCTGGCAGCAGCAACAACAACAAAAACAACAAATAGTAGTGCTCTAATAAAAAGTTTTCGACTAGGAAATACCTTGTAACCTACTGCGCTGTCAACATTCGACGACCGATATACATTCGAATTGCTTTCTTCATGAATATTTGTATATTAGATATAACCTATTTTTTATGATCGATCGTTAGTCATGAAGCCCAAAATACTAATGACAAGAATGTACTCGTATATGAACTAAACATAAAACGTTCTCTTCTAAAATATACATTTTTCTTAGATTAAATGGTGTATTTGAAAGTAAAGTAAAGTTAGGAATTTTGGAACTTGATTTAAGCACAAAACTTTACAGTATATTATATTACATCCAGTTATCCTGGTCAAAAATATGTAAACTTAAGATATGCGAAAAACAAACATTACACAATAATTTGCAAAAATAAATGAAATAATAAATAATCTGCCCCTAGCCTTATCAGTGTTTGTTTAACACTTATACCATTCAAAGCTATTATTATATTAGCACAATAAATATCTATATACACATAAAATAAATAAAAATAAAAAATATCAGTTTTTCAATTTTACCAAGAAAGCAGAATACCCTTTGTTTTAAACAATTTCCAGTGACCACAGGGTATGGCAGAGATCAAACACATTCGAAATGCTGGCCAAAAGGCGAGCGACAAAATGCACACTTAAATTTTATGGACGAGTTGCAGCAAATGGAGCATTGTGCCGCATGCCAAAAGCCGTTACCCAAATCGCTCCAAATGGCAAGCGCCCGGACGATGATGATGATGATGACGCTGGAGATAATGTTGACAATGATAATGATGTGGGCGGGAGGGAGTGAGCTAGGCGATGGTTACCAGTTAGTGGGACAACCCGTTGTCCTGCCCACTTGATGCTCATTACAGTCAATTGAAGTTAATGCAGCTGCCAGCTGTTTTGGCCCGTTTGCTTTCAGCTGCCTTCTGTTTGTCTATCTACCCGTTTATTCGGCTTTGCGCTTTCCTGCGCCGTTTTCAGCGTGTCAAAAAGGTAAGAAAAAAAAACAACAAAACACAGAAGCCAGGCTAAAAAATTTTCGCGCAGCCTGTCATTATGGCAATTTAATCGAGCGGAAATAAAGTGCTTAAACATCATAAACAAGATTTAATGTGAAAAAAAAGCAAATCACAGCGAGACAAAAACAACCAGAAAGAGGCCAGGACGAGGGAAAAGGCAACAGGCGGTGGCGGGAGGGGGCGGGGAAAGGGGGCACTGTGACAGGACCAAACATAAATGTCAAATGGCATTTGGCTAAAGATGACAGGCAAATCCTTTTTTTGTCTTACCCCCGAAATATAAATATATACGTAAAACCAGAAAAAAACACACAGGCAACTACGCATGTATATGTGCTGCCCGAGGAGCGTTCTGTTGTGGGCGTGTCATGAAAAGTCGTGCTCTAGTTACATCTTTAAGCGTTTCATTTGGATTATGCCAGCATTTACATGACAGCAGTGGTTGCAACAGGACCCAGCCTAATTTTCGGCAGGTACTCTATCTACCTGGCTATTTGTTGTTCTTATATACCCTGCATTTCAAAAATGCTACAAAGGGTTTTATAAAACTGTGTTTGTTTGTCTGTACGGTAATAGTAGAAATCATATATACTTAATATTATCCTTTAACAGCTCAGGGATGTGGGTCTGCATATATCAAACACGAAACAAGCTTATCTTTTTATCGCTAACTTACCGAATTTGCAGAAAATCGATAGATATCGATTCAGGTTATTAAAGCACCTTTACAATATTACAAGATCAATAGACATAAAATGTTAAGTGAAGTTTCACATAAAGCAAACACAAAATACAAATTTTTGGGTACCACACCATTACAAAAACAAAATCTGTTTTTGCGTGGGCTGCCATTTTTAGTTACAATAAATATAAATATAAATATAATATAAATATAATGTATATATATAATACATATATATATAATATATATATATATATATATATATATATATATATATATATATATATATATATATATATATATATATATATATATATATATATATATATATATATATTTTTTTTTTTTTTTTTTTTCATTTCATTCATTTTATCATATTTTTTATTGTATTCTTCAAGCTCTAAAAATTGTATAACGATCGAAACCTTAAAAAAGGTTATTTAAGAGGAAATTTTCCAAGAGAGTGTATTCATACGATTTTTACTGCTATTATATATGCAATAAATAGTTTGATACAGGATATCTGCTAGTCGAGCACTTATTTGTCTTTTGCTTTTGTTTCTTGTATTTTTAACTTTTTTGGTTAACGACACCTTTCGGCTTATCTAAATATTTAAGCTGCTGCTTCCAATGTCAATAAAAACGAAACGAAACTGTTGCGATTGTGGGTGGGGAAAGGGCAGCGACAAGGGTGCGAATAGAATGCAAAAAGGATGCCCAGAGATACAGCACTCCACTGTGTACAGTGGTATATAGATATAAAATATATATATATAAGTATATGATAACATTTTTTACGTTATTATCATAATTTACCTATATAGATGTATAAAATCTTCCATAAATTTGTAAAGCAGCATACCGCGTCACAATCACCTAAGTTTATAATTATACATAATTAGTGAATATGTGGGATACGGACTTACCGATCAGCTTACCAACGTAATCCTCGTTGTTGTGGCAATTCTTTGCCTCTTAGTTTTTTGTTTTTTTCCCTGTGTCTTTTTTCTTCCAGGGCCTCGCCGATGCACACTGCAACCCCTCGACCGATTAACACCTCTGGGGTTACGCAGCTCGCGGCGTCGCTGCCGCTGTTAAGTCTCGCTCTCGGCATTGCCAAAGGGCCTCTGCATGTCTTCCACGCTGTCGGCGTCGTAGCCGCTGTTAAGTTGGCACTTGTTCTCAATATATTCTGTACATTTGCAAGCCTGGCTCTGGGCGGATTGTTGGGCTCTATTACATGGCCATTCCCCTTCTTTTCGATCGTGTGTGCGTGTGTTGGTGATAGTGGTGGGCTGACCGGTGATCATCGTATCCCACTTACTAATTCTAATTATAAACTTAGGTGGTACTGATGCAGTTTGCTGCGTTACAAATTATATTATATAACTTATAAAATAGCACTGGCTATGATGGGTCAAAGAAATAATTTTTCAAGTAAATATTGAATCTCAATAAAAAAGTAGAGCATTTCCAATGCCGAAAAGCCGGTCAAGTTTAACAGAACTTATCTTATTTCCATTTTAGTTTTGATTATAATCTTAATTATAACATTATAGTGATTTAACAAACTCTATTAGCCATTATAACAAAACAAATTATTTTTAAACTCTTGAAGAATTTAAAAAAAAAGGAAATGCTTTCAGTTAATCTAAAGGGCATACCAAAAATAGGTTTCGAGACAACTAATTGATTTGACCCGGTAAACTTGCTTCAGGATATTTAAAGACAAAACACGTTGGGATTTTTTTCAATCAATCATGCGCATTTCGCAATCAGTCAATCAATCAGGCAAATAAACAATCAACGCTACACGCATCGATCATCGAGAAATCCCAAATTCCTTTTTGTGTTTAGGTTTTTTTTGTTTTTATCATTATAGGCGATAGCATGTAATTGGGGCAACAACAAAAAATCAAACACTTGAGTAGCTATCAAGGTAATGCCCCATCCATAAGTGTCTATGCCTGCCAGACACTTAATCAAAACCGTTATCAAAACGGGAAAAAAATGAATAAAAAGAGAAGTGAAGTGGAAAGCTAAAAATGTAACAAACTTGACAGAAATTCGTCCAATGCCAAGCTTAGATAAAAAACAAGAATGTGATGAGCACGGCAAAGAAATGCCCAGTAGATAAATGTAGTATAGAAATAAAAATAACCTAAGGGTGACATCAATTCAACTATATTATAATCAGCAAAACATTAACAGGTGTTAACATTTTACCTAGCTGACAACGGAGCCAAATTCGAAGAATGTGAGTAATTAATATAGCTGAAAGTGAGCCAGAAACTTGAGACTCGCAACGAATTAAAAAAATAAAATATAGCATACAAAAAATTAATGTATAAATAAATATAAAAAATGCATATATATATATATATATATATATAAATTAAAATCGAGAGCGCCCTACTAGGGAATACCCTGGACTCCGTCTTTACATACATTTAAACACCTTTGCAATTACATACACAATTTCACACGTACACATGCATACAAACGCACGCCGCATGCTATGCACAGCTGCTGCGCTTGGGCCCCACTATGGAAAAATAATTCGTGACTTACTTCTAAACTATGACAATGATCTTAATGCCATTGATGCTGAATATATATAATATATGGCGTCGTTACATACATACATACATACAAAACCATTATACCCTTTTTATCCATTTTCATTGGGATCCGGATATAAAAAAAACAAGATATTATTGTTTTGATATAGTAACCATTTTATTTTTACCAAGTATCATCATCATCATATCAGCTAATCAGCTGGAGATACAGGATATATATTATATATCGCTCGAACTATATAGATAAACTTTAAGTAAATTGTGGTTTCATTTAATAAACAAACTGTTAAAGACTACATATCTTCAAATTAAGGCCAAAGACGAATCAGGTAAAGTATGAACAAGTTGGAAAGCCAGATACTCACTTTATATTTCATATTCAAACTTACTTTTTCGCCATTTTTACAATTTACAGGGTATTCAAATTGCTTAAATTAAATAAAAATATGTGTCAAAAAGAGCACAAAATTGCGGCTGCGATTGTTTGTGTCAAACGCTTCGGTTGTCAATCGTTGACAGTCACACTAACAACGCCTAGTCCGAGCTTATCAGAAATGCAATCAAATCGAAACTTAGGCACACTCGAGTAACAACAAGGAAAAAAGGGCGGGCTATCTTTAAGGGGAATGCGTTAAATCAATCAAATCAAAGCCAATCAGATCGAAATAAAATCAAAACATATTTAATCGAAATATAACAAGAAATTTGTAAACCATAATTAAAGTTGAGCTGGGCCAATGAAAATGTAAATCAATCAAACATTCTTAAAGAGGCAAACAGCCAGTGTTGTAAATGTGCAACGGTTTTGTGTGATAACTAAATTAAACGTGCTATAAAGCTAGAATCTAAACTGATTTTTTTTTTTAATTTATTATGGTCATGAAAGTTTTTATCAAATGGAAATCGAAGCTAACAGCAGTGTTAAGGCAAGAAAACGCTGACTGATATGGCTCAATAGATTTCAGCTTTATAATGTGCATTAAATTTTGGTAAAATCTTATTTTTATTTGCAACAATGTTATGTTTTTTTTCTTTCCGTCAACGACTTTAAGCACTATGCGATTAAAACAGCGACCAACCCTTTGATTACAATTCGTCCGACAATTCTAATTCTAATTGCCGCAAATGTGCAAATATCAATAAAATTCAAATGATGGAGTAAATGCGAAACAAAATAAGCTGATAAATCAAATTGCGTTTAGAGCAAATTAATTTCAGATGCTGTGTAATCGCATATAGCTCAATTAGTCGGCCAATTGCCTCGATGTTGATTTAACATAAATCGCTTACTCAATATGCAACAGGAATTTGCAGTCATCCCCCCATCAGCAGCCACAAGCCGTCCATTTTCAGCTATTTACAATTGATTGAGAGGAGAGAGTGGGGAAGTGTTTGAGCGGGGGGGCTGCTCCCATCGGGGTTTCCAGCTACCGCATACTAAGCCTGGCATTGGATGCCAATGTAAAGCACGACGCAAAGAAGAATAGAGAATAAAGACATCTCGTGACAACGTTGTTGTCAGTCACACATACACACGTTAGACAATCTTTCAAGCATATGAAGTGGCTCTGCGACTGTGTGCGTGTGTGTGTGTGTTCCTGGTATTTGCATTTGAGCTGCTGACAGCGCCTAAGCGGCCATTTTATCATGTCTACTTTATAGCAGACAGACTAAAACACACACGCACACACTATACACTATGATACTATGATACTATGATATGATGACAAATGATGTGGCACAAGAAACGAAATATGAAAACAACCCTAAGCAAACAAAATCCCTTCGCTTGAAGGGATGCTCCTAATTATGATAATAAATACTTGTTAATACCTTAGAGGCATGCTACACAGAGATCTAAAATTATTGTTTGTAAATATTGTAAATATATTTATGATAATTACTGTTGATATTATATTGAGAATGGACACTCAAGGGCCTATTGGTTTTGTTGTATTCCTATGCAAACCATGAAAATTGTCAGACCGCTTTCGCCTCAACAAATTAAAAAATCGAAATTTTTCCAAAATAACAATACCTGTTATTAAACCGTGAATGAGCATTGCGCAGCCGGTTACACACGGCTGCAACGTTCTAGCTAGTCGTACATTATTTTTCTTCTATTAACCCAAAATTTGAACTGCGTCACATCTTCGTATATATGCAAATTTTAGATAGTTTAGTTGATTAATTGATAAAATGGACAGCTGCGATTATGGTCGATTCTATTGTTTATTATTGGTTCAAAGCGTTCCTAATGTACAAATGGCTGCAACCATACGCTAATACGTAACGGCTAAAAGTGCGAAAAATTTAAATATGCCAAGGCTAAATAATGTCAATGCTATGTGAAGTATATATACATAAATATATAGGGAGACGTATGTGTGTTCTATAGGTATTTGCCGAACTTGATGTTGGCATGCATGGACGACACCACATCGCTGTAGATGGGCTGGCTGCGGGACTGCGTCTGCCGGCGATTGGTCAGATAGGTGTTGTAATCGACCCGGGAATTGGCGTCGCTGTCGCTGTGCAGCCAGTGGACAAAGCGTCGCATCTGATCTAGAAAGGCCACCTTGCCCATGTCGATGTGATCGACCTCGTACCAGCGCACGATCGCCTCCTCGCTGATCACGCCGGCCCTGTACAGGTGCACGGCGATCCGCTCGAACGACTTGAACAGCGAGTGGTGCTCGTAGCACCACTCCTGCAAGCGCATCAGCAGCGCAATCTGTGCGCTGTCCGTGCTGCAGAGCGCATTCAGCAGCGGCGCGTAGGTCTGCAGCTTGCGTATGGCCTGATCCGGATTGCAGTTGGTGCCATTGGCCGAGCCGCTCCCATTGACCGTCTGCCACACGATGCCGATCACCTCCGAGTCGGACATGTGATGTTCGCGCTGAAATTGCCGCACGTTCAGCACAACGTCCACATGGGGCAGCTTCTCGCGGAAGTCGTCGAGCAGACGCTGCTGCAGCCGGCGTCGCAGCTCCTGGCCGGCGAGCGTTTCGTGCAGTTTGATCACCTCGTTGAGATCGCTCTCCTGGTAGACCTGCTGGAAGTACAGGTCGCTGCGCAACATGGGCGGCATAAAGCTAATGATCTTGCCATCTAGACCAGATTTCTTGAGCATCTGCAGCATAAAATTAGCGCCACGCTCGCGCTTCAAAGTGTTGCAAACGACCAGCATAAATTCGAGGGCCAGGCCCTCATCGATGTTCGCCTGCTGCTGGCCGAGAGCGAGCAGCGTGCGCGGATTGAGCTGGCCATCGATCAGATAGAGGGTCACAAGGAGCGCGATACGGCGTCGGGCGCCCATCTCGAAGCCGCCGAGCAGCGTCAGCAGCCGCTGGGCGTGCGACTCGAATTCCGCATCCAGATGCTTGTGGCGACGCCGCAGACGCTTCACCAGCTGCTCGTAGACGCGCAGGGCGTTCAGCTCGTCGTGGGTGGTGAACACACAGTAGCTGGTCCGCAGCTTCAGATCGCCGCGCGTGGGCAGCTTGCCCTCGGCGGTGAGCAGGCCACCCGTGTAGAGCACATCGAAGAGCTGTTGGCCGAGGCGCTGGTTGTGCGGCTTGGAGACAATCGCATCCAAGGCCTTCCAGGTGGCCTCCAGTTTGCCCTTGGTGCGATCCAGGGCCTCGACGAGCGCATTGCGAAATGCTAGCGATTCATTGTCCTTTGCCTTCTTGACCCGGTCGCGCTTTAGGCGAAAACAGGGTAGTATATATTTGGATGCCATGCTTTCTCCTCTCTCTCTCTCTCTCTCTGCTTTTCTCTCCCCTTCGCTCTGTGTCTCTGTTTCTCTCGCTTTTTTTATTTATCTTTTTTATTTTTGCTTGGTTTTCACGTGCTTTTCATATATTTTTTTTTGTTCGCTGCTAATTCGGCCAAGTTTTTCAAAAATATATTTTTTAAAATTATTTTTACCTATATATCTTTTCTTATTTCATATGGAATTTGGCGGCATTAATTTCTTTCCATTATTCTTATTCTTTTTTTTTTTTGGTTTTTATTTTTGTTAGTGACGGGTTTTTGCGGAAGGCGGCATACAGCTTGAACCAAACTAATTTGAAGGTTTTTTCAACTTTTTTTGATTATTTTTTATTTTTACTTTAATTTGAAGTCTCGCACAAACTAAAATACTTATAAAACTCGATGTTTAGATCCAAGCCAAGCTAGCTTGTGGAGAAATTAAAACCGAAAAATAACTTTAAAAAAAAAAAGCAAAGCATGAGCCAAAAGCACGGCTGATGATTCCTTTTATACTCTGTTCACCAAGTGAATAAGTACATATTTGTTATAGGCAATAAAGTATAAAATTCTGAATGATGACGAATACCATATACCATTATCTTCTACAGTTTTTAAGCTAGAGTCACAAAATGGGGCAGCTGGACTACTACTCTAAAGATGGTAGGGATATTGTTGTTCTTTTTTTTTAATTTTGTTTTTGCTAGTATGCTGAAAGTGTCGATCTGTAGTCTTGTTTATAATAGAGTGTCCTTTTGAATATCTTCAAACTTTGCATAGTTCCGTGTTTCTGTTGCAGGCATTCCATATGTCAGAGTCAGCGGGATCAAACCTCTATATCATATAGCTGGCAGATAAACTACATATAATCTTTTTAAAATTTGCGATAAAAACATCGGTAGAAAATAATACAATATTATTGTATGAAAGCACAGTAAAAAGTAAACAGTATAAATAAATGCATAATTGCTATATGTCCGCAAGGGTATTTAATTTGCGAAAATTCTCGACATTTTTTTTTTTGATTTAAAATTTGATTTTTTTTTTTTTTTTAAATATAATCTGTTTTGTGAAAATAAACAAATCGATTAATGCTTTAAAATACATTACAGGATTGGTTAAGTTCCAGTAAACTTGAACAATATATTTAGTTTTTATACGAATAACTAAAAGCGTTAACAGATATCAGAAAAATCGTATGAATCTCGGTGGCTAAGAATAAAAACAATGCATTGCATAAATGTTAAATATCCGCAAGGGACATTTTTTATGTGTTTGAATTAAATATATTTCGTATTTTCTGAATTTATTTACTTTTTCATACGCTTGCAGAGGACATTATAATTTTTTCACGAAATGTGCAACAAATTGCAGAAGAAATTAAACAAAAAAATCGAACAACTTTATAATATTTCGCCCAGGGATATTCTGAGTTTTTGTATGGAAAAACAGTGAAGTAAGTATAAAAATACATTGCACATCTACTATATATCCGCAAGGGTATTTATTCAAGAGGCTGCAATGGTTAAATATGGGCTTAATAGAAGAAAAATTTTTTCGTATTTTCTGAATTAATTTTCTTCATTCGCAGCAGTTGTGGCCGAGTGGCCTTTCGGTCTTGAGCAAAAATCCAAAAGATTCCTTTGAGCCGAAGCAAACGCAAATGTAGGCCACGTTCCGCCACCCAGCAAAGTGCTGCGGGATGAACTGCCGCAAATCCCAACCCCAAACCGCCCCATTCAACACTCTTCCCGTCACCCGCACGGGCTGCTTGCACTTAAATGGCATTTTAATTGAGTTAGTATGCGAAATTTGATTATTGAATTTTACATGAGTGCATTTACGATTCAATTAAAACGCGACGCTGGCCACAAAATGACAAAATCAAATAGAAAAATGTAAAATTGAAGATGGAAAAAAATAATTAAAAACCAACAAAAAAAAACCTCACATAAGCGAAAAGCTGCGTAAATGAGATTCATGCCACAGATTGTCGATCATTGGTGGCATTCTTGGAACAACGCACGTGTCTAAGCCAGATGTCATGCGGCAACAGCACAGCCACACCCACCACAGATCTTCTTCGCCCCTCCTAGCTTTTAATCGAATAAAGGATAAAGGACGAGTTGCAGAAACTTGTCGGCCTTGGCAATGAAAAACATTCACGGACGCAGCTTGTAGCGAGTTTAGCGACTAACATTAAATCCAAAGCAGAAACCAGTTCCGAACGGTGGGGGAAACAAGTTATGCAGCCGCGACTATACACATACCCTGTACTTATCGAATGCGAATTAAAAAAGCAAAAGCTCAGGGAATGGTGACAAAGTATAAATGTATGTGTATGGAATCAATTTCGCAAATTACTGAAATTATGTCTGCTTTTATATTCGAGTTTCTTAGGAACTTTCTTAAAAAAAGTAGAAGTAAAGTTTTCTTTGTGAAAAATAATAAAAGATAAATTAAAGACGCCGAACAAAAGCTGGGTTCACGATTGTGTAGAAGCAGGTTCATAAACTGAGCCCAAAGGCGAATGGTTCGAACCGGGAACCGAACCAACGTCATTTTTTTTGGGTTTACAGCCCAAGGTCTTAATCTAAGTAGCCAAGTACAAAATATATACATACTGTATAGTATAGTATAGATACAGTATACACACATTTTTTTTAGAGCAATAGATAAAGTTTAATGGTTTGTTCCTACAATGTTCTCAATTTTTGCAATTACTGAAAAATATATATCTGAAAACAAGAATTTTGGGCTCAAGTTGAAAATGTCTGCCTTGGCTTTCAAAACAAAAAGCAAACAACTCATGGCTCCGTGTCTAAGCGTTCAGATCCAATTGTATATTATATTACTATACGATTTATAACATAGTAAAGTTAACTTACTGAAAAATTTTGGATTTTTAGATATTTGGATCGATTTTTAAATTTAAAATATAAATATTTTTTTGACAACAACTTAGGTTTCAGGTTTGGTTAAAGCTATTCATAAGATTTGAATTTGGCGATAGAGCCGGTTCGGCTAAAAACCATCTCTCTCTCTATCTTTCTTTTCTTTTAATTAATTTTCCATTAATCTTTATGCCGCATTCTTAAACATTTCACTGGCTCCTTGCGCATTTCGTGATTAACAAACACTTACAAACATTTAAGCGCACATTGCTACCAATTGCCCGTGCTGCACATATCATAAGAAAAATAATTGTACTCCTTGGTCGGGGCCATTTCCAACATAAGCTGCTGCCAACAACCACAGCAGCAAACTATAACAACAACACCAAAAGGCAGCAAAGACAACAACCACGACGACCTCCAATTAGAAATGGTTTGCTATTTGGCCGCGTACTTGTGCTCCTATGTGTGTGTGTGTGTGTCTGTGTGTGTTTATGCTTGTGTGAAATTTAGCGCGCAATACTGCCACACACACTCTCACACACACACACAGGCACCGATTTATGCCCGGCAGTCAGCAAGGAGCAGCAACAGCAGCCAGCAACAGTTTCACCTTTACGCCATATTTATGTTTGACACCGCACACACTCTCTCCCTCTTTCTTTATCTCCCCCCTCTCTCTTTCTATCTCTTTCTCTCTCCCGCTCTATCTGCTACTCACACGCTTTCGACTTACTCGCAACCTTTGCTGGCGGTGACGTTGCTTTTGACCTAGTAAAATGCAACAGCGTTAAAGTCAAAGTGCGTTGTTTTTGCTGCTGCTGTTGTTGTTATTGTTGTTGTTGGTTCTTTGCTGCACTTGTTGTTGTAATTGTTGTTGCTGCGCCCGTAACAAATGCAATCGCTGGTGGCTGCAAAAGCAACACCATCAGCCGCACATTGATGCCAACTTGTTGGCAACCACATGGAAAACCAAGTAAAAAAGTTGCGTATGACTGTGCCAAGTTTTGAACCCATTTCATTAAATAATGATTTGCCACACATCTAAGTAAAAATATTACATAAATGTTGAAAAAAATTATTCCTGGATTTTGGGTGAATTATTCTTATTATTTGAATTATGCTACACTTCCGTTGAGTTTCGGCAAAACCCCACAAAGGATTGTTTTTGAACTGATTCAAGATATGACTTCTGACTAAAACTATTGTCAAAAAGCCATTCCGCACGAAAATCCGTGGAGTTGAGGAAAAGTTAAACCCATTCTACTAAGGGGTTATTTTGGTATTGACTGACATGAAATTTGACCAAAAATGTTGGCCTTGAACTGAAATGCAGAATTAATGTACAGTGAAAATACGTGACGTTTTCACAAAGTTATGATTAAGGGAAACTTGTACCCATTCCCAAAAGGGATTATTTTGGTACTGATTGAAGACATATCTTTTGACCAAAAATTTTCGTCTTCAATTTAAATGCACAATTAATCTACAGTTTAAACCACGATTAAGAATAAAATATGTTGAGCTTAAGGGAAATATTTACCCATTCTTATATTCCCATAAGAGATTATTTTCGTAATAACTTAAATGCTGAATTAATCAAGAGTTCAAACAATGGGCAAAAAGTCATTCCGCATGAAAATCTATTAAGTTTTCACAAAGCTATGGCTTAAAGAAATTTTTACCCATTTGCATAATGTATATCGATAGCTTTAATCGATAGGTAACTGCTCATAAACGTTTGCAGAATTTTCTGAGACGGCCTTGCCACGAATTTTGTGCCACTGTGCGACAGTGCAACGAAGCAAATTTTTGCGCAGCTTGCGAGCGTTTGATGAAGTCAATTCGCGTGTTTTGCCTGTCTGCGACAACAAACGCAGCGCCCATCTCTGTGTGTAGCGACTGCACCACCCTTGACACCACCCCGGGCACCACCTGGGCAGCACCCACCCCACCGTCCTGGGCACTAACTAACTAGTTAAACACCGAGAGCTGCCATTGTTGCTAGAAGCACATGCAAATTTTAAAAATGCATTACGTTTGAGTGTTTCAATGTTTGCCGGCATACAAAGGATGTGCCAGGGATGGGCCTGGGGTCTGAAGAGATATATGCATATATATGGGGAGAAAGATATGGGGCTATGGCAAAAAGCGAAAAGCATTTAGGCATGGAAATTAAAGTGCTGCCGCATACGTTTTGGCTTTTATTGTTTGTTGTTACCACTGATTCAGTGCGGCTACTAAAAAACAAGGCCAGGCCGGGGCCAGGTGAATAATGCATGGATCAGTGGCTCAAACCCACCAAGCTAACGGCTAGTCCAGGAGCTATAAGCACATGTGTGTGTGAGTGTGTGTGTGTGCGTGTGTGAGTGTGTGTGTATGCGATTCCATGAACTTATAAGCTACACTCCAGTTTGTTGGGGTCAACATTTTTAATCATATCATATCAAATATGAGGCAAGCCGAAATGGACTTGAAAGAAAAATAACAGACAAAAATCATCTCCCGAAGCTCTTATACCCTATTAAACTTATCAGTTTTTTACACAGCACAAATTTTAAAGAGCTATACATTATAGGGATCCGATATTGTTCGATTTTTTTAAAGATATTTATCTACAGATATCTATAAAATATACATATATATATATATATATATATATAAAGAGTTTCTCATATAAAAATATCTTTTGAAGAACAACTTTTTCTAGGGAGCTATATGATATATAGTTGTCTGATATGGTTAGGTTTTGCCCAACCCTTAAAAACTTTATTGAAGTTAAAAGCAAACAATTTTACGCAAAAACGCAATTTTAAAGCGATAACTTCTGCGGGCGCTATGTAAAATGATGATTAGATTTTACTCACACATTCAAAATACACTTAATGCACTTTTTACACGATAGATGCGTTCCCAAATACGATATTGGCCTAATGGAAATATAGTAGATTGGTTTCAGACCTGAAAAAGATACTTCAAAGTACAATTATTTATCTATTATTATCTCTATTTCCCATGAATAATGCGAAATTCCTAGAAGGGATTCATAGAATATGAAAAATCGGGTTAAAACAAAACAATTCTTGTAAAAATAGAAAAAATATGTCTTTTTAAAAAGAAATTGGTTTACAAAGAACATTTTTTAATTAAATAGTGTTAGGTGAAAACACTAAAATTTATGATTTTCCCGAAAACGGTATAGTTACGTTTAAAGTTGCAATGTAAATTGTAAGTTCATGCTAAAGATTTAGTGCCTCTTCTAATGAATTTTGGGACTTAAGCGACAATCAAATCAATTGAAACCTGAACAAAACCAAAGGAACTAACCAATCAGGCTGGTCAAAGGACGCAAGCATAGGCAGGTGGCAGATGACAGGTGGCAGGGGCAGGGCAGATGTGGCCGGAATGTATTTGAATTTTGGGGCAGAAATGCATTGTGCTCTAGCATCGGCTTATTACTTTTGTGCTGAAATTTTGGACTGCATAGATTTGAGACTTATCGAGGAAACTGCATGAGTCCAGCTTGGCCAGCTTCCACACACACACACGCACACGCACACGCGCACACACACACACACACATACATACACACTCACAACACAGAGTTATCTAAACAAGAGTCAAAGCAAAGTGAGTCCGGCTATTGGGTTTGTTGCATTTGTTTGGCATTGCTTTGGTCTCAGCCGCCTTCCCAACATCTACCCCCGTCCTCTTGTATGCTTTGAGCTAACTTATTGCTAATAAGACAGACACACACACACACAGGGGATATGCATTGCCGCCATTGTGTGTTGTTATCTCAGGCAGAGGTTGCATTTACAATCAGAAGCATGGAAAGGCCGTAATTGAAATGGGATGTGGCATGCGGCATGTAGCGCAGGAATTGCGCATACGTCCTGTTGCTTCCGACAGAAAAGTTGCGCCCAAAGTATTTGACAATCAGAATTCGCCAGCACAGGTATACAATTTCCTTGGTAAAGCTAATATAAGTTAAATGAAAACAAAGCGAGACCGGCAGCGAGGACAGAGAGACAGAAAGAAGCGTCTGTGGGAAGCAAAATATTAAATAAAATATATTTAAAATTAACGGGCACCCGAAAGACGTTTTCTTCTTTGCGGCATATCCAACAGACAAATGAAAAAAATAAACTAAAAATAAAATCCAAGCAGAGGCACAGTTAAAAGAAAAGCTGTAAGACATTTGATATACCCTGTAGCGAATTCATAACGAGAATATTGGCTATGCTGTTAGCCGGCTAATGTTAATCGACTATGATAAAAATTCTTGTAGCTTTTATATGTAAATCCCAACTATTTCATACAAATTTGCACATTTTAACTTATTTCTCTGTTCTATTTTCATGTCCGATTTGTTTCGAACGAAAATATGTATTTATTTAAACATCAAACATTTTTTAAATTGTACTTCGAAATGAGCTAAAAGCTCAATTGTTCCATTATCGAGGTTTCCGTTTTCCGTTTCTAAATATTTATATAAAATAAATGGTTGCTAGCAAACAACGTTTTTCATTCAAGTGTTTTATTTTTAAAATTTGTAAATATAATTAGCTTAAACTTTGAAAACGTTAGAATTCACTTCATATTAAACTCTTTAACTATCAACTATGCAAGTAAATACAGAAATTTTTTGCTCAGACATTTTCAATTATTTTAACTTGGAAGTCATCATGTTCCAATGCCAAATGTTTCACGCAAACATGAATTTATTATTACTTTTAATATTACTAAGCACTTGTAACATTTGAACTGCTTTCTTTTCAAGCGCCTTGTTTTCAAGTGTTACATGTTTTACTACCAAACGTTTCAACTCAAATGTTTTTTTATGACAAACGCTTCACAGCCAACTTCTTAACTTGACAATATTTCATATTTCCAAGCCAATTATTTTATAAATTTAACGCAACTTTTTTTGGGACTGCAAATCAAAAATTGTTAGCAAATAAGTTTTAATGTATATTTATTTAATCTCTTTGTTCTCAATAGCAATTATGCATAAAATATGAATGTAAACATAAATAAACAACGATGAATGCAAGTAAAATATATTTGTATTTGGTCCACAATTACTCCAGCATATAACATTAAATTTTTTTTTTATTTTCTTTCAAAAACAGTTAACTGCTGGATAAGTACTTTATCGACACATCATGGTCGGTTTTGGTTTGTTCCACGATTTTTCAAAAAGCCGCAAATAAAAAAAATTGCCTAAACGTCAACCAATTTGACCAACTAAACATTAAGAAACTGTACCTTAATCCAGACATTACAGGGCATTGTTATAAGCGTCAACAAAATAAAGGCATAAAATGCAAAACGTGACTTTTACAGCAGCCGTCAACTGAGCTGTCAACTGTCTCGACTGAATAACTGATTGACCAACTGACGGACTGGCTGCGGGACTAACTGACAGTTGGTAAATTTGTAAATTTGTTTGCGCGCGACAAGAGTCAACAAGGCAAAGTTCTTTAAATATCAATAAGCGCCTGGCCCAAAAGGGCGCTGCGTGGACAGGGAACATTTTGGAGGCTTTTGATTGGATCAATGGGCGCTGATATACACATAAATATTTATATATATATATATATACATAAATATATACACATAAATATATATATATATGGCTCTTTCTGGCTGGGATCTACTTGGCCAATTTGCATATTTGGTTAATTGAAATTGATTTTTGTGTCGAAAACAAAAGTCGGGCGCTGCATGCAAACGTTTGCTGGTCACACTGAACACTGCAACGGCGGAATGAAACAGACAGCTGCCAGTGACAGCCAAGCGGGGCTAAAGCGTGGTCAGAACGGATAAAAGTACAGTCACCTTGCGGTTGCACTCATAAAAATCAATTTCAATTTGAACTTACGAAAATTATTATGCAACTGGGGAGACGGTTGGGATGGGGAAGGCAGGGGCGGGTGGGGGTGTGGCTCTGAGGTTTGCGACTTGGCTCGCAACGGGCAAAAGAGACTGCAGACTGCCAGAACAACTTCCAAGTTAACCACAAATGCCGGCCGAGTTGTTGTTGTTATTGCACTTCTTGTTGTGTTACCAGAGGTCGTGGGTTGGGGGGATTGGTTTTGTTTGGCAGGCGGGCGGGCGGGCGTGAGGGGGCTTAGGACAACCGCAAGAACCGCTCGCCAGGCGCACTCAGCGAACTGCGGCCTGACCTGCTTACTTGAGAGCTCAGCACAGTAGAGTGCAACAGAGAGTGTGTGTGTGTGTGTGGTGTGGCAGGAGGGAGGTGTTACATGGGACAATGTGGCAAACAGTTTGTGTTTGTGTTTGGGTATTTCGTGTTTGCGTGCAACATGCACACACAGCGGGCAGGTGGTTGGGTGGTTGGGCGGCTGTGACGTCAATGAACACACACGCACCGCCACGTTGACAACAATGCAACAGACAGACACACCAAGCGGGTTCAGAGTGGCGGGGCATGATTGCACAAACCATCGCGCAACTTTAGCAATGCAAAGCCCAATGATTAATCGCAAAAAAAAAAAAACAGAGCAGAAGAGCAAAATTTCCAAGCACAACAGCGAAAAAAAGAAAAAAATAAGAAAATAAAACAGATCAACAATAGAAAAGAGTGAAAACAAAATGCGACCGGTGGGAAAAAGGCAGCACATGACAAATGCTTACCACAAACTCACTTAAATGTTGCCCCCAACACGTCCCCGCGAAACTCGAAAACAAACGAAACTCATTTGAAATTCACAAAAACAAACAGATATAATCAAAGGAGGAAACAGTTGTCCTTGCGGTGTCGAAAACTGAAAACCCTCGAAGACATGAAAATCTGCACACAAAAACAGATTTTCTACCGATTGATGCTATATAAGATTAATTATAAGATTAACTTACAAAAATATCTTACAAAAACGAATATCTTACAAAAACGAATATCTTACAAGAACAAAAAATTTGTTCAACAAAACGCATTTTTCTACCGATTGTTCCTATGGGAGCTATAATGCTGGTCCGATATTGATAATATTTTTCAAATCTTTTAGAAGCATAGTGACACTAACTTTCTTTATTTTCCTCAGCTATGATAAACAGCCCTATATAGTCATCCGATACGGCCGACTCCGATATATACATATGTACTTTCTGCAGCAAAAAGGCGGATCTATCCCTTTTTATGCAGCAAAATTAATTATCGTTACTTGGGCATTACTGTAGATAAGCCATCAGCGTGATAAACTTTAGTTTTCCTCACCCACTTGGAAATATTCCAAAAAGTTCAACAATTTACAAAAGGTAAATCGAAAAGTTTCAACAAATAAGAAATACGATACAAATATAAAATAAAATAATAATAAAATATAAAGAAGGAGCTAAACGTGTTCGTATTCAAAGATAGTAAATTATTATTAAAACAAATTTTAACAAATTGTAATTAGGAAAGAAAAAAAATTAGCAGGTGATAGAAATGATTTTTCAAATAAGGATGAATACGATACAAATATAAAATAAAATAATAATAAAATATAAAGAAGGAGCTAAACGTGTTCGTATTCAAAGATAGTAAATTATTATTAAAACAAATTTTAACAAATTGTAATTAGGAAAGAAAAAAATTAGCAGGTGATAGAAATGATTTTTCAAATAAGGATGAATACGTGTGCCAATGATTGACAGTGGAAAAACATCAGTTAACGTATAAGGAAAATGTTCAATAATTAAATTCAGCTAAACGCTTATTGCGAATGCCTTTGTCACGTAAATACGTAGATACTTTTGTATCTATGAATAATAACAAATACACAAAAACACAAATAAACCAAACAATATCGTTATCGCCACTTGCTCTGACATCTGAGAAGGGCTTTGTACGGCTAATGCGGCTTTATACACCCATTGATCAATGCGTTGTCGTGGCGCCTTACTATTTTTGAATAACACACAAGAATATACGACTAAATCGCCACTGACAGTGAGAGATGAGCCTCGAATGAATAATAAAATATGATAACGCAATTCAATACACCATCCACATTTCAGAACTATTTATTTTCAATTGAAAACATGAAAATTAGGAAAATCAAAATGCAGAAAAACATGTACGACTAGAGCGTTTACGCATAAAAATCGAAGGAATAATCTAATCACACTCACCATCCAGAACTATTTATTTTCAATTCAAAACTTATCAAAATTAGGAAAATCAAGATGCAGAAAAACATGTACGACTAGAGCGATTACGCATAAAAATATTGAAACACATTGGCGCCGAACAGTGAGAGGTGAGATGCAGCTCGAATGAATCAAAATATATAATAACAGAGTTCAAAACACCATCCACAATCCAGAACTATTTATTTTCAATTCAAAACATATGAAAATTAGGAAAATCAAGATGCAGAAAACCATGTACGAGTGCGATTACGTATAGAAATATTTCAACCAAAAAAATGAAGAAAACTTTTTTGGGGCTGTAGAGCATATGCTTGTGGCTCTAGGATTATTTCAGGAAATAAAATATTTGAAATATTGTTTCATATGGCCTTTCTGCAAAAAAAATTTTATTTTTAAAAATGTTAAAAAAATATATATACTTGTGAAAAAAAATGTATTTTCAGTAAAAAAAAGAAAAATTATTTTTATCAAAAAAGAAAAAGAAGAAAAATATTCAAGAAAAAAATACAAAATAAGTTAAGGCTGCAGACAGGAGCTCTTAACTTTGTGAGCTCCAGAAGGAAACTGAAGCATTAAAAGCCTGATGCTTTGGGTCTGAATTAATTTGAAGATATATAGAAATAAATCGATAGAAACCAGAGTTGTTAGTCGACATGTGTGGTCAGTCGATAATTTTGATGTTGCCGACAATTCTATCGACATCCAAAATCTAAACAGCTGTTTTATGTAACTAATGTAATGTTATTACGAATTTGAAAACATAGCCGGAATTACCAATATTTATCTGTATACTATTATATTGAATTACCTTTATAATGCATTTATTTAGTTCTCAGCTCATGTTGTGCGCTGCAAAGAGAATACAAATTTAGATAAAATTTAATAAATTCAATGTAGATATTTACGTATAGCTGAAGATAAGAAAGTTGTTCAATTCGCATAATTATTTGATTAATTGTTGCTAGTGCGTAAACAAAATGTTAACAGTTCTTTTATCGCGCCTCGATAGTAGCCAATAACTTTATGCCTGTAACTGTGCCTACAAACGAATTTATGTATGTGACGCTATATAAACATATATACTTTTTGTATTTGTATCCACAAATGTCAATGCTGGCCCGCAGCAAAAGATAAAAAAAAGGAAAACAAAGCAAATGTAAAGCCGGCGGCGTAATTGAAAATTGTTATCAATTTCAATGGCTAATTGGCCAGCAAGTAACTTCAACAGCTACATGTATTTGTATCTATATCTGTAGCGGTATCTGTGTTTGCATCTGTGTTTGAAAGAGTTTTACGAGTTCAGCGAGTGGTCAACTATACATATATTAATATGTATACCGATTCGTAGATTAGAGAGCTGCCGGCCATAAACTGAAATGTTAGCATTTTGGCCTTTTTTCTTCACACACAGCTAGCACACATTACGTCAACATAAATGGTACAGTAAAGACACTTAAAAATGTACATTTGACGGAAATATTAAATTTAAATATTTTTAACACATTTATACAATATTGGGTATTATCTCAACAATTACGATATTTGAAGATTACAACATGATGAAATTCATTAGTAGAGCCTTCTCGACTAGTGAATACTCTGTAATTGGCTAATATAAGCTAAACTACTACAAAATGCACAGAAAGCACAGCTTGCTTACGCCACGTAGTCATAGTGTCAGAGACAACTAGTCAGCTAACAACATAGGTGAGTGTGTGTGTGAATAAAAGAGTTCTGTTTGCATATTAGATGTATTACATTTTTGGTAAGTGTTGCAAACTGTAAAAGTGCCAGCAAACTGATGATGTGTCAAAGATGGCAACTTGGAAGAGAAACGAAATGATTGTCTCTGTTTTGTTAAAAATAAATAAAGAGCTACGCACACACACACACACACACACACACACGTACACACAAGCACACAGTTACTGTTGGTCTCGGTCTTATCCTTAACTTGAATCTCTATCGAGCAAATTGAGCTGCAGATTTTCCACGGCCATTTCCGGGCTGCAACGAGCTGCCATTTTGTGGCCCCAACGATGCACACTTGCACACTCAGACACACACATATACACACACACATGCAGCGACATGTGCGTCGTAAACTCAAATTGAATAATTTGCAACCTTAAAGATTAGACAAGAGATCAGCGCTCACTTTCAATCAACTAGCATCGCTTCGACTTTGATTTGACGTTTATGAACTTGGTCTAATATTATTAAGTAATACTTTTTAAAAGTTTCCAACTTACTAATGCACTTTCAAATGCGCTCAAAGACCAACTTGAGGAGCCAACTTTTTAAACCAATTTATCGAACGAATTCAATTACCCAACAAAGTGATACTAGAGTTAATTATGTACAGAAACACACGCAATAAATGTACTCACACAAATGTACATACATAAATATACCTTTTTGCTTGTATTTATTGGCTGCTTCTTATTCAATTACCAGAAACCACTTTAAAGACTTTTTCTGATGCTCAGCTTAGGAATTTGTGCAACTACATACCTGAAACGTCTTCAAGTCCATGTTAAATGCTCATATTAAAAAATGCCACAGCTTTATAAAAACTAAGCCAATTTCCATGCGAACTAACCATTTTGACTATGGGGTCTGCTCAAAAATAATTTTGGAAATAAAAACGAGTACAAAATACCCTTTTTTTTGATTTGTTTGTAATTATCAAAAAATGGACCCTATTATTGACACAAAGAACTTTTCTTGCAAATTTTTATTTAATTTGTATCATTTAAATTATTTGGTGTAACAGAGAGCTTTTGTTTAAATTTATATCGCTTGGTCTTTATTTCACAATAATTTTATCATGTCCTTCCCAGCTTTTAATTTTATACAAATTACTTATTACTATTTATCTATATTGTATATTGATATATCCGAATATATTTATGCTAAGTTATTACAATACTTACACAATTAAAATATATAATATATTCACTAAAATGAAGATAAAGGATACATTTCTGTTTTATACCTTAATACTTGGTTAAGCCCAAAAATATTTGTACTCAAGTCGAGTATTCTAAACGCCGTCGGGTCGGTTTCAGTCTTAAACTAAGCGCCAACAACACAGACCTAAACGTTACCGTTCACCTTGGGTAGAAGCTCGGTTCTGTGAGTACCCTTTGATTGGATCGATTGGCATGTCGGCAAGCGTTGGCGATTGCGAATAATGCCAAGGCAGCTACCGGCGCCAGGTTGTGCATTATAAGCGCCGCCCTTTAGCTGATGGACAGCCAGATTGACAGTCCACTGAACTGACTGAAGTCCAGTTTTGATTTCAGTTTCGATTTCGCTGCGACATTCTTCGGGCTCTGGCACGCGACTCTGCGCATGCGGTGCCCCCCTCAACGGTCCCCCCTCCCCCGCCAGCCTTCCCGCCCGCGGAAAGTATAAAAAAAGGCAGAAAAACTCATAAATTGCGAGTCATGTCGCGTCGCTTTGTTAGCTTTGGCATTATTTTGTTGGCCCGAAATAATAAGGCGTTAAACGTTAAGGTGTTAGATGCTGACCACAAATAAATCGCAGCTGTGCGCGCACCGTTGAATAGGGAATTTTGTTTCTGTTTTTTTTTAAATCTTTTTTTCTATGTGTTGAACAACTCAATTGTCGGACCATTTATAAGCGCTAATTAGCGCAATACATTAAATAGATATAAATTGTAAAAATAAAAATAGCAATAGATATACAAAAAAAAAAAGACCATAAAAATTGCAGAACGCTTTGAATTTGAAATAACTTCCTTCAGAAAAAAGTGATATTGGAATGTTTGTAATGTTAAGTAGAACACAATTAGCAGGATTAGCTGCATAAAGGTAACGAATTTTTTTATGATATATCTAAAAGTAAATACAAAATCTTTTCATATAAAACATATGTTTTCTAACAATTGTTTTTAGAGGCGTTAGAGTGGATATAGTAGCTGATAAGATTTCTCATTTGTTATTAAATACGTTTGAAGCTTTCTTATAGTTAGTGATTATACTCGATCACGAAGTGACAAGAGTATATTAGTTTTATGCAATGTCAGTAATGCTGTTCGTCCGTCTGTCTGTCCGGATGATCGCAACTCACTTCGGTGCTATTGAAGATTGAGACTTCAAATTATGGATATATACTTGTAATTATCTGCTTCAGACAGTGTTAAGATTTTTGAGCCACGCCCACTGGCAGGCTGGTAACGAAAATCCCTGCAAATCCTTCCCACCCACGCCCACCATAACGACCCACAGCGTCCCCGCCTTACAAAATCAGCAATGGCTATATCTCCCACAGTTTTTGAGCTTGAGGCTCCATATTTGGAATATGTGGTACCGGACTTTTAGCAGCTTTTTATTTTCAATAATGAATATATTATTGTTTGGATGACCTCCGCTTACAACCGATTCGAAATACGAAATATAAAAATTCTATAGTTTTCCAAAATAACAATAATAACTACTGTGTACTGTGAACGCGTATTACGCAGTCGGCTATGTCCGACTGCAAAGTTCTTATTTACTTATTATTTTTATACTTATTTATTTTTATTTTAAATTTATGTGGTCACATTTTATTTTTTATTTAAAATAAATAAGAAAAATGGTCTTTTGACCATTTGTTTATGAAAGTAACTGACTTGCTTGCCCTTCAAGCAGGCAATAGTAGTAAATATATTTATAAATATATATATATTGGATGACCAATCGTTCGTTCTGTTTTCTATACATCGCCTATAACTATCAATCGAATAACATGTACTAAGAGCTCTTAAAAATATTATAACGGTTACTGATTACCATGTCACAAAAACATATGTAATTAATTCACTTCTTAAAATGTTCAAAATTTAAAATGAATTCATTAACATATTGAAATGTATATTTTTTGTTTTTTCATCGTAAGCTATCATTACCATCGACCAATGACACATCACAAACTCACAAACTTCTTATCGATATAATTGTAAATGCAACTCTGATATTAAGCAAAAGTTTTAGACGTAAGCCACACAGGCATTCCAATTCTTAGTTTCCTTTTGGAGCTCACTGAGTGAAGACCTCTTTTCCCACTTCACAAAATTTCTTTTTTTTTTTTTAATTTTTTTTTTTATTTTTTTATATTTCTTTTTTTTTTGATTTTTCTTCTTTTCCTGGGTGAATTTTGAAATATTCGTGGTGTGTTGACGAGTAGACCAAATTTTAAAGGGCGAAAAGTGTACAAAAAATTGGTATTGAGAAAATAGAATACCAAAATGCACTAATATATTCAAAGTGCTTACGGTTGGGAACAGTTTTAAGTTATTTAATCTTAAACAGGAGTATGTGTATAATCTCCTTAATTCGAACGACGTGGTCTCTTCTATTTTTAAAATTTATATAAACTGTTTCTGCAACTCACATGGGTGTGGAATAACAAAAAAACAAAACACATACTTGATTAGCTGCTTATTTTATTTTCAAAAGGAGTTGAATTTTTTAACATTTACAATTTGCTCAGGGACCTCGATTTTTTTTTTTACTATCTAACTATTTTTAAATATCATTGGCAGCTATGGCTTTCGGATAAGGCTATACGGTAGCCTGGGATTCGAAAACAAAGTTGAGTTGCCTGAGCAGTTAAACAATTTATCTCAAGGACCGCTCTTACTTTTATACTTCTCATTTTATTTTAATTTAAAGTTTCATTTTACAATATGTAAAGTTGAAGCAGGTGTGTAGAAGGTTTCATTTAATCCAAGGCAAATAAATCCAAAAATCCCAATGAAAACCGGCTTCAAAAAACAAGACAAATTTTTTGTATTTAGAATTAACAATAAAACCTGTTACCTTAGATAACGCGGTAGCCATATTCTTGTGCTAATTACTCCATCTTGCTATGTTACCCAATTGAAGACAACAACAAAAGATAACAACGGCCTGAAATTAACCTTCATTTCACTAAGAACTTTTTTTTAAATGAATTTACTATCAATATTTCTCAACGAAACTACGATCCTTTCCAAGTGCTTAAGTGGTTATAAAAACAGTTTCTTCTTTATTGTCAAATATATTTTAAATCGATATAATTTTTTCTTATTTTGATCAGGCGGTATTAATTTTTTCTTATTTTTTTATGATCAAACATCTAGAATAACTTCAGTATTATTTTTTTCTGATCGTGCATGTAAAATAACGTAGGACTGTGGATAGCGGTATTAATTTCTTCCTTTTTTTTATGATCAAGGATGTAGAATAACTTAGGACTGTGGAAAACGGTATTAATTTTTTTATTCTGATCAAGGATTTAGAATAACTTAAGACTGTGCAAAGTGGTATTCATTTTTTTTTCTTATTTTGATCAAGGATGTCGAATAACTTAGGACTGTGAGGAGCGGTATTCATTTTTTTTTTTCTTATTTTGATCAAGGATGCAGAATAACTTAGGACTGTCGGAAGGGGTGATAATTTTATTTTTTTTTATCGTGGATGGAAGACTAACCTGGAATAAAACTCGCCACAGCCTCTACACCAATCTTTTTAAGATGACATGGGTCGCAAGCCCTCAAGCAACCTAGGCCTAAAAATCAAAGGTTTTTTTACAAACCCTCCAGCGTGCTTAGATATGTGTCAGGGATATATATAAATGGATTGTTATTTTTGGGCATGCCCGCAATTTTAGAGGTAGTCGTCAGATGGTAAGACATCTGATCACGAATATTTTTATCTTAGGCAATCGATATTTGTACGGCAAAAACAAATCAAAACTTAAATACGCTCGACAATGGTAATTAAAGTCTAGCCGAAAACTAAGCACCGGGTTAAGTCTTTGTCCAAAAAGCAGATCAAAGACCTTAAATAGATTAGTCTAAGCCCAACCGAAGCAAATCATTAATCAAATGTGACCAGGTACAAAGTTCAGCAAAAAAAATTATGTAAGGCGCGACTCCGAAGCAAATAATACCTAACCCAAACTTAACCTGTTTTGATAAACAACAAACATGTTCTTCTTTTTGTTGCCGTTGTTGTTATCAGCTATGGTAGTTAATGTTAAACTTAACTAAATGGAACTAAAAATGGGAATTGGGGTCTGCGGCCTGAGCATGAGAACTGAAAGATAGAAATTTGCCGCAACATTTGTGGTAGCAGCTATTCTAAAATTAGCGACACAAACTTTTTGACAGTTCATCGAAGCGTTACGCTGATAATTTCTGTTTGCACACACACACACACACACACACACACACACACAAACAGACATTGGCCATGGGCTTTACCAGTTTTGCAATGGGAGTTCGAGTTAAGATTGTTGGCAATTTATGTTGTGCACCTCTCTGCAACCCGCAGTCGTTGCTGCTGCTTGGAATTCAAATTCTTGCTCACTTAAAGCTAACTACCTATCTATCTCTCTATCTTTCCCTCTCTTTCCATCTTATTTCTTCTCTCTCTACGCTTTTGTTACGCAGGCTTAAGCACGTGCAAGTTGCGCACTCTCTCTTTCGCTCTCTCTGTATCTATCTTGCTCTCCGATTAAGTAAGTTTAATGGATATTGCAAGACTCGTTTGCCTTAATACACACACACACATTTATATAAATATGCATATGCATAGGGAATTCTGGTAGAAACGTTACTATTGAGAAGCATAAAAGAAACATAAGGATCACTTAAAAAAATGTGTAAGAAATATAATGTAAAAATATAAACTTGTACCATCATAATAAATTGACCATTAACAAAATAAATAAAACTATATATTTCATTTACCCACTAATAAACAGTAAATCGAAATTATCAACCTTCAACAAACTCATTTTTGTTAAAACAATTTCCTTACCTATTATAATGTACTGTATGGAAAAATATGTCAAAAAAATAAAATTAATTAAACATTTTGGCTGGAATATGCACACTAAATGAAAAATTAAACTTAGCTTCTAAAGGGTCGCAAAATGCACTTTTCGCTACACCAAATATCACCAAATTGAGTTCAAATCAATATATAATAACCAAAAATCCTTTATCTAATCAACGATTATCTTCATAAGAGGAATTATTTTTGTTTTTAATAGTTTTTTTTTTACCTAGTTTACATTTTTTCTTATTAATAAATATATATCAACCGTAAAATGTATAAATTGATGAAAACACTAAGTACAGCTTCACAGATGAAAAGTATACGCACCACACTGTAAATATATATTGTCCAAAAACTAGCTTAAGAATATTTGTATAATAAGTGAATAAGCACATAATAAAAAAAAAAAAAAAGAAATTTTATTTTATATATTAGAAATTTTGCCTGAGACACTTAGGCAACCCTATTTAAAATATTCTTTGTAATGCCAGCAATTATTACCTTTAGTATTATACAAATAATAATATGCTACTCCTATCATAGCACCAAAATCTAATCAACTACACTATAGATTTCTTGGATAGGAAATTTATTTGTGTGACTAAGTATCAATATATTTATCGGAAATATGATATTTGCTGCGTAAACTGTTTTTTCCTATGGTAGGCTTTTGGGAATATATTTGAGTGAAAGTTTCGATGACGTAAGAGCGGTGAAGGATATTTTTTTAAATCATACTCAAATGAAACACTTTAGACTTGAACGAATTTGAATTTTCACTCGCTGCCTCTCTCTCTCTCCCACTAATTCCGCTTATATTTTGCTGAAAAACTCAAGCTTGATTCAGCAAAAAAAAAAAAAAAAAAAAAAAAACAGCTGACGTCTCTTTCGCACATGTTTCACTTTCTCTGTCTATTAGGAATAGGTATATAGGAACAATCGCCGAACTCTCGTACTTTCCAGTCATTTGAGAGCCCGCTTCGTCTCTTTCGGTTCTTATCAACCGCTGGCGACAATTTAAGTTTTGTTGTTCTTGTTTTCATTACGTAGCATTGATAGGGCACATATGTAGCAAATGAGCCAGCGATCCGGCCGTAATCAAAAGTCAAAGTCAACAGGCACGGCACACACACACACGCATACCTACCTCTCCCCCCATGCCATGATTTAAATTCCCCCGGATCGAGCAGGTTCCAGTTCCGAATCTATGAAGCGCTGCGGTAACTGAACTTTCGTTGAGCAATATATAGGGTATACTATATGTGTATATATATATATATATATATATGTATATATATATATATATATATATATTTGGGGCATGCTCGTACTTTCGTTAATTACGTAGCCCAAACACTTGACCATATAATCGGTATATAATGAAAATGCGTTGCTTGCATCTTATCATTTCTTTTGCGTTTTATTATTATTTTTCCTTTTTTTTCTCTTCTTTTTGTTGAATTTTTGTAAAAAATAAAAAAAATTTTAATGTCGAGACACAAAAATAGCGACTTAAGAGAGATAGAGAGAGAGTATAAGAATGTGTGTGTGTGTGTGTGAGAGAGAGAGAGAGAGAGAGACAGAGGGGGCGATGCCAACCGGTTGTAAAAACTTGGCTGTGGGCAAGGCAGGGAAAAATATTGAGTAGCATGCGACTCTGAACTATGCGGCAACAGGTCCACATTGTTGCGATCTTAGCAACAACAACAACAACAACAGCACGAACAACAGCAGCAACAAAAAGTGGTTTGCTCCAGTCCCCAACTTTGGCGGTGCCAGTTCTCTGCCCCGCTTAAGGTCGTCTGTAGAACGGAACCCAGAGACGAAAAAAAATAAAGTAAATAAAAAAAAAGAAAAACAAAACCAGCTGAACCGCGTTCAATTCGAACAGATCATCATAACGTTCATTAACAACAACATAATCATCATCATGATCAGCCCGGCAAACATTGATGACGCCGGCCAAAGAATGTGCCACCACCTCACCTCACCTCCCTCCCACCCACCCCACCGCCCGCCACTCGCAATCCTCCCCTCAGCAATCCCCCCCACCACACACACACACACACACACACGTACATCAGGCCAAACAAGTTTTCGCCGATCTACGAGCCGCATCGTGTACTGTCAAGATCGTTCATAAACAGACCAAAGATCGGATCGCATGCTATGACGGTATGGTATCGGAAGGGGGGACACTGCAACGATCAGGCAGGGCATTGCACATGCACCAACTGGCAACTGGCAACTGGCAACTGGCAACTGGCAACTGGCAACTGGCAACTGGCAACCGGCAACAGTGGCAACACTGGCTTACAGGTTGTTGTTTGCTTAGTACATGCTGTGCCAAAAGGTACCGAAGATCAGGTTTCGTTTAGGGATTATCATGAATATCATGAGCAAAGTTAACCAACTCAACTCAACACAGTAACAAACGAAAACAGCAAAAAAAAAATTCCAAGGATTTATAAATTGTAATTTTAACAAAAATGAGTTTAAAAAAAAATTAATATAGAACAAGCTGGAGATCAGTTCAGATCAGATATGCCAATTCAAAGCAATCCCTTTTCTAGTACAAGAAACACAAACTCTTCGGATCTGTAAGGTGAAACTGCCAATTTTATAGTTTATGTAAAAAAAGTTCAAGATCGGTTAAAATAAATTTGTTTACATTAATCAGCTTACAAAACAATTTAAATTCAATTAAGATCAAGTAAGTCAATCTCTTCGAATCTTAAAATTGAAAATTCAATAATTTGATTCTTGATTTTAAAGATCATGTAAAATATTATCAACGGATCTTTAAATTATAAACTTAAACACAATTTAGTTTATATTATTCTCATTAGTATTTTAGGAATCAGTTAAGGTTAATCAAAGCCAAGTTAATTTTGTAGATACCTGAGATCTTTAGTGGACGGTATATAGATTTAATATTGCATTGCATTCCCATATAATATCCTTACCAACCTATTCCATCTCTGCTTTATACTTTTTAAAGATTTCTTCCTTGTTCCTGCAAATGAAATAAATATGTAATTAAATCTGTAAGATATTATAGATTATTTGAGGACTTAGAGGACAGTTGGTGTATGTCCTCTAAGACAAGAAGAATTTTTTGACTAATTAGTGTGAAATCATGGAATCATAAATTATAAAGATGTTTCCAAAAAAATTCAAATAGTATTTGAAACGCTCTATATCCGAATAATATATCAAAAGACAATATCTGAAACAGGTACAAACATTTTTTTTAAACAAAAACGCTCAAAACTTTTTAAAAATGATTGCAAATTACCTATTTTAAAATTAAAATCAATAAAAATTTAAAGTTTAATAAAGCTTAAATAAATGCAAAATAATTCATGGGGAAATTTCCATTATGAACTCTTGTGTTATGTGGGTAAACTAGCGCAAATGCAAAATGTACTTGAACGCAAAAATCCAAATTGAAAATCGAAACCAAAAAACCAAAAATTTCTTGACTATTTGCTTACTAAAGCACAAAGAACGCCCGCACAATGCGCTTCAATGCTAAGTGTTTGATTGTTTATACTATTTTTGTAGTTAACAAAACATTAAAACAAAAAACACCAACAGCAACAACAAAAATTTGCCAGAAAACCAATTTTAAATACAACAACAAGAAAGCGAAACAAAATAAAACCTAAAACAAAAATAGAAGAGTACACAAACAATTTATCGTTATTATTAGTATTACTAAGTAATATTTCGACCACTTTTGTTTGCATTGTTTAATTTTTTATTTTTTTTTATACCCTGTATTTATTCTGAATGGGTGTACAAAAAGGGTGCAATGAAGTGGTTCGAATTCAGTAGGAGACAGCTTCGACCTTAAATGTATGTATTCATGATTAGGATCTAATAATTGAGTCGATAATATATTACATATAAATAAATTAATAATAGAATATGTACGTTCCTGGTCCACAATTATCTTATTATTTTCCATAACTTTATCTCACAAAACTCGATTATTATCAGCTAAAAAATATTTCTTTTATTGATATCTTCTCCTCCCCCATCTTAAACGAAAATTGAAAAAAATTTATATAAAGGTTTTTTTTAGTATATAAACACATTTGAAACCTATCTATCAAATTTAACCACAATCCAATAATTTATACAACATTTTGAGCATAGCTGAGATATTATTAAGAACCCAATAGAATTGATGATGAATGATGAAGTGAAGTGCGGAGTGGAAGAAGCAGGAACTTTTTTTTTTTTTTTTTGTATGCTAGGGTATATTTTATTCGTTCACCCTCGAACTATTTTTTTCTTGATGAAATGCAAACACCTCAAATTTGTATTTACTATTTCGTTCCCTTACCCCTATCCCAAATCCTATGCCTAGTCTTACCTAATTCTTTAGCACATTGCCCACATCAATTGCTGATTCACAGATCTAAAATCTTCGAATCGTTTTGCATGTGAACCCTCATTTTAATACCCTTATTTCAATTGACATACGCATTCATAAGCATGCGTCAATTTCTCAATTACCTTATCGCGTAAACCTTTTTTTTGCCAGCTAATATATGAGTTCTACTATATAATTTATCATTTGATAAGAATAGCTTGTGGGGTTCGCCTTATGTTCGATTTGAACAAACAGATGCATGTGAAATGTATTTTGGATAGAACAGGTTTGTGCGCTGGCTCTTTTGAAAACAAAAAATTGTTTTATACAAAACTATGATATGGTGGACCGATACTGACATCGACGTATGCAAATAATCATGATGATAGCTTTAAGACTGAGAGACTAGATTGCATAGAAACAGACGGACAGACCGACACATCTGTTGATATTGATCAATAATATAATTTTACTTTATAGAGTGTAATGTGTTACACAATTCATGACAAATTCATTATACCCTCAAGAGTAAAAAAAAATTTAAAAAAACGTAGAAGGAACAGAAGAGAAGAAAAAAAAAGTAATTGTGACAGCTATGATCGATAAAAAGTTTAAATTTATAATTTAAAAAATTAAAAAAAAAAAATAGTTTAACAATGCATATATTTTAAATGTAAATACAATCTAGAGGACAAACCAAGATCAAAATGCCATCAAATGCAACTTTTGTCAATTTTCTAATGATTTTTGACAATAAATAGCCCCTAAGAATCGGTTTTAACCACAATCAATTTAAAAAAAAAATGCTTTTTTAAAAATGCGAAAATGCCATCAAACCTGGAAATCGGTTGAGTTTTGACAAAGCTATCCGAATTATATATTACAATCAAAAAGGGTGAGCTGCATTACAAATCTATATCACGAATCATTAATTGTTTACTTAAATCATTCAATACCAAAAAATAATAAGACAAATGATTGTCTCTAAAGCATATTTTCTATGGTTGTATTAACATCAATAGAGTTTCTTTAATAATAGAACTCGTTAGTCATTCTTCGCTTTATTAAATATAATTTAATATATTACAGTCGAGACTATGTTTAGACTAGTTCAAGTTTCTATTTATGCAGCCATTTACTATGCAGTTTTCTTGGTTTTCCTTTTGGCATTTCTCTAATACGTAATAGGACTCTACAGCCTATGTCTCTGTTTTTTTCTCTCTCTCTTTCGCTCATGATAGCTGGGCCAGCTATAATTGTTTTTAATATCCCAGCGAGCTGTCTGGTTAGCAATTTCCCGCTGAAAACTTGGTCGTTGCTCGTCGTTGTTGGCACTATAATTTATGATTGGAAAAACTATCCGGCATTTCCTTCGATGCGTTCGTTGGCTTTTGCATATTCATGAGGCCCGACTAAAGGCAGCGATAGATTCCGAGCTCGCTTACAAATGAGATACAGATACACACGCTTTCACACATACACGCAGAGCTAAATTGTTGCTGTTGTTTGTAATTTTAATAACACTTAACAAACGCCTTGGACTTGGCATGAAAATTGTTGATAAATTATGTATTTAATAGTTGTTGCTTCTCCTCCTCTTGGTTGTTGTTATTGTTTTTGTTGGCTGGCGCCACAGACATAACTTCTAATTACTTCGATCGTCTAGATCACTGTAGAACTTGAAAAACTCGAATTTTCATTTTCAAGCACTAGCAAAACCTCGACGGAAAGGAAAACTAAAGCGCCCAATGGAAAATGTGTGGAAATTAAAAAAGAAAAATGATTGTGAAAAGGTACGGCAACATATTGAAGCTGATATAATATTTTGTTGCATACAAATTTGATGGGTTTTTTATTTTCTCATGGTTTCCGAATTTTCCATTCCGGTGAAAGTTAGGATTGGATTCGTGGCATATGAAATCTAATTCTAAATTTACTATTTGATTTTATGGCTGGAGGGATTTTATAAGAAATCTACATCAGTTCATAATCAAAGCTCCTATTTAGTTTTTCCCATTTCGAATTAGTCAAAATTTCAGGATATTATAAAATATGTATATTAGGCTAGGTTTTTATTATATACCAAAGTATATACCAAATTTTTGGACTATATCTCTGTGTTAATCTAACAAAAAAATAACGACGGAATAGACATTACTCTATTTACAGTTTTGAAAGGCTTTTATTTTTTATTATTATTAAGACACATCCAAAATTCTCTAACAAATTAAAAGTTAAGTAAAGGCATTTTTAGAAAAAATAATAATTTCTAAAAAATTATATCTATAATATGATAAAACGCTACATACAAAATTTGCTAGCTCTGGCTTTTATGGTATCTGGGTTAGATACGCGCAGTGCGGAGATGCATTCTTTAGCAAATTACATAATGACACCATTTTATCAACATTTATAGTGTACGTGGAAGAGCTAGAAAATGCAAGAACGCGCTTAAGTCCAAAGATATGAACAATGACTTAAATTCTTTGAATTTTATTTTATAGCTCTGATTAGTAGATGTTTTATTAACCCTAGATATAACAAATGCAATCTACATAAGGTATACCGAAATTTGCGGACTTTGCAGCTTTTTTAATCCCTGAGTTCACATACACAGATTAGATGAGTCCACAACTCATGCTCACTGTTCATTTTATGGGACCCTCCCATGCTCACCAGCTACAGGGTATTCAGATTCACATTCAGATTTAAACTACAAAATGACTTTCATTATATTCGCACAAGTAAAAAGTCATGCGATATCTTTTATTTTAATCATGAGTCAAGGATTTGATTCAATTGCATGCACAATCAAAATGGATACACGACTCGGCCCTTAGCCAGTTATGCGTATGCGTTGTTTCGAATGGGGCAGGGGTGGGGATGATTGCTATACTCTATCATTATCTAATAGCTGCGCAAAACGAACTCAACTACGAGTTGTTGAACTGTGCCTTCAACTACAGCTGAAGGCCTCCCGGCCTCTCGTCACTTTATCGCGCGTATCGTGCATATAAACGCGTAAAGTCGTCGATTGGTGTGTGTGTGTCTGTGTGTGTGTGTGTGCTTAAATCAAGTAAACGTGTCAATCACAAAACGTCTTAGAAGTGTCAACAGCGCAGCCGGCGACAGAATCACATAAGAAACAATATAACGATATAATATGTATGTAAGCATGTAATAATAATAGTAAGAATCAACGACAACAACAACGATAATCATGTCGATAAACCACATTGTGTCAGCTGCAACGAAGCCCAAATATCCTTACCAAATGTCCAAATACAAATATAAAATAAATCAAATATAAATAAATAAAGTATTTGTGATCAACTTTTATGATAGGCTAAATTAAGCCAAATCTAAAAGTTTATAAACAAAAAAAATATATAGAACAGAGTAAAAGAACGGAAGTGACAGAAAGAGAGAAAGAAACAGAGAGGGGGTGAAGGAGAGAAATATTTGTTTCAATTTAGGCATTCGCTTTCCCACGCATTTTTCCCCGGACTTAATATGTTCAACCGGACGGGATTTTTTCCGCAAAAAATGTATCTCAAATTATCTTAAATCTTTTAAAATAATTATCTAGTAGTTAAGATCAAAAAGACAATAAAATTTGCCGAAGTTTTTTGATCGATAAAGAAAGTGTTTTTAATTTCAAATATTTTCAGTTTTGAAATGAGTTAAAAAAAAAACCATTTTGGAAAATTGTTTTCGAAAAGTATAAATTTAGGTTTGTATAAGATTTTCCAACAATTTTGAACGATTACACACAGCTTTAAAAGTTTCATATATATATTTAATCAATCCCTCAATCCCTTAAATTTATTTATATACTTAACTTGATATCTTGAGATATATGCATATTCCTTTCGCCAACTTTATGTTTTTTGAATCGATTTTAAATTTCACTTTAATTAATGTTAATATATTTGCATAATAAACCATAATATAAGAGGAGATATTTATTAGAATATATATTTAAATGAAATAACAATGTAAAGAACTTGAAATAGTATGTCAGAAAAGAGTTAAACTAAAAGTTCAGAGCGATCAAGTTCTGGCAGGCTATTCACATAAATATTTATTCAGTTGTGAGGGTACGTATTTATTCAGATATGTGTAGTTTGAGTGCTGGCACTAGTTATGCTATTCACGCGCAAGCGAATCGTAATTGACGAATTTAATCGTCATATTTGCCAAGTGACAGCTGCCGAGTTCAGTTGCGATGAGATGGTTCGCATTTTGGTTTTATTTATTTTATTTTTTTGGTGGGCTTGGGGTCTGGAGCTGCTACTGCTGCTGATAGAAACAAGTACAACAGCGAGTAGCTGTGAGTGTACTCACAAATATTCATAAATATTTGGCGCTTGGCACGTGGGTGGCCGGCAAATGCGGAAGCGGCACTTGAAATGCCAAAAAAGCAACAACGACACAACAACCGAAAAAGAGCCAGTAAGCGAGCTCTGCACTAGAGTGCCCGACTAGAAGTTACCCTGCAACCAGCTATATATATACAAGAAGTTTATTTTTGAAGCGAGCTTGAATTATAAAAGTTTGTAAGCCTAGATTGGCTTAAAATCGGTATTTATCGATATTTAAAAAAATATGTAACATAATCAAATAATATGTAATAAGCTCGCATAGTCTCTTATATCGAGATACATCGATATATATCGATACTGCAAAAATGGGAAAGTATTTTGCGTGAAATATACAAGATATATATTTTATATATATGTATATACTTTATCAGGTCGGAGATGCCTTCTCTTGTCAGTCACACAAACTTGAACAAAAAGCATTATACCCACTTTCACATAAATTCAATGGATATAAGGCGTAAGAACTGTGCTGAATGCATGTAGATATCTTATATCGTCTAGTTTATATCTTGTATCTTGAAGTATATTTCGCAGCGTTTTCGCAGCGCTTTAATGTTGATAATCAGCGCTGGCGTCAAGTGGGTGTCTTCCAACATGAATGAAAATATTTAAATGGCAGCGCAAAAGGCGCACAAATCTCTGGCGTATCTCAGTTTTTGTATCTGTATCTATATATCTGTAGCTGTAGCTTTAACTGTTGCTGTGTGCGAGCAATCGAATCAAGAGACAAACTGGGTAATTGGTTCATTATATTGTAGAAGCCAACGACATCCGCTCGTTAATGTAAATTACACGATAGTTTGAAAGCATTTTTTTTTTGGCTTCAGATGCCACTCAACGTTTCGTTTCCATTTCGTTTCTGGCCTGTGTTCCATTTCCGTTACATGCCCGTATTATATAACATGAAGTTAACATGCGGATAAAAAGCTGATAGAAGCAAAGAAGCAACAAATTTTTTATTTGTTTAATTATTTTTATTGATTTATAAATTTCTCTATTTAACATTAAGTTTGGCTTTCGTATGAGGATAAATGAATGTTAGGTTAGATTAATCGCATGTTCCTTTGGTTAAACAGAATTCAATTTTTAATATAAGTGAAAAGTAACCTTATAATTAGCTATCTATATGTATCTCATTGAAATAGATAAAAAAAAAAACCAAAATTACATATATCTTTATTGAAGTTATTGTCAATGTCTTTTGGAGAGCTGGGTACAGAGTATCTCCGGGCCGTGCACTCTTATATTTTTATAGATGAAAATATGAAATGAAATTAAAAGTTAGGTAAAAGATAAGCTAGAAGAATTACGCTTCTTTTGAGCTAAATAAAGTACTTTTATGACTCTACACTGAGCGAAATGTAAACGAGTTAAATGCTAATTATCTTGCAAGGAACAATTTCTGTATTTGTATGAAAAAAAGCTTGAATTGTTACTGATTCTAAAAATCGAATAAAATCTAAACAAAAAGCTTTATAATACTTAAGTTCAGCTCGAGCAAAAACAAATAGTTTCTAGTATGTCGTCTATCTAAATGTAAGCGACATTTCTTGCCTCTATTTACAGCCCAAGAATTTCTGAATTCGAGTTCCAATGGAAAGTTAGTTATAAGATATATGTATATATATGATTATAGACAGTTATAGACAGCTTTATTGACGCAACAATTGAAGCTCAAAGCGTGCGTAAGCATATGTAAATCAGTTATTTCGTTTGTTTACACATTTATATAGATTCCATGTGCATAGCATTTACTAAAATATATATTATTTAAGATCTCAAAACGCTGATCAGAATAATAAACACACACAGTATTTAGAAAACAAACAAAAGATCACATATATATAGAATTTACTACATCTATAACTGCATACCTTACAGATACTTAAGTTTTGTTAACTTTTAGAACTTTTATATGAGTGAATTTCAAATATACTTAATTCGAACACTTTTACCTATGAGAATAAAAATACATTGAGATGAGAATCGTACGACTTCTATATAAAAAATGCACATTGTTTTCCATGAATAAATTTAGTACCACATTTTAGTACTAAAGCTAAAAGCTATTAAAAGTAGAGAACGAGAAAAGTGGAAAACCAATGAAATATTATGACACGTGACGTGACCGAAAATAGAAGAAGTTACTGTTAACATCTAAAAATCGCTCGAGTATGTAATTATAAATTATTTAAAATAATACTAATTTTAAGCACTTCTTGTCACGTTTTAATATCTTTATTCGTTTTTTTTTTTGTTTTGTTTTGCAAGCCGTGCAATTAAACGTTACGTGACAAACGTTACTCACATTTCCCCAATAGATTTTGAGATGTTGTCTATCTACCTAGTTAGGTATCAAAATAATCGTTAAAAAATACGTTTTGTGTTGTGATTTTAATTCTTGTTAAAAAATTTAAAAAAAAAAACACAACTTATTTTATTTATGAAATTAAGAAAATATTCCAATTAATATTTACTTTAATACTTTTTTTTTAGCATATGCTTAAAATAAAATGTATACAAAATAAATTTGAATATAAATTACATTTTAAATTTCTATAATTTATTTTCTGATAAGAAACAGGAAAAATATCTCACAGTTAATTAGCTATAGTTATTAACTTTCCAAATTTAAGATTTACTATATTCCATTACGTTTCATTATGTTTCGTGAGATAAATGATTTAAGATATCTAAGATAAATTTAAAGTTTTTGTGTATATCTTATCGATTGGATCAATCGAACTACGTGAGTTTTCACTGTATTCTAAATTTAATAATAGCAATAAAAAAAAAAACAAAACACAAATTTTTGCTTGTATGCTGAAAAAAGTTCAATTTAGAGGCGAGACATTAAAAAAAAGAGTCAAATGAATGGACGAACTTTTTCTTTGCTCGCTCGCTCTTAAGACCAGGCGCTACGATAAAGAGTGGGCGAAAGAGAAAGAGATATAATGAGAGGGAGAGTGGTAGAGATATATATATATATATGTATATATATATTGAGAGAGAGAGAGAGCAACTGATAAAGCGACACGAAGCAGCAGCAACAACAACAAAAAGTAGAATACAATGGGAATTATCAGTGGACTGCGTGATATGATTATCAAAAGGTTTCTTCTCATTATTGTTGTTGCTAAGTTGTTGTTGCTGCCGCTGGCAACGGCAATTTTTAATACACATGCTACATATGTAAAACAGATTATTTGCTCCATACACACACACACACACACATACACACACACTTAAAGAATCTATATAATAAAGGCATTTTTTTTAACGTGCTTTAATAGTACAGAAAAACGAATAAGCCCAATGCAGAAAAGAAAAACTCAAGAGTGCTCTACTCGTAGGTCCTCGGCTGGGAGATACCCTGCAATTTTCAGGGCTGTACCTCTTAAATTTCGTTTTTCTAATTTTGACTGATATATGCCCTGCGAAAATATATGTCCCTATATGATACGTTCACAACCCTTGCCTGAAAATCAAATCAAATCAAATGTGACGCGATATAGAAAAACAATATGTATGTACATATAATATATACACAAAAATTTATATAAGAGAATATATGTACATATGTATGTATAAAATATCAAATTTCTAAAAGTTTTATGAGGTCGACTGCATCCTTTTGCCCTGTTTCTCTTTACCCTGTAACAAGCATTTGCACAAAACAAATCTACCCTCACACATTTTCAATAGGTATAGGATATACAAATTATATATATATATATATATATTACATATAAACTAAATAATTTATTGTAATTATACCTAAGGAAAATGTCAGGTTTATTTGCGAGGAAATGGGTGGAGATTATTCAACATGGCAAAGTGGCCGACCAGAAGATACCCTATATTTAGGCACGTATTGACGTTGCATAATTTAGGTTAGTACTGCTTCTATCTCCAGTTACACACACACAATAAAATTGATTTTTAAATACATTTTGCATACAATTTCCAATCGCAATCTAGGCAATCTAAAAGCTTGAGGTAAGCTAGAACAAAGTTTATATATTCTTGTCATGTTTAGGCATACAGTGGCACAAATTCGTTATACCCTTGATAAATATTTAACAAGTATAGGGTATATTAAAAAAATTTAAAAAAAAATACAAAAACTATTGAAAAACGGAAAGCTATTTAATATTAAAATTTAGTAGACATGATTCATGGCAGCTACTATTGTAAATACAATTGAAGATATCTATATTTACGTATTTGTATCTGTTTGTTGAAACAGTTGTAATATTTTAAATTGCTTTCTGAAAAGAAAAATAACTAAATGAAACCCAAAACAAGAATAAGGTGCCGAAGGTGAAATACCCTTGATGTGCGGTATATGTATCTAGAGTTAACTGTTTTTCATACAAAAAACTTGACTTTTGTTATTTTATTTCGATCTTGGTGATATTTTGCTTTTCTATTGGGAGCAACATAGTTTTCCAAACAAAAACTCATTCTATAAGCGATCGTGCCTATGACAGCTATAATTTGAAATAAACTTTATCTGCATATACACGAACGTAAAAACTCAACTCTCTACACCCATACCCATACATAAATTATTTACTCGGTTACAGGGTATAAAAATAACAAACAGCCGCATGACATGCAAGCCGTAATTGAAGCTTGCAGATGCAACAAGTTGGCAGCACCCCAAAAAAGTTGAAAAAGAAAAGGAAAAAGGAAAAAAAGCAACAACAAGACTTTCATTGATAAATGGCAGCAGCATAAAAAAGATCAACGTCTGCTGCTGCTGTTGTTGTTGTTCTTGCGATTGCACTTTGTCTTGCGGCTTTCGTTTGAACACTCTCCCTCTCGCACAAACGCACGCACACACGCCCACTTGCATACTTACATTGCTATGTTTTGTCCAACAACAACAGCAGCAAACGGGCATCAATCAGCCGCAATGCGTCGCCGTCGTCGTCGTCGTCGTCGACAATTGAGACTAACCAACATTAAACTGTAACTTCCTCACACACACGCACGCACACCAGAGCACTTTTCTTTTACATGACATGTGTTGTAAAAAATTTTGCACTGATTATTATTTTTGTGTTTTTTTTTTTGTACCTCTTGCACGCACCACAAAAAAATAAACGAAAAAAAACTTGGCATAAAAAACAAATAATAAATATTATTATATGTAATAATATAGATAAATTAGAACAAATGCAGGCAGCGGCGTTGAGTTGCGCGCGCGCGGTTTCAAGTCGCAGCAACAACAATAACAGCAACACCAACAACAAAAAGAACGGGCGCATAAACAAACAGCGAAACAGGCGGCAACAAATATTGAATTAAACAAAATAAAAAAGAAAACAAGTAAATAATAAAGAGCCGAGAATTTAAATTTAATAAAATACATATACAAATATATGTACGAAAAGTGTTGTCTCTTGTTGTGTTTGGTGTTGTTGTTATTATTATTATTATTATTATTATAGTTGTTGTTGCTGTTCGTTTTACGACAACGACGATCACAACAGCAAGAAAAAAACAAACGCACGAAGTGCACGACGAACGATCTGGCACGCACGAAATGCAAAAACGCACTGAAAATGATATTTAAAAGAGAGTAGCGGCGACATTTTATTATTTACGAATGCTCCACGCATTTGGGCATCGCAGTCAACTGCATTGCCTGAGCACAGGCGCATTGTGCGACCAACTGTTGCCTATATCAATTAAAAACGTAATTCATTCAAATCAAATTATAAATGCGAAACAAAAAAACGTAGAAAACAAATTCAAATTAAAATCAAAATAACGCAAAACACTCAAATTGGCACTGTTATGCTCAAAGTGGGGTGTTACGAGTAAGTGCGTTTACGCTAGAATGACATTTAATAATTTGACGTATGTAAACTGTTATCTACGCTGCTGGGCACAACAGGTGTTCATAATCGATATGAAACTTGCAAATTTCTACTGTTTATGTTAAGTTTGAAAATAACGCAAGCTTTTCAAGACTTTAACAGCATCATAAAACTGCGAGAATTAACATGATATAATGCTGAGCTTTAAGCCGTTATTCTTAAACTTCAACGAACTGGATGATTATTGAAGAAATTATTAGTCTTATGGATATAACATTTATATATGGTACATGTATAAGCCCATTGGTCGCTCAATCACGGCATTTCTTGAATAATTTGTAACATGCGATCACGCCATTCGCTCGAGAATGATACAAACGGCTGAACTCCCAGCAATAATTGCAACTTCTTGTGGTGCACATCCGTCAGACTCCGCTTCGCCGTATCTATAGATGTCACCGATTTCGACTGCGGAGTATCGAACAGGCCATCCAGAAATTCCTGCATATTCTTGGCCTGCCAGATCAGGTCCTGCGTTATGCGGCCACAAACGCCTTCCACATCCTCCAACTGCTTGAATATATTTATCTTCTCCGCACGGTACACGGCCTTCGTGGACATGTCCATTACAAACTTAGCAAAAAGTACCTTCAGCTCTTCGGTGCTCTCCTTGCCCTCGGTCCAATTGGCAAGAATGCGACGCTGATACTTGTAGCGCTGCAGACAAAGGCTTGCCGCCCGATCCGTTTCCCGCCTTGTCGTATCCATCGCATTGTAACCCAGCTCGGTGTTGCGTTCCAGCTGCCTAAAGTTGCAGTGGGCGCGCTCCAGCCCGCCCAACAGCATCCTGGACTGATTCGAGCATTCAAATAATTGCCCAATCTGGTACTGCAAGTTTTGCGCATTACGCTGCACCTTTCGAATGTGCGCATTACTCGAATCTCCCAGTTGCGGCACATCCTTGCACCCTGGCGGTGCACGCTGTGGACAGGCCGGCACTCCGGTTTGCAGCCTTAGCTCCAAATCGTTCAGATAGCTATTCATGTGTTCCAGCTCGTCTGCAATTTGATGCCAATCAAGTTCGCTGGTTGGCGATGTGTTAATTTGCAGGCTGCTGCAGTTGCTGCTGCAGCTGCTGGTGCTGGTGGTGAAGAGGTTGATGTTGCTGCTGTCCGGATCGGAAGTCGATAAAAATATGTCCATTGTGTTTGTATGTATTGTTCAGTTTCATTGTTGTTGCCTAGTGCTCAAAGCGAGAAAAATCCCAGTCGGACAACAACATCGGATTGAGTTAAATGGAAAAGGCGCGCTTGTTCAAAATTCGTCGTCGATAACACAGAGTTGCCCCGATCGCTAAAATCGTTCAATTGAAGGCAATTCTTTAGTTCAGATCCCTCAGCCAAAGAAGCCACAAATCGATCGGAATTTTTGCTAAATCCGTATAGTTAGGCACAAGTAATCGATATCCTCTGGCAGAAACTAGCTATATTGCATAAAATATTAAATAATTATGAAGAAAAGTTTGTGTAGCAGTACCAAATGAGTAAATTCTTTGAAATTATTGTAGATTATCGATAGCACTTTGCGAAAAACCGAATAACGATGACATAAAAGCGATTTTTATAAAATGTTGAATATGCATTGTATATGAAATGAGTTAATTTAAAAATAATGATTTATTTTAATTTTTACTAAAACAGATCAAAAATGTTTTCCAAATTTAAAATTCCGAGCACGTAAACAGCTGATAAGCTGTCCAAATTTAACTTTTTCGTAATTTAAACAATTTAAAAACAAATATACAAAATATGTAAGCAATTTGTAAGAAATTGAAAACTTATGAAACGTTATTTATTGAGCACCCTTTCCTGCACTTAAACAAATTGTTTGCTAATTACATTTTATACATTTTAGTAGCGAACACAGAAATTAAGCGCACTTAGTTATTAATGTGACAATTGGTTAAAATTTATAAAACGAAGAAAAACTAATCCTTGAACTTGCCCAAAATGATGTCCTTGTAGAAGGGCACACAGTTCATGCGCACATTGAGACGGGCGCACAGCAAAAAGATGCCCGAGAGCTTGCGATGTATCGAGTAGATCTCCTCGGGCGGCGGACAGAGGCGATGCGCCACCATTGTGGGCACCAGCGCGGCCAGACGCTCCGTGGTATTCTGTTTGCCGAAATCAAAGTCACCATCGTAGCGAAAGATCTCGCCGAGGATCATCACAGCGTCGACGTGCGCCTGCTCCATTTGCTTCGTCTCGTAGCCCGTGAGGAAGCCCATCTGGCGCGACATCTCCAGCACGCCCTGGCGATTGTTCTGCGCCGCACTGATGATCACCTGCCGATAGTTGCGTATGAACTCGTGCTTGTAAAAGCGCGTCGACCCAAAATCGATCAGCATCAGACGTCGACTGTGCACATCGTACAGGAAGTTCGACCAATTGGGATCCGTCTGCATGCATTCGATCTCAAAGAGCTCGCGTAGGCAGAGCTTCAGCACGGAGGTCGCGATGTGGGCGCGGTGCTCATAGCTGGGGGGGTAAACAAAAAAATTAAATATATTATAAATATAGGTTAAGCAGCATAAGTGTGCAAATTCAATAGACACAATAGTAAGAACGATGCAGTCGGGTGTAACCGACTATAATAACAGCTTAAAACGGTCTTAATTATTACACATTTTTCGGCTTGACCTTTAGAGGAGGTCATTAAAAATCTGGCTGTCAAATTTGGGAACTATAGCTCTAAAATAAAATAAAATGGGATATGGATTTTCACGATATACTAAAAAAAACCTCAACACTCTATCTGACGCGGGTATACACGAAGATATATTCCAAGTTTCAAGTTTCTCTACATTGCCCAAACACAATATATTCCTAGTTTTTTTTTTTTTTAGACGAAAGAATTGTTGTCGCTGTCGCCGCAATAACATAGCTAAAAGGCAGTTGTTTTGCCAGGAATGACACTTGCTCGTTGGTTTATGGAGCTATTGCATATTCTCTGAGCAATAGCAGCTGTAGGTGCTATCTGTTCAAGTTGCAGTCAGCGAATACACTCACCTGTACTCAAAGCACTTGTCGAGGGGCACACCGGGCACAAGTTCCGTGGTAAGGACACTGGAGGTGGTCAATTCGCGCACCACCTTGGGCACGTAATACTCCTTGTAGGGTGAAATCATTTCCCGAAACTTTTCCGTGTACTCGGCCTCGCGTGCGTAGTCGACCTCCCATTGCAGCTCGCGCTTCGCCACGCGCACCACATTGTCGATGAAGAAGCCCTGCGGAAAGACGTCCCACACCTTGAGCATGCCAACCAGATTGTCAATGTCGCTCTCGATGCTTTGGGCCACGCCCGGATATTGTATCTTGATGGCCACCTCCATGCCGTCGAGCATCGTGGCCCGGTGCACCTGGCCAATGGACGCGGCGGCAAACGGTTTATCGTCGAAGCTCTTCAGGCGATCGCGCCACTCTGGACCCAGCTGCGTGTTCATCACGCGCTCCACCTGCCAGTCGGGCATATAGTCGGCCGCCTGACGCACGCGTTCGAACGCCTTCGCCAGCTGCGGCGACACCACGTTCGTGTCCTGTATGCTCAGTATCTGGCCGATCTTGAGCGCGGCGCCGCGCACCTTGCACAGCGTGTCCACAATGCGCTCCACATTCGCCGGACTGAGCAGCGCGTCCCGCATATTCGTTGAGCCGCCCAGGCCCAGGGCGCCCTTCGACAGCTCGTTGATGGTGCCCAGCCCGAGGCCGGCGAACAGGCCGCCAAACGAGGCCATCCGGCCCAGACGCGACGCCGGCACGCGTCGCTGCTTGGCCACTTTGCTCAGCTCCGGCAAGGTTGATTCCGGCCCCTTCGGATCAGCTGGAAAAGTCGAGCACGTCAGATGAAAGGCATGAGTTGGTCGTAAAGGCAGTTTATTTCGAATTGATTTCATTTTGAGTGCTGTGTTCGTTATTTCAATTGGAATGGGATGGGAGCTAATAGCTACTGCTAGGGAACAACTGGAAATGAAACACTGGTTTATCTGTTAGTTCGGTGCTTTTCAAATTTTAGGAGATCCTCTGCTGTTTTAAACTCAAAGCTTGTTTACAAGTGGGAATGAAACACTTGTAAATCTGTAACTTCGATGCTGTTAAACTTCTAGAAGATACTTTGCTATTTTCAATAAGCGAAGAGCTCATCTTGCACGGAAACAACTGGAAATGGAACAGTTTAGAAGTCGATGAAAGCTCATAATGCAAAGGAACCACGGAAAGTGGAACTATTTTTGCCTTAAATATGCATTAATGTTTGGATTTAAATATGCATATCAAATTTTATTTATTTTTTTTTTTATTTATTTTATATTTTTATTTTTTTTTGGCATCTTATATTCATATTTATATGGAAGTCTAAGGCATTTCTTCTGCTTCAATTAAGATTAATGAAGATTCAAAACTTTCATGGAGGAATGCGACTTTTAATGTTTTAAAATGAAGATTAAGAAGAATGATAATTTAGATGAAGAGGTGTGTAGCTTAATAAAACTGTGTTCAAAATATTTCAAAAAAATGAGCTTCGGATTGAAATCAAATCAATTTTGCTATTGATTTCCAGTTAAATGAGCTCTACTTTTCTAAAAAAAAAAAGAAAAAGGATCGCGAAACGAAGAACTCATAGTTATAGAAAATATTTTAAGAAATCAGCCTAGAATTAAAATTTAGCAAAACTACAAATTTGCATTTTTAGCCAATTTTTCATGCATACCCGTTTTCGCCGCGTTGGATGGGGACACCGTCGAGCTGCAGGCGACAAAGCGCATCAGATTGTCCACATATTCTGTGTCCTTGGAGAGGATGCCGTCGCCGCTGACGGACGGCTGAGTCGCTTTGGTCACTGGCCCGCCCTTCGGCGAGCTGGGCAGCTGTTCGCTGGGCGTGGTGGGCGTGCGCAGGCTAACGTTGCGATTCATGTTGCGTCTGGAGAGGATCTCCTCGAACTCCAGTAGCGTTATTGACGATATATCCAGATTGGCCGCATCGGCGGCATCCGAATGCCCACTGTTCCGCTGCACGTGACCGCCAGCGGCGCTGCCAACGCCAACGCCAGCACCCGAACTCGTTGGCCAATTGATGCGCTGCAGTGCGCCCAAATCGCAGGGTAATTTCGTTTCCAGCAGCTGGCACAAGCCCTGCGCCACGACGTAACCACGCTCGCCCGTCTCCTGAAGCAGCGATTGCACCTTGGCCAATTCAACGTTCGGCTGTCCGCTGGCCGTACGCAACGAGTCCGCGCTCTGAGTCACACTGGCCGCGAGCAGTTCGCGTACACTCGAATTGCTCCACAGATGCTTCGTCACCGCCAGATGCTCGCGTCCACACGCCTCCGCGACGATTTGCAGGCCGCGCAGCACGCCGAGCACGTCTTGCGCTGTGCGTGTCATCACCACCAGTCTAACCAGTTGATGAGTGGGTGTCGTTGCCGCTGTTGCTGTTGTTGTTGTTGTTGTTGTTGTTGTTGCTTGCCGGCAAATAGGCAAAGGCAGCTACAAGTTTTGTGCGCTGCTGCAACCGTCCGTGTGTCAGTGTGTGTGTGTGCGTTTGCGCTGCTGTCGCCTCGGTGGCACATTCAATTGGGCCGTCTAAAAACAAACAACACCAAAATATATATACAGTTACGTAAACAATAAATAAATAAACCTGCACTAATGTTGCGAAATTTCAAACAGCTGTTGTCGCCCAAACAAGTTTCGTTCATTTGCACATGGTTCACAGTGTGACAGTGTTGCCAAAAGCCGGCAGCGTTAACAGCGTGCTGACACTAACAGCTCGACAAGCAGCTCGCCGATTTCTGTTCATGTTAAACGTGTGTGTGCCCTAATTTGTAATTTAAGAGCTATTCTATAGTTTATACAGAAATATTCTGAACATTTGTTTACGTACTTTATTTGGTACATGAGAGCACAATGTTCCAAATCGAGCACTAAAGAGCAGCTGCGTTATATATTTTATAAATTGCATTTAATAAACTGTAGAACTATATACATAAGCGGAGGTGACATATGGTAGTTTTATTTAAAATCAAGAAAACAAATAAGAAAATGGCGTACAAGATTTGAAAGGCGCAAAATGGCTAAATACGCAAAATACAACAGCCGCTCAATTGACTCAGTTCCTAGCCGAAAATGGCACTATTTGCATTTTATACTTGTATTGGTGCATGTTTCACATAAGCTTCAAATTCACATTTTATTGAATAATCTACTATATAAAAGTAAATGTAACAAATGGAAAATAACAAAATGGCGAACAAGATTTGAAAGTTACAAAATGGCGCCTTTACTTACGTGCTCCAAATGGCGCTGTCAACAACAGCCGCTCAATTGAACCAGTTCCCAGCCGAATGTGGCACATGGCAATGTTTACATTTTGCATTTGTATTCTTGAATTGCAATGTGCGGCATTTTCTGTGCAATCAGCCAAAATAACGATCCCAATTGTCATTTGCACAGCGATTTGGAAAAGCTGCTGCACAATCGCGGACCGGATGTTAACGATAAGCTGTTAATTGACAACGTACTGCTGGCCGGCAACGTTCTGTGGCAACAGGGCGCCGCGCCCCAAAGGCAACCGCTTGTGGCCGGCGACTGGGTGTTGCTCTTCAATGGGGATCTCTACAATCTGATTGGGCGGAAACTGAAGGGCGAGGCAGACAGCGCCTGGCTGCTGGCGGAGCTGAGCAAATGCCACGGCGAGGAGGATGGCGCGCTGTTGACGTTGCTACAGGAGATCGAGGGACCCTACTGCCTGATCCTGTACAACAGGTGGGGTGTCCGATATACCCATGTACCATTAATACCCCATTACTACTGCCAACAGACGTGAGCGTGCTTTGTACTTTTGCCGCGATGCTCTGGGCAGAAATTCGCTAATCATTGAGCGCAGTGCGGCATGCCTCAAGCTGCTGAGCACCTCGTGCCACGTGGCGGGCCAGGCGCCAACGCAGTCGCTGGAGCTGCCGCCCCTGGGCCTGTACAAGCTGCACCTGGCCGAGCCAGGCCAGTGCATTCTGTACCCCTGGCTGTCCTTAAACAAGGATACGCAGCAGCAGCTGGCGACGCTGGACGCTGCCATGGATTGGTGCACGCTGCTGCAGCGCCCCATAGCGCCCGCTTGGCTGCTGGACGCGGCACAGCCGACACCCAGCTACGATCTATACGAGCTGGCTGCGGGCACAACGCAACTGGAGCCGCTCTACAAGCGTCTGCTGGACAATGGGCCTGTGCAGCAGGCTCTGCGCCGCTTGGATGCACTGCTCCAGCGCTCGGTGGCGGCACGTGTGCAGCATACGGCGCCCGTTTGCCGCAAGTGTGCGACGTGTGGCGGCTGTGCGCACGCCAAAATCTCCATACTCTTCTCGGGCGGCATCGACTGCAGCATTCTCGCGCTGCTGGCCGACAAATTTGTGCCGCAGTCGGAGCCCATCGAGCTGATCAACGTGGCCTTTGAGCCAGCTGGCCAGCAGCCGGAGGTCAGCGCATGGAGTGTGCCCGATCGCCAGACCGCGCTGCAGTCCCATGCCGAGCTGCAGCGTTTGTGTCCGCAGCGCCAGTGGCAGCTGCTGCTGGTGAACGTTGGCCGGCTGGAGCTGCGGCAACGGCTCAGCGCACACATACGCCAGCTCATCTATCCGCTGGACACGGTGCTGGACGAGTCGCTGGGCTGTGCCTTCTGGTTTGCCGCCGCCGCGGCCGAGTCCAACGCGCGCGTTGCGCTCCTCGGCAGCGGGGCCGATGAGCTCTTTGGCGGCTACACGCGACACCGCAACGCCTGGCGGCGAGCCGGCGCGGATCGGCTGGCGCAGCAGCTGGCTGTGCGCCGCGAGCTGGACATGGATTGGCAGCGCATACCGGCGCGCAATCTCGCGCGCGATGACCGCATCATTGCGGACAGCGGCAAAACGGCGCGGGCGCCGTTCATCGAGGAGCACGTGGCCAGATTTGTGCGCTCGCTGGAGCCCCAGCAGCGCTGCTGCTACGCCCTGCCCGAGGGCGTCGGCGACAAGCTCCTGCTGCGCCTCTACGGCCACAGTCTCGGACTGCGCGATGCGGCGCTCCTCAAGAAGCGGGCCATTCAGTTCGGCTCGCGCGTGGCCGACAGAAAGCAGCAGGCGGCAGAGCAATCCGCTTATCTTCGCTTCGAGTCGGGAACTAGGCAATAAGCTGGTATTAGGTATATCTAAATAAAAACTCCGGGGTGTTCTATATATTTATGTAATATACCGCAAAAAGGAGCGTACCTTGTGCATATACGCTGTGACCCGAAAGATAATGAATATAAACTTGATCAGCTCTGACGTGCTTCAATATTCTCCATTTACCTGCGCTTCGTGTCCGGAACTGGCCAAAATATACATATATATTTTTTTTATTTACATATATTTTTTCTTTTTTAATGCCTTATTTTCGACAACTTATTACTTTAATGTTTATTTAAAGTCATATTTATTATCTTAATTTATTGAATGTATCCCAGGCGGGCTCTCAAGAAGTTATTTCATTATTGTAAACCACTTCGCCGATATTGTACAAACTTAATTGTTAATTGTCTAAATTTTGTATAAGGTTTACATAAATAAAAGTAAGCAGGAAAAGCCATCTTCAAACATATACAAGATATATCTAAATTTTAATCCGATTACCATAAATATTATAATGCATATATGTTACGCTCACAATGTGCAAAGCTTGTTTAGGGTATCGGAAAAATCAACAATATGTTTTTCATGCTAAAACTGATTTATCGACCAATAATTCCTATAGGAGCTTTATGCTGATACATAGGCAGTATAGTGACATACTTAATAGTCAAGTTTGGTCAGAATACTCTGAAGAAGAAATGGTTTTTCACACAAAACTTAGTTTTGAACGATAATTCCTGTATGATATAGAGTTAATAAATGATACTTTGCACATATATTGGGATATAGTAGGATGTCTGAAAAATCAAATAAAGTTAATTAAAAAACTCTTTCATCGACCTATAATTCCTATAGGATTATATAAGTATACTTAATAGGGTCAGAGACATATTTCATGACGAAACTATAATACCCTCAGTACGGCTAGAACACAACAAGTATGAACGTTGTCGGGTGTAAAAAAAGGTTTTTATCAATCAATTCACTTTCCAAAAATATCCCTTTTATTATATACATTTTACAACATTTTATATAACGCCATTACAAATAAAAAAAATATGTCTTCATAACTCCACTTTCAATTTTGAATGTGCTTGCAAGCAATATACTTAGCATTAGCTCAAAACAAATTCTAAATATATATATATATATTTTCCCAATTGATTTCATACAATCTTAATATCTTAATTGTATATTTCGAACAGAAAAGTTGCTTACAAATTTACGTTACCTTCACTTCCCATAAAGCTAATTGTGAACATATGAGAGGCATGTTTAATTTGTGTGTACTATTTCTTATAGATCACGGCTAATACCAGCTAACATAATACAAAAATGTTAAATAATGCTTAGCATAACAGTTTGCTGTATGTAAAAGCGCGCCATAACAGCTGAAAATTTGCTGTTCTTCGACTTTTTGAAAACTGAAAGTGTATGTTCAAATAGGACAGGTTTCACTGTACAATCGCACACACAATTAAATAACGTTTGTGGTTTCAGATTTCGCTCGAAATTAAAAATTGCCAACAGCTGCGAAATTAGCAATTCACTTGAATCAGGGTGGGCCGTGAAATGAATGCCATATAAGAAGCTAGACAGTACGCAGCTATAAAGATAAAGATATATATGTGTGTATATATATGAAATGAACTATATAGTGTTAAGTACGTAACGAGTCGACTGTATACAAACATATGTACAAATTCTTTGTAACTAAATACAATAGACAAAAAAAAAAAGAGAAGAAAAAGATATTTACAACTGAATTGCACTATTAGCGAATAAATTGGGAGGTCGTTATTTGCGGCCCAGGCGACCAGCACGCTCCATTGCGGGATCGGCCAGCTCCCAGGCGGGCTTATAACGGGCAACGTTGGCAGCGACACTCGCCGGGCAGGCGCTGTGCTGCAAAAGCGGATTGGGCAACGTGTTCGATTTGTAGCCAATCGATGTGTAGCCCTCCGCATAGAGGTGACAATAGGGCACTTGGTGCATGTGTATATAATGCCAGATGTCGTGATAGCTCCACTCCAGCAAGGGATTCAAGCGCATCATATCCGGCCAGTCGCTGTCCGTTTTCTGCAAAGTCAAACAGAGAGCGATAAAGACAAATACAGCGGGAGAGGGCCTGAGACGCACCTGCATCGGCTGCAGATGGCCACAAAAGGGGTCCGTATTGCGACTGCCCACAAAGACGGCCTTTATGGCCGGCATATCCTCCGTCATGTGCGTGAGCGCCACCTTCAACGAGTCCTTGTACTTGATCAGATTCACAGCGTACCGTCGCACACAGTGCACAACAAATTCATCGATCTGCTCGAACGAATCATCCGATTCGATGTAGAGCATCGGTATTGCACTGCTGGCAATCCCATGCTCCCGACAGTAGCGCATCAGCAGATCCAGGAGCACGGTGCAATCTTTGCCGCCGTTAAAGCACAAGATCAGCTCCGTCACATCGTAGCGTCGCAGGGTCTCGTCAAAGAAATCGTAGGCGCTCCGCATACGTCGCTCGATCTGCTGCCGGATCGCAGCTGTTATGGTCATGGGGCAGTCGGTGCCGTTGGACATGCTCCTGCTGCGCCCGCTGCCGTTGCAGTGGGTATTATTGTTGATGATGCTGCTGCTGCTGCTGCCGTATATGTCAACAATATTGGACGACTTTGTAATCGTGGCCTGTTGTGTCTGTATGCAGCATTTGTTCATGTTGATTATCTATTAAGGTCCTCTTCCGCCGCCACCGCTGCAGCCGTCGTCTTCTCTGCCGGGCGCCACCTAAAGAGAACGTGCACGCTTATCTGAGAATTGATTTTTTAACTCCACTTTCACCAAACTGCGCCAGTGTGCGGATGTGCGTGTGTGAGTGTGTGCACACAGTTGCTTTTATATAATAACAATTATTAACATTGACAATAACTTTTGCCAAATTTGCGTTATCTACACGGCAAATTACATCACATGTGCGCTTTTCACACACACACACACACACACACACTCGCACGCATACACGCGGCACTTGTACCTACTAAATGTTACTGGCCCCAATTCGAGTTGCACGTCATTAATAAGCAATGAACGTTAACATAGCATTAATTCTGTTTTCCTTTTATCAACTAGCAATTATTGCTGCACAGCGTTGCCACTAAGCTGTTAAACACAGCTGACTGGTCAACCGCTCTGCTGCTGCACTTGTCTGGCAGCGTTATGCTGTTAATAACAGTGCTGTAAAATGCGCACGTTTGAATTTTAATTTAGTGCTATTTTAACTATTGCTTCATAGCCACTGCTGTGCTGGTGCACTACTCTGGCAACGCCGCGCTGTTAAAAGCAGTGCTGTAAAACGTGATTGTTTGAATTTGAATTTGTTTTTAAAGCGTTTTATTTGCACTGCATTACATTTGTGTGATTTACATATGTATAACAAATCTGTGTATGTTTAACATTGACACAAGAAAAGAAAAACAGAAAAAAAACCATGCAATAATTGCCTTAAACGCATAAACAATACAAGTACATTTAGTTGCTAAATATAACAAATGGGCACTGTTGGTTTTGTATTTTCGTTTTGTGTGTTTTGTTGCATTCGTCTAAGCGTCCAAATTGTCGAGGACATTGTCAATGAGGCCCACAACCTTTTGACGAAAGCGGCGATTCTGTTTGCCGCTCATCTCCTTCAGATATGGATACAGGCTGATTAAGAACGAATAATCCGCATCTGGCGGCGTCAAAGCTGTCAGCGACAGGCCAGCTGCAGGCGACGCCGCTGCCGCTGCCGCCGCCGCAGCTGCCACTGCTGCTGGGCCAGGTGTGCTGGCAACAGACGGCGGCGTGGCTGCGAGATGCGCCAACATGCTGTTGTTGTTGTTGTGCAGATGCTGCAACTGCAACTGGTTGTCGCCGCCTTTGAGCCACTCGGCCACCGTCCAGTTGACGTTGTTGCGCAGCGCCGCCGCCATTGTGACAAATTTGTCAGCACTTTGTTGCTGTTGCTGCTGCTGCTGCTGCTGCTGCTGCTGCTGCTCCACCTTGATGGCCTGCAGGCGCAGCGGCGTCGCTTCTGGCTGCAATTGGTGCTCGTCCGGCTCCCGGTCATCGTCCTCCGCCTCGGAGATTTGAACATCGAGCGTCTGGGCATCGGCCGCCCGGCTGCCAATGCTGTCTTTGGTGTCGTCGTCGCCCTCGTGGACCGGGCTCGCATGCTGATGGCCCAGCAGACGCATGTGGCCAATGCGCGTCATCGGCAGAAATGTGGCCGCCGTTGCCGAGGTGCTCGGCTTGCGCAACACCATGCCGCCGCCATTGAGATTAGGTTGGTTGTTGGGCGGGGCGGGCGCCTGCGCCTGCGCCTGCGACTGCGACTGCGCCGCCGGCTGCTTGTGGCAGGCGCGCGACTTTGTGTAGGGTATCAGAAACTGCAGATACTTGGACAAATAATATTTGCGCTTGCCCCGGCCCGTCTGTGTGCGCGCCAGCTTCAGCGATCGCAGAAAGCTGCTCCGGATGGTACGCCAACGTTCCCGGGAGTTGCGCACTGTAATGGAGTTCAAGCGCATTAAATGGGTGCATCCACATATACTATACCCCAATACCACACAATAAAAAAAGCATATACAGGGAACCTGGAGAGCTCAGGGAAGTCTCAGAAAAAACAAAACCGATCGACGCTGACTTATATATAAAGAACTAAAGCTTAAAACCCTGAATATACAAATTTTCTGAAAATCTTCAATAAGTCGCATTAATATCTTGCACTATATTACATTATTGATATATATGTATATGAAGTGAACTTTATCACAATTAGTCATGATAAACTATAAAGAAACTTTCTTTCTCTAACTATAATAAATGTTTATACCTTAGACTATATGATTTTATTTTCTCTTTTTCTCTCGTTTTTTGAAATGAAGACATTTTAGTGGCCTAGGCTATTTTGCAAATGACTCTCGCTCTCTCTTTCTCTTCAAAGTTAAAGCATTTAAGTACATAGGACTACATAAGTCTCTTCAAAATTTCGAGATATTGATACCCTAAACTATATTCAATTTTTCTCTATGTCGCTCTCACTCTCTATAGACTTTATTGATTTAAAAATCCTCAACTTCCGAAATTTTAAACAGAAAAGGGTTTCGTACGAAATCTAGTGCATTTTTAAAAAGTTCACTTTATCACTTTACCATCTTTGTTGTCGGAATATTCTGTTGAATCTCAAAATAATAAAGTTTTGAAATAACCCGAGAAACATAACCTTAAACTACTGCAGTTTCAAAGGAAGAAAAGAAATTTAACCTTAAATTAAACAGAATTTCAAGTTTCAAATCCGAGTTGATAGTGAATTAAAAGCAAAAAATAGATAAGTTTTTAAGTATATCCTATACTATTACTATTATAATAGTAGCCGAAGGTCATTTCATCCGGTGTTCTTTAAAAACAGTTAGGCTACTTTTGCTACCATACTTGATAACAAAAATGATTTCTTATCAAATCTCATGTTACATATTGTAAATATATAAAGCCATACAATTTCCTTGATAAATACTTTTTAAATTTCTGGGAATATTTTATTTGTTTCAAATGTTATGAAGATGGTCCCACTGTGCTTAGCTGAAGTGAAAATGAGAAACTCCACCCATGTTTTAGAAAATTCCCGCTGGAACACATTAGACGTGCAGTGTTGTAAAATACGGCTGTACACTCCGTGCGGCAACAAGTGTTGGCTAGAGCTGCAAGCAGGGTATTTCCGCAGCGCTGCAGTTGCTGAACTTTTTAATTACATGCCAAAAGCGGCAAGGCAGCAGCAACAACGACTAATTGCATGCAAACGCCGCGCGCAGTTATTGCTGTGTGTGACACAGTGACACACCTACACACACGCACACACAGGCACACACACACACGCACATGGGAGGCATTTGAGCGGGCGAGTGCAAGCGAGTTGGCACGACTACAAATTGCGATTGCATTGAAATTGCAAACACACAAACACGCACACACACACACACGGCCAGCGACAGCGGTAGCGAAAAGCTTGCATCATAGCACAGTGGGCAATTTCACCGCATTTTGTGGCATTTTTTAATAACTGCAGGATTTAGCCAAGTTTTTGTTTCTAGTGAGAGTAATTTGTAAATTTAAATGTAAATATAATAACCTAAATGCAGCGACTAGAACTCAAAATATTCAAAATATACCTTTCTAGACAGTTGGCAGGCATGTTTCAAATTTCATAAAACGATCGAGTGAAGAATACAGAAATTATTCTAGACTTTTTTCAGTATATCTTTCAGTGTGTGTGTGTCTAATATTTCAATTAGATTAGTTTTATACACCCAAGTCTTTCGTTGTTACTTTCCGTTATTTGGTAGAGTAAAGTGTAAAATGAACTGCCTCGACAAAATTGTGTAGCTAAAGATGAAGTTTTTTTTTAACTTTTTAAATTGCTACATAGGGCTTAAATCATGTTATTTTTAGAACAAGTCAGTGTACAAGCCACTAACATAAAATTGAATAAAAATCTGTCTATTTTGAGATTAAAGCATTTTTAATTTACCAACAAAAATGCACCTTGTGCAAGGCTGTTAATCTGTTAGCAACAGCTGTGTTTAACAGTACTGATCTTAACATACATTTCCATACTGTTAAGGTTTCTGGCATGCAACATGCTAGTTGACGTAATTCAAACATATTTTTTTTGGCTGAAAAACGTGACAAATTGCCCATGGTGCATAGGCGCGCGCCAGCACACACTCACACACACAGTCGCACAACAAATGGGCACGCAATTGCAAAAAAAAGAAGAAAACAGAATAATAATAAACGAAAATGGAAATCTAAGGTTTTTTTTGTTTTTTGTAGCCTGCAGCACGTTTCTTGTATTTTGTATTTGCACCTGTGTCCCGTATCTCGTTGGCCACGTGTTGCCAGGCCCGTTGCACCTCCTCCTTTTTGCTGTAGCCCGGATGCGTGTAGTTCCAGAGGCACGGCTGGTTTTCCACGAGCTGCACGAATTTCACATTGAAAACGGGATCGTCCTTGCGTGCCATGCCAACGCTTTGCAACACTGAAACACGCCTGCGTTACACTACCGTTATAATTGCAGCGCAACACATTACACGCCTAGGGCGAGCAGTTTATTTTTTTTGTTTTTATCTTTTTGCAGTGGTTTAGATTTTGCGCGCGCACTCTATTGCGCGCTCGCTCGCACACGCAACGGCAGCTGCAGCTGCAGCGACGCGTAGTGCAACAGACGGGAGAAATAAGAGAAAAAAAAGCGAAAAGCAAATACAACGAAATATGAGTAGCTTTGGTTTTGTTGTTGGAAATGGCAACAGCAACAACTTGTCGCAACGAATGCGCCGAGAAAACTGAATGCCGACACAGAGCGCAAAAAGCTGACAAATAAAAGCTGCAGCGTAAACAATGTCAAACGGTTGCCGTTGCTGCCGTTGCTGCTGCTGCTGTTGCTGCTGCTAGAATCAACATCAATGCGTGTTTGCTAAAAGCTTTTGGAGCCAACGATAACGTAGCTGACGGCATTTGTTGCATACAAAAGCGCACACACACAGGTACGCGCACATCATGCAATTTTATGAATCACATTCACACACACACTCCCACCCACACACACATAGGCACATATTTAAATGCTTTTGCTAATTGTGTGGCGCCAAAAGCAAATAGCGCGTTTTACAGCACTTAAGACTTAAAAAGTGTGCCGGCACTAGAGTTGTACAGCGTAGTTCATTCGCAGAGTAAGTTCAGTTTATTGATCAAACGAATCGTTCACTTAGTTCAACGTTCACATGTATTTTCAAGGCACGATCAACGGAACTCAAGCGAACGAGTGATAAGTTTATATAAAAAATGTGAGTTTTTTACAAGGGTATTGGTGTTGGCAGTATCAGCAATATATTTGCTATACTCTCTTTTGTTGTTATTTTATTCGATACATCGATGTTTCTTTCCCAAAAACATCGACTCTTCGATGGTTACCAGCACTACTAGCCGGCACTAGTTCCGCAACTGGTTCACACCGCGCATATGTAACACAATTGGTCGTTGGCGTCGACTTTGACTGAAAAAATAAATAACGAAAACATGGCAGCCAGCGCAAAAGTAGTGCTTAGCGGGTTGCTGCAGCACCGACTGACACAGGTGAGTGCCCGTCAGGCAGCAGTAGCAACAACGCGTTTACAACAAACCCAATATTTGCAGCTCGTACGCCCGCTGCACACACAGCCCGCTTGTTTGTCCAGTTTTCGGTCGTCGCGCGAGGTGCAGCCGCTGGAAGCGTATCCGGAGATTGAGGTGGTGCACAATGCGCCCGAATGGAAGTACGTGGAGCGCCTGCTGCCGCCGACCACCGTGCCACAGCCGGTTGCCAAGTCCGCCTATCCCTCCGGGTGGCAGCCGCAGTCGGCCGATGGCAGCGCCAGCGGTTACTTTGTGGCGCGCACCATGAATCATATGGTGCCCGTTTATCTGCACACACGCTTTCGCGGCCAGCGACGCCTCACCGTGGTGCGGCGCGTCCAAGGCGACATTTGGGCGCTGGAGCGCGATCTGCGCGCCGTCGTCGAGGGCGCCCGCAACGGTAAGCTGTGCGCCACGCGCGTCAACGAGCTGAGCGGGCAGATTCAAATCCACGGCGACTATGTGGACCTGCTGCGTGACTATCTCAAGGCCAGGGGCTTTTAGTAAACATATTGATTGCATAGAAATTTGCTTTGAATAAACATTTGATTGTTAAGTTTGGAATGTGACGAATATATCTATGTTGTGGTATGTATGTCATCGCATTTAAATTTATTTATGGTTAAGGTCGGCGCTGGGCTCCATCAGCTGCCCCTCTCAACCACACCTGTTGAACAACATCCGATGTTTTCAGCTGTCAACTACCCTAACCTTACCCAAGGTTCGATCTTTCGTATGAACAAAAAACTTCATCGATATATTGAATATTGAATATGAGTTAAGATCCCATTTGAGGCAGAGTCCATGTTATCTTAATCTTAAAATTATTTATTCGTCTGCGTAAAACTATTTTAATCTATGGCTCGAATCAATGCCTCGGCTTTAGGTTCGGCTTGTAAACCTGGTGCAATAAAGCCCGGTTTTGGTTCGAACCCTGGTTTGTTACATTACTTGAAATTTAAAAGCAAAATTGTATAAAGATCATTTAAAGGTAAATATTTGATTTTTTTATTCATCAATTTGTTTATTTTCAATCAAGAGAAAGAATTTCCTGACAATAAACTTTTTGGGGGTAATTCATTTAAACCATTTAAAAAAAGGAAAATGGTTCAGTTCGAGACTAGGTTGAATATATTGGCATGCCGACGAATGCAGAAAATAAGTATATATAAAATGGGTATATAGCGGTGTTTTTGTATACCTATATGAAGTCCGTACTTCAGACTAGAATTTGCATGCTATTCTAACTATTAGCCCAGTTTTAATCCTTCTATATATCAGGAATACTAAAAATGATCTATCCATAATTTCAGGCGAAGAGAATACGCTTCACTTTACGGTTATGAGAAAAAAACATGGGCTTTATTTAGTTTACAGATCTGTTGTCTTATATAACTATGTATATATATATATATCATATATGTCATAACTGCATATAGTAAATCACATGCATCGGGTAGGGGGCGGGCGGGCGTTGGTTGTGTCTGACTTAAATACACAGTGATCATAGTTGTTCGAGACGTTGCATGGAAGGGATAAACGATGTCAACGCTCTATGTAGCTTTATATACAATTTATGTGACTAATTTGTATATGTATATATATATATATATATTTGTATGTATATATAGACACATATATATTAATTTATGCTACAATTCTCACTTAAGATTAGCTATGGGATTGTATTTTGTTTGGGGCTGACATTTGTTATGGTTTATATACTAGACAATAAAAGTTTAGAGCATAATGTATCGAAAAATGTTCGAACGTTATCGTTATCATAATGTGGGCAGCGTTAAACAGGAGTAGTGTGGCGTGTGGGGGGGTGGTGGAGCATTTGCTACCTTACGCTGCCATCAGGTGAGCTCCTTCTTTCGGGCATGGGAATATGCAGCAGCAGAGGCTGCACGCCACCGCTATCCGTTGGCGCCCGCCATCGCTGCAGCCGTTAGTGGTACGCCCACACCCAGTCCACTGACGCCGCCGGCCGCTGTTGTTGACGCACCGCTCGCCGTTGATGCTGCCGCCGCCGTGGAGGAGCGTTTTAGGGCCTTGCGTATGATCGTCCAGTCCTCCATGATGTCCTCCTCGCGCAGCATATATACAACATATGGACCGGTGACGGTTACCGCCTTCTTGCGTCCCGGGCCACGCACTTTGCTCTGACGCTTGTCATTGCCCCAGTCGTCCCACGAGATGTCCACATTGTGCCGATCCTCCTCGAGACGTCGTATCCGCTCCATTAGATCCTCACGCAGATTATCCACGGCCATTTGTTTCTCGCTCTGCAAGCACACACATACGGAAGATCTTAATACTTCGCAAAAAAAAATAAAAAAGAAAAAAAAGCGGGAAATTTACCTCGAAGTGCTGGGAAGCTGCTTGCTCCTCGGACAGGTATTTGTGGTCGATGTTCTGCAGCCGGAACTTGCGCAGCACATCGGCGACCTCGATGCGCGTCCGATAAACCTTGTCCAGCTCCTTTTGGGGCTGCACAAACTCCTCCGATCGGCCGGAACGCACATCGGACAGCTGCCGCTCAATCAGGCTGATGCGCTCGTAGTAATATTGTTCGCGGAGTTGGCTGAACTGACGCTCCAAGCTGACTGTTTGGATGTGTGAGTGGATCAAAGATGATATCGTATTTTGGCGCGCTTTTTCCTTTTTTGCTTACCCAGGTCCTCCATGTGTTCGGCGCGTCGTAGCTCAATTTCGCTGGCATCCATTTCGGAGGAGTCATCGGAATCGCATTCGTTGGCCTCCTCCTCCTCCTCGTCGGAGGTGTCGTGCGCCTGGCTGGAGTTCGAGTGCTCCGACTCCGCGCCGGAGACGTCGCCCTCCGCATCCGATTCGCCATTTTTTACTGGCATTTGTGTGTGCTTGGTGGGGGGTTTTGCTTGGGTCACTCCCTGGACTGGATGCTGTTGGATAGGCAAGCACTGCGCTCACTTGTTTGTCGCACGATGTACACCGTTAAAAAGAAACCAAATGCACTTATTTCTGAACTTTTTTCAATCAAATTCTCATGAAATTTACTAGCTGCGAATATTGTTTTGCGCTGCAGCTGCAAAAAGTGTTGGCTGACGACGCAAGGCCAGACAGTGTTGTACAGCGCAGAAATAAATATATTGTTTTTCAATATATCAGTATATTGTGGGTATATTTTTTAATACCGCACGCAGTAACCTATTTTGGCAATACGAATAAAAAAAAAATGAATGTACATCTATAGGAAAATAATAGAAACAGTGTAGTGTCTGCCACATGTACAAATGCGCACAGCAACAGGCAGTGGGTGGAAAATACTAAAAGCAAATACCATAATGTATTTAGAGAAAAAAGAAAAAACATGATATGGTCACATGCGCGCGCCAAGTAAACAGCTGACGTATGAGTGTGAGCAGAAAAGAAACGAGAAAAACAAATAGGCACTGCGATAAATACGTGTAATATTTTTAAAGAGCGTTATCAAAAAAAATATTTTGTGGTACCGTCAGTGATATGGAAACGCCGACTGCCGATGATTTGTTACAGTTCCGCGACTATAGCGCAACTAACAGCGGCACACCAGCACAAATCAATGTTAACTCGCCAACGCATGCAACTGGCGGTGGCGGCGGCGGCGGCGGCAGCGGCGGCAGCTTTAACTCACAGCGACAACGTGGTGATCCCTTGTCCGATCTGATCTACGATATGAGCAATTCGGCCCAAACAATGGTCGGCGGCGGTGGTGCTGGTGGTGGTGGCGGCGGTGCGAGCGCAGCAGGCTCCTCAGCGGATGCAACCGCCGCGGGCGGTGCACGTCTCTCCTTTCTGACCATCGAGTACTATCAGCAGTTCTTCAATGTCGACACGTATATGGTGCTCGAGCGCGTTGCCAACTCGATGATACCGAAACGTGCCGCTGCCAACTATTTGCGCATGAACATTGGCGAAAATCCCGATCTCTATGGGCCCTTTTGGATAACCATAACGCTGGTAAGCCATTAACTGCAGCTAGCGCCTACAATATGCTGACTAATGTCTGTCTCTTTCCGCCTTTTAGATCTTTTCGATTGCGATTAGCGGCAATATTGCCAGCTATTTGCAGCAGGCCAACGATAGCTACCACTGGCATTATAATTTCCATCTGGTCTCGTATGCAGCCACCTGCATCTTTCTGTACGCCAACATCTTGCCGGCCGTGCTCTGGGCCCTGTTCAAGTATAGTCTGAAGCCAGTGGATGAGGCGGATGCCGTTGAAACGGACAGCGTTAGTTGTTATTGCTTGTAGTTCTTGCTATCCTTTTCTAATTGGTTTCTGTGTCTTGTTCTACACCAGGCCACCTACACGCCCAGCTTGTTGTCGCTCATGTGCATCTATGGCTATAGCCTGGCCATTTATATACCCGTCTCCATACTCTGGGTCATCAATGTGAGTGCGAGTGCATAGATATACAGAAATCGTTATCTGTATACATGTCTTCTATCTCTTTCTATTGCAGATTTCCTTGCTACAGTGGCTGCTCGTTATAATGGCTGCTTTGCTATCCGGCACGGTGCTCATTGCAGTGCTGACGCCTGCGCTGCGCAATTCCCAGTATTCCCTGTTCCTTATCATTGGCATACTTGGCGCTCATATTGTTCTGGCTGCTGGTTTTCTGCTCTACTTCTTTCACAATCCGCCCGAGGGAGCGTTGGCAGCGAAACTAACGACCGCTCCGCTGATTCAGGCCGCTTTACCAAAATTGTCCACCCAGGCGGTGGTTGGCGATTTGCCGCCCGCCAATCAAACGGGCTAGAGACCATTCCAGGTTACGCAAACGTAGTCAAAATTCAATATCTGTTGTACATTAAGTTCATTATAGTTATTATTATTTTCTTTAACTCCCCAATTCGTTGGTCATATATACGAGATAACAGCAGCTGCTGACCCATATAAATTGCTAAGCTATATATATTTGTTTTCATATTCAATTCAATTGTTTTATTTACGCTCACAAGATTTTCAGGTGCAACAAATTTCTATAACTGCGCGATTTAAAATTAAAAGTAAAAGATACAGTGTTCGCTCGGTATTTAAAACGTTTCCTTTTCAGTGCAAGAACTTCTTACAGTTCTATTTCTTCATACCATGAAAATTAATTAAATATAACTGAATAAATATATAATACATGCAATTCTTTAGATCAATATACAATATTATATATACAGCTATACTTATATATTAATATACTATATATATATTTATATAATATACAACATATTACATTTTAAGTTTTTTATAAAAAAACTTTGAAAATTATATTATATTTGAAAATAATATTGAAAATGTCTTCAAAATAGGAATATTATATTGCAAATAGCGTTTTTTTTTTCTGGAAAATTCTAATTTCAGAGCGGCTACTATAGAAAATTTTTGACATATTATATACTTGATTGACTTACAAATATTTGATTTTTAATTTGATTTAATTAATAACTTAACTTAATAACGTAAGAACTTATAATAATAGCAATAAAATCTTGTATTTATAATTCGCAACAAAGTGTGTCCCCAATTAAAAAAAAAACATGTGAGGCTCTAGTCGGGAGTGCCCGACAGGGGGATACCCTGAACTTTGTCTTTACATACATTTCAATCTCCTTGCATTCATACATACATACACAGAATTACAGATACACACACACAAACTCACACCGCAAGCTGTGCTATAGAAACTAAATTTTTTTTTAGTACGTAATTAGAGCATTTAAATCTATGCTCGAGGCGCAAGTCTGTGTTATTTGAATTTCGTTTCTTTCATATGTGGGGCGAGTGGGGGGACGTATCCTAAATCCGAGCTATTTCTGCTTTGCGTCTGCCTTGCAACATATATCAGTATATATAAAACTAAATTTGATGACTCTATCTCTTATAGTTTCCAAGATATGCTAAAAAAAATTTTGACATTGATGCTTATCGATAATATTGAAACGGTGCCCGATATCGAAAAACTATGATAAACTCGTACTGCGCAAGATATAACAGAATCTATAGTTGAAGAGATTGTGTCTCTAGCCTTTGTAGTTTCCGCGATCGTTGCGTCCATGCAGACGGGCACACAAATGGATAGGGCTAAGTCGACTCAGCTCGTCGGCCTGATCAAGAACATATGTCCTTTATTGGAATATATATACTATATATATATATATAATTTACTGTGACCAAATCCGAGTCTTTAAAATAGATTTTCCCAACTTTAAATATGGCCCAAAATTGCCAATTGTTGTTGCTGCTGTTGAGCATCAATAATTTCCTAACGGCCGCACGTGCTCACATACACAAATACAGAAAAACACACACACACACACACATGCAGGTTTGGGTGCTTGGATCCATATGGAGAGCATCCCCTGCGCCGGCTTGGCTTCAGGGTTGGGTTGGCTGCCAATCTTTGGCTGCCAGGTTGGTTGAGTTTTCACTCACACACCTACAGTGCACACCCACGCACACACACGCACCCACGCCCATATACACTTAAGTTGTGCGTTTTTGGTCGGTCGATTGTGTTTCGGTGTTTCCCCCAACCTATCCCCAATCCTCAGCATTTCACGTTCCACGTTTTCCGTTGTTGTTGAAATGTGCTTTGGTGAATTTTATTCGCTTGGTTTATTTATTCCAGCAATGTGCAAATTATTTGCACGGGGGCAACGTCTATATAAACAGGGTGTTCCAACTAAATCAAAGGGGGAAACACAATCAAAGTTTTCTAATTGATTTCAAATTGAAATTGAAACAAGAGAGTACCGATTGTATAATCCGCATATAAGATGAAAAACTAAGTAAAAATTTTAATGTTGGGCTAATTTTTTCTATGAAACTCTGAAACTCTTTAGGAAACAGAAAAGTTAAACAAAACAACTGGTTTTAACCGATAGTTTCTATGGCAGCTATCTAATATATTTGATGGATCCGGCTAACCTTAAACGGCTATAAATACACTCAGAGAAAAACGCGGCACATTTCGTAAGGCCATAGTAGATCTTAAGAAAATTTGTAGAATAAAACGCTTAAGTCCTTGGGTATATAATTTCATTTTTAAAATATATATTATATAGAATACAGCTTCTCTCTCCTCTATATTTATTTCTTAGCCTTACACAATCTCAATCTCGATTTATATCGCTGTCGCTATTCTCCATTTGTTGCTCTATATCTCTGGTTGTAACCGTAACTAACGGTAACCGTGCCAAACGGCTCCAATAAAAATATCACCCTGTATTTTGTGTACATATTAAAGCGCTGCCAGGCACTAGCTATACATAAACGTACGTGAATAAATCAACAGGGCACACTCGCTTTATGGAACAGTTGATTAAACGCAAAAGTACAATATTTATATGTTTATAGATATATGTAATCAATAGTACAAAATTGGGGAAATAAACAAAACTGATTCGGGTTTGAATGCATTAATAATAGACATAATTCTCTTTTTATACAATAAATACGTTCCCAAAAATTCGTGTAAAAAAGATATTGCCTAAATGGAAAAATATAAAATTTATTTCCATGCTTACATTTTAATTAATTAAACATATTATAAAAAGTATGTTATCCTATGGAAAAAAAAATGGAAAACTATTACTCGCACTCAAATAGAAAAAACGCATGTATTACATTACATTATTAATTACAAAAATATAATGCGAATTTAAGATGTTCATAAAATCTGTGATTCGTGTAAAATAGAATTGGGAGTAATTAGAATAAAATGTATAGTCATAGTTATAATAATAATCAAATTGAAAGCAGTAATAATAATATTAATATTAATAATACTTTTAACTCTACCACACAGGGTATCCGTTAGTCGACAATTCTCCACTTTCTTGTGTGTATTCCTGCTGGGCTCAACTACATATGTCCTAACATCAAGCACATATGTGCGTGCACACAAAGTTGATCAAGAAAGCGACACACACACACACACATGGATTTACACACACACACACACACCCACACCGCTACGCAACAGTTATAAAGAGAAAATTTCTCAATTTCGAATGCAAATATTCCGGCATCCAACGCATCGTCAGATTTGTCGTTTATATTTTTTTTCCTTTCCTTTATTATTTATTTTCTGTTGCCCATGCCCCTCAGCTTTTAATGCTCTGAGGTGCGAGCGGGATAGCTGCAAAATTTGTTGCATTCCCTGCTGCTCTCTTTTCGCTCTCTCTCACTCTCTCCCTTCCTCTCCTTCTCTTTGTGCTCGCGTGTGTGAGTGAGAGCCCGCGTACATTCATGCTTGAAAATGCAGCTAACTTTGTATGTGGATTTGGAATGCGGAATGCTGCTGGATTATGGGGCGTATACGTCATGTCAGCTGCAGCAGCTACAGGCGAGCAATAGTTGTTTGCCAGAATATTGGAAATGTGAATTTAAAACTGCAAATACAAAATTTAATTCATTATTTTTTTTATCACCCGTAAATTGGAATAAATATGTAAATGGCGAAGAGCTAATCAAAAATGTTTAATTAACTCTATTTAAAATGAAAGATGAAAAATACAATTTTTTGTGCGCAATTAGCTTGAAGCTAATTTCCGAAGCGCTGCCTTCAAAAAATGTATTTAAAGACAATTCACAAATTGTTGGTGGGGTGGCGCAACGAATAATTAGTGTTGAAAATAACGATAGAATACTATAGTTACTCAATATCATATAGTACATAGTAATAAAATAAAATTATTATTAAAAACACACGAAATAAAATTATTATTAAAAACACAACTGGAGCTTTGAAGTTCAGATTGAAATTTAATATATAATAAAGAAAGATCCACTCTACAATTTTCAAACTACTTTTGAATATATATTAAGCTTTGGATGAAATAATAAAATTAGGCAAATTTTAGTGGTTTTTGAAATTCATATAAAAACGCGTGGAAATAGATTTCTCGTGTTAGAAATATTTCTACATGCATATTTATATATTAAAATATATGTTTGTATACTATATTATACATTTACCAATTTCCATTTTTGAAAGCGTTCAATATTACAATTTGCAAGCAATTGCTCTTTGCTGTTTATACATTCAGAGAAATAAAAAATATATTATTTTTTTCTTAAAATATTAAATAAATTTGGCTGCAAGGTATAAAAAAAAAAGTTGTGGCTGGTTCGGTTTAAATTTTCCAATGTACTGAAATATAAAAAAAGGGTTGGGTTCGGCTTGTTTTTTTTGGGTTCATTTTATTTGTATATTTACATAAGTGATAGGAATTTAATTTTCAACTAATCAAACCTACTTTTTCTGATACATATGGAGCCCCATATGACGAAAAACCACTTTAAAAACTTTTCTATAGCGGCATTTTTTTTTAAATTTTCAGAATCTGGTATTTTTATAGTGTTTTTTTTTCAGAGGTGAGCTTGCCTCATTGATCATTACTCGAGAATGTCGTAACCGTAACAAAACATAACTTTTTTTAGCGACTTTTTCCCGAAATTCAAAGTCAAAAATTCGTGAAATATACCGCACGAGAAATCATAATTTTCTTAATTCGAAAATATGTATATAGTTGCAAAACCAGTGATTTAAAGTTAAAAGTATGTATGACTGATTAATAGATATATTCATTGGCTTTCAGTAATTGTTAAGTTTTTCAAGATTAGTTGCGAAATTATCGAGTAATGATCATTAATCCAAGCTCACCTGTGAAAAACAGCTCAAAAATTCCATATTTTGAAAATTTAAAAAAAGTCTCACTGTAGAACAATTTTTAAAGTGGTTTTTCGTCATATAGGGCTCCATATGTATCAGAAAAAGTAGGTTTGGCCAAAATGGCAAGCAAAAAGTGGATTTTGTTACCTGATGTTATCGATGCATTTTTGGCAATGGGATGCACTGAAAAGTGTGCTTAAGGACTACCCCTACCGCCGCCATCACGCACCCTCTTAGCAGTGCTCGGTTGCTGTCGTTGCGGAAACGGAAGTCACTCGACGAGTGCATTTTTTTTTTTCGTTTTTGGAAATTAGCTAATGTGCAGCGACTTCTGGCATATTTTTGTTTGTTTTATTATACATACTGGAATTTTATTTTAATTTTGATTTTTTTCTGCCTTGGTACTTGGCAGCAATTAGTCGGCTTCTATGTGTGTGTGTGTGTGGCAGCCCTTTGAGCCGCCCTCGTCATGCATTTGAAGCGTTAAAATGCCACTTGAGGCAGGATGCTCGCATGTGGCTGCAACCCGGCGGGCGGCCTCTTCATGGTGGGGTGCCATTCGCCTGCTGGCAGCCGGCAGCTGCCACTGGCAGCTACAATGGGCGCTGGGCGTGGCCCAAACAAATGCAAAACGCAAATTGCATTTACAAATTTCCATTTGACCTGTTGAAGTAGCTACGGGCTAACATGTGCTAACAAGCCAGAAACTATTTGCGATTTACATATATCATCGTACTTTATAATATAACTGAAGCCGTTCGAATGCAGAATACTATTTTTCAATTTGTTTGTTCGGTTAATTAATGAGGCACTTCAATTTGATGCATTTAAAGTAAACATAAGGGTTTTAAAAATATTCCTCTACTTAAAACAAACACCACTTGCATTTTCAAGTTTTACGAGTATTTGAAATAGTTTTGAATGTTGTTCAACAGCATCTTTTTGTTGTATTACTTTGCACTTTTATAATTAATTTCTATATATTATCAAGTATATAAGCTAGTGACTTGGAACTTGGAATATATACTCGTGAATATCCGCGTCAGATAAATAATTAAGCATTGTTGGCCTTATATCTATGTGTTTTCCTTAGATTTAAAACTAGATCGATCCAGAGAAAAAAAGTTTGATGGCATTTGATTGTACATTCAAAATATATGCGATATTTAATATAATTTCTCTTTTTTTTAATTTTCGGTAAAAATACGCATGTACTTATTTACTTACTTATTTTTGGAAAAAATATGTATTTCAAAATTTAGTGTTTATTTTTTTATATTTATATTTTTAATCGATAGTAATTATGACAATTAGTATAAAAATTAACATTCAAACGGATTCTGAGGAACTAAATTTGTTTGTAAAAAATCATGCAAAAGCTAAAAAAAAAAAATTGAACATGTACAGCTCTCGGATTAATAGTTTCCATACTTTAAACTCCCATATATTTGACAAAACTGAATAGATATTCATGTTTGATGAACCCATTAAAAATGGGTAAAAAGGGTAAAATGGTTTTGTGCAAATGTATGTAACAGGCAGAGGAAAGCCTCTCAGACCCCATAAAGTATATATATCCTTGATCAGGACAACAAGCTGAGGCGATCTAGCTCTGTCCATCTGTCCGTCTGTATGAACGCAGCGTTCTCGGAAACTACAAAAACTAGATTATAGATTCTGTAATACAATACGCAATACGAGTTTTTAATTTTTGTCGGTATTTTGCACCGTTTCATTAATATCGATAAAAATCGATTGTAATACTTAATTTTTTCCAAGTTTCTTAGCATATCTCCTAGACTATAAGAACTAGAGCCTTCGTTTATCTCGGATTTTGGATACCTCCCTGCTTTGCTAGAGCCCCATTCTTTTCTTATTTGTAATACTCTGGAAAGAATTCACGTACTCAGTTTGTTTTTACTTGTTTTTTTTTCAACTTAATGTTTTTGGATTTTAATCATAAGGTTTTTGCGTTCATGCTAATTTACTAGCTTCCTCAATAATTTCATACATTTATTAGAATCCCTTGATTCAAAGAAATTCAATTCTTTTTGAAAAAGTTGAACAAATTAAATGCGAATATTATATTTCGCATACTTGAAACTAACACTTTAAGGTGATGCCCATTTGAAAGCACTAAAAAATGTTCAGTCTGGCGAAATATGAGACATAATACCCTGTGAGTTAGGAACATGGTGTTGTTGGCTGGTTTCTAGGGATACCGTTTGTTGAATGAAGCACTTGCTCGGATTTTCTTTGGCTTGCCCATATTTGATTTGCTGACTTTATTTTATTTATTTTCATTTTTCTTTTTAGCTTGTTAGCAGCCATCCACATGCCAATCCTGCGGGGAGTTTGGTGGAAAGAGATGGGTGAGATGAGGGGGCGCCAAGGAATTGCGAGCTGCGAGCTGGTGGGGCACGTGCCTGAGGCAACGGGAATTGGAATTGATCCATATGGCTTTAATGCAGCCGGATAAGTTAAAGTTGGAGGCAGCCAGGTGGGCGGGAAGTGCCGCGCTGGTGGGCAGCCGGCCGGCGCTTTTGGGGCGTGTACCTCGGCAGCTTGACACAATTTCGGATGCGGTCGTCGTTGTCGGCTGTGTATCCTGCGCCCAGGATGTGCGTGCTGCAGTCCCGTGACGAGCTGCTCCAATTTCCACTTGGAATCGCAAAAAAGTCTACACGGGCTTCGGGTGCGTCCGGCTAAACTCTACACGGTCCAGCAGGCAGCGCCGCCAACAAGCGAAAGCTTTATTGGCCCCCAAAAGCTTTCAGCTTGCGCAATTGCATTGATTTTGTTGCAGGGCATCCCAGCACCACCATGCACCACCTACACGGCACTCCAGAGCCCACCGTTTTGCTCCTGGGCTGATTATGTATGCAGCTCAGCTCAGCTCGGCTTTTGGCTTAGATAAGACGAACGGGAAATGCCCAAGCAAGCCCGGGTATTGCCACCCGGACACGCCTTGCCCCCCTCGCCGCCCACTGTGTTCGCACACGAACCACACATAATTCCATTATTTATTTTAATTAATTGAAATTGTTCAAAAAGCAACTCCATTTATTCTCGCGCAGACTCTACGCTCTCCCTTTTTTAGCCCCAACTGCTGCTCCCCTTGTTGACCCGAATGTTGGTCGCGTTCGCTAATTGCAATTGACGACCCCACCGTGCACCTCCCTTCGGGTACTCCTTCTTCGGCGTGCTCCTCTCAGTTGCAGCGGCAGGTCCTTTGGATGGGATGGCTGAAAGCAGCCTGCAAATGAATTTAGTATCTAATTGATGGAAAAGGAAAGAGCCCCCAAGCGATAAGCCAGCGTTAAAATACGCACCGGGGGATTCTCAGAAGACGTAAATTAATGCGTAAGTACACCTAATTCTCTTTTTACGCGATTTATACGTTCCCAACGAAATCGTGTTTAAGAGAAGATATTGGCAAAATGGAAAAAGGATTGGTTCCAGACCTTCAAAACACACTTCAATATAATGTAATAAAATATGCATTGTAACACATATTAATTAATATAAAAAAAGTAAAATTAAATATACGTTTGCGCAAGACTTTAATATTACTGCTATCATTAGTATTATTTTGTTCATCATTTTTGGGAATTATTTAAAATTTAATATAACGTATACTGCGAAATTCATAAAAAGGATTCATAGAATATTTAAAATTGGCTTAAAATAAAACAAATTGTGTAAAAAGACAAATTTTGTAACTTTTTAATAACGATTAAGGGGTATAAGTAGGACCGTATTATAATACATATATAATAATAACTATATTTTTATATCCATGAATGTAGTCTAAATTTTAGGCAAAAATACCTTTGCATTAGCGGGAAGTGTTACATAAATTAGATTATTAATATAATATATAAGGCCATTATATGGTTACAGAAAATATCGGCTATGTTCAAAAGTTTTTACTTAATCTTTATCATTCTTCATTCCCAAAACAATCGATTAAAACAAAAAACTGAGAAAGCGAGAGAAGGAGGTTTGGAGACAGATAAGGAGAGTGACAGATATAAAGATATATGTATGTAGATAGAGAATGGTATATACGGAGTGAATGTTAGAGACATAGAGACAGTGAGAGATGGAAAGTAAATGAGAGAGATTGAGCAAAAGAGAACGCGTGAAAATAGGAATGAGACAGATGGAAAAATATTGTGAAACAGAGTAAAAGATATGCAGAGCAAAAGAGAGATGAGATGATATAAGATCTTTTCGGCCCCGTTTGAGCAGCAATTTTCATTGAAATAGGCTTTTCATATAGTACATATATTCAGTAAGCACCCTTTTCTCACTTTTACCCGAGTCTGAGCTTTAAGGTCTAGTTGGGGCTACGCTAACGATCCCGTTATGCATGTAAATTGCACCGTTGCGGTTGACATTTGCAGCTGCCGTATTATCTGGTTGACCATTAATTAGTGGTAACTACACTACGCTACAGGACAGCCATAGTCCTGCAATGGCGAAACAAGTTTAAATTATTTTCAAGCGTTGATGAAAAGGCGCCCTTTTAGAGGTGTGTGTGTGTGAGAGAAATTACACAGATTACATGTGTGGCCCAATGATATCAAACAGAAAGTCTACATGCATACATACATACGTATACATATGCACAGTATGGATAGTCTACATTCATATGTGGGCCTGCATGAAAGTCCATTTTCGCCCGGCACTTTGTAAATTATCCAAATGCATTTGCAAACAAATGAAATCGAGTTGTGCTTTGGAGACTTGGCCCAGTTGCAGTCGCAGTCGCAGTCGCCGCGTTGCGTTGCGTCGCTGCTTTGCCATGCTTTGCTTTCGTGTAGAGTTTGAAGCTGAAAGCTGAGCGGAGAGCTTGGAGCTTTATGGCGCGCTGCCCTGTAGGTGCTGCTGCTGCTGCTGCTGCTGCCGCTGTTGGCATTGTTGTAGTTCTTTTACCGTTTCTTTTTGCGTTAGTGTTGTTTTGCCTCATTTTCATTTTTTTCCTGGTTCTGTGTTGAAGCGCAACTCTCAACACAGGATACGTTGTGGCCGCTGCCGCAGCTGGCGCCGAGTTCGCTGCCGCTGCCGCTGTCACTGTCGCTGTCACTGTCGCTGTCGTTGTTTGGTGGGCGAGCTTCGCTCTCTCTCTCAATCAGTACGAGTCAAGCAGTCTTCGGCGTATCCAGCAAACGCGGTTCTTTTTAAGCGCGTTTTGTATTATTCTACTCATATAATTTATCGTTTGCGTCGCTGTATGATTTCTCCTTGTTTCGTAGTACACAAACAAAACAAAATAAACTAATAAATGCAACAAAAAAAAAAAAAACCAAAAGAAGGAAAATATATAACAATTAAATTACAAAACGTCAACAGCAACAAAAACAAACTATCAACTCACAAAACAAAACAAAGAACAAAACAAACTGCATAAAAACAATACGCTCTGAGCAAGTAGAAAGCAGAAGAAACAGTTAAACGCCAAGTTCTAATTCGAACTCAGGAGAGCGCTCGCCGGGGCCATCGTCGCCGTCGTAGTCAACGTCAACGTCGCTGCCGCTGTCGCAGTCGCCTCAGTACGTCCCAAAGAGTTCCCAAGACCAGGAACTCACAGATCTGCCATTAAGAACAAATATATAACAGAGGCGGTAACTTGCTCAATAGTGTATTTACTGTTCTTTTCTTTTTAGTATGTGCGTCTGTGCTTTTCAGGCATTTAAAATAAGAAAAGTATAAGAAAAATCAGATTTTAATCTACAATTGATCATTACTGTTTTACAAATAGATCAGAAAATGGTGTACAACATTTGTTGGGATCAGATCAAAGCTTCATAAGTATTACAATTTTGTTGTTAGCTAATATAATATATAAAAGAGTTCTTATGTCAGCTTTACCTAATTCAACTCAAGTAATAACTATGCATTTTAAGATCAGTTGTGTATGTTAAGGCTTTATTTAACACTTGAGCTACCCAAGCTACATTCATATTCAGATACAAACTAGATAACAAATTTCAATACAATCTTGTTTAAGATAAGTTTCAATTAGATATCTATAATTTAAAAAGAAACTAAGATCAGTTAAAAATTAAAAAAATGTTTATGACTATAAATATTTTAATGTTTCAATGTTAATGTTTAAATAATCTTTATTTTCATAATGATATTATAGTATATTAATATAATTTATACCTTTCTATCATTTCAGATAATTGAGTATCTTAAACCGAAAGTCTGCAGGCAGCAATCAAGCTAACAAAAAAAAAATTTATACAAAAAAGTAAAATTTTATCACGACTTGAAGTAAAATAAAAATATGTGAAGGAAAATAATGAAACTCCGCTCATAGTTTTTACATAAAAAGAGTCCATAAAATTTCCCACGATTACTTTGTGTTAGGATTTTTTTTTTAGTGAACGGAAAAAGACTAGTTCGAAAGTAAAGAAAAGATAAACAGAGCAAAGAAAAAGCAATTCAACTATAATATAGAGAAATAAAATTAAAATATAAGAAACTATATATATATAATTGTGAAAGTATAAAAGAAAATTATTAAACACGCGTGTTTTTTTTTCATACATTTTTTTAAGGTGTGCATATAGCTAGGAAATTACATAAATACGTGTTAGCTATATTAAAAATCGTATAATCCACTAAGAATTATATATGTAAGTGTCACGGGTTGTTTCTCTCTGCTCAATGTTGAGTGTCTGGCGAGTCTAGGCGATAACGAGGCGATAAGGAGGCGAAGAAGAGGCGATTTAGTCACGATATACCACAAGGTTTTTTTTACAGAATTTACAGGGCGTCAAGGGAGCGCACTACGCAACGCACGTTCGGGCATAAGGACATTTATATACACATATATATAATTAAATATATATATTAACAAAACCAAAAACAATGGAAACACCAAATATAATAAAGTTAGGCAAGTGTTTTTTCTAAAATATATAATACGAGTAAAATATATTTACATTTCAAAACAAGACTTGAACTTCTTAAAGAAATTAATATTTATACATGAGATTTAATAAAGCAAAATACAAATTATAATAAAGCAAAATAAAAAGAAAAACAAACAAAACAAAAACAAAAAAACCAACGGACTTCCAACGATTTCAACATACGACGAAATATTTTTAGAACACAACTAAAATAGAAGAAAATTCCGGCTAACAACAACAACACCAAACAACAATAGCAGCAACAATAAATTGCCAAAAATAAAAAAAAAAATAAAAAATTTAATTACAAATTTCAAAAAACCAATTTTGACCTAAACAACCAACAAAAACAACGGTGAGCTACAAGAATTTATACAGAAAGCATAAAGGTTGACTAAACAGAAGGAAAGAGAGAGAGATAGAGGGAAAAAGGAACAGCGAAAAGAAATCACTAAAGCGAAGGAGACACAGAAGCAGAAAAAGAGAGCGAGAGAGAGGCAAGCGAGCGATCAGCCGCTAAGTGATATTTTATAACAAAATATCAGTTAAGGACAACAATTTATAAGGTAAGCCTAAAATATACATATATGCATAAGAGATCGGGACTTAAGACTTTACTGCAAATATTTACAGGTGTCAATTTTTTAAAGAGTTTTTAAAATATTTTTGGTTTTGAAATTGAACAAATTCAAATATTATAAAGGGAATTGTTTTTTGGTTCTTCTAAAAAAAAGCTGCAGAAATGGAGCACATAAAACGGTAATTATGTGTAATTATAAGGACGATATGGTATTGGTATTTGCGCTCGTGTTGTGCGTGTCACGAAAGAAAAGCACGCAACTCTGCAGCATATGCATCACAGCGCATCACGCAGGGGGGTTTTCCCAGTCTGGTGTTACCAATAGCTGGAATGGTGCGTTCACAAAGGGTTCAAGTGCTGCGTGCTTGCTGTCTCGCTCGCCCTAATACGCCGTCTCTAGCGCCGGATTGCATGTCTGTCACACTCGCACACATGCAGTGCGAGGCTTTTGTGCCCATATTTACACTTCAGTCGAAAAGCAATTTATGCATTAATTGTAATCGTTGATTGCATTGTTGTTCCCTTGCTGTTGACGATGACGTTCGTCATGATGATGACAATGACGATGATGATGATACTTATAATAGGGATAATGATGGTGATGATAATGGGTCGGGGCACGTCCTTGATGGGCGTACCCGAAAGCCGAAACATGTCCATCCAAATGCCAAAACGCTGCAATTTGATCGATTTTTAAATTGATAGCATTTAATTGAAATGAACGGCATTTTCTAAAAATAATACAATTACCAATTGCTATTTCAATGAGCCTGATACATCATGAAGTTTGCGGCCAAATACCACACGATTTATCCATTAGAAATGAAGCACAATTGCAAAATTTCAAATCAAATCAAATTCCAGACAGGCTGTCATTGTGCACCGGACAATATTAACTTGTGGTCGGTTGGTAATTGAGACTGTTAATTGCAACTCCAATCCGCCGCTTTAGTTGGCCCTAAATTGATTCCGTTTGTTGTGGTTAAATTGAGGTTTTGGATTTCACCTAGTCCAATGTTGATTAATCGGTTGGGCTTTCTCCAATTTCGTTTTAAGCTGGCAGCTACCTTTCTCACATGTTACACTGCCGAACCGGTTCAATATTGGTTTGATTTGGTTGGCAATGTTATACTAATGGCGATTTTAAGATTGAATTTGTGGGGATTTTTATTATGTTTAAAACTTGGAACCTACAGTGCTATTAAACCGGTTCAATTTGGGTTTCAATTTAGTTCGCCTTCTTTTACTTTTATGATTATTTAAATAACAACAAATAATGTAGTATTTAAAACTATTTTGCATTAATTAATAAAAGTTAAAACAATAATAATAATAATAATAAGAAATACAAATATTTATAAAAATAATAACATTAGCTAAACCTTACATAAATATAACTCTGTTAAAGTGTGTCTGTTTTCGGTGTTCTGTTAAAGACTGAATACGTCATATCACTATTTTGCAGAAACTATTCTTTTACAGTCATACTGTTAATATAGCTCTGTTGGAAACGGCTGCATAAACGTCACTCTGTTAATATGATATTGCTTACAACTGCCTGTAAACAGATTAATATATGCTTTATTTTATAAACTGTCATCCTCCCTCTATTAAAATAACTATCTAGATTTTATATTTAACCGATGATCGTACTAACTAGCCGAACATAAGGATTTCCCCTTATTTAGTGGATTTATTGGGCTTTGATCAAACTGGATCACCAACATTGTGAGTGCAACAGAAAAATGTTTTTGCCACAAAACGATTTTGCGGGCAACGCCTAAAAACAGGCAACAAACAGCATACATATTTTATCAGAAGCAACATGGAGGACAGCAAAAGAGTAGAGCGAAGCACAGAGAAAAAGGAGGTTGAAAAAGAGAGGGCGCGAGAGAGAAAGAGAGAGAGAGAGAGAGAGAGAGCGGCAAGGAGATAGAGTGTAAGCTTGCAAGGCAAACAGACAGCGAAGGCAAACAAAATCAATTATTTAAATGTAACTTGGTAAAGTTCACAGTTCGATGCAATGCAGCAGTGGGCCCGGCCATTTCGACTTGGTCAGTTAGGCAATAGACCCATACTCCATGACCCACACCGCGTGCTCGCACAGCAGCTCGCAGTTGCCCACACTTGAGGCTTGTGCGCGATGGCATAAAATTAAAATGAACTGAAATGCGATTTGTGTGAGAACAGGCGCTTCCTACGCCCCCTCCAGCTTGGCTATTATAGAGTCAGGAACTGCAGCAAAAGCGTAGATATATATAATATATATATATGTATATGTATGTGTGTATGCATGTGATATATAAATATTTATATATGATATATGCTACTAGCCGTGCATCTGCCCCTATATGTGGCACTTTATGTACTTCCACCTTCAAATGGCTTGTTGCCGCATCCAAAAATTTTACGAACGATGCCCTGTGAAACTTGCAACGCACACACAACGAGTGGCGCCTGCTCTTTGTTACAATACATATATATATATATATATATATATATGTGTATGTGTTTGTGTGCGTGTGTGTGTTGGCTGTATGTACACACAGATACACAGCGTAAGTGCTGGAAAGCTCTTGCACTTTTCTTGCGCCACCCACTCGCCCCATTGCCCCATGGCCATAGAGTAAACTGCCTTTCACAGACAGCAGCAGTCAACAGCCATCAGCATCACCAGCAGAACCACCAGCACCACCCTTGACACCACCATTGATAACGCTGTCCAATAACACAGAGGTAGTGGGCTACAGCTATTTTTTCATCAGCTTCTTCTTCTTTTTTGGGCTCTTCAGGCTGTCAACTGTTTAAATTTAATAGGATGCAAGGCTTGAGTTGAGTGTTTTTGTATCTTTTAAATGCAAATCAGTAAATAAAATGTATCTCAAGTGTGTAAATGGATGTTAAAGCTACTATTATACCAAAGAGAAGGTAGCTCTGGAAAATGTATCTACAAGTTGTATTCTAAATTCAATTGAATATGTATGTATCTAAATAATGCATAACTGGCCGAACTTGAGGTTTCTTAGTAGTAGTTGTAGCTGTGTGCTGAGTCGTTTAGTTTATGTACATATATTAGATACAGATGTATCTTAAAGGTGCATAGAGTATCAAAGTGTCTCAAACACATATCATAAATATCTTAGACATTATGTAATGTATATATAAATAAATAAAAGCATCTAGCTAGAGTATTTGTATCTGTGAAATGCATAGCTAAGGTACACATATGTATCTTAGAGATGCATTCTGAAGTATGTCTGCATGGGTATCTTAAAGATGCCTAGCCAGCTAAATTAAAAAGTATCTCTGAAATACAAATTTCACTTAACCCAGCTATTTTCTACGTATTTTCAGAATGCATATCTATTGCAACACAAAAAAGTGTATCTAAGAGATGCATAGTTAGGTAAACCAAAAGTATCTTAATGCATACATACAATGTAGCCTTTAAGTGCATTACTTGCTTAAAAATATAAACTTACCTCAAAGTAGTTTTAATATTCATTGCTAATTCAATTAAAAGTATTCATAACAGTTATTTATTATATAAGCTAAGTTATACAAACGTAGCTGCGAAACGCATTCGTAACTCAATTGAAATTATCTAAAGTACGCTCATGTAATTGGAAATATAAAACCTCTTCCTAGCATTGAGCAACACAGCCTTTCGTCATCCACCATCCAGCATCCAGCATCCAGCATCCAGCATCTAGCATCACTGAAATCACACGACAAAAATAGCCAGATCCCCCACAGTGCGAAGTCAGACCGTTTCTAGCGAAAACGGGTCCGTTTTCTCAGAAGCGCAGGATAGCCGCACAGCAGGTGAGGGGTGTTTTCTGTCGCCCCTTCATTGCTGCAGTTACGACAGAGGTCAAGGCCAATGCTGTTCTTGTTAACGCGTAACAGCTCACGCGTCCGCTGCGATTTTTACATTTGTCAGCTAGGTTCCGGTTTCAAGTTTTAATCGAAACAGACAATGTGGAGCCTGAACCTCCTTACGTTGTTACGCATGTTTTGCCTCCTCCGCAAAAGTTTTCTAATTTTCTCATTCCACTTTAGATGTAGCACACAGTAGGTTATTGCGTAGAGTATTAGTTTCAGAATTATATAAAAATTAATAAGCAAGGAGCACAATGCATAATAGCTCTTCTTCTTTCAAATTGTGCGGTAACGCCCACTACCGTGCACAAAGCAAATCCTAATTGATGCCAGCAACGTGATAAATGCACTTTTGTGACAGTTTCTCATAAAGAGCTTTGCTCAATATTGTGGCAACTAAATACTGTAAAGTTTTTTTTTTTGCTCTTTTATTGCAAGTGGTCTTAAGTTATTATCCGTCCTAGTTACAAGCTTGGGATTATTTTTTTTCTTTTTGCTATGCAACACTGCACAGCTTTCTTTGAGATAGCAGCTTTCATTTAGCATTTGTGAAAACTTGGAAAATGCTTGTGCCGTATTTTCTATGCGATAAAAATGAAGATTTTTAGCCTGAGCTGCACGCCGGGTGGTTGGCTGCTTGGCTGTTCGGGTGGTTGGGGTGGTGGCTGCTGTGGGGTGGTTGTGCTGAAAATGTTATTATGAACTTTTTTCGCTTGCTTTTTTTTTCATTTTTTTCTTTTACTTTTCTCAGCACTTTTTGACAAGTTAACAAAACGCGCAGAGCAAACAAAATTAAGCTCGAACATAAGAAATTGAATTTCAAAGAGTTATTTAATTTTTATTTTCTTTTGTTTTTTATTCCCTATTTGTTTTTTTTTTTTTTTTTGCGTTGTCGTTATTGTGCGTCTTGGCTCTGGAGATACACTTTCCTTACACCACCACAGCCTCCGTCAGCCCACAGAAGAGCTTATTTATTTTGCTTGCTTTTTAGCGCTTGCCTGCTTCTCTCTTATTTGCCCATTTACCATTTGCCATTTTCCATTTCCCATTTACCGATACTCATTTGCCATGCAAGTTCTTTTTTCCGCTTTTCGTTTCTCCGCTTTTCCGCTGCTCTTCCGCTTTGCCCAAAACGGAGCTCTGCACTTGGGCTCCTTCTCGAAACAATGCCATTGAAATTTGATGAGTTTCTGTCCAAAGGCTTTTGTAGCCAAATTAATTTCATTTCACTTGCATTTCGGCAACAAAATGCCCCATTTAAGGCCATCAATTTCGAGTACTTTTCGAGTATATATATTTGCCGTCAGTGTTCCGCTCGGGCAAGTTTTAGCCAGGCTGTTTGCCTTCATTGTCGCATTTATTTTATATAATATGCCAATATTCAACTTAAGCTGATTGGAGAATTGCGTTGATTGCTTATCAAGCGACACGCGTTAACTGTTTGGGAATTCCAAGAGAAGTGAAATGAATTTCACGGGTGAGTGTTATTCTGTGTGTTTGTATAAAGTAGGATATAGTCTTATGTTATGGCTTTTTCCACGCAATATGTAACCTCTTGAAGGAGACATATCTGACGTAGTTGCATACCGAACCGGTTTTGACTCCTAGATTCATACTAAATGCCCTTCCCATATTTCAAACTTTCTTTGTCAAAACCCAACCAACTTTCTCGCTTGAAGGCACATTGATTTGTTTTAACTCTAAATTGGTTCTGCATTTAAAATTGAAAATTTAAAGTAACATTTTCTGATTTTTTGTTGGGAAAATATCAAAATTTTTTATATCTTTAACACAAAAACTAATATATTCATAAAGTTTTAAAACTAAGTTTTCTTAATATTGTAAACATAAAAACCTGAAAACATTTTAAACTAAAACACGAAAAAAAAAATAATTTGACATATTCGAATTATTAGAGCTCCTAATCACGGGACACAATATTATTTTAAATACCGTATAAAATACTTTTGTTTATTCATTAAGCCATACATTTATTACAAATACATTCCAAATTTACGACAAAAAATTAAAATAAATTTTCTAAAATATTTATTTTTTTAATTTTAATTATAATTATTTAATCGATTGTGGGTGTCAAAATTGTTATAAAACTCGGGGGAAAATTGGTCATTTTGACATGTAAAGTTCCTGAATTCAAAAAAAAAATAAAAAAATAAATTCTCCATATTTTAAACTTCCTTAACTTTGTTAAAACTAAACATATTTTTATTATTGATGACAGTTTAGTTATTGATTGCGTTTAACATTTATTTTGCATCTGAAATTTATGCATTTTTGAAAGTCAAATTAAGAATTCTAAATTTATGTTTCTAATCGTCGTAAATTCAATATTCATGTTGAATAGCAATTTAGTGATGGTTTTACCTTGTGTTTATATTTAGTAAACATATCCGAAATGAAGCGATGTTTAACGAATTCGTCCTCTTAGCCAGACACATGCACACGCACACACGCACACAATCTCTGATAGAGTGAGGGAAATCAATGCATTGTGAATTTATTGAATGCATGTAATTGCAAATTTTATTCAATTTCAAATTAAATTGTGTTCATTATTTGCGTTTGATTGCGTTTAGGATTTGCAATACCAACAACGATGCCCGCATATGCCAGGACATCTATCAAATGCACTCAAAGCAAGCCCAGCCATAATCCAAACAGCAGAAATATTGGATGTCTGAAATTGGAAATTGGAAATTGGATATTGGATATTGGGGTATTGCATTTCACATTCCGTTCTTTATTATTTTTTTTCGGCAAATTGAGGTTTCCTTTTGAAGTTTTTTGCCGGATGCGGCAAAGCGGCAAATGAAAATCAATATGACGCATGCGCTTGCAACGCTCCAACGTTCTACTCCATCCCATAGGTGTATGTGTATGTTCCGGAGACACGCAATTACAGGATACTACGGATATGAAGCCATGGCATCCTCGACATTTCCATTCAATTGCAGTCACAGGTTACACAGTTCGTAGAATTCCAATTTTCCAGTTGTATCTTTTAGTTTTTGGATCCCAGGCAAGGACATTTTAACACAGATACTGTGATAAGGTGACGCTTATAAGGCTTAACTGTTAATTTTACTGTTAAGGTATTGCTCTATAAGAGTTTAAAAGAAAACGCGATGCTAGGAGCTTTTACGATGAATTTGTTAAGATAACATTGTGTTAGTGTAATTATAAAAAATGCTGTTAAGACGATGCTGTGTTAATGAAGGTGTAAAGTGAATGCTGTTAAGGCTTTGCTGTTGAGGTGACACTGTTAAATTGTTCTGTTTCGGCAGAACTATTAAGTTAGGGATATTACAACGAACTTGGAAACGAAATCTGTTAAGAAAATGGTATTACGTAGCGCTGTTAAGGCAACGCTGTTAAAGTGACGTCGGCAAGTGAGGTAATGGTGGGGAAAATGTTGTTAGGTGAACGTTCATAGAGTGCTGTTGGTAGGCACGGTTAAAGAACTGCTATTCATATTTATATATTTCATACATATAAAAAAATGCTTTGAAACTTATGTTCTGTTCAGACTTTAATATTTCTATAAAAGAAACTTAGAACCGAACCAGTTGCCAATAAAAACAGCTGAACTTATCATTGGAATAAGTACAATTTATTTAAGTAAATGTTATGAAATACGATTGCGAAACCCAACCTATGGCCTGTGCGTATATATAATTTAAAATTGTGATAAACATGACAAGTCAAGGCTTGAACTAAGCCCGTATAAAAGAATGTAGAAAGCGAGGTCGACGATTCGAACCTAATGGCGAGGAATTGGTTCGAGCCGCAAGTCGAGCCCGACTAAATCAAGGAATATAACAAATAAACGTGTAAGAAAATAAAAGTAACTTTAGATACGCGATATTATGTATGCTATATATCCTATGTATGCATTTATGAGCTTGGGGTTGAAAACAATAGGTAGTTATCGCTGTTTTTTCTCTTTGCTATTGGTATCGAACTTGGATAGGTGCAGATTGAGCCTACCGAAAAGTGGACAAGAAACATAAAAATAAATTTATGTTTTTTTTTACATCAATGGTTTGTTTTTTGTCGCTGTGTTTTTTTTTGGCAGCGTCCGAGCTTGTTATTTGCCAAACTTGAAAATTGCTTTTCACATTCAGCCACGGCGGCCAATGTTCCAAATAAGAGAAAAGCAGAAAGGAAAAAAAAACTTTTCTAATTAATTGTTTAGCACTTCATCTGCTCTGGAACTGCTTGGCAGCTTGGCAACTTGTTCGGCCATAAGTTTTGGAAAATGTGAAAAGAGAAATTTAAATGAAACCTGCGAACCGATTGAGGTTGATGCTCATCATGTTCTCCATGATGTTCATCATGATGAAGGTCCTTGTCGAGGGCCTGCTTTTAAATACTAGGGTTGCAAAGTTTCAACGACCGGCTACCATTTTTTTTTTTTTTTTTTTATTATTTTACAATTTATATACCCTTGCGACGGGTATTGTCAGTTTTCAAGAAAGCTTAAATTCCATAAAATATACACTTTGTTGTTGTGATATATTATAATCAGTCGGATTAGACTTTTATATGTCATATTTTCCATTCCATAGGGAAATAATCGCTTTAAAATTGAGTTCACATAAGAAATATAGATTTTTATATAGTAGTTCCACAGTCTAAATAACCGTTGCCAAGAAAAAAATAAAATAAAATATAAATAAGGTTTGGGTCATTTTAATTCGTTCAATTCTTTTAAAGTAAATACAGTTATTAAAACTAAAAACCAAAATAAATAACAGAATTTGTTATATGTTTCTTTGTTTGAATTTTGTTTAAAATATTAGTATAAAAATTAAATAATCTTTAATAATTTTAACTAGAGTAAAATAAATAAATTAAATTTTTTTATATACAATATGTGTTATTTACACATATCACAAAATAACTTTCGTTAGGTTTGTTCTTTTTTCTGGGCCATTTTAATTAAATTTAGCAATTGCAAGGTTAATTTATCATATAGTATTCATAGAAACAACCAATTTAAAATTCAGCTTTGTAAAATGTCAGGCAAGGGTATTTAAACTTCGCCAGCGCATATATTATTTTCTGGGCGACAATATGCGAGTACATGGAGTCGCCAACAGCCAGTTACATGGCATACGCCATTCCAAGCCGAAATGCGGACTGGTCCAGCCCGCAGGCGCGTATCCCGTGCCCCTGCCCCTGCCCCTGCCCCTGCCCCTGCAGTTGCTAACCCCCTACCCCTGCGCGGCTGATGCCCTTTGCCCAGGGGCTGCTGCGGCTGCAACCGGATGCTGTCCATTTCAATTATCGTGCGCTGGGCGCTTTGGAGTGGTGCTTGAATTTTGAATTTTGCAGCCATTGTTGCTGCTGTTCTTGTTGTTGTTTGTCAGTTTATACATTTTTGATGTTTATAAAAAGCAGAAAGAAAAAAAAAACACAATAAATTAGGAGTGCTTTCGAAGAGAGTCCCCGACTACGAGGTACCCTGTGCCCAGACATATATTTCACCTTAACACAATAAAAATATAAAAAAATAGGTTACAAGCAGCTTCTTCTTCTTCATGCCTTATTTATTTTTATAAAATTTCTGCGTTTATTGTTCAATCTCGATGTATTATGGAAGTGCGTACATATTTTGTCTCCAGCTCTGTTAATCTTCGAAATATGCTTAAAAACCCTTGGGTTCAAATAGATATTTATCGATTGATAAATACGGAGGTTTTCGCGTTCATACTGAAAGAAAATCCGTACACATGTGCAAATTTCTATAAAACTTTTATTCATAGTACATTTTTTAAAATCTCAAATATATCTAAGACTCAAAAACAAACTTCAATCTTCCATTAAAAAACTTTTGACGTTAAATTAAGGCCAATTTCTTGTCATTATTTTACTTAGTTCAAGAATTGTATTCTTAGGTTATTAAGACTTTTTTTAAAGAATATTTGTAAAAAACAAAATGTTCTTGAAATATTTGAAAGGGCATTTTTCTCCGAGTCTACAGAAATGTATGTGATTAGAACGAGATGACTGTTGATGCTGATCGAGTATGTAAATTTCTGCTTCTTGGTTTCCCTCTTCACAACTTCAATATACCCTTTTAAATATGAACGATGCTAACAGGGTGTGCACAACAAAAAAAAACTAAATCCGTATAGACGCGTTTTCGATTCGGTCTCTCAGCTGGCTGAATGCGCTGCACAAAGCCGCCGGCCACAGTCAAAGGGTCCAAACGGGTCCGAGAGGGTCCCGCGCCTGGGCTAATGGCAGTGGTTACGGCTTTGGCAACGGATTTGCATGAGGTTTGTGGCTGTGCGACTGCTGCTAGTGGTGAGTGGTGCTGATGGTGCTGATGGTGGTGCTGGTGGTGGCTCTGCGGCTGCATTTTAGCGGCGACCAGTGGCTGCTGTCGCGCAGGTAATGAAAGTTGCCAGTTTCACAGTCTGGGCGGTGTTGGGTGGTCTTGACCGGGCTTTGACTACCTTTGCCAGTGGGTTGGTGGCTGCTTTAAAACTTGTCCCCACTGCGCCAAAGTACACTTCAATTGCATTTAATAAAATTAACGCAAATGCCCAAATAATCTTTGCTTCACGTGAAGTGCATCTATTTAGAAATTTTTATCTATATTGTATTCAAAGTTAAAAAAATTTATGTAAAATTTTTCGTCAATTTTAATCTGGCAATAAAAATCTAAATACTATGCCTAACGAGGGTTTTCATATTCGAAGATTCAAGTCTCTCGCTTTACTGACATTGCACAAACCCAATATATTCATTTCCATCCGCAAACAAATATAATGTAAACAAGTAGGAACGTTGCAGTCGGACGTAACCGACTGCGTAATACTCGTTCACAGTACGCGGAAATTATTATTGTTATTTTGAAAAAAATATAGCATATTTATATTTCGTAGGGGCGGGGGTGGGCGTGGCCAACATTAAGAGAAGGTCACACAAACACTTTCTGTCAAATTTTGTGCCTCTAGCTCCAAAATTGTCGTAGGGGGTAGCTTTCCCGATTTGCGGGGGCGGGAGTAGGTGGTAGTGGGCGGGAGTGGGCATGGCCGGGAAATATTTTACGAATCGTTAAAGGGGTGACCAGCCTACGACCAGCCGGCGTGGCCGGGAAATCATTTTCCCGGCCGCATTTTTTGGAGGAGATCACCTGCTATCTACATACCAAATTTGGTGACTCTAACTTTAATATTGTGGGAAATATTCAACTTTAATCGATTTGCGATTTGAGGTGTATCGACATGTTATCGATTTGCCAGGCTCCCAGTGGGCGTGGCACAAGTATATATGCCAAGTTTCAAGTCTCTATCTTCAATAACGTCGAAAAATATTGCGTTCATACGGACGTCTGTCCGTCTGGACGGACAGCATGACGGACATTGCACAAAACCAATATACTTCGTGAACGAGTATACATATAATATAAAATGATAATGTGCTTCTTATTATTTTCGACTTAGTTTTTACAATTTTCAGTTGAAAGAGAGCTCTACCAAGTTTAATTTAGACAACGTCTAAGCTGAGCCATAGGAACCATGTGGTCGAAAAATGTGGTTTTATATGAAGTTGCGAGCTATCTTCCTAAAATCTGAGCCAATTATCACCAACATTAAATTACTATATACATTATATAATGTAGTCTTCTATGGGAACAATCATCAAATTTACCAATAAAAAAATTAAGTTTCTTGAGATATACTAGATATATAGAGTACATCGTCCATCTGTCTGCAATGGTATTTAATTTTAGGCAAGCACTTTCTCGCTTTATTTTAAAGCACACTTTAAGGCTGACCTTAAGGGTACAACAACCCCTAGTCGAACTTTCCTGTTTATACATATGGAAAACATCTCAAACACAACTATTTACAATATTTACAAAAGTTCCGAGCACATGGCATGCAAGCTGTAAGCACACCTCACCAAAAATATGTAGACCCCTCCCCCCATCCCGTCGCATAAAAAAAGAATCCCAAACCCAACCCCGAATTTTTTGGTGCCATCATATTTGCTACCCTTCGGAGCGTTCAATAAATGTTAATGTGCAATTTGGAGTTATCCTTGCTGATGGCAGGTACTCTATATACATAGATAAATATGTACTATCACTAATGCCGCTTTGCTGTGCTATGTAACAGACACACACTCCCACACACACATTTATGGGTGTGCGTGCCCATTTGTATTGCAATTTATGAAAAAATGCGAAAAAAGCGCAAAAACATGAAATACCATTTTATGTGCTAACGAAATAACAAAAGCCGGTTCCTTGTTTGTGTACGTGCATGTGTGTGTGTGGGTAGGTGTGGGTGTATGTTAGCTACACACACACACACACACATAGACACACCCTGCCGGCAGCCACGTCGACAACACATAAAATGCAATGAGGAAACTTTTTGCACGCTGTTGTTGTTCCTTTTGTTGTTGCTGTTGTTGTTGTTGGGGTTGTTGGGGTTGTTGTTGTTGCTCTTACTTCTTCTTCTTCTGTTTGCTTGTTGTTGTTGCTGTTGTTGTTGGTTCCTTTTGCCTTCTGCCACAAATTCAATTTCCGCACATTGTGCGCAGCTCCCCAAACGAAAAGTCGAGCTGGCCGAGCCCAGCTTTCAATCCCCAAACACACCCACACACACCCACACACACCATCACACACCCACACACACACACACACACCCACACACACTGACGTAGACCTGCGCAGTGCAGCCTGCTCTCTTTCTCTTTCGCTCTTGCTCTCTCTCGCCTTTGCTTCCTGCTGCCTGGCCAGGATACTAGAAACATTGTGTGCCGCGTAGATTGCGCAATCTATGGAAATCAAAACAACGCCCCACAAATACACACACCCACACGCACACATAGAGAGAGAACATGAATGAACAGGAGCAAGCAGCGAGGGAGTGAGAGTCGGAGAGAGTGAAACAGGCGTCAGTGGGTGGAGGCCCGCATAGACAAGTTGGCCGCCGGCCGGCAGCCGGTTGCTGAGTGACAAAACCAAATCCCCCCAACACCCCCCACACCTCTCGTACACCCCCAGCGCCCCACTGGGAGGAGCTGTTGTTGGTCACGGCGGGTGCCCTGCCCGCCTTTATGTTGTACATAGCATTGTGTCAGAGTTCAATATCCTTCATGGACACAGTGCCTGCAGGTGGCCCAGCATTCTTGCTCAGGTGACTGAGCCACGAGTCGCGGGGGAAAATACCCAAGGCATATGTTTAATTCATACATATATATACCCACACACATATACATATACATACATATATATAGTACAAATACATACAGATACGTACTGCACAGTCAACTTAAGTTTAAAGTTTAACTACAGAAGCGATCGGCAATTGAAAATCTAGTAAGATTGGTTTAGTCTAATAGCTTCTAAGCTAATGACATTTGATGACATTTTCAGCATTTAAAAAGATTATACGAAAATATGCATAGCACAGGGCCGTACAACTTGAATTGCGAAGAGAATTATTTATGATCTGCGTTTGCTCTACAAAAACATACTTAACTGAATTCTTCTTAATATAGATTTTTTCCAGATTAATAAGAGGAGCAAGTTAAAAAATAATATAAGTTTGTTCTGCGTATGATATACAAGAATCTATATATACTTTATTTAGTACTGTTGCATGAATTTGCCCAAAACCAATATAACTTTTTTACACTTAAAGAGAGCGAGAGTGAAATATTCATAGAAAGGCATAACTTAAAAGCTTAGGGAATAAAATCTTTCAACACTTTGTGGTGTCCACTTCTAGCAGAAATTTGAGAAAGGAGAAACAGAGATAGAGAGAGAGAAAAAGACATTAATCAGATACAAGTTTTAGCCCTTTTTAATATGTTGATCCTGGCTAACTGCCAGCAACAGAAATCTCTTAGCCAGTATAGAAAATTTGACTCAAACGTAAAATTAAACGAAAAGTCCTGAAGCTTAAAGCTCTGCAGCAGCAGGAGGAGCTTTTAAGCGCAGCCTTTTATGCCGGATCACGATTGCAAGCATTAAATAACAATTAAAATAATTTTTATAAATTCATGGAAAAAAACTGAACCCCTATTTAATTACAATCCTTATGTTCAGCTGAAGACAAAAGCTTAAAGCTCCACGTGAACTTAATTTAAGCCTAGCTTTTGGCACTCTTTAACTTTGAAATTCTGGGCAAGTTTTTCATTAGGCGCTAAAACTAATTAGACCTAGTTTGAAACTTGTCTATAATTATGGTGGCTATCCCGAACGCAAGTCAAGCGCGAGTTCACCTTTTGTAACGTCTCATTTGGCACTGGACGGCCAGACAACCCTTAATCAAGTGGCTGGGATGCACTGTGCCACATGTGTGTGTGTGTGTGTGCGGCACGCTAAAAACCGTTGAATGTTGAGCGGAGTAGAGGACAAGTCCTAGGCGAGGGTTGCTCACAGCATACTTCAGCTGGCAGGCTTCACTGTACGGGGAAACAGCTGAGCGGAGCTGCTGCCCAGGCTCCTGGATGTGGTCCAGTGCTGATTGGTTGGGCTGGCAATCAATTGATATCCATTCAATGCGCTACCTGAAAATCCTATGCAATTTAGAGTGCATTGAACTCTAGCCAAACAAGCTGGAGAGAGAGAAAGCGAGAGAGAGACAGAAAGAAAGATAGAGAGTGCGAGCTAAGGCAGCATTTGTAGCAAACTCGCGAAAAATGGGGCGCAAACTAATTGGCAAGCTATGGAAACTGCAAACATTCGCCAGGGGCGGCGTGTCCAGAGTTCAGTGAACAGGGGTTACTTTTTAACTATGCTATTTATAGGTCACCCAAGCTCAACACCCTTCTACGTCTCTGCTTTCATTAAAATATTACTACAAAGAAGTTTGACTTGAAAAAGCAGCTATCAAATTATTCAGTAAACCTAAAAATTATATGCACGTACATTTCGCCTTAATTGACCCCCGTTAAAATACATTTAACTACCCCTCGGCTCTAGCTGAAGTGTCCTTAATTGAGAGCTTGATAACAAAAAATATGCAATTAAAAAGTAACTGATTTCAAACCCCCCATTAAAACACTCTTAGCTAAGCCTCTGGTTTAAATAAAAGTAAATTATATAGGATTAAAATACAACAGTCAACAATAAAGTTTAAAGGCGACACACATGAAACCCCCCTTATAGAATGTTTTAACTACGCCCTTTTTTAATCAATTAAAAATAATTAATAGTCAACAAACCAAAACCCCCTTGACAATCCCACTTAACTACGCCTCTGCTCTAACTGAATTGTCATTAGATTCGATTGTGCAATTGCTATTGCAAAACGTCAATAAGTCGTTGTCTAACTAGAGATTTGACAGCTGTGATCCCCCCTGTCCGCTGCTACTGTTGGTGGTGCTGGTGGTGGATCGTTTCGCAAAATAAACGAATGTCGGTGGTGGATCGGAGCGTGGCTGGAAAGTGTTACATTTCTCAATTTCTCCTGCTGCAAATGCAAATTGGTTCGTTCTGGTGCCGGTCCGTGAGGCGACCAGAAACGAGTTGCCTTCGGAACTGGTTTTGCAACACTGTTCTTTACGCGCGATCCCTTTGTCCATTGTTGTTGCCGCTGCTGTCAAAACTTGAACAACATTTTGGCGTTCTGACTCACATGTCCGCTGCACATTAAAGTCAGAGAAATGTTTGGGGAATGAAGACATATGGCCATATTTTTGATATAGTGCTGGGAACAAAAAAAAAAGTAATAATAAAAAATAAATAAAAAAGGGTTGATGCCTCAAGGCAGTGGGAACTTTTTCTGAACCTGTTTTGGCTTTTGTTTTCCTTTTTTTTTCTTTCTTTTTTTTTTTTTGATTGGAATTAGTCGTGTAATATGGCAAATTGCAGCATGTAAATTGATAAAAAAAACCATTCCAGCTGTAATAACATTTTAGGGATACAATGCTCAATCCTAAATCCTTTATAGTTTATGTGCTTTAACTTTGACAAGAGGTAAAAAGTAATGAAAGTAAAATAAATTAAAAATGAACTTCGTAAAATGGATTTGCTTTGCGAGATAAAAAGCTTTGCGATATTTTTGGAATATTGAGTTTAATCTTTTAAAAGATTTAAATATAGCTAAACAACAAATTAATAACATATATATTTAAATATATTTTAACTATGCAAACTTACACATAGATACAAATAGATTTAAATTTACAGTTTCTTTATTTTATCGCTGCGGTCTTAAACTTATTTTCTAAACACTCCTCTCAAACCCTGTAACTGGTTAGTAATAAAGATATCAAACAATGATTAAATTTGTATAGCAATTGTTTAAACCATTTAAGCACTCCTTGTGTTACATATTTAAAATATTTAAAGCTTTTAGTCGCACGAACTGTCCACCATAAATTATGTGGCACTCAGATAGAATTTCCATGTGTACAGTATCTTTTTTCTATCCAGCCACCCTTTATGAATGGTTATTTGCTACACGAGCTTTGAGTGGCATGCAACCACTTGACATCCAATACACGGGGTCCTGTCGCAGGGCAGAAGAAGCTGGTTAAAGACACACCCCAAACAAAATTAAGCGAATTGGGTCAAAAGATAAACGAAATTATCTCCAAGAGCCTATGCGCCAAATAAGAAACACTTTAAACACATTTCTGTGTACAAGGAGGACAACAACAACAGAAATGAAAAAGAGAAAAATGCTTAAAAAATGCAAACGGTTGCCACTCAAGAAGCAAAGCCCACCACCCAAACCGCTCAACGGAAAACACCAAGCCAACTGATGCTAAGCTCGACTGCGTACAGCACCCGCCTCCCCCTCCGCACATACCCCTCTTGCAACCCTAGCTCCAAGAATTTCGCTTAGCTTTGGTGTTGTCAACTCAAAACGTTGAAAGTTTATTATTTATCATACGGAAGCTGTGTGTCCGTGTATGTGTGTGTAATAGACTCCTGCCGCAAGGTGCTGCTCTCCGCTCTCCATGTTGCAAGAAGAAAATGTAGAAAGTCCAGACAACCGGCTGCCGGCAAAACGGCTCTCGCTCGCTCGCTCTCTCTCTCTCTCTCTCTCTCTGTCTCTCTCTCTCTCTCTCTCTCTCTCTCTCTCTCTCTCTCTCTCTCTCTCTCTTGTACCTCACCACCCTCTCAATCTCATTCGCTCTCTTACTCTTTTTGCGTACGTGTGTGTATCGTATCCTTATTGCGTTTTATGCCAGAGAGCAGCAGTGTTTTGGGGTTGGGGCAGTGTTTGCGGCTATGTCGAAATTCTCTTTTGTCTTTTTGTCGAGCTTTTATCTAGAAATCAGTTAGTTTTCCATGGAAATATATGTATCTATATGTAATCAAATTAATTTGTCTGAGAATTTCGGCCACCTACGAACCCAGCTTGAAAGCCGAAAATGTAGTTACGAGAGTTATTTTAAAGAATTTGCTTAAGTATATATTGAAGGGATCGCAGTAAAGCGGTATTTTAGAACTAAATCTACCCTAATGCTAGTTGCGATGAGGGATTTTTGGAACATAACGGTAGCCTACTGCTACAACTTATTGTTTGGTAAAACTTATTATTAAATGCGTACCCTGAGTTATATGAAACTCTTTTCTTTGGACCCACAAATTAAATATTAATTTAAAATGTAGATTATATAGAGTATTTTAAAGTTTAAACTATCCTAAACAATTTGTATATAACTCAGAATTACGTAACCCAGAAAAGTATCATTTAGAGTGTCAGCTATAGTTGACTTTCTTAAAATTCAAGATTTGTGTTTGTTAAAGGATCCAAGTAGAGCTTATGATATTCAAGCACTGTCGTCATATATGTTTAACCAAATTACTTACTAATATTCCTGGACTTTGGATAATATGCGAAGAGCTGTTTACATTCGTGTTGAAAGTGGCATTTGGAGAGCTTCTTTCACTCGATGAACGCCAGATGGTACTTAATCTGCTTTGCATATCAAAGTATATAGCCGCCGTGTGATGTGTGTGGGTGTGTGTGTGGGTGTGTGTGTGGGTGTGTGCGAGCGTGTCGGTATATCTATAGATTTCTTCTCTGTGTGTGTGTACACACTTGCATATCGTGCATATCACAATGCGGGCCCCCTCCACCCACTGCCCAGCCACCCACAAGTTAGGCACGCTCTCACTTGGATCACTGCGTGCGAGCGAGTGCGCACGCATTTCTATTGCCAGCTCGCTTGCGCGAAAAATGGTGTGTACCAGCCGGCCGGCGCTTGGCAGCGTGCAGGCTAGAGCGAGACAGCGCGCCTGGTTCGGACGGGATGCGAGTACGAAGGCGAGTGTGGCGCGCTCACCGGGTGGGTTGCTTGCGCTCTCTAGCCTCTCTCGCTCTGTCGCGGGCGCGCTCTCGCGCTGGAGTGGGGCGTCGTTAAAGGCTACGCAGGATACGAGTCGCGACCGGCGGCGCCTGTTTTCTGTTCAGTCGTACGTGTTCGTTCGTTGCTTTCGTTCGGTTTTGATTCCATTCGGTTGTGTTTCTCGTTCGAGAACATTCATTTATAATTTTTTGACTCCTCTGCACCAGTTTTTGTGTTGTATTCAGTTACGAATTTGTTGTGTTCTCGGTTTTTTCCAACTAAACAAAACAAAAAAAAAAAAAAAAAAAAACAAAATAAATAAAAATAAAAACATAATATTAATTAAAAAATAAAAAGAGAAATTAGCACACAGACACACAACAGCAACAGTAACAACAACAACAGCAACAGCAACAACATCAACTGCAACTGCAACTGCAATATAACTGTGCATGACTCTCTGTGCAATATATACTCTATATTAAATACATATAGATATATACCTATACACATATGTATGTATATATATATTAACTAACTATCGCAACTATCGTTTCGTTACGTTTCGCTTTTAACACTCGTGTCGGGCCCCAAAAATTGCAATACCTTAAACCCAATTTAAAGCCAAGCTAATTGTTAACCAACAACAACTGCAACAACGCATCGATTGTGTTCAACAGTCCTAGTCAAATTTTGTTCGCACTTTTTTTTTGCTTTTTGTTACACTGTGCAAAAAACAAAAGAAAACAACAAAAACTACTGAACTTGGCAGCATTTGTTAAGCAAAGTGTCTGCAGAGCAACCACAGCAACCACAGCAACAGCAACAACAACGACGGCAACAACCACGTAGGACACTAGCAACTAACACCTAAACAACAACAACAATCGTGTGTGGGCGACGCGTGCGCCAGAGCGAGATAGCAAGTGCAGCGCAGCAAGAGAGCGTGCGTGCGAGCGAGAGTCTTGCAATCAATAGAGCCCAAAAGTTGTATTGTTACTGCCGTTGCTCCTGCTGCTGCTTCTTCTTCTCCTTCTTCTTCATCACCATCCCCATCACCACCCAACCGAGAACTATATTCACTCGTCTGAGCTGAGAGATATCAGTTTTTTCTTGCTGTATTTTTTTTTCGATGTGTCTGTGTCGCCTATTGCAAAAATTTGTAAGTATATGACAGTTAGAACAGTGCATGCTCTTTTGCGGTTATATCCTTTTTTCATGTGTTTTTTTTAAGTGCAAAATATATGATGCCTAAACTAAACCTTCTTACAAGCAATAAATAATATATGATCTTTGATCTAGCAACTAACATTTCACTTTTATGATCATTATTATTAAAATGATATAATTAAATTTGGTTTTTTTAATAGCCTTTTTGTGCAGGTAAACGATCCAACGAACCGAATATTCTAAAATAAACTCTTGTTTACTGTCTGCGTATGACACGTCCAAAAATAGAATTTGCATAAACAGTTAGAACAATGAATTTGGCTGATGCTGAACGAGGTTGCTGTTTTGTATGCTTCTTATTCACTCTGCGCACTATGCCATTACTTTGTTCTAGCTGTTAATCTTAAATCTATTTTTAGCATCGAGAAAAAGAAGGGTTCCCTCTGGTTGTCTCTCTCTTACACTGACTAAGCACAGCTTTAATTACGCCATTTTAATGTTCGCGCTGTTAAGCCAACATCTATTTTTAGCACTGTCATACAGTCGGCAGTAGCACAGATATCACAACTATCGCGGCTGATGTCGAGAGAGAGAGAGAGAGAAATATATTGCCTTTGTTCACTTCTTTTACTTTCGCTGCATCAGTAAAGTTCGTCATTTTCAATGTTTGCTTTTTTAATAAACATATGAACCAAAATCAAAGTCAATCGGATTTGTGAACAGAAACTTAACAGTTGTGTTAATTGAAGGAAAGGATAATATGCCCAATCCTAGAACGTCATCCTTTTTTTATACAGTAACGTCATCCCTCTTGTTGTTATTATTATTGTTTATTGTCGTTGTTTCGAGGAAGGATGATGGTCATGGGCTAATTATGTCTCCAAAACAAAATAAATCAAATGAAAGGATTAGTGGCAGCCTTAAGCTAAGCAAAGCTGCAGTAATAGCTGATGCAACCAGATGTTTATCTTCCTCCATCCTCTTTGGCATTATGGCTGTTGTTCTCTCTCTTTATCTCTATCTCTATCTGTATCTTTCTCTTCTTCCTCTTTCATTATTTGGGTTTAATTAGGGTTATTATCCTCTAACAGCTTTTCTCACTCGTTAAGTATCTTTAATAGAATTTCTCTCTCTATCTCTCTCTCAATTTCTCTTTTTGTCTTCTGCTGTCTCTCTGCTCTCTCCAACTCCTTCTTTATATTGTCTTTCAATTTCAGTTTCAGACTTTCCACCTTTAAATTTCGTCCTCTTATTTTGTGGGTTTTGTGTTTTATTCCTGCCAGCGATCTTGGACTTACATTTTAATTTCTCTCTCTCTCTCTCTCTCTCATTATTTTCCTTGCGGCTTTCTAGCTTTTCTCCTTGTTTCTCTCTCTCTTCTTTATTCTTCGCTGAACTGTCTTCCAGCTCTATTGGCAGTCTCTCCCGTTCTCTTTCTTTCGCTCCCTTACTGTCTTTGATTCCGCTCCTGGTTCTTTATTGCACCCTTGGCCTCGTCAAGACGGGCCCTGACCCACCTCAAGGCGCTGGGCGACACACATTTCAAATGAGGTCACAGATATCGGCACAAAAGTGTCAATTACACATTTTTCTTTCTTTTTTTATATATTTTTTTTATTCCTTCCATTCACACACACACACACTCGAACACTCACACACACACACACGCAGCGTCGTTGTCCTTAGCAGGGTCGCTGGCCGTTGGGGTTGGCAGCTGGCAGAAGGCGCTGTGGGTTGGAAGATGGGGGGGTGGTGTTGAGATGCAGCTCGCTTTATGCAGTGCCTCGTGTGTGTGTGTGTGTGTGTGTGTGCACTCTGTGGCCTCTCTTTACCCGCCTGCACTGGTTGCTTTTCATAGCTGCACTTCCTTTGTTTGGGACTCGTCTCCTTTTTTGTGGCTTTGACTTTGACTTGTTGTGTTCTTGTGTTCCTTTGCGTTTTTGCCTTGGCAGCTTTTGAAGGACCCGCCTTGCAAGTGAGTGCTGCTTGTGTGGCTGTTGTTGTCAGCTTTATCACTTTGTTGTGGTTGTTGTTGTCCTGTTTAGGCCTTTTCAAGCTACGCCTTTGAGTTCATTGAACGCTGCCGCAACAGCTGTTTCTGGCGCTTGCCACATGCCCTATGCTACAGAATACCAACCACAATAGCTGCAACAACAACAACAACAACAAGCCAGCGATCTGCTGCCTCTTTGAGCAAAGCCGAAAACTAGACAAAACCCAAAAACGAAACAGCCAAAAAGAAGACAACGAACAAAAACAGAAAAACACTGGCCGCAACGCGACGGGTTCATTGACCCAAGCGAAACGAGCGCAAGCCCAGAAAAATCCCATAACGAATTTCGAGCCCAACACGAAGCCACGGTCTGTGTCCTGTGTCCTGTGTGCCGTGTCCTGCGTTCTCTGTCCTGTGTCCTGTGTCCGGGAAACGCGACGTGCTGCCTCGTTTGTTTGTTTTTCGCGTCAGGTTTTTACCCTATTTTCAATGCGGTCCCTTTTCATATTCTAAGCCTCACGCACACACAGACAAGGATCTACGTAGCTAGCCAAAAAAGGGAGTACTTCATCCTACCCCTACCTCTCTCTCTCTCGTTCGCTCTATGTCTGCGTCTATCTTTCAACCCCTCAAAGCGCTTCCAATTGGATCAAAGGCAACTGATACCAATTGGAGTTGCATGCAACGCTTGTAGAGAGAGTATTATGCCCTCAGTTCCAAAATTGAAACAGGTTTGATTTACGATTGCGTTTGCAAAATTGCATATTACATGCAGAATGTCGTGTTTGAATTTTAGACGACTGCTTGATACACTATTTATTATTATTTTGATCCGCATATTGGGGTCTTACATATATTATATATTTTTATATAGATATTTGTTTAAAATGTAAAGAATTAGACAAAAAAGAAAACAAATTTGTTTTTTAATCAATTTTCGATAGATAAGCAGTGCAACATATTTCCCTTAAAGGTTTGATAGCTTATAACTATATCCCGTACGTATCAAAACATATTATGTATTTAATTATTTTAGTATTTATAATATAATGCTAAGCATTATTGGTGATAAATAAAATTTTTATAATTTTCATTGTGAACAAAAATGTAATAGATTTTCAAATATGCACATGTATTTCTTAGTTACACGGAACCCTCGCAAAGAGTATTTAAAATATCAACTCAAAAAATGCACAACAAAAAATGCTGTTAAGAGCAAAAAAAAAAAAAAAAAGAAAGAAACTGAAAGAAACCGGGGAAAAATCAAAAGCTGGCGCTTGAGCGCACGTGCACTCAACGCTTTGAATGCTCACAAGTTGTGGTGCGAACCGCTGAGCCACTGAGCCGCTGGGCCACTCGCATATTGCGCATTTCACACACACACAAAAAACAATTTAATTAAATTCCAAGCCATTAAGCGAAGTTTTCTGCTGACAAAAACAAAAAAGAAAAATAAAAGATGAATGAGAAAATGCAGAAAGAAACTTGATAAACAGATTTCGGGCTTTTGGGATTGCCAAAGGGGTGGGAGGGTGCGGCATATATTATATGTCAAATACCTACATGAGTATTAGCTCAATGCGCGCTTTTATCCGTTTGGGGTGACTTTTCTTGGCACGGGGCAAGCGGCCAACTCGACTGTGAAACGCGCTTATCAGTGGGGGTGCAGACTTCAACTTTCTTTAATTTACTTTTTATTTTTGCAGTTCATCATGAGGTAAACTTTGTTGATTTTTGTTCTATCTATTTGCAGATTGAGTAAACACGAGCGAGCAATCGAACAGCTACTTATCATTTATCCAACACGCGGGACAACCGAGAACCGAGAAAGAGATAGAGACAGCGGGAGCGAGAGAGGAAGACGGGAAGTGAAAGAGCATCAAATAGTCGATGAGAACGATTTTTAAACTGCAACCGAAAGCGTTAAACCAAACACCACCAAACAAAACCAACAACTATTAAAATAATAAAATTAACAACAAGAACAACAAATATAACGAATAATCATATTTAAACATATATACAACATTATAATAAATACATATGCCGTATTATATATGTATGTATATTTCGAATAAACACAACTAAGTTCCAACAACAACAACACAAAAACAAAAAACAAAAGGAGGAAGCGCATATTAGTAAAAGTAAAACAAAAAATTATTGCTATCTTTTTGCATTTTTGCAATTTTATATAAATATAAAAAAAAAAAATAAAAGCGGAGAAAAGTAAATCAAATACTCAAGAGGCGAACAGTTGGGCAAGCAAAGAGCTAAATATAAAAAAAAATTACTAAAAAACCATTAGCAAAATTTACTCTTTTATCTAAAAATAACTAAGAACAAAATGAAAAAAAATACTTCAAATTTAAATTAAATTTTAAACTTTAAGCAAAGCCAAAGAACGGTTTAAGACAACACAAAAGAAAAACTTAAGATAAATAAAATACTATTTTTTTTTGCGATCGTAGTTGATCTAAAAACCCAAAAACAAAAGAAAAAAAACAAACGTCATAAATAAAAACGACTTTTCGAAAAAAAGTAAACGACAAAACCTTGCGACAAACAACTTCACGGGACTTGTGCAAAGCGCAGTCAAAGCTCTTTATAAATAATACTAAACGAAAAGAAAAATCCAAGTAATAAGAACATATATTCTAAGCATAACCAAACAAGCAGTGAGATTATATACTAAGCACAACCAACAACAACAGCAACAACAACAGCAACAAAAGCCGATTGTAGCCAAAGAAAATTTCGGACTTTAAAGCGCAAGCAACAGCAACGTAACAGTAACAGTATTGCACTGTTACTGTAACAACAACAGTACGATTAGCAGCAACAGCAGCGAAAAGAGCAACAGTAACGAAAACATGACCAACGCCATGGACATTGTGAAGAACGGGAGCGCCAACGGCTCCGTGGATGGCAGCAATGATGAGTCGCGTACCAATTTGATAGTCAACTATCTACCACAAACCATGACGCAAGAGGAGATGCGATCGCTCTTCTCAAGCATTGGTGAGTTGGAGAGTTGCAAACTGGTGCGTGACAAAGTCTCAGGTAATTTGGGTAAATATTAACCAATATTTTCAACTATTTCTACTAGATAAGCAACTAGCATAAAATAGTTATATTTTTTATAGCATGAATTATTGATTTCAATTATCGCATTATATGTTATTTTTGACTCACCAATGCTAATTACCTGGCTGGCTATCTTTAATTCACTTATTTAATGATCTAAATTTAATTAAATGATCTTGATTACTGTTGTTCATGTATATCGAATATTGATTTTATATCTTTATTAATAGACTTTTTCTCATATTCATGGGATTATTTTTGGTGACTTTTTATTCCAATTAACCTTCGAAATGTATTTTAAAGTTATTTCCATACAAACATACTCCATTGATGAGAATATAAGAAATACAGTTGACAGTTAAAACTAAAGTAATAATTTTCAACTTGCAATGAATTGCAACGAGACTTGTCCTGTATTACGTTCTTCGCACATATTAGCTTAATCTATTAATATTTTTTAGGCAATATTTGAATAATATTAGAATAATACCTGAAATGTATAGATATATACAAATTTCGATTATACATTTAGTGCGTATTTTCAGCTGTCTTTGACGGCTCCCCAACACATAATAATACCTTATATATTTCTCTCAGCGCGCTGTTACTAACATCCGATTGTTATGTCAGATGCATTTTATGGGTCGTTAAAAGACTGCTATATATACAGGAAAACATTGTAGCTGTAGTCCGCTGTATGTGTTTTCCTTTGTCAACACACTCTCTACCCATGCATGCTTAAATGAGTAAAAAAATGACTATTTCAACATAATTGTTTGCAATTTAAATAGCTTATAATAAGCACTTAACTATATTATATTTAGCATGGCCAATTTGACAAAGCTGTTAAAATCGTTTTAATAAGATATGAAAATGTATCAATTGCTTTTTCCAGTCTTGCCAGCATCATTGACGGCACTCAATCCGGCTCTGCAGCAGGGTAAGCATTCAAATCACATGGATATTATTTTCAGCTCAACCGATAATTAAATGATTTGTGCATAGGCCAGAGTTTGGGTTATGGATTTGTTAACTATGTGCGCGCCGAGGATGCTGAGAAGGCTGTGAACACCCTGAACGGTTTGCGTTTGCAGAATAAGGTTATTAAAGTATCATACGCCCGTCCAAGTTCAGAATCTATAAAGGGTGCTAATTTATATGTATCGGGTCTTCCGAAAAATCTATCACAACCAGACTTGGAGGGGATGTTTGCTTCGTTTGGCAAAATAATTACATCTCGTATACTCTGTGATAATATTTCTGGTAAGTGGTTAGCAAACTGTTATCGATAACGATAGCGAAACGATTAATGTCCATGTCGCTTAGGTCTATCGAAGGGTGTCGGTTTTATACGTTTCGATCAACGCAACGAAGCTGAACGCGCCATCCAGGAGCTAAACGGTAAAACCCCCAAGGGCTACGCCGAACCGATAACCGTTAAATTCGCCAACAATCCAAGCAATAGCGCCAAGGCCCAGATTGCCCCACCCCTGACCGCCTACTTGACGCCCCAGGCGGCAGCGGCCACCCGTCGCCTAGCCGGTGCCCTACCGTCCGCCGGACGTATCAGGTGCGTAGCATCCATTAACGTAAAATCGGGGCATATAATAATTACAATAGATATAGTATAAATATATATATATATATATATATATATGTATATGTATGGAAAAGAGTCCGAGTGTATTTGTTAATGCTGGGGTGTCCGTGCGCTTACGAAGAATCTCCATCATTTCAGTTCTTAAGTTAAGATATAGAAATTATTGAATAAAAATTCAATACAAAAAGAAGAGAAAAAGAAGAGAAAACAAGACATATTTGTTTTATCTATAATTTCTACAGACGTACAAACTTGTGCAATGGTTGTATTGTTATATTATTATAATTTCGATTATTATGGATTTAACATAACGTTTACAGAACTTTGTTTCTATTTACCTACCTCTTATGTGGCATATTTCGGTTTTCTTTTTTCTTTGACAAAAACAAATTTCTCATCATTTTTAGCATTGGAAAAAGTCCCATGTTAGCGATTAACAAGGGTTTGCAAAGGTGAATTTTTCGACTTATTCATTTTTCACAAACCCACACCCAAACACACACCCATACACACAAATATATTGATTGCTGTATTACTTTTTGATTTATAAATTAACTAAAAATAAATAAAATAAACAAAAATCCGAAGAAAATATAATTTTTATACTAAATGTTTAGATTTAATGTTTGTGTGTAATTGTTCGACATAATACCCAGATATTTTATGATTTCAAGTACATATCTTATTCATTTTTGTTATATATTCAAATTTATTTGCATTCACACGTCGGCTTTTTGTGTTACAACGTTCAATTTCGCATGTATCCGGTTTTGTGTTTTTTTATTGTTTCATTTTTTTATTTTAACAAGATACTGTGTTTACCTTTGGTTTGATAAAGTCTATATAATCACTGTGTAACATATTTGTTTACAATAACCTTTCTTTTTACCAAAGTCTGCTTTGATTTCAAAAATATGTATAAATAAGCATATATATTTCTTTCCAATTTTTTGAACGAAACCAGCGACAATTACATGCTTGTGCTTTTAACTGATCAATCAATTGGGCTTCGAGCGTTGTGAGAAATATGCAATAAAAACGAAATTTGTGCAGCACAGTGTAATGGTGGCCACCATATCTACTATGAAAGCATGTAATACGAAATTATGATCCAGAAAAGCTAATAACACACGGCTTACCGTTGTTTAAATACCTTTGCAGATTGGATAAGTTTATATTATAGTCGCCAGATTATAGAAAGCAAAATGAAAACGGAGCTGTGTGTAGCATAAAATAATCGGTAATTTTAATTTCTTTACTTTCTGACAAATATATTTCAATCAAAGTAATAAAACTATTTATTAGTCTGATATAAGCTTACTTTAAACTAAAATATAAAAGCTGTACTATATATTTTCATACAAAATACATTTAATTTAATTGTCTGACATTTTATAGGACTTGTATTTAGTTTGTATGTAGTATTATAAATACCAACCTTGAAAACAATCAGTGTAGCCCATTTTAGGAGTATAGGATATGAAAAAATGTTTCATAAACAACAATCACTGAGAAAACATCTTGATGTAATCTCGAAAAGTTTTTCAAAGTAAAAGTTAGAAAATAATAATTATATTGAAAAAGGGTCTCAACCGTGCCATCAATCTCTAAACACCGCTGCAAGGGTATATAAAAAACAAAAAGAAGAAATAACCAAATTCGATAACATATACCCAGTCTAGCGTTTTATAGTTTCCTAAGTGTTATACTCAAGGAGGGAGCGACACGTTTTATTACGATATATATGTACCATAAACTGAACAATGAATACAACCTCAAATACTTACTCGTATCGATACCTCGTATAATCCATCTTTATGTGTGCACTAATCTATTTGAATTCTCTCTCTCAACGATTCTTCAAAACAAAAAAAAAAACAAAAACAAAAAAAAAACAACAAAAAACAGATACTCACCGCTGGCTGGCGATCTGTTGGCCAATTCGATATTGCCGGGCAATGCTATGACCGGATCGGGCTGGTGTATTTTCGTCTATAATCTGGCACCCGAAACCGAGGAGAATGTTCTTTGGCAGCTATTCGGACCCTTCGGCGCCGTGCAATCGGTTAAGGTAATACGCGATCTGCAGACCAGCAAGTGCAAGGGATTCGGCTTCGTGACCATGACCAACTACGACGAGGCTGTGGTGGCCATACAATCACTGAACGGCTATACCCTAGGCAATCGGGTGCTGCAGGTTAGCTTTAAGACTAACAAAACCAAAACCACTTAAGGCAAATTCTAAGCAAACACCTATCTATTCGAGTTTTGTGTTGAGAACAACAAACTGAATGTATCTTTTGATTTGGCTAACTCTCCCTTTCACTATAAAAATCGAGATAAAACAAGACAAAAATACAGAATGATACAGATTATATAGAATTGAAAAATGATTATGAAATAAAAACAAAGTATAACTATGGCATTTGACAGCGAGTTGTAGTCATAATTAAAATACACATACAATATATACAAAATATATTTATGTATGTGTATTTACCTATATTGATTTGTATGCTAAACGAAATTATTATGATTAATTGATTGATGATAATTAATGAAATCTTAGCGAAAATTTATATTTATTCTGTTTTTTCTTCGTGAGAAATTACTCGCAGCACTACATAATTTTTAAATTTTAATTTGTATAAGGGACAAACAAAAATACCACAAAAATACTATAAAAAATACCTAAAACAAAGCTTAAAAGAGGCAACAAATACACAAACAAGAACAAGAGACAAATGTCTATAGATTGACTAAGCGAAATACATCACATAAATAATAACTGAAAAGACACATTTAATTAAATACTAAAATATAATTGATTTTTTTTTAAATTAAATTAAATTGAATATTAAAATTACGTAACTAAATTATTTAATGTTTATTCATTTAACTATGGAAGTAAAAGAAAAACCAAAGCAACAAAAAAAAAAAAAAAAAAAACAAAGACAAAAATTAAAATAAACTCATATAAATAAAATGCTAATTTTTAAATACAATTTATTCAGAATACCTAGGTACATATAGTGTAACCAAGCCTATATGTGCTGCTTTAATTGCTATATTGTATTTGTATTGTGTTCGTTATGCAAAACTTAATTAACTTAATTAATCAATTAATTATATTATATGAATTGCATTCACTTAACCTAATGTTATAATATGTACTTAAATGCTTCTATTCAATTTGATTCGATTCGATTCGCATTGATTTGAACAATACCCCCGAAGAGCCGCGTTCAATTCGATCAACTGATCGACTGATTTGTGGTCAGGTTTTTAAACGCAACAACATCAACAACAACAACAACAACAAAAAGAACAATATACATTAATACATCATACATCATGCATACAACATACATACTTATAACCATTATTATTATATATATGTAATCGTTTATCTTATTTTTTCGTCGTCGTCTAACTTAAAAGAAAAAAATACCAAAGTATATTCAATATTGTATGTGCAAAAGAAACGTAAAGAAACCAAGAAAACTTATTATATTATATTACATTATATTATTATGCCTACTTATTATTCCATTTTTATAATTATAACTTATGAATAAAACCAACAAAAAAGAAAAAAAAAACAAAAAACGCTAAACATCAACAAAACAAAAACCCAACATTGATAAAATTCAACAAAAAAAAAACAACCAACAAAATATATATTTATTATTAAATAAATGTGTGACTTATTCAAAAACTATGCGAAGAGAACAACCAAAAACTAAAACACAAAATTTGTTTTCTTTTTTGCAAAACACAATCAGAACAACAGACAACAAGACAAAGTACACAATTGAAAATTGGCAACGTTGCATGCGATGTAGCGGTATACTGACTGATCGATTAATCAGATCCAAAAACAGATGTTGATTGTGCGAAAAATTGGGCCTGCTGAAAATAGGCAACGGCGCACAGTTTTGAAATCTGGCACTGAAATCTGGTAACGTCGCAGCGCATTTGCTGTGCCATTTTTTCACTTGTGCATTATTTCTTTCTCAACTTTTTGTTTTTTTTTTTTTTTTAAATTGTTTTTAATAATACTCTTTAAATGCTACAAATGGGTAACTGAAGTGTGGCAACATTGCCTGGACACGCAAAAATGCAGTTCGAAATTTGCCTAGCCTGGTCACACCCGCAATATATATACTTATTAAACAATACTCAAAATATAACAACAGCACTCGCATTTTTTAAAGTACTAATTATGAAAACTCGCGAACGTTCAGCTTAGTTTCAATGATCGATAAAGTAAATGCATAAGTTTTTAACACTGGTTTTCGAAGTCGAACAAAATGCATAAAACTAACTAACAAGATAGGTAACATACGTATGATATATACTACATATAAGATGAGAGCCTACTACATAGATGCCCCTCGTTCTTTTCCCCCATATTCAGTAGCGCTAAAATAGCAATCAATGTGTGTGTCAGTAGAAAATAGCAAGTAAAAAAAATACTAACAAAAAAAAAAAACAAAAAAAAAACAATTTTAAAAATGAGACTCTTTTTTTCGATATAGTGCTTAAAGTACGGCCACATCTACATGGCAAGTTGGCACTCTTAACAAAAAAGAAAAAAAACTAAAGATAGTTAAAGAAAAGAACTCAAGCAAGGCGTAAACAAATGTTGTGGGAGTTGCAAGCGCAAATTGAAAACACCAAATTTTAAATACATATATATATATATATGTATATATATAAATATATGTATATATATACATGCATATATATAAACGATGTAAAATTTTTTAAACAAAGATTTATAGTAAAATTTATTATTATATTGAATAATAAGTATATATATATATACATGCATACATTATAATATATATACAATACATGTCAAACTAAGCAACGTATGAGGCAAAGTAAGAAACCGAAATGCAAGAAAAAAAGACAAAATAAAATAAAATTAAAATGTGAAATACATTTAAAAAATATCAAAGATTGGACAAACAGTAAACCCGCAAAAAATAGTTCGCCAAATGTGCCCGTCAAAGAGCGAGCTCTTTGGATCCGCAAACCAGCAGACAAGTCATGGGCAGTACATTAATACTCGATGCTCGATATACGATATTCGATATCCGATAGTAAAAACTACTCACTTACATATATGTATACATGTGTGTGTTTTCGTACAAAAAATTAAAAAAATTAACAAAAAACATTAGCTACAAAACAAATAACGATGAAAATGAGAAACCTACGAATTGAATTTAAAACACGAAACGTTTTTGAGTGCCGAATCGTTCGTTATTGTTTGTCTTGCCAATGGAATCTATATAAAGCTAATCTATAAAAATAGAAGAAAAAAAAATGGAAGAAGACATAAGAAAAAATAAATATATACTCACTATGCATATATGTATGTGTACGTGTGTATTAAGTTAAACATTACGATGAACTTAATTTATCTAATCACATTTAATAACAAATAAAATACATACATAATATAGTACCAATCACATGAGCCAGGTGCTGATCGGACCCATGCTTTCCAAGCTGGGCCCACACACTAAATGGCTTTGTGACATTATTCAAGAAAGCAATATTAAAATGTGACACGAGTTGGCTGTGGCCAAAAACCAAGCTAAAATAGTCCTTCACTGATCGAACATAAATCAGCCTAGACGGTTCAGAATGTAATTCTTTATCATATTTGAATACTTTTATTGCAATTGAGTAAAAAAAAATATAAATGCATAGTATATATTTTTTTTTCGAATGCTAAAATTTATTGATTTTTAAAAATTTAACTCAATTTTCAAAGTTTCAGTGTTTTTCTGGTAAAGCCTTTAATATATTTTAAGTTTTTTCAAAACTTCAGGAATAATAATTTTTAAGGTTCTCTTAAAAAAGGAAAGAATATATGGAAGTTTCAGAATTTGCCTGGTATAAAATGTAGAATAACAAATTAAACATTTTTTAAACATTAAAATCGGCATTCTCCATGTTTTTTAAGTATTTTACAGTATTCTAGTCTTTCAATGAATACAATAATTCGATTACTTTGAAATGCCTTTGTTTCATATATTTCCAAACTGTGAAAGTTTCAATACCTTCTGGCGTAATAACCAATTGATTGTCCTGATATAGTATCGTTTTTTCTGAAACTCCTATGCCTTAAGGTGCGCTGCTGTACAAATTCGAAGCTCAGCGACTCGGTCACAGAACTCACAGTATGCACGCATAAGTGTATGCTATACAATTACCTAAATATAGCTAAAGGATATTAGTACATTTTAAAAGCTGATAACGAAGAAGAGGAGGAGAGAAGCAACGATGAAAAGGTACATACAAATCAACAAAACACACACGTAAGACACGAACACAAGAAGAAGAAAATCAGAAAATGAACAAAAAGTTAAAAAAAAGTCGACAAAAAATATATAAACAAAACAAAACTGAACCCAACTGAAAAGCTTGTGAAGAAATAACAATGAAAATCATAAACTAAGCATAAAATGCATTTAAAATAATTTCAATAAATATATACATATTCAATTATATATATAAATATATGTATTATATGAATATGTGTATGTTTATATACATACATACATCTATATATAGGTACTTATATGAAAATATATGTCTACTTAATTGGTTGAACGAGAAAATGGAGCGCGAGAAGCGCTCGCGACAAACCAAAAGAACTTCCAACATGTTAACACTTTACAACACTAAGCCACACAAAGTTCACATTTCAAGGATTTAAAGAGCACACTGCATCAGAGCTATGCGAAAACTGACCGAAAATAATAATAATCATCCGTTGTGCAAATTGATTTAGATCAGCAAGCGATAGCGATTAACGATAACATTTGATATCGTTTAATAACATAATTAAGTTAATAAACACTTAGCCGAACACTAAACGTGTGGTGGAAGTAGCCAAACCGATGCCAAGGCAGAGGCACATAAACACGGTCTAGTTTTAAGCAGCGCCAATGCTGTGTGGGCACTTAAGTGTATGCTATGAGAATCGCATAGACAGGCGCATAGTGGTGCAGCTAGCTAAATGCTCGACTCTAATTTTAAGCCGTGATTAAATGTAACTTTTAATATATGTACTTAGAATTGACTAAAAACAAAGAATATCAACTAATTTGCAGTAAGAGCAATAATTTTGATGCTGTACCAAAAAAAAAAGGGGAAGAATTAAAAAAAAATTGAAAACAAAAAGCATATACGTAGCCGCTTTGTCGACGGAACGCGCCCAAACCAAAGAAGAAAAAAAATTAAAACAAAAACTCTAAAAATCAGATGCAGAAACAAAAAGAAAACAAAATCAATATATTAAGAAGGTAAATTTTAACTATAAGATATTGCTAATAGTTATACATTATACACACACACACATACACTCCAATCGATTACTACCTATTTGATTATGTACGCTACTTATGATTGTCTATGAAGATATATGTATTACTTTGTATGCACACTCAGACTTGTACTTAGATATTTATTGCATTGTATTAACTTAGTTAACCACATCTTAACCAAATCTTACCAAACTTACCAAAACTTTTAACATATTCTATTATATTATAGTTACATTATATTATATTATATTGTATTGTGCTTAGCATTCAAATTGTCTGATTCATACCTATATGTATTGGAGTTGTTCCACATTTGTTTCTGCTTTCTACCCGCAAAAAGAACCCCATATACAAAATAGCTAAAGTGGAACCCATGGCATACCTAAGAACTCAAACGAGCTCTCAAGTATTCCAGTACTATAATCAACTAAACTGTTCATTCGTATTACATCTATGAAATAAACGCATATATGTGTACATATTTATACATATAGCTCTATGCAAGTGGGTTAACATGAACATTGAATTTTGGGGCAAGCGGAGGCGAGGATTAAGAGAAAATTCGCATATTTAGATGAAATTGGATATACCGAACACAGATGAATCGCAGAGTAAAGTGGAAAAAGATGATGAAGATGAAATGCGTAGTAGAAATAACTACAAGATTTACACACATTTAGATGCATATATGATTATTATATAACTTATTACAAGAATTTAACTATACTCGTACATACTTATATTGATATGGATGTATGTATTATTATAAATTGTAATTATAATTATTATTGTATTTGTATTTAATTGTATTACAATGTATTAGTTTTGTTCAACACTCTTTTGCTCTTTCATAAATAAAAAAACCAAAAATTCAACAAAAATATATATATAAAGAAAAAAAATAAATAAATAAATAAAATAAATAAATAAATAAAAACAAAAAGCCGGCAAGAAATGGTATAAAAATAACAGATAACAAATACAACAAAATCAAACACAAACATAAAAACAACGTCAAATAAAACGAAATGAAAAATATTTGTAAAGTTGTTTCTGTTCTCTTTAGTCCAAGCCATTTTGGAGTTGATTTGACAGAGCGACTCTGAGGTTTACAGATTTAGAAAATATTGACAGATTTTCTGATTGACTTGCTGGCATGCTGAAAGTTTCACGTATAAAATGTTGTCAAAGTTTCTCAACGTCTTATGGATTACGTCTAATTTGGCTTTTTTTTTGTATTTTTATTTTTTTTTATATATATTAGCTAATTTATTGATACTATTCTTGAGCATCTTAACATAGCTGTACAGTAATTTTTTAACAAACTTAGGATTGGTGCTTAAGTCTTAGGACGGTATTATTATTTTTCTTTCAATTTTTATTTATTTTTTTTTTTTGAGTTACAATTTAGCCTATCACTCGATTAGGGAGATCTATTGGGTGCACCCTGCGAAGCCTGAGTCGCATTCTTCTACAAAGTCTTCTGGCAAGTATATTAGGGTGGGCAGAGAGTCGATTCAGGTAGCTGAGGGATTGCTCTTGCATAACGTCTCCTACCAAGGGGACTTTCAAATCTCTTGCTAGAGCCCGGTTGCGGATATACCATGGTGCTCCAGTAATAAGTCTTAGCACCTTTGCTTGAAAGACACTAATCTTTTTCCAGTGGGAGTATGCAGCCGTCCCATAATTTGGCTGAATTCAACTTCACTCTTTTTTTTTTTTTTTTTTTTTTCGAAATTTTGGAAATTTATAAGGACGTGCTTTAAATAAAATGTTCTCGAGTTCAGACATTTCCATCTTAGCCGGTATATGATAATGTTTGCCTCAATTGCCTCCCTTTCTCTCTCTCTTTCTCTCTCTTTATTTCTGTCGCCTGTCGTTGCATATCCGCCTGACTTGTGCACTCGGGATAGTTTCTTTCTTTCTCTTTTTTCGCTCTTTCCACTTCTATATTTCTGAACCAGCCGAAGAAAACTCTTTAGATTTGTTGATAACATTATATATTTCCTTTAAATACATTGGGTAAATATGTAAGTATTATATTATTATATAAATACAATCAATATAAGTATATCTGCATGTCCCAGAATTCCGATTCTATATAAAACTACATTTTGTAGCATACTTTTTGGATCATTTTTGAAAGGGGAGAAAGAAATACGAAATGGATTTCGGAACATGGCTAATTGTAAATATTTTAATAACACTCCAATATATATGTGTTTCTGTATAATATATATTTCTGTATAGTATATGTAGCAATCTGTGTCGGCACAAACATTTGTCATTTAGGTACATGGAGTACGTATGCGAATTATTGAGTATTTATGGGCGATGGATACCCTATGAAAAAAAAAACACATATACGCATATATATTTTATAACTATGATAAGACTTGTTTTGGAGTAGGAAATCTGTGTCCACATTTATAATAACACACATATATAATAGACAGAGCTAAAGGACAAACAATCTTTAGATTCCAATAATGATATGCCTATAACTACCAATAGAATACCATCTGAAATATGCCTCGACTAAGGTAGTTAAGTGTGCGCCGATACTTTCCGTTTCTCACTGGTCTGGGTTGGGATTTCAAAAGCGTAGCTGGGCCATTTCCACGTTCTGCACGGTGCAGTTCCTCTGCTTAGACACCCAGCTCGCGGCTGGGCGTGGTTGTCGCCAATTGTCCAGTATTACTCCCGGCCGGCGGCGGTGCGATCAGACTGGGCACCCACTTGTTCAACAGGGTGCGTATGGCAAAGGTGACATCGTGATTGGCGAAGCAGAACAGGAAGGAGACCACAAAGCCCTGCAGGCTGACCAGCACGACGGACATCACCTGGTAGAAGCGATCCAGCTCGGTGCCAGCGTCGGGTCTATACGGCAGCAGAAAGTGCTGCAACCCAAAAAGTGGCACCAATATAATCGTCGCACGCACTGCTTTGCGTATGGCCAGCGGTGCGGGCTGTGCCGATTGTGGATGCAGTTTGCGCACAATCACGCGCAGCACATTGATAAGAAAGACTGCAAGGGACCAAAACAAATAATTTTAGTCATACTCATCATCGCATACTCATAGTACTCATTCGACGCGTGGGGTCCCACTTACTGAAACTGGACAGCAGTGAGAGTGTTATGGGCACCGAGAATATCCATAGGTAGAGGCTGTCATTGATCCAGCAGCTGTGAACGGAGTTTATAATATAGATAATTAGTTCGGATAATGAGAGAATTGCTTTCTATTTGTTTTTATGCACCCAATGGTGCCTTCAGAAGTGCGGCCGGACTTAAAGTTTGTCAAAACAGAATCGATTTTAATTTTTGATGACATTTTGTTCATGGCTTGTCCTTCAGATTGCTTTTGCATTTGAAATATATGCATTATTGAAAATAAAATGTTGAATTAAAAAAAAAAAAATCGTATAATCCCACTTTACTTATTTTCCAAAATTATCTTTTTGAAAATTTCGAATTTTAAATTTATATTTTCAATCGAATGTGGTTAAGTTTTTTTTTTTTGTCAAAAATCATACCAATTTACAATAATGTTGACATGTAAGGATCTTGGATCCTTAGTTCCCAAAATTCAAACTTTGTCAAAACTAAACTAAACATGTTTGGCATTTTTCTTCATTGCTTTTTTTTTTGCATTTAAAATATATGCATTATTGAAAATAAATAATTTGGTTTTTTCCCCTACAAAATTGAAAGTAAATAACTGCAATTTGTAGGAATAGTCGCAAATCTTACCTGGTATTTCGTTAATTTTGATCAAGTTACAAAATCGTATATAAATTACATCTTGTCATTGTCTAATATGTAGCTTTTAATGACAAACAAATAATAATTTTGGTTATATTCAAAAAAACGATAAGTGACTTTCGGTCGTTTGGAAAACATTTACTATACTTCTTGCTAAGAACTTTATGTCTCTCTAACGATATAATCTATATTACCTATGATTTTGTGCACTCAAATATATAGGAATGTTGCAGATAACTTAACAAGAACTTCACTTTTAATGCTGAGGCGATTTAAGTTATATTTTTTCGCTGTATATTTGATCAGTAAACACTTCCAACGTAATTACTCACTGTTGATTGTCGGTGGCACTGAAATGTCTGGCAACGCCATAGGGTACTACAAACAGCAGCGGTGACAGCCAGCTGACCAGCTTGAACCAGCGCATCACAATCGTGTCCTTGACAAAGACCTGCAAGGCAGAAGCATTAACGATAGCTAAGATTGATTGGCCGAACATTAAATGCTCTCATACTGTGCGACCTATATAAAATATTAAGCTGGTGCTTAGCTGAAGACAAATGGTATTAGTTTAATTTTGTAATAGACCAAAAGATATAATAAAGTGATCTGTTAAATTTAGACTATATTTATATAGATAATGCTCCAGGCAACTGAAGAGTTTACTTCAAATTCGCTTAAATTATCCATACTTAACCTTAAGTTTTGGATAATTCTTTCTTCATCACGGCGGATGACAGTTAGCGCTAGTGGCGAACCAAATGTTGAACTATTTTTGTAATTCGGAAGTGTTCATATATTAAATTGAAAATCCTTCCTCACAAGATTTGTACCTCGGTGTTTTTATTTTATGTATGTTAGAATCATGTATATGAAATTTGTTTAAGGTAATTCCTTTCTTTTTTGTCCCAGGCGGTTCTGTTGTGTAATTGATTGTAAAATCATAATAACCTTTTGTGAGGGCATATAAATGTGTATGATGTCAAGATGGCATTTGACATTTGAAATTTCAATTTGATGAAGACGTTGAAAACAGTTGCAAACAGCAAAAAAAAAAAAAAAAAAAAAAAAATGCCTGAGATGCTTTCACATAAATTGTGGCAGCTGCAAATCTCATCTGGAATTCACAGCAGTTGCTTATAAACTATGCAAACTTGTGCAGCAATTACAGCGATTTGCATGTGAATGGAGAAATGGAAAGGGAAAAGGAGTGGAAAGGAAGAAAACTGTAAAACATACCACAACCAAGACCAAGTGCAGATGTAAACCCTCGCAGAACATCCAGAAGTAGTTGACCAGCATAAAGTAATGCGCCACCAAGTGAAGTGCAATGCACCAAGGCTGCAATGGCAACCAAACATAACAAATAATAGATAATAGAATAAGTGCCAAGGGCGCAGGCCGGGTGGCACTTACCGGATTCTCGGCTATCAGCTCGGAGTGCTCGACGACCAGTCGATACCAGAGTATCCAGGCGATGCACGTGAAGGCCAGCGAGGCAAACAGATGCACGTGTATCCTGATGCGAGTGCAGCGCAAGGATCTGTTGGATAGAGCATCAGCATCAGCATCATACGCTGACATGGCTAATTGCCATGAGCGTACGTACTTGAAGCCGAGGAATATGATTATCGATATCAGCAGCGCCAACAGCGACAGTGCATAGCCCTTCACATACAGCTCATTCACGAACTGGCGGAACTGCAAGTGGTTCAATTTGTCAGACATGTTGTGCAGCGATCTTGTTCCGCGCTCACCTGCAAGTCATCATAGTCCACACAGTTGGTATAGTTGGACCAGGTCTTATTGCTAATCGGATGGCGAAACCAGGAACCATTCTCCAAGCAGCTAATATCAATGCAAAAACATTCTTATTAGATAGAAATTACATTTTTAGTTTTATCAAAATTTAAAAAAATGTTTTTAAAATTTTTATAGTGCGAAAAAACACAATTTGTTGAAAGTGGACCCTATGGTAAATTTATATTATCGAATTGAGAGTTAAGCTTAAAATTTTTTTTATTCCCTTGATGGATTTGTATAAAATGGAATTTTAAAAAAAGTTACTGAACTAATTGGCCGTTTTTCTATTAACTGTATAGGGTTTGTGGAATTGAAATGAATTTACATATATTAAAACCGTTGTGAAAATAAATAATACGTGGATACCAAATACAGTCTTTTTTCTTGTGGAATACACAATACGCTTCTGTTGACGGCCACTCGAAGAAGTTAGTTTGATTATGGATTACATGTTGCATTAAACTCACGTCTTGTGTGCCAAAAACTTGCTATTGAAACCCTCAACGAAGTCGGGACAGTATTGACTCAATACGGTGCCAGCTGCTGTTCGTGGCCAGCACAGATACCCATCAAAATTCACGGGACAATAGAGGCTCTCCATTTCATTTGTATTGTTGTTCCTGCTGTTGTTGCTATTGTTGTTGTTGTGCTGGATTGATTGGGGATTCATTGCCTTGGCTACCGATAGAAATGAGGCATAGAGCTCATACTCCTCGGCCTCCTGCCGCTCTTCCAAATTCTGCATATCGAGAGCCTTTTCTGAGTAGCCTGGCGGCAGGGTATATGTGTCCAACAGCAGCCCCTCATCGGCAGAGTCTATGCAAACGGGTATAGAGAGGGGTCGGGAAAGGTTAATATATAAATATATTTATCTTAATATGTTTAAATTGATTTTCATATTAAAAAGCTAAATCCTTTGTTGTGACTGTACTAAGAGTATTTGTATTATGTACGTTCGTTACTCAAGTGTGACCGTAAGTTTTGAAATGTGTTGAAATGTTTTACAATGCGACCAAAGACAATATAAATAGTAGTTATAGTATGTATTTGATCACAGACAATTTAAATACTATTCATAGTTTTTTCCAATTTGACGGTATTTTTAACTTGGACATGCATAAGTGTGACCATATTTGTTGCCGTTATTTTTGATGTGATCGTTTTTCAGAGTAATCAAATTTCAGTATGAGCGAACTGCTATTTAATGTAATCGTACTTTAATATGATCAAGTTGTCACTGCTTTAGTGCTGCTATTTATCAGTGTGACCGTATGTGTGGTATACCCAACATCTATTTTTAAGATTTCGTTTTGATATTTTTTTAATCGTACCTGAGGCTGTCGGATCTTATAGGTGAACGTAGGTATTTTCAGTGTGACCGTGTGTGCTTGTATGCTTCTGTATTTTTTGTCAATTAATTGCATTTATATGTAATGGACTTTTGCACTTACCTGTTGCTTGGTCCGTCGCCGAGTAATTCTGAAAGCGGTAGACGCACTCGGCATACAAATGCTTGAGAAATGTGCGAAGATTGTCCTCCGGCTGTGGTGCTGAGGAGAGGGAGGCTGCCATCTCGAAATAGGCAGCCGTTGTCACAACCAGTGCTGCAAAAGTGACAAATAACGAGAGTTATTGTTGTGGTTTGATTGTTTGCTTGCCTGCTCTGCTCGGCTTTGATGTGCTCTGCTGTGCGTGTGTGCGAGGATAATTTAGCTACTCTATAGTATAATAATATACCCCTATATATGTATACATAGAAATACATATTTTTTAAATGTTTGTTTAAAGCTTGAAGTTCTTTTTTACAAAATGTTTTCAATAGACTTGATAAGAGAAAATCAATTTTATACATAACTTTATATATTTATATTTATCTCAAGCATTTGTTACATGATAAATTCCCAACTAGAAGTTTTAGCATTTTTAAGCCCGCAAAATTTGAATAATCAAATTTATAATAAGCACAAGTTTTGTTAAAAAATCTTCAAGAGTGGTCGATAGTGTTTTAAATGTACAAATTGAAATAGAAGTGTTATAGGATACATAAATCTATGGTTATTTAAACTACTTCTTAAAACAGGATCAGAGCTTCGCTATAGCCAATGAGGCATATTAGATGGAAAATCGCTGAAAAAATGTTAGAATTCCTTAAAAACATATTTGTACAAATTCGGTTTTCAATGATATCGTTTGCACATTTCCCGATATAGTAGAGAAATTTCTCATTTTCACCAAAGCTAATTTGAAATTCAAATGTTAAAAGTTATTAAACCGAGTGTTTATTCTATATTCAACATAGCCACAACCGAACAAAAACTGAACCAGTCGCTGGTTGTTTTTTGAGTGCGACAATTAAATTAATATGTCAACTCTTTTCAAGCGTGAACAGCGACCCACGCAAGCACACAAACACAAACACACACACACGTATACACAGGACTCACATCACACACTCAAATGCACGCTCGGATGTTGGCATTTTTTGTTGTGTCCTGTCGCTGGGATTGCAATTTGTGAAAACTGTGATGACCTGGCGACATGTGAGTCCTTTATTTGCATACAGGACAACGCTGCCGCAGGGATGCCAACGCACTTCAATAAATCAGTTTATTGTCTAATTAATGAGCGTTCGTTTGAGCGCTTGCCGTCGGGGTATTCAGCATGTAATTAAATTTCTGGTTCGCATCTGTAAACCTTCCAACTAAGGCATCGATCAAAGTAACAACAACGTATACACACACACACACACACACAACAGGCACTTGCGACACATGCTTCAATGAACCCTGCAAGTTTCTTGCCTAACGTTGTTATATTTTTAATCAAAACTCATTCCACTTGATTGAGTTTTAACACTAACAGTCTAACAAAACAAGCACACACACATATACACACATATACACACATCCGCACAACAGTCTACGGCAATTTGGCTAATGCATTGCAGAACCCGAAATCCAAAACTAAAATTCTCCAAGTCACGGCCAACATGACGTATGCTTCATTTATACTTTTGCCATCTGCCAGGCAGATGGAGTAACATAGATATGCTGCAAAAACTAACTTAGAAATAACAACTATAAATGGTTGAGGGTGGAGTGCTCGACTGCCAGATACCCAAATCTTAGATTTGCCATTTCTCAAGATCAAGCCAAAAATATTTTGATTACGTCCATTTCCGTCCCACCCCATAAATCGCAAAAATCTGAAAAGGTCACCAATCCCATAATCTTGTTATATTTGTTGCTGCATGGTACATAAAGATAATTTTAATATACCCCATTCAAAAGCAAATTCATGAGCATACGGTAAAATACTTGCACAAGCGTCATGCTACAATAATATTTTGTGAATGTCAAAGTTAAAGTTAGGGGGATTCTAATGCAAACGTCTGCATTTTAAATAGTTTAATTTGGCGAATGTAATTCATGTTATCCGTTTTTTTGCTTAGATATTACCTCCATTGTCGTTTGGTGCTTACATATTTGTGCTAAATGGAAGAGCTTTTCTCCATGGTCACATTAATCGCAGAAAGCAATGTACGGCATTCCAATCGAAGCCGATTCGAGCACAATTGTGAAAATAAATTCTTGAATATTTAAATATGTTTGCGTCACATTTTTTGTATTGTAAATTTAATGAAATGATGTAAATGTAATAAAAATATGTTTCATTGGAAATTGGAAAAGTGTTACGAATCAAGGTTCGAAACAAAACTTAGGTTGAATATAAAAAAAAAATCGTGATGCAGAAAACAAGTTTCAAATTGAGAAATACCCGTGATCCGAAACACCGACAAAGAATTCTGATAACGGTTCTGCATAGCTGCAGACATTTTTCTCTTAGTTCCATATTGAGCTTTGTTTAATGTCACTTTTTTGTGTGGAGCCAACTACATGGATTTGCTCTTTAAATACATATTTTAAAATTTAAAGACTGTGTTGCAGCCCATGCAAGAGTTGCAACTTTGGCCGCTGGTCATTGTCAAAGCAACTCGAGTAAATTATAACGTAGTTGAGTTATCAGTCTTTGTTGCTTCTCCTTTTGTTTTGTTGTTGCAGCTGCATGGCAATTAGGTGGCCCATCAGTTGCAATGCCCGTTAGCTGCTGTCAGCGGGCGGCTTCTTCTTATTCGTTTGCCGCTCCTTTGTTGTCATCTTGTGCAATTAATGCAACAGCGCCATTGCGTATACGCCACGTGGCTGTTGCTAGAGCTTAACTCAGCCACGTACTGCGCCCAGCTAAAGGAGCCTGCTAATGTGGAAATCTCGATTTATAATTGCCAGTGTGCCCGTGTGGCCGCCAGGAGCATTAGTCCTGTCAGGGCCTGGGCTTTGAGGCGGATTGTCAAGTCCACAGGTGGACTTTGTAAATAAAAGTACATAAATTTAAATCATTGTGTGATTATTTTAAAATGTGGAAATGAAGAACCTTTCACTAAGAACCTTTCGCGATGTCTTTAAGTTCGTATAGATTCGAATAAGAAATATTTTTGCCATATTTTTAAAATTTTTTCAATTAATTTGCGATGAAGAATAGAATAGCAACAATGTAAAGTTAGCATGGGGGACCTTATATATTTAAAAAAAAATACAATATTTATAGACATCTCATGATTTAAGGACATACTCCGAATTCACATGAAAAAAATTTAAATAAACTTTTGCATAAAATGTATAAGACACAAAAAACAAAAATAAATAAATAAGATTAATAATAATAATACGAAATAATACGATATGAAAGAAATTGAATTTGTGAGTCAATTTGTGAGTAAGATGAAAAAGCCTGTAAAGGACTCTAGCGAAAACTGGAATAATTTATAAGACCGCAAACTGTTTTCAAGCTTTGATGTTGTGTTTTACTTTCGGTGTTTTCCAACTTAATTGAACGGAAAATGATAATAAATTCAAAATTGTCAAACAGGAAATGAATTCATAAATTCTGATAAGTATGGAAAATTAATGAAAGACATAATTAAAATGATGCGTTACCATGGCTGGTTCGACTTGTTCGAAAATGTGTCGCGGCATAAATTAAACTGATATTGAAATTGATGTTGCCAGCGAGAGGAAAACGAAACCAGAAGAAAAATGGCCGCGAGCTAACAGTACTTAGATAATACGATGGGCAAATAGGTGTAATCGATATTATACGGGGGGATTGGGCTGAAATAATTATATGTACATATGGCTATATACAGAAACTGATGATGAATTGTTGCCTCTCGCTGTTTTCTGTTTAACATTGACACACAGTACGAGGTGGGGGGTGGGGTATTTGGGCAGTCGGAGTGGGGCTGGAAAAGGGAGTCGGCTATGTGTCGCCTAGTTAATGTTTATGTGGTTAATGATGCTGGCGGCGCAAGTAGCTTCGCAGCGGAAATTGAAACACACACAGCACACTCGCACACACTGACACCACCAGCAGAATTGGCAACACGATTTGTTCATGCAACAATTTTTGCCATTGTTTTTTTTTAAGCAATTATAATAATAAATGAGTTTAGCTATTGCGAATGCTGACCAGTCAATTGCCTTGAGGGTGTGTGTGTGTGTGTGTTGGTCACTAAATGCAATTATGTTGCTGTGTGCCTGTGTGTGGGTGAGCACATTTTCTGGCTCATTGCTCGACCGAACATTTCTTTTTTTTCGCAGCGTACAATGGAACAGAATCGAATCTTCTCTTATATATTTATATGTTTACAACTGTTGCTTACTGCTTGTTTGTAAAAGGCGTAACATTTTCTCTACAATTTATGATCCGATTATTTCATTTTATATATACCTCGGTAACAAATTGTGTTATTTTTCTAAATAAGTCTCTTCTCTTTTTCAATATATCCTTACCATAATTAGTAATTATAATTACCAATTACTTAATTAATAATTATTGGCGTTTTGATGTTTCTCATATAGCATTCACATATCGTCTGCATCCTAGCGCTATACAATATAGTTGATATAATGAATAAACGGTTAAAAATAATGTTATTGTATATAATCTTTATCGATTTTTAGATCTTAGCTTTACATCTGATTTTAAGTATTGATAAATACCACACATCCGAGTTAGTCCTCGTCACCTTAGGGGTAACTACATTTTCTAATAAGAAAATAACCCACGTTCTAAAGCTAACTCACTTTATCAGCTAGAGGTTGCATTTATGCCTAGAAACAATTTCTTTTGTCCTACAGTGCAATGTAAGTTTTCCACTTAGCCGCCGGATCTGGCAGTTTGTTTAGCTGATTAGCTGCTAGCCTGGCAGTTTTTATTTATTTTTATTTTCGTACTCTTATTTAGCTGGAATTTCGCCCATAATTCGCAGCTAATCAAAGTTAGTTAAGTGTTGTTCTTGTTGTTGTGCACAAAATAATAAAAATGAGAAAAAAAGACCAGCCACAGCGAAACAAAATTTAATATTGTATACACAGATTTGACAGTCATTATAAATTCACTCTGCATCATAATAAAATATTTTCAAATCGAATCAGCTTTTTGCATAGTAAAAAACGATTTTGCGCTCAAATAAACAGATCTGGATGTGCGTACTATATTTATATGATATAATAGCGCTAGAGGTACTTAGTTTTCGCGCGGAAAATATGTGGAAAATCACTTACATGACGTGAATGATTTTTGGTGGGCTGCTTTAATATTTTTATTTGTATTTGTATTTTTTGCTGTAGTTCTGTTTTGTTTAGTTAACGCGATGCGCCCGCTGTTCGCTTATTTATTTATACAAATTATTCGAAATTTATCTGGCGCCAAAAACACAGCACACCTCCCGCAACGGAATTGTAGCAGGCGAACGCGACTGCTCGTCCGCGCCTCAACTTGGCAAATGAGCCGACCGAGCGTTCCTCCGGTCCATCATTGCACACATCCAGCCCAACTGCCCAACCCAGCACAAGCACCCAACCACCCAACGAGCCAACCAGCCAACCAGCCAACCAGCTAACCCAGCAGCCTGGGGAACTGCTTTGCCGACACGTGAGCAGGGCACGGGCAGGCAGTGGGCGGCAGCGGCGGCGGCGAGTTGCGCGCTGTGCAACAAGTTGCAACGAAATTACTTTGTAGACGCAAAATGAGTGTTTGTCGTACGTTTTTACACCCTCTGCCCTTAAAACCAAGGTATATAAGTTGGTAAAAATCGTTTAAAATTTACAAAAACTATTTATTAAGGTACCTTTTAGCCTAAGGTATACAAATATTTTGAATAACTTTTTAGAAGCTCAAATCTTGGTATGTAGACAAACTTGACATATCACAATACTGAAGAAAATATGGATAACAATTTATATTTCACGTAAAGGCTTTTGTTTTTAACGTGATCATAAGATTGTCAATACTTTATCAATATTTTCAAAGGTAGCAGATTTGGGAACTCCCGAAATAATAATAGAATTGTTTCTTTCGCGTTGTCGTTGATTCTGAGCCACTTGTAAATAATAAACCTTAATAACAAAAGCATATAATATGTATATTGTAAAATTAGTACTTTATTTACAGGATATTGTCGAGCGTACCACTGGCAACGCGGAGCCTTCACATTCATGTCTCTTAACAGTTGCAACTCAAGTGCGCTGGATGACAATAGGAGGAGCTGCCACGTAGGCAGCGCGAGGGTTCTGACTGATTTATCAGCTGGAGAAGCGCCAAGTGTCGTGCTAAATGAATTGTTGCTGCAAATAAATTTAAATATTGCCTAGCAACTGGCAGCTGCCACCACACAACCCCCCTCCTCCCCAGCGCAGCGCCAACTGCTCGCAGCTGTTGTGGTTTACATCTTGTTCAAAGTCGAATGACAATGGTAACTACAAATCATAAAGTGAACCAGACGGTGCTGAGGATACCGATGCGAGAGAGCGGCAGAGTGCACTTGAGCATCCGCCAACTGAATTAAGCTCCTCAGCCAGAAAACCTTGTTGAAAGCTCCTTAAGCACAGCTACTTAGCTTGATTTATATAACTACAATGCCACTATCTTTGTGTTTAACTATATAAATGCGAGTTCATTAAAGTCTTTGTTTGGAAAGCTCTCTTCAATTATGCACCTAGTAGACAGTCCTTATTTATTTTATTAAATAAATAAAGTGTATGAAGGTACATTTTAGCACCTATAAAATAAATTAAGACTACCAGCTTGCAAAAATAAATATTTATAATATTATATCTGTTTTAAATGTTTTCATCTCCATGCATTTTTAAAGATTCTTCTCTGATTCCATTTTTGCAAAAAATTTATGTTTTATTTAAAAAATTTGAAGAACATTTTAAGTTTAAACATTAATATTTTTTATTTCATATTTGACCGTTAAAGTTGAATTAATAGTAACAAAAATCTTAATGAAGAACGCTTCATAGATTGAGTACCGTATTCGGGTCATATAAATCAGAAAAAAGTTCTTGAAATCAGAGTTTTGTACCATAAAAACTTTCTTGGCGACTGGATTTTGAATGTTGCTTGTGTTATATTTGTTTTTTGTAAGGTTAGACAGCATCTAGAAAATGCTTTAGATTGTTGCATAAGTAATCCTCTCTGGGAAAATATAAATTTGTTCAAGAAAATAAAGTAAATTATTAAAAAAAAATGACAAATATTTTTGTTCGATTTGTTAGATAAAATAGAATAATTAATAAAAAATTAATAATAAAATACAAATAAAAAAATATTTTTGTGATATCCCCAAGTTTCTAGATTTGAGAGGCATATTAAATATAACAAAATAATATTTTTTTTTACACAATAACATTTTTCATTATATTTTATTCTTACTATGCTGATAACAACTGGGTGGAGTTTAAAAAAATATTGTTTTTTTTTAACTTTTTTTATTATTAGTTTTTTCTAAAATTTTTTTTTTGTTATGTCATAATTAGCATATAATTCTCAAAGAGCTGCCGAAGTGCACGTAGAGGGTAGATAAGGTGGCGTGCAGAAAAAGAAAAACAACACAACAAAAAATGAAAGTGAGTTCGTTAGCCGGGTTTAAAGCGCAGCGAGAACCCGGTCAGCGGTCAGAAAATGAGTCACGTGCGCCGATAGAATGATAATGCGAGTGCGAGTGTCATTGTGAGTGCGCGTGTGTGCGTTATGTGAGTGCATGGACAAAGGCGAGCGAGTCGCGTCATCCGCCGACCATCCGCCGCAGCTTGTGCCACCTGCGCTGACCCATATAAGGCGGCGGTGCGGCCAACAAGACATCAGTGACAACGTCAGCCACCAGCTGCAACCACCCAACCACCGAACCATCCAGCCAACATGTCAGCTCTCAGCTTCTGCCTGCTCGCCAGCCTGGCCATCGTGGCCGTTGCTCAATACTACGGCGAGGCCTACGACGACTACACCTTCAGCCAGTACGGCTCGGCGCCAGCGGGCAACGTGCAGCTGGATTACCTGTACAGCGACTCGGGCTCTGTCTACGGCACGGCGCAGTACAGCGCCGCATCCGGCTCGAGCGGTCATTCGTACGCCTACGCCGCGGCCGGTGGACCCAACGGTGCCAGCGCCGTTGCCCAGGCGCCAGGACCGTATATGAAGCCCATTGTGGGCTCCTATCCCGCCTATCCGGCGGTCTATACAGCGGCGCCAACAGCGGCGCCAACAGCAGCGCCTACAGGTGGATCAACTGCCGCGCCCACTGCAGCGCCCACTTATGCGCCAGCATATCCTACAACGGCTGCCCCTACCACAGCTGCCCCTACCACAGCTGCCCCTACCACAGCTGTCCCTACCACAGCTGCCCCTACCACAGCTGCCCCTACCACAGCTGCCCCTACCACAGCTGCACCTGCAACAGATGCTCCTACAACTGTTGCCCCTACCACAGCTGCACCAGCAACAGATGCTCCTACGACTGCTGCACCTACTACAGCTGCCCCTACCACAGCTGCACCTGCAACAGATGCTCCTACGACTGCTGCACCTACTACAGCTGCTCCTACCACAGCTGCACCTGCAACAGATGCTCCTACAACTGTTGCACCTACTACAGCTGCCCCTACCACAGCTGCACCTACAACTGTCGCCCCCACAACAGCAGCACCCGTAAGCAACGCGCTCTCAACTACTCTCCCTCTCTAGCCCTAAAACATCTCTAAACTTTAATCTCTTGCAGAACAATTTCATAACGCTCCAGGTGATCTCAGGTGGCAACCAGATAGTTAGCATTACGGTGAATCCGAGCTGTACCACGTCGAACATCGAGATCGTTTTGCGCCAGACCGACGGCACCCTCGTCACTGTGAGGGGCTGCCTGGTCGCCTAAAACGGAGCTGAGGGAGCGGGATCGCCGGCTGTGGAAAACACTACCAATCTCACACATAGAATTAGCTCGAGAATGTTTAAGAACTGCAATATGTAAACTGTTTCATTAACCCTAATAAAGCAATCATTAAGGCTCCACAAAGAAATTGATTATAATCGATCGCCTCTCTTATCACACTTCACATGCGAACAGGTGTTTGCCATTGTTTGACAGGCTTGGCATTTGCTTTGTTTTTCCTATTCCATTTTTTATTTTCTGCTTTTCTGTTTCGCCTATTGAATTTTCTATTTGTGCTTATTTTTCTGGGCATTGTTCGTGCTTATCTGCCGGCAATAAATGGCATTAAAATGCTAGGAAAAAGCTGAAAAATAGACAATGGAGCAGCACTTAAAAAAAGTTTATCGCTTGGGTATTGTCTCTCTCTCTCTCTATCTCTCTCTCTCTCTATCTCTCTCTCTCTCTCTCCTTCTCTCTCTCTCTCTCTCTCTCTCTCTGTCTGTCTGTCTCTTCTTTTCTATTCCATTGCGGAAATTAGGGATAGGCCAAAGCTGTTGCCAGCGGCAACATTGTGCATTACGCACACCCCCCAGACACCCACACACACACTCTCACACAAAATACATTTACATTCAAATTGTTTTGCCTTTGTGCTGATTTTCGCTCTGATATTATTTCAGGTATTTTAAGATTAATTTATTTTTCTATTGGCATCGTGTTCAAGTGCGACAAAATGCGTAAAAAGGGTATTTTGGGTATTTTATTGTTTAACCAAGTGTCATTGGCAAGAATTTAATTATAATATAAATAGATTTGGGTACAATACTTAGGTTGGCCATTATCACTTGAGCTGTATTCCGTTGCTCATGTTAACTCTTCAAAAAGTTGTAGCTGTGCTCATTTATATCTATTAATAATATTCCTCAATTTTCATTGCATTTGTTTATATTCCCCCTCGAATTGTTTATGCTGACTAGCACTTGACTTCTTATGCAAAGGGAAAGACACCGATATTTTATAACTTATATGTATACGATATTTGTATGGCCCATCTTTATGAATCCTCACTGATTGTTTTTTTCGTTTATTCATTTGTATGTGATAATCATTACTCATCTGTAACACTGACTATTCAACGTGTAACGTTTATTTAATAAAGAAGTATTTATTTATATTTATTTAATGTTTATTATTTATTGCATCTTTTTTTTTAAGATGCTTTCTCCACTGTTCCACTTCACTCCATTATATTTGATTAATTTTCCTGTTTATTAACGATGCGCCTTGTAATTAAATTTTGACCAAGAAACTTATTTTTCTTCTTTCAAACTTATTCTCTATGATTAAACCGAAGAAAATAATAAAATTATAAAGAAATAAATATTAGTTTATTTATCATACTTTGCACCGCATTTCTCTTCTGCTCTCTTTTTGGCATTTGCAACTCTTTTCAATTTGTCGAAAACAGATTTTAATTGAATTTTTTTAAAGTTAGTTTTAATTTAATTTGCCCGCACGCCTCCTCCGAAGCTGCCATTATGTTTCGCTCATTAAAAGTTTGCAGAAATAGTAAACAAAATAATTGAAACATAGCCAAAATAGACAAGCCGATGCTGTAGATACTCTTCTGTAAATATATTCTATAGCATTTATATTAAAGCTAGGAGCATAAAATATAGCTATTAGCTAGATAATACAAAAATTTAAGTTTATAAAAAGAAAATGTAAAACTGCATAAATATAATAGAAGTTAATATTTTATATGATCGGATTTAAGTATTAGCTACGTAGTTTTATCCTATTTTATATTCAAGTTCATTTCTGACAGTGATAAAATAATACAACTTTATTGCTTTAAATGTGACGGAATTTAGCTTACTTCATAATTTACAGCACGCAAAAAACATAGATGTTAGGCTATAAAGTGCACTTGAAAAGAATATGAACAAAAAGCATAAAAATAAAAACAGCTTTTAGTTTTTCTCACACCTCCCATTGCGCAAGCGGTAAACAAGAAAAGCGAATGCTGAAGCCAAAACGGAAAGCAAAATGTGAAACGTTGAAATTTAAAAGACAGCTGTGGTTTTGGCCACAACTGATAACTGGCTATCAATTGGGCCAATTGTTCCTGCTCGGCGTCTCAAGCGTTGCCCATTGTTGTCGTGGTTGTTGTTGTAGTTGTGATTCTTGCTGGAATTGTTGTTGCGGCATCTTAAGCCGGTTATCGACAAGCTCACATAAATCAACATATTCTTTCTGATACCCTAACCGCAAAGTAGCTACAAAAATATGAACAAAATAAAAATAAAACTTGTTTGATTAAAAATGCATTTAATATAAACCAAATTATAATATAATACTGATATATTTACAAGTTTTATTCCAATCGATTGACTTAACGTAACAATTGAATTTCAACTAGTGCGATTTCTCTCGATTATTAATATGTATTTAAATATCACATTACAGTAGTTCACCGTCAATTTACTGTACAGGGCATTCTTTCGTCGACTACACGCAGTCACTTTTTTGGTCACATTTTATACATACATATTTTTTTTAATAAATTTGCTTAGCTATGCAAATATTTTATTTAAATTTCATAGGTTGTAAATCAAAGCCGGGCCCTCACCGCGACCCAAACAGGGCTCAAAGAATTTGATTTTGATTTCATTCTTTTCACTTTGAATTGATATTTATGGCCGTGAAATTGGCTTATAACATTGTGTATACGTCCCGTTGCCGTTGCCGTTGCTGTTGTTGTATTTGTTGTTTACTTGTTTACAATTAATCCAAATCAGCGAAAAGAGACGCAGTCAGGAGGGAGGGGATATGGGAAAGGTTGAGAATAAAAATGTGATTGTGAAACTTGTGAACTTGGTGAAAAGAATTTTTCTTTTGAGTCCATATGTTTCCGTGTGCGAGAGTTTGGGCGTGTGTGTTGATGCCGGAAATAAAATTAATCGATTATATGAGCACAGTTTACGACACCTGCCTGACCCACTTCGGGGCATTGCACATGTTGCCCGCCTGTTGCACAAAGCTCCCAAATTTGCACAGGAATCAAGTCCTGAATTCGTAATCGACCATTGAGCTTCAGCATAAAGCAGCTATAAATTAACCACACACCCAATTGATTTCTTATTACAGGCAAGGATATGGGGACGAAGCCAGTCAATGATAGAGAGAGCGATAAAGAAAGATAGCTGAAGAGAGATGAGTTTGGTAACCAATCAAGTTGTTGGATTTTAATGGGAGAGGATACATAACTAAATATAGTTTAAATACCTGTATACCGAACTAATATTTATTAATTCAATATATAAACAAAATGTGAAAATTAAATAAACCATAGATTTTCTTGCGCCTCGAAATGTTTAATTTGAAGTGATTTAATCAATCGTAATTTCGCTATTTTGGCCTAAAAATGGTTTATCAACAGTTTGTTGATTTCGCAATCTATTAAATAAATTTCCATAATTTGAGTTCAAATACAACAACAAACTGCAGCGCACGCAAACTTTTTGTCTTGTGCAGTTGCATTTCTGGCTGCTAATTTTTTGTTTTTGCATTTTCGCTCTCATATTTTTTGCTATCTTCCGTGCTCTAAAACGGTCTAATTACTCTCTCTGCGCTTTTATTAATATTGTTGTTGGTGTTGGTGGCTCTTTTGTTTTTGTAACTTTTGCTTTAGGTTTGATCCCGTTGCTTATTTCGGTCGTCGCGTCCGCACTGTTTACATTCGTATTGTTGTTGTTTGTAAGTACAAATCAGCATCAATTTGGGAGTCCTGGGATTCATAAAGCGTTGGTCGAAAGAATTTGACGATCCCTACGTTACTAAAACACCATATACTCGCATGCCTTCTTACCTTAGTAGACTATTACTAATAAGTCTTCCCTCTCTTTCTAATTGTCGAACCATGCTATCTTACACAAACTAATAAATGGTGAAATTGATTCATCCGAATTAATCAGCCAAATTACTTTTGTGGTTATGTTCTAGTTATAACAATTTTTTTCATGTAATAAATAATGTTTCTTCTGTTCCTATTCTTAAAACGTTATTCCTTTGTCATCGTCCATTTGTTCGCGATTTTGCCTTTTTGGTGCTTGGCATCGTTGGGCCACTTGAATGTACCGTTCGTTAGTACATCTACGTCCAATAGTATAAAAGGAATCACAAATAATATGGTATTTTTAATTAAAATCGAAATGCAAAGTTATAAGAGTTAAAGGCCAACAAGGAATATAAGAAGGGAGCAATATAAAGGAAGCAAGAAACTTTTAATTTCAAATATTTTTCATTAAATATGTGTAAGTGAAAAGGAAGGGATAATAAAATAATTTATTTTTGAAGAATAATAAATAAAATGAACAAAATGTAAATGTCAATTTTTGTTTATTTAGCTGGAGGCGCTGAGAGCCATTTGAACTTTACCCAACGATATACGAAATAAGGTCAAAGTTAGAAAACGGCAAATAACCTTTAATATAATGTAAATGCCTAATATGTACATCCAAAGCATAAGCCCAGATCGAAGAGAATTGACAGGCATATAGTAAAAGGATTTTGTAAAGTTATTATTTATTAATAATTTTGATTACTATTTAAATATCGACTGGTCTGTTGATGCTGATTAAGAACAAATATAATTAACTTATTTGGAGGGGGCGACGCACAAATAGAAAGAGAGGTGCGGCAGGGGGCAATAGCAGCAGATGTCAAGCGGAATATGATTTAAAATGAATTACAAGCAACATTGGCAAAAGAAAATGCGGCAACCAAATGAGCCACGTTGACAGCGCAGACATGGAAAAAGTGAGAGGAGTGGAGGGCGAGAGAAAAAAAAACAAATTAAATATACATGAAGCCCACAATTACCAAATTTGTATACTCAATGTGGAGGAGTGTGTGTATGTGTGTGTGTGTAACTGACGACGTCGACGTCGTTTGCGGCAATGAAATTCAATCCAGTGTCCATTTCTTGCAATATTCCTGTTGCTTCTCTTGTAGTTGCTGTTGTTGTTTTCGCTTGTGCAGGCATAAAAATTTAATAAGCGCCCAAGAGTCGGCTACAATAAAACCGTCAGTCGTAGTTGTGGGCGAGGGGCGGCACGGTGCTGTACAGTGCGAAGAGATGAGACGCTGCTAAATTCATAAGCCCCGACAGACACGCCCAAAATTATGCTATTAAAAAAGAGCAACAACTGCCCACGAAATGAGCAAATTACGAGGGGGACGGGGCGGCACTTGAACCCAAATTGACATAGGACTCAAGTCGGACGCACAGGTCTGCCAAACAGCGTCTGCAGCCCGTGGTCAGGCCAGGAGCCAGCCTGTTGGCCTCATTAGTGCCGCGTTTCGAGGCGGCCTAAAGGACCTCACGAGCTGCTCGTTCTCGATGCAGACATGGATTGATCGTTTCGCCTATTGATTCACATAACTATTCATAAATAATTTTCATAGCTATGTTGCTCCGCTGCGAACATGGAGATCGTGTGTTGTGCTTTTTTTGTGATACGAAATATTGTATACAAATCTAGATCTAAAAAATTGCAGTTTTTTTTTTTTGTTGAAAATAATTATGAAAATTTCAATCTGAAGATCTCGAAAAAGAATCTGTTTTCTTAAGTAAAAAGTTAAAAAGTTTTAATATATAAAATAAAAATATATCATAAACCATATATATTATCGAAATCCATTTTATGTCCGACTGAAATAATATAAAGGACTTCAACTTTACCTATACGCTTCATTAATGCTTGTACAATTTGTGCCTCATATAATCTCTACTTAAGTCTCTAAATTTGTTTCTTCTATATTATCAGTACACTTACTTTTCAGATAATATATATTTTTTAAATAATTTCTATTCTTTAAGATATATATATTTTGCCCTTATTTACATTTCCTAATGGAATGTATTTATTATTTTTTTTTTATTTTCTTTATTTTAATATTCCTCGACATTTGCAGTAGCTTTTATATTTGACTGAACATTTATTTGAAGGCTTATACTATTTTATATTTTATATTTCTCCTTACACAGCTTTGAGTGCTTAAAGAGTTTTTTAAGCCTCCATAAGCTGTTAATGGAATGCTGTTCCAACGATTTTGGCTTGACCAACATTCATAAAGAACTTTCATTTGTTTTTGCGTCATATATGCAAATGTTTGCACTGTTGTCTGTTGCGTGTGTGAGTGTGTGAGTGATTGTGGGTATATTGTACATATGGCATTCTAATGAGCAGTGCTAACTCTGCCTCCACTCAGGCGCGTGCCAAGTTCACAAAAATAAATAAAAATAGAACATTGGGAAAAAGCTCTTCTTCGTGTTGCTGAAACTTAAATGCCCTGTAATACCTAAAGCACTTAGTTGAAGAGACAATGTCAAAAGAATATTAAAGAAAGTAAAAGAAATAAATATAATTTCTTTAAGAAATAAAAAAATATGATTTTATAGTATTAATTAAGTTTACCCACTCTAACCATGGGTAGCGGAGTCAGCTTAAGCCTCAAAAAAGGAAAGCAGATATTCGGAAGAAAGTTAAACTCTTCGTAAATAAAACTAACCTTTCCGAGCAAACATTTCCATGGAAGCTGTATTTTGTCTGGCTGACGACGCATAACCAAGAAATTTCCTTAAGTCTAGGCTAGATCCTATGCTGTATGTAGTCAGCTCTCCAAGCTGATCTCAAAGTTAATGTACATTATATCTAAGTTCAAATGAAACTAGCTGCCTTTATACAGATTTTATTTACTGTATGACCTATTTATAATACCCACGGTCGAGTGTATACGAGAAATGGCATTTATCACGCGCATTGCCAAAGAATGTGCGAATGATTTTCTGAATGCAATAACAACAACAAGAAAAGTGTCACAAAAAGAGCTCAATGAATGAATTGAAATGGCCGAAAACAAATTGCGAACAAAAGCTCAGAACAAAAGCCAATTGAATTTACCTGCAAGCCGGGAAAGGGACGCGACGAGGGAGGACGGCAGATGCGCCATTAAAGACAACTCAAACTTATACAATTAGAAAATGATGCCGGCGGCCATTGAATTTGTCCACACGTGACTGCCCCAAGATATTGCGCCACAGCGCTGCCCGCTAGAGGCATAATGAGTGGGACGGAAGGGAAGGGAAGGTTTTGGTTCGACGGGGTGGTGTGCAGTGTAGGTGGCGGCTGTGCAGCGGTTAGGCAGCTAATCGAATCAGCAAACCGCAGCGAGTCGCACAAAGTAAACATGTTTGGGTGACAGAGGAGCAGACGCTGCGTATACGCAATGTCTGACAGATTTTTAGCGACTATTTTCGAGCTCCGGTCAAAAAACAGATACAGAGAAACAGAAAAATATTATTTTTTGATATCACTCTTTCTGCTTTTTTTTATTTGCTCAAACGACACGAAGGACATGCACACACTCACACACAGGACGAACTTTATGGGCGGGGCGTAAAAGGCGCCCCGTGAATAAATCATAAGTGCATTGACATGAAATTTCAATCGTTTTGGGACTGCGGCGAACTTGAACTGGAGAGGAAATTGCACTTGAACGTGCCAAGCAATCTTTGCTGTTTATTCCAATTACAAACATGAGCAAAGGGAAGTGCTCAGTAACTAGGATCTATTAAATTGATAAACAACATCAAAAGAAAAACAAATTTTATTTTGTGAACAAGCGCGTGGCCAATCAATGGCATTAGAAATAAAATGATATGCGTGCTATTTATAGAAAGAAATACTTCCGTGATTACCACACAAACCCAATACGGGCAACTCACCTGCTTGCAGTAGGGCCATGTGCGCCAGAGACGTTTTGTGTTTACGTTCGACGGCTAAAATCTGCGCTAAACTATTAAATATATATGTATGTAAAACATATAATCTACATAAATAAATAGTATAGCTCACTTGGTTCTTTATTTTTTTATTCTTGTTTCTCTTTTCGTTATTCACTTGATTTCGCGCCAAAAAATAAAATTAAACAATTCACAAAAGCCGCATTTGGCGAAGTTCTTGGTGAAAATCGTCAAATGCCGCCACAGCCACAGAGCGACGACCGCTCGCAACGGCTTCGAGTTGGTAAGTGAAGCCGTCGCCGGAAAGCTGAGCGCCAGCTTGAAATGTTTCCCATGGGTCCTACAGTTTATCCTAAAAGTTTGCCAGCAAGCAGTGCTAACTGTTATACGAGGGCTGTTCTAATTGATGCAGCAAAAGCAATTAACTTGTACGCACAGTGGTTCACAATTCGATAAGTATTTGCAACTCTTTTACTATCTATGCAAGGGGTATTTGAATGTTGCCATAGGGGGAGACATTTCGATTATATAAGGTACATGTACTCTTGATCAGTATGAACAACTGGCTCGATAAAGCCATGTCTGTATGTATGTCAAATTAATCACACATATATAGAAAATATATATAAGATGAGCTTGTAGCCTAATCAAGAGTAGAGTCGAATAAATTTCATACGTGTATACCAGTTTTAGGTTATACGTATAACAGTTATACATTCAACTTATATCTCGTCCTTAAAGCTGTTTTCGACAACAAAGCATTGGATAAAGCCCACTGTTGCTTGGCTCTGCACATTGTAACATGATCTTTGTTTGAACATTTGGCCCACAAATTGTAGGGTAAAAAATTTTTACAAAATGTGGTTAAACCAAATTGTAGTTTATTGATGTTAATTAGGCATAAAAAGTTTCAGTTTCACTATTTCAAGGTAATTGAATAGACGGGGAACGTAAAAGTAAGTAAATAAATGTTTATTTTTTAAATAATGTCTAATTTGACGAACAGTTCATAAATCGATAATTTTATGACTGAACGCCCCAAAAAAACAGTTAAATTATTTATTCCATCAACCAGTCTGTCTCTAGCGAACCAGAGTGAAAAATTGTTCAATTATTATAACTTTCAATCTGTGACCTTATTAGCCCATATTTAGTTTTAAGATTTGTGCGTGCTAAAATATGGCGAGAATATCTTTGATGCGGTTTCATATTTAAGAATTTACATTTCATTCACACGGACAGATGGACACCAAGACCGACGTGTAACAAAACCAATTAAAGTATACAAGAGACCGCATTCACATAAAATGGTTCTTATTGGTCCACGTCGTCGTAAATGTTTTAAGCAGCACTCGTCGAGAATGATGTTAGATGCTGTGCACTGCCTGCTGCACTGCTTGCCAAGCAGCACTCGTCAAGCAGGGCTTTGCTTGCAGCTGTATGTCAAGCAGTCGCCAGCAGTGCACGCCCACGCAAGTCGCTTTTTGAATAAAATAAATAAATGCATTGCATAGAGTTAATTAACACATAATGCGTGATTAATTTAGTCAATGGTAGCAGGCTGCAAGTACCAGGCGTTATCCAGGCTGCGTTGAATCAGCTGCAACGCTGGCGCCAACCTTTAAAGTTCGAAGCGCAGGTCAGGCACGTAAGCGTCCGGCTGATAAGGCGCCGCCGTCGCCGCCGCCGTCGTCATTGTTGTCGGCGGCGGCTGCTGCAGCTAACAAAGATTTGAGGCAGAGCAGCCGCAGTTATGCGTCTCGCAGTTGGTCTGCATGTAGGTATAAAAGAGCGAGTGCAGGGCGAGTTGGGCATATCAGTGGCAACTACACCTTCAACATGTGGGCACAACTCAGTTCCATTGTATTGGCATTTGGCTTGCTTCGCCTGGGCGAGGCGCAGCGCTGTCTGGAGGAGCAACAGGAGCAGCTAGGACAGGGCAGATTGGACTACACCGCCTGCGGTCGGCCAATATGTGCCACCAATGGCTATTGCTATCGTTCATTCCAAAATATCTGCAGCCTGAACAATCTAAATTTGCAGCTACTTTTTGCCGGCCAAAGGGGTAAGTGCACTGAAAGTCTACCTCTCTGTTGAACCTTTTTAAGCTGCATCGTTTTTAGAATTTGTGGAAGCTGACATGCAGCACTGCTTGCCAAGGTCAACGTGGCTCGACTACAGCACACCCTATAAAGCGCGTCCGCTGCCCGCCGCCTATTCGAATGCCTACGCCTATGCAGCCGCCTATGCGTCGCCCTATTCATATAACTCTGGTGCCGCAGAAGCGCCCCGCTATTCGGAGCCATATAATCCTTATCGCCATTACAAGGAACAGGAAATCTTTTCGCCGACCTTCAGCTATAGCGGTAGAGATGCTTATGCCAGCATCTGGGATCGATATATGGGAAGGCAGGAATACTTGACGCACCAATACGGGAATCCCAATACCCCATATAAGAGCCCAACCATATCCAGCACAACAGCAGCATCCACAACTGGGTTAACAGCTGCTGCAACTGCAGAGTACACATTGCCAGCAACAGCAGTAACCACGCCATCTCCTGCAACAGTTGCCTCAACACCATCTACAACAAGCTCGAGCACAGCGGCCACAACACAATCGACAGAGCCCTCTACAACGGACGCCTCCATTGTCTCCAATTCAGCTGGCGTCTCACAGTCCACATCAGCAATGACAGAATCGAATTCAACATCAGTGTCCAATACAACAGGTATAGCACAACCTACAACAAACACTACCACAGTAAATATACTATTTTCTGCAAGGGACTTAATAGCGCGGCCAAGCACTGGCACTAGAACGCCAGCGACACAATCCACAGTGGCATCCACAACGACAAGTGCAACTACAACACAAGTCACAACAACAAATGCCCCTACAACCCATTGTGCGATATCATCCACAACCACAAGTGTATCTACAACCCAATCCACAATAGCATCCACATCAACACGGCCCACAAAACCCACCACAACACGGCGAAGCACACGTCCACCCACAACAACTACCACAAGACAATTTTCTACACTATCTACAACAGTGCCCACAATAGCATCCACAACAAAAGCACCTACAACAGTACCCACAATAGCATCCACGACCACGGCAGCTACAACTGTGCCCACAATTGCATCCACAACAACAGCACCTACAACAGCGCCCACAATACCATCCACATCAACACGGCCCACGAACCCCACCACAACGCGGCGAACCACAACAACTACCACAAGACAATCTTCTACAGTATCTACAACAGCGCCCACCATAGCATCCACAACAACAGCACCTACAACAGTGCCCACAATAGCATCCACGACCACGGCAGCTACAACTGTGCCCACAATTGCATCCACAACAACAGCACCTACAACAGCGCCCACAATACCATCCACATCAACACGGCCCACAAACCCCACCACAACGCGGCGAACCACAACAACTACCACAAGACAATCTTCTACAGTATCTACAACAGCGCCCACCATAGCATCAACAACAACAGCACCTACAACAGTGCCCACAATAGCATCCACGACCACGGTAGCTACAACAGTGCCCACAATAGCATCCACTATAACTGCAGCTACAACTGTGCCCACAATTGTAACCACAACAACAGCACCTACAACAGCACCCACAATAGCATCCACGACAACTTCAGCTACAACAGCACCCACAATAGCATCCACGACAACTTCAGCTACAACAGTGCCAACCATAGCATCCACGACCACGGTAGCTACAACAGTGCCCACAATAGCATCCACAACAACACGGCGCACAAACCCCACCACAACGCGGCGAACCACAACAACTACCACAAGACAATCTTCTACAGTATCTACAACAGCGCCCACCATAGCATCCACAACAACAGCACCTACAACAGTGCCCACAATAGCATCCACGACCACGGCAGCTACAACTGTGCCCACAATTGCATCCACAACAACAGCACCTACAACAGTGCCCACAATAGCATCCACGACCACGGCAGCTACAACTGTGCCCACAATTGCATCCACAACAACAGCACCTACAACAGCGCCCACAATACCATCCACATCAACACGGCCCACAAACCCCACCACAACGCGGCGAACCACAACAACTACCACAAGACAATCTTCTACAGTATCTACAACAGCGCCCACCATAGGATCAACAACAACAGCACCTACAATAGCACCCACAATAGCATCCACGACAACTTCAGCTACAACTCTGCCCACAATAGCATCCACGACAACTGTAGCTACAACAGCACCCACAACAGAATCCACCTCGGCAGCTACAACAGAGCCCACCATAGTATCCACAACCGCCAGTACAGATATGGACGCCGTAAGTATTTCGAGTGCACTATTACAACAATTTGAACACGTAATTTTTACCGTCAACATTCTATACGCCCATATCTGTTATTTTCGCATTTTTTATTTTTTCTAATAGAGCGCTCTGGTTTCTCTGGTCTTCACAATGCCGAACGGCAGAGTCTTCAGACTCGCACTGGCCTCGCAGATAGCCCATCCAACAACTGGCAACAAGACGTGCGCCGAGGAGACCAATTTGGAAGTGAGCTTCAAGGGCGTATCGGAGAAGCTCAACTTTACCGGATGCTTCGTCAGCAACTATACCGCGTGCGACACGGGCTATGGCACACCAACATCCAGCCAACCGATCAACAGCAGGACCTACAAATCGGTTAGCCAGAAGCCATTTGGTTACCACTACGGCTATGCCTACGGCAGTGGTTACGGTTATGGTCCCGGCTATGCACATATTCCTCGTCCGGCCTTTGTTGGCGCCGCCGCTTCCGCACCTTTACCGCACAGCTGGGCGCATTATTATCAAAGGCCCTAAGCGTACTCTAAGGCCTACCTCAATAATTCCGTATTATATAATAATTATGATCAATCAGACTTTTTTCGTATAGCTTGCAAGTTTACTGAGCTATATATCATATAAGTAAATAAATTGTTGATACCCAAGCGCGATGTCAAGTCGCTGACACGTGACATTTGATATCGAAAGTATTCCACGATTTTGTACTTAGCTTTAGTAATACTCATAGTATTTTGAAAATTGATGACTCGCCCGCTTATTGCGTATTTCGTATTTCGTATTAATAAATATTGGATAATTTTACCAAGAAGTGATATTGTTGTTATTAAAAAAGTGTAAAATAGGTATATTGGTTTCGTCAAAAAATATAGTGTATATCGTAAATCACAATTATTTTATAATATTTCCTTTTTATGTTCTGAGACTGTGTGGATTTTCCTAACAGAAAATATTTTTCAGCCTGTTATACCCAAGATTGAAAACAAAACTAACTTTTGTTATTATTCAAAATTTATATTTATTATTTTGGGATAAATTTCACATATCATGGGACTGAAGGGAAGAGAAGAGATGTACGTAAATGGATGTTCGAATGATACCCCAGCCGGAACTAGATATAAGGTATCATCCAGTCAGGTACCTTTTCTTGTATTTAACAATGAATTCCCATACTTTTGAGCTATCTGCTGACACTGACGATTGTCTGTATCGAAGCCAATGCGCTGCGTGCCTGCCCAGTGAATCATTATCTTTGGCTCATAATTCGTCATTCGTAATGTTCTGAAGTAAAACATTTTAATTCACAAAATTTCCCATGGCGCAAAGCTAACTTGGAACACGAATAACACAGATACGAGTACAAGCCGTACAATTTCATAAGCCAAAACAAAAAAATGTAAAGAGCAAACAAAAAAAAACAAAAAAAAAAAAAACTTAAGCTAACCGTCTGGCTTTAACCTAGAAGCGTTGATATAATTAATTGCCGAAATGGAGCTCTGGACACGTAGACATTGCTGCGATATGAGGGCATAAGCCACAAGCCCATTCGAGGTCGTCGTATAAAAAGCGCAGCCTGTGCGAGGCTACTCCATAGTCGAGCTTAGAATAGTCCACAAAATGCTCGCATTCTATTTGTTTGGCCTGAGCTGGCTGACAGGCGCCTGGAGTTGGGGCTACGGCGGACCCGATTACTACTCCACCACATGCGACTATATCAACTGTCCCGCGATCAAAGCTGACGTCTGTGCCAAGACCCACGGCTCCCATCAGCGGGCGACCTTCGATAATGCCTGCGAGGTGCAGCGTTACAGCTGCCTAACGGGACAATGTAGGTGCTAGACCCGAGAGCTGAGTTAGCAGATAGTGAACTACGTCTCTTACAGATTGGCACATACTCTATGAGGGACCGTGCGAGTGCCCAGTCAAATGTCCCCTGACGTGCAGTCCCGTCTGTGCCGTCCTTGGGAGTACGCAGAAAACCTTCCAAAATCTCTGCGAAATGTTGCAGTTCATCTGCCACACTGGCGAACGTAAGTAGGCATTGAATTGTGTAATAGTGACTCCCTTAAGGAAGTTACCTTTCAGTCTTTCCTGCTCTTAACCCTATTTGTTCATCCTATCTCTATATATTTCTCTTACTTACAATATTTATTTCTTTTTCTGTTGTTCATATTTCATTCTTGTCTTATCTTATCATTTATACCCTTTTTTTTTAGCTTGGAAATACCTACGCAATGAGGCATGCGTCGTGGAAGAATACCCAGCATATTCAGGACCACCCATTTCCCACGGACAGTATCCTGTTTATGGACCACCACACGCTTACGGGCCACCTGCTTACGGCCTACCTGCCTATGGACGTCCAGTGTATGGAGCCCATGGCTATCAGTCCGTAGCTAATGGTCCCTACAATTCACAGCTGCAACCATATCACCTGACAATCTCAAGGGACACCTTGCCCACTGAGTCCAGCGATGCATTTGGCACAACAGTGAGCTCCATTTACACTGAAGCCTCCACGGTTTCAACGGAACAATCAACGACTGAATCTTCAACATTATCTGCGTCTGATTCGACAGCAGCATCAATTGATTCATCATCATCAACAGCGAATAATGCACCTCAGTTTGGAGTCCAAAGCTTAAGGCAAGACTCAGCAACAAATTCTCTGAATGTTTCTGAGTCAGAATCTACGACAGAAGCAGCCGTGAATTCGATTTCGGATTCGTTTTCGGATTCGACTTCGGATTCGACGTCGGATTCAACTACGGATTTAACTACGGATTCAGCGTCTGATTCGTCTTCGGATTCCAGTTCGAATTCGCCTTCGGATTTGACAACGGTTTCGACTTCGGACTTAACTTCGGATTCGACTTCGGACTCGACATCGGATTCCACTTCGGATTCGACTTTGGACACGTCTACGGCTTCCCCTTCTGATTCAACTTCCGATTCGAATTCGGATTCAACCTCGGATTCGTCGTCGGAATCAACAACGGATTCAGCGTCTGATTTTACTACGGCCTCGCCTTCAGATTCGACTTCGGATTCGATTTCAAATTCGACTTCGAAGTTGATTTCGGACTCGTCTTCGGATTCGACTTCGGACTTGACGTCGGATTCAACTACGGATTCAGCGTCTGATTCGTCTTCGGATTCGACTTCGAATTCGCCTTCGGATTTGACAACGGTTTCGACTTCGGATTCAACGTCGGATTCAACTACGGATTCGGCGTCTGATTCGACCTCTAATTCGACTTCAAATTCGACTACGGTTTCGCCTTCGCCTTCGGATTCGACTCCGGAATTGGCCTCGGACTCGACTTCGGACTCAACTTTGGATTCTTCTTCGGATTCATCTTCGGATTTGACGTCGGATTCAACTACGGATTCAGCATCTAATTCGATCTCGGATTCGACTTCGAATTCGCCTTCGGACTTGACAACTGTTTCGACTTCGGATTCGACGTCGGATTCAACTACGGATTCAACTACGGATTCGGCGACTGATTTGACATCGGATTCGACTTTGAATTCGACTACGCCTTCGCCTTCGCCTTCGGATTCGACATCGGAATTGCCTTCGGACTCGACTTCGGACTCAACTTTGGATTCTTCTTCGGATTCGACATCGGATTCGACTTCGGATTCGGATTCGGCTTCGGATTCGACTACGGCTTCGCCTTCGGATTCGACAACGGTTTCGACCTTAGACCCGATTTCAGACTCGACCTCGGACACGACACCAGTTGCAAATGATTTAACATCACCGAGCACAGCACCTAGAATCAGGGCTCAAAGTTTGAGTAGAGCTGCAGTTGCGGATCAAACTCAAGGTGATCCATCTGATAATACAACTACTTCGAAAACCCTAACAGAAGATACATCCGAAACTACACCTATAACCTCGGATTCTGATTCCACAACAGAAAAACTGGCCGTTTCGGATTCGCCCTCGAATTCGACATCGACGTCAGACTCAACAACTGACTCGGCAATGGTTCCATCTGATGCAATAACCGATGCTAGTAATACTCCAGAGCCCCCAGAAAGAGATTTAAGTCGAGCTGCAGCTGTAAATGAGACTCAAAGTGTTCCACGTAGTAATACGACTTCGTCAGATATTCTGTCAGAGGTAACATCGGAAACCACACCTGTAGATTCTGATTCTAATTCCACAACAGAAGCTTCTGGAAGCTCGGCCGCGAGCCCCATTTCCGATTCGTTTTTGAATTCAACGACCTCAGATACAACAACAGTTCCCTCCAATTCAGAATCAACCAGTAATGCCCCAGACCTAAACGCTGAGAGTTTCGATAATCAGGCTGAAGGGGCGCCAAATAATATTACATCTTCTACTGGGGTACCAGAAGATACAGATTCAACGGAATCTCCTCAACACACTACTGAAAATACACCTATAAATGCAGGTTCTGGTTCTACAACGGAAGCTGCCCAGAGTTCGTCCTCGAATTCCACTGCGGATACGCCTTTGGACTCTAGTTCGGTTTCATCGGATTCTGCAGCAGCCAGTAATATTTCAGAGCCCCCAATGGAAAACTTACCGAAGACTGAAGACCCTTCAAACTCCGCTCCAAATAATTCAGATATATCGGAATTATCTCAGCAAAGTCAGAAAACTACAACAATAGCTTCTGATTCAACAACAGAAGCATCCGTGATTTTGACCTCGACGTCGACTTCGAATTCGTCTTTAGATTCGATTTCGAATTCAACAACAAATTCTTTCGATTCAGTAACAGAAAGTAATGCTCAAGTAGAAAGCTTAAGAAATGTTGCAGCACTTAATGAGACCCAAGACAATCCATTTAATAGTTCAGCTTCTTCGGATACGTTTTCAAAAGATGCAGCAGAGAGTACACCCATAAATTCCGAATCTACAACAGAAGCTCTTACTACTTCTGCCTCGGATTCTACTACAGACTCGTCTACGGATTCATCTTCGGTTTCCATCTCGGAGTCGACAACAGTTTCATCAGCGCCAGAAACACAAAGTTTTGCTAGAGCAGCAGCTACAAATGATGATCAAGATGCTCTAAATAATACCACACCATCAGCAAATGTTCCGCCGCAAGATACAGATTCAACAGCACAAATCATTCAAGCAACTGCAACAGAACCTTCTGTGAATTCAACTTCGGAATCCACATCAGATTCGACAACATCTTCCTCGACTACTCCACCCGAAGTGATATCAGAAACAATTGAATCCACAACAGAGGTTTCCATCAGTGCGATCTCGGAATCCACCTCGAGGTCAACAACAGTTCCCTCTGAGTTAGCACCAGCTACTAATGCCTCTGAGTCCCAGTTACAAAGTTTTGGTAGAGCTGCAGCTATAGATAATCTACCAGTTAATGATACAGCTTCAACAACTGTTTCACCAACTCCAGCTCCGTTGGCTCCTTTTATTGATGGTTCGAATGCAAACCAGTTGATCCTACGAGTGTCTGACAAGGATGATGCTCAGACGGTTAAGATCAACCCTCCAAATACTAATTCAAGTTCGATAAATGTATTTTTCATTCTTCTCAAAGGTTCGTCACAAAAAGTCGATATACACAAGAACTGAAACTCTTCTAGGACACCAGACCAACAGACTTATCCCAACCAATTGATAAGACTTAAAATTGTACCTTTAAAGTTTTGATACAATATAGTTACGAACAATCAGCAGAAATTGTACTTTACTATGGACTTGGGCTTAAACCATACGCCAGACTTGTCTGAATAACTAAACTTTTTTAGTTTACTTAGATAAGTAATTTAGCAACTGACAGAGTTTATGATTCCATGATATCAGAGATACGAGTTCCTGTTAGAGTTGTATGAATTAGATTCTATTTACGAGAGCCTCTAGCTCCCCCAAAAAAGTGTGGATGAAAGGTATCAGAGTTGAGCATTTTAAATAATAAAATACAAGTTCTCTTCATTTCGTTTATTATCAAGTTTTGGATTGGTACAGAAAATAATGCGAACTATCTTTTGAGAACAGTTGGCTTTGAAAGTGGTTTAAGCACTTCCGGCTTCGGGCTGGTTGGCGCCTCTAATTGGGTTGCATTGCGCGCCAGTTCGGACGAGTCGAGTTTCGTGGGCACAGTGGTGCTGGCGATGGTGGTGCCTACGGTAGTGCCAGCAATGGTGTCTGCTAAGGTCGCAGCTGTGCTGGTGGCCCCTACACCGGGGCTGCTGATCTTGATTGTCCGCGCTGTGGTTGTCGAGGTGGTGCCATAGGGCATATAAATGAACTTGACTTCCTCGCCCGCTGGCTCAACTCGCGCTGTGGTGCTGGTCTTTGGCAACGCAGTGCTCGTTGTGGTCGGTGGTTTGGGTGTTGTAGTGGTTGTAGTCGTGGTGCTTGTGGTGCTGGGCGGCGTATCGGTGACTGTACCGAGGCCAGGCAAATAGAGCGACAGCGAGGAGTCCGTGATGGCGGCATAGTTAAGGCCCACATCGGGTATATTATAGACGCTATAGGCGTTGACGGCACGTGAGACAGATACATCGGGATTGCCGTGGTTCAAGTATTGCTGGAACTGCATGGGCGCTGGCGTTGTGGTTGAGGTGGTGCTGGTGGTGCTGCTGGGCTTATTGGCCAACATGATGTAGACCCGCTTGGCATTGGCGGCCGTGGCTGGCTTTGTTGTGGTGCTGTTCCTAAAGCGGCGCTGCTTGCCATGCCTGCGCTTGCCTTTGCCCCTGGACTTGGCCTTGAGAGTGGCCTTCTGGCAGGGTCCTTTGTTCAGAATGCGCATTGCTGGAATGTGAATGAAAATTATATTGAGCTCCAAACTCAAATAGTCCCCAGGTGCAGCCTCGGCAGATGATTGTATGTCTAAGTGATTGGGCAAGTGAACAACGAGGATGCGGGTTCGAAGCCCAGGCTAGTTTAGGGATATTTGTATTAGCCGAGAGGGTGGGGGGAGGTATCCAAAAATTAAAATTCGAGAACATAATAAACTGAATTGAATGATTGGTGGCTCTAGCTTTTATAGTCTCCGAGACATGCTAAGAAAACCAAGTCTTTAAATCGATTTTTAAAGAAAAATGTTAAACTTGTTATGCGTATGGATCAGGAGAATCTATGATCGAAAAGTTAAGGTTACTAGCTTTTGCAGTTTCCGAGATCGCTGCATTCATACGAAGGACGGACAGGGCTAAAAACCATTATACTCTTTTTATCCATTTTCAATGGACTCGGGGTACAACTATACTTAAGATAATAATAGTAGTAATGGCCCAGGTACTACCCACTTTGCTTGGTCAGGCAGCCGCGTCGCTGCGCCTCGCACTCATTCGCATAGGTCACGCCCTGCTGATCCTGGTCCGCGGCGGCGCAGACGGGCTTGTAGACGCTATTGCAGCGTAGATTATCGCATTGCGGCAGACAGTGCTCCAGTTCGGTGGGCTCCAGCTCTGGAAGGGCAGCTCATTAGACGTGGCCAGCAGGCAGCCAAAGTGGGGAACTTACCGGTGCCGTACTGGAAGAGCAGCTTCATGTTGGCCGCCTCCAGCCTGCAGTCGTTCTCAAAGTAAAAGTAGTTCGTGCCGTTGGTGGCGCACACCGGCTGTCCGCCCGGGCCGCAGTTCGGCTGGTAGTCCACGTACTGATACTGAAAGGGTCCCAGCTGCTCTTGGCCCGGATTGTGCCCGCTGGCGCTGGCAAAGATCTTGTCGTACTGGGCATTCGCATATTGCGCATCGTTGTACTGCCAGGCGGCGTCGGCCGATCCTCCAGCGGCGGCTGCTACGGCCGCCAGGCTCATCAGCTGGCTCCAGAGCGGCAGTCGGGCCACGCCCTCTCGCGTTTGTCGCCTTAGTCGTTGCATCTTCTGTTCTCACTCGGTCTCTGCTCAGTTGGCCGCAGCGCCAGCGCACTTTATACCCATCCACGGCCGGAGACCGGACTTATCTGCTCCGCCAACGCATCCACGACGTGTCGATATGCGCTCTTCGCATCGATGCAATCGCCGCTGTCCAAATGCATTTTTGCAGTCGCCCACCAGCCGGCCAAGATTGCTGGCCAGTGGGTTAATGAACGCAGCACTTGGCCAAAGATACGGCCAGCGCTTATCTACGTACTAAACTCGAGCAAGATCTGCACCGATAGCTGCTTGAACTCGTGTGAAAGTTGGCGAAGGGTCCGATAACAGGCCACGTATCTGATCCGGCTGATCAAAGGCAGTTGCGGATTAGGATCTGAACGCCGCAATCGATTGCAACCGACTGTGTAATACTCTATTTGAGGTAAAGACGGTTAGCTTGGAGCTCTAGAAGCCTCATAATATATTTCTCACATTCAAAAAATGTTGTTCCCTATTCCCCAAATAAAATACTGCCGACGCCACTGATAAATAATTCACATAAACAAAAATATTTCTTTAAGGATAGTAGAATAATTATCTAAATACAGGGCTATTTTCTTATTTCAATTAGGTAAACTTTAATTTTTTACTAAAATAAATTTAAATATTTCACCATCATAAAAAGAAATGCTTCAAACTTTCGCGCTTTAAAGCTTCCATTGCTTAAATTGTTGCTTAGAACTTTACAAGCTCGGCGCTGCTTTACAAAAGCTTTCACTTAGCTTTTGAGTGGTGAAAAGTTGCGCTTGAACCATAAAGTTGGACGAGCTGCTATAAAAACTGCTATAAATGAAGCTAGGCATCACACTTATATAATTCCAGAGATATTCGAACGAGCTTTAAATTGCATTATAATCAAAATGTGTTGTTTATAGACTGCACTGTCACTTCGTGGGCTGGGCAATGTCAATAGCAATACAATCAATTATGCTAAATTGAAAATTCAATTACCAATGTGATTCGATGCGATGCATTCCCATTGGTTTCTCCGGCGTAATACGTGCACGGCTGAATGCAGTTCGGCTGGGTCGTGTGGAAAAGTTGAATTTTAAAATGCAATGGCAGATCTCATTTTCAATCGGCATTTATTATTTTTGTAGCACTTAGTAACATTAATGTTTTCAATTCCGTTTGAACGCAAACTGCGCGAACATCCTGTGCGGGACCCACATCCAGAAGCATCGTCAAATAGCTGCGGCCGTCTGCAGAGGGGGTGTACCGTGGTACCGTTCAGAGCTAGGAGGAGTATAGTCGATATATTGCACAGATATATAACCGTCGATTGCAATCGGAGCCTACCGGAATTGTGTGTTGCGTTGCATGATCATCCATCTGTTTTTGTACAGTGGTCCACGCGATTAATTGAAATGTGATGTTGCTTCCTCTTAATTTCGGTATAAAACAGATCCACTTGACATTTCATACATCATTTGCATATACATTCATATTAATGTAAGCCTGCATTCAAAATTGAAAATTGCATATCTATAGTACGTCCTATTCGACGCAAACCGCGCGCCCTCCAAAGCGGCCTCATGCTAAGGGCGTGGTACCGTCGTGCTGCGCAAAAGAGAATAATTTTTTTTGATTAAACCAATTCGGATCTGTTGTGAGTTGACAGCACTTACTACTACTACTCTTATTTGTAATGTTGGATATTTTTCGGTAAAATGTAAACTTCCATTAGCATATAGTATCTATAGATAATCGATATCAAATCCGCTTATTTTTTTGTTTTTTGCCATCAGTTGGCTACGCACCGTGAAGTGTAAATTATTAAATTATCTACGGCAACTAGTCCATTCTCCGTATTTTGATTTTAATTCCATCGTGCAATTAGCCCGTGATGGGCGTTAGCATTCAGAAGTGGATCTGTTTTAACAAGCAACCAGTACACACCCAATATTGTATGGTAATTAACTAGGCAAAGGCAATTTTTTAACGAATAAGTTGTGGCCATGTCAATCCCTAATTCCTAAGCAATTTTGTTCCCTTTCCTACTTGTACCCGCTTCTAAATTGATTTACCATTCCTATATTATTACCTGGATGTGTTTTGCCATCTCCGCTCTTTCTCTATTCCATATCTATCCATTGTGTAGCTATTTCAATTCTGTTTCATTGCGAGTCTCCAGTTCCCCTGAAATTACATATTGTACTCACTTGTGTATATCATTATTATGGCTATTAAAGTATTAGTTTGTTGGTAAGTAAGTTATTCCATTGCTGATAGTTTAGGATAGATCATTCAATAGGATACGCTCCGCACAGCTATTGATATATTGTCTTATCGTGTATGCTTATATCTAGTACACTTGCAGAACTTTCGTATGTCCAGTGATTAAAGTTATTAAATTCGTCCCGTTATGCACAATTAATCACAAATATTAATCAAGCAAACTCAATTTAATTGAGCGACAATTTACAACATATTTCACGCTTTTCAATTTCGTTTGTGCCAAAAAAAAAATCACAACATTTATTCAAATACCAAAACGATCACGAAAAAAAATATTATTTTAATTTCTTTTACATTTTTTTTATATTTTTTTTTTTGAATTTTGAGCCGAAAAATTTAGTTGTTCTCCAGATGAGCTCTGGAAGTAAACTGAATATGTTTTCAATGAGTCGGCACTCGTAGGGCGAAAATCGATGTCAATGCTTACTAGATTGTTATAAAATACATGACAACTATTTCAAGTTGAAAGTTTCAATACAATAATTTCGGATTGTTAACATTTGAAACAACAGCAATTAAAGGAATGCGTTACCTAATTACTTTTTTGCTCTCTCAGATGGTCTATTCAAGGAATAACTTTAATACTTGAACTATTACCTATCATTAATATCAGCTTATGACAGATTTCTAATGTATTTCGACTTGAACCCCATTGAATTCATCTGGCAAATTATCTAAATATCATCTCTCACGTTCCGCACATCATAATCACATGTGTGCCCAAAGTCGAGCCCTCCCCCAATAAATAAGAAATTGTGTTAGCAACTCATCATGATGTTAACAACCCCCCAAAAAATATATAAAAACTGGCAATCGATCATCATTGCTACCCATTCACCACCCAAGCACCCTTTCCCCCTGCAGCCACCTCTTTGGCGTCCACAAATTGTATGAATTATTTAAATATTGATTTATTAGTTGAAATTTTTCATCTAATTTAATCGGGTGAACAGACAGGCGGTGTGCGTGTGTGCATGGGTGGGTGAGGGGTGATACGGGGGATAGGTTGATGCTTCAGTTTATAGTAGATTTATAAGGGGGAGAGATTGGCATATGCTGGCATATACTACGTGTGGAACAGCATAAATGGAAAATTGAAAATTAAATGTGGAAAAAGCTGCTGAGAAGCCTTTGACAAGAGCTTGAAACATGGCCGCAGATTGCTGTAAATTGTTGTTGTTGTTGTTGTTGCAAGTGTTCCCATTATTAATGTTGTTGTTGCTGCCTCTGTTGCCTGGCTAAATGAAAACTCGTTTATTAATCTGCCAGTGTTTGTGTGTGTTTCACTCCAGCTGAAGCTACACTTGGAGAAAAGCTCCGTTTTAAGATACTACTTAACTTTTCGTTCTCAAATATTCCCCCGAAAAATTTCTTCGATTAAGCAATTTTTGTTTTATGGATTTTGCACGAATTAAACCACAAACGTTCTAAATAAAAACACTTTTTTTTAATGAATTTGCAATTTCGGCCCTTAAGAAATCAGATTGAAATAAGAAGTTAAGAAATTTTGTATTTGAACGACTATTGGCAAAGTCTGTTTTTCATTTAAACACAAAATTCTGAAGTGTATGAAGAAAGTGTAGCTGCATTTGGCTGGAGCCAACTCACGGTCAACCACACACACACACACACACACACACACATATATGAGAGGTCACACACACGCACACGTGTATGCAAAGTTTATCCAGCGTCCGTTTTGCACATTAATTTACTGACCTTTTTGTGCCTTTTTGCATAGTTTTGCAACTGCGCCCCAAAACACACCCATTTAGACACACACACACACACACATGCTCACAGCCCCATCCACACCTACACCCACGCTCACACGCCTCACACCAATCACAGCTACCTAGCGGACACTGCCACAAGACGACTCCGCATGGCTGCCACACACTTTGGCAACACACAACTCGGCCGTGTCCGTGTCCGCTTCTCCAGTTGGGGCTCAACAAAATGCGGTTATCTGTATAACGTAGGTGTAAGCGAGAGGCAAGTTGCGCTTGGGTCTGCATCTGAATCCGGGTCTGTGTCTGGGATCTGGGGCTGTCCATTCGCTACACATTACAACATATGATGAATGTGTGACATTTTCGCAGCTTGTTTGTTTGTTCATTGTTTGTGCCGCTGCTGCTGCTGCTGCTGCCCTGCATCAATATACAGACAAAGTTAAATCAACACAACATTAAAAGCCGAATGTAAAAATGTGACTAAAGCCCATAGCTTGTGTAGCAAATACCCTCTACCCATTTCTAGACTCAATCGTACTGAAATTTCTGATGTATGCAGCTGTTAAATTTTGTATAGATTTGCGCTAGATTGATATATATTGAATAGAAGCATAGCTCCAACTCCAGGATTGTCGCCTGAAAGTTCGTCAACCTGATTTTGCATACACATAAGTTTAACTCATATTCTTTCCAATTTTATTTTATTACTATTATTAATTTTATTATCTTGCTGTCCGTCCGCCTTTTCTTTCGCCACTATTGAAGCTAGAGACTTGTTTCCATTACATATCTTTTCGTTTTAAAGCTTGAGACATATCATTTTTTTAGTTTAGTACAGATTGTCTTCCTCTAAAGAATCAGATTTTTGTTGGAATCCAAAATCCATATATCTTCGAGGCGGCCACTAAATAGAGTCACCAAATTCGGCAGATTTCTGATAACCACCTTTCAAAATTGAATCGATTACTTTCGGCAACTCCCACTCCCGTCCCCGCAAATTACAAAATTCTATATCTATCCAAAATTAATTAATACCGTTTGCGACTGTTTTAAGATTGAGAACGAGTATTGCGCAGCCGGTTACACCCAACTGCAACGTTCCTATGTGTTTATTTATCAGTGCATTGAAAAAACATTAAAAAGAAACAACAAATAATATTCGTAAATTTAATTAATCTATATTTGTTGCTAAGTTCGAGCCGCCAACGTTCAAACTGCGTTTCAGGCTTCTATATAATTTATTAGAGAGAATTAACTTGTGTAGGGAGCCCCTAATTATTAACTATTGAGTTAAACTTGAATATAAAATTTCTACATTTTTGGCTTTCGTACACTCAAAAAAAAAACCGTGACACCGTTTGTATTTTATTTGAGTACGGAATAGTTGATTTTTCCTCTGAGTGTAGTCTAAGCAAAGAGCGCTTTCTGGAATCTTAAATTTAAATTTATTCCAAGTCAAGTGAACTTCAGCTCGAGTTAATTAATAGCAAATGATAACATTTATTACATAATAAATACATATTTATTGGTTGTGCTGTGCAGTAGATTTGTACTGCGTCATTCGGTATTGTTATAACGAAATGTTTTGTCTAACATTGAAATAATTGTTATTGTTGCTAGTGCATCGGGCATCCAATTAGAGATTATCCTGAGTTTGATAAGCTTGAGCGATTGTTTGAATTGGTGCCTGTTGCCACTGAGAAAGTGCAACATGAATAAATCACAATCACAAGCATTTTCAGCTACAACTAACCCAACAAAGTGTGCATTCAAATCCTTTTCAAGTGCTGCTAACAGGAAAACAATTTAAAGTGAACTTAAGCTGTCACACAGCATTTGTTGAGCTCAATAAATAAACAAGACGCAATAATTGATAGAGAATTTATATTTTTGAATAGAATGCAGGCATTTGATAAATACCAAATATACTACAGATATATTTCGCATAACTTGAATCAGTATTCTGTCAAAACATCCCACTCCCAACATTTTCGCCAAACATTAAGCATTTTTATTCCATGCCTTGGCTTGGCTCGATTGAAATGCATGTAACCAAAAACACCTATATGAATAATCCCAATGTCCAAAATTTCCACATTCATAATTTTGCAAAAACCTAGTCTAACCTAAACTAAACCAAGGTGTGTGTTCCTAAGTTCCCTGGATAAGTCTGCATATAAATCTTGAAAGAACATTTTTACTCAAAACTCATAAGGCCAAGAATGCCTGCAACTTTGTCCAAACTCAACGGATTTTCAAGCGAAATGGTTTTTTTTCTCATGCTTTGGCCTCTAGATTAACCCAGGCTTTAAATCTGAAAAAAACAATTTTTGGTTGAATTGCAATTGGTAAACAAGAATATATTATAAATCCAATTCACGTAGCTTGCCGAAATGCATATTGTAATATCCATATGAAAAAAATGTCCTTTGGCTGGCACTCAAATTGCAACCAAACAATTTTTTGTTGCATCGCACATGGTGCATACAAATACACTATACCGCAGCTTTAATCAACTACTATAAAAAGAAACTTGTTTGTCCTTGTTATCTTCATTAATGGAGCTGCATGTCACACTGTAATTCTCCCTTTTTCTCCGAATGGAATTCATTAAACAGCCGCACGTGCCTCTGTGTGCGGCAGTTTAATGAATTCCATCCACTGTTGCACACCCAGACACACAGACTCACACACACTCACAAAAGCACACACACGCACCCACGCACACATATGCAGATTACATTGAAGGAGGGTTGAGCGTGGCCAAAGCTCTTTCAATTTTCCATAACGGTTAAGCAATAAACTTTTCATAGCTCTGACAGTTGCGTGTGTTTTTGTTGACACTTGCTTTGGGCTGTTGATCAAAAAACTTTGCGCCGAAATGCTAAAAGACGAGCGAAACTTCGATACAGTTACAGCTGCACATGAACACAAGATAATAGATAAAAGATACTTTGATAATTTCGTAGCTCCAGCTGCAGCGGGAAAACGAGCGCCAAAGCGTGACCGAAGGAAAGAGGGAAAAGAGCATAAGTAGGGTATTTTATAGGCACGCTTTAGCGTTTCAGACTTACGCACCGCAAATATAGCTCTAGGTTCGTACAAGTTATGGGAACTACATTTTGCAGCCAGCATAAAGAAGCAGTGCAAAAGCGCAGACGAACGATCCGCGCTGCTTTGCGGCATTTTGCACTGCTTGCACATCTTTCTTCTCAATCCAGTTTATATTCTGTTTTTGTCGCTGAATGTAAATCGTGTCTCCGCATATGAGCATATGTGTAAATACATATATTGTTATTTGTTGTTCTTCAAGATAGCCTAACCAAATTCAGCAATTGAGAGAGCGGGACAAAAAATAAAGTTAAGTACGGAAATATAGCGTATTTAGTCGTTGGCACCCTGAAGAAAACTTATTTGTTGTCGATTGTGCTCTACGCATTTATTTTGGGTATTTTACTAGTATTTACTAGGACTGCTGAACATCTTAACGGTCGGCCAAGGACATTTTGCACTGGTGCAGCGCCAGAAGTATCCAGTTGTGGTGCATCATATAGCCAGTGGAGCGTCCAAGCCCCACTTTTCGGTCGTAGATTGGGCGTAATGAATTAAATGTTTTTAATTCTTAATAAATATTTAATATTTAAGTCCTAAGACTGGAAAAACGATCTAACGACTAGTAAACGTCTCTTGAATGAATTCGTTTGTAAACTCTAACTTCTTTAATCGCACACCGATTTTCGGTTTTAGGTATGGCACTTGTAATTGTTCTTATTGTCGTTGATGTGGTCCATGTCAACCATCATGGTGTCTTCTTCGTGGTATTCATCGATTTGCCAACCCTCGGCGACATCCATCGAGGTGATATCATCGCAATCCTCGGTGATTTCCATTATCTCGATGGTATTCTCAACATGCCCATGCATCAGGGGATCCGATATATCCAGATCTGCCGGCGGCATGGTAACAGTTGGCCCATTCGAGTCCATATCCTCATCGGCGTGCGCCTGCTCCTCCATTTGCATCAGCGACTGCATCATCATCATCATGAGCAAAGGCTTGGTCTGCGACAACCTAAAGGCCTTTGGATCCGTATCGTTAACCATTATTCCTAAAGGTGCTTCTCAGAATATACAACTTTTAAATATATATATTTCTATATAAATATAGTGTCTTTATGTGTATTAATACAACCGTTCACACATCCAATCGCGCTCTATCACACACTCGTGCTATTGAGAATCGATTTTTTATGTTCCTTGGTAAGTCCGTCTATATATACACACACTAAAATTTGACAATAAATGCTCTCATATTTGGCAATTGGAACCGATGTAATCTCCTGTGGCATTAAATAAAAAGAATACTCGAATTTTATGCTTTTATATGTTTATATAAAATGCCTTATTTGTCTTCAAGATAACTTGACTTGAAGCTAACTTGAGCAAACTTACGAAATACGAGCTTAACTGTGCTTTAATCATTAACAATAAAAATGTCTATAAACCAAGGGCTATATTATCATATAGCTCATATAGAATCCATCAGTGCGAATTTGTGTCTTTGTATGAGAAAGTATGACAAGTAAAACAAGTAAGAACTTTGCAGTCGGATGTAGCCGACTGCGTAATACTCGTTCACAGTACACAGAAGATATTATTGTTATTTTGGAAAAAAATATAATTTTTATATTTCGTAGGGGTGGAGGTGGGCGTGGCCAAACACATTCATCATTGAAAATAAATTTTTTTGAGTTTTTAATAAAATATCGTGTACTTCCCCCTTACTCATATTCAAAATTTTTTTTTTTTAATTTAGAAATGCAAATTTTAATTTTTAATCGATTGTGATTATCACATTGAGTATAAAAAGCAAGTCTATAAAAATGGAAGTCTATAAAATTGATTTTGGCGAAAAACTGTGATGTCTGTGCCCTTCTTGTCAAATTCAACAACCTCTGGTTCTGTGGCATATCTGCAGATTGGTTTGTTTAGAGCTTTCTACTTAATTGCATCATGTTACGCCGAACCTAAAGTTGAAGTTTAAGGCTTTTGCACATGAGGAGACGAGGCCTGGTTGAGCAGCCACAAATCATATGGCCCCAAGCTATTTAGACTGAACAACCTAGCCGCACCCACTTGCGCTCGTCTTTGTTCGCACCAAGCAGACCCTCCCCCACTCCTGCTCTGCTTATGCTATTTGCCTTTATTGTGCTTTTAATTCCAATTCTAATTTCACACGAAAACTTTTATTTGGCCCAGACTTGGACTTGGAACTTCTTTTTGTTGTTTTTCTCGCTCCATTCTACTTCTTCTTCTAGCAGACTGCCTGCCCGAACTTTTGTCGTTTGTTCTTGAAAGTTTTCTGTTGTGCATGTTCGTGTCGTGTCTTGTCGTAGTTTTTCGTGTCGTGTCGTGTCGTGTTGTTCCGATTGCGGTAAATGTTAATAATGGCCCATTGTTTGCTAAAGGATTCCATTTCACTTACTCCCTTCATTGTCGCTGTTCCTGCCGATGCTGTTGCTTTTGCTGTTGCTGTTGCTGTTCCTGTTGCTGTTGCTATTTCTGGCTTGTCCTTGTCCTTCTTCTTGTCTTCGTCCTGTGCCTGGCTTGCAATAATAGTCATGCTTCTCCAAACTCAAGGCGAAGCCCCCTTCGCCCCAGCTCGGGCGACATCTGTCGCCTGTCTCAGTGCAAAGTGCAATTAAAGATTGGACATCTCGGTAAATAAAACTAAACTACTTTTTGGCAGTCTCGGAAATCAGAGCCTGCTGCCCGCAGCCCATAACTTACCTGGCCACAAATGGTACAACGAGTGTTGCAACAGGCTAGTTACAAACTTTGCGCACAACTTTCTGTGGTCAATATTTGTATGGATGACAAAGTTCTTTAATTGGGTGGTAACAGTTTCAAGCTGTGGAGTAAATAGAATTATATCTATGGAGTAGTCCCAAATAACATTAGCTTTCACGTTAATTCAATTTTAAAGTTTACCGAATTTTCGACATGAAGAAAAACGTTTGCTTTCCAAGTTTTGCAAGACCAGCTGAAATACTCAATTGAAGTTATATCCTTACTCAACCGCTTTAAGCCTGTTTACCTGTAAACCGACTTAAAGCTGTCCATTAGACCACACCCAGATCGAGTGTAAGCGCAGATATCAACAATACTAAAACAACTCTCGATAATAATGTCTTTTTGGTGCTGCCAACTTAAAGCTAAAGTGCTTTTGGCTTAGTGCCTAGCTGGCCTTAGCTGATTCCACGAGGCGTATACGCAATATGCACACACGATATATAAACATGCTGCACTGGCTGTGGAGACCTTATAATGTTCGTATGCATATGCGCACATAAATATTATAGCGGCGAAACACACGCACACGCACACACACACATCAGCACACACCAACAAGCACACAAACACGCACACAATTACCAGGGACTTCCTGTTTTGCAGATACTTTCTTTGACAGCCAACTTGGCGCTGGTCTCATAACGGTAAACAAGTCAACAGTGAGCAACTCCACATCAGCGTGTGCGTGTGTGTGTGTATGTGTATGTGTGTCTGTGTGTGTCTGTGTGTGTCTCTGCCTGTGCTTGCCACGCCCAGCTACACCACAGCGACGACAATAATAAGAGCAATGACAACAACAAAGTAGAGTGACAAGTGGCTATGCTCGACTACAGTATACCCTGTACAACTCACTATATAGCTGTGTAGTGTTTAGTAGAAAATAAATATTTATAGATTTTCGCTTTGTCAGATTTTCCTGGCCGTGGTCTATTTTTCCCTTTTACCATTACAGGGTAACGCAAAAGCGATAACAGTAACAACAATAACAATAGAAAGCAAACCGGAAGTGAGGCATATTTTCCGCTTAAAACGCCACAATATGTTGACTTCAACCAGTGACAACAACAACAACAGCAACAACTACAACAATGGATATGACAACGAACTGAAGCAACAATTTATTTATTTTCATTTTATTTCTCTTCGTTCGCTTTATTGTTGCCTTTTATTGTTGTTGCTCTCATTGTTGTTGTTGTTGTTGTTGTTGTTGTTGTTGTTGTTATTCTTGGTTACGTTGGCATAAAACTCACTTTTGTACACCTTTTCATGCAGTTGGCGAAAATATGCTTTTTGCCGTTGGCTTTGACTTTGACTTCGTTCTGGGCTTTTCCGCAACACAACGCACTGTGAAGTAACATAAATAAAGATCATATAAAGCAAGTGCAGGTACATCCATCTGCAGTTAAATATCAACTTTTACTTTAACCGCCGCAATTGTTCGCAGCGTGAAGCGACGTTAAATGCTCTTCGCTGTTGCCGCCGGCTGAGATCTGAGTAGAAGTTGGCCGTAAATACTTATGGAGTTAAGACTGTTTTTCAAGAATTTCAAAAGGCGAAACGTGAGTATTCGTGGTAACTGCTTTTATATTTAAAGCTAAAGCTGGTGGCAGCTAAAATCACGCTACACTCCATACCTGAATCACCTGAACAACTGAAACTATTTACGGATTAGTTATACAACTATTCAGCAATTAAAGTCAGTTTGATGGCGTGCTTGATAGAGGATGATATATACTTGGGAATAAATATATATATATATATATATATATATATATACATATGTGTATAGTATGGATTTAAGTTAAGTTTTAGTTTGTTAAGTTTTGAAATGATAGCCCCTTAATATGCATATATATCAAGCTTGAGCTGTATAATGGCCCACTTCCACTAGTCAAATTTTGTACATTATTTGCAAATGTTAAATATGTAAAATATATTGGCTATACGTCTTCCCATAGACAGCAACATACCTCACTTATGTTACTAATCTAACATATGCAACAAATGTTGCAATTCACCTCGAACAATTTTTCAAATTTAATATTTATTAGAAAATTTAATCACTTCTCAATTTATATTTATCATATTATTTGACTTGTGACAGAAAAATTTGGTTGCGTTTATGTCTCCTTCAAGCTGCCTTCATATGCTCCCGTAAATAAAATATAAAATATGTAAGTGTAAGATATATTGTTTAGAAGTTTGTAAGCTTAGAACTACTTCTAGCTAGCTTTGCTCATGTGCTACCACCACCTGAAGTTTCCAATATTTAGTTGTTTTTTGGCTAAAATGCAGTTACCTCCAAGCTTTTTAATGCAATTTACTCGGAACAAAAGGCTGCGGCTGCAAAAAACAACAAGGAAGTTAGAAGCCACCGTAAATTCCAATGTTTTTTTTTCAGATAAACCCACGCAACAGTTATAAACTATTTGTAAACTTTGTTTGAAGTTTATATTTGAACCACTTTTGAGCTTACAAGAGTCGTGTGCCATTATTTATGGGTATTTGGTCTTTCTATTAACACATGTTAAGAATCCTTCAGCGCCTTTAAAATCTATACGTTTTTTGTCCAAGTTAACGAAAGTTTATCCAAAATATTGTGAGCTAGTTTTAAGCTTAATTTAAATTACACAAACAAAAAGACTCAAATTTCTTTTAGAGGTCTCCCGACTTTTGCAGAAATTATATAAGCCACTTAATTATTAATTAAAGCCACATTTAAAGCACCTTGAAGTGGACTCTTGCTGTGAACTCTATCGTACATATCTAATATAAATCCAATATATTGCCACAACTGTTATTAAAATGGGCTCACAATGAGGCATCAAACCACATTATTGGGCGGCATTGTGGTCAATAGAAGCACCGTTATTCACCCTGAATTGTCGTCAACACGCCGTTAGCTATTGCCAATGGGATGGGACGGAGGGTAAAAGAGAGATAGTCGCATAAGATTATTGAGCTTTCTGAGGTTTGAGGTTGAGCTTGGGGTTGCCATTTGCCATTTGTGCCATTTGTCGGTGTTCGCCTGAGTTGCAAAATTTAATTCAATTTACGACTAGATTCACAAATCCATCCGTTAAATTAGCTACTTTAACTAAATGGAGAGTATAATCATCTACCTAATGAGCTGGCTGGTCTACAGACAACTGTCTGCTGTAAGTGAGTGTAGTGATACTAATTTTTCGCAGAATTTGAAAAAACGAGTGCGGAGGCTCTAGTCGGGAGCGCCCAACTAGGGGATACCCTAAATCCTGTCTTTCCTTACATTTCAATCCTCTCGCATTCATACATACATTGGCCCCCATTATGGAAACTAAGTTATTGAATAACTTTTAACCAGCATGATCTTTATTACATATATATATGGGGCGAGTGGGGCTGCGACTCAGTCCGTCGTTCTGATCAGGAATATTTATACTTTATGGGGTCGAAGATCCTTCTGCCTGTTACATACATTTGCACAAAACCATTATACCCTGACTTACCCATTTTCACTGGCTTCAGGGTATAAAAATAGAGCCCTAATTGGTACTTAAATAAGTAAAAACAAACTACAAAACAAACTTTCAGAATTCAAATGGTCAGTGCAAAGCGTCTTCCCCCCACAGATATATGAGAACCCACTAAAATTACTAAAAAAAAATAATATTTATTCATTGAAAGCGAACTACAAAACATAAAAGCTTGTAACTAGCAAATACGTTGCAATTACGTTATATTTTAACATTTATTTAGTTTAAGCCACATGTAGTTTAACAAACACACGAGCATTGTTTGCAACGTTATTTATGCAAAATAAATCATCTAAAACATAAACTAAAAAAAAACATTGTCTGCATTTAAAACCGATGAGAAAAAAATAAAAATGCTTGAATTAAAATTTAAACAATAAATTTCGAAAGCCTCTGGAATTCAAAATAATAATAAATATGGGAATGTTGTGAGAAATTTGCAGAAGCGAAACGTAATTATATTTGTTCCAATTGGACCAGAAATATTTTGTGCATATGAGTAAAAGTACCAGCCGAAGGCATGTTTAATTTAAGTTATTCGCCACCTATGTATGCATATAGTGGGTATATGGTATGCGTATATTTGTGGTAGAATATTTGTAATTTAACGTGGACTATGTTCTTTGGCGCTCATCAGCTTTGCTTAGGTATCCTGCACGCTAATTGGGTTTCATTTACGATTTTAATTATTACGAAATGCACTTGCACAAAGCTGGGAGAATACGAGCAAAAATGTTGTACCATTTTTGGTGAATTCCGTTTGGAAAACTGGCATTCAGGGCCACATAGGAGACGAGACTGAAACGAAATGCACTTCGGACCGTCCAGAGTCTAGCAGCATGACGCAAATCGAATTCAAGGACCCAGAAGGCGACGCAACCGGGGAGATATATCCCAGGGGTGTGAGCTGTGGGTAGTGTGGGTATCAGGGGCAGAGCGAAAACCAATAGGCATTTGAGCTTATCTCAGGGTCGCATATATGAATCCAATTCCTATGTGTGGGCATGTTTCCTTTTGCAAGAGTCCTATTTCTATTTTGTCACATATATGCACTATTCATGCACATATCTATTGAAAAGTACGATAACATTTTTCACATATTCTACTTTAGCAGCCTTTTGTGTACGTTGTCAAAAGCAGATAGACAACTTTACTCACCTTTCTTCTTCTCAATGAATAAAATGTAAAGATTTTTGTTTGCTTACTTAATTAACATAATTGATATTGACTAATAGCTCCCTGGGATCAAAATCTGCCTGCATCCTGGCTGGAATTGATTGAATTTAAAGGCAATTAGGTCCATATTTCCTTATTTCTATGATGTTTTATATTAAGATCAGGTCTCTGGGCAGGCAGGTTAATGAAGAATACTTTTGACTAGGTCTGTTTATGTATGTATATATAATATTTTGTTTTAAGCTCCCCTAGGAGATATCGTTCATAATATAAATTTTTGTATGTAAAATATATATTACATCTGTCATCCCGAAGATAATTGCTCTGCTTCTATTTTGCTTAGGTTATTGGCTACATAAACCCAAGATAAAAGATTAGGTCTTTCTTAGAATATATGAACTCCTCTGAAATATATGAACCCTACAATTTCATTCACAGACAAGTTAACACATTTACATTGTTTCGTGCCCGCCAACCGCAGACCCTTTGTAAAGAAGAGCCAACAAATTTAGTACCACAATTTATTTAAAAAATTATAATTTATATTGTGGCCAAACTCAATTTCCGCTTCGATATTCAATTATTGACCACAAAACGTCACTCTGATGTGGCAGCTACATTTTTCACGGCAAAAGAAAGAGATGGTCAACGGGTGGTACATTTTAGCGGTACACTGAAAGCTATCGCCATCGAGCTTTAGGAAAATGAGTGTGCATTTTCATTTTTTTTGCAATGGGCCAATCAAAGTGGAAGTATAAAAAACTGCTAACGCACTTATCGATGCAAATGCTTATGTCAAAGGTTGAAAGTACTCTGTACGTAAAAGCCATGAATCGGAATTGTGGTTTAAAATAGACGGGCACCCTCTGCCACGCCTATTTTTATTTTTAATTTAACATATCGATTAAAAATCTCAATAGTAGGAAAAGCTGTCGCTACCTCCGATAGTGCCGTCCACACCAATTAGATTTGCTCTGCTCATTTTCAAAATGGTTATATGGCCAGCCCATCGCTGACTAATTGAGTTTGTTCTTGCGTCGGATGCAACTTCACGTCACAGCTAATTAGAGTAACGGCAGCCGACAGTCAGTGGAAATACTGCTGCTGTAGAGCTTTTCACGCAATGGGCTTTCGTCAAGAATACAAACCGGGTTTGAACCGAGCCGGCTCGAACCCGGATCATCCATTATTTTTGAATTTTAAACCGCGAAATAGTTTGGTTCATATTTTTTAATTTGAAAAATTAATTTTTAACATCTGTACGTCTATACATACATAAGCATGTATTTTATTTGTGAAGAAATAATAAAAGATAATTAAGGCCGCTGTTCGAACCAAAACCTGGGTTCATAAATCTGAAAAATCAAGTTCATGAACCGAACCCAGAGGTGACGCAAGGGTTCGAATTGTGATTCGAACCAACGACACTTATTTTTGGTTTTGCAGCCCTAGTTTCCACAGAACCCGATGCCAGATGTGCGCCTAGATACCAAATGCATTGAACAGATGCAATCAGTGAAGGCATTCGAATTGTCTCAATTTAATTAACACACACTCGTACACACACACACACACACACACACTCCCATACTCAGCTACAGCTACTCATGCATGTGGGAAATTTGGCCAAAATCCTCTTAGTAATATCAAATGTCCAGCCAAGTGCAGAACACAAATGACCAGCCACTTTAAGTGGACCTGCAAATAATACCGATATCATATTTGCCGTTTAAAGCGGGGATTTCCTTCGGTTATGCAACAACTTAAGCTGTAATTTTTTGCTGTGTAATTCTTTTAAAAAAATAAATATTAAAATTCACTCAGACCGATTTTATTTTATCTTACGTAATTTTGTAACTGGACGCCAAGGCAGCAACATTTCGAACTTTAATCTGTACAGGAGGTAACTGCCGATATTTGGTGACTTCGATTCGGGTAACGCAGTATAAAAAGACGCGCATTCCACAAAACCAATATACCCTTCATCGTGATCATTGAACATTCATTGTGAACATGGCATCATAATCCAATTGAAAACAGGCCTGCTTCTTGTCCATCCGAAGCAAATAGTATCACAAAGCTACAATCTTTGTGGAATTTTTCAATCGTGATGTTAAACTCAAGCCTTAGTCATTTAGCCAAAAAGAAAAAAAAACACTCACCTCAGGATAAGACATCTTAAACGTATACAAGAAATTCAGATATATCTAAAATAATCATCATATTCAATTAATTTATACACTGTTATTTATACATTATCCATTATTAATGTTAATGTGTATTTAAAGGACCCTTCAATTGTGAGCATCTCAGATACGCAAACAGAGGAAAGGGCTTAATTGGTAAAAGCGTTCAAGCTGAAGACAAAACATGTTTTCATTTCTTCAGATAACAAACACAAAACAAACGCTCATTTAAATTTCTTAGGATGACAGGTAAAAGTGTTAAGCCCTCAATAGACTCCACTTGTTTCAATTGTTGTGCTGCAGGGTGAGCAAATGGAAACAAACACCTGATCACATTACAAATGAGCATTGATTGTGGCAACTTTACATATGTATGGCTATTTAGCCATATAGATATATACATGTGTATTTATTTGGATATGTCGAATGAATATTTGCTTCATCTGCGCAAACACGAATGGACGTCTGAAACAAATTAGCTTGGCTGCAATGTCAGTTGTAATATTTGCAAATTGTAAATAATGACGGGAAATACACATTTAATTAATGGCACAAATAACGGCAATAATATTAATTAGGTTGACACATGTCAAATATTGTAAATAAATAAACTGCTAACGAATTTGTTGCATTCGCCTATCAACTAATTTAATAAATTAACAAAAATAAATAATCAAATCAAATATAAAGTATAACAAAATTAATTATAAATGACAAAAAAAAAAAAAAACACATTAAAATTGAAATAAAACTGGCAAAAATGTAATAATGCAAATATAAGATATAAACCGCTGGCAGTTTAATTATTTTGAGGCAAATTGACAAAGCAACACAAATCAATAATTTTCAATATTGCTAACCCCTTCCCCCTCCCCTTACCCCCCTTGCCATGCCACACCGTAAGTTTGCCGTACAGAATTTTCGAATTTGCCAAGCGCACAAATTGCCTACAGCCACGCCCAGAAACCAACTAGAAATTCCACTTTTTTTACAGACTGCTCTGTGTGCACATATGCATACATCTGCGAGGGTTGACCAATACGTTTGCCGAGTAGATTGCAGTGGTGTCCAGTAAGAATAAGAAACTTTGCGTTTTTTTTATCAGATATGTTAACAAATGCGTAAGTAAAATAAATGTATTTTCATAAATGATTGAACATCCGTCGCTACTGATGGCGAGCATGGCATTTGTAATCTGTGGATTCGTATCATAAAACATATGATTGAGCCTTTGGGCACGCTGAGAAATCGGGATATGGCAAACCGCATCGTAAAGCATTAAATTTTGCAGTATTTCGTTCACGCTGCGAGTTTTTACAAAAGCCATGCCAAACGTTTAAGGACCTTGTGGCAATAAGTGCAACAGTTTGACCAACATCTGAATAAATCACCTGCTCAACCACATCTGAATAGGAGGACAGCCCATGCTGTGGATGCATTTGGAAATGAAGCGTCAATTGTAATTGAGTCTAAGGTTGATGCACACAAAATGCAATTTTCTATGCAAAAATATATATTACAAAAAAGGAGGCACAGCTAAAATAAGTACGAATATAAATTTAAAAGAATTTTTTCGAATTGCCTAATTTGTTTCCCTATTTTCCCCTCGATTTCTGACGGATTTGAATTTCACAATTTATGTGCGCCAATTTTGTATCTGCAATTAAACTGCATTATTGGTCTGGCTAATTAACAGTTATTTTTTATCAAATGTCGGGCAATAAATTTAATGACTCATATAAATGCGAATACACTTGTTGGCTAATAAGCTGGATAATAAGCTTTAATTGGATTTTTTGTTGCGATTGGATTTCAAGGGTCTACCGGTACTCGGCCTATAACTGGACTACAATAGACAGCTTTAATATGATTTTCTTTCAATTTTGTTTGCATACACACAAATCATGTTTTGACCGCATATTGCAGTTGCCAAACCTGAATGTTTTTTCAACATTGCCTGGTGCAAATTTTGTGCATATTTCTTAATGAATTTCGAGTAGCAAAAAGCAGTATTGTTCATTATTTATGGCCCATTTGCTAATCTAAAACTGCCTGATAGCATAGCAAAGATAATCAAAAATCCGGTCGAAAATTGTTTGTCTCCGATCATGAAATATGGTGAACTGAGAGGCAGAATCAATATAAACGGAGTTAACATTGCTTTGGCATTCAGTTTTCATCAACACAATGCACAATTTTTGACTTATCACAATCGTCTGTTTCAAATTCCAATCTTTCCAACTCAATAATAGAAAAATTGAAAATCATAGCTGCAACCGAATTCGGTCGGAACAGAGTAACACAAGTCGTAGCCCATATTAGGTGACCAAAATGTCCGGATCACGGGCGCGTATCAATATCTACGTACCAAACGTGTGCCGTTTCCCGGAGCTGACAGTTGTCGGCGGGTACAGGGAGCCGGAGCACACGATGCTGCCGCTATTGGGCGGCGACAAGTCGGAACCGTCGGCCGTTGCCGAGGTTGCAGCTGCTGCCCTGGAGGAGGAGAACGGTGTCAAGGGCAGCGGTCGCTCCCTCTACATCACTGATTGCAAGGGACGTCTGCTGGAGCATGTGCGTTACCAGGGCAGCGATTATCGCAGTGCCCTTCGCGCCGCCATCAATGCCACGCCCACCCATTGGAGGGAGTGACCGCCCAGCATTGAATTGCCCCACATATGAACATAAAAAACCACCATGCGCCACCAAAACTCAACAATCAAATTTGCAGTTTCAATCAGCCCACCAAAAATCAACCAACCATCCAAGGATTACCACTGCGGGTAACTTCCATCAAAATTGTTCAAATGAAAATAAAATTAAATAACTCTATAGCCGTAGCTGCGACCTGAAAGCACCTGTTGTACAAATATTACACACACAGACATACACATATATATCATTTTTATATATGCATATACATAGATGATGTATAAATTCCAACACAGGCCTACGCGCTCGGTAATCATATTTGACATTTAATATATTTGAATTTTGCAACACTTTGTTGCGTCAGTTTTTTCTATGGAAGTGGAGTCTATCAGCTATTGGTGCGTCCTTTAAGCCATCTCTTTGTATATATAAAACCCAGCCTGCTTGACTGTCAGTCAGTCAATCTGACAGCTAAGCTGTTAGGGCTCCGAACGTGAATCGAGTTCACATTTGTTAACGACAAAAACAAAGACGGGGCTTCGGAAAATTTCTTTAACAAGAGCGGAAAATTTTAAGGCTTTTTTGATTTATTTTTTAAGATCACAACCAGATGGTTCTAAAATTTAAGGTAACATATATGGCACAATATGCCACCCAGGGCATTTAATCTTCGGCTGCAGCAGTTTGACTTTGATTCGATTGGCCCCAAAGCACATTTTCAAATTTCGATGCCAAAATTCATTTGAAATTTTTGGAAAAAACAAATAAGCTTGTGTGATATTGACGGGTCTCAGGCTGAATAGGCTTGAAAGAGCAAAACGTAAATTTTTTACCTCTTGGCTTTAAGCTAATTTTCACACCTTGATACAAAGATTACAGAATATGTCTCTTCGATTCTGAAAAATATAATAAGGATTGGAAAGGAGGTCTATTTATTTTTAGATTGCATGCAGTTGATTATTTCTGTTTTAGACGGTATTCTTTTATCATACTATTCAAAAACTAACGTTATAAACGCTTAAAGTCAAGCCACAGTCTGTGCGGCATCTGAAAAGTCACGAGGCCACGCTCCAGATACAAATTAACTGATAAACAAGTTGAAAATTGGCTTTAATTGCGGACACTGTGACCTAAACAGTGGCAAGGCCGCAGGTGCAAAAGCCACAATGCAGTGCTGCATGGCCCGCGCCACATGCCTCGTGCCACATGCCTCGTGCCAAGTCGCGGCTATTTAAGTTTCAAGTTGCCGCCGCGAAACGCGATAAAGGGGCACATGTGACAGGCCTATCCCTCTCTCTCTCTCTCTCTCCCTCTCTCATCCTCTCGCTGGCCGGGACAGTGGACGCAGTCATATTCATGAACCTCATGGCGAATCCCCCTCAGACTTAACGTAATTTATAACTTTCGGCGTTGCCAACACGCCGACCCGTGTCCTTGCCCCTGCCCCCGGTGCCATGGCGGATGAGCCGGCTTCTCTCGGGCATTACGTTAAATTTTATGTCTCTGCCATGGCAACAGGTCAAGCAGCGCTCCGTATTCGCAATCGACCACGGGGTCGGCTACTGGCCACTGGCTACTGACCATTAGACTCTGGGTTCTGGATGCCGGACTCCGGATTCCATGTTCCGGGTCTGAGCTCTGGCCTCTCGCTGCGGCGCACAAACGCATTTAAATGACTCGAATACTATAATACTTATTGTTATAAAAGTGCAATGTTAATCGATTATAATGGGTCCAAAACACCTAGAGACTTCACGACTTCTAGAACTTAAAAAAGGCATAATTTTATCGATAATTTCTTCGATATTAATTTTTTTACGAGTATTTTTAAGAGGCCAATTATTGCAGAATGGTAATAATCATATTTAATCCTTGGACGAAGTGTTTAATGAATTCAGTTTGTTGTACACTCTGAGAAAAACAGATATTCCCAAGTATATATTATTTTTGATTTCATAGACTATACAAATATGAAAAAAATCGTACTTAAGAATTTTTGACATGATAAAGTATTTTATTTGAGTCTTGTATATAGAAACTTTCGGATTCGAATTTAGATTTTGAGTGATACTTGGCTTAAGTACAAAGCTCGTCGTTTTTTTCTAAAACCTAAAACCTAAACTTAAACCTGCCTAAAACATGGTTTTTGTATTTGGTTTCATGTTTATACATAAGTACTACAATTGTATGGATACAGGGTATCTTTCAATCAATCACTGTCGTGTACATGAACACACATGTGTACCTGGGCGCGTGTGTGTGTGCCTGATAGCTGAAGGCAAATTGTCTGCCATAGACACCAACACCTGATCTCCGAAGGCGCTCAGATTGAATGGAGTCGAATCCATGGCGACATGTCCACGTCGTATCCTAATTGGTTCGAATAATCAACTTATGTAAGCACCAGCTGAATGGATGCGAGGGTACCGATAGAATCACGGCAATGATAATTAGGCTTATGAAACACAATTCAGTTCAAATCTATTGTTAAAGTTTGACTCTGGTGCGAAGGAAATGGCATTCAAATGGCTTTGACAATATTATGTATTAGAAAAGAAGCAACTGAACTGTGAAGGGAAAAAATAGTATGAATGCTGTTTGAAATGGTTTGCCAGATGGTTCAAAAGTTACTCAAAAGTTAGTTTCTGGCAAATATTTAAAAATCCGCTCATTGAAAATTCGTACATCTGTTGTTTGCAGAATATATCATATTTTATATAATCAAAGTCAGTCCAAGTCCGGGTTGTTAAGGGATCGCAACTTCTGTGCGACTGTCTTTTGTATTTCTGCTAAACTGGGCGCCTTGGACAACAATGGGCCAGGTGGGCTTCCAGATGAAGTATGCCCAGATGCCCAGAATAGCCTAATCTAACTTTTTGGTAAGAGAATATTGTATCAATATATGTGAAGTGATTTTTATGTTTAATGGGATTTTGGGCATTGATTTTTCTCTAGAATATTTCTGTATTTGAAATATATGCATTATTATATCTTGAACCCATTGAAAATGGGTAAAGATGTATGTAACAGGAAGAAGGAAGCATCTCAGCCCCCATTAAGTATATATATTCTTGATCAGGACGACGAGCTGAGTCTATCTAGCACTGTCCGTCTGTCTGTCCGTCTTTCCGTCTGTCCGACTGCTACCAAATTTAGTTCGGCATGTGCGCGTCAAGCATAAAAGCTTAAAGTTTAAAAATATTTCGGATACCTCCCCCCATTCAAAAATGTAAAAAATCACAATTCGAATACTACAGACTTGGGCTTTGGTTTGTACATAGATTTGAATGCTCTTATTACGTAGTAATTTCATTAAGATCATAGTCTTAGTTTAAAAGTTATTCACGACTTTAGTTTCCTTCGTGGGGGCCAAGCGCAGCGGCAGAGAAACGCACTGTCTGCGGCGTGAATATGGCTGTGTGTGTGTTTTTGTGTATGTGTGTATGTGTGTATGAATGCAAGGGGGTTGAAATGTATCTGAACACAGTGTTCAGGGTATCCCCTAGTCGGGCGCTCCCGAATAGAGCCCCTTACTTGTGTTAAAAATATTTTTTGAATTTTTGGTTTAAAAAAATTATGTATGCAAAGTCCTTGACGATAGCAAGAATTAACTGAGAAATGAGTGTTAAGGGTTGTAACTTCTATTTATGTGCGTCATTATATTTGTGTGATTTTATTTTATTTTATGATTTTATGAATACATACTAGTACGTTAATGCAACAAAGTAATCAAAAACAAACTAAGTTTGGCAATTAGTTGCTATCCATATTCATGGTTATTCTTCCGAATGGAAATCTTTTCATGCAAATTGATTTTACATGATGTTACTCGACTTCGACTTCTAGGAAGCTAGGTAAGCCCAGCCCAACTGACTTTGACAATCTATTTAATCGAGCCGCAAAATAGAAAAACAATTAAAATTGTAGCTAACAAGTGCTTGCCTGTGTTGACAGCGACTGACAAAGTGCGTGACAGGAGCTGTGGCTGCCTTCGCCTTCGCCTTCTACTTCAGCCGCTCCTTCCGCTGGTCAGGTAATTTAAATGCTAAGCACTTGGTTATGTTTTGAGTAGGTCGGCTTTGCCAAATTTGCATGGCACGAGGGGCCGAGTGTGTGTGTGTGTGTGTGTGTGTGTGTCGGCGGGGTGTGTGGAAATCCCCGGCGTGCCGCAGCGAGCACGGATTGTGCGCTGAGCGTTTAAGGCACGGCGTGCTTAAGCTGCCAGCCAAAAAATATCTAATTAATTAGTTGAGCCGAGCCAAACGTTGCCCCTCCACAAGGCGTGGGGCGGCACCACCAGCACCACCACTGCCACTGCCACTGCCACAGCCAACGGCAGCGGCAGCAGCAGCACCACCCCGAGCAGCGCTTCGGCAGCGGCCGCTGAATGCGAGCGACCAATGGGCGCTGAGCTGTCGCTGCCCCGCTGGGCGCCACATGCTGGGCGCCGCGGCGTCTGGAGCATGCGCTGAATGTGCGCGAGCGGTGCGTGGAGTGCTGTGCGAGCGAGAGAGCTGCTCAACTGTTGCTGGCCTTGGCGGCGACGGCGGCAGTTGTGCCCCTCTCAAGGTTAACCTGTTGAAAGTGCATATTGCGCATACGCCTCGTCGGGCACGTCTGTGTTCACATATCCAACAGGTAAGTCACTTGCGTAGGCGTTGCAGCCAAGCCCCTCTCCCCCCCCCCCCCCCTGACGCACTCACACACACACACACACTCCGTTAACATACACGGCGCGCAATTGCATTTGGCGGTCAAGTCGAAGGGGCTTTTTTATTTGTGTTTCTTTTCCTGTTTTTTCCCATTTTGTTGTTGTCTTCACACTGCGTATACGCACTGGCGACGCTGCTGGCCGCTGCCCGCTGGCTGCGGCACGCTGATTGGACGGCATCGGATGACAATAGCTGTCCAATGCATATAAATTCGAATTCTGCTGCGTTTTGATTCATGCAATTAAACACAATTCCGGCTTAATTAAAAACATGCAACGCTCAACCACATTAACAGAATATCTTTTTCCACATGGGAAGACAGAGGAATAACAAAATGTATATTTATATGAAGTATTCAGTTTTTTTTTAATTATATCCTTTGACTGAATGCTAATGATAGTCAGTTAGGTACGTAGACTCTTTAAACATACAAGAACATTTTTGTATGTTTAAAATATTTTTTGTTTTTACACTCATCAAGTGCTCAAAGTGAATGACAGAAATTTAAATAATTTTGTGAACTCAGCTTCACTCTAACATTTGATTTTATAATATTTATAATATATTATTATATTATTTGCTCTGTAATCATACAAATTTTATATATGGAAGTTAAATAGTTCTGTAGCTTAAGTTAAGAAATTTAGTATATAGGCTTTTTAGTACTAAGTACATTTAAGTTATATCTCAAAGTTTGAATTGGTCTACGCATATCCATATAACAACATAAATTGACTATTAAATAGATCTAACCATTTATATTCAAATTTGAATACAATGGGCTTTAAATAAGGTAATAAATGTAGAAGGTTGAAGGTTCTTGTTGACACTTAAAAAAAAGTTTAGCAAAGCAATTAAAATCAGTTTAGCAAAGCAATTAAACATCTTGTTCCTGGAAAGCGAAAAAGCCAGAGACTTTATAAGACAACTTTCAAATAGCAAATGCAGTTAAAATAACATTAACACCTTGCTATTTCTGGGAACCACAAATTACTTGAAACTAATAATGATAAATCAATTCCATAGTACAGCTATATATAAGCTATGAATTACGTTCATCAAATAAGATGGCAAGGACTTTGACTGAATAGTTGCATACCAAAAATTTAACTTTAATATCGTTTTATGCACTCAACGAAAAAGCATACAGTATTGTACTTAAATGAACTGCAGTGGAGTTTTTTTTCTGTTGTGAACAAAATTGTTATTTCAAAAACATTTTTTATTTTATTCAAAAACAATGTGAAAAATAACTTCAGTACGTCATCTGAAAAATGCTGTATTTCTGTTAGCAAAGTTTAACGCTTATTTCAAGTGACTGGACTTAGTACGTTTTTTTTTATCATTATACTGCTTACTAATTTTTTATCATAAAAGATTTAAAAGCCAAGTGCTGTCAAGTAATAAAGTAATTACAAACATTGGGGACATTCCAATGTTAATGTATATAACGTAAAGAAATAAATAGGAAATTCGCAAAGTATTTTTTACCGTCAAAGCAAATCCGTAATAGGCTTAACTAAACAAAAATAAAAAGAGTTATCAGATTTTTAAAATGTTGTTGACAAGTTTTATGATTTTATTTATTTAATTGTCAGGTTGAACAGCACACTTTGTCTGGGGGCCATGCCTTGGACAAATTGTAGCACATCTGTCTGACTATTTTGTGTGTGAGTGGGTGGGTGTGTGGCACAAGGCAAAGGCCAAAAGCCGCCCACGCGTTGTCAGCATTTCCCCAGCCGCAGAGCATTAACACATTCAGCGCATCGCTGAGTAGTTGCTGCCCCTGCGAAGCGTCGCAGCATCGTCAGCATTTCCACAGGAACACAGACACGCACATACGCACTCACACACAGATACAGAATAAGCCCAAATCCCAAGAGCATTGAATCACTTGGCGCTCTGGTTGCCTGTTGCTGAAACACCGCTGCCGCAGTCAGCGTCGCTGTCGCTGTCGCCGTCGGCGGCGCCGTCGTTTGGTGTCCTTCGGCTGGCAGCTGCTATAAAAGCAGGCGCAGACAAACGGCAGCGATTAGTCAACTGTGCAGCGTGGGCCTTGTGTTATATTTTTACAAAGCGGCACAGCAGCAGCAGCAGCAGTAGCAGCGGCGGCAGCAGCAGCAGCAGCGGCGCCTGCCACAGTTGCCACTTGTTGACGAAGCCTCAAAGCAAGGACGAGCACCACAGGCGAGCCAGAAAGAGACACAGAGAGAGAGAGAGAGAGAGAGAGAGTGTAAACGAGACAGAGAAGCAATGTCGACGTCGACGTCGACGACAACGCAGCCGAGGCTGGCTCGTTAGTCGGGCAGCGTGCCGCGCAACAGATGCTGTGCAACATCCAAGCCAAAAGGTTGTGTGCCACGCGCCACAGCAACGACGACGACTACGAGAGGCGATAATCGACGAAGGAACCAACCGAATATCAACCGAAGCCCCCGCCACCTGCAGCCAGAGCCCCACGCACACACACACCCACAAACACTAGTCCAACAGTCCGTGCCTGCCACATGTTCAACGTGCAACAAGTTTTGGCAAATTCCTCCAATTTTTTTTCGGTGAACTAAACAAAATTTAAAAAAAAAATTCAAAAAATCATACAAAATTTCAAACATTTTTCTTGTACATTTTTTTTGCTGTGGTGCCCAAAAACAAAACAAAAAAAAAGAAACAAAAAATAAGTGTTAGTTAATGGGTTTTTCTTGTTGTTGTTGTTTGTTGTTGTTTATGCCATTGTTGCTGGCGCAACACATGTGCTACAGTATTACCTAACAGTTTTATCCGATATACAAAAAATATAAATAAAAATAAAATAAAACACAAATAACTATATATATATATATATATATATATATATATATATATATATATATATATATATATATATATATATGTATATATATATATATATCTATATATACTTTGAAAACTAAAGAACTTGTCGATCAGTCAACCCAACGAAACTTACCTGAAGCCAACCCTAAGTACAACCAAAAAGGAAGAGAGTGGAAAAGCTATACCATGTCAATCTAAAAACATGATAATATATGAAGATTATAAAGATATATACATAGAAATAAATATACATACATACAGATATATATATATATACACGCAGATATATAGTTTTTAGATAAAGTTATTGTTCAAGAACTCTTGTTATGAACAATTATGTCAAATTGAGCCCAACTGTTGCATTTGATGTTCGTGTTCAGCATTGTTGTATTTCCCCATTACAATAACTAAGACACACAAAAAATAAGCTCAAAAAGAAACAAAAATTCTATGAAAATCTATCTGAAAAGAACTAAGCAAAACTCTCTAAATGCCCAAGAACGACGGCACACAATGATATATATGACTACAAATCTGAAACGAACTTAAGCTCATAAAAAACCAACAACAACACACAGTAAGAAAAAAAACAATAATTTAAAAAAACTCCCCGCGCTGTTTCAATAAAAATTCAACAAAATAAATAAAACAAAACAAAGGTAAAACAAATACAGTAAAACAACAAGGACAAAAGCTCAGCCTAAAAATGTGAGTAATAAAAAAATGCAGTTATCTAACTTTGGTTTATTTTTTATAAATATTTATTTATTATTTAATGTATTTTACCTTTTTTTACATAACAATATTTTACTTAAATTAACATGCAGAGCGTACTATAATTTTATATATGTATGTATATATCCTGAAATAATATTATATATTTTTAATTGATAAGAATAACAAAATATAAAAATATTTTGTAGGTCCCCGGTAAAAAAGTATAGAAACTTGAAATAAAGATAAGTTTTGCTCACAAGAATATATTGGGAGATATTATAACACACATTACAAAGCCAACATCATATATTGCATTAAAGTATTTCAAGTCTATGGACCTCATATCATAGCTTAGTAATATCCTGCTGATGCGAACTATTCTCTCAATGAAAGTTGGTACAGTTGTGTTTAAATACTATAACTGTTGTTGAAACGAGTCGTAAAAAATCCAATTTTTGAATTTGCATTTTATTTTACCATGAATTTTATACATATTAAACTATAGTACTTTTTGCACCCCATAATTCCCAGGTGTCTGTAAGCCTAAGTAATCTATAATCCTTTGTATTGAAATTGTAAATTATAAAAGGTATTTATCGGAAAATGCGCACACAAACCGAATTAAAATTTAAAACATTCAAGTGGTTTATTCTGTTTTTCATATTTGCTTTGCCCATAATTCAATTAGTTTCTCAATAATCAACAATTTCAGTTAAAGAAAAGGCAATATGCAACTTAAGCCACAGATTTCAAATGTTGCAATTGCAAGTAAAATATTGATCAAATGGCAAATGACAAAAAAAAGGATAATAGATAGAGAGTGAATAGTAGATACAGTATATGTAAATGAAACCAATGAAACCAATAGTAGCCTCCAATTAATTTTATGCAATTATCAAATCCACTTGTTGTGGGCACTAAAACCAAAAGCAAATGCATTAAATAATGGGCAGAGTGTCTATTTTAATTATAATGCACATATATTATAATGACATATATTGATGAATGTATATCACTAACAAGATCAATATAAGCATATCTACCATAAACTATGCGTACATATATTCACATCAAATTATGTAGCACAAATTAAGGCAGATAATTTGATTTAATTAACCGCTCGCTCGCAACTTAATGAGGCATTCAACGATGCCAATTACAACCACCGAAAAAGAGTCTCAGGTACACGAAATTGAGATTTTCCCTCCCTTAACTCAATTTATGACGGCGAATGGCAGCTCCCAGCCCCCGTTTATCTCGCGTATAATTCAAGAATCTTTTCTCAATCTCTTTTGCGGTATTAATCGTGATTTACCATGTGATATGGCAATTAATTGAGGTGCTTTAAATATTTCATTGATATGACAGTATTCGTTAAGCCATAGATAGGATTATTATTCCACAATCAAATATATGAGAATAAATAATATTTTTTCATTATAAAAGATATAGCTTGTTAATAATAAAATACATTCTTTAATTATTTTAATATCAAGTATAAACATACACTTAATGTTCACCTATGCGCATAACTATAACATTTTATTGTATTAGTAAGTCTAAATTACAAAATCCAAATTCGATTGGAGCTATTATTAGGTAATATATAACCTATTAAATACAGGATAGGACATTTTAAAAACTAAAGTGTTTTTGACATTTTGCGTATACTTAATATTTTTCAGCATTTTAAAAAATTGTTTAAAATTTTTGACTTTCTACGAAGTTAAATGCAGTAATCCAAAAGTAATAGGAAATTAATCTAAAAAAGATTATATAAATTACGTAGTTCGCTTTGTACGATATATATTTAAAGTACTTTAAATTTCCATATATAGACCGACGAACAAGTTTAATTTATCTTCAAGAATTTTTTGAAAATTTATGTGTTGGTTTCCGTAAAATTAGAAATTTTGCCATTTACCCGTTCAATTTAAAGTAAGCAGCTAAGAAAACCGTAGAAATGCCAACATTAGCTGTATTTTAGCAAAGTGTTATTTAATTCCTGATGATATTATTTATTTAGGCTCGTCGACGCACTTAAAAAATTTAGTTTTCTCTATTCCATTATTAACAAACTCTAATTAAGCTCAGGCTCATTTCATATGTCATATGTCACTTTGCTTCAGTGCGACCTCCTATTGGTTTTCTAAGTTTATTTATTTTAAGTAAAACACCAAAAATTAGATACATTGTAGTGCTCACAGGTAAGTACATCTTAAGTATAAGTTGAATAAAAACCGTTCATAAATGTTTCTACAAAAAAATTCATTCAAGTATGAGCTAAATTTATACAAATTCTGGGTAAAACAGCTTTAACTTTGGGGTGTATTTGCCTTTCGCATTTCAAAAAAGGCTTAACTTATTTAAAGTGGGTATTTATTAGATTAGAACGTTTACAATCATGTAGCAATCACACTTTGCATAGTGTGTGACTCTACAAATGGTATTTCGCTTATTGTCCCCCCTCGCGGTTTGAACGCGAGACTCGCCTTATAAGAATGCCAATTGTGTAGCAAACAGTTAACTGTGAATTTGGACCCAATTAAGTACGCATCTGCAGGTGTTGACAGACACTTTTTAGTAACTGTTGCTGCACACACAGACACACAGAGAGATGTCCAAGCACGAATGAACCAAATGATTAAATGTCTCCAATAGCTCACTGTGTGTTTTGTCAGCAGTTGTTCCATGCTGAGTGTGCCTGTGTGTATGAGTGTGGGATGTGCGTTACACACAGTGTACTACACTTGTACTCAATTGTGGGACCAATGGGACAGTCAGGCGGACAGCACGACAATCATTTGTAAAATCAGTGAGATTAGTCAGCTCTGGTGCTCATCAGTGGAGCGATTGCCGTGCATCCTCTTACGCTCATTAGTAGCACATTTGGCCAGTACGTGATTTAGCTGCAAATGTGCAAATACAAAGATACTCGGATACACAGATACAAGATATATCTGTCTGCCGGTGAGCCAGTGCTAAAGATGTAGCCGTGGAGTCGAGAATAATAATAACTGTTGCTTGCTGCTGGATTTTATGGCTCAACTAGGGTACAGTGCATGTGTGTGTTAGTGTGCGTGTATTTGTCTGAGTGACAGCTAAGGGAATTTCGTGTACTACCCTACAACCTACACCGTACACCGTACACCCTACACCCAACTGCTGCTCTGGCACATTTGCATTTTGGGCGTGTTGCAATTGAAGTACTCTTCAGTTTGAGTTTCCACTCTTGTTTCTGTTATTCTATGGATCGATTGCATGTGGCACTTATGGGGATAAGCCGTACCTGTTCAGAGCACAGTTCTCATAAGCATTCCACACTTGTTGCCATCGTCCCAGCTCGAACGGTGCAGAACTCCCAGAGCCCATGCTTTTTGCATGCCAAATACTTCATAAATAAATCATAAGTCAATAGCGCAAGCAAACTAAATGCAATGATGCTAACATTTATAAAATAATTTAATTTTTCTGCTTTAATTAAATATCCACCTTTTTTTCACATTTCCTTAAGCTTTCATAACTTTGTACTAATTTTTGGGATTTCCACATGGTTGAACTTTTTACGCTTGGTATATCTCAATAAATTAACATGTACAATTTATTGGACATTTTTTGAGCTGTGACAGGTTTGTTAGTTAACTAAAAAAGAAAAACGGTTTTTACATACTTGTTTTCCACCTGACTCGGCTTTTGTTTTTCTGTTTTTGCTAATAAACTAATTACAATTTATAATAGTTTTACATTTTTTTTATTACGCCTGATATATTACATACTTGTCAGTTAGCATATTCATTTCAGTTAATTTTTCGAGCAGTTGATGTTGGACAAATTAGCTCAGGGGGTAATTTCCGGTGTTTTTTTTTAACTGTGAACAGAATATTTTGCAGTGAGTTGCAGTTCAACACAAATTGCAAAATATCCCTAACCGTCAGGAGTCTAAGTCACAATTTCTCTCAGTGTTTTGCAATTTCATATGTACACCAAAAAATACGGCGAGCTAAATATTGAACGTCAAAAATGTTCCACATTTTATACAAAATAAAATTCTTCCGCTTATATCCTTGCCAATGTCAGACCGTTCAATGTTTTCTGGTAAAATACCTCACACACGCACACACACTCGAGTACACACACACACGAAGGCAAACTGATCAATGGCTGTCACATTTCCGGCACATGGCAGAGCTTCCGATTTTTATCGTCGCTGTCTCTTTACCTAGAGGATTGCTATAGTGAAGGCTCTAAGTTGATTTACGCTATGCGCAACTTCCGTCACAATATGAACAACAAAACACACACACACACACCTGCGCACCGTCACACTTATGCCTCAATGAAATTTTCACTCAATTACGCTTTAAGACTTAATTCACAAAATTGGAGCAACTGTCGTTAACGGAAGTGGGCCACTGGGTGCCAGTCTAGCGGCACAACAACAACAACAATCATAGCACTACCTCTGACCACCACCAGCACACACAGACACACACCCACACCCACGCCATATACACATGCACAGGTTATTGTATCGTTCGCATCACCGTTGTCCAACGTAAATATATATATATATACATATATATTTTTTTGTCATGACTTTCTGAAGCCACGAGACTGCCACTCAGCCCCTGTTGGTCAGTTTGAGGTTTTACAAGTATTTATTATATTACATTCATTAAATGAATTTGTTATTGTAATATTGTATATCTAACACCCTATTCTAAAATAACGCAAATAAACGATTTGCTTATGGCAGAGCTACCATATTAAATATTTTTTATAATGATACCAACTTATATAAATACTATAGTCCACGACTTGACCCTGAATTCTCGTTTTTCATTTACTCAAATAAAGTCTTGAGTAGTAGCTATAAAATATAAATTTTAACAGGGTATTTTAGTCTAATAAACATAATGTTTTATCGCTATGTTGTGGCTAAGCCCACCTGACAACTGCTTGCGACCACAGGTATTCTCAAAAATATTTCATAAATTAAATGCCACTTGTTGGTGTTATTCGAAATAATTATAATAACGACTATGTTAAATGTTCGATATGTGCTTGGCATAATTTAAACGTAAATTATTGCAATTTAGTGCAAATATTTGGGAAGTTGTTAGCGAAAAGTTGATAAGAGAAATATATATTGACCTGTAATGCCAGCTGGCATGTTATAGTGACTCTGCTATAACCGGTTTCCACTAGAGTAATGTTAATGTAAATACAAACTGTTATTGAAAAAATCGACTCCTAACAGGGAAATTTGTGCTATTGAAGCGGCCCTGTTACTGCTAGTGCAATGTTAAATAAAGTTAGCTCATGTTAAAGTCACACCGCAACACGCTAAAGTTTAATGTATTAGCTCTCTGTAAACAGAGAATTAAGGTTAAAGGAAATGCAAGGCAATGTTCCTGAGCAAGCGGACTGTAATTTTTGGTTATTCTTGGGAATGCTATGTTACGTTATCGACATGGGAACACTCTAATGTGACTCTGTTTAGTTACTGCAATTGACGGCATTTATTTTATTATCAAAGAAAACAGATTTAGCACAGGTTCACAACAAAATCAATTGATTTGAATGTGTCGTAAGCCTAAACACGAGTCTGTTGTAGCACTCGAGTGGTTCTGAGGTCGAGTACCTACTTAACATTATTACTTGGCTCAAGTTTCAAAGAAACAACTAATTTGCTTAGCTACTCGTTAGGAATTAGCTTTGTTGACTCAGACCACAGCTTAGCAGGAAATGCAATCGACTTAGACTAGTTTGTTAGGCCGGCAGCTCGACAGCAGCCCATAAGCTGATTTGGCCAGCATCAAACAAAAACAAAGAGACGGAAAACTCAAAACCCAGCGGCAAAGATACAAGTACTCAAGCCATAGAGCTGGTTTGAGCTCAAAATGCAACAGCATTTGTGGCATAAAGGCGGCTGCTCTGGCCACAACATAGCTAGCATGGCACTCTTCAAATATCCCGATTGATGATAGTTAACAAAGCATTAATGAAGTCAAGTTGAAATTTGTTTGCGCCAGAAAACTTAGGGATTCATCTCGACTAGCTAATTGAGGCAACGCCAAAGCCGCTTAAAGGCTACGCAATTAAAGCTATTACGCTGGCAGGCAGCCGTTTTTAAAAGCCGCTGTCAAAATCCTATAAGAGGATAAATAAGGCGCGTATACTCTATAAGTCGAGCAAACAATTTAAACAAGTTGGCCGCTTTGGCCTAGTTTAAAGCTGGCTTCAAGTATGCAGTCAGTGAGGCAAAATAATATCAAAATAGGTGCCAATGAGCCGACGGTATAAATAAATGAACGTTGCACGCACACACACATACACTCGCACACACACACATACAGAGAGCCAGGCCTGGATGTGTCTCACCCTCGCTTCGGGATGGTTCAGAAATGCACTCAAGCGTTAAAATGCTATCGATTCGAAGCTAAAAATAAACAAATAACCAAGCACACGCGCACACATCTATATTTATATGCGTTTTTCGTGTGTGTATTGAATAGACTTAAGCCTGGCTTACAATTGGTTTATAAATTGCTTCGCAAAATGGTTCGGCGGCAGATTTAACAAATTTTTTTTTAGAGTTGATAAGAAAAGTTTAGTTTATTCGATAACTTATCGATTCTTTTGTTAGGCTTAAAATTATTTTTAGACTGTTGGACTGGAAACTTGATCGCTTCGAACGATTTTTTTTAGAAAATATCGATATTTGTCACCGATAAATTCAAAACTTAAACTTATTTCTAGTGAACAACAACTTTTGTTACTTTGATAGGCCCAAATGTGTCGATAACTTCAATATTAATATTATTATAGAATATTAATCGTTCTTAAATATTAGTCAAAAGATGGCCCAAGTGATTATTATTACTCATCGCTTAGCTTAGAGGTCCGCTTCAATATCAACCTTTATATTTATTTAAGAAAAGCCAAAGGCCACCTTAGCTATTTCCACACATTAAAGCGTCGTCTGAAAGAGCTTGTTGAAATTAATTTCCAAAAATTTCCCAGCATGGACTGATGACAGACAACCCAAACTTGAATCAGATGCTTTGCTTTCAGCACAAATATGCAAAGACAGTTCGGAAAACGAGAAACAGAAGACAAAAAGCAAAGGAAACATTAAATTTAAGCCAGAATAAGGCAAGTTGGAAAAATGTAACCAAAAGCTTTGGTGTCAACTTTTCGCTGGTTTCGCTGCGAGAAAGGAGATGAAGGGGGACTTGCGGAATGTTATGGCAGTGAAAATAATTAAACTGAAATGTGACACACAACATGCAACAAAATAACACAAAAATAACTGAAATTTCTTAATAAGAATCTTAGGCTTTTCTTCGATGAATCATAATGCAAAGCAACAAAAATGTTTGAGATACTCCTTAAGTATGGCAAAAGAAATACAGGAGCTGGATTTTAGGTAAAATACTAGTGCATAAAAGCAAAGGATTCCGATTGCAACATGTTTGATGGCAATAATCAGCTTTGTGAGTTTCGTTTTTGCAGTCTTGCAGAGGGTATTTTAAGTTTGTCTGAAAAGATATTTGTTATTTAAACTTGTATATTACTAAATAAATATATATGTATGTTTTTGTAAATACGAAATTCCCTTTTATTATGATATTATTTTGGATTTTGTTTAAATTTGGTTTGGCGCCGTGTCGTGGCAGTTGCCGCACAGTATGTGAATGCCACAAAATGTTGTGTGCGCAGAGCGAACGGTAAATTTAACACGAGACAGCTCAGTGACAGACGACGTGCAAGGCAAAGGGGCTAAGCCATGTTGTAAACTTATATTCTTGTGTGTCCTGAACACTAACCACACAGGCACACGCACAGACACACACTTGCGGCCGTGCGGTGGCTGCCTCATTCAGGCGGGTGCATTCAAGTGTGCGCCATAGAAATCCTGCGCTGAATGCATGTCAGCAATTGTACAGGTGTTGCTACAGCCCACCACATGTTCATAATACCACAAACCACTGATTGTTAGCCCCCCCCCTCCGCTCCACCCTCAACCCTTTGCTGGCATAGTGCAAGCGTCAAGGTCAGCGTGTTTAATAATAGCTATAACTAAACCATGACTTCAACATGCAGCAGACATCTGGCCCTGCGGCTGGCACGCCCCCTCGCATTCTTATCAGCTGCCTGCCGGGCTGTTCGGCGTGCCGACACGGCGTATGAGCAATCGCAGCTCGCATCACTTTGGCCAATTAAATAGTTGAGCTCAGTGGCTGCAGCTCCAATGATAACCAAATGTCAAGCAAATAACAAGCTGCTTTTCCAAATCCAAATACAAATACAAACCATTAGCCACTGCCTCGCTAGCCCCTCGCATTGGCATGCCACGTATTTAATCCTGACCGGATTGTGGCAGCAAAATACACAAAACACACACACACACGTACACACAACATATTTGTGCTGACAAGCCAGGCGCCTGAGCTATCCGGGCGGTATAGTTGACTCGGTAATACGCAGTAATTGAGCTGGTCTTGAGCAACGTCGCATTCGCTCTGCCTTTGCAAACATGCCCAGCAAATGATACCCTACACTATTAGGACAGCAGCTGCGCAGACTGAAGCATAAATATGCAAGTTGTGTAATTTGTATGACAGTGTAGCGTGCCGGCCCCCTTTCCTGTCCCTATCTTTCTGTGTATCCCTCGCTCTTCTTCCCTGCATGGCCAAGCGTTTGCTTTCCTTAATTTATTTGCTGTTGCTGGCATTTGAAATAATTACAAAACAACTGCAACAGCCAACATAAAGAGCTGCTGCAACTGTCAAATAGTAAAACATTTTTATAACTGAAGTGCAAATATATGAAAAACCAAAAAAGAAAAAAATAAAAAGAGAAGCACAGTCAAAATATTTACTATAGCACCCGGATATTTAAGTACTTCACGGCAGCAACTATTATTTCTGCTACCCCAGCTTATATGACTTATGATGGGTTATACAAATTTTTTTATGAAAAAATATATATTTTTTCAAAATTAAATTTAAAAAATATAAATATATATTTTTGACAAAAGCCTATCCAATAGATGTTGATAATATACCCTGTTTTATCAATCCAAAAATAAAAGTTGAGACAGCTATGTAGATTAACTTTACTTTTTTAACTTATGGCTGCAAACGGTTCGAACTTGGGAGTATATTGTTAAATAAAATTTCAACGCAGCCTAAACCCGATCCGAGTCATATGTTTATTTTTCTTATTCCTAATGAATGAAAGGAAATGAAACCAAAAGCAAGGTTTATTAATTCGAGCTCATTGGTTCGAACCATAAGTCGAAATACCGTACTTCTTTTTTTTGTTTGGGCTTGCAGCTATGATTTATCTGATAGCAAAAGTAAAAAGCTGGGAGAGCATTAAAATGAATATGAAAATACTGCCACATTTTGTTTCCCACAAACACGCTTTTTCCCTTTTTGCTGGTAAGTTACTGAAACTGATAAAAACACACGTGCTTTATGTAACATAGGTCCCTGCAATGAGTTGACCAGAAAGTTCAATTGAGACCGTGATATTTTTTTTCATTTTTTTGGCCATTCATCTGTGCTCATAAATAAGCGAGTATATTAAAGAGCAGGTTTCGCAGATGGGCCCAGCCGATTGGCAGGATGAATGGTTCGGTTGCAGAGACAATGGCCGAACGCTGAGCGCTGAATGACAGACAGAATGAAAGTGGCTTTGGCCAAGGTTGATCTCAATCACGGCTGGCACAATGCTAAATTTGTTTTGCAAAGCATGTCGAGAGTTCAGTAATGAATGGCAGAAGCTAACAGGCAATCTCAATCGAAATCGAAATCGAAGTGAGTTCTAACAGACAGCACCGAGAAGCCTAAATACTGAAAATACAATTGAATTGGCTTGTGAAATTCATTACGCTTTCCAACTAAAGGGGGCTAAGAGTGAAAAATTATATTGTCTTAATTGCGAGAGAAAGGAGTTGGCCATCTTTAAGGTGGCACAAATTCAAAGGCTTAAAATAACACTTAACAAAACAATAAATTACACGAAATTATATTCCATTGTATTGACTTGACAATTATTTTTAGAGAGCATTAAAATTTTCTAAATAAATACTTAAAGATATCAAAGAGTTATTTATTAAAAGACTTTTATTTTTTATAATCAATCAAGGATAGCATTTAACTTTCCTAGGAACAATCGGGCCTTGATTAACTTTCTGATTAACTGTAACTTTATGTGTCACTCATCTGATATATATCTAGTCAGGCAATTTAGTCGTCTTTCTAGTCTAGCACATAAAATATGCATAAAACATTTTGTATATTATTTGAAAAGAAATTTTAAAGTGGAATTTGTCTATAAGTTTGTAAAATTTACGTGATTTAAGCCCGTCATCCTTTGCATTCCAAGCGATAAAAGCTAACATATAGAATGCAAGTGCATATATACTAAGAAGCAAGGCAATCAATGTATATGGTAGGGGGGGGGGGGGATTCCTTTCAATAGACAGCAGCTAGTGGACAGGAATCAGTCGAGGCGACAGCCGCCATTCTGGAAAAAGGCAAATGGGCGCTATGTACACTCAGGAAAAAAAGCAACAACAGTAAATTGATTCTTAACACTAGTTAATTATGCACACTTTTCTAATGAGTATTTAATTATAGATTAATCAAAGAGTCAAGAAAATTCAAGAAGAAAATCGCTTTTTAATTAATACAACAAAATGTTATGAAATCTATCCTGTTTGTACTTTATAATGAACTGGCTGTTTTTCTCTGAGTGTATATATTGGCATAAATTCATGGCATGCGATGGGCATTTGGGGGTCAGTGATGTTGGCAAAGGCACGAGACGGGGCATCCAGCAACAACAAAAACAACAACAACAGCAACACCAACACCAACAGCGACAGCGACAACATCAGGCGCAATAGCCACGGCTGCATATTTCTGCCAATCTGCAAAAAATTCCAATAGCAAAAGTTAAAATATTTATATATTATTATACAGCGGCCGTTACAACCGCCAGATCATTTTATAACTTGACCCTTATGTACATATACGTATATCGACATTGCATTGCCAGGAATTCAGAAAATATTTTAATTTCAAGCCATTTTTTCTACATATTTGTTTTTCATCTTTTCCGCGCACATTTTGTTCGTGCCGCCTTTTTTAAAAAAATACTCAAATATGTTGTCACTCGCAGGACAAAGTTGCTGCACGGACTGATTTTCTGATTTTTGCATGATGTGCCACAGTTTCGAAAACAAATTAAATATTGTTAAAAACTTTATGGCATATGCAAAAAAAGTTTGGCTTTTCTTTTGCGAACCGGTCCCAGAATAGTTAAAAATTTATTTATTATGAAAGTCGTTTTGTCAGTTAGTGGTATGAATTAAATAACAAGGCAAGACTAGAACACAAATATATTGCTGATCTGTGTTTACTTTGCGAGAACCTACATGCAAATAACATAAGCTTGATTTGCCTATGAAATACCAGAATTAATATTCATAAATTCAAGTTCAGCTCCAATAGGCAGGACTCGGCTATTAAACCTTACCAAGAGATGCTCGTTGTATAGATATGCACAAAACTTTAAAACATAAAACTGTCTCAAATTAATATAAATTGTATGCATAAACTGTGACAAAATTGTTTCGAATTAAGCGTTTATGGTTTTATACAAATGTGTTAGACGTAAGATGATTCAATTTCGTAGTAAATAAATAACACTTGCCTTTGACAATAACAAAAGCAGAAGTCAGGAACAAGTTAGAACGTTGCAGACGGGTGTAACCGACAGTGGAATATTTGTCTATTAATATAAAATAATACAAAACAAACCAATTTCAAAAATTTTTTTTTTTAAATACTAAGGAATTTACTTTGCCAAAAACATCAACAACATTTTCATTTTCAATAATGCATATATTTGAAGTGCAGAATCAATGTAGAAGACAAACTATGACCAAAATGGCATCAAACATGAAGATCAGTTCAGATTAGCTAAAGTTAGGGCAATTTGAAATATGGGAGCTATTGATCTGAGATCTTTCCTTGTCAAAATTGTTGTTAATTTTGTCTATCTAGATTTACAACTGATGGAGATATGTAGCCCTGCAGAGGGGACGACGCGAGTGGACACGGAAGTGAACAAACCGAATACATTCCTTTCACTTCGATATACAGCTTTTCGGGCACTGCTCGGCTTTGTGTGTATCTGTGTATGTGCTGGAGTGTGAACTTGTGTGTGTACTCTTTTGACAGATGCTGGCGAAATTGATTGAATATTTGCGAACGTACAAGAGATATGGCATCGTTTTATTGCAATGCAAAAGCAATTGGTTACTTTGTGGCCAGTACAGGGGAATTAATGGGCACATTTCGATTGCAGGGATGTTGCGGCTGACATTGGAAACAATGATAAAAAAGCGACTGACGATGACGATTGCCAACTGCAGTAAATGGAAATTAACAAATTAAGATCAGATCAATTGTATCCAAATGCATCGGTGCATTAACAACATGTAACACACTTGTGGACATTTTTTTATGCTAAGGATCACTTAAACACTTCATTCGTTTGCAGCTGTAACCAAAGTTCGACAACAAACGACAATTTTTGTTGTAATTAATTTTTTTTCTTCTTCCTATTCAGGGCAAGCAATGTATGGCAAAGTAAAATAGCTTAAACTCAGCAAATGAAGACTCCCAACAAACCGTTGCATAATATATATTTATTACACAGCACTTCAATCAAAATTGTACCTTTTCATCGAAATCTCATCGAAAAGTCATACTTAGCATATGACTGTTATTAAAGCCGCGCTCGCAATGCTAACGTACTCAAGTCTAACAGAAAACCAGAGGTCTTATTCAAGTTGGCTGGGCCAGCAATTGAACAGCAGCTGAGCTCTGTTAATGTGATTTATTTGTTATTTGTCATTTGTTTTTTACTTATTTATTTCTTTCTTTTGATTTCAAAATACTCAACGCTCTCAAGTAACTGACGGCTGGCGATGTCCTCGTTTCTGCAGGATGTTACTTGGTTGCCGTTTGTTAAGCTCCCTTTGACATTTGGATACCTCGAGGCAATGCAATGCAAAGCAAAGCAGAAGCAACTGGGCTAATTAAAAGGCCAAAATGTAAATAAAGGATGGCTGCGAGCGGGGGCTGCCAGTTGGGGTTGGGGTTGGGCTGGAGCCTCAGTTATGCAAAAGTCGATCGAGAGTTTTACGGTGATTTGAAAGGATTTGAAGGCGAGACGAATTCGAAGCTTCGAAATGCGGCGTGCTTTTAGTTCATACGGTCGCTCCTGGCCCAGAATCGGACCCAGACGCGGACCCGGACCCAGACCTTGCTGTGCATATTGTTGTTGTCATGTTTCACTCTATTCTGTTGCCTGGCCCGTGAGGCCACACAAAAGATGCACCCCACATACACACTAGTGCAACCACTCGCGCACTCACACAGAGAAAATCACCTGTGGGTTGTCGTATGAAAGGCAAATTTTAATGCCAACATTGACAAGTAATGCTATATGTGTGTGTTTGTGTGTGTGTGTGTGTGCGTGCGCAGGGCAACGAGGCGTATAAGCCAGGCGGCCAAGGGGTCGGCCAGGTGGGGTACAATGTAGCCAGGCACTCAGCCATTGCACGGCTACTGAGCCAATTGTGGGCGCTCGCTGCCAACCTCCTCTCCAACCGCCCTCCAAGCCCCACAACGTTTCGCTGCCACAGTCTCTCACAGTCTCTCAGTCACTTTGTTCGCTGTGGGTATATTCCGTTATTGGCAGATTAAGCCGCTTGTGTGCTGGGCTATGGGTGTGTTTGTGTGTGTGTATGTGTCCGTGTGTGTGTGTGTGTGTGTGTGCAGCAGCAAAAGCACAAAAAAAATGTGAACAAATCGAAAAATATTAGCGGCATATTCCTTTTGATTTTTTATTGCGCGATGTTTTTTTGCCATTGGCACACACCGGCCGAAACCTGCGTGTGTGTGAGTACTTCGGCTGATTTCTTGTCAAGGTAACACTGTTGCTGTGTGGGTGGCGCCGGTGTCCCTGCGCTTTAAAGCATTCAGCATTTATTCCTTTGAATAGCCCCAGGCAAATTCAACATTTTGCAAAGAACAAAAAAGGAAAAAAACAACCCAATTTTTAAAAAGGGCGTGAAACACAGTATGAAAAGATATACGAAAAAGCAACAAAACAAAATATGTAAAAAAATACACTTTCATTAAAATGTATATAGTACTAGATACTATGTCCCCTATATGTATTAGCGTTTCCAGGCACAGGTCCACCAAGAACAAAATCGAATAACACGTTTTTTGCTTTAGTCATTGAGGCAAATATTTTAATATTGGCAGTCAGCTGTAACCGACAGCGAAACACTCGTTTAAACAAAACAGGAAAAATAAGTTTTTTTAAATTTACGTTGAATAATCCATATGTTTGAAATGCAGATGCAATGTAGCGGACAAACCGTGACTAAAATACCATTAAATATGAAAACATTATGGAAGTTTGAATTATCGGAACGGAATTATTATAGAACCGAGTGCTTTAATTCTCAGTTTCAAGTCTCTAGCTACAACAGCGGCAGTAAAAATTGTTCGCTTAAACGGACCGACGTCGGAAGGATAGCATGACGGACATTGCACAAACTCAATATACTCTTTTCACTTCGTAAACTAGTATAAAAACCAATAGCGACCAAATTTAATTAGTGTATTTTGTAGCTTTTAATCACTTTTGTGCAATTTAGTCTTATTCATATTTTACCAGTAAACAGTCGGCATATACATATATTAGTATATATATAAATATATATAGCTATAAACTATAAACCTCAAATTTAAGGGTTTTTTTTGAAATTCTCTCTTGCTTTGCTTCAACAACTTTCGAATATCTCACTGTTTTTGAATTCAATTTCAATTTTTTTTTTAAATATGAAGCCAGCCGTAAATGATTTCTGTATTAGGTTTATTAGCAGTTTAATAAAAACAAAAATAAAAGGAGGACGAATTTAATAATAACGGAAAGTAAAATAGAAAAAAATTCAATGCAATGCAATGCTAAAAGTTTGCTAACAGGAACAAGCACAGCAAGGAGAGGAATGTATAAATGAAGTTTTTCATGAAAATCTTTTGAGTTTGGTTGAAAATCAATAAAGAGTACCGGGAATAGTTTCTACCACAATAGAAACTCGATTCAAGGTATTCCAATTTGCATTTTACCAAACAACGAAGACCGAAACAGCTTATAGATATAGTGTTGTATTTGCCAAAGGCAAAAGCGCTTAATATTTTAGAGTTGCATTGATATCTTATATGCCTCAATTAAAAAAAGTGCAGTTGTTTAGCTAAACAAGTCCTTTGCATTAAATAAGCAAAGCAAATGTAATAAAAAACATTTTGAAAATTCCATTCAGAGAAATCTCTTTTGGCCTCAGTTTCAAACAGATTTTATGTTGCATACTTTTCTGCGCAGATTTTGATGAGGCACTCGTTTATTATGAAATGTTGAAGTGGCAACAAAAAATGTTGTTGTGGAACAGTTGAAAGTCAGCTGCAAATTGTTGAAGTGTTCAATTACAGTTCATGTGCTGCGTCAAAGGGCGGCGAGGCATGTGCGGGCGGCGTCCTACTTAACAGCTCTTGTTGATGGTGTTTGCTCGTGTGTTGCCAAGTTTTCTGGCGCTGTTGTTGTTTATTATTATTGTTCTTTGTGCTGTTGTTACTTTTGTTGTTGTAGTTGTTGTTGTTGTTGTTGCTGTTGCGTAAAGTTGTTTGCATAAATAATTTCTATGCATACGAAGCTGAGGCTCACACAAAGAACCAAAGACACAGGAACCCAGAGACACTCAGTCTCATGTGTTTGCGTGTGTGAGTATATTCGAGTGTGCAGGGTTTGAAGGGGGTGGCAACATCCACGCATCAAAATTAATGATATTTTAATGTAAAAACAATTCCAGCCACTTAAGCTCCATTCATACCCATTGTGTGTGTGCGTATGTGTGTGTGTATGTATGTGAGCCTTTCAATTTGAAGCCAAAGCCCGCGACGTAGTCCGGATTGGTCCTGGCCATGGAAATTGAGCTCTGTCAATGATAAGCAACCCCACACAATAACAACACGTCAGTAGGTTCTTGACGACCATGCTCGACAGTGTGTAACCCTGCACTTAATTTATATATATTCACAATGTGCCCTATTGCCAGAAAAATATTTTGGCGATACTTGTGGAAATAGTTGGGTGCTCTAATTAAATATGTTAAATAATAATTAAATAAAAAGACTACGTCTAAGTTACATATCTATCGCCCGCAATTTAAGGAAATAGGAGCTTTTATTCGAAGAAATCATTATCGCTGATCAAGAGGTTGTATAACATATATATATATATATACTATATATTTCCGCAGATACGCTCAAAGTCTGTCACATACGTTTGCATATACTTAATATACTTATTTCTTATTTTCTTTAAAGCAAACAGGGTATTAAAGAATCCCATTTTAAAGAGCAAAATATGTTAAATATTCTGGATTTTTCCTTACTTTCCCTTTCTTCTTCTTCTTTTATTCGTGCGAAGAGTGTAGCACAGTTTTCAGGGCTGTAATTGTTTGGTCTCGTTATTATCGTGCGATTCCGCTTTGTTCCGCTTTTGTTATCTGGCTCTTTCTACGCGCTTTGTTATGTTAAAAGAGAGAGATATATACAAAAAGTAAACTAAAACAGCACGCAAAGAACGTTAACTTGAAGTTGCCGCTTTGTGTTGCATTATGCGAATGTTGCCTCGGGAGCCGCGCGACCCTTTCGAATAACAACGACGCCGAGCGAGCCGCAAACAAAAATTCCACTTTCATTTCAATTTACACAGCAACAACTACAATAAAATGCCACTAACAAAATGCACAGGAAATAGCTCGCATAACAATTGCCAAAATTCTCTAATTGCAAAACAATAGCATAATTGACATTACGCTGAGCTCAACAGCACAACTGCCATGCTGACCCTTCACACATATAATTGGAATTCGCAGCCACATTTCACAAGCCTGACTGTAGTCCTTAAATTGACACCCAAAATGACAGCAGCATTAACAGTAGCAGTTGCAATTGCATTAACCGATTGTCGTGCCAAAACAAAATTTATTTTCAATAATGCATGTGGATTTTACATGCAGAATCTAGATGGCCGCACCATGAGGAAAATGCCATCAGACATGAAAATCGGATTAGTTTTGGCAATATTATCGGAGTTCGAAATATAGCAGAAAATTGTTTCAAATTTTAACATGATATTTGATAAATAAATTTACCCCTCGGACTCAAATGATTGAAAATATAAATTTGCAGACATGATTAATTTTCCCACAAAATTAAAAACAAAAATCATTTTGAATATTACATGAAAATATACCACCAACATGCAAAGTACACAAATGACCTAATGATGAGGAAAACGGTATTCAAATTAAGCGAAACTCAAATTAGAAATCTTATGAATAATGGAAACAAAACAAACATTTCCGATTTTTTAGCATACAAATTATAAAGTATAATTTTTTATTGATTTCAATGAAAAAATTAAATTTAAAAAATGTGATTTGACGAGTTGGAGAGATTTTTTTGTGCGTTAAAGGCTCGTCAAGAGCTTCCCATAGCCTGCCCAAACCAAATCGAGTCAAATAGTATGTGTGATGTTGGATTGAGTCGCACGCCAGGAGATCGAGTTCAGAATGGTTTGTAGCAAATATTTTGCTCTGTTGTGATGATTGTATGCGTTTCTTGGAATGGTGTCAAATATCAAAGTCTCAACGTGTAGCCAGCTCGCTGACAGTTTAATGAAATTGGAACAGAGACTGGGTCTCAACTGGCTGTTTCCTGGTACTTAGGGCCGCAGGTCTAAGGAACTCAACAACTTAGCCATAAGTGTAATTAAATTTACGCATGCGACGTGTTGACGTTGTTGTTGTTGTCGTTGTTGTTTTCGGTTGATGTTGTTGCCTGTTTTGACGGTGCGCCTCAAAGTATGCTTTGATTTGGAGTCTGGGGCGAAATCAAAGCCCGGGTAGGACAAGACAAGCTGACGACTGACAGCAGCGGGCAGTGGGCGTGTCAATAGGTATTAAGAGAACCACTCGCTAAGCTCGCACTGTGTGTGTGTGAGTGTGTGTGTGTGTGCGTGTGTTTTCTGTGATGTGCGCTTCAGTCTCTGGGGACTTAGCGCTAATTCACTTTTACGCGACTAACTAAATTAATTGCAGACATTTTGCCAATCATATGTAGCAAACTCACACACACACACACACACAAGCACACACACCTCGCCCAGCTGTACGTGAACGGGAATAAAGATGTCAACTTGGGCGCGCTCGCCTCGCTCGCAATTGGCAACAAATTTGCCAGCTTTGAGTACGTGCTGGCACACCTGTATACTACGCTCACCTGCCTCCTGCGCTGTCCGCTCGCTAGACCGAAGTAAGTGTGATTTATATATTGTGGCACAGTTACTTGCAGACATCGTCTGGGCCATCTGGGCTTTCGGCTGCTACACATGAAAAATCGTTGCCATCATCTGAAATGCGCATAAATTACGTACAGAACACAGGCAACTCGGACCTCGGACCTCGGACTTTGGACCTTTGAACCATTTGCCTTGGGTCAGCAAGCGTTGTCTATTCAAGCGTCTAATAGCAATGATTCAATTAAAGGCCCAGCGGTCTCTTAAAGTCCTTGTTGTTGCTTTCTCACCTATCGCTAATCAGTTGCAAATTAGGCAGCGTTGCGTACATTAAATGCAAGTCTCGAGCCACGCTGGGTCATGCTTTGTAGTGGGCGGGTGGACGGGGGGAGCGCTGAAGAACTTATACTTTGCTCAATTGAAAAACTTAAGTTTCTTTGATATTCATAACTTATCCTTAAATTGAACTCAAATACATGAGTTTATTCGAATATTATTAATTATATCATTACATCGAATATTATTATATTCTAAAATACAAAATATATATTGTGCTTTTTAAATTCTTATTTATATTTATCACAAGTGTGCACATCAAGTGTCCTTTATATAAAAGATACTTTTGATTTTCTGCCGAACCACTTGGAAATGTTTTTTTTTTTTTTTTTTTTTTTTATCAATTATGTTATTACTTTTTTAAAAAAAAGTCCCAACAACTAATAGGAGTGGTTTTATAACCTATACCCATATTTTGCCTATTTGAAGTGGAATAAACAGGTTTTAAACAGGGTTTGCATCCGTTTCTAACCGTTGCCCATCACAAGCGCATCTTCAGAATGCTCCTGAGATATTTCTTTGTTTTTTTTTTTAAATTTACAGAAACTATTAGGCAGTGCTTATATAACAATTTTTAAATGGATTTTACCAATTTTTGTGTCAGCATGAGACCGCATTCAGATCAATTTTCAGGCAAGCCACTTTGAAACCACTAATATACTTATTTTTGGTTAAAACCCTTCCCTCTCCATAAGTATTAATCGTCCCTGCAAATCACTTGGAGCTTCTCGATTAAAGAAAGATTATTCACTAAAAATTAGTTTAATTCATGCTACCCAGACACAAGAGTCAGTTTCTTTACTATTAATAAGCTTCTCGTTGCCGCTGGCGACGCTGCTTATCCCTTTCATCCATATAGGGTGTGATGGAGGCCTTTGTGGGCACAATGACCACAATGGGCAGCATATTCTTGCACTGGTCCAAGATATGATTCAAACGCTTCGCCGTGGGATAGTCGACTAGAATGATGCCAATGTTCTGACGTTTGTATAAAATGAGGAAGAAATCCTCAATCTCCGCCATCGTGGTGTCTGCGCAACAATAATTGATTACAAATTAGAATCTTCTAAGAAAACTACGAACCATGTTCGACCATTAAATAGTTGCGAAAGCTCTCACGATAATAACCAATGCCGGCAAGGAGTAGGCCCAGGGTTATCTCCTGAAATTAGCATATGATATGTGTTATATAGATAGAGATTTATAGAGATCGTTGAGGTGTTTGATGAGCTAATATATTAGCATATGGTAAAACACACCCAACTGTGGCCTAGTGCTGCCAATCTCTGCTTCGAGGTGTACTTACGGTATCGGCTATGACACCGATGCGTATGACCGTGTTATCCTCGGGCTCCTCGACCAGCAGCTCCCCAGTGTCGGACTCCTCATCGCTCTCCACTAGTCCCGTACTTGCTATGCTCATTGTGTCTGGATATTCAATTTGTATTTTATTTTTGTGCTCAAACTAAATGAATAACACACAGGCGGAGTACTTTGTTCAGTTACATTTGTCACTTGAGTGTTGCGCCAGAAGTGCCTCAATTTGCAGTTGAAACGGAGTGCGCCCCGTCCCGTCCCCGTCCCCCCCCCCCGTACTCCCCCCTAACATTCCCCTTTGCTGTCACGCAGAATGTTACAAGACTTTGTGAAATGCCACAACTCGTAACCCAAACAGGTTTTTTTTTCAATGTTTTTTTTATGACTTTTTAATGAGTTTCCAATAAATGGCAGTTGCTTTGCAGCCCCGCCCTTTCTCTATACCACTAACCACCCTCCTCACCCCCTCCCTCTGACTCGCACACACACGCGCATAAAGCAGCCCGAAATTGCAGAGCTTAAGCTTTAAGCCGCCAGCTTGTTGCGTAGATGGAAGTGGAGCCTGATTTGGGGCTGGTAGCTGGGAGCGGGGAGCTGAGCCTGGGCGCTTTGTCCCAGCTAAATTTTGAGTGCCAAAATTAGTTTTTTACTTTCACTTGTTTTGCATTTATTTTAATTATTAAATTTGCCTTGGCTTGGCTTTGCCTTGCTGAAAAATTGAGCCCAAAATGAAAATTCAATTATGACATGAGTTTACAGATTTTCTTGCTTGGAGGGCTATATTTTTGTTAAGGGATGGGGGCGGGTCGGGGCGTGGCCCGTGGCCCATGGCCCAAAGCCATTGACGGCATCGAGACGGCATCTTTGTGGCCACTTTTAGAAAATTTATTAACTTCGACTTAACGAAAATTCGTTTACTTTGCGTTTTTTTGTTACCCAGTTGATTAAGTTCCTTCGGAGCCCCAGAAGTTTGTCCCCATTTGCTCTTCAATTGCGTTGAGCTATTGATTTCCTTCTGTACGTATGTGTACGTACTTTTCCTTAGCGTACTGTAAAGTTTCGCACACTATGTTAAGTGAGTGTCAGATTATGTCACATTTTGTCGTGTCCTTATCACATTTGTGTTATGCTTGAGAGTGTAAGAGCATAAAAAGGATGAAAACATAAAGAGCTCTAAGTAGCTTTAGATTTTCAATATACCTACCATCAGTTCAATTTGTTATACAATAAATGAGCAACAAACTTAACAGATGCGTTGTTATTAGTCATAACAATAATATATGTATGTTATGTTAAGTGTGTATGTTAATGAGCGCTTAAACAAAGAAATTGGAAATTATGGTATTCTTAGCTAGTTCTTTTGGCTTTCAATAATTTATTGCAACGATTATTCGATGTGCATTATTCATAAACGATTTAATCAAAAATACAAGCTTTTCACACTTGGCTTCATGGCTGGGCAAATAAATGTAAAGTTGTGCTATAAATAAAGGCCATGGTAGAATAGAATCAATTTCCAACCGAAGCATTGTTAATCGTTTCGAGTCAACGGGCTTCTCTTGAGTGGGTTGCCTGCGATGGAAGAGTGTGCGTATCAGTTGTCGCCTCGGGGAATTAGCAAACTCTGCAATCACAATATATAAGTAGGTCGTCGCCTGCTTATTTGCTTATTAGGCAGCAACTTCGATGGCGACTGACTTTTGATTAATATAACCACATTCAAAGTGCGCAATCAAGTTGGCCAACACAGAGCATCTGATGGAAGCAGCCAACTGACAACTGCCAACTGCCAACAACTGGCAACAGGCAGTCAAAGTTCAAATTCTTCTTATTTTATTTACTTTTTTTTGCTTTGGCAACTCGACAAGTGACAGAAACAAGTTAGCCAGCAATGTCGACAGAAACACACACACAGGCAAATACTGACAAGCTCTGGGGCACTGGCAAAAACGGGCCGGGATGGCACGGGTTGGGGCGTGGTGACTGGCAGATCGATTTATTATATACTTAAAGAAACGCAATAACAAGTTGGAAAGTATTTAAAACAGGGCTGCAAGCTGATTTTAACTAGAACTGGAAGTTAACCAGACACTTGAAACTTCGGTTATACACTCGTGTACACTTGAGTCCGATTTCAATATTGATATATTCGTAAAACAACAGTCATTATTCGGACCGTTTGTTGTTAGTATGCAGTGAACGGTTACAGCCGACTGCAACGTTCTAAATTGCTTTAAATGTTAAATTTCAAAATTGTATTTTCGTGGCATTCAAAATTAGTATAAAAAGCTGTATTTAAAAATATTCCGCTTTAAAGGATTGCGAATACAATCTGTGCCGCCCACAAAATTTACATGCCGTATTATTTTGGGGGCTTAAAAATCCAAAAATAAAAAAATCCTAAAAAAACAGAAACCCAAAAGTCGAATTGACAGGCGCCATTTGGGCTTTGACTTTGACCCCGGTGCCACGGGGCCAATGCTCGTAAACCGAAAAGCAGCCGTTGGAAATGAAAGTCATCTGGATTTGGATTTCGATTTCAATTTGTAGTGAGGAGCTCTCAAAAGCTAAACAATACACGTAAATGCCGAAAGACGCGAAGACATCTTCTTGAGAGGCGGGGCATCTTAAAGGGTTCTTGCTGCCACAACATGTTGCACGTTGTTGTTGTTGCCAGGGATGGTAATGTGAAACGTAACGAAACCCAACCACAAACACACAAACACACAAACACACACACACACACAAACACACACACACACTGGCAGACAAACAGACAGTAAAATTATTATGTTCAAAGTGAATATTACGTTAACCGTAACATGGGTCGTTGGGACAGACAGGCGGGCAGACAGAGAGACAGACAAATAGACAGACAGCCAGACTAAGGATTGAAATTACACAGTGTTACAAGCGAAAACAGGCGGCAAATTGTAGTTAAATATGTAGTACGTCTGCGATTGAGAGAATATTATGATTATTTTTTGCCAGCACGGGGCTAATTCGTTGCGCGGGAAGGAAGGGCGCTGCAATTGTTGCCTTGGGTAACTGATTCAAACAACTATTTGATGTGACTTCAAAGAAATTCAGTACGCCATAATGCCGAAAACAGATGCAGAGTGTGGGCAAGGGGGAGGGGATGGGGGATGTTTAGATACTGGGGTATCGTTCAATTTCCACATAAAGCGATTAATGTGCTCTGTACACCTTTGACATTTCTAGAGCTCTTCCTCGTATTTAATCTGTCGACATTTTTCAATGAAAATCCGTTTCCACGAAACTTATAAGCTATGCCAGTTATTCCCATTCACAAATGCAGTTCGAATGCTTCACCCTACATTATTTGTTTTTTCTTTAGTATTCAGGTAATTTCTCAGAGTGAACGCTATAGCAGTTTTGTGAATGGTTTAATTCTTGTTGGGCTGCTGAGCTTATAGATTAATATATATTATTTTTCGCATTTAAATACCAATTTTACATTAAATTGTTTTCAACAGAAAATTACCTTGATTTAATTGTTCGGTGCTTTTTTATTTTAGATTAACTCATGATGAATCTATTACTTTGCGAGAGTTATTCAATCATGTTCCGAAATCGTTTTTCGACTCACTTGCACAGAATTGTTTACTATTTATATAGCCTAATCGGAAATCGGTCTAAAGCATAATGGGATAGATAATAGAAGGCTGGCTTCAACAAATACCACTCCGCTTACTTTTTTATCTGAGTGAATTTGTTACGCAGGTAATACAGGGCATTTGGTAGTCCAGCATACTTGTTGCTGGCAGCGCAAGTGAACGCAGCATTCATATTCATTCGCATTCACATTCGCTTTGGCACTTGCACTCGCCAGACAAAGCAATTTTTGCAAATTTGCAAAATTTGTGAATTTCAACGTTCGCTTTGCAAGCTCCCCCACCGCGCACCTTATCCACCGCACTCACCTTGCACCACCAACTGTGAGACGAGCATGAAAATTGCTTGCAACTCGCGCTGCAGGCGGCCGAATGCAAACGGCAAAGGTTTTAGGGCCAAATAAATAGGGCCAAACACACACACACACGGACATTTTCTGGATTGTTCTTGTTTTTGCGGTATTTGCTATGTGTTTGTGTGCGTGTGTGTGTGCGGGTCAAATGTGGTGCAGCTTTAATAACAGCGTAAATTGCGTAAGCTACCAACAACCATTAATAACTTTCCTGCACCTGAACGCACAAAAAAAAAACAGACGCTGCAAAACAGTGGGTGGTCGAGACGAGTAGAGAGAAAGAGCGAGAGAGTGAGTGAGAGCGAGAGATTAAGAGGCACACAGGGCGTATGTTCAATTTCATTGTGGGAAAAACAAGCTGATTCGTGTGTGAGTGGGTGTGGGTGTGCTTGTGTGTGTGTCAATTGTTTGCCTTTTGCCGTCTGCTGCTTTTCGACACAACAGACTCACATACAATATGTGGTACAGCATCAGCATGTGGTATAGCAGCAGACTATACCCTGTAAAAATGTGTTTACCTAATTTATTAAAAAAACTATAAGTAAGAATCGCCACTTCGTCTTATTTTAAAAGAAAAAATTTCTAATTCAAAAATGTTTCCTAATAAATTTTCGTGCAAAACGCTCTAACTATATATAAGGAAAATATTTCATCACAGTGAAAAGCGCATCTAAATATAAAGCTAACTTTTATTTTAGAGTTTTAGCGATTTTTGAATATTTGAAGCGTTTTGTTCTTAATTAATTACACAACATAATTCAGCACGTTCTAATTTAACGCCAAACATTTTTCTAACAAAACCTTTGTCTTAGGTGTACTTTATTTTATTTTATAATTTTTATTTTTTATTTTATTTATTTATATTGAAAACTATACATTGTTAAGAAAATAAAAAATAAAATAAAATTATCAAATCGTATAACTTAAGAAGTTTTTAAAATATGCCAAAAATATTGTTAACAAATTAAAGCAAAATAACCTCAAAAGGCTACACTTAGAGGAAACCGCTGATCTAAATTCAAGTGCGATGTGTAGGGAATTCATGCCGTTTTTAACCTGACCATATTTTAACGATGCTTGAATTCCATTTAAAAAAAATTCTTAGTTCTTTGCTCTGAGAGCGGCTTAAGGCTACTTTCGAGCTTCAGCTTAATACCCTGTACACTGTGTAGAGTCTCGTTAAGAGCACTTTTATGTTGTACATGTGTGTGTGTGTGTGATCGGGGGAGGAGAGTTGTTGTTGCTTGGTGCTGTGCTCCATGCTGCCTTTTAATTATTGATTTCAACAGTGAGGTGATTAATTTTTCCGAAATATACCCGAAACGAATCGAATCGAACTGAAACAAAATGAATCAAATGGCCGACAGCGTCAATTGGTAATTGTTTTTATATGCCATCATAATTGCATTTCCTTGTTGTTGTGTGTGTGTGTGTCTGGCTACTAGTGCATTTTAGAAATTCATGCCGCTGGCCAAATGGCAACTTAAACAGCAGCTGTGGTGCCGCAAATTCGATTTGTTAATGGCTGAACATTTAAGCAACAGCGCCCTCTGGCGCTCGAGTGTGGTATTTTGTTATTGTTGGAGTACATTCTGTGTCTGTTCCAGTTTGTTCCAGTTTCAATCAAAAGTGGTAGCAAACTTGAAACTCAACTTTAGATCAGATAAAGTTAGTTGCCAGTTGAGGTTTTTCTTTTAGTTTCGTCCGCTTGAGCGGAGATGCAAGTTGTAGGAAAGGTGTCTCAGCTGGGACAACTGTTTTTCTAATTACAATTACAATTGCAGTTGTGTCATTTAATTAACGCAACAGTTGACTAGCTCTTGCCCAACTGTTGCCTAACGACAAATCCATCAAAGCGCCCTTGCCTCAAAAAGTATGCTACAATTGTGTGTGTGTGGGAGGGATTTCTGTATAAGTGATAGCTAACAACATGGTAAATATAATGCACACCAAGCTTAAATTACTTTTGCCAAACAACCCACACCCCACCTTTACATATGTGAATGTGTGGCAGCAGCAGGAAAAAAGGTTTTTGTTGTTTATTTTTATTTTTTGGGGCATCAATCTTCCTCCATCATTGTCAGAGGCGGTCCCAATGACGATGACGTCGGCGATGACACAGCACCAGCTAATACAGAATCCTGACACACATACACACACACCCATCTACGTAAGCCCCTGCCACACTTATATAAATAAATGAAATATCATTGATGCCATTTCATAATTTTAGCAGGCCAACAAAAAAACTGTAGCAAAAATGTTGTTCGGTTTTTTATTTATGAATTTTTTCGTTTTTATATTTCAGCCACCTTTTTTGTGGTACATTTGCGACTTAAAATAATAAATTAATTATTTATTTACCATCAATATTAATTTAATGGTTTTTGTTTGCCCTCGACCTGCGGGTTGCCGCCGTCACCTTCAGCTTTTGCGCCTGCGATGAAGGCTTTGCCATTGGCGAAATCCCATATCAATTTCATTATTACATTAAGCTACTTAATTTTCAAGTTTAATTGTTGCGCATACCGTTTTTTGCTATTTGTATACGGGATTCCATTCGATCAGTACATTATTAAATAAGTAAAATTGTATAAATAATTTTGTTAATGAACTATTATTACTAATGGAAATTGACTAATGGGGTATGCTGAAGATAAATTGACACCTCTTGCAGAGATAAAATGTAGTGATTAGGAAACATAATTATCTGGGTGGTTAAAATTAATTTTGGAGAACAAATAATTTACGTAAGTAGCATTATTGAAAACAAATAAATAAATAAATTAACAATAAATAAATAAATAAAATAAAATAATAGAATAATAAATATTTTGAAGTGCCGAATATTATATACCCTTGAAATCATATATTAAAAAGATTTCTTGTTTCGCAACTAAATTTCACTGCCCTTTAAGTAGTAACTCAAGTTAGATAGAAAGAGAAAAGGAAAATAGAAAATATGGCATTTCAGCTTATTTGTTAGGTTCTCTTTTTTATTCGTTTGCTCTGAACTTCTGAAATTTTGCAAAGTCAAGAGGCGAGTAAAAAAATAGGTAAATTAAAATACAGTTTACAGGGCACATGTTTTTTTAAAGTCCTGACAAATCATATGCTGTCGCAAATCAAAAAAAAAGAAAGCAAGAAAAGAAAAAAGTTGAGTTTTCTCTTCATGTAGAAACTCATAATTTTAATGCAATAATTCACTTAGCTCGGCATAAACAAATTGAAAAACTTTTACCAGCAGCTTTTACTTTACACTTTTTGTGTACGTTTCGTGTTGGAGGGAAAGCCCTACACACTGCCTCGTCGCCCCTCAAGTTACCTTCTGCACTAGTAGTAGTGTAGTGCTCGAGGCGACCACAGACAGACAGCCGGACAGCTGGACGGCCGGACGGATATGCCCCCACGGTACATATACACACATGGCCATAGCCCGTTTAGACATGCCGCAAACTTACATATGGACGGATATACGACCCAAAGTCTGTCCCGAAAAGTTTTATTTGCTTCGTTCTTTTTTTTTTTTCTTTTTGGCAACAGTTTGAAGCGTATTTAGTTACGGGAAAACCACAAGAAACCCACTAAAAAAAAAAAACAAAAACAAGAACAACAAAAAAGCAATAAAATGAGAAAAGTGAGAATAAAGAAAGTAAACCTCAACCACAAAATAAACGGACTATTTCATGTTTAAGTGCAGCATTCAAAATGATAAATTTCATGGGACTGGCTTACAAAAGTTTCAAGCTCAATCTAAAAAACTTAAACTAAGTTTGTCAAAGTGCACGAGCTAAGAGCTTCTTGTCATGTTCCCAAAAACATCCGATGAGAGGACAACTTTCTGAAATTGTCACAAAAGAGATTAACGATATAAGCGCATGGGTAACAGCTGAAAATTGTATTAGATATGAACGGCGGTAAGTTTGCGCAATTGTGGCTAAAGTCAATTTTAAAACAACTTTAAAGATTTTTTAACAAAATGTTTGAATAACAGCTAAAAACTTTGCTTTGAAGTGAGCAACGGTACTTAGACATTTATAAATTTAGCAATAGGTACATCGCACTATTCAAATGAGTTAAATTCGAGTTAGCGGAATAGTGGCGAAAAGGTTTTTAAAAAAAAATTAGAGTTGTATATGTTGTTGTTATACATATGTTTATTAATATGATCAACGCACCACTTAAAACAATAAATGCACCTTTATCGCTTAGCTGGCGAAAGCGTTTTTGAGTTCAACTTAAGTTAAATGGCGGCCGCTCAAGCGACCATTTAAATGCAACACACAGTCGCCCAGTTAATTGAATTCAATGTTGCACACACGCACACTTCTATATACACAGCCACACACACACATATAGCCTAACCCCCAAAAAATAAGGAAAGAAAAAACCATCGTCTTAGGCGCTTACCTGGCGCAGGTATTTTTGTGTATAATTTAAAATTTTGTTTGCGCCTGAGCTTAGGCCAGGCCCAGCAACAGCCCCAAAAGACCCGGCGAACTGAAGAAGACTCCCAGCCACCGGCCCCCACCCCAACCGCTCATTGCGCCGCAACAGGCAGGCCGGCAGGCAAGGAACCAGCTAAAATATTTCTATCAAATTTCAATTTGTTGAAATTTGTTTTTTACAATTTCATGAAGGGCGGCCAAAGAGACACAGCAAGTGACAGAAATAGAAAGATAGAAAACGAGAGTGAGAGAGAGGGTGCGAGGGTGGTTGTTTGAGTTTAAAAAAGCTGTGAGTCGAAAGCTGCCTGCCACATAATTAAGCTGCGTTTCAAAAACTTCAGCGAAAGCCCACAAAAGCCAAGCAAAGCGTTCGGCGGCTGTAATTAGAAATCCCCAAAAAAAGACAAAATATATAAGGAATGCGAAAAAACGAAATATGGTTGCGGAACCCATAGAAAGGATAGTATAGGGTATGGCATGTGAAATTGTCTGTACGGAAACATCTTCAAGATTTGTCAAGAGATGCTCATCAAAAACAAAAAAAAAAGAAACCGAAAATATAAAAATAAATTTTTATACATAATTAATTATCTAGGAGTGCCAAGGGGTAAGGCGGGGGTTAAGGGCGCTGGCGCTGTTGCCGAGCTTAAATGGCATTTAAATGGCACAAAGGTTTGAGGCTTGCTGTTGTTAGCCAAAGTTTTTTTAACTGTGGCCAAACATTCGCCGACGCGAGTGCCAGAGTGGCAGAGCATGGGCTATGCGATACTAATTACCGGACAGCCAGCCGGACCGACATTGCGCCCAAGAGCCGTAGATCCACTCGGATAGCATCTGACGTGCGGAAAAGTTATGGCGCGCTGCGGCAGCACTTAAGCCGCATTAAATACGGATTTTGTTTACATTTTTACTCATTACTTTGACGCCAGCAGCGACGCAGGCAGCGACAACAAAAACAGCAACAGCAACAACATTGCCACAAATCCAGCTAATTTGTTTGTGTTCACGTTGCGTGCCCCAACCACAGCCGCCACTCTGCCGCTGCCCCACTCAGCCAGGTGTCCCCAATAATGGTCAGCGACTATCTCTAGCTACGCTGACATTCGCATAGTGACAGACGCACATCTACAGCGCCGCTCACATTAATAGAAATGCAAGCGAGTCGCATATAACTTAGACTAGACATTGATCCGATAGGTTACCAAATACAAAAAAAGAATAAAAATAAATAAGCTTTCAAACGGCTATAAAAAATCCACATTTAATTAAAAAACTATTTTTTTTTAACCAGTGTAAAAAATAAAAAAAAGTAAGTCCAATTGTCTCTCTATCACAGCTTTATCAAAACTTAAACGATACAAAATTAATCCAGCAAATACAAAATAGATCCTAAATTTTCCCACTCCATTTTCTGTTGTTTTTTAAATATTTTACTCCTACATACCTATAGAAATACATTTTTTTTTTTTTTTGGAAAAGACATATTTATTTTTGCTATATATTGCATAGCGTTTTTGCCATATAGCTATCACATTTTTGTACGCACATTGTGAACTACAACTAATTAGCTAGCCTGCACTGTAATTAGGCAGGCACCGTCAAATATCACGTATACAGACGCCCAAGTGTCCAGCAATATGAAATGGGGAGTTGGGGAGGGGCAGCATATAATTTCCGCTTGTGTTGATACTGTTTTTGCGTTTGTCGCCTTGCCAGTGCGTTTGTTTCCGTGACTGTGTATACCCTGTACTTAATGGAGAGTCGAAGCGATAGATATGGGCTATATACCAAATGGATATTGAAATTATCACAACACGGTTTTATGAAACCTCAAGTACATGCTACAGGGTATCTCCGAGTTAGGCACTCTTCTGCTCTTTGCTGCTTTTGGAAGGCGGGCGAAGCTGTGACCTTTGACGTGGACAGCTGGAAGCCTGCCGCTGAGTTTCTGCTTCGAAGTGTGCCTTTGCCCACATGGTAACAAGGCGGGCACACAAACACACACACACAGAGAAAGAGGCACTAACTGCATCGTTAACGAATTTCGAACTGGCCTCCTCGCCGTCCTGTTTATCCTGCTTGCTTTCGACTGCTTCTGTGTTGCTTCCATTTGCCACGCTCACATGCACCTTCTTATTTATTTATGAACTTTATGGGCCACGGCCCACTTCTTTATTGATTGCCAGTGCTCTCAGTTATGTTTGCTCTTGAGACAGCTGTTTGTCGTGCGCACACACTCAGACACACACACAGCCGAACCCCCACGCACACACACTTGTAGATTTTTTAGGGCCTGTAGTAAACTTTATATATTCTTAATATACATGTTGCTCATAATTCTGCAACTTTCGGATAGTAAAGTTAAAAAAAATATATATATACATATATATATATATTCTATATTCTTTGAATTCCAATTTCTGTGAAATTTTGAACTGTAATATTTGATCTACTTTGATTGTTTGCAATTTTATATTATGTCTTCTAGATGGGTTTGCCAATACATCATTGACAACTTTTTAAAAATATAAAAATATTTCTTTCAAATACTGTCGATTGTTTCCTTAGTAATCCGTTACTTATCAAAACAATTTTATTAAATTGTAAATCTATACATGCAATATTTTACCGACTTCAATAAAAGTAAAATATTTTCATTCAAAATAGGATAAATTATTCTTAAAAGGTGTCTGCACAAATATTTCATTTTATTTAAATTTAAATTTTATCCCAGATTAAAATTTAACTCAAACAAATTGTACAATTGTATCAAAAATGTGCTTTAATACTTTAACTTTTCATATTTTGTTCACAGAAAATTTATAGTTTCAATAAAAGCCTGAACTGCACCTTAAAGCTCATATCACAAAATAAGAATTTATATTTTTAATTCATTTCTGTTGAAGCCAACTAAATAAGCTGTAAAATATATAATTTATTTTGAATAAATTCCTAGCATTCAAATTGTAAACCTCTGCTGGATAAAATTACCTAGAAATTGTTGCAGCTTTTAATAATTGCATTACCTTATAAAATAAATTCCATTGCGTTGCAAGTTTTTCTCTACTTTTGAATTGTGAAATTTCTGGTAAATGTGTTGAGGTTCCGGCTTTGAATTGAGTATTGTGTATGGATTTAGTAAAATTTTAGGTTTTAAATGTTTATAAAATAAAATTGTTTTCTGATCTCATATAGATTTTTAAACAGGGTATAGCTAAGTCAATCTGGTCGTAGTTATTACATAGGTTTTGGAGTCTGAGTCTCATTGACAATGGATCCTGCTGCCGTTTCTGTTGTTGCAGCTGTTGTTTTTCCAGTTGTTGTTGCTCCTGCTGTTGTTGCTTTGTCCACGTTAACCGCATTGCTTTGCGGCGCTGTTGCCTCTTTCTCTCTGGCTGCGTCTTGTCGCGCCTGACAGCATCTAACTTTATTAGCTCGTTGCTGTCGACGCTGAGTGCTGGCTTCCCCCCTCGCTTCCTATTTCTCTGACTCTGTCACACTCTCTGGGTTCTCTGTGCCCTTCTCTAGCACAGGCAACAGGCGAAAAATGCGGCGTTAAATATGCCAAGCGCCATTGCGGCAAAATGTTTAATTTCCAAGTAGCGTCAAAAATGTTAGACCACAAAAAGAAAAAGAAAAAAACCACGAACAAAGGGGCGTGGCAGGCAGACAGACTCAAAAAGAGAAAGAGAGAGGGATAGAGAAAACAGTGAGAATGCTCGCTGACAGGACTTTACATGGGCATAGCTTAGGGCAAACTTGCCTCTAAAGTAAACATTCAAGAAACCGCGAGTGTCACATAGAAGTCGCAATCGTTCACGTAACAAATTCAAAACCGAAACAGCAGAGCTTATCGAGCCTGTTTGTGTGTGTGTGGGTGTGGCTGTGTATAAATAAAGTTCGCAATTTCTACAGCACAGAAGTCCAGTTGAAGCCTCTGCACTGCAAAACTTTTGGCAATTAGTTTCGAAACTAATAGTATCTAAAATAATTTCTAAATACCAGAAATTATTAAGCCGATATAGTCATTTCTTTCTGTATAATAAAGCATTTAAAAATTGGCTTTAATATTTAATTTAAGACTGTAAAGAATAAAATACCTAATACTCTAAAGAATCAGTCTTAAACACAAATTTCTATTTAAATTGAGACAAATTTCCTCAAATTAATCATTTTTTAATATTTAATAATTAATAATATAATAATAATATAAAATAATTAATATTTAAGTGTATGTACAGATTCTCAGATATGAATACATTGAAGTCAATCAATCATAAGATTATATTTATAGTACGGTAGATGTTCGTCTGCATAGCTGATATCCCAATTTTGGCTGTTAAGGAAAGACAGAATTCACAAAGTTAAATTAATGAAATGAACCCCAAATTTATATATATATATAATCAGACAGACACTTTCGCCTCAACTTTATCAAATATTATATTTATAATATTTTGCAACATTAACGCGTTTGGCCTTGGGCGCTTGACCCGCGAACCCGAAATACGGGCAACAAGTGGCGGGAGTTAATAGCCCGAAAAGTGTGCTGCAAAAGACCAATTTGAATGTCAATGGCCTTCAGACTAAAGAAAGTCGTAACAAAAGGTGAATCGGCAAAATTAAAATTAAAACGTGTCCCAAAACTTTTTCATTGTGCTTTCTGGCAAGGGGTTTTAAAGCGCAAGAGCGATGCAGGGCGGAAAAGTTAGCATAAACAAAATGTGAATACCCTAACAACCGAGAGCTCTGAAATTATGAACATTGAAAGCCGAATAAGTCAATTTGTACAGACGGGTATAAGCGAGATTTTAAATATATGTTGGTGACTCTTTAGAAGAAAAGCTACACTTTCAAATATATTCTTCTCCTATAACTCAACTGGAATAGGAGAATATATTCCAGCAAACAAGTTTTCAACTTTGTACGGAAGACGGGCCAATATACACTTTGTTCCTTGGAAGCAGACTAAAAGTCAGCGAAGTAGTAGAAACTAAAGTAACGAGTATTTGGAAAAAGTGGCAACTCAGGTCGTATACCAAAGTACTCCTAAATATCGTATAGGAGAAATCAAAAAAATGGTTTCAAGAAAACTCCGCTCGTTAAACGTGCAATAATTGAAACAAATTGATGCCCAGCCATACAAACGGGCATTTATTAAAGCCAAGAGAACGAGCCACGCCCTCCAGCTAGCCCAGCCCCACGCCCTGCATGTGCCCCACAATCCCCAGAGCTTGTGGCTGGGTGGTGGGAGTGGGGTTCCTGGGACTTGGCTCAATTACATTCCATTCCGTCGTGCAAATAACAAAATATCAAATCAACATTGAGAGCTTGTAAAATGATAATTAAATGCCAGAAAATTCTTTGGTCTTGGCCATTTCGATGCTAGAAATTGGCGAATTCCGCGCGAGCGCTTCTCAAATAATTAGCCATCATAAACATTACAGTTACAAATGCAATGATATAATTAAAGCAACATTTATTGACACAGAAAGCGCGGTAAGCGGCAGATAAAGTAATATAAAATGGAAAAATTTACAGCTAAAATTGGGAAGTTGGTCGCAGTAATATTGAGGTAGCGTAATAAGAAAAGATCAAAACAAAATGTCTTTCATATAAAATTATTACTATTTGTCTAATAAAACTTTGATATATTTACAAATAACAATAATTTTATTGAAAAACTCAAATACTATCAAGGTATATATCAATATATTCTATAGGAAAACAAATACATATAAAAAAAAAATTAAAAATTTTTTGGAGCTATAATTTTTTAGTAAAAGAGCAAGAAAATATTTTTAGCAGAAAAATAAAATCCTCTTTCATATTTTATGTATCTGAAAAGACTTATTAAAACCACTTTTTAATAAGCTTATTATTATTTTTAATTGTTTTTCGTTCCGGCCAGAATCAAGTGTGTTTCTGCACAACTTTTTTCATTTTACATACGTATATTGTCCTTTAGGTATCAATTTTGTTTTAATACAATTATAATTAACTATTATTGCCCATGCCTAGAGGAAAATTTCTTTGAATAGTTCGAAAAGTTTGTGTTGCCAACAGAGCTCGTTAATTTAATGGTCAATTGATTGATGTTGAATTATATTTCTTGTGATTTACCTTGCAGGCGCACAGGTTGAGTGGAGATTTTCCAGGCATAATTAATTACTTAATGATATTAATAATATTAATATTAAATGGAAAGAGCAAAAGCAAAAATATAATAACAACAACGAGAGCAGGTGGCATGTTGCAACATGTTGCAGTGTGAAAGCCAGAGATTATGCTTTATTATCCTTTAATGCCGAAATCATGTTACGGTTGTCCGATAAACGATTAACTGTATAAAAGGCGTGGCTAGTGTATGCGCGGTCATTATGCAGCTCGGCTGCAGCTCGTCCTGTGCCGCTATTGGCAGGATAAATCGCGACTCGAGGTCAGCAGCAGCTGCGGACAATCCTTGAGCTCGCAAGCAAATAAATTATAAGTAGTTAACGATGCGCCGCTTAACTGGACCTCAATTGTTGTTTATTTCAAAAGCCCTAACAGTTCGCTGTGGTGCTGAAAATCACCAAAAAGGGGGATGACGGTGGGGTGAGGTGGGAAAGGGAAGAAACGCATGAGTAATAATAATGGTAATGCAATAACAACAAACGGAAGCGGCGGCCATACAAAGAACAACAGGCAAAAAGCTGGCACAGGAAATGGCGCATGAAACGAATCAGTCGAAACGGAAGGAAATGCTTAAACGATATGAAAATCCTGCCGGCATATGCTGGAAATTTCCAGTTATTATTACTTGACGCCATTCCTGTTGCTGCCGTCGTTGTTGTTGTTTGAATATCCTAACATTTGATTGGCCAGTTTAACTATGTGAGTTGAGTTGAGCCTTAAAATATAATGAAATTCCGAACTCAAACTAGCTCAAAATAAAGAGGTATTTTTCTTTTGTGTAATTTTTTTAAAATTAATTTTAAGATATTTAATTTATTAATATTAATTAATTTATAGTCAAACAATTTTTAAAATGATTGAAATTGAGTTAGGGTAACCAATACCTAAATTTCATGAACCTTTAAATTTTAAATAGAAAAAAACATAAAGTTGATGGCCTGCCAAAAGAATATACGAACTATATTCAACATGAATAGACATTTTCTTCATTCATAATTGTTTACTTTGTAGAGTACACAAAAGTCGTTCTGGAAAGCCCGGCTTAATGCTGATTGCTCTTCATACAGTTAAGCGGGCGGCCTTTTTTGTGTTGTTGTTGTTGTTTTTTTGTTTGTTATTGCAGCTGTACTCGGAGGGAGGTGGAGAAGGAGGTCGACAACGACAGGTTAATGCCTTTTGGCAGGCTCAGCCGCTGGCTGCTGCCACATTTCTGGCTGGCTTTGTCGTTGTTGTTGTTGCCGATGTTATTTCTTGGCAGTTTTTAATAACGGGCTGTCAGGCAACTCGATGCTGCTGCTGCTGTTGCAGCATCAAATTTTACGGCCGCACTCAAGCAAACAAACACACACAAACAGAGTCAAGCGCTGGGCGCGTGTTTAATGTGCTCGACACGGCGGCAATTAATAAACGAGCTACTTGCAACGATGGGGCAGGTTCTTATGTGGCACATTTCGCCATAACGCTTTCACTTTTTTTATAGTTCGCACATAAAGCACCTAGATAAATGAAAGTGACAGCGATAAAACGAGCAACAGCGAAAGCGAGAAAGAAAGAGAGCGAGCGAGTGGGCGGAAGTGAGAGTAAAAGTTTTGGGTGTGCGCTCCCGCACAAATGTATGCTATGAAATATCGCACAGCAAAATTGTAATTTATCTGTGGTCAGGAGTCTCCGCAAAGCACTTCAACCAACTGAGGCCTCTCAAGTGTCAGCCGAAAATCAACACATTTTCATGCAGTTCTTTGAATTTTCTGCAAATTTTAAAAAACAAATTTATTTTCAGCAGCGTAAAAGAATATTATAAAAAATAAAATAAAAAGCGGCCATTACATTTTTTGATTGCTTACAATTCGGTCGAGTTTTTAACATAATTGCAAAATATAATTACTTTAAATTGGTAAAAAAGAGAATTAAATTTACACAATTTAAATTCTTATTATAAGCTTTTGTAGGAAATTGGATTTGAATTGAAATTTAATAAATCCTGTGCCATTATAAATTACTTGTGCTTGCTTACAATTTATAACACCATTTTCGTGCAAAAATCCTATAGAGTGGAGATAAAATAAAAAAAATTAAATATTTCCGCTTTTATGTTATGCTTATACGTTTCTATATTCAGTTATATATTTCAAATGCTTAAACGTTTTAAACCACATGTAGTACAGTTTACCGTTTGTTGTGTTCCAATAAACAAAAAAAGTGCAAAAAAAAAACGGAAGCTAATTCCTAAGTTTAATTGTGGCATAAAGAGGCATTGATTAACAAGAAAAGAGAGAAAAAACAAGGATAGACGATAATACAGATATCAAGAAAAAGCAAACATACTCATAGCTAAGAAAGGAAACGTTTGTAAGTGAATTATAACTTAAAACTTAAGAATATAACTCTAGCAAATAATAAAATAACACATAAACAAAGCAAAAGTATTTTGTTGAACTTGTGAAAACTTAAAACCCCAAAAACTCTAGTAAATATGCCGCAAGTCTCTGACAGTAATTTAGAAGAAAACGAAAGGCAGTTTTTCTTTTGCTCTTCTTCTCTTGTTGTTTTTGTTTTATTTTTTTTTTGTTTTTTGGTTGGCTGCTGTCTCAAGTGAATAGCTGAAACAGCTGGAGCAGCATACCAAGCTGCAAATTGCTTAAATAGTTACAAAAGTTCCACTTTTGCCTGTTGCCAACTGTCGCACTTGTCGCTTGTTCCGTAAATTTCCGTTTTGAATATTAAACGACTTTTCATTAGAAACTCGCACACACACAGACACACACGCACAAAAACGCACATACAGAGAGAGAGAGAGAGACAAGTGCTTTACTTGAAACGTCGTTGATGACCAGACAAGTGAACAAGTGAAGGGACGAGGACGGTAGGGAGACTGTGATTCGTTCTGAAGTGGCATTCAAGTGTCCGTTGGCCCGTTAGCGGGCTTCGGCTTCATTCAAGTGGACGCACAGTGCGTCCCAAAAGTGTGCCTTCAGCAGTTGACAGCCAGAGTGCGGCAGAGAGCCAAAGAAAGAGACAGAGCCAGCTGTCAAATGTCAGGCGAGCAAACAATGTGAGCAATGCGAATGCATGTGAATGCATTTTAATGGACGCCGCTGCCAGCAGTAACGAGAGAGGGGTATGGGGGCCGGGGCGGGCGCTCTGACTGCTGGTTGCTCAAATAAGGGCTTGCGGCTTGAGCCGCGCCTGAGATGGCAACAATCACAAGGCGCGCAAAATGCACAAGTTTCAGTTTTGTCAGCGATATTCGCGATGCTCGGCATTGAAGCTGCCCTTTGGAACAAAAGTGCGTTAAAGAAAACGTTGCCAGCGGCGACAGGGGACAGACAATGGAAAAAGCATATGGAAATCGCGAGGCAAGGACATCGCACGCAGGACAGGGGACATTCTGATTCTGCGATGCTGCCTTGTTGGACCGTGGGGCAGTAAAATGCTGCTTTTTGTTGCCATTTTACGAGCGCTTAAATTGCACGCATTGTAAATGCCAATGCACGTAAACACACACATACACACCCACGCACACACACATTCACACACACACACATCGCTGACAACAGTTAAAACTGAAAACAAACGTAAAATTATCGCAAGCAAAGCAAGCAAAAAATACATCAAGTTGTAAAATGCTTGAATGCAGATTTCTCCTGATAATGCCCCACCCAGTTCCTAGAGCATTATTCTCTCTGAGAAAAAAGCAAGAGTTTTGTACCGAAACCAGGAAAATCTCTACTTCTACTTCAAGTTCAAAAATTTGTGTAAAAACAGCTGTGTACTTACTTAAAAATTGTTGTAGTTACTTTCTTTTTCAAAAATGAACAGTTAATTATGAAGTCGAAAATAATACATACTAACTATAAAAATATTCAGAAGCATTCCGTTCTTATATATGCAACTTAAAAGATGAATAATGAAATCAAGCAGAATTTATACCTCTTTTATGAAAATTGACCGCCGTTGCTTGGCTTAAGAGTAACATTTTTCTCTGAGTGTACATAATAAGCAGCTTAAGTAGAAGCATACAACGTATTTATTTGCCACATGTTCTTGCTCTTTTCAAAGGAAAATGTTCTTAGTTCTGAAAAAAGCAACTGTATTGTTGTGTGTGTCTAATAACTCGTTCATACTACGAGTACGCAATAAATCATTACAAATTTAATTGCTAGCAACCTTATGCTGGCTTTGGCTTTAACATAGCCACAAGACAAGACTTTTTAACTTTTAATAAAAAATCTACTAGTGTCATATATACATTTACTGCACGTTTTGTAGTTGGAAATTTTAATTGCTTAAGTTTAAATAGTCCCTAAGATCAAAAGATAAATGAAATTTGATGAAGGCAGAATACTATATTATTCCATAATTATCTAAGCTTCAATTTATATACTTTGTATGATGATGATTTGTAATTCCCACATTCAATTCAATTAATGTCGTGACTTCACACAGCCGCATACAATTTTATACATATAAAATCATGAAATTTAGGTGGGGAGAACGGCCCAAATGGAGCAGGTGGAGGGCGAGATTCATTATGGTTATATTCCGAGCTACTTAGTTAAGCTGCTCACTAACTGATTTAGTTGTAAATCCTGCACAACAACAACAGCCTTTTGCCAACATTGACTCCGACAACAACGAGCAAAGTTGGATGACAACATCAACAGATTTTCCAGGTATAAACAAAAGTTTTTGGACATATGAAAATGTCAAATGGTCAGCAGGATGCCAGCAAGGAGCTGCCTTGATGGACGCAAGGACGCTTATTAGAGTTAAGCAGAAACTGAGACTCATACATTTTAATTACCATAATGATAATTGCCTTTGCCCGAAGTCCTGAAAGTCCTTAGTTTAGTTTATTTTATGGCGTCGAGGAAAGGGAAAAGGGAGGGGGGGGCCTAATTTATGTGGCACATTGGAGCAATGTCTATTTAATATTTGATCGCCTAACGACTGAGCGGGCAGCGGGTGGGCTTGTCGTTTGCCTTTGATGTATCAAGCGCCTAATTGGATTGCATCCTTATTAAGTATACGCAATGTTGCCGCAAGATTTTCAGCTTTATCTCTCAGTTTATACTTGATTATCATTTTCATTATTTTTTTTTTTTTTATTTTCTTTTACATTTTTTATATTTATATTGAAGCTCACTTTCACAGTTTGTCCGTTTATCAGTTTCCTGCGCCTGTGTTGCCTATGCAAACGATGTTTAAATAAGTTAGGGCAATGGTTCTCTGAAATAATTAAAATATGCTGGCAAAGGCAAACAACATTAGCAACAACAAACGAGGCAGCAAAAACACGCAAAACAAATTGATAAATATGCAAATTTAATAGACTCCAGCGAGTATTTGCATAAATCTACACAGCGCTAAAATAAATAAATAAATTTGCAACCGCTGGTAAAAGCCGAACAAACCCCAACACATTCGTCACCCTCTCCCAGCCGCTCCAGCCCCCACTGCTCAGCATAAGCCAAAAAAAATAAATACCACACAAAGTCACAGCTGTCAGGCGTCAACACAAAAATAGATATGCTCGACTTTGCAGATGCCGTACAAAATTTAAAAAGCCCTCAAAAATCCTCAAGGTCCGCAAGCCCATAAAAAAATATTTTGGATTTCAGAAAGCATGCAACCAAAGTTTCTAAGTTCGTTAAGTTATTTTATAATTTAATATTTACCAAAAAGGTGTTATTCAATATATGATCTATATTTATGACATGGTATTTATAATACTGCATAAAAGACTTTACAAAAAAATTACAAAAGGGCAAAGGTGGGTATCTCCAGATATTAATGTGTTCAAGTTTTATTAGGTATTAGATATAAAAGCATAGCTTAAAATTAAAATACATAAACTATTATGAACTAATGGTTATAAAATGTTGTAAAAATCAAATTCGAATTTTCCACATCAAATTTATTGGCAATTTATATTTGCATATTTTTGCTGTCGCGTAAATTGAAATTAAATGAGAAGCAATCGATTGTAGATGCACTTGGCAAACAAATCAGCTAAAGTTACACACAAACACACACACACGCAGACTGACAGCTAGTATGGCACTTTGTAGATATTGCGCATACGACCCGTTAAACGTGCGCTCCTTCATGTTACACCCCCAACCCAAACCCGACAACAACAAAAGATTTGTTTCACTTCGGTTCAGTTGCGCTGTTTATTTAGCTGCTCTCCCCACGCCCCCCACCCCCCTTCCCCCATCTGCGTATATACTCACGCACAACATGCCACTGATCTATGCGTGTTTATTAACGTGCACATTATTTGTATACACGAGTGGTTTTTGCATATTAAAGACATGCTCCGCAGTATCCATAGAGCTCCCAAGTTATCCGATATCTTCTTGAGCAGCAAATTTTTTCGGCGCGTTTTTGCATATTTTTATAGGGCAGCCGTCGGGGCAAGCTCGGCGCCAGCTACTTGAACGATTTTAGTGTTTAGTCAGTTGTGAAACGCCACAAGCCGCATTCAACAGAATCTTTTGCCACAGTTGCTAATAAACCCATCATTGGCGGGGGCGGGGCCGCCGGCGAATGGAGTACGGCATGTGGGCAACTGTAATAATGATGGCTTCGAGGCCCATTTGGGTCAGTTGTCAGGCCAGCTACAACGCATGTATTTGACGTGCTGCCCATGGGCCAATACAAAAACAAGCAAGGAAAACAAAATCTGAAATGCGCAAGAAATGCTTAGAGAAGTGCGTGTTGCATATACCCTGTAAGCTGCCAAGGGTATGTTGAAAAATAAAACTCTGTCCTCTCCGACCATCTTAAATAATAGGCGAGCCATATACTAATAATATTTATAGTAAATAAATTCCCAATTATGTTGAAGTCGAACAAACTCCCATAAATAGATTTATATTTGTGGCTTTAACAAATATTACACGGCATTTAGCAGTCGAGTACACAAAGAACTTATCGTTCGCATATTTGCTTTCACATATTCTTTTATCTATTTATAAATATTTGTTCTATTATTATTTAGTAGTCATACATACATATAAATATAATACCCTAGACTAGTTAATAGGGTATTTGGCCGTCGAAAGCCCTTAAGCTCTTGACATTTCGACTGAATTGTATGATTGGTAATGAAGTTTTGTGTTTTCATCTTGAAATTTGCAAAAATGTTAGCAAGTTTGGGATTTATGCGTAGCACAAACTAGTTGGATCAAAAACTAACTCGCACACGGGCATAATGTGTCATGAAGCAGGTGCCCCACCCCCTCAGCTCGGATTGGGCTAAACATGGGAAAACACTAAAATGCTCATTCACGCTTCAACGGACAAAGCACGCAACGAGCTTTGAAAATGCCCACACGGTGAGTGATAAACGCGTGGCATGCGCAACACACGCGAGCGAGCAATGAACAGAGTGGATGGGTGTAGTCGACGGGGCACATACCCTGTAATCAGCCCGTGTCCAAGCTCTCACTGCGGCCGCTCTTCTAAACTGCCTCTTTGATCACATATATACAAGACTGTGTTTATTTTCCATTCGTTTTGAAATTTTGTTCGAATATTGGGTTTGTATGTCTGAACGCAAATGCTCCCCCTGCTTTTGAAGCTAGAGATTTGATCTTTTGGCAATGGCCGCTAAGGGCGTGGCAAATCAATTTAATCTATATATATTTCTACGTTTTTAAGTTAAGTTCATCAAATTTTGCAGACACATAACTAAGAACCTCCTCAAAAATTTTCATAAAATTCGATTCGTGTGGCAAATTGAAAGATCTATATATCGTAAGAGAGCGTACACCGCCAAAAATCAGTTTTCTGATGTACTCCTCTAAAATAAATAATATTTATGCTGCGAACGAGTATTGCGTAGTGGGTTACACCCGACTGCATCGTTCTCTCTTCAGATATTAGTGGATTGGGAAAATCAAAACAGTTCTAGTTTATTTTATAAGCACGCTTGTTGAGCTAAGGAAAAATAAATATTTAGTCAAGGCTGCAAACCGGGGTTCTTTGGGTTTTTCTCCTTTATAAAAATATATATACCGTAAAAAATCAGTTTAGTAAAAAACTTTTCATTATATTACCACACTACAGATTTCTTTCAATAAAAAAACTTAAATTATTCCATTGAAAATTGGAACAGGAACTTGTTGGTCGTATTCAGACATTTAAAAATTATATATGTACATATGGAGACAAAAACGTTTTGTCTGCTTATGGCATAAGAAACTTACAGGGCAAATTTGGAAAATTTAGCGATGCTTTTCCTAGGGTTGACAGAGGAAAAGAAAGACAAGTAGAGACAGACTGCAATTGCTATTCACCCGTCTACACTGAGCGAAATGGGGAATAGTCAACTGTTGGTTTCTTCGATATTTACAACACAAATTTACAGAATGACTCGGCATAATAAACGGCAATAAGAAACAAGAATTTGATCAGTTAACTAGCCTTATGATCCGCCATTGTTGCAATTGACGCATATTCCTGGCCATCAGCGACAGCGATGCGACCGTGAGGACACCAAGGATAGCAAAGAGACTGCGCCGGCTCAGAATCCAGCGGAAAATCGAGCCCGACTTGGACACATTCATCGGCTGCAGCTGGTTGGTCAGTTGCAGCTCGTGCTGCTGGTGCTGGAGCTGTTGCTGATGCTGCTGCTGTTGTTGCTGTTGCTGAATCTGCTGGTGCTGCATCTGCTGCTGCTGCTGCTTCTGTTGCTGCTCCTCCTGTTGCTGCTGTTGCTCCAGCTCTAATTCCAGCTGCTGCTGCAGCAGCTGCTTCTGGTGCAGCTTTTTCCACTGACGGCGCCGTATACCCTGCATTTTCTGCGTGTAGTTCATGCTGTAGATGAGCAGATAGCGCACCCGCAACAGCTGCCTCATTTCGACGGACTCCGGACTCAGCTGGCAAACGGCAACGCAGCGCAAAAGGGCGCCGCATATGGAATAGCCCCAGCCGGGACACCATTCAGCCAGGCCACAAGCCTGCTCCAGATCGTCGTAGAACTCCAGCTCCGTGTGGCTAACGTCCTGATTGCCAGCGGCGATCATTGCGTACAGCTCCTCCATGTCGCCGCAATAGTAGACACAACGGTTTGGGTCCAACGTCTCGATCGGGTCCGCGTCCTGGTGGCGCCGCTGTACGCGGAACACCAGCTGGGGTCGGGGCTCCGGCTTCTGCTGGAGCTGCCGCCAGAGCCGCAGCTGATCGTTGCACTGCAGCTGACGCAGCTGCGGCGTTCCGCTCTGTATGATCAGCCAATGGAGCAGCTCCACCTGCTCCGCGGGCAGCACGTTCTGCAGCAGGCGGCGCTGAAAGTTCGCCAGCTCCGCCATGGTCCCGGCGACGTAGCTCAGCGAGTTGATGTTGATGCCAGAGTGCGTGGCATATGCCGGCGGATACGGCAGCAGCAGCTGCTCGTAGCGATAGCTCTGCAGGGCCATGCCAAATATCACCCACTTGGCATCGACGCCCATCAGATCCCTGTCCAGCTCGGTGCGCAGCTCGGCAATGACCCGCAAACGCCTGGACTCGTTCAGCACGTGGATCAGCATTGGGTCCACGTCCGTGCGGGGCACGCAGGCGCAAATCCGTCCGCGGCGTCCACAGCTGCAGCTCCGCCACTCGTATTGGCTACCACGTTGCATCTTCTCTTCTTTCTTTGTCGCGCTCGTTTTTTCCAGCTCGCTGTCGCTTTCAGAGGCTCGGGCAAATTTTATTATTCACAAATTTATGTCAAATTGTTCACCTAGTTTTTTTTCCTTATGGTTTATATTTGCTTTTCTGCTTGTGAAAAGCTCAACAAAATTTAGAACACGTTGTACACTTATTTTTTTTTTTTTTTGGTTTTTGTTTTTTTCTTTTTGTCTGTTTACTATTAAATATACGTGATTATTATTTGGCTTTTCCGTGGTCTTTGGAAAGTTGTGCTTTGGTTTCGAATTTTCGCTGCATATCACCGATACCACGTCCCGGGACTATGTGTGAATAAAATTTGGAAAATTTTTTTAACTATAATAATAGAAGGCTTTTTGTACTTCATGTATTTTTCCGAGCTTTCCGGTATTGTTTGGCTTAGTGTTGTGAATGCAAAAGCTGAAAATCTACTGAACGCCTCCCAGTTCTCGCATTTTGAGCTGACTCTACAAACTGATGCTAAAGCAAGCGACTACTTTGGGCTATCGATTTCCTCTAACCGATTTTCGGCCGAACAGCAAAGCGTATCAGTTCTCAAACAATAGGCGCCATATCAGCGGTTAATTAAATTAATACTAATTTGTATTAATTATACTCGTTCACGAGGGGCTTATACACTGTCCGTCTTGCTGTCTGTCCATCCAAATGAATATACGCTGGGGGCGTGGTAATCCGATTTAAGCTATATACCTCCCTCAGTTTTACAGCTAGTAACACCAAATTTTTTATAATTTTTAATATTATTATTATTACTATTATTATTAATATTAGTCTTATATTCTAGTTATTACTAGTGGAAGTTACCTCTTTCCGCATATTACAAACATTTGCACAGTACAAGCGCCTAATTTCCTTTTATAGCCTTTTTTGTATGCTGGGTGTTAAAAACGTTTTTTTTTAACCGGACTTAAGACAGCTTTCAAAACTATTGTAGCTGCCTTAATAACATTTCTAGAGACCCGAAAAGACCCTGGCTACTTGCAGGTTATTTACCCCTTTTTTTCGGCGAAGTTTTCTAAAAAATTTGCAACGTTTTTGTTGACCCGGTTGACCCATATAAATAGTCCACTTAGCGAGTAACCAAGAAAAGAGTTAATGTACGACAACAAAAAGACATTAAGTCCGTGCCAGTCGCAGCTTCAAGTTGATTTTCAGCGCTATTTAACTCAAAGAAAAAAGCAACCTAAATCGATTAACTAAACAGAAAAGGGGTATTCCCGCTATAATGCCCAGTCGAACCAAAATACCTGGGCACAAGTTTCAATTGGATTTGGAGCTGGCCTTTAAATGGCGAGTGGGCTGGTGTACAGTTTTATAAATATATTATATTTATATATAGCCAATTCTCAGACCAGCTTTTGTACAGTTAATTTTCGAGACGCCCGGGCGTTCTTCAATTACGAAAGTTTTGGCAACGAAACTTGGCCAAGTTAATAACATTTATCGCTGTTCATAAAACATGTGTGTGTGTGTGTGTGTGTGTGCTATGTTTGTCCTTTTGGGCCCGACTAAAAGTTATTGCAACAAGTTTAACCTCTTTTTGCGCACTGCCAAGTGTTTTGCCCGGCATATCCGGTTTCCGCTTGGGATCTATGGCCCGCTCGGCCACCTCCCCCGAACGCTTCCCCTTGGCCTCGCCCGCTGTTTGACTTGTAGCCAAACAAATTGCGACACACAAACACATACACACACCCACACACACACGCACACACAAACTAACACACACACTTGTTTAATAGTTGAGCATTTCTTTTTAAGTTCCTTTGCGCTTTGCGCCACCGGTCCAAGTTCTCGGGAGGATTCGCCCGGTTGGCTACATCGGGCCTCCCGTTGCGTTGCCCCAACCTAGCGGCACATTGGTCATTCGGCTAATTGATGGCTGGCGTTTAAGTTTTTCATTTGGGTACTGTTTTTTTTTTTTATTTATTTTCTTTCTTTACTTCTGGTTTTTCCGACATTTCTCGACAATTTTCTTAAACAAATTTCCGCCTTGGATTTCCTGTCAGCGTCCCATCAACGTCCATTGGCAAATCCGTCGACCAGGCCGCCGGCCCCGGCATAAATTATGCCCGACAGCCATCAAATGGGCGTTGACACCCCCTTTTGTTTGATCACAGCCTAGAAAACAAAATAAAAAACAAAAAATAAATAATAATATGCATAAACATTCAGAAGGCTGTCAGTAGCTGCAGAGGGGTTGGGGAAAGCGGGTTAGGGGCGTTGCGTGTGCTTACCTGAAGAGCCAGAGGGGGAGAGAAGAGTGAGAGAGAAGGCGGAGGGGGGAGGGGGCAGCAGGTGGGAGAGCTAAACAAGCCAAAAGCATGTCATGCAACATCAAAGTAGCATTTGCCATGCCTGTTGTTGAGGTTACGTTGAAGCATTTCAAATGCAGGCACGCCCCTGACGCCCTCTTTTTTGGCTAGATGGTCAACGCATATGGTAAACAGGCAGTTCGGAGCGTAATCAATGGGGCAATATGCCAAAAGCAACTACAACAATTGCCAGTTTCTCCATATGGTTCCGAGTTAAAAGGCAATCAATCGATTTTCGGCTCACTTTCGATTGTAATGACAAAAAATAGTGTGTACTTATGGCAAATAAGCAAATAAATAGAAGATGGTATAATCGTTTTGTGCTTTTGTATGTCAAAGGCAGATGGAAGCGTCTTCGATGTCGGAAAATATATATATATATATATATATATATATATATATATGTGTGTATATATCCACTGAAAATAATTCAACAATCTCGCTTAGAGTTGATGAAAACTATCATAAGTTTTTGCCAAACCCGTTTTATAAATTATATTAAGTAGAAAAGTGATTCCGAGGTACTTTTTACTTAAATACACAAATTTTCCATTTTTATTTTTCTTTTTATTTAGAATGGAATATAATATAATAAAATTATTTCATTTAAATATCATTCATACTTTTTGCAATCTTTGCCATCTTTGTTTTTCTATAAATTTGAGGTTTTCCATATCTATTCTCATTATACAAATACGCAGAACAGGTTTATAATTTAGATCTATATATATACCAATATATATAGTATGTAGTTGTACTGCCTGAAACTCAAATTTGTTGAGGGATAACGAAATTGTAAAATTAAAAACAAAAGTTGAAGGATTCTTAGATAATGTATGGATTTTAAATTAGCAAATTTTGGGCTTATATAAAACGTTATTAAAATAAGAAATTTCCAAAAGAAATTTGTTCGTTTTTTTTCATCAAGTGCACAAAATTATTGCTTAAAATTTCAGATAACTCAGTATCTGATGTTCAAATTAAGATATATGTTAAGGCAACAAATTATTTGAACTCTATAGACATAATAAAGTTATTAGATATTAAACTAAATTTCTCTTTGAACGAGCGGTAACAAAATCGATTAGCCGTAATGCATTAGGGACTAAATTTTAAACGACTTCTACTTAAGAAAACGTTTCCCTTTTCCAATTCGGCTAATTGAGCTGTCAAAAAAAAAGCGCAGCCCTTGGCTGTCGGCTTAGCAGGTGACGGCAAGCAGCAAGTGGGCAGCCCAGCGCTGCCAACTCATTGAGCATCTGGGCAAACAATTTGACATTTATTAATCGTGATTTTGGTTTGGCATGAATAAAGTAAATGCTCCCGGTTTGCTCAGCACGGGATTCGGCTCCTGCGCGTCGCCCGTTTCGCTGGGTATAGACTGCAGCGCCACCTGGCGGTAGTCGCTCTCCGTGAATCGGAACGACTTGCGCAGACGTCCCTTGGAATTGCAGACGTACAGCTTATACAGGCGCTCCTCGTCGTCCTTGATTGGCTCCAGCGTCTGCATATCGGGATCCGGCATGCAGGCGATCACGGTCAGGGCCTTGGTCACCGGATCTATGCGCTTATCCAGCTCGACGCTGAGCACCACATGATCCTCACAGACCAACCGGGTCTTCCTCACTTTCGGCATGGCTCGACAAAAACAAAACGGGCAGATAAAAATGTGAGAAAAAAATACAAATTAAATTCAGTTTGAATTTCGATGTGAACTGTGAGTGTGTGCTGTGTTTGTGTGTGTGTGTGTGCTGTGTGCTTTGTGTATGTGTGTGTGTGTGCTGATGTAGAACACCAAGCATGCCCCATTCAGTCGGATGATTTGTGCCACATCGCTTCACATCAAAATTCACTTGAAAGAGCTCCGCCAACTTTTTGGCAACTCTTCAACTTGGCCAACAAAACAACAAAAACCCGTCAGAAAACAAAAAAAAATTTCCAGTGCCGAAGTTTAAATGCCCTTGCAGCCATAAAGAAAGTTATATTGATATACATATATATATATGTATATTTAATATATATTTTATATAATATATATATTTTATTAGTTCGATGCTAAGCATGTCTTGCTGATATGTTTGGTTAAGTACATATCCACATTTTTCGACATGGATAGACAGTTTGATGGAAACTGCTTGCCCTCTTCATCCAATACGGCTGAGTTATTGATTTCCAAGTTCAAAAAAGTTAAATATTCGATAAGCCTAAGTCCCAGCTGATACTTATCGATGTCAGGCAAATATTAGTTATTATCAAACAGTAAGATGCTGCAAAATTTCATAATTATACCCTAGCCTTATGGGGAGCTGATTCCTTCGGTCTGTTACATATCCGAGTAGCGCCTCAGTATACCGTTTTTCAATTCGTGCAGGGTATAAGAAACAGGCAGCGCATAATGATGAACCGACCCAAGCCGCAAAACTGGCCAACAAAAATCTCAGTGTGTGTATATCCATGACAACCCCCCGCCTCCCCCCATCCCCCTACTGTCTGCCCTTACGATTCTCCTTTTGGTGTGTCTTGCCTTGTTTACATTGCTTTTGCGCCATGCATGCCCCGGGCTACTGGCAGCGGCAGCGACGGCAGCCACAGCTGCCTCCCCTTTTTGGGGCTCAACTCTCGACACTCGACTCTGGGCTCGATGCTCGGCTCAGCTTTCATCATCATCTTTGGCAATGGCTCGCGGCGGGCGCTGTCTGAAAAACATGAAAACTTTGCCCACAACTTCACAAGCCAACCGAATAAAAAGCAGCAACAACAACTAGTGAGAGCATTGCAGTCGGGTGCGAACGACTGCGTCACACTCTGTTCACTCTGTGATAAACGCTTCAAACGAAACCAAACTTTAATTCCAACTCTTAACTGTGATTTTCAATTGTTTTGCAATTGTGGGGTAAAAGAAAAGATAAGCATTGCACAAAGTCAATATACTGTTTTTTACTTTTCCTGACAAAACTGGAGCGTATACCCTATATCAAAAATATGGGGCATACCAATTAATATTTGACTTCAACCTTTGAACGCATTAGGGTATTAAATTATGTCTATGATGTACTGGATGCAACATAAAAATAAGACAGATCAAAGCGTAGCTTTACAATAATATAATATAGTTTCGCCTTTTTCATATTCTATGCTTAATTCTTATTATGGTCACTTTTGTTAATCTAATCTGCCTTTCCATCAGCATACATTTCATACCAGTTCTCCTTGGCTCAATGACACACTCAAAGACACGTCATCACTATCACTAACTAACATAATAGAAAATACCTAACTGAGCTATTCTCCCCAATAAATCACAAGTCTTTTATAGTGTCTAGTGATCGGCTATTAAATAGACACAGTTTAATTGTCCAGCAAGAAACCTTGCAAGACAGGTCATCAGGGAAGTCACGCAGGACGTTCGCAACATTTTACAACCTTTCAAGTGGACATTTAATCTGTTTCTATACATTTCCTTTATTTGTACGTCTTCCAATTCACATTTACAAATCATTGGCCAGTTAATGATGACCACACTCATCGGACATGTTTCAGTCCTTGGGTCTTTGTTACCCTTCAGTCCAGCCCCGCACCCCTGTCCCTCTTGTGTAAATCTCAGTCAAGGGTTTGCAAGCGCACCCCATTCCCTAAACATAAAAAATGAAGAAAAACAGAAAACTTAAGCATATGCAATCTAATGGTATTTTAAGCAGGGATGAATGATATGCTAAAGCAAAAGCCACGCCCCAGTTTCCAGCCCGCCAAGAGGAAAGCCGGACGGGGCTGCCGGCGAAATTGGAGTTGGAGGAGGAGGGGGAAAGGAAGCGGGGGTGGGGGGGGGGGTTGGAGGAACAGCAGGCAAGACGTTAGCGCACAGCACGAAAAGAACGTCGCGTGCCTTTGGCTCGTTTTGCCACCTGTTTTTATGGTTCATAAACTTTTTGCTCAAGCAGCGCAAAGCGCCATCTGTCGGCTGGGTTGAATAAAAAAAACTGATTTGTTATTTATTTTGCTTATTTCTCTTTTTTTTATATTTTGTTTGTTTTGTTTTTACTTCTTATATTTATTTTATTCTTATTTTTTATTATTATTATTGTGCTTATGCTTATGTTTGAGACGCAGTCGCGGTTTGCCCGCTGATTTGCCTCTATTTGTTGTGCGTGTGTGTGAGTGACATATGGCACACACTTGAGAGTAATCATTATCATGAGCATCATCATTATCGCCAGCATCATGATGCTGCTGCCGCTGACGAGTTGTTAATGATAAACAAAATGATGATAAACTTGACAACGTCTCGTCGCTTCTTGCTGCTTGATGAAAAACGCTTTGGGCCAAGAAAGTTGTTAACATAAAATGGCTCGCTGCACACACACACATACACAGACAAACCCGCCTTCGGTTAGTGTGTGCGCTTAGCAGCTTTGCTCTGATTTTTTTTTTTTATTTCATTTTTTTTACTTTCATTATTGAAATGTTTTTTGGTGGCTGCCTGAGGGACCGTCTCTGTGGCAACTGCTGGGAATTTATGGTCTCTGTATGGCCGCCCTTGCCGAAAATTTTCTGGTTTTGGCGTTCACCTTTTACCGTTAATAGCGCGCATCTGTCATTGCAATCGTTTTTCGGGCACATCAATTTCAGGCCCCAACGCATTTTATGCCCATTTTATTTATAGTCACAACTTGTGCAACTAAATCAAGTCCAACTTTTGGCCGACCCAAAAATCATTATTATACATATTTTCCATTCGTTGGGCTCATAAGAGGCGCAAAACACACACATGAGAAATGCCCTCAAGAGTTTTTAAGGTACTCCATTCATTCAAGAGGTTATTTAAAATTTAAATTACGCCCCAGTGAATAGAAGGAATGATTTCCATATTTTCTATCCTCTATACATCTGCAAGGGTATCTAATCTTCGACGTCCGTCAGATAACTGTTCCTTTCTGTTCATTAATCATAATGCATATTTGATTTATTTTCGTTGTTAGTTAAATTGAAACCACAGGGAAAGCAAAAAATGAATATTTACTTATTTATTTGTTTCTTTTTGTAGTCTTTAAATAATCAAGTAGTTGTTTCAAAATGTAAATGCTCTGTGACTGGCAAATGTTTAATGGCAAACCATTAAGCGCTGTTTAATTTTGTTAAGCAGTGTAATTATCACTTGGCTGCGATAATTGCGTTGCCGATAATTGTCATTAGAGTTGGCATTTTGGGGTCTGTTTAAAGTGGGAAACTTGGAAGTTGATGTTTTCAAAGCCTCCAACCACAAGGAAGAAAAAAAAACACGCACACACACACACACACAGAGAACACGAAGGGAGACCCCAAAGAGCATGCTATCAATTTTATTTTTATTTTTATTTTGTATGCCTCCTCCGCAACCCTCTGCACATTTGTTTGTTTTTTGGCGCTCAGCCTCCGCGTATTTTGTAGCTCGTAAAAGTTTTTGATATAAAAAGTAAACAAGCGGCTGGCGGACGGAGGCAGAGTGAAGATAGGGGATGGGATGGGTAAAGGGGGAGGGGGGACAAACAGTAAGGCCTACATAAGGCACAGCACGCAGCACGAGACTTCAAATTAGATGTAAAGGAGTAAAACACGAACACGCGAACCCCACGTGTTTGTTTTAAGCACTTGCCGGCCCGCCATTTTGGCTGGAAACGGCTAAATTTTTGGGGCACTGGCCTTAAGCTGGCATTTAGTAGACTTCGCCTGCTGGCTTCTGTTTACGCACTTGCATGCATTAATTAAAAGTCCAGGACCACAGACAGGCCTCAGATGCATGGACGTGATTACAAATATGCCCCGCAGTCAGAGAGGCAGCGAGGGCAGCGCAGTCAAAGAGTTCGGAGTGAGCCGAGCTATTTTTAACGGAAAGAAAAGCAGGCCTCTAATGATTTCCAGATATTCAACTAAGAAATACCCTGTGCTTTCGTTTCAAAAGCCAACATTCTATAACATTTGGCAAAAAAAATTCAATTTTATATAAAAAACAAAAATTTTCAAAACAAGGCTGCGAACCGGGATTGAACCATTATTTTTAAATTTTGAACCGAAATTGAAAAATTCTATCTGCTTTTATATTTGCATTTTTTTGGGTTTATTTATTGAAATTCTTTCTATTTCTTTGGCTTACACAGACGATGAAAAGAAGAACCGAGCCCAATGGGGGAAACATTGGTTCAAACCGTGAACCGGAACATTTTTTGTTGTGCTGCCCTGGGTCTAGCAGACATTGCAAGCCGTGCACTTAATAGCACCTGCCTGCTATACGCCTAGCCGTAACAATTCGCCAACAGCCCATGATAAACAAACCCACACCCTCGACCCTAGAAAAAAAGAACATGCGTTAGTTGACTTGCCGGCGCAGTTGCTCCCGCCCCCGCCCATTTATCAGATGGCCCAGCAACCTAAGCAAACCAAGGCTGACAAACGATGCGGGCCATGGGGCCACCCAAAAACAATACCAGTGCACAACAAGCCACACTCACACAAAAAGAGCGAGAGAGAGAGAGAGAGAGAAAGAGAGAGAGAGGGAGAGAGAGAGCTCCCTCTGGGTATGGGCCTTGGCAACTGTGCGTAACTATAATTAATTTCATTTTAGACTTGTTAGCAAATAAACGAGCAAACGATGCGGTCCATTGTTTGGCTTTATACTTGCCATAGCAAAAGTGAAAGTCACACACAGCGCGGTGGATCAGGTGGTGGGCAGGGGGAAGGAGGTGTAGTGTGTGCGGGCGTGGCACTATTTTCGCAGCATTTAGTTAATCGCGAGTGCTCGCTGTCGCGCGCTGGCGGGGCGTCCCCGCCACTTGACTGCCAACAGCGAGCTGCCAAAAACCCCAATCCCAACCCCAAGCCCCAAGCCAAACCCCAAAGCAGCGCCCTGCTGCCGGCAACTGTTGCGCTCTGCACACAAGTTCCATTGATTACTTGCTAATGAGATGGAAATCGGTTACATTTGTATACCCTATATAAATTTGAAATGAGTAAACAATTAATGCAATAGGAGATTACTTACAGCTGAAAGTGAAAGTTTTATATATCTAGAGCTAGACATTTTTGCATTAAATTTAGACTGAATGTGTCGAAAACTTATATATATATAACTGCTAGACTCACAACTTTAGGTATGTGGACTCTCCAATACGCAAATCACGAATACTTAAGTTTTTACATATATATTATATTATAATATATGCACATTAAAGTGCTATCTACAAGCTCTGAAAACTTTAAACAATCAAACAGTGAATGCAAAAGGCTATTGGAAATTCATATTACATTTTTTTCATATAGAGGTAAGAAGAAGCACGAAGTCAGACGAAATCAGATGCGTTCAAAAGTTTTTATTTTGCTCTTTTTAAACGAATTGTTTTATTTGAATACGATATTAAATATTCTACAAGTTAAGTTCATTTTATGAATTTTGTTTTTAATGAATGAATTTTCTATACATTTTTTTTATTCTCACTCCTCAGACATTTTAGCTTCGCATTATATTTTTCTCATTAATTGATTAGTTTGTAAAATATACTTAATGAATGAATTTTATTTGTATGTGTGTATGTATGAATGCACAGGGGTTGAAATGTGTGTAACGACAGTTCACAGTTGAGTTTAGAGTATCTCCTAGTCGGGTGCTACCGACTAGAGCACTCTAACTTGCTTACAATATATTAAATGAATTCAAATGTTAACGCACGGAAAATGAATTCTCATTCTTCATGTGAAATCTAACAAGAATTTTTTAATATTACTTATTGTACTTTGAAGTTCCTTTTTTAGGTCTAGAACTAATCTACTAATTTTCCATTTGGCGTATCTAACGTGTAAAATGATAATTAAGTGCATTAATATCACTATTTAAAGAATAGGTTATAGTTATACATTTTCAAACTATTTTTAATTAGCACTGGTTGCTGAGGCCTCAGCCAAGACAAACTGTCTGGGATTCGAACCTGGACCCTCATCGTTTAGTTGCCCAAATGCCTGAGCACTTAGACAACTTATCTTGGACATCATAAAATCTTTTCTGACTGTTTACAAATAATTACGAGAGTATGTCATAACAATTCTGAGCTAAGTACAGGGTATATTCCAGTAGTGCAACGCATTGTTCTCATATATTTGGCTCTGAGGGGTTTCTGAGATTTGCGCTGTGACCAAAGTTGCTCGAGATCACCTGGGCTACAACCAACCGCCTGACCCAAAGCACACATTGTGCACTTCAATTATGCATGCACACACACACACACATACAAAGGCGATGTTGCTAAGGCGGCTGCTGCGACGCATGCCAAAGGAAATTAGATTTTAGCCCCCAACGACAGGAACAACAACAACAACAATGGCTCTCAGCACAAAACAGCGACAACAAAGGCGTGCTAGGCGGGGCAAGAGGCGGCGAGGGGGAAGGGACAGCGATATGAGTTCGTGATGTTGGCTGTTGTCGGCGCTTTGGAAGGCGCGGGGAGGGGGGCGGTGTTGGTGATGGGGCAGCTGAGCTAAAACGGCTTAAATGTTTTGGCATCGCCTTTTCGCTTGATTTGCATAATGGCTGCTGGGGTTTGCATGACGCTGTGAAGTATGCTACACATTTGCGCACTTTCGAACGGGTGTTGCCCAGGGGCGGATTAGGGACGCGAAAGGGTGCGATGCCCAAGTCGAAGTGCAGCCAAACTACTCTATAATGAACTCAACGGAGCGCTCTTAAGTATGCTAGACATTCGCAAAGCAATCAAAGTGCTTTCGCCTATGGGCGGATGACAGTTTAAAACAGGCCCAAACTCGCTGTGCTGACGAACTACTGAATAATGAACTCCCATAAGCTGTTGGATGTTGGATTTAAAGGGGGTAACAGCCCAGGGTCGGATTGAAGACTTGAAAGGGCATATGCGTAAGCAGCCAAAATACTCTTTTCATTATAAAGTCGAAACGAGAATTTATTTAACAATAATAATAATATAATAATGATATAAATAATAGTTGTAGTATTAATAAGGAAAATAAAAAAAAAAATAAAATAATAACAAATAATAATATCAATACAAATGTTAAAATCAATTTAAATAGAAAAACAAGTATAAATTGTATACTTAAATGTCATTTACAATCAATATATGTATATATTATGCTAAATACAAAAAATAAATTGATTGCTAAATTTGCAACTTTTAGCCCACAAATATATAATAATATATGATTAGCTAGTTAATTAAAGAGCGGACCATTTAATAAAAAAAATCGGTTAAGGGTAAAGACGACGAACCCTTTTAACATCTGCTGCCGCCCCCGTCTTTGACTTGTTTTAGACGCCCCGCAAACGTGTTGAGCACGCTTTGGCGACCCGTTGTGCCGTGCCTGCTTTCAGACCAGAAGGGCTGTCCGCTCCGTTCCGTTGCTTTCTTTAGGATCGGGCATTGTCAGCGGAAATTATTTTGCTGTCAGCTGCCAGTCAACATGTGAGCCAAGCGGCTTGGCTGCATGTCCAATGGCCATTCATTCGCCTTGTGCATTTCAAGCAGCCCAGTCCAGCTCAGTCCAGTCCAGTTCAGTCCAGCCGAAAAACCGCTAGGTGACCCAACAATGGCAGCGACCACTCCGTGCACCCCTCCCGGATGGTTCCTGCATCATCAGCATAAATCCAAATGGCTTCTGATGCGTCCGCCATCCGGTCCCTGCTCCTAGGTTCGCTTTGCGCATATTAAAACCCTGACTCTGTGCATATCAAAACCGGAGCGTACTTTAATTATTTATTTATTCAAATGGTCATGGGCTAAGCTGACAGCGCTCCGGGGGCGGGGCTGGAGGTTGCTGTGGGGTGGCTTTTCTTTTTTGTTCGAGGTGCTTTTTGGTTCCATTTTAAAAGTGAAAGCTAAGCATGCAAGCTAAAAAAAAATCTATTCAAAACTACTTTTAGAAAACGGGCTTAGAGGATGTTGTTATTGCATTGAAATGGGAATTATACAACACATACTCAGCACATATTCTTCATATCTTTAAAAGTTGATTGTATTTTAAAATTTTAGCTGCGTTTTGTCATCCAGTAATAAGTTACAGTACAGAATTATGTTTGAATTAAAATTCAAGCAATATCAAATATGGCAAGGACGCATCAATAAGTTCAAAATTAATTTGCATCAAGTTGGCATGGCGTTGGCATTCTAAAAGGATAATTAAGCTCTTGTTCACTGTTTTCACTAAATAAAATAACAAGGTCTCCAGGAAATTTTTAAAACGCTTGGCCCCAAAAATCGGTAGTAAAATAATGCAAAGCATTTCATATTAATTTTATGAACTTTACATTTGCGCTTCAAATAATTTATTTTTAAATACATTTTCAAGTCTTCGTCAGCAATTTATAAGCAGTTGCTTTATATTTTTAAGTCGCTCTTAACTCTTCACTTAATCTGCAAACAATTTTGTAGTTCATAATGGAATCACATTTTATTTTTTAATAATACTGATTACGGCTAGAAGTTTATCGAATCGTTACCTAAACGAACGAGCTAACTGTGCCAATATCGTTCAATATGTTTAAACTACAGAAATTACGTAGCTTATATGCTATCAATAGGATAATATTTTTCTATTTAGATTTTTCATTTCAAATTCAAATAAAAAATGTAAAATAATACAATATGACATGATATATATTTGAATAACAATGATACCTTTCATTGCGTTAACTGAGAGCGAACGAACTTAATCTTTCAATTGTACAACCCTAATTACGGCAGCGATGACAGAAGTCAAAACTTTACAACACTGCAGAAGTTGTTGCAGCAGCGATTTTGTTAACAGTATGACAAAAAGTAAAGCAATTTCGCTAAATGGCAGAGAATTACCGTTACGGCGTACCTCCCCCCACCAATGCAATTCGTTATATTGAAAACAACACAAACAAAAACAAAACTAGAAGAAATCGTGCGTCTTGCACTTGTCCGCAACTGGCGCCTAAGTAACTTTTCATGTCGGCCAGGGGCGGACGACTCGGTACCCCCCCAAATCAGCTATTTAGTTAATTTTTGAGCGTCGTCTGCCCCATTGACAAATTACTCGAAAACCTCTCCAGCCTACAGTTTTCCTTTTGATGTCTGTAATTGCCGAGCAGCGAAAACTGGCGATGGGTGCGAGAGGGGTGGGTGGGGTGAGGCAATTGGTGTCGCAATGTGGGTGGGGTTGTCTACGGTGTGGAGGGGAGGGGGATGCTACAGGCTAGCCATTCCGTCGGCCAGTTCATTGATTAACTGCCAGGGCTCGGCATTCCCGTCTAGCTTGGACGTCTCTCGGGCTCCTTTTTCATTGGACATCTTCATTTTCGCATTTTTGAGTTCTGCTCGTTTTCCAGCACACTTGCCAAGGGTATTACTATTTTTGTCATGTGCTGTGTATCGCGATAAATGCGACACTAAAGAAACTGGTTTTAGTAAAAAATCTTGTTTATTAAGAAATCTTCACTTTATTAGAAATTACGAGCTATATTAGCCTCTAGCTATATGGTCAATATTTGAAAAACATCCTGACTACACCAAGCAACAAAGAATGTCATTATGCTCTTAACAACTAAATACCTTGCTTTATAATAATACTTAGAAAATAGCTATGAAATCCAGTTTCTGTTATTTGCAACGGTATTTCAACTTCGGCATCATTTCACTTTCTCTTCTTTTTTCACCCTGAACCGATTGAAAATGGGTATATTGGTTTTCTGCAAATGTATGTAACAGGCAGAAGGAAGACTCCATTAAGCATACAAATAGACTAGTTGATTTAGCCATTTCCAATTGTCCGATTTTTTTAGCCACAATGAATATTTAAATTCTAATTGATATTTAAATTTACTTTAAATTAAAACAATTCTAAAATTTTTCATCACGATCGGCGGTAAACTTTAAAAACTGTTCCATGTACATTTACATTTACATTTAGGTCTCATAATGACGGCTTAAGGGTATTTTCTAGTCGAGTCCCGTCTGCGGCTACATTCGTTTTTCTTTTTGTCTTTGGGTTCCAGTTGGCATTCAAAGTTGAAATACCTGAAAATGTTTGGTAATTTAGATCAAAGGCGCCAAGTACGTGCAGGCATTTACGCGCCGTATTCCTTTTGCCCCTCGGGGCTCCTTCTCGCCCAGCAGCGGACAGAACTTTCTGTGACACACGAAAATACTTCTTAAGTCGGATTAAGTAATTTGCGCGTGCCATTTTCAATTTGTTGTTGCTTTTAGCGTTTTACTCCATTTTTTCTTCCTGTCTCTTTTCTGCCGTTAAAGAGCCTACAAAATGTTGGCAAAAGTTGTTGAGCGTTTCTGGTAGGCTTTCCTTTTATGTCCCTGCCACAAAGCGCCGCGCAAAAATAATAATAATAGAGTGAAAAAGATATAAGACAAAAGATACCAAAGAAAAGGTACTTAAGGCAATTACATACAGTGGAAAATCGATAAGTTAGGTGAAAGCAAAGTGCCAAAGTGGCGACCCAGTATCGATAGTTGCTTCCTTTTTAATTATATTTTCGCTGATACCCTGCAAGGCAACAGCGCAAAAAAAGCAAAGCGGCAAAAAATAAAATATTACAACGAGTTGAGGATTTCCAAACTCAAAGTGGCAGCTTTAGTATCGATAATTGCTTGCATTGAGTCGCAGCGCAGGCGAGTATTGTTAATTAAAAATTAGCGCCCAAATTGCACTCAATTCATTTTTAAATCTCTGCCCAAGCCGGGTTGATGGCAGAATATATCCATGCTGGGCATCGTATACGGTTTATAAGCCGCCTTCAGTCGCATTATACTCAATTTGCAAAAGAATTCGTTCAGTCTGCCAATCCGATCGCTCAGGGTGAAGCCATCCAGCGGATGGAACTCTGCCTGCGTGCGCAGCAGATTCCTTTGCGCCTCCGCCAGCTGCCAGGCATAGCCGTAACCCAGCGGGCCGGGAGGTGGATGCACTGCGATACCGATACTTTATAGCGCTGTATATCAGCTGCCGGTTGTGTGTGAATCTCAACACTTAGTCCTCGTACATAATTAAATAAAATATTAAACCAAGCCATCGAACCCGCTACTCAATCAAATTAACAGCTTAATATGTTTAACGCAGTGTAAACAGGCAATCCAAACAATTATTACGATAAAAATCCACACACACCTTCATATACCCTTGAAGCAAGCAGGGATAGCAATTATTGTTAAACACTTTGTTGCAAGCGAACTTGTAACTCTGATTGATTGCGCAGCGGCAGCTGCAACTGTTGGTGCCGAATATTTAACATCCTCGTAGACACTCGAAAGATGTACGCGTATATACTATACTTCGTTAACGGTGCTTGCATACAAACTTGGATATAACTTTGCATATGACATGGATAACAAAACTTAAGTTTGTATACCCGCTCACGAAGTGAAAAGGGTATATGGGGTTTGTGCAATGTCCGTCTGTCGATATGAACCCAATTATATTCTCTGCTTTTCGGGCTACAGACTTGAAAATTTAGATTTTTCGGATACTCTCTCCTCATTTTTTGCAACAAATTTAAATTTACGAAAAAGTTTATATGTGAAGCCCTCGGATCCAAGGCTCCCATATTTAAATTCCCATAACTTTGTCAAAACTGAACTGATTTTCGCGTTTAATGGCATTTTGATCCGGACTTGAACTTTAGATGAATTCTGCATTATTAAAAACACATTTTTTTTTTTTAATTTTTTGCTACAAAAATCTTTTGAAAACATTTTTTTTCAAAACAACATTATAACAACAATTGTGACAAGTTCTTGAATTCACCAAACTTGTGTAACAAGTTTCACCTGCGAGATACATTGAATATAGTAACAAACCTTAACTATTCTGTGGGAAATCGGTTGATAAAATTATTTGTTGATAAAGGATAATATGAATCCTGAAAGACACACATATGATAGTCAAAACCTATGGCACAAGAGTAAGCTGTGATGATAGTAAAACTTTTCGCCTGGGATTTACATTTACGACATTGGAAATCTTTAAAAAAAAACTATATCAAAAACCTTTCGTTTTGACAACATTATTGACGCGCCATCCACAAAAATACACTTTGGGCGTAGAACAGGCAATACCAATACATTATATATCCGTATAATACCCAATTGTCTATCAACACTATAAAAGAATCACCTTGAGTCGAGGTAGACGTCAAAATTCAAACAGGGCTTAAACACAAGCACTTCCTTTCTTCTCGTAGTCTCATCTCTTTTCACGAACATAAAAGCGCCCCATGGCGCTTGTCTGTTTAGTAGACCTGCCTTTTGTGCATACAAATTTTCATAATTTAATCATGCCCAACTCAAGAACTTCACGGATTCAGGGTATATAGGAAACGTGAAACTTTGGTGCAAGTGCTTCGCTTGACTCCCAATGCGAATTGACAGCTGCCAATCAATCGGGTCGGATCTGGGCCAACAGCTGCAATCGGCTGTGTTATGTGGAGATGCTTGAGCCACGAAATTTGCACAAACAATTCATCCCGATGCTCTCTTGCTGTACGTGCTTGTGTGCGTGTGTGAGTGCTGATGAGGGAGGGTTGCGGGGGTGGGGGCGTAACAGATGCTCCAAGGAGGTATCCTGGCAACTGCAGCTAGCGTTGCACTTTAAATTGATTAAGCGGCCAGCTGCCACTGCCGGACCAGGTGGCAATTGCATCGGCCGAATTAAGCATCCAACTTTTTGCCCCCAAATTGCAAAAACTGTGCAAAGAAACGTCAGCTACAGTAACATCGACTGTTATTCATACCCTGCACCATTTAAAAAATTTTAAAGAAATCATCGAATATATATGTATGCCTGATCAGGTCGTTTAACTAAGTTTATCTACTTGTCGCTGATTGTAAGAGCTAAGAACGCCAAGAGTCGGCATTCAGGCATGCACAAGTGGACGAAACTAATTATATTTATGGATAACTTATTCGCTTTCACAACATCGATAAATATCAATTGCGGGCCCCAGCTTTATATACACAACTCGGAGAGTATTACAGCTTCAGTATGGTATATATTATACATACAAATTAATTTTATTTATATATATATTATATCGATTGCAAACTCCGGCAAGATATGCATATCTCAAACAGTATCAGAGTTTGGGACGAGAAACTTTGTGTGAAGAGATATATATGTATATATATACTTATAAATATATACTTATTATTATATATATATTATATTATATATATTAGCCTGTCCAAAATCGAAAATTAAAGATTTCTGGCCCCAGTATTAATGGCTTTTATTTGAAGAATATATGAATTTAAAACGTCAGACTTGATATATACACTTCTGAGTTAAGATTCAGTATTTCTAATAATATATATTTAAAGATATCTCTGCATAGGATACTAGCTGCTCTTCCAAAACAGCCTTGGCTTTTTGTAAATAGCAATCGCACAATTAACACAAAACTTATTTTAGTATCAAATTATTTAAAGCGTGTGTGTTAAGGTGTTTAGAGCAGATTGCAGGGTATTCATCTAGTCGAATACTGTCGACTAGAAAACGCAGACTTGTTTAAAAACTATTTTATTGAGTGACTAAAGGCCAGTCTGCCACGCCATAAAAGCATGGGTGTGTGTGTGGCTGTGTGTGTGTGTGCTTGACAAACAACTTGAACACACTTGGCACAAAATGACTCTGAGCAGCTGCCAACTTCTCTAGAAGCTCGCACGCACTTGACAACTTCCGGTCGTGTTCATGTCTCTGCAGCAGCAGCACACACCCACACACACCCACACACACCCACACACACACAGAGAGAGACACACGCATACAGCCTGTGTGTTGGGTTGGATTTCTGCGTCGATGTCTGCCAGTTATTAAGTTTGCGGCCACAAACTTGCGGTCCACTAAAGTTTATGCTTCATTTTGATTGGCTTTGTAAGTTCTCCACACGAACCACCAGACCTAAAATTTTTTGTTGCCAACTCATAAAAGTCCATTAAATTTCAGTTTTTGTCTTAGCTTTAAATACAGATTTCACATACTTAGATGTTCCATTTCCCCACAGAGAACATATTACATTTTATATATCCCGGCAACAATAAATAAGCTCTTTTCCAACGAAATATATATATATATTTACGTTATATACCATACATATACCACACGTTATTAAGTTTTTAAGCTGATTTTACTATTTAGTTTTGGGATTTTTGAGTGGGGGTTGCGGGAATTACCAAAAATAATGTGTGTGTTTTCCCATTACCCTCTGTAAAAGTACGCCCAGCAAATTTTCGCTCTTTTAAGTGCACCCAGGGCGTTTGTTAACTTTACACCCGCCCCCTTCCACGCCCGCTCACAGCTGATTTGTTTTCTTTATCCACTTAGTAGCAGCCTTTTTTCAAATGTTATTATATGCAAGTGGTCCAAGTTACTAAAAAATAGATAAAAAATAAATAGAAGGTTTTTGCACTGCTGTTAACAAAAACAAAAAGAAACATGTTCAAACTGAAATTTGACAAAAAGCCCCAACGCAATTATTTTAAATGTCCAATAAATGCGCTTGCATACGGCTTAAATGAATGAATAACCCATAAACATATCCATGAATATGCCAACATGCGTTGAACAAACACTTTTTCCTATCCGTCGATACTTCGATTATTACCGCAAATTGAGTTTTAAGCTGTTGTGTGTCAAATGAATTTTTAAAATTTTTTTCACAATTTGAGAAAAAACATACAGCTAAATGCAGCGTAACGATACTTAAATACCCTTTACGGAAGGGGCCAAAGCATTTATATAATTATAATAATGCTATCTTAATTATCCCTAAGCAGCTAATTATACAAATCTATTATTAAATATGTCTACGAACCATTTGAAAAATGAAATTATAATACGCTCTGCAAAAGTTTAGTTAAAACTAGGAAATTTAAAGTATTTTTTTTATATATTATCACACTTGAATAGCACAATTTGCATGCCTGAATCCGTTACATTATATATTAATATAACATTATATAGTAGCTCTTCTTATTTGTATTCATTTGGGTCAAGTTAATTTTGGTCAAAAATATGCCATAAATATTTTACAATAAGGTTAAACTTAATCTTTTGTCTGTTTGAAGTACAGAATAAAATGCGTTTACGTAGTTTTAGCCCCAACCCAAGATAATTATTAATTTGATACTTAAAACAATTAAAAATATATTTAATCAAAATTTTGATTATGATACCCCCTCAATGTTTTTTAAAACCAACAAATCTTTTTTTCTTAAATTTTTTTCAGTGTATCTCTGTGTCTCTGTGTGTAGCAAAGTTCCCCAATCCCCGCCCCATTTAAACAAAAAAAGTATGCTTATCAAATACTGTTAATTCACGCTACAATATGGTGGAATTTATTGGTTACTTCGGCTAGCCGAAGTTTAAATACTCTTTCCCTATTGAAAAGTTACAATTTAGCGAGTAACTTAAAAGAAAGTTAATATTTCACTTATTAAATTAAAAGATACCGAATGTGCTTGACAACGAATTTTACAAAAAAAAATAGCACAGGAATCTCGAATACATTTTTGTCATATATTAATGGAATAGATTGTATATGCATATAAATGTAATCCGATTTTTTAGACATTCTTTAATTCACATTAGCATTTATATCCAAATCAAAAGAAATCAAATTGTTAAAGCAAATATAACTTCAAAGTATCTGTTCGACTTTAAAGCTATTCCAACCTTTCCGCAGGGATTTCAAACTATTTCCTAGCAAGCATTTTGTACAATTATTCTAATGATTGGAGATAGTCTCATAAAATAAACATTTTCAGTCAACTTCTACAAAACTATCAGTGGTTTTGCGTCCAAAATCCAATTCTAAACTACATTTAAAAAATAGTACGTTTTTTATATTTTTTAAAAATTACATGTAGAATTGACCCAGATTTGAAAAATATTTGCAATATTAGTGAAAAATGAAAGGCAAAGAGTATAAAAAGCCAATTGATTTCATTCTAGTTATAACAACAAAACAAGAAAAACTCTACAAAGAATGCAATAGAGTGGATAAACATTTTTTTTTTTTTGGTTGGATTGGTGAAAGCTATGCAAAGGCGTTTAGTTTTAGCGTCGATGCAAGGTTGTTAATGTAATCAAAATAACTGAAAAAAGAGAAATTTGGCAACAAAAGGGCAACCAGAGGCAAGTCTGGAGGAAGGCGTCAGCGGCAGCACAACAGCAGCAACAAGAGCTCCAGCGGCAGCAGCAGCAACAACAACAAGTCGGCCTACAATTGGATAACAAAGGAATCTGCATCGCTGCAGACACCGAACGCCATGCGCCATGTCAAAACTTCGGCATTACAGGTCCATGGATCAACCCAGCACCAGCGTCGTCATACGCAAAAAGTTAGCTAATACTCAAATCTTAAAACTAACTCTCAACAACTGACAACTGCATCTAAACACACAACAACAACAACAGCTCAAATAGCAACACATAGCCAGCTTCTTGCTAATTTTCGAACGCTTTCCATACATACTCTCTCTCTCTCTATCTCTCTCTCTCTCTCTCTGTACCACTGTCTTCTGTCGCTTGCCTTGCCATAAACATTTTGAATTTCACCACAAGCACACTCGAAGAACTCACCACCACCAGCAGCATATGCTAAAGCTGGCAAGCTCAGCATGTCGAACTTGCAGCTTTTTACCACACTGTGCATGAGCTTTTATCGAATACGCAAACTTTATGCATGTTTTTCTGTTACAGTAAGCTTAAGTTAAGCACTTTTTACGCACCCGATGGAACAAAGTTCACACTAAGCCAAGCTTTGACTAAAGCTCTCTGCAAGGGTTTACACAGTCAAAACTCTCTAGAGCGTACACCCGAAGCTTTATTTTGTTTGTCCTGTCAAGAATATGTCGCGGAAAATGCACTGTTTCAAATTTGTCCAATTTTTCATTGAAATCACAAAAAATAAAATAAAGAAAAGAGCGTACACCCGAAGCTTTATTTTGTTTGTCCTGTCAAGAATATGTCGCAGAAAATGCACTGTTTCAAATTTGTCCAACTTTTCATTGAAATCACAAAAAATAAAATAAAGAAAAGCTCTTTTATTTCGCTTCTATATATCTTCTTCAAGATTAAGAAATAAAGAAAACAAAGCTGTCATTTTTTGATATTGAGTTCAATTTCTTATGTTTCTTATATGCTCAACTAGAAGAAATATTTAACCAAAAGAGCTGTCCGTCTGCCGAGCTTTCACTGTACTATTACTTAAAGCTTTAGGTAGAACAAAAAGAAATTGCTTGGCGCATTAACTTGGCGAAAAAGCTTAACCAAAGTACTTTCATTGTTGTCCTCAATTTGAATCCTTGCCCGCCTAAAAGCCCATCCGCACTTTTGTTCACATCCAGCGCATGCCTCGCACTCCCTGTATATATTGTTGGTTCAACTGCTGCTACACGCGTTATCCTTGTCGTTGCAGGAATATGACAGCCGTATGCTTTGTGTGCAACCTGCCCATTATGTCGCACCAGGTGGGCCTGGTGTGGCAGGGCGGCAACGGTTGGGACGACTTGGTGCGCGAACAGGCAAGTCGAAGGGCGCCTCCGCGATCGCTTTCGCTCAATAATACCAGCTTTTTCCCACCAGCTCGAGGAGTCCACGATACGCCAGCGACTGGGCGGGCGGCGGGACTCGGCCGCACAGATCACCACGCCGCCGAGCCAATCGCCGCCGCCGGGCTTGCAGCGGCGCCGGCGCAGCTCGCTGGCCCAGCTGACTGACATACTGCGCGAGTGGAGCGGCGGCACCAAGCAGCAGCATCAGCAGCAGCAGCAGCAACAGCAGCAGGCGGCGCGCAACAAGGCCCAACTGAATCGCCGCGAAACGCTCGCCGACCTGGCGCGCAGCCTGCCCTGGCGCACCTCCACCACCGAAACGAACACCGGCTGCGGCGGCACCACCGGCAGCAGCACCACCTACGTAACGCCGCGCAAGCGTCGCGAATCGAGCGCCGATTCGGGCATTCGCAGCATTCGCTCCCGCCGCGACTCCAACACCGCCGAGTTCGTCAAGCACTGGAACCGGCGCGAGAGCACCACAGTTGAGGAGCAGCCCAGCGGCGTCATTGTGCCCGTGGTCATCGAGTGCACCAAGAGCGTAAGTTCGATTCTGGGGGCTTATTGGGGTAAGGCCTCGATTACAGCCCCTGTGTTAAGAGGAATACTTGGGGAGCTTTTGAAAAGAATGTCTCCATGTTTAAACTCGTCCGTCTGCCTGTCCGCATGAACGCAACTTTTTCGACTGTTTTAAGCTTTTATTATACTGTGAACGAGTATTGCGCATTCGGTTACGCCCGACTGCAACGTTCTGACCTGTAAGTTTAGTAAACGGAGATAAACGGAGCCCAGAGATATTCAATGTGTGTTTTTCAGGCATGCAAGCAGGTCAGCAGAAAAAACTTATTAAGAAAGTTATAATATTTTACTTAAAGTAGAATTATTAATGATTATTCCTTATGAACAATCATTGTTAAGAAAATACTACAATTATAATTGGATTGAACTACAAAACGAACTTCTATTTATAAGGGAATTTTAAGCATTTGGATTATATAAGATTTCAGATACTGGAGATATAAAGGCAGGATCCTTTATTAAGGCTTTAAAACGACTGCGTATATCTCAATTGACGCCATCAATTGACGTCACCAAGAATAGAAAACCGCTTCTTCGCTAGGAGCAAAAGCATACAACACCTACTGTGATTACTGCGAGTGTCCTCCATTTCCGATAAAACGGACTCGCTTTCCCGGAAAACCGACTTACGCAGAACTGGGCAGCCTGTCAGAATTGCCACTGGGGGCATTGGTTTATTTTGTCAAGTATTCAATTTGCGGAAAAAGGAAATCGCAAAAATCAAAACAGGGTTAAGTTTATAGAAAATGTGACAGCTTCAACGAAGTTTTTTATTCGATAAAACTGGAAGAGAAGAATGAAAAGTAAAGAAAAAAATATAGGTTTTTATTTTTTTTATTTCTTTGGAATGTGTTATAAGCTAGGGCCTTCAGGACACTTCAAAGAAACTCGGGGAGACAAGATTAACTAAGTAGAGTCTTTTAAAGCAGAGCTAGAAACTCGCATTTGTCCCATACATATATTTACAATTTAAAAAAATCTTTAGAGGAGCTCAGAGATGGAAGATTAACTGAGCAGAGTCTAGAGATCCTTTACCTGAACCCTAGACCTTTACCTTTAACTTTTAACGTTTAACCACGACTTGTCCTATACTTATATTTATATATATCAAAGACATAAACCTTTTAAATAACCCAACCGCCCACAACCAACTAACCTAACCTGTGCATGCCTCTCTCTCGTTTTTCTCTCTCTCTCTCGCTCGCTCGGTCGCTACCCCCATTGCCCTCATCACGCAGGCCTCGCGACGCGGCTCCGGCGAGAGTTACCTGTCGAGCAGCCGACGCGACAGCAATGTTGCCGGCCGTGTGACAACGCCGCCTCCACCACCCAAATACCAGGTGACCAAGAAACGTGATTCGCTGGCCGCACCGGAGTTCCCCAATTTCCGGCAGGAGCAGCGTCCGTCGACCAGCTCCGCCGGCTCCTGCTCAGACTCTGTGCCATTAATCTCGACCAGCGCTTATCACCATCAGCAGGTGGACTCCGCCTGCCAGGCCCTGCCGCCGCCCACCATCATCACCAGCTCGGTGACGCCGCCGGCCACCAGCCCGACGGCGCCGAAGGGACGCCGCGACTCCACCACGCAGTGCGGCCGTGTCAATCGACGCGACTCCAAGGCGGGCATCAGTCCGGAGCGGGCGCCGCGCATGCAGCGCCTGCAGCGCCAGGCGACCGCCTTCGATGAGAGCTGCCTGCCCGGCGGCAGTCGACGCGGCTCGCAGCCCGCGCTCAGTCCCGATCCGCCTGAGGACTGCGAGCGCCGGACCTCGCGACGCGACTCCCTGTCACCGGACAGCGCCTCGCGCGGCGGTCGACGCGACTCCCGGACGCACCTCTCGCCGGATCGGTCGCACGAGCGCGATGGCAGCCCCAGGCGGCACACGCTGCGGCGACAGAGCAGCTCGGCAGCCCGCTCGCCCCGCTCGCCAGACTCCAACAGCTGCTCCTCGTCGCGGGACCCCAGCCCGTGCTCCAGGCCGCAGCCGCCCACCGTCGAGCAGAATCAACGGCCGGCCATTCGCCGCCAGTCCACCACCGAGGAGATCCTCATTGCGCGCGGCTTTCGGCGCCAGTCGACCACCGAGGAGATGATCCGTTGTCGCAACTTCCGACGCCAGAGCTCCCAGAGCGATGACGTCTGTCGGTGCGTATGCAATCCACTTGTTCCACGACTGCCCCAACTAACCAACTCTTCTTTTTGCTTGTGCTTCAGCTATCGCGGCAGACGCGACTCCTCGGCACAGATCATTGATGGCACCATTGGCACCATGACCGTGGAAACAACTAGCACCTTTTTTGACTCCAGCACACAGACAGGTGAGTCCGATAAACAGCATATCTGAGACATATATGCAGATGCATAGATTTCATTGTTGATAAAAGGCAACATAACTCAAGAGTTCGACTGCAACTTGTATATTTAATTGTTTGCTAATTAACTAATTCTTGAAAAAGGTTGCCACAATCATATTCAACAATTACATCATTCTCACCCTGTAGTGTTACATATGCAGCATTCCCAAACATAATCTCAAAGCTTGTAGATGGTTGGGTACAGTAAATCTTCAAGTCAGGCGTTTCTTATAAACACTGTGGATTACTAAAAATAAATTTTTTCAATTTTTCCCATGCCATGCCAAAAACTCGTGATTAACCCCTAAAATAGTCGCAGCACTCAAAAGTTCGTTATTAATTCACTGTGTAAAGTTAGAAATTCCAAAGCAGAGAAAATAACAGTTAGTCCTTTTCAAATTAGGGGGCTGCCAACTTGTCTGAATGTGCCTGCGAGCTTTAACCAAAAAGCTGTTATCCATTGAATTTGTTGGTGTCGCATAAAAGCTAACGTAAGCTTTGCACAGCTGTTGCGGCTGCGTTGAACAGCTGTTCGGTGTCGCGGCGCTGCCAACTTGGGCGAGAAAAGGGATGCCAGCGCCAACGCCAATGCTGAGGAGACGCTGGCAATGGCAGCGAACTCGAAACGTGCATCAGTTGGTGTTGAATACCACAACGTGCCACAACGCAGCAAGCAGGACCCCAACGTCACGTAGCACGCACCGCGCGTCCCACACACACACGCACACACACAGCACACACAGTTCGCGAATCGCGAGTCGTGAGCCGTTAGACGAGAGACGCGAGGCGAGGCGACGCAGGGCGAACGGAGTTAGTTGATGAGATTCGCGTGGCGAGAGTTCGCATTGTCGAGGCGAGTGTTGGCAGGTTGAGAGTTTCGCATCTGATTTAAACGTGGCCTTTACTAGTGTGTTCGCATCGTAAACTGTAAACGTACAAACTGTAAATACAAATGAAAATTGCCCCACAGCGTTGCGTTTGCCTTCGCCCCCATCCTCGCCCTCTTCCCGGCACTTGCCCGCCCGCGCCCTAACGCGTCCGCTTTCACGTTCTTCGGCCCCTGCGCATAAATTTATTGTGCTTTCCCGCTTCTTCTGTATTTACTTTACTTTTTTTTCCTGTGGCACTTCACATATATACGAAGTAGCAACAACAACAAAATAGAAATAAAAATAAATAAATAAAAAAGAACCCGGAAAAAAGTTATTGTTATTCGGCCACGTTATTGCCCATTTTTGTTTTGTTTTTGTTGTGCGCGTTGCAAGCGCGTGTTGCATAGTTTTGGGCGCGTGCAGCAGCAACAGCAACAAACGGCAGCGCGGTGGCCGAGTACGTTGACGCTGTTAGCGACGTCGCGGCGTTGCGCCGCGGCCGTCGCCCGCAGCCGCAACAACAACAGCCGCGACAACAGCAACAACATCAACAGTCGAGCAGCAGCAGCGCCAGCAGCAGCAGCAATCGCAGCCGCAGCGGTCTGTACACAACAACAAATCATAATTACACATATTTATAGATAGAGCGATAGTTTATCTAAAAGTGTCATAGCGACACTTTATCTAAACGTATCCAGACATGCAACTGTTGCTTCGATTTTCATTTGACCCACATTTTGTATATGTTAGGTGCTATTACGATCATTCTGCTATATGTTCATCTGTTCATCTGGTGCTTGAATATTTTCAAATTAAGCATAAATCATGCTTCATTTAATAGTTCAGAACAGAAATGCAATTAAACACACAATTATTTTATCTTTGAGTGCAGTTTAAAAGTTTGTCTGTACACAAACATAGTTTTCATCTATACAAGTTTTGGGGTTTCATCTGCTTATTTTCTTTGTCAGGAATAGTTTTGAAATAGTATAACGACATTAATTTCCGGACTTCTCTCTCTCTCTTGACGCATAAATAATATCTATGAGCGAGGTATAATAATTCAATTCCATCTAATTAGAGTGCTTATTCCTGTAGACAGAGGACGGTCCTTATATCGAATGTTCACAGTACAATAAGAATCGATATTTGCAAATAGGTCATAAAATTTAACTTCACATAAATATTTGTATATAAGTGTGAAGATTTTTGGCTGTTCCCACTAGAGGCGTGGCAATTTGGTTTAATCTATATTCTTCTTCTTTAGTTTTGAGGCAATATAGATCAAGTATTTGCAGACAAATTATTGATGACATCCTGAAAAGATCAAGGAACAATTTATTTGGCACGACATCTTGGGCATACCTCCCACAATATTAGAGCCCTCTAAAGATCGATTTCGGCCATGCCAACTCCCGTCCCCAAAAATTACAAAAATCGATCTTTTTCCAATGTAATATTAATTAAGACCGTTTTCGGCCGTTTTAAGTTGTGATCCTGTGAACGAGTATTTCTTTATATGAATATATATTTAACTGTGAGAATAAAGATATAAAAACACATTTATATTATTTTCGTCCAATGTTTTATACGTTCATTCAGTTAACTCTTATGACTTAAATTTGCATAAAAAAAATTATTTCTATCACTTCTATAGCTATAATCTTCAAAACGTACAATAAAACTAAACAAATATTTTATCTAAACATTTCCCAAGTTTCATCCATTGCCATTATATAGATATAGATATGTACACACTTTGTAAAGACCATGTCTGCACACATCCCTTTTTTAAATAGTTCTAATCTACTAGCGATATCTCGTTTACCTATATAGATATTACATAGCTACATAATTGGTTTATCTAGTCAAGTTCAGAAATTGTTGCTGCGCCCCAAAAAGTAGGCAACACACATTTCACGCACAACTCTGTTTACATTCAACATGGTGGGTGCGTGCTTGTGTGTGTGTGTGTGTGTGTGTGCTTTTGAAGTTCAAAGTACACCAGTGTTATATTTTATATACTTACACAGAGCTACACACCCAGTCACACAGACACACATACACACTCTCGACCACGCAGCTCAAGCGCATTACGAATGCCAAAGAGTTAGCAAAGTGCGTCTCAGCTTGTCACAGTGACTTTAATGAATGAAAGTACCTAGGTGTGCGTGAGTGTATGCTGACAGCGAACAAATGAATGAGTGTTCACTTGGATGGCAGCGCCATCTGCATTGCTATCTCTCTTTGACACACACATTCTCTATTCCTCTCTCTGTGTGTTATGAATGAAATGTGAGTCAAGTTTTGCCATTCTGCCTTCACATCGCAAGCACACCGCATCGTTGCACTATTGCAACACCCGCCCCGCCCCCCTCCTCCCCTCCTCCCGCGCCCAACTCTATTTGCCACAATCTAGTGCAGTTTGCGGCTGGTGCAACAAGTTTTGTGTGCTTTTGCGTGCAAATGTTGACATCTTGCTCGAAATTTCAATTGAAAGTCGCGTTTACAGCCACTCAGCCAATTGCCAATTTACATTCAAATATTCACGACTCCATTCAAATGCATTTAAACACGCATATTATTCATTTATTATGGTTGCATTTCAATTAATGTGTGAGAACTTGTATATTTGTTATGTTACTATGCTCGGTTTTGACTATTAAACATCGGACCATGAAATGTTAATTCAAAAATAGTTTAATTTATCGGATGTCAAGTCAGAAAAGATAAGACTCCTTATTCATTCATATACCCTCATGTTTATATTTCTATATGAGCTTAATAGCCAATTTTATTTATAATCTATAACTTATCGCGATAAGAATATTTTACTCTTTTGTTTTGTCGATATGGTAAATTACTTGTTTTTATCTATATAATTATTTGTAAACATTCATGCATGTCAAACATTTTTGTTGATTTTTTCTGCTAAGTTCCTTAAATTAAGTAATTTTTTTTGTCCATTCTTTCTCAAGCTTGATTATCTTTATTTTCAATTCTTTGCAACTAACTCTAAAGGATAATAATGATTATCCCGTACTTTTTTGCCTATTTTATCGTCGAGAAAAATCCTTTTTTCCTTACGACAAGTAGATCTAATGACACATATTTTCTTTATACCAACGATTGTTCCTATACCCACACATTTTTTCGTAAAAAAAACAACGTAAAAACGCCAATAATGAAATAAATAAACTTTTTGCCACGACCACTTGCATATCCCTGATAAACAAGTGCTGTTTGCCACATGTTTTTCAAGTGGTAATCAAGTGGAAATAAATTATTTTGTTTTCGATTGCAACTTTCTCGTCATTTTTTATTCTTTCCTGCTCTAATTAAACTCTTCGACCCAACTTTGTCATCCAATAAACTGCGATAAAAGCTTTTACAATATTTTCCTGACGTGTTGTGGTCAATTAGAGCTCGCTACGTGTCTTACGTGAAGTTCGCGCTGCCATCGAGCTTTAATTCAATTTTTTTAACACTGAATTGCAATGCAAACAAATACTCCACGGATCGAATGCTGCATTTCCACATGTTCTCTGAAACCTCTTTTTTGTTCGGAGCTATTAATATAGACTTAGAATTGGATTTATTTGGGGCTTGCTTCTTTTTTTTTAACTGGCTTTGTTTGCGTTGCTTTTGGTGCCGACTGGTAAATAAAACCAGCGAACGCCTTTGTTTGTTTATGAGGCAATAGCTTTATTGCATTTTACGAGCGCGACCAACATTAATTAATGGCCGCTAAAGGCAATTTACCCAGCACAGGACAGGCCAAAAATATAAAAAATTATATGGTGCAGTGCTAGCGGCCAGTAGGTACCCTGTAATAAGAACCAACATTAAGGTGCATCTAAAAAACATAAAATGTAATGCAATAAACAAATTTTGCTTTTAAGCTTTTAATACGAGCATTTATAGGCTTTCAAGATAGACAGTATAAATGCATACCAGCATATGTCAAATACTTTTCTCTTACATATATATCCATTCTACTAGATTGGTTTCAGAGGGTATTGGCTTAAAATGTATATGAAGGTATATATAAAAATGTTTAAGACGATAAATATATCATAATTATTCGACTTTTAGAAAAGATATACAAGAACCATTAAAACTAATTTAAAGTCTATAGGTAAATGGTCTCTGAGATCGATAAAATAAGAGAATATATTATCCCAGTGTTCTCCGTTTAGCCTAATAGATTCTTAGTTTAATGGCGGCAAAGGGAGAATTAAAATATTTATATGTATAGGGTATGCCAAAGTTGCCAAGTGCATACAATTTTCACATATCCTATATGCAATAATTGTTTTAGATACATACATATATACATACAGCTTGATCGTACTCTATGCAGGCAAATTGAGTGGCAACAGTCTATTATTGGTGCTCATTACAGTTGTGCTTATTTTTTGACATTCGATGAATATTCGAACCTGAATAAATTATAATCAAACGCTGGCATACCACGATGTGGTTTATTGGAGGTAAATACTAGGAAATGCATCCAGCAGATACGTACGAACTATGGCTGTGGCACTGCCATTGACATTGCCTTTGCCTCTGCCTCTGCCTTTGCGTAGTTATATGTTGCATTAAGCTTGCAAATTGATGCACAAATTTGCTGCACGAAATCAACGGAAATTGGTCACACTGCCGATTCAATGAGCCGGAAGCACAGGTGCACGGGTGCACTGCCGTGCCGCTCGTAGTTTCTCAGGGCTTCTTCTAACCGATGGTTGTGCCGCAATGCAGCGCCTGCTCAAAGTCATCAACTGCTCTTGCAACAGGCAGAGGCAAGACTCGCCGCAGTGCCACTTGGGTAAGAAATGCCCTCCCCTCCCCCCCCCCCCCCCACCACACACACAGAGTTAATTGATTCTTGAGATATTTTTAATAGCTGCAAAAATTGACACATTAACTGTGCTCTGTTTTGTACTACTCAGAGCGCAGCATGCCACAAATGCACACATTCTTCAGCGAAAACTAAATGTGCAGCAGATACACACACATTTTGCACATAATTGCAATGCCGTTAGTACTGAAACTAAAATAGCTAAAAACCAGTTTGGTGAGAGTCTAAGTTTACTAATACTTTATTACAAAAATATAATAAAGTAAAAGCTTATTTTCCTCAACAGCTTTATGGAAGAAAAAATTGCTAAAATACTCCCCTTTTTTAACAGCGTAAATATTGCCTGGTCCGACAAGAGTAAACAGTTGAAAACAAAAGGAAAGAAAATATATATACTTTTTAGAAAAACAGGTTAATCATGTTTATTGTATAAACTATTCATGTTAAAGTTGCAACAAACTTGCTCTTTGCCTGAATGAGCTTAAAAAAGTCTTGTTTTACAAGTTGCCATTCCTAAAGTTGTTCATAGCTCGCTTGTTTCTTTAAAGCTGATTAAAATCTGTTTTTGTATATCACAAATTTTCTATACAACAGTCTTTAGTGCACTGAATGGTGTTTATTTTTAATATCAAACAATTAAAATATATTAATTTCTGAGAAAAATGCGCTTAGAGCACTTTATGTAAATGTTGGCTTCAGCTTTTAGAAATCTCTGATGGTTCCTCAAATTCTAATGAATTTTCTAAGTGTTTCAAAGGAAATGAAATAATGTAAGCATGCCCTGCATGTTGTGAATAAACGTATATATTTAACACATAATTGCAATGTCATTAGTACCAAAGTTCATGCAGTGCGGTCTTAAACAAAAACAAAAACAAAAACACTAGTTTGGTGAAGGTGAAATTTGTCAAAGTTACTAATATTTTCCGTTCCGCAAAACCGTTTTTAACAAACAAATTACTCAAATTTCACAGTTTTAAAAAAAGTATATATAAAATTTACTATTTGTCTCAATTGAATTAAAAAGTCTTATTTGAAAAGTTGCCATTTGCTGCTTTTTCATAGCTTATTTATTTAAAACTACACTTTCGTAGTGCACTCTTATAATTATCTTAAATCTTAAACAATGAAAATATATTAATTTCTTAGAAAAATGCAATTGATGCACTTTAAGTGTTGGCTTTCAGCTTTTAGAAATATCTGCTGGCTCCGCAAATTCTGATGAATTTTGTAAATGATTCTAAGAAAATGAAATAATGTAACCAAGTTTCAGCTAGCTTTCTATAGCTATTGTATAAACACTGAGACCTCAACGTGTCTAAGAGCTAAGTGTTTAAATTTTGGCTTATAAACTCTCATCGAACCCAGCTAAACAAAGCAAAATGGGCTCAACATAAAATCAAAATACAAATTGTAAATTATAAATTATAAGTTGTAAATTTCTTCGACTCGCTTGAGGCTATCTCCTCTATTCATGGCAGTTTCCCTAATCTGGTGCTCGGCCTAAAGGCATGCTCGGGTCACACCCCTTTTAATTTTTATACGTAATTGCAGTTTGAATATAAAGCGCTGACCAAAGCATCCCCAAACATAAAGTTCAGGCACTGAGTTAGGATAAGCTGACAGGAGAACATGGCGAGGAAGGAGGTGGGGGGAGAGGGTTTCCGGTTGCGATGTGGCAACTGCGACACGCGTTCGAGTTAATTTATGAGCGCCGCTGGCGCTGCCATTTTTAGATGGCCCGAAAGTAAGTGGCAGCGAATGAGCAACAACGTGGCCCATTGGGGCCAACAACTAAATGCGCACTAAATGTATATACATGTATCTTTATATATACCATATATATTTGTGCAGTGCTGGTCAACCCATAAGCTTAGCTACACACACTTATCGGCCATGTGAGTGGTCCTTAGCCAAGGTCAAGCTGTTGACTTCGTCCATCTCGGCTCGATGTGCACGTTTCATTAGCCATTGATAGGTTTATGAATGCATTCATAACATAGCCTTCGGCCGGGTTCTTCGTTTCGTTTCGTTTTAATTGATGGATTATACTTGATTGATTTATGAAGCTCGTCGCGTTTATACTACGTTTTTTTTCCTTCTTTCTTTCTTTTTTTTTTGTGTTATTGTTATAGTATTAGTTAGTAAATTCAATTAAAGCTGTGCGCAGCATACTTGATTGATTTGTTAATGAGTTTTTTTAGACTAACTGATGGATTGGCGCTAGAGTTATTCAATTTGGTATTCGGGCCTTAACAGTAGCTGACTCTCGAATTTGTGCTCAAAGGATTAGGTCCAGGGATGTGCAAACAAAATAGAATCATAATTTCTTGTTAAAGTGAGATTTTTGTATGGCCTAAATGCCAATCGAACCTTATTGACTCCTACTTGATTGATTACCTAATGTTTATCATTGACTGACTGATTGATTGGCCGTGAACATCCCAAATTTGGTATTTGGCATTCGCCATGGCTTAAGTAGCCTGAGTTTCTTTCGCGTTTTGTCCAAAGGATTGCATCCTAAGATATGTAAACAAAATTAAATCAAAATAAAACATGAAAAGAAAAACTATTTTTCTGACTTTGGTTTGATTGATTAGTTAATGACTAACGTATAAAGTTCTCAAATCGTATATACGGTCCCTTAAGTAGTTGGGCTTTCTTGTGCATTTTTTGAAAAGTTACTTTTTGAGTTTTGCATACAACTTCAACATTATTGTCTCTTAGTTGATTGATTGAGTAATGATTTTTGTTGACTGACTGATTGATTGGTATGGTTTGGTACCTAACATCCTGACTCTTAAATACCTTAGCTTGCTATGGCTTATTTTATAATTTAATTAATTAATTTAAAACATATATAGCTATAAATAAGCTGCCAATCAAATACTTTTAGCTATTAAACTTTGAACTATTAAAGCTCAAGCTTTTTTATTATTTTATTTTAATTATCAATTTATGTATATTTTATTTTCTTTTTTGTCCATAAGCTGCAGTATGTTTCGCTATTTTTCTTTTCGCCTGCAAATAATAAAAAAGTTTGTCTACTTTTTTAAATTTATTTTTAAAAGTGCTCTTTGTTCTTATAATCGTATTAGTTGTTGTTGTATTATTTTATTTTTTATGTAATTCTGCTAATACTCGTATTTATTACAAACTTATTGTAATATTGAAATATTTTAATTTGTACCAATTGTTTTTAAGTACTGCATACTTGCCAAAGTTTTCCTGCATTTTACTTTAAAAGACTCGTCCAATCAAAAACACACAGAAAAAGAAATAAGATTGTTTAAGTATAGGATGCCTGACTTGCAAATATCCTATACCCAATCCTGTAGCCAATTTAAAAAATTCTTTATGTACGTATACTGGAACTTAAAAAACTTATAGTCTCAGAGATCGATAAATAATAAAAGTAGAGACTCTTCATCGACCAATTGCTTGAGGAAATACGCTATAATCGTAATTGATTGTTTTCTTAGCGAGTTTAGTTGACTAACTGATTGATTGGCTGCTATGCAGGAACTTAAAGGGCATTTGGCATTGGGCCGTACTCATAACGCAGCTCGTTTCGGGCAAATGCTGCAAGATTAACAGCCGCTGCTGCTCCTCCTGTCACAATGCTCAAAAATCTGCAACAGTTTTCGTGCCCATCATAAAACGCAAATTGTTATGGCAGCTATTTGGGCCAAACACTCAAGGCCTGGCCATAAACAACAACGGCGCCACAGCCAAGCCAAGCCAGACCGAACCAAGCCAAACCAAGCCATCGATGCCATCAATCTAAAGGAACGAGTACAAACACGAATACAAATACGAGTGCGAGCTAACGAGTAACTGTAACACCTACAGGGTTTGCCTCACAGTTTGTCCATCATTCGATTTTCGATTTGGAGCTCTCGGCCCGTCCAGCTATCAGCTGCACTTAGCACTGACTCAGTCAAGCGGCGTCTCACCTGAAACTGTGCAGCTAACCCCCAACCAGCCCCACCCCCCACCCAAGCCCTCTTTTAGGATGTATAATGCCATTAACAGCTGTCATTTCTTGAAATATTTGACAGCCGGACAGGCACTCCGAAGAGTAGGTTTCACAAAGAAAAAAAAACCAAAAAAAAAACCAAAAAAAAAAAAAAAACAAAAACATAAACAGAACCATGCAAAAGCGGACGCCATAGTCATAATAATAATATTATTATTATTTTTATTTTTATTTTTATTGAGACAGTATTTTAGTTTCGTGGCAATTGGGCCGCGTTTATTTGCCAAACGGTGCCCATTGTTATTATTTATGTCTTTGTGTGCGTTGTCTGCCCCAATTGTCCCTCGGCAATGTTGTATACAACACGGTATAACCTCCATGTGGCATTTGATAACAGAAACTACACAGAGTTGCATAATCATGGAGTTCGAAGTTAGGAGACTCTTGCCATGGACTTCAGTTTCAATTGGAAACGTTAATAAAAAAAATGTTATTCTGTATAACATAAAGCTTTATTTATCAAAAATAATTAAATTTTGTAAAGAAAACAAACGCAAATATATAAATAAAAAAATTAAACAATGGAATAACTTTCAGCGTTTTGGCTTCGGGCTGAATAACTTTCAATTTTGTTGACATTTTCTTTTTGTTAAATATCACATTTTACATGCATACATTTTGGTTAAAAATAGCTGAATAATTTAATAACGTATTTTAAGCAGGAGTACTCCAGTCAGGGTTGCTCGACTAGGAAATACCCTGAATTTATTTATATATATGTACGTACACTGCAATTTTTCCTCCCTTTGTCTTGCATTTTTGAATATCCTAGACTTGAATAGCTTCTGTATCTCCATAAAGATGGCTTTCGAAAACGCACATATACCAAAAATCAGGGCTCCTTGGAGAGGTATAAAAAAATAAACAAATAATACAAAACTAGCCCATATCAAGACATATAACTTCAGAGTTTGCAGTTAGCTTTTTCCGTGCCTGTAACATTTACTTGTACAACTAGATTATACCTCTTTTACGCATGTTCAATTTGCGCAGGGTATTAAAAGCGAGCGACAAGAATATTAAAGTGTTGCTAACGCTCACTAATTGAAGCAGCCTATCAGCTGGCTTGATCCACGAACCAGCCAGGGGGGCATCAGGTAGTTACCTAAGGGGGGCGGTGCAGGGCGGGGCGGGGCCAGAAAGGGGGTAAGGCGACGCGACGCTAAGACATAGCGTTTAGCTTTAGCTCAATTAAAAGCATTTACAAATAGAATGGCCAAGCTGTCCGTACAGATTCATTAAAACACGAAAAACGCAGACACACACACACACACAAACAGCCTAGACACAGAGTGAAGCCACACCCACACACACACACACACCTAGGCACACTAGTGGAATGGAATACAAACAGAAAAGCAGCTCAAACAAAGCGACGTTCAAAGAACGCGACGCTCACATTTCATGTGTGTGTGTGTAGGTGTGTGTAGGTGTGTGTAGGTGTGTGTAGGTGTGCATGTATGTGTGTATATTTTAGTAATTTGGATTAAACATGCAGAGTCCAGCAAGACGCACGGCAGCAGGCGACGACAATAGAAAATCACCTGACCCATTAGACGGCAAATGCGTATAAAACTTAAATGACATGTGCTATGTGTGCGTGTGTGTGCGTGTGTGTGCGTGTGTGTGTGTGTGTGTCGGCCCTGTTGGTGTTGAAGTTTGAAGTTATTGCTTTCATTTTGGCTAGCCTGTTGTTGGTCGTTAGCAGCATTTTCTTCGCTTTTTTCTGCTTTTTTCTGCTGTGCTGTTGTTGTTGTTTTGTTGTTTACCAAACGTTAAGAATTTAATTAAGTTCCAAGTTGTGCGGCATACATTCATATCAGTATTTACTACTGCTGCTCACACACGCACACACATGTGCACGTATGTATATATGTAGTATAAACTTGCCCTGATGCCAAACATACTTGGATATAAATCCACATAAAGGCCACGGCTTTAACTAGCTGCGTTAGCTGTGTCTAATTATTGAGTTGGCTCTAATTAAAAATTCGGGCATATCAGAAAATATGCGTGTTACTGCAATTTTTTTACACTCGTTATTACGTTAGTTAAATGGATATTTTATTTCAGTCAAATCCTTTCGGACAAATCCTTTATTTAATTACGTGCGATGCAGCCAGTGTTCAATCAATGTGCTGTTTAATTGACTGAGCTATTAGGGCATCAAATTACCGTGGCGAGAATTATCCATGTCATTTCCATGGTCACTTTTATTGTGTGCAAATTGGCATGTCTTCAAAATACGAAAATACCCATAGCTAATTAGTGATGTTGTCGTTGTTTTCCATAATTAGTCACAATCATGATTATGCGATAATGACTGTAGTACATCACCTCCATGGTCGCTTGTTAGCTAAGTCCCTCTATTTATATAAATGCTGCGATCTCAGAGTTTATCGTATACGCAATTCCTGTAGAAATATTACCAGATAATTTCCATAACATTGCTATACAATTAACAGATTTCTATGCGGAGTATATTTTACTTAGGATTTAGTTTCTAAATTAACTCTACTTTACATCTGAAGATCAAATTTTATGTCGCAGTTAATTTAAAAAGTTTCAATTCCAACAAGATTCAAAATTGCAAGCTTTCACAAGACATAGGGTATTTCCTAGTCGGGCTAGCGCAGTCTTATTGTTTAAGTTTGTATTGAAATTCCCTGACAGCTCTCAATATAATTCATCCACTAACTTTAGGCACTATTATATAATAATAGTCTTGCTCTCCGTCCGACGCCACTAAAGCTAAAGACATATAATTTCCAACATATATGTATATAGCTACGGCCATCGCACAAAAATATTTTGTATAATCTCACTATATCTATTGCCCAGAATCTTAGAGCGGTTTTTTGATGACCTCATCTAAAGATCAATTTAGCAAAAAGAGCAATCCTAATTAAGACCACTTTTATACTGTTTTAGTCTGTTATTGTATTGAGTACTGCGCAGTCGGTTACACCCGACTGGAACATTCTCATTTGTTGTGATTTCTGGTGTGAATCTTGATATGCTTAATATATATTAATTATTACGCAATTCAATTTCAAAAGTATAGCTCGTTGTGATCATGCCCGGAGATATTTCGTGACTTGTCCAACATTTTGATATGCAATGCCACAAAATTTCAACAAAGTTGAGCGAGACCAAACCCAAATCTTAATTCCCACACGCAGTCGATTCACACACACACATACACACATATCCTTCCCTCCGTTCTAACATATCTAACTTAGCCAGCAAAATCTCTGCCACAGAAAATGAGTTGAGCAAAAAAGCAAAAAAAAAGCTAAATAGGAAAAAAAATAACAAGTGGCAAACCGAGGACCGCAACATGTTGATGCTTTGCTAATTGGAGCAGCCAAAAGACAAAAAGACACCGCCAGGGATAACGAAGCAGCAGGGTGACAGGGCTGGGGAGCATGACGTAGCAGCAGCAGCAGATGAAAATAATTACAAAACAGTTTACTCAATAAAATTCCGAATGATTTAACTACAACAACGATGGGACAAGGCGAGGACAAGTCTCAGGATAGGAGCTTGGCGAGGGGGGGGGGAACATGAGCGAGCAGCATGACCACAGACAGAAAGAAGGACGGACTGATAGACGAAGAGACTGACGGACGGACGGACAGACGGGCGGACAGCATCAAAGGCAAACTGTATGAGGCGAAAGTTTTGCTAGGACAGTTCGGGTCCGTGTGGGGAAAGGAGGCGGGGCCGATGTTGGGCGGTCGCATAGCTGACATTGATTGAGCGAGGACGAGGACGAAGTACAAGGATGCGAGTGAATGAGCAAAGATTGCCAGGCATTCAATGCCGGTTGACTATGGACTACGGCGAACCTTCATTGCTGACTTGCCTTCCCTTTCCCATGCCCATTGCCGCTCTCTCGTTCTATCTGTCTCTTTCGCACAGCTGACTCACCTTTCTGAAATGCGAAGTCCCTAACTTGTAGACGCTCACTCTTGGCTAGGGGTACGTTGACCGACGATGACAGTGCTGCTAATACTGTGTGCACGCAAATCGACACTGACAGCTCGCACACACCACATCGCACACGCACGCACACACACACACACACACACACAGACCCTCATGCCCCCTGTCAGGCATACAATAAGCAGAGTTAAGGTTGCACCTGCCTTAGAAATTCAAGTGAACTTTGCTTAAAACAATTACAATACTTTTAAGTTAAGATTTTTAAGCCTTTCGCCTTAACTACTTGGGAATTCAAAGCAAATTCCTTTACTTTTGAAAACTACAAGTACAAGTCAGACCTTACCTTATTTTCTTTTTATCCAGGCAGTTCACAGGCTTTGCCAAAGTTTCTGTTAAAACTTTTTCGCCAGAACCACTTGGAAATTCTTTTGAAATGTATTTGTAGCTCTTGGAACTAGAAAACACCCATATGTGATACAGTGAAACCGATTGTTCAGCTGATTTACATACTGCAGAAATGTGAAATCTAATCATGAGATATGTTTTGAGACAGAACCACTTGGGAATTCAAAACAAATTCATATGTTATTAGCTCTAACAAGAAGCATATGCGTGTATCTAATAGAGTGAGGCGTATTGTTGAACTAATTTGCATACTTGAGAAAAGAAATTTAAAATTTAAATATGGGATACCCTATGAATAATATTTCTAGCTAAAACCACTTGGGAATTCTAAACAAATTATCACAACTCTAGCTTTTACCCAACAAATATGCCAGCACGTACGTTTATAATTCACCTTTGCAGCTCTTATAAATGCTTTGCAAACTTGAGCATAAAATCTAATCATAAGATACCCTCTAAATAATGCTTGGCTGGCTTCTAAATTGCCCCATATATATTTGCGCTGAGGGGTATTCAAGTGTAAAAAAAAATTCAGTTTGTTCGCTACCCCACAAAAAAAAAACTTTTCATAAAAGTTTTTCGCTTTTCGTTTCGGCACGCAAACATAAGATTTTCACACGTACACACACGCGCAGCATTTTCATGTGTGTGTGTGCGAGTGTTTTATATTCAAGAAAGAAAAAAAAACTTGCGCGTTTGGAAACCATTTCAAAACTGAATTAACTTTTGTTGCACTTTGGTTTCTGTTTTTCTCCTTTTGTGGCCGCCTTGAGCTGAACTCTACATATGCCCCACACTATAACTGCCCACCCCCTCAGCCATCTCACTCTTCCTCTCCCTCTCTCTCTCTCTCTTGCTCTGCCATCTTCAACAAAACTTTTATGTAAATTGCTGAGCTATACAAAACTGCTGCAGCTGGTTAAGAAAAAGGGGTCTGATTGGGAAAACATACATATGATATATACATATACATATTTATAAATATATAAAGTATGTATATTTTATAGTTTCTGATATTACCTAGAGATTTCTCTGTGCCGCCTGACAATTAAACCACATCTTTGCAGATATGTTACAAATGGTTGCAAATCTTTTGACTAGAAATTGGAAATACAAACAATAACTTTTGTTTCGAATTTGCATCGACTGTTGGGCCTTTGGGCCGTTTTTATACTTAGTAGCCATCAAGTGAGCAGAAAACAACTAGAAAGAAGCGTAAGAATTTGTGTTAGATCCGGATATAGGGTATATTTCAGTCGAGCAGAATATATAAAAACCAATTTTTTGTGAAAGCTTTCTTAATATAGTGAATATTTGCGCAATTTTTTATTTATTGTATTAATATGTATATTTTTGCAAGTCTTAGTACTGAAATCTTTGATGTGAATAGTGCGAGAGCCAATTATGATTATTACATAAATGTATCTGTTAAATTCCTACGTGCGTATTCCAAACTAGGGCATGGATTTTGTTCTTTCTTACGGTTTATATTTAACACTTAAATACCCTATACTTAAATTAAAAATTTACGGTAAACCTGATATTTATAGACTTGCAAGCTTCCCTTTTTCCCTTGCTACGTGCAACAAGTGGCACAAGTGTTGCATGCTTATAAATCAAATCTGCCACGCGGCCGCAAGACTGTCTGTCCATTCGTCCCTCTGTCCGTCCAACTCATTTTCTGGCTGCCAAATGGCCCAAAAATTAATGACAACTCGTGCCTTAAAAAGCGAAAACGCGGCGTCGAAGCAATGGCTTCGTTGATGCCACCCAGTCGCACATGTGGCAAGTTGAAACTGCGGCCTGAGCTCTGCTCTCAAAGCAGACGCAACGTTTTTACGCACGTTAATTCCATTAAGAGGCGCATTATGCCTCTGGCGCTTACGTGCCGGGTGGGCGTGGCCAATGGAATTGATGTGACATGCTCTTTGGCGACGCACAAATACACACACACGATATGCGTATGTGTGTGTATTCACTTAAAGAAAAACGACTTAATTCTTAATTCTAGTGTGGTCACAATACAGTTTTTCTTTTTAAAGTATAAATTACTCTTAAATTTAAAATCGACAAACATAAACTATGTTACAGAAACGGAAGAAGAAGAAGTATAATTACAGCTTATAACAGTCGCAAGCGGTCTTAATTATTATTACTTTTTTGGAATAATATCGATTGGAAATGCATTTCATATTTTTTTACATTGTATTTAAGTCTTTTATTTGACGTTAAAATCAGAATTGGGTTTTAACTATTAATTTCCGATTCTCAATCTAAGCATTTGTAATTGATTGAAGTACATAATTGCGGCTTTTCTTCAAGTGTATGCATTATTTATAATTTTGCACTGCGACGCGCTTATCAATGCGCCTGTTTGCGCCCTGCCCTGCCCGCCAACCTTTTGTTGCCCATTTACAAATTAATTAAAAATGAAGTGAAGTGACCCAAATGCCGTCACAGACGACGACGGCGGCGCCGGAGCCATGACGCGTCTGCTTTGGCTCCACTCGATGCGCCATGCTGCCGGCCCCATTGACCCAAAATATCAAAGACGCACGTGCCACGCCTACACGACGCCAACGCCACCGCCCCCATATCGCCCCTGCAAACATGACAGCAGTTGCCTCATGACTGTCATATTTGTAAAGTGGAGCGGCATTTGAGACTTGTGCGAGGGTGTTAGTGGGGCGGGGAGGGGGAGGGCTGGAGTTGTGATGGAGCCTTGCACTCGAATGCAGCTTGTTGCTGTCGCTATCGTGCCCCAACTTGTGGCAGGGCCAGAGCAATTTGTATAATTATATACGTACATCCAATCTACAAATGCGTTTCCACGGCGAACTAAAGTCCTGGACAAAGTTCGAGTTCCAAAAACATTTGTTGGCATAACGACCTGCGAGCCGGCTAATTATAACTCTTGCCCACATAAACTGGAGTAATAGCCATGCGAGTACGACGCGCACTACAACTGGACAACAGCAACAACAACAACTGATTGTTATACATAGAATTGTGGCCCGTAGTTAAATACCAAACGTAAACACATGTTGCCAGCGAGAATCAAAAAGCTAGTTTGTTCAACAATTACGCCGACTTCTGCTTTATATGGCACACTTCTCGAACATTACCCACATACTTCCGAACATTGCTCATTGTTTAGTTTGTATGAGAAAGTTTCTAAGCGCAACGTAAGTAAATTAAATTCGTTTTCAAAATAGAAAAGTTTGGGAATTTAGGGATCTAAAACTATTATAATATCTAACATTCATTATGTATGTAACTGGCAGATAATATTTGGATAAGTTTTATACCATGTCCGTTTGTCCCTTTGTCTAAAGTAACACAAGAATTATTTTCCTCTATATAATATACATAAAATACATCAATATAAGTAAATATCGATAGTTTTTCACATATATTCGAACTTAAACAGAGCTAGAGAGAGAACAAAATCTGTACATAGAATATCTTATCTCTTATCCCTATGCTCCTCTTATTTATATTATATTTATGTATTTGACAGTTGTTTGAAAGTTTCTAGAATCAATCAAGAATCAATACAGCTCGCAGCTGCGTATAGGGTATCTTTCACTATTAGTCTTTTTCTTATAAATGAAAAACTACTATATTTAATTTTAATTGCATAGCTAATGGCTTGATGGTTTTAACCCGAAATCAATGTGGGAAAAAAAGTGGGTTAATAATTATTTAAAATTTTGCACATAAATTCTGCTTAGTTTTAGACTAGTAAAATTTCCAATTAAAAGCAGCTTAAACGACGGTTGACATTTTGTTTTATGAAAGAGAGGAAATTGAAAATTCATATGAAATTTCACAGCTCAAATCAAAATTCTGACAAACTAGTGATTGAAGTTTTCCAGGAAATAGCAAAAATTGATATCGCTGCAACTGAACCTGTCAGCGTATCCGGCAAAGCCAAGGACTTTTCGAAGAATCTGAAAGCTATCCAGATGAGAGATATAACTGATGGGCGATGACTGAAGTTCAGCTATAATTTGCTTAAACGTGCGCTTGGGTTTTTCATTATTTACGCTCAATTAGGTAAAAGTAGGTGACGGTCATGAGTTCTACACCCCCCTTCCCACCTCCCCCCTTCCGCCCTTCCGCGCCTCGTAACCAGGCAACTGCCGCAACTTATTTGCTATTTTTCACACTTAACAAATTGCCTTGAAGCGGGGCGATGGGGCGTTAGCTTGGGGGTTTTACAATGCGCCCAAAATGCAGTCACAGTCTGCTGGCATTGTCAGGGCGCGTTGCAACCTCATCGCCCCCCTCAACCCCACCGCACTTGAGCTGTGAGCCGAAACTGACGCTGACTGCCAGTCACGAGCCATTAGGCAGCCATTGTTTTGGCCTGACTTAAAATACAAAAATGGATGAGGAAAAAATATAGAAAAAAAGGGGGAAAAACGTTCAACACTTAACGCCAAGCGCTCAACAAATGAAATGCCAATGGATGACAGTTGGAAGGGGTCACGGGATCAAGTCCTCCCATATCCCCCTGCTGTCGCCCTATCGCTGTTGCACGCTTAATTTGGAGCCAAAAAAGTTGGCGTTCGCTTATGCACTAAAAACCAGAAGTTTGCCATTCTTCTGGGTCATTAGTTGATAATTTATCAAAGTCATGAATTTATATTTAAATGTCTTTCATGACCTTTCCGCACCCCGCCAAGTTACCCCAACACAACCAACTGCAAATTGCAGCTGCAAAAGTTTTCATTTTCTTGTGGTAGCTGTCATAAAAGCAAATGGCGCAGTCCAAAAGTTGAGATTGGAGAGGAATGTGTGTGTGTATGTTTGTGTATGTGTGTGTTTGTGTGTATTTGTGTGTATTTGTGTGTGTTTGTGTGTGTGAGGAAGTGGGAGTTGGACGCTTACAAATTTGGTTGGTTTTCAATTAGCAAATTTGTTTCATGAATAAATAAAAGTCTTGAGTTTGTTGCCAAAGGGGCTGCTCGAATAGCTCATGTTTTTCCTGATGCGATTATGTCTGCATGCACCATTGTCAGAGTGTAATTTGCATATACTTATGAGTTTTTGGCACACGCAGGAAATAGTATGTATTAGTATTTCCTAGAATTTCAACATTGTTTTCTTAACATTTTCAAAAATTTAAAAAAAAACATAAATTTTTTACCAAAAATTTAAAAAAATTAATATTTTTCAATAATAATATTTTAAATACAGAAATCGTTTTCAGTTTTCACAAAGTTATGGGAGTTTGAATCAGTATACACGAGCATATATTCAAAATTACATTCATTCGGACGGACATTGCACAAACCCAATATACTCCTTCCATCTCGTCAATGAGTATTAAAATAAACATATATAAGACCTAAATACAGGTCTTAAGCGTTCGTCTTTTTAGAACCATTTTCGCTTGTTTCATGTATACAAAAAAAATTTAATATAAATAATGTACACATATACATATATTATATATATTTCTTAACGTATTTATCCAATTACATTTCAAATCATTTCAAATCTCTTTTATGTATAATAGGTGGATAAGTACTCTTAAATACTGGTAGATAAGCCCGATTTGATAAAATGCATACCGAAGTATTTAACGTATGCAAATCTTGGTAATTGCTTTCTTGTAGTACGCTGTCACGCTGGTATTGGTGCAGTGTCCTCCCGTCCCGTTGATAGCCACCCAAGCAACTCGCAATTCGAATATTACAATTTGCAACATATGAAAGGAAACAAATAAGAATGGGAGAAACAAAGATTTTTTCCCCATAAACTGCAAATTGTTGCAAACGCCCAGCACTTGCTCTCAGGCCCTTTTGACCGGCTTTGGTTTCTGTTATTGCATGGTGCATAGATAAGAGATAAGAGCCCTTATGCGATCTGCCGCAATCAAAAAGCCATCCAATGAAAGTCAAAAGCAATCACTGCAAGCCAACCATAGAGAGGGCAACAAAGAAAAACGAGGAGAAGAAATGAAAAAATAAACCCCCTCACAGATGCCATAAATGATTTGAACACTATTCTGGTTCTGCGGTCCTAGCTCTGTGCTCTGGTCCGCTCTGCTCTGGATTTTGTAATTTGTGTCGCTCATTTCGCTTGGTAAGCTCCCTCTGGAACCACCCATACTCGAGCAGCTGCCTTGCACTTGACAATGCAATTTGCTGAACCGTCCCCCCCGACATGCATAGCATGAGATTATTTTTTGGCAACAACTTTTGAGCAACACACCAATTAAACTTAAGTATCCTGCCAGGATAACAGCTGCTAGCGTCAGCTAATAAGCCACCTGACTTTTGTTGTAGTTATGGCGTAGCTATTTGATACACTTGACCAAAACAACTTGACCTTTTCTTTTGAGCCATAAAACTAACTCTGTTGACCTTACGAACTGTATCTGGTGGGGCATCAAAGTGTAGTTGCAGCTGCTCTAGTGCCATGTCTTATTTATTTATTTATATAAAGCTAGCTTAAAATTGAAATTGAAATTGAAAAGCTAATTGTTTTGTAGGCAAACAATGGCTGCCAGAGCGACCATGTTTTATTATTAGGTATTCAACCTTAAAAACAATAGAAAACCGGAATAAAAGAAATGTCTGCCTCGATAATAAACTTAAATTTTTTGAAATTTTGAGTGCATAATTCTAAGCATATTATTTAAATATTCCAAAAGCAGAATAATAGACATTATTATTTACAATTCTTCTTATTAAAACATTTAAACAAAAAATCATATCAGTATGTACTATAATATTTTAGGTTATAGGCAACTTTAAAGGATTCTATAAAATAACGCATACGCAGTGTCTCCGAGTCATAGATTATTAGGTAATATTTAAAAAAAATATATAGCTAATAAATAAATCTCGAAGGACATCCAATTTTATGTATCATAATATATAAAATATGACAAAATTTTAAAAGTTTACCTTAAAATATAACGCATACGCACCGTGCAGTCAGACATAAGTCAAGCGAATTTCCAAAAGAAAGGTAATAAATCAAGCTAGAAAACAAACTTCATCCAATGTTTTCTAAAATTTAAATGCTCCTATTATTATTGTATAGATTACGTATAGATTACGTAAATTTAAGAACAATAACAAAACATGTAGGTTTAAAAAAAACCAAAAGCCAAAAGAAGCCAAATCCTTGAATTAATAAACCACAGCTAAGGGAAATTCAAGTTTGAGAGCGCCTTTTATTATGGATTTAAAAGGTTTACAAATTTTGACACAAAATATATATAAATGGACTCTCTGAAAATATTATTTATTATTATTCTTAGTACAGAATATTGTTGTAAACTACCAACCTTAAAGTTTGAGCCTGGGGACTTAAACGGTCTCCTTAACCAACACATACGAAGCAAATCAAAAAAATTTGATAAAATCGCTTAAATTATATAAAAAAGATTAAAATTCAAATATTTTTTAAATTCATGAGGAAAAAAAATGGTTTGTCAGTTAAATGTTTATATAGAGATATTTTCTTTTGGAACATAAAGAAATTCAAATTATATTTACATGGGAATGTGGTTTTTTGAGGGAATGCTTTGATTAAATATATGTTGGATATTCAGAAGTATTTATGTAGCTTGAAGAAGGCGTGGTTGCGTGTGTTAAGCTAACTCTTCAGTTGAGTGCAAAAGTTTGAGTATGTTTGAAAGTTTGCCCATTCATTTAATTATGATTTCCGGTGTCGAGCGGTAAATGCGTGACACACACAGATGTATACGTGTCTGTGTGTTTATTATAATATATAGCTACTTGATTGCTATGACACTGAAAACAGCCTGACACGCCTGCCTTGGCCCCCGCTCAACGCTAGCAAAAAGCAAAAACCCATCAAGCTGCCATTCATCAACTCAACAAGCAAATTTTTGCGCTTTTCCTGGCGCCGCCTGTGCCGGTGTGTGTGTGTGTATGGGTGTATAGATATGTGTGTATATTGGTCGGTGTGGCATCAATTTGCTTGTATTAGAAACTCATTTCCGCTTGTAATTGACTCGCTCGACAAACTGTCGACGGCTGCTGTTGGTTCCAGTTCCCCCTGCAGACCCCAACCCTCTACATTGGTATTGCCGTTATGCAAATTAATGAGCGTGTGTAGTTGGCACACACACCAACAACACTTGCCCTTCGTCTCATCCATCCATCTGGCTGCCTGGGACGGCCACAATATGCACTTTGCTGTGCTTTGTGTGTGCGGCAGCAATTGGTTGAATTGATTTGCATTCTGTGGCCATTTAATTAAATGCATTATCCCAATTTCAATAACACTGGCATACAAAACTAGTTTATAATATATATAACAGATTTTCAGTTCACTTTAAATAGACTGGAAATATGATAAAATGCTTGACAGGTGTTGCTTAATTTGTATGTCCTTTTTATAACCAGAGTGTCATGCCCTTCGTTTGTATGAATCTATACACTTGACCAATTTCAGCAGCCGAGTCAATATAGCTATGTCCATCTGACCACTTTTTTAGTATATCAAATTGCTGGCAAAAATTTACTTTTTGTTATTTACATTATTCCCTGAATTATTAAGAAATCTTAACCGAATTTAAGAACATCTAACAAATTTTGGCACTGGCATTGGCATTAGGAACCAGGTGTAAGCTTTTAATTTATTTTTTATATATTTTTATTGGGCTTAAATATAGCACCCTTAAGCTGTTAAAGAGGTTATATCAAATATTACGGGAAATTATAATATTTTAATAAAGAAAATCAATTCAATAAATGATAAGCGGAGCTGCTAATAGGCTTATGTGTAAAATATAATGTAAAATGTGAACCCCAATTTTCTAGGCGAGTACGAAATAAGTAAATTTACCACATAAACCAAACTGAAAACCCAAAATATATGGCAAAGCTATGCAGGGAAAACTTGTTACAGTTATCTGTAGGCATAAGATGCATAAGATCGAAGCCATTACATACTCAATTATATAGCTAAACTAAAAATATTTATATTAAATTATTCCAATTATATATTTGCAGAGCCTTCACCGCTCTATGATAACAATCATTATCATGAGGAATGTCTGCGGTGCAACTCGTGTGGTCTGAATTTGACTGGCCCCAACCAGAAACGTGCCAGAAGGTTCAAGGTATGTGCCACACACACACACCAATACACACATGCACAAAGTACACATTTGGAGCTCATTTTGAATGCATTTGCTCATTTTGTGTGCAGGTCATTAAATGAACGATTTACGCATGAAATGCGAAGCAGGTTTTTGAAAGCAACACACAAAGCACCTGCACATTCCAATACATAAGTATATACACGCATCTACATATACAATGTTAATAAAGTCAATTACGTTGATGGTTGCAATGGCAGCCCAGGCCCAACAAAAATTTGTTGCATACTTTTGTGTGATTTGGCCAGTTGCCAGTTGGCAGTTGCTTAGTTCAAAATGTGGCAACAAAATAAATCATTTACACAGCTCATATAACAGCAACACATATAACTCTAAGCTCTCTCCCTCTCTCTCACTCTCTCTCTTTCTTTTTCCCTGTAGAACCAAATACTGTGCGATCTGCATTTCGCCGACGTGGCCCTAATGGAGTGCTCCGATTTTATGCAACAGCTGCGGAGCTTCAAGCCACAATCGCTGGGCTGTGCGGTCGCCAGGCGCAAGAGCTCAACGACGTTAATTTTTCCACTGCCGCCGCAAGCTTGTTCAGGTATGTAGTCACTTTTCTTCTTTTTTTACATATTCGCCCCATCCCCCCACATTATATTTCTTTCTTTCGCCTCTCGGTTGTAAAAGCCAAATTGTGCCCAGCAGCGACGGCAGCTACGGCAGGCAAAAACCAGTGTTTAGCCAGAGTCAGGGCCAAATGTGGCTTACAAAGCAGGCAACACTTTTGCCGAACCCGCCCCAAGCCGCGCACCTCTTCAGCCTTATCCCTCAGATATGCGCCATATACTCGTATAGCCGAATACTCTGTCTGTTTGGACGCTGTGCACTTTCTGTTGCTCCCGGTAACAATTGCGAATGGTTGAGCTTCAAATTGACAAGCAGTTAAATTCCGTTTCGCTTTCTTGTTGCTCTTTTCAATATCGTGCGCTGGTGGCAACGCCAATTCTGTTAAACGGCGGCGCCTCATCAAAAAGTTGCAGTGCACGTCAAGTTGTTGTTAAATTTTAATTGAAATGCCAATCAGCAACTTTTTTGCTTACAAATAATTAACGATGTTGCCATTTGTGCAATAGTTTGCCAGTTGGCAACACCAATCTTATTGTTACAAATTTAATACTTAAATGGACTAAACATTCATATTTCATTATTGCAAAAATCAGAAATCGAAACCAGAATAATTAAGACGTTTAAGCTAATGTTAATTTTGACAGGAGTAAAAGAGCCTTCAAAACATTCGATTGAACAAACAGAGGATATAACATGTCCATTAAATGTTTTAAGTGGTTGCCAACTTTGACAGCAACATGACAAGAACAAGCTTGAAACACAACCCACCTGCTAAATTGTCATATGCAATACAGCAGAGAAGAGCATATATGACCGAACGCGAATTTGACGACATGTTTAAATCATTGACAGGATTAAGTTATGTGTCTTACATGTTTACATGTGGAAGTTATTGTTTTATATGGATGTCAAGAAATGTTTTTTTTTTTTTTTGATTGTCTTCAATCAATACATTAAAGATTTAATTTGAACTTGATCTTGTAGAGCAAGATTAATTGTTTAGATAACAGACTAATTCATAGAATATAAATGTTAGTGAAAGCGCTGTTAAACTCCTCCTAAGGTTATACACGTGTGAAGAACTGGATTCTCGAGCATTATTCATCGGATTAAAAGCTGCGTTTTTCATCCGAAAGCACTAAAAGGGTATCTGAAAGTCGCATTTAATGCTGCTGTAATATAATACCCTTGCACATGTGTGCATGTGTGAAGCTGCCGGCGCCATCATTATAATTCAAATGAGATTTGCGCGCCTAGCAATCTACACACACAAGTAAATACTGAGTCACACTCGCAGCCTCACACAGATACATACACACACATACATTTGCAGTTCTTGCTCGTGGGGCAGACATAGAAAAGCGCTTGCAAGTCCACAAGTTGGAGAATGTTTGGCATTTTGCACAATAAAGTTGTTCAAACATATTTCGTGTAGCACACACACACACACACACACACAGCTAGATAGCAGACATTCACAGAGAGCGAGATAGCGCTAAGAGCCGCCATTTTTTCGCTGACATAAACTTTCAATTCAGTTTTCATTTCACTTTATTTCCTTTTATATTTCAGTAGAATAAAAAAAAAAGAACATATTGTGTGTGCAACTCATTTAATTAAAAGGAGTTAAGTATAAAAATTAACGTTAAAGTACTTTAGCAAACAAGCTGTAATCAGTAACAAACAGTAATCTGTTTGACGAAGCTCATTTAATACCTATTAAAAAATCTGTATACTTTATATATCAACCACAACTTAAAAATATCCTACACTCTCTACATGCTAAAGCCATGCATACACATATGTGCCCTATTTTAAGTATCTTTCACATCGGCTTATTTAATGGCCTTCATATGGAAGAGAAGAAGAAGTTTATTAACTGCATTTTTACTTTTAATTACGAAACTTTTTGGTCTCCCCCACCCACTTTTAGTCTACCCCCTTTTGTTTACGCTCAACTCAATTCGTTTGCCATTCGTTTTAATTATACGTTTCCATACGAAATGAGCCTTTCGGCCTCTGAATGTAAATAGAAACAAAGAGAGATATCAACCGACATGCTATATAATTTAACGCTTTAGGGCTCAGATCAAACAATTGGTTAAGAGTTAAAAACTCATAACCACATTACGGTTATGTGAAACTGTTTGGACATTTTCAACCTACGGCGAAATGGGTAGAGCTCGCGAGTTAAAGTCTGTTTTAAGGTTTTAAATTAATGCAACTGACATCAAACATTGGGGACTTTTTTAAGAGTTCTTTTTGATAATATGCTTCCCGAATTTCCTGAATTTTTGAACCCGTGAGTAGATAGTCTGAACTTTTTTAATGTTGTCAGCATATTAGTTTACGAAGTTTAACCTGAATTTCAAAATTAATACAATAAAATGCAATTCTACAAATCAAAAAATTAGATTTTTATAAATTTTACGAGCTTTAATTAATTCTTGCACAATTGCTTAGTGAAAAAGATTTTAAAAGTTCTCCTGAAACTCTGCAGTGTAAGGAACTTATTAATTGGAAAACATATTTTATACTTTAAAGACAATATTAAAGTCCAAAGCACAGCTGAAAAGCTCATGAAATAATTGCATTGTGAAGAAGAAGAATCTGACAGAGCACGAAGTACATTTTGAAAAGCATGCTTCTTCTCGTTTTTCACGATTTTTGTTTTGTTTGTCAACTTTCTCTCTTATATATTTCCATGATTAATCTTCAAGTGTCAGTTTCAGCTGCTGTCATTGTCATTGCGTGCTCTCCGTCTCCCACGCTCTCTCACTTAATAGTTGTATGACGCATGCATCTGTAATTCATTGCATTCTTATTTGCGCTCAGCCTCCTCAACTTGCCACTGGGGCGTGGCATTGGGCAGGAGTGTTAAGTGCGCTCGTGTAAAGTGATTTGATGCGTGTCACATTCAAGTGCGAGTGCTGCTTAGAACTGTCTGGCATATTTGTATTCTGCACTTGAGTGCCAAAAGGGACCAACTGACACGCACTGCAAATCACACACGCACACACATACACACACACACTCGCACACACACATGCATTGTCAACAAAAATGATGAAGAAAACTCTTGTTGCCTGCCGCACGGCTAACATAATACCAATATGCTCCGACATCGCAGCACCATTTTGGCCCTTTGGCACGCAAGTGCAATTTTTACAACAGCAACAACATCAACAAATAGCCAACATTCACAGCAACAGTGATAGTTCATTATTTCACCTTATTTTCTGCCCTTTCATAAATGTATTTCAAAGACAACGAAATATATCCAATTCTACATGTATATATAACGCATATATATGAAGTATGTCAATGTTAATGGGAACAGGGTAGCTTACCGTCCAGCACTCCACCTTTTGCCACACAAGCAAACAAATAAGAAGAGTGTTTAGGGAAATGTCAACGCATTTTGTGACAATTTGAAATGATGTTCATATTGTTTAACACCTTGAGATTAGATTATGTTGCTTGAATATTTTAATTTCCCAAGACGTTTTGATGAGATTTATTCTCCTGATTATTTTACTCGACTAGAAGATATTTTTCTTCTGTCTTCTAAATAGTGTGAGCTAATTCCTTGCATTGTCTTTTAATATTCCAAGGGATGTAAAGTTCGATACTTACTAAAAATATTATAAATTTGGAAACAATCATTTATATTTAATATAAATGCTATTTAAAAATAAGAAATAATGTTTTACCTTCAATTATGAAATGGTATACAATGCCAAAATGCAAATTTAAATTGGCTCAAACTAATACTCCTTTTGAAAGAATTAACCCAACTATCTAGAGTTTATTTAGGTTTTACCCTTCAGTTCCTACTTCCCAGTAGTTTGCATCAGCAGCATCCACATATGAAATAAAGTGTAAAAGTGTTAAGCATTTTGGCACAACGCATAGGCTAAAACACAAATTTGGGCAGATACGCATGGTCAGATGAAACAGCAGCAAGGCCAAAGCCAGAGCACATAAAATAGATGAAATTATACAGTAAATAAATCATTTAGAATGCTGATCCATATAAACGCATACGCCACGTAATCGGGGCAGGGGCCGCAGCACGTTTATGCCCCAATCGCGGGCCAGAGTTATAAACACGTATTATAAGCCCCCACCAGCCCCACCACACCACCCCCAACGTAACGCCAACCCGAATAGATACAGCACAAGATAGACAGAGCGAGAAAGAGAGAAAGAGAGAGACAGAGAGAGAGAGAGGGAGAGAGGGAAAAATGCATGTGTGTGTACGTGACAATTAAATTTATGAAACTCTATACGAAAACACCGAAAAAGGCCAAGTCCAAGTCCAAGTTCAAAAGCCAGTTCACAAGTCGCCAGCCGCCGCGCCCTGTCTCGGTTTATATGGCCTGGCAAATGGGCTCGTGACTGCTGCCAAGATACGTCTAACTTGGCCCATTAGCAGCCAGACGAGCCATATCTGACAACGAGGTACGGATCAAGTAGCAGGCAGCAGTCAGCGCCACATGGGAAATAAACCAGCCAAGCAGCTGTCAAATGGAGTTTGAAATGGAAACACAACCAAGCAAATAAATATAACCTCGAAGCAACCCTCATACTATACAAGATTAACCAAATCCCCAAAGAAGTACATTTATCAATTAAATCAAAGACAAAATAAGCAATATGTATATGTATATATAAATATGTGACATCTTATATATCTAGGATATAACGGCTTGACAATATGAAATACCAATGCTCTATAAGTTAAAAAAAAAAACATTTCACTTCGCAAAAACAATTGTAAAATAGTTTGAAAATCATTATGAAGTAATTATGCAATTTTAATATTTTAAATTTAAAAAAATGTTTTTTTCCATTAAAAGTCTATAAATGTACAAAATGTTGAAAAAAAATAAAATTTTTTTATTTTGAAAAAAATTGTTATGAGCTTGAAAAGGAAACCAATACAAAAAAGTTACTTTTGCTTTTAAATCGTTCCGAAATTGAAATTTTTAATTGCATTTACTGTACTTCATTGTACGCGTTATCTATTATATGATGCTGTTTTGTATCCCTCTGAATTTTAATATGCATTATTAGCTAAATAATTGCTTGCGAACATTTTGCGGCAACAAACTACCTGCAGGCAATATCCCAATTCCCCCCTCCCCACCCTCTACTCGCGTCTCTTTGAGCCCCTACTGCTCATTTGTGAGCCTGTCACTTTGCCATTTAGCAATTGTTTTCATGCCACGCCTCGCTGTCGTTTCGCTATAATAAATTCAAAAGCAGACGCAGCAACTCGATGCGCCAAAAAAAAAGCAGGAAGCAGGAATGCCCAAGTTTGGTTTGCCGCAGTTTTGATGCCCTTTCATACATATTTATTCGAGCGTTCAAAAAAGTTTGGAATCGATTCAGTGGAAATTGTTAAATTGAGCCCATTTCCATAAAGTGGTCTTGAATTGGGAATGTCATTTGATTTTATAAACTTTTAGTTAGAATTGTAGCTAAATTATGAAAACAGATAAACCCTTATTACTTGAAATGAATTTAGAAACCTAATTGTATTCGAAATTTCTAAGATAAATAAATATGTTTAGTTAAAACTTGATTTGGAGTTTGAATTACTCCGATTAAATGGAGCTGTATCCGATATTCCCCATGTCTAACCATAAATATCTTAGAATTAGAAGATGCCTTCCGCAATAATTTACAGGATATCAACACAAAGACACGAAAAAATGTAAATATAAATTATTTGACTGTCGCATCCATCCATTTGTCAGCTGTGCGTTCTATTTGTTAGCGTCGCTTCCACCACCTTGTGCTCATCTTTTTAACCACCGACCCCCGCCTCCCACACTTCCCCCTCTCACAGTCCATTCCCCGCACCTCGCCCATACTCGACTATTGTTACTCTGCGGCTATTTTAATATTTTAATATATCTTGGCACGCATTTTGTGCCATTATTTGCGACACGAAGAGCGGCTTTTCATGAAAAATGATTTTAATATTGCCCGCACAGATTTTCCCAGTTCGAGTTTTCATATTAATTTATGGCACGAGCTTTGCTTGTTTCCAGCAATTAATTAAATGGTCGCCTTTGTCAGCCTAGCTGCTCTCTATCAGCTGCAGGCCCGGCCAAGATGGCTAACCAAAAGTTTTACATCGCATTGCACAATGCTTGTATTTCCAGGCGTTTGCGGTTAACTTTTCTGCATTCAAAAGTTGCCCACTCCCAGAATCCAATCAATTTGATTGTTTGGACAAACTGTATTAGTCTGTACACAAAGCGAAATAGAGTATACATTTTTGGAGACTTGCAGACTTAAATACATATATATTTATATATACTCGTGTATACCCGCGTCAGCTAAAATGCTGACTTTGTTCGGCGACGCCCACCCGAAAATTTACATCTCTTCTAAAACTTATAATAATATCTACTTTAACTGACATTGTGATAGTTGCCTGATACATGTAAATATTAATAAACTATTTTTCAATATTGGCATTTTAAATTACATTCAACAAATTAGCTAACGTGTACAATTATTATATACAAAATTATTGCCATTTTCCATGTTGGCGCTCAGTTGCATTCCAAAAATAATATCGCTAAAAAAAAAGCGCGAATCGTATGACATGCGGCTTTGATATAAATCAAATTTTAATTGTCATTTGGCTTTTTAATGGAAGGCTTCGGATAATAAAAATTGCATCAAACGATTATTAAAATTGTAATTACAATTTCTGGATAATGCAAATCGACCACTGAAATTCAATTGACACGAAGCTTTATGTGAATAACTCGTTTGTGTTTATAGCATTGCGGAGCGTATTCAATATGTATACACACATATATATATGTATGTAGGTCAACGAACTGGGTTAATATAGCAATAAAACCAAGCTTCTCAGTTTTGAGGCTATGACAATAAACCTTACTTGGATTGCCGATTGCGTGTTTTTTATTGCAATATTATAGTCCTGGCATGTTGGCAATAACTTAATAGCATTTGTCTACTATATGAAAATGGAATATATTTGAACAAAGCTGTTATCTGCAGGCTTTTTAATATTCAGATCTGAAGAAGTAACACCTTTATTAGCAATCTGCTTTCAAAATGGAAGAGGGTATATTGTTTTTTACCCATATGAACGCAATTTTCTTTGACGCTGTTTCAGATTTAGACTGCAAACGTCGAACGCGTATATGCCCATGTCAAATAAAGGCAAATGTCAACAAAATTTGGCAAACCTCCTTCAGAAATTTGAGTTTAGGAGTCACAGTCTTAGAGGCTCCAAATTTTCTTTGCTGTTCAGTTTGAAAGCCGGCCTGGCTGTAGCGCACTGTTCTGAGCGCAATTCTTTAACTTATTCATTTAGCAACAACAACAAAAGAAGACAAGAAGCACAAATTAACAAAACGTTTAAAATATTTATAATCTATTATCTGTACAGGCGTCCACCCTTACCCCACGCCTCCCTCAGACTCTCCGCTCGAGTTTGCTGTAATTGTTTGCACACTTTCTTATCTCAACATGTGTGCATGTGAGCGTGTGTGTGTGTGTGTGTGTGTGTGCTTTTGCAATTATTATGCTGCTGACATGACAGAAACAGTCGCCGCTTTTGTAGGTAAAATCTTGCCACGCCGCGAGGCAAGTGGCTCGTGTTCAATAATGCAGCACGTAGCACGGAGGCAAACACATTTCAGAGGCGGCCGACTATTAAAGGCGAAAGCAATTAAAATAAAATCAATAATCGGCCGACACAAATGTATAGATAAGATAAGTAATAAGGCTCTGGTCTAGACCCCCGATCATATAAACCTTATACCAAATTCTCTTTTTACACGAATTTTTATGCTCGTTCTCGAAGTGGAAAGAGTATGTTGATAAAATCGATATATATATATAATCGATACTGTGAAGGAGTATTGCGCGATCGGTTACACCCGACTGCAACGATCTTACTTGTTTTAAATGTTCTATGAATTTCTTTTATTCAATATATCTACATCATTATATATTTGAACTTTGCATTAGACATTTTACGGGATTATCAACATTTATTAAAATCATGAATAAAATAATTCTAGTTATAGTTTTGTGATATTTGCAGTCTTACGCAAATGCGTATTAGAATGTGACAATGTATACAACTTTGTTATGTTTATGAAAATTGTACTTTTGGTTATCCTAATGCACTTCTGACAATATTATCTTTTTTCCAATTTCTTGGGAACGTATCTATTGTGCAAAAAGTTAGGTTTATATATACATATTTTATTTATACTATAAATGTATACAAGAACCCTTATTCCAAATGTGCCTGTTACGTACACGTGTCCAAGCATACCCCACACCTGGCATTTAACAGGATAAGATAGAGAAGTATTTATTGACATTCATTGAGCTCGCATTGGAAAGGAGACAGACCCTTTGCTATGGCAGCGACAAGCCGAGCTCCCGATGAACGGCAAGCACGTTGGAAATGAGCTGCTCCTTGAAGCGCCAAATGTTGTCGTCGCGCACCGGCGGCGGCTCCTTGAGCGTCTCCTTGCGATCGGGCTCCCGATAGTGCTGCATCTGGCCAATGGAGGTGGCCACGTCGTGCGGCCCGCACGCCACCCGCCAGCCCAGCGGAAAGTGATTGTGCAGGTGCGTCACGTAGGCCGTGGAGTGCAGGCACTTGATCGCCGAGACGGCATCCAAGTGCTCGGCGACGCGGCGCACGTGGCGCAGCATATAGAAGCTGGCCGGCGGCGTCTCGTCCGGCGGCAGCTCCCGCGAAAAGTAGATATTGCGGAAGCAGAAACTGCACTTGGCCAGGCAGTTGGGGTCGCTGTTGTTCTGGCGCTCCAGCCGCTCCACCAGCGCCGTCCAGTTGTGCAGCTGGCCCAGCGGCATGATCACCTCGTCCACATCGATGACCGCCACATAGTCGAACTCGTACATGCTCCGGTAGAAGCAATCGTTGTACATGAGCACCTCGTTCAGCCGCTTGCTCAGCGGGGCGTTGGCCGCCGGCGGGTGGCCCTCGAGCAGCCGGAAGGGACGCAACTGGAGCAGGCCATCCCGCTGCTCATAGTGCAGCAGCGTGCGCATCGTGTCCGGCAGCAGCGTTTGCCCGCCCAGGTCGTAGGCGACGACGCGTTCGGCGCCCAGCAGGCGCATCAGCTCCAGCCACTCGACCAGCCGCTCCGAAATGTCCGTCTCGGGGAACTGCAAGTCCTTCACGCAAACGCCAAAGCGCATGGCCCGTCGCCGCTGCGGCGCCTCGTAGACCACGCGCAGCGCGTTGCGCGCTCGTCCACAGCGATCCTCGAAGACGAGGGACACCAGCTGGGGCACGCGCTGGCCGCGTGCGCCGCCAGCGAGCGGGCACGTGAACTTCACGGGGTACACGTGACCCGGTCCACTGCCCCAGCTGTCGAACCACGCGACCTCCTGGTGCTGCATCTCCACCAGTTCCGGCCGGTCGCTCTGCTCGTACCACAGCTGGCAATAGGCCGGCGCAAAGGGACCCGCCATGCTGCTGATCATGCCCAGCAGGACGACGCTCGGCGCCCGCTCCATGGCCAGGCGGCGGTCATAGTAGGCGCCGTACAAATAATAGCTAACGTTGCCGCCCCTCGTGAACTGGTAGAACACGTTCTCGATGCGCAGATCCTCGAAGCGCGGATACGGCGCACAGTTCTCATCGAGCGTCCAATTCCGATGCGCATTCCCGTTCAGCAGCTTCTCCAATTCCAGCGGCTCCTTTACTGCGCTCGGCCTCGGCTCTGCTCTCTGCCGCTGCGACGCTGAGAGTGGATGGGTGAAAGTACACTCAGACAAATGCAGAACAAAGTCCTTGCTTACGAGTATTTCCAATATTTCCATTATTCAAGTGCAAATTCTTCTTAAATTGTTTGCACCGAAACCAAGCACTCTTCTTTTACTTATCTAATCTAATTGTTCGCAGCACTCCATATGAACGCAGATTTTGTCACCACTATTAAAGTTAGAAACTTGAAACTTGGAATATATACTCGTATATACCCGCGTCAGATAAAGTGATACGGTTCTTTGGCTACTTCCACTGGGGGCATGGCAATTCCATTTAATATTTCTATATATCTCCCTCAGTATTCAAGTTCGATACATCCAATTGTGGAGACATATTACTTCTAATCTCCTCTAAATATCGCACAAATTATTGGGCTACGCCCACTAACTGCCACGTTTTTATTGTTTTTTTTTAAGGTTCGCTTCAGATTCGAAACCAGCTCCTCGTTGATTAGTTGCCTAAAAGACTCACCTGTATTGTTTTTTATTTTTCTAACCTTGATCAATTTTGCCCTCAAGCATACTTACTTCAAAAATATTTAAGAGATAAAACGCTTTCACTGCCCCTATACAAATATACGCTATTTTTCTGAGTGTTTGCTGGAGTCTTTGGGATCAGCCACTTACCATGTGCGGCACGGAAGCTGACCACTTTCGGCGCTTGCCGGACTTGGACATGTGCTCGCGATGCGTCTCGACGTAACAGCGACAGCATTTTAAGGCCAAGGGCGACCAACAGAAACCAGGTCAAGATCTTAAACCATAGCGACGGCTTGTATACCGGCATTGTCCAACTACGAATCTTAACTGACAGTTACCTGTTCCACCAAAGATGGAAAGCGTCCGTTTTGTAATCAGGCAATTAGCTCTAATTGGTAACACCAATGGCAGCAAATTGTTTCACTTAAGAAGAAAAACAAACAAGTGAGAACGTTTCAGTAGGGTGTAACCGACTGCACAATACTCGTTCACAGTAAAATAACAACCTAAAACACTCGAAAACGGTCTTAATTATTATTGTAATTTATGGAGGCGGGAGTGGACCAAAGTAGATTATCGGAAAACAGTCTGGTAAACTCGGTGAATCTAGCTCTAAAATTATGGGAGATATAAACATAAATAAATTTAATTGCCACGCCCCCAGTGGGCGTAGCCATACCCGGACATTTCACAAAGGCAATATACTCTTTTCACTTCGTGAACAAGTGAAGAGCGCTCGACTTTGAGTTACCCTGTAACTGGAAAATCTTCTGTGTGTATTTTAAGAAAATGTTTAAAAAATATGCATTTTTGTTTCTATAATCTGTACAAGGGCCAAGAAAGGGTATATTAACTATGGGTATATTAACGAATTAAATCTGCCTGATTCTGTTTGTTACATACATTTACATAATACAGAACATTCTATTCTACCCAATTGTAACGTATATAGGGTGATTTTTTGCTCAGACAATTACTTAGCGAACAACAAACACAAAACTGATATAGAAATGTTTGCTAAAGTTCTTTCCTGATGTTCAATATTGGCAACTAGAACTGAGATACGCAATATCGATAAAAATCTGTCTATGGACGTTTAGATCTACAAAACACTTTCCTTTGATAGATAACTTATTCAATTGTGATGAATGCGCTTTTAACGAAATGAAAATGGAACAGCAAGTATGCAAGTTTGGCCTACATGATATCAAGAATGAATGAAATGGCACAGCAACAACATATCGCCATGTTTTCGAGCCAATACATAAATATTATATAAATATATAAATATTAATTTATGCAAAAATGCATTTCTGTCTATAATTCTATTATAAAAAACTAGTTGCAACGCCCCCAAAAAATCGAGCTTAGACTAAATAACGCTACTGCGTAAGCGTCACCTTGGCCATACCCTGCCCCCGTGCCCTCCCCAACTGTGGAGCAGAAGCTCTTAAGTCCACGCATTTTCAAGGGCCCTAACAAGCTGCTAACAGGGCCCAAACACATGGCCGACATTATTATGGATGGCAACGTACCGTTAACGTCGCCAATGGCCAGAATGACAAAAGAAACAACCAATTCGCCAGCAATCTTCCCCTCCCCCTCCGAGGGGAGTAGCTGTGGGGCAGTTCGGGCGCGTCACCTGCATTAAATTATTGATTCGATTTCGCGCGCGGCTCGTTTTCTATTGTGGTAAATATTTGAGGCCGAATGAATTGTAGCCGGAGCCATTGTCAAAGTTGGCGCCGTTGCCTCAGCCACCGCACGCTGCTGAACAGCCCTTGGCATACCCTACCCTTCACTCAGTCAGTTAGTCAATTTTTCATATGCCTTTTGCCACGCCCAACGAAAGCAACAGTAACAACAACAGCAGAAACAGCTTTGGAATCAAATTTATGTGCTCTGTTCGTATGAGCGTGTGTGTGTGTGTGTGTGTGTGTGTGTGTGTGTGTGTGTGTGTGTGTGTATTTGCCAGCCAGCAAACAAGACATAATCAATCACTTAACCCCAAAAAAAAGGCACCCGCACCAAACGTTCGTTTCAATTAAAGTTTCGCTTTCATTCACTTAGCCCGGCCAGTAGAGTAAAAATGGAAGCCCAGCGTACAGCCTGGCCCGGCCCTACACTGAGAAAAACTGCAAAATACTACTTACAAATATCTTAGTCCCATTAATTTGGATTTATTATAAAAACTATCCGTATCTTATGCGAAATTTGGACAGAAAAATAAACACAATTATGCCTATCAATCTTTACATGCACTTTTACTTATACATTTTCTCTCGGTGTACACACACTGCCATTCGACTTGTTCGGCCTCTGTTATGTGCAAAGATCCATATGTAGGGGGCTTTTGCACAGGCATGGAGGGGGCCGAGGGGGTTGGCTCTGTGCTCGGGCTTCTCTGCGACGGAAGCAACCAATTTCCGGCTGCAGCGAGCCTTCTAGTTCACTTTGCATACATTTAGGCCCCGTGGCGTCCCACCAATGCGAACAATGAACTCAAGGGTGGTTGCTAGCGGGAGGGTTGGTGGGTTGAGCTTTAGCTAGCGAAATCATAAATCTGTTGCTTATTGTTGCTGCTGTAATTGAAGCAATGACGCACGCAAAATTTGTTCAGCCGCACACTCTAAAAATCTAGCAGCTCCTCTCGACCGCAACAACTCTTGGAGCCGCTGCCGCGGCTCCCGCACACGCCTGCACATCAGAGTCAATTTAGCTGAAAGTAATTTGTTTTTATACAAGAGCAAGTCCTTTCGAATCATTAAGATTTGAATGCACTGCAGAATTATTGATTAACCCTTGAATAGGTCCTGGCCAGCAGCCACTTCTCTACAGTCGCCTGCTAATGTGATCCCGCCGCGACCCCTCCCTTCAGCCCCCCTCAAATCACATTTTGCCGCACGCATTTAGCATAATTTAGCACTTCATTACGAGGCGCCAGGCGAGTGGCACAAAGCAAAAGCCGCAAGAACGCCCGCAACAGCTGCCAGCTAAAAGTTTTACACCTACCCCTCTGCCACCCCTCCCCCTCCCCACTAACCCACTACAAGTGTCGCCCCACTCGCTGTGTGCCAGATGCCAGTTGACGGCAAGGCTTATGCGATTTGTCGCGCATAAGAAAATTGACAAAATCTTAAGTCGCAAGCTGCAGGTACGAGGAATTATGTATGTTCGCATTATGTATCCCAAGTGATTATGCCGCCCCTCCAGCCCCATATACCCCATGCGTGAAGCAGCCCTAAACCATCCCAAGACGGTGTCGCAGCCAACACACACAATTGAAACTGACAGAAACTTGTGTCATCTACACTCAAATTTTAGCTATTTTGTGTCAATTTCTTAAACGAGTCCCGAAAAAGTTTTCCACTCTGACAAGTTTTGGATTGCGACTGTTTCAAGCTGACATATTCTGTAAATACCATATGTATTTATTACTTGAAATGTGTCCTTAAATATGTCTCGTCAACGAGCTATTCATGAAATTCATGGAAAACTCTTTGAAATTTGTTCACTAATTAAGCTCTTAAGCTGAATTGTTGAAATTTGGCACATGAACTAAATGTGATGGTGTTTTACTTCTACTTTGAAACTAATAAAACCAATTTAGGCTTAAATTAAAGCTAGATTATAACCGCTTCAATTTTCAAATCAGATCTCAAATATATTTGTTCTATAAAATCAATTGAGGCAAGAGATAAATCCACAGTAGTATTTTATTTTGTAATATATATTTTTAAACTTTTTTTATTAACAAGTTCAGTAACTAATTTAGCTATTATTAAATAATATTGTGTAAGAAGATTTAACTGCTACTTATAAAACTTAATGTGAACCGGTTCAACTTTGTATCACAGTGATTGATTTGATAGCTAGAACACCATTTCCCTTTTCACATGCATTCAAATTAAGTTCGACTATTATGCTAAAGATGCCAATTAAATCCACACCCTGTTTGCAAATGCAAAAAAAATGTTTGGTCCACTGGTTGTGAAGGACGTGTTCTCTCAGCACTTTGTGGCTGGCAAGTTTATTGACCAATTTGCAAGTTGATTAGCCGTACAGCGACGACAGTTTGGCCAATTTGTAACCAGTGTTTGCAGCTCTTTCGTCTTGAGGATGGAGGTGTGGCAGCTGCTGCCGCTGCTTCTTCTTCTTCTTCTTCTTTATGTTCGTCGTCCGGCTAACAATGTTGCGGCATTGCGGCATGCAACGACATTTTCATTGCATTCAATGCGATGGATCTGCGTGTGACGTGAATGCATGAATGAATAATGAATGTTAAGTGCGATGCGAACTGAACATAAAACCTTTAACGCTTTGAATGCAATAAACTTTAATTGCTGATTACGCATACGACGCGTTGTCGCTGTCCTGATCGATGTCGACGTCGCCGCTGGCGTCGACGTCAGCATCGCTGAGTTGCATTGCATTGCAAATTATGTTAACAAAACACTCGGAACGCTGCTAAAGTCACCACAACAAAGAAAAATATTTCAATAATCTTCTTGTCTGGTTGTTGTTGCTGCTGGCGCATAATTCGAAAATTGAAATTGCCGTCACGTACATAACGCCGGCAGCGACGTCGTCGTTGCGTCACTTGTCAACATGAATTTCCAATTTTCCGTTACCGCCCCACCTCTGTAAGTTGCCATTTTTTGGCCATACCCTAACCATATGTGGCCACAGTCCTCTTTCTATGTACTTTGACGTGCTCTCAACCGCGAGGGAAACGTATCATTATCCGCTTACTTACCCAAAGCCAAACTGCACGATTTAAAAGATTTACATAGTTGATAGCCACCCTGTTCTAGCATGAAAAATAATATTTAAAAATATTTGTAATTATTTCGACTGTTACCGCCTTACACACTAAACACCAAAGTTCAGTTGAACCTCTGCTTAAATATGCATACACTAAATATACACGCATACATATGCCCAAAAAAGCAAATAAAATAGAAAAAAGCTTTTTATTACACAAATATTTCTCATGTAAACAAACGGCAAATAAGTAAATATACACTGATTCTGGTTTGACAGCTTAGCTTTCAGTTGAATGTTTGGCTGGCCGAGGTCAAGGATTAGTAATAGTAAACATCACAAATTGTTAGGCGATAAATATATTTTTTTAAATATCCAAATTACCATCTAAATTCGATTGTTTTGTCAGTGAATTTCAACAGTCTACTTGATAATCTTGCAATAGTCCAAACAATTTCTCTTTCAAGTTTTTGTTGTTTTTTAATAAGTACTTTGGCAATGTGAGTGCTGTTGTTTTTGTATATTTTTCTTCTTTTTTTTTTTGTATTTCGACTTTAGAGAACGTTGCGCGCTTGAGGCTCACGTTTTCGTTTTCTTTTCCTTTTTTAACCTAATAATAATGTGTCTTGGAAAGTTTCGAAAAAGTCTTTGAATTTTAGTGAGTTTGGGAAATACGCGTAGTTCGAGAAATATACAGCACTTGGCACTTTCATAGAATAGCACAAAATATGCGATTTACTTTTGAAATCGAAAATCTCAACAATCATTAATCTGCTTTTAAATAAAATGAATTAAATGTTATGTTTTATCAGTCTATTTTAACAATAATATAAAATTTGTATATTTATTCCTATTCATAGATATATATTATTTTATTTATTAGGTGTCAACATTCTTCTCAAAGTTTCTATCAGTGGAATTTCAATTAAAACTAATTTTTGTTGAAATAAATATATATAAAATTAGCAATCGAAAAAGTTTCAATCTATAAACCTCGCCTCGTTTTTACCCCCCCGAAACTGAACTGAATTTGGTGTAATAATTTTTTTTTAATAATACACCTCAAACTTTGTCGCTCAGACTGTTAACTGTGAAGAACTCCTGGACAGCAGACTGAGTGTGAATGTGTGCATAGGTACACCAGGTGTGTGTGTGCGTGTGTTGAGCTGGGCGTCCGCATTATCATCATTTTGATTAAACGCAAACAGCGTCGCAACAAAATTAGTTGACATTTATGCAAATGCATGCCGGACCAGGTCGACAACCAGTTAAGAGTCCAGCGCGGCCACCAGCTCCCCTAGTCAAATTGCTCGGCACCTCATTCTCCCCCCCGTTTTGGACGCGCCTTATCGCGCTCTCGGACGGTGGCCGTAACCCCTTGTTGGTGCTGGCATTTAGGTCCCATGTTGCAGGCAAGTTTTAAATCCGCTTCAACTTTGCATATAATTTGTTGCTCTCTTCCTTTTATTCTTTTGGCCGCTGTCTCTTATTTGAATTCCAGGCTTTAATCGCTGTTGTTTTTGCTTTTGTCAGGTTCTTAAATTAATAATAAAGAAATTTTGTGCCTACGCATAGATGAGCAGCATTTTTTTGTATTTCCTTTTGATGGCTTTTTGCTTTTACGCTGATTCCAATCGCAGGAAAAACGCAAATTTCGCTTTTAAGTTGATGATAAAAATCACAATGATTAAGGCTGGGACATGCAACTGACAGTGGGTACTGTACTACACCCACAAACACACACAGACACACACACACACACACACACACACATAACACACAACGACACGAACTCGAATGACGTCACGCCCGCTGTAAAATGTAATCATCAGAGCGTCTGCTAAACCGCTTGGTGTTACTTCTTACAGTGAGTGCGACGGTCTAAGGTCGAACCGTAAGTGAACATAGTTTTCAGATATGCGGCAGTACAGTGAAGCCAGCAAAAAATGGACGGTGGCATGTGAAAAAGTGCAAACCCAAAAGTGGCGAATGGCAAGTGAAGTGAATTGAAATAAAATGCATAGATGGAAATGCTGCTAATGCGATCGAAATGTGCTAAATGTGTTCAACTACACTCACATATTCACACACTGACACGCACACCCACACCCACTCGTGCACATCCACTCGAAACACTCACTCGAAAAACTGTCAAGAAATCGCACGTGAAAAACTCGGTCACGTTGCTACTGGAAATTGAAAAACGCTTTTCGTTTCTTTACGTTTTCCTTTTGTATTTTGAGCCTTGGCTGTGCTGCCCTATTTCTAAAAGGTTATCACAACTTTGTCATTGACTTTCGATGGTTTTTCATCTCTTTTTTCTCAAGCGCTTTTCCCCACCGTTATGTAAAACAATTTCCGAACTTTGCGCTTTTCATGTTGAAGTGCGAATTGATTCTTATTGAGGCACTTTGCATTCTATCAGAATGTTAGCTCAATTTACCTTTGATTTAATGAAAATCTGAAGTGACTTTCTTCTCGATTAATTTGTTCCAGCCTAGTTCTGTCGTTTCTCTAGGTCTTTAGCCCATAAGATAAGACATGACAAGACTTTTATTTCCACTCGTTGAATTTATCGGCTTATTCGTTTCATAAAGATCTCGATTCCGGTCGTCGTCCCATATTTATTTTATTATAATTATTATTTATTTATTTTTGATATTTTTATATTTTTTTAATGTTTAATAGAAATATCGATTTCCTATACTTATTTATGACCATAAATTCAAAATATCATTTGTTAGGGCATGCAATGAACAAATGTTGCTGCTAAAAAGGCATTGAGAGTTCGGCCAGCTGTAAACCGAAATTTCGATGCTGATTTTTTGTGATGGATTTTCGGCGGTGTTTGATTTCTGTGCGCTTTATCAATTGGATTGTTGTTGCGCTCGCCTATTGTTGTCTCACTTGACTTCTCCCTTTTGTATGGATGTATATACAACTTTGATAACAAGCACCAGCGTTTGGCGACACAAAGTGCGATGGGGTGGTGGGGGAGGTGTAGTGGAATTCCATGGCTTGTGACGCTTTTACCATATGGCTGGGTGGCGCCAGGGGGCGTGGGATTGGGTGGCAGGCTCTGATGAGTGGAAAGCCTAGCAATGCGTTGCCAGTGTAAAGTAGAAAGCAATTGCTACTTCAAGCCAATATCCATTTGGGCTAAACCCCCTCGCCAGGCAATTAGCAATCGACCATCAAATGCAAATAAGCCTGGAAAATAGAAAGTAAATTTGGGGCACGGCCTTACAGGCCCCCTCTTAACCATACCGGGAGCACTTTGTATTTTCATGCCAATGTTTATAATGTTTATTTGCTGACCTTATTGTCGGCATTGACATCATTAATGATGCCTCAAGTGTCCTCCATTTAGGCTGAACGAGCATCAAGAGAACAAATAAACCAAAAGCCAGATATCTATATAGAGAAAGCCGAGTGGGGAGCGGTTGCCTGAAGAGGCAACATCAATGCAAGCAACAGCAAAAGAGAAAAAAATACGCGTTAAAAATCACGCCCCCTTCCCAACAATAAAGAACAAACAGCAAAATAAAAAATAAAATAACCAAAAAAAAAAAACGTAAACGAAATGCGAAACGATGCGCAACAAATTCAAATAGAAAGAACAGATAAAAAAGTCAAATGTGCTCCCTGACTTGTCGCCGGGCTTTGGGGTCCCGCGACAATGACAATGACGAGGATTGTGGCACTTAATTCGCATGCAATGAACAAAATTGATGGCCTCGCCCCGATAGAAACGACTCCAGAAAGCTGAAACCAAACAACAACAAAAACAAACGGAGAACAACAGAAAACAGAAAACAGCAATACACCAAATCAAAAAGAAAATCGCACATAACAATTATTCAGAATTTCCATTGCACATGGATTAGCACTGTTTAAGGTTTCAAAACCTATGGCGAGTAACCCGAAGCACAACTATAATAATAATGTGTAACTTTTTCAAAGGCAATCCAAGCTCAGAAACAATGAAAAGAGCTTTCAGCATAATGAAATAAGAATATATATAATATATAATAATAACATATTACCAAGGCTAAAAGCAAACTTGAAATTATTATGCGAGAATTTTTTCGGTATTACCTTAATCGGAAGCAAACCATTTTCGCTTTTGATTACAGTAAAACAGAAACTGTTTAAGCACAAAAATTTAAAAATATTAAAGGAAATTTACCTGCACATATTCTACCTCTTAATTAAAAATAAACAACAATAGGAAGTTACATAAAAACATATTTCCCTATAAATAGCAAAGAGAATATTTTCTTTTTTGAATTGAAAAGAGAGGTTCAAACCAATTCTTAGGTGCACTGATGTGAAAAACCAGGAATGTGAGGCATATATTTTTTTAATTTATTTTTTAACAATTTATGGCAGGAATATTTTTGGGTTGATCTTTGAAGAGTAAATTATTTATGTCTTTCAAAAATTGATGCCAACAAAATTGGTGGCCAAGAAATGTTAGCATGTTATCTGGTGGGACTAGTATATAGTAAATATTTAGCTTTAATAGCATCAAAGCCGATATGACCCTTTTTGCCTTTGTGCTCAGGGTATACAAAGAAAAGAGTCGCACTTTAAGCTTGTTGAGTGAACTTACGTCATAAGGGCCAACTACTCTGACTAATTGTGCAGGAGTTTAGCTTTGCTGCACCTGCAACACCATGTTGCATGCATTGCGCATTCCATTGGGTTTTTTCCCATTGAGACAAGCACCTGTTTCTGCGCTCTAGGGTCACCGAATAGCATACACGTGTTGCAGCATGTTGCACAGGCAAGGGCGTGCCATTGCGATGTGGCAACAAAATGTGGCAGCTGTTGTTGTTGTTGTTGTTGTTGGTCATTCGTCGTGCGTGTTGTTGTTAGTCGCTTTGTCCTGCATTTCGTGGACTGCCAACAAAAGCAGCCTCGCGACGACAAGAACAGAAGCATCAGTGCCACTGCCACAGCCAGAGCAACTGGATATTGCCACTGCCACTGGCATATGCAGAGCAGTTGTTGTGCAAGAGCAAATCGGTTGGCAGTCGCTCAGCTAAAACTGAATGCGTTACCGAATGAATAGCCTGAATGCCTGAATTACCCAAAGAGCCACACAACGGACCATATCATTCACAGCCCCAATTTGTCCACAAAAAACACCAAGTACCCGCAATACTCTCTTTAGAGCTTGGAAGGGGACGTAAATTAAATGAACGTGGCCAAGAAACTAAAACTTTATCTAAGTGGGGTATTGACCAGCATCAAGAGTTGCAAAATTACCTTTATGTGAACATTCATTAAAATTTCGAGTTCAAAATTTAAGTAAAGTATTTTTATTGGATTTGGGAATCTTTTCTTCGGATTTCGGATATGGTTTCGCTATTTAGAAAGAGAAAGATACTTTTAAATATATATCAAAAGCAAAATAACAAGAGTGTATGATATACTAGTGGGAAAACCCTTTTTTAACATCGTCGGCTATGAGTTTTAAGCCTGGATCCTCGCTGTTCAGTTGCTTTATTGGCTGGACGATATATTTATTGGTTTTTTTGATTTCAATCGGAAAACAATTTTTATTGGAAACAAATTACATTTTAATAAATAATAAAATTAGGACGTACATAAGAGCTAAAGACCGAAAATATATTTTTGCAAAAAATGACGGGCAAAATCAGTTATTTGACAGACGTATGACAATGGATTTGAAAAATAGATGAACTGAAATTCAAGAATTTGACACTGACAAGCCGTTGATTGTTTCTATGGCCCGGGTTACGCTGAAAAGATGCAGTCGCAGAGGGGTTTACGACAGTTACCTCACTCACTTGTCACTAGCAACATGATGCATGCAACATGCTACACGCTAGCCCCACCCACCAAAATTCAGAAAACATTTTGCGTTTATGATTGCAAAACGCGATTTAGAAACGCAAATTCCGCAAGTCGAACTGTGGACACGTTTTCTCAATTGTTTAATATATTATTTTACATTCTTAGAACTTCCATTAACAATTCAGTGGAATCAGTAACCAAATGAATTTAAAAAAAAAAAACATTCGCTTAACATTAAACATTATCCAACGCTCGCTGCAATATATTTGGTTTTTAGTTGGTACTCTTTGGCTTTGTGGCGTACTCACAAGTTGAAAAGCCTCCCTCTAGCCATAGATGATGAATTGGAATCAATCGTAATCAATCATAGTATTCAATCGTAGTCACTTATAAGCCAGAACATGTAAGCATTTTGTTAAGTGTTAAAGTAACTTGCCAGTTGTGTCGATGCCGTTCTATGAATTTTGAGCTAATTCCCTAACGTCTTCAATATGCTCGAACTCTGCAGTTGTCCTTTAATAAAGATATTAATAATACTAGAAAACGGATGGCCAAACTTACCCAAGACATTATCAAAATTGTGGTCTTTTTAAATCAACATTGTTTTTTATTTTTTTGTATTCAATTCAGTTTTTTTTTTTTTTTTTTAATTCCTAGTTTTTTGTTCTCGACTCGAACACAACAAGGTTTAAAATGAAAATGAAGTCTATTTCGAACAGTTTAAGGAACCAAAAATGAAACTAGAGCGAAGGTTGCAACAATGGGATATTGATGTGTTTGAACAAGAAAAATAAAAACAAAAACAAAAGGCTTCTATGTTTAAAGCAACGACATCAGAAACAAAGTGATAAGTAAAAAAAATGAATCAAGCTAAGTAAAACAACAAATAAACAGAAACTGCCAGCTGTGCTAAAAGCAAAGACAACTTAGACGAGGCTAAAAGCAAAAATGAATGCGAGAAGTTAATTATAAAAATCGAAATAAAACAACAAATCAATGGCCTAGGTCAAACGGTAAGCGAGAAGCGACATACGAACTTCCATGTAAAGTAAGAAAGTAAGAAAAAAGCAAAATAGCAAATAGAGAAGCAAGATGAAAACGAAACCTAAAGATGGTAACCGAGGCTTAGAGCAAAGTTTGATGCCAGAACAAAGAGAAAATACGTAAGAACGTTGCAGTCGGGCGTAACCGACTGCGTAATACTCGCTCAGAGTACACTGAAGTTATTGTTATTTTGGAAAAACATAAAATTTATATATTTGGTGTGGGCGGGAGGTGGGCGTGCCAATATTTGTGACTATAGCTTGAAAGTTGTAAGAGAAATTGATTTTCGAATGGCAGTGGGCGGAAGTGGACTTTAGTTTTGGCCAAATTATGCGACTTTGAAATCTAGCAAGTATGGATTTGGGAAATTTACTTGTCAAAATCTTTGTCAATTTGGGGAGGTTAGCAGCAATATATATATACATACTTTTTTGGTTACTGTAATACTGTGGGAAATATTCACCTTGTACCGAACTGCGACTTGAGGTGTATCGACGTGTTATCGATTTGCCAGCCTCCTAATAGGCGTGGCCAGGTCGCCGAAAAAAGTTGAGTTCATCCAGACAGAGGAACATTGCTCAAAACCAATATACTCTTGTCACTTCGTTGGCTCAAGCGAGAAGTTCAATCGAAAAGCAACAGACTGCATTCAACAGAGAAAGCAATGCGAGCCCAGCAGTGATAATAGTTGGCTTGTCAATTGCAATTACTTATCGCACCAAAACTTGCTTGCTTCTCTCTCCTGCGCGTTGACTCTGTGAAATATGTGCCGTTCTGTTAGGGTATTAAAACTCATGCTGCCCATCACTCGTCGGCTTACAAGTCGCGCCTGTGGTAAAAGTAATTCCCAGACTGTGCGTTAAAGTTTATTTACCATTATGTGCACACACCCACGCGCGCTTTCGCACGCACATTGTTGTGAGAGCGGAGTGCGCATGGAAACGGGGGAGGGGGGAGGGGGGGGGGGGCAGGGTAGGTGCTCGCACTTCGGAGATTCAATTTGCGGTTTTTCGTTTTTGTGGCCCAACGCAGAACTCATCGGCGGTATGCAAATTGAGACTGGCCCCCCAAAAACATATGGAGTGTTCGATAACATTTGCGAGCGATAACTTTTGGCTGCTTCCCCGGAGACAAAAGTCATCGTCATCGCAATCGTTAAGTTGGCAACACGTGGAGCATATCAGACTTTGGCATGACATATGATTAATAGACAACCCCCAACCACAGGTCCGCCCAGCGCTGGGGCAACCGAGCATGCCATAATGGCCAATTGGCTTAATGCTTGACGCCCCAGACCGCCGAGGTGCGTGTGTGTGGAGGCCGGCAAGTAAAACAGAGCCAAACTGCGGCGTAAAAATGTCAACGCTGGTAGACAGCCAGACAAATGGCAAACGAAATGCCAAACCGGAGAGTTGCCCCACATTGGCCTTAAGCCATAAACGAATGGCCATAGCTGATGGACAGGAAATAGCCCAGCTGAATGACAAAAAAATACAAGTAAGAACGTTGCAGTAATAACAGCCAAAAAAAGTCAAAAACTATCTTAATAATTTTTTTTTTTTTTTAATGAGGCGCGATATTTAGAGGAATCAGAAAACGGTCTGCCAAATTTGATGACTCTATCTCTAGAATTGTAAGAAATATGGACTTTCTCGGGTTACCCGCCCCCAAGATATATATTATCGCTAATTGCTACGCATTTAGCCTTAAAGGTGAGAAGGATATATCGCTTTTATCTAGTTCTCATGCTGCCAGTGGGCGCAGCCAAAAAATCTTAACGTTTTATCTGACGCGGGTATACGCGAGTATATATTCCAAATTTCAAGTCTCTAGTTTAAACAGGGTCGAACAAAATTGCGTTCATACGGACAGCAAGACGGACATTGCAAGACCCAGTTTAGGCTTTTCACTTCATGAACTCAGCCTAAGTTTATACCAGCGTTTGCGATCTCAGATATTGAGGTCTTAGACTAGACAATGCTGTTCTTGATAGCTCCATCTTTATTTTGTCAGCAACCTCAATTCAAGCTCCCTGTCATTTTCTCTCTCTTTCTCTACACATATACATAAATAAATACAAATATAGATATTATCTCAAAGGCAATTGCAGCTGCAATCCTCCTGCCATAGCCTCGGGCAGGTCATTGAAAACCAAAAGGATATCAGAGCAGAATTTATGTTTGTGACAGCAAAAAGGGGCGACTGGATACAGGAGAAGGGGACACGGGGGTCTTGGTCTTACATAACCAAGTGTGGTTAAGAAGTCGTGAGAGATTCGTGCATGTGCAGCGAATGTTGCGTAAATCCAATTTGCCTAACATATTCCTGATGGCAGTCTTTGGCGGTGGCTTAACTGGTCTTAAAAATAAAATGTGTGGCATAACCTCGGCAGGGGGCGAGGGGAACGGGCAGCGTGCTCTTCTGTGCAGCGTTACGCAAAAATCTGACCAAAATTGGTTACACAAATAACCTAAGGAGTGGTTGGATGCAAGCGCAGGCTTGAAAATACCCTCTGAATACTTTGAGCAAAAAAAATATATAATAAATGAAATATTAAAGTAAACAATACACTAATAAACTTCGCCTTTGTTTCGAGAAATATTGAAATAAAAGCAAAAAACTCAGAAACATATTTGTTAATATCCCAAATATATCTCACAGACGTCATATCGAATCTGTCAAGGGTATCTGGTGGTCGAGCACTTCTGACTAGGGCAATGCCTATTTGTCTGTTTCCAAATAGTTTTCTAGTTCCTTAATGTCTCTAGCATTAACCCTTTTATACCCATTACACGAAGTGTGTAACTCATGCAGGGGAATATCTCCGACGCCATCAACTATACACTAGACTAGATAAAGCCATGTTCGCCTTTTTGCCTGGTTGTATGATCTCTCAATTTTTAAATTAGTTACGATAACATTTTAATATTTTCATTTATTTAAATATAGCTCCTATATCATAGGTTGGAACGCAAACTTTTTGCGAGGGTATAAAGCCTTCGGCACTTCAAAGATTACTTTTCTTTCTCGTTAGTTTGAGAAATGCGTGCTCTTTCAGGGGTCTGTACGATGGGGTATAAACAACACGAAGCACAACCGCAAAATAGGCAGCAACTACAGCAACAACAAGGGCAGCAGCAGCCGCGACAACAGTGTCCAAATTCATAGCCTACTTAGCGGCGCAGAGTGCGAGTTATTCAAATTTGAATTAGGCGGCCTCTGGACCCAGCTTGGGCCTGTAAACGCTTCCGTCTCCGGCAGCAGCTCCTGCTCCACCTCCAGAAACAACATTAAGTTGCGTGTGTATGTGTGTCTGCACTAGCAGAAAAACACAAAGTATCTTTTACTCAAATAATAAAACACAAAAATTCAGCTAAGTTCGATGTTGAACCGAACCGGTGCGAACCTGGAATACAAACCCGAACCTTTTAAAAAAAAACTCTTTATTTAATATTAAATAGAGTATTTTTCATCAAAATTTGTAAGTTTTTATTAATATGAAAATCAGGGTTGACAAACGAAACATAAAGCGAGCGTTTCAAGTAATTTCACCTCACTGCCCAAATACACTACTCAAGTACATATACAAAATAAATAAACCTGCATTGAAAACAATTATTTTATCTATGCAAAAATTGTTGTTATCTTTGTGTAGTAAATTTAACAACGAATTCCTCGTTCAAATATTATTTTTAAGCTGACTACAATTTATTCGAAGTGTGCAAAATTGTTTATAATTAGAAGTATTATTTTTTTAGCATTACCATTCGATTTAAAAAAAAGCAAAAATCATAAATGATTTATATTTAACCTGAAAATATTCAAGATCAAAATTAACTAAAATATTCAAGCTACCATTTTCTCTAAGTGTCCTTCTTGGCCACACAAGTCCCGCCCATGCAGCCCATCGGTTGGGCAGCAGCTGTGCGCGTTGCTTTCAAAAGTATGCAACAGTAGACGCCACATGCGGCATGCTACATGCCGCTTGTCGCTTGCTACATGCTGCGGTAAGCGCGAACCTTAATTAGATCATAGTTGCTGCCACACAGCATTTTATTTGCAGGAGCTGGCAACTTGCCGCTCACATGTCGTGCCACATTATGCACAGGCTGCCACTGCCGAGGCGCCGGCAATGTCTATCAAATTCCTTGGACCCGCCAGTGTCGGCCCATTATTGGGACCGCGTGCCGCATCAAATTTCCAGCTCAATCAGTGCTCGGAACTTTGCGCCGTTTATGGCTCATGTGGCGCAGCTGCTGCCGCCGCTGTGTGGCATCAACTACATACCTTGCCTCTAACATACCTCTGTGGTATTTGCATTTTAATTGAATTGCACTGAATTATTTTGTTTATACATGCTTTTGTTGGCAGCAATTTAGCTGCCATTGCCACACGGGCAAAGTAAACAACTTGCAGCTTACAACTTGCTGCTTGCTGCTTGCAACACACTCGTTGCCACAAAAGCCAACCGCAACAAAAACTTTGCACGACTTGAGCTGCCAAAAACAACTGCTCAACTTTTGTTTTCTGTTTTTGCTGTTTTTCAATTTTGCTTTACTTTTATCTTAACGCGTAACATTTTCAACTGCTCTCATATTTCCCGCTTGTTGGAGGCCAACAATCAGGCTGGAATTCCACATTTTTTTACATTTCACTCACCTTATTCATGTGCTCAGCGGGCGCAATTAATGCACCTTTAAGCTTTTTAACATTAACCCAAAATAGAGTTAAATTTAATTTTTTTTTTTTTTTTTTTTTTTTTTTAATAATTTTTCCGTAGAAAGTACATCAAGAAATTCCCATCATCTCAGGAAGTATAGAAAAATAGTACATTTTACGATTTTAATATAAAATGTTAAAATCTTTTATAATTTTTCACGAATTGCTTTTTTTTAACGCGTTTTCACTTATTCAATAAATTCTTTTTATGCGTTTTTATATGTTCTATTATTTTCATTAATTCTCGATCCTTTTAAATTATACATTTTATCTTCGCATTATATCTTTCTTCTTAATCGTTTCGTTTTTACAATATATTTAATGAATTAAAATGTGTAATCACGAAAAATTAATTTCCAAGTGAACTCGAATAAGAATTTGTTAATATTGATTTTTTAGGTCTGCAAATAATTGACTATTTTTCCATTTAGCCAATATCTTTTTTGGACGAATTTTTCTTAAACGATTTTTTTGGGAACCTATTTATCGTTTAAGAGGAGAATTAAGTGTATATTTATTTGATTATTATAACCAACTATAGACAATATGAAGTTTTGATAAATATATATAACATAAGATGAGTATCATCTTTTTCTAGTGGGTATCTGCAAGTCTAGCCACTGCGTGAACTGTCGGATTACTAATCCAAACGACCACTAAACAATGCCATTCCCCTGCCGTTGCAGTTGCAGTTGCAGCTGCATCGATTGCACCTTGCACGGCACTGAGAGTGGGCTTCACTCATCTGTCTGCGAGGCGGACGATGGGGTTAGGTGAATTGACAGTTCAGAGGTCCGAAATGGGCGCATTGTAGTGGACTCTTCGGGTTTGGGGCCATTCCGGCAATCAGCTGAAGATGTGTACACTAAGAGATGGCCAATTGGTGTACACTGTGCACAATGGTTACTTGAGGCATGAAGTGTGTTGAAATTATAGTTAAACTGGGGCATCTCTCTCACATATTAGTTTAACCATTCAAGTAGACTATATTTGAAGCAGCTGTCGGCTATGGTCGATAAGCAGACAGGTTGTTAATGGTCTACTTAAACGTTGGAAATGTAGACAATGCGAAGCAGCTGTCCTTCACAATCACTTAAGGTATAAGTAGTTGGATATTGTAAGTATATCAAACGAGAAGAGGATGAAAGGGGCACTTTAAATAGCTGAGCAAAATGTTAAAAGCCAGTTCCATGGTCACTTAGGTTTAGGTTTTAGTAGAGTGCCTTTGTCATTCGAGAATGGAATAGTATAAAGCTCATTCATTTGTGGGATAAGTAAATTGCTCTTGTACCAGAATATTGCATATTGAATATGAATATATATATTAGTATAGGTGGTCACAGCCGACATGTAAAGCTCTCGTATCTATAACTCCCATATTGCAAACTCACAAAATGGCATCTTGATTCTGATTTATCCTCTAAATTGAATCTGGAATTAAACTATATGCAGTATTGAACATACAATTATTTTTATTATTTATAATTTTCAACTTTTACATAAAAGTCAAAAAGCATTTTTACTAAAAAAAATACAAAAACAAAAAATATAAATAGTTATTCCCTGTTTCTGTAGCAAACTTTACGATTATGTTTTTTGATTAAAGTTTCACACCATAACCAAGGTTATATGATAGACTTTAGATTTTATTGGAATGGAATCAACCGATATTGGTAAGAGTAAACAGAATAGTGTATAAGTGGAGCTAACAAATAGTTAAACATTTCAAATTACGCCCTCCATGTTCGCTTGAAATATATATAAAAATATCAGTAATAGTATAATATAAGAGAAGTTTAGGAATTTCGCTGCACTCAAAATTGAGTCCTGTTAAAGCAGCTGCTCTGAAGCTAATAAAACTTGAAGTTTATGTAAGATGAGTACAATAAATTTAAATTCCCCCTCGCTTGTTGCTTTTGCAGATGAGTTTTGCGAGGAATATCCGCATAATTTGATGCCCACGCCCGGCTACTGGATAGAGTGTTCGCGTCAGAAAATCACGATGCCCACGCCGCACACAATTTGGGATGAAAGCGATTCGGAGCACGAGGATATACGGGCGGGGAGTGCCAGCGATGCGTATTTGGAGCGCGAATGCAGTGACCTCTATGAGGACGACGAGGACTCGGAGGCCACGCCCAGTCCGCGCAAGAAGACAACCATTGAGGAGCAATGGGATCAGCAGGGCGCCTTCGAGCTAATTTCTGTGGAGCAGGAGACATACGAGAAATATTTTTACGGCACTGAGCATTGGAATTACTTTACCAGTGACGAGGATCTAGGCCCCGTTATCCTATCGATCAAACAGGAGACGCTCAACGGACGCGATCAGTTTCGAATACTGGTCCGCGCCGGTTCTTATACGGTGCATGGACTGATACCGGCCTCCTGTGTGTTCGCCGACAGGTAAAACGATATAGGAGTCTATAAATATTTCCCAAAAATTTAACAAACTCCATCAATTTCCAGATATAATCGCGAGGAGGTAGTTAGATCTTTAGGTAAAGAAGTTAATTTAAATCCACCTTTAACATTAGGACAATTACCCGATACGCCAGAGGAATTATTAAAGTTAGATCAGGTGCGTGAAAAATCAATGCCCTAGAGTATTTATAGCTCATAGCTTTATCATTTTGTTCCCTTTTAGGTTTTTATAAAATCCGAATTAAAAGTCGGCGTCATATTTGTCAAAGAGGAGCAATATACGGAAGAGCAAATTTTGGACAATAATGAAAATTCACCGCTCTTCGATGAGTTCCTCACGCTGCTCGGCGATCGCGTAAGGCTACGCGGCTTTGATAAGTACAAAGGTGGCCTTGATACGGTGCACGACCTCACAGGTATATACATAAATCTCAATATGAATTATTTGTATATCATTAATTTCGCGACCAGGTCTATTCTCCGTCTATACGAACTGGCGCAACATTGAGATCATGTTCCACGTGTCCACGCTCCTGCCCTACGAGAAGCACGATCCGCAGAAGCTCCAACGCAAACGTCACATTGGCAACGATATCGTCTGCGTGGTATTCCTGGAAGCCGACAACACCCGCTTCAGTCCCGCCTGCATTAAAAGCCATTTTCTGCACACCTTTATACTGGTAAACTTATTTAAGTTTACTACAGAATACAGAAAGTTTTCAAAGGCTTTGAGCTTTAGTTAAGTTCGTTCTGCTTTTACGCATCTTAGTTTTAGAGACGTAGCAAACTTAAAGCTGCTGATTACCTAAAGTAAAAACAACAAATGCATTAAAGCTTTTGAAAAGTTCTTCTGTTTCATTCAAGTATATAGTTTTGTATTCAAGCATATTTAATCTAATCTAATATGATGACATTACCATGCAGGATTAATTCAGCGGATCTTTTGCAAAGATTTTAGATTTTAGATTTAGATTATATATAAGCTTTTAGGCAATTTTGAATTTTGAATTTTAGTACCTATGCATATAATACGTATATTGCGCGACTAGCGAGCGAGTACTGTACTTGTTGTAAAAGCACATCCCCTCCCCTTGCAGGTGCGTGTCTCGGCGCGCATTAAGCACAAGCCCACGCGCTACGAGGTGTCTGTGGTCACACGCGACGAGGTGGGCGCCTACAAGCCCTACCTCTGGGAGCAGTCGGTGTTCGAGAAGGGGCCGATGTTTCGGTAAGTGTAACGCACCTGGAATGCCAAGCTCTGTTTGTGTTTATGTGTGTGTGCGAGAGACAAAAGAAAGCAAACCGAGAAACAAAAACCAAAAACGAAAAAAAACAAAAAACTTCTCTTTCAGCGAGTGGCTGCTGACGAAGATTGTGAATGGGGAGCGCGCCTCGTATTCGGCGCCAAAGTTTGCCAGGATGCAGGAGAGGACGCGCTCGCAGATGCTGGAGGATCTGGTGATGAATTTATCGAATCATGCGGAAACTGGCCAAATACCGAAGCCGTATAGGCGCGGCTCCTGGCGGCCCATTGGTGAGGATGAATATTTCAAAATGTTGCATGCCAGGGTACTAGACAACCAACTACAACAACACCAACAACAACAACAGCAACATGAACACTACAACAACTGTTGCTATTGCAATTGCATTGAGCAGCAGCAACAGCAACAGCAACAGCAACAGCAGCAGCTACAGCAGCAGCAGCAGTTGGCACTGGGCCTGCTTGTGGCACTGGGCACAACACACACACACACTAAACACAACAACAACACGAACGGCGCTGGGCAACGCCAGCGGCAGCAGCAGCAGCAGCAACAAGCAGCAGCAGCAACAATAACAACAGCAACTACAACAAGCCTGCGCTGCAATTTGTGCTGTGCCTCTGTGATGCACCTCTGTATGAAGCATAGTATGTGTATATCCAGACACACACACACACACACACACACACACACACACTAAGACACACACCCAACCACAGAAAGTTATTTAAATGTTTTACCTGCACAAGGGGGCGGGCGCGGGGCGTGGCTGCTGCTGTTTGGCAGCATTTCACTCTGTTGCCTTCGACTCTGCATGATTAATCGTTTTGCCTGCTGTTGCTGCTGTTTGTTGTTTGTTGCTGCCATTGTTGTTGCAACACTTCCGCATGCCATGCCACACACACACACACACACACACACACACGCTTACACTTCCGTTTCCGCCATTAACACATCCGCCTGTGTTTGCACTCAGCGGAAGCAGACAAGGCTGCGATTCTAAGCCCCCTTAGCCCCCTCAGCCACAACCTCGCTGGCTGCTGTGGCATGCTGTGACAAATCTTGCAGCACAATCTGTTTGCTGCCACACCGCAAAAGCAGCGGGTGGCGCCTCCCACGCCTCTGCTTGCCCTGGTCTTAAGTTGTCCGGCATGAAATGTTGTACGTTTTATCTGCTGTGGTCAATCTTTGGCGTCTTCACACACACCCGCACACGCCCACGCACACACCCGCACAGCCTGCCTATACTGCTGGTTGTTCTTGTCGTTGTTCTTGTTGTGATTTGTTTTAGATTTCTTGTTATTTATTTGTTGCATTAAACAAAACAAATCTAATTTGATTTATTCACCCACAGCACATCCTACACAGACACGCACACGCACACGCACACGCACACGCACACGCACACACACACGTGCACACCCACATCCTCGTAGGTGTTTGGCCAATTGATAGCCACGCTTCAACACCCCCCTCCCCTTTGGTTCGAACTTCGGAGCCAATTATGCATATTAAATTCATGCAAATTATTGATTGATAGCCTCGGTGCCTCCACACGCACCAGTGGGATGCAATGCGTCAGTCCTCGGACACCCCCAACTCCCAGAGAACGCAGTTGCAACTTGAAGAAAACTCAATTAGATGCACAGCAAGCAGATGTGGCTGCTTCAATACAACTAAGGGGGCACAATGTTGCACTTCATAAAGGCACCCAGATTTCTATCTCGAATGCTAAACAGAGTGCGCCAAGTACTATTGAATTGATTTAACAAGCAGTCTGGAATTTCTGGAAATATCTTAAGTAGATTATAACTGGATTGCAAGCTCTTTGAGATCCCTCGGCTGATACATTTAAATTTAAAATAATAAATACCCGTTTCTCATGCTCATATAAGTAGCAAACATGTCTAGAGAGTTTAGCTTAGAGTAACAAAAAAATAAACGCAATTATTTGCGTAAAATGTTTGGCCGGCTCCAGGTCAAGGATTACAATATTATTATGATAAATATTTGGTAGAGTCCTATGTAAATTGTGCCTTTCGGGATAAGGTCAAAGGGTTAGAATAAACAAGTAAGACTGCGTGTCGGACTAGGAGATACCCTGTCACTTAGTGTATGATATTTACGTGGCGAGTGGGGGCAAGTATCCAAAATCCAATATATTCTGCGTCTGCGACTGCTTTAGGAGAATAACATTTATAGTCTCCGAAAAAGTATTTAAATCGATTTTTATTAATATAATAAAACAGTCCAAGATATCGAAAAAGAAAAAAATTAGAAACTTGTTCTGCGTATGTTATAAGAAAATCTATAGTCGAAAAATTGTATGTCTTTGGTTTTGGCTACATCGACTCAGCTCGTCGTTCTGATCAAGAATATATGCACTTTATATAGTCGGAGATGCTTTCTTGTGCCTGTTATATACGCGTGCACAAAACCAGTATACCCTCTTTACCCATTTCCAATGGCTACAGGGTAAAAAAGCAAAGCAAATATATTCGTTGGCGAAAAAAATGTGTATTTCAAGAATAGATTCCCCAATTGTAAAACCATTCAACACACATTGCACACACACACACACATTTCATATTTACATATTATGGCAGAAATTAGGCTGAAACCCCAAAAATCGCAACACAGCTGCGTTTAAGTGCTGACCCCTGACCTAACGAATCCACAGCCCATCGATTTTCATTGCTGACTCTGCCATTCAATTTGCATTGGAACTTGCTTCTGTACTTGTGTTGCTATTTGTACTTGTTTTTGATTGGTAATAACCAGCATTCACCTGCCGACATCACAATCCACCCCGGCGTCCACCCGGGGGAGCTTGCGAGGAAGGAAAGGTCAGCTGAATCGTTGCTGCGTCCATTGCACGCAAACAAAACAAATTAATCGAATCGAAACGAATCAAATTGAATGGATTTGAATCATAACCAATGGCATCGAATGGTATCGCACCTCTGCCGAGGATTCAACGTCTGCCTATCGTCAAGTGCACATCACGATTTCCATATGCCAAAGCTCTGCGCGCATTCTATAGCCATTTACTATATCTAGTATGTATATGTTTTGTGTCCATGAGATATGCGCAACGTTTACGCCAAGCCTTGTATGATTGATGGCACACGTTGTGCAGACAGACCAATACACCCACGCACACCCACACACACACACTCACACTAAGTTGTAGCCCGAAATCAAACAGACCTCAGCTGTTCCCAAGTGTTTGGTGCTTATGAGAGCTGTTTTACATATGGGCAGCAGGTGAAGGCGTCTGTGGCTAAACCAAATGGCAGCTGTAAAGGCCAAAGGGTTTGCATACCCTGTACTATGATAATGCTATGACAAGGGCGTATTATTTTGTGGGATTTCATGCTAATATGAACACTATAATTATTATTATACATAGCTATGTAGTTAATTTTGTTAATATTATTATTATTATTATCAATATTCCCAATATTAGCCAACTACAGGGCATCTTCTAGTCAAGCTCAATTCGCCCACTTGCCAGCCAATATACAAATATGAGCGATGTAACAAGTTGCTGAACATATTTCACAAATTTGCGAGCCATTTTTAAAAGTCGTATTTCCCTCCCCTCCCCCCTCCCACGCAAAAACGGGTTTGTTTTATTTATTAATACTTTGCCACGAGTCTACGAGACCAACTTTAAAGACATTCGCTGCAAAACTACATAAAAAATGTGATAAAAAAAAAGTAAAATAAATAATACAGGTTACAACTTTTAAAGAAATTATAATTATTATCGTGACAATTAAATATATATATTTCAGCCTAGCATTAATTCACATTTATTCACAATTCATAATTTTCACTTAAATCTTTAAGGCTTCAACTCCAATTTGTTCCATTGGCCAAACCAATTTTGAACATTTCGCCCATTCATCACAGGGCGTGCCATGAACCTCATACCAAAACCCATCTCAGCTTGAATCCTTTTTTAAATTACTTTCAGACCAGTTAACAGAACTCAACTTTGACCTTTAAATACCACAACAAGCTCAAATTTAGAATGAATCTTTGAATTACAACTATCAAAATAAATTAAATGAAATTTATGCACATTGTATATAGATGGAAAACATCAATTATTGGTATTGATTGATGTTTATCGCATATCATATTAATACTCTTTATCATATGTGGACACCTTTTTAATGCCATTTGAATTCATATTGTGTTTTATCCAGGCCACATGCGACCATCGTCACCGCTGCTGGATTCGGTGCGGGATCAGTTCGAGGATTACGATCAGCTGGCCAAAGACTTTACGCGAGTCTTTCTAAACGACGAACCATCGTGCCTCACAAACGCCCATCTGTTCGATGTGGTCTTCCTGGTGGGCCAGTCCAAGCAGAAGGCGCGCCTGATTGGCGTCCGCGCCATACTGGGCGTACGCAGTCGCGTCTTTCAGGTAGTGCCCGGAGCTGATCTTAACCTGTGCACACGCAATCAATTTGTTTTTGGAAATTTACAGGAAATGCTGTATGGCATACAGACGGGCTTTGGATCGCCGCAGATACCCGTCGCCGAGATCTTTGCCCGACCGGCACCATCGCTGGTCTCGCCGCAAAACCAAAAGCCCAAAAGCAACAACTATTTAACCGTACCGGATTCAGATTCAATACGACCCAAAAGTGTGCCATCATCCCCGATGGTGAAGCGCGCCTTCTCGCGCCTTGGCACGATCACGGCCGGCTGGGGTCGTTCTATACGGAATAAGAATTCGAATCAATTGAATCCGGATGATAAAAAGAAATGGATATCGTCGACGGATTGTTCGAGTAAGAGTTTTCATTTAATGCAATGCAACAATATCGATGCGTGTTCTTGTTCTTTTTTCTTTCTTTCTCTCTTTCTCTCTCTCTCTCTCTCTCTCGCTCTCTCCGTTTGTGATCTCTTCTTAACGTACTTGATTTTCCTAAAACACACACACACTCAAACACTTCAACACTTAAACACACAACAACAACCAACTAACGTCCTGGCTCCGCTCCCACGTTCTACGTAACTGCCTGTTTAATTTACCTTAATACTTGCTACCAACTTGGCTAACAACAACTCGCAAATAACGCACGTCGCACGCCTTAACTACCTCACCAACTACCTAACTACGTACTCTATATATGATATATGATATGCAATATATCTGATATATAATACAAATAACATGATAATATTATGCAATATGTGATTTGTCCATATGTAAATTGTGTGTACCGCATTCGGGGTACTCTGGCATCGTTCACGTTCTCGTTCTGGTTATCGTTATCGTTCTTGTCCTTGACCATGTTGTGTTGTCTTCCAATATATTTCCAACAACGACAACAAATTCGTTTCGTTTTATTTGTTCCTTTTTTGATCCTGATCTGATTTTGTTCATACGCTTCCTGTTGTTTGGCATTTCCTGCCTCAAATACCTTGGACGTGTCCTGCTATTTGGTATCATACTTAATGCCTATTCACATCTCTTTCTCTCTCGCATCTCACCGCCAAATTAATCGGCTTTCTAATCGGTTCTATATCGTTTGTTCGCAAATATTTTCCTCTAAATATTTTTCAAATAATTTTCAAACACAACTTCAATATTTCTTAACTCTGCCTTGGGTTTTATTGCTGATTTTAATATCTCAAATTTTTGAATATTTCTGCACAAATTATATTCCGTTGCACATATTCTCAACATCAATACTCACCACACACATACACACACACGGAACATACCAAACATTCATATTCACCACACATATTTGTACGGTTATGCTAATATACCACACATTTCTAACCACTTCCATATCTACCACATAAAAACTGAACATACAAATACTTACCACTTCCATATTCACCACACCAAAACTCACCCGATTTGTTTTTGTAATGATATTTGTCACATTTTTTTAATAATCTAAAAATCTGACTTGCTAAACATTTTGCATAATTCACCACACTGCAACTTTGTCAACCCTGTCTCTATATCTCTCTTTTTCTTCCCAATCTGTTTCTCTTTTAACCATATTAAAAATTAATTTAACAAAAATTTAACATCAAATTAATGAAACAACAAACAAAATTCTTGTCATTTTTCATCATACGCGCCTGTCTTACCGCCACCCCCTCACCCGTCTCTCTCTCTATTTCTCTCTTTCTGTCTCGCCTTACCAAAATCAATTAAATCTATTAATTTATATAATCATTTCTTAATAACCGTGCGAAAAACCCACCCGCCCCTCTGCAAAACTGACCGCAATAATTTAATTTCGCATTTATATTTAATTTCATTTGATTTTCATTTGTATTTAATTTATTAATTTCGCGACCGCCAACTACCTTTAACCAAAAAATAAATAAAATTAAAATCAAAATCCACGACAACCGTATAATACCAAAAACCAAAATACCGAAATGTCAAAAAAAAAAAAAAAAAAAAAAAAACCGGTAAAATCAACCTCCAAACCTGGCAGACAGAGATAGCAAAGACAAGGATAAAGACAAGCCGGGCAGCAATCAATTGGCCGTGCCACGCCTCTCCGTCTGCGCTGACGCCCAAAAGGTGGACCGGGCCAAGCTGGCCCAGACGGAATTCAACATAATCGAATTCGATCCGGACACGTTTCGAGTGCTGCTGGATTATCTGCACACGGGCACCTGTCCGCTGACCTGTGTCTCAATACCAGGTACGAGTTTAAAACTGATTCTCGGCTAACTGTTACTAGAAGACACATAGAAGAGGGAACATTTAGAAATGAAACAATTGCGAGTATGTAGAATATTAAAGAAATGCTTTTGTGGGAAAGAGTGAGAAAAGAAAACAAACAGACAGACGTGATTATAGAAACAAATGGAATAGAACAATAAAAAAAATGAAACGAAATAGTTGGAGCATAAGACGACGGAAAAAAGAGTATAGTAGAAAATATGAACAACTAATTTAGTAACAAAATTAACAGAAAAAGATTCAACACAAATGATTTTTTATACTCGTTCAGTGAAAAGAGTATGTTGGTTTTGTGCATTGTCTATCGTGCTGTTCGTCCGTCTGTTTGTCTGGATGAACGCATTTTTTTCGGCGCTATTGAAGATAGAGACTTGAAAATGTGGATATATACTGAGGAGGCTAGAAAATCGATAACATGTCGATACACCTCAAATGGCTAAAATGTGAATATCTCCCACAATATTAAAGTTAAAGTCACCAAATTTGGTACGTAGATTGCTCCCCAAATGTTGACCATGCCCACCTCCGCCCCTACGAATCATAAAAGTTCTATATTTTTCTAAAATAACAATAATAACTACCGTGTACTGTGAACGAGTATTACGCAGTGGGCTACATCCGACTGCAAAGTTCTTACTTGTTTCTTATATGAAAGTCAAAATATATATATTTTTTTTATTATATTTAAAATAAAATTATTATATATAAAAATAGTTGGGAATTTGCCAATCGCAAAGAAGCTGGAGCCTTTTGCGTAAATTGCACAATGCGGAACTACTTCTAAATTTTGGATTATTTATATATTAATTTCCATATCCCTCGTCTCAAAATTTGATAGCAGAAGTTTTGGGGTTTGAATAGATAGATGTCGCAAAAATATTTGTCATTCGGAAGGTGACAACTTTTTCTGCTTCGCTTATCATTTTTTGTTTAAAATATGTATTTATTTTCTTGTTTTTTTTTCTTTATTGTTATTTGGCAGGTCTGCTCTGCGCCGCGGAGCACTACGATTTGCCGGAGTTGCTGCAGGCGTGCTTCCACCACTGCAAGCAGTTCCTGCGCATCGAGGTCGTCTGCCCGATGCTGATTTCGCTGGAGAATTACTACTGGCGCTACACATCCGCCTCCGAGCTGGTCAACATGATACTGTCGTTCGTGGAGAGCAAGGCGCATTCGCTGTTCAAGTGCCCCGAGTTCCTCCATCTGTCCGAGTCGATGGTGCAGATGATAATGTGCCGCGAGCTGCAAACGCCGGAGATACGTAAATTTGAGGCGATGCTCGCGTGGGCCCAGCACAAGGTGGCCAAGCTAAAGAACCATCCCAACAAGGATACACAATTCGAGTTCGAGTGCATCATGGAGCGTCTGACGCGCGACCTAAATCTGTGCCGCATCTCGCCCAGCGAGCTGCTCACCGTTGTGCTGCCCTCGAAGTCGATGAAGAACGAACGGATCATGGAGACGCTCATGGTGCAGGTGAATCTCGGCACGTACCGGATGCCCGAGCTGGATGCGTATCGTCAGCAGTTGCGACAGCAGGAGTCCGCCGAGGCCACCGTGCAAGTCCATCGGGGTGGATGAGACAGTAAGAATGTGAGTTTCGATTTGGATCAACAGCCGCTGGCGCTAGCCCTAACCACTGCCGCAACCACCGCGGACACCACACACACGCCCAACTACACCAACACCACAACCGGACTGATCACACCCACCGCCTCCGGCGGCGGCATCATCGCGGGCGCCATTGGCGGCATCACCCTGCAGTTGGATGCGCGCGCCTATGCGATGGCCTCCGTTGCTGTTGCCCTCGAACACCAGCAGCAGCAGCAGCAGCAGCAGCAGCAACTACAACTACAGCAACTACAGCAACAACAGCAACAACAGCAACAGCAACAACCGCGCGACGCCACCGACGAGGAGGTGGAGCTGTACGCCAGCTTCGATATGGCGCCCAGCACCAGTCGCGTTGCCGCCCAAATGCAGGCGGCCAAGGAGGCCAGACGCAAGCGTTGGGCCGCCGATGGCGCCAGCGGCAGCAGCGACGGTGGCTGCGCCAGTGGCAGCAGCGGCAGCGGTCGGCGCTACTAAAAAAAGAAATTAATAAAAAAAAGAAAAAAAAAATAATAATAAAAAAAAATGATTGGCAAACTTTGGCAAGCCGAAGTTGCAATACTTTTGCAGCTGATTTGTTATGATATTAGTATTCACATAAGCTATATGTATATAGTTCTTTCTTGACCAATATCAAAGAGCGATTGTGGTTATAACCTTTTTGGTATTTGAACATCGTCTCCAACAGGAACAGCAGTATTTGATCAGATTGAAAATGTTCTTTCCAGTTTCCCCAAGTTGATGTTGTGTTCCATTACCATGCGTTCCAGCTAATAAACCGTCGAATTAAACCTCACCTTTGTTTAAATGAACGAAGAGGGCGTAAAAAGGTTTTCCCAATGGTATACAATTATATATTGATTGATATAAAAATAAAAAAAATCGAAATGTTAAATGCTCCGTTTCCATATATTCCGTCTTAAAATGACCTGCATTTTTATACGACAAAAACCAGCTAGCTAAATAATTACAGTGTTCCGTTTCCACATATTCCACCTTAGTTACTGTTTCGTTTAACCCAATGCCAATTACATGTTCACAACAATTATCGGTTGACTTCATTTTGCAATGGAATGCCACAGATCGTTAGATATACCCAACTGCAAGGGTATAATGTATGTATGTGTGCGTGTGTGCATGTGTGTGCCTGTGTGTATGGAACTAACCCACCGCAAAAGAGCGCCCAACAGAAAAGATCTTAATAAGAGAACCATCCAAATCGATGCTGACATTATTAACTCTTACATTCACCCCGCAAGGCAAAATGCAACCGAAAACCAACCCAAAAGCAACAACCAAAATTAAAAGCATACAATGTTAAGACGCAAGAAGCATTTTCTACAAGTATTACCTATGATTAATCAAACAAACATATATATGTAACCTATTGTAACTATGTATAGTGCGAGTATATGCCGGAGAGAGGGGCGAGGGCGACAAAGTTTTGGCATTTACATGTAATGTAAACAATGCTGTGGCATTACGTTTTTGATAACCCCACAAAAAGTATATATATTAAGCAAAAGCAAATAATACACACTCACACGAAAGCCCCAAAGAAATGCTGGCTAATCCTAAAAACAAGACACAACAACAAAAGATGAAACCAAAACAAAAAAAAAAAAACAAAAAAAAAAAAAAAACGCTTACTGATGTAAAACAAAGACTTAAGACAAATGATAAAAGAAATTTTTTTAAACCAATATTATTGAACATGTAAGCTCTACTAAGTTTTTGGCAAATCCTAAACTAAAATTACCCAAAACCTAACCTAATAAAAACAAAGAACCTAAAGATATATATGTACATAGACATACATATACACATTCGTATATGTATTTAAATGTTTAATGGAAATTATAAAGAAATCTCAAACTGATTGTATGACTGTATGCGTGCGTGTATGTTTGATTTTTTTTTTAAGGATAGTATATATCAGAAAGAAAAGAAACGAAGAGGAGAATGAAAAGTATATTGAAAATGGCTCGCCACACACTGTGCGTTTGTATGTGTGTGTATAAAGACTTGCATATATACAAGTGCGTTAGCTATAGATCTATATACATTATACATTAACTGTAATTATACAATTTACCCAATTGACACAAAGAAACAAACAACTAACTAACTTGCATTATTATATCGTTGTACCTCTGCAAAACAAATACCAGACATATAAATAGAGAAATACCAAATGAGTTAATGTTCCACTATGCGTCTTTTAAATGATCTAATCGCCAATCCCTAGGAGTTACTAGTTTTCCAGCAGCTGAAATATCACATATATAATTATATATATACCAGTTAAATTTCATGTTATTTGTCTAGAAGTTAATTTGCGTTTAGCTATAAAATGCCCATGCTTAACAAACAAATGACAGAAACATAAGTACTACAATTGAATTAATCAACATGACAAAGCGGCTGGCAACTTTGTCAGACAACTGTGAAAATGGCTAACTGGCAGCTAACGATTGATGATTTTAGATCCAATCACACCTGCATATATTTAAAATGCGAACTTTCACAGGATACCCCTAACATATGCTAGCAGTATACCAGCTATATCTATACCCCCACTATTTATCCAGTATTTTCAGTTGCTGGCACCTTGAGAATCAGAACGATTCGTGGAATGTGTCGTAACTACATATTTGCTTAGTATATGTATAGTTGTTTATATACACATACATATATATAACTATCTATATACATTTACGCATATTTATCAAGCTACAAGAATATTAACCGAAAAAATGAACAACAACAACAACAAAAAAAACAAAAACAAAGATCTACAAGTTTATCAGAAAAAAAACAAAAGAAAGGAAAAAATATAGTAAAAACCAAGGAAAAATAATTGAAAAACGTAACGGCAGCATTTTCAAAAGGGTTTCACTTAACGGTTCAAATGTGTATATCAAAATTAAATACATGCATACCTACAAAATGTTTATATAGTATATGTATACCTATGTACTTATTGTCAAATATATACCAGCACAGCGCTGGGCATATGCTTAAAAACACTTACCCGTAAGCCAACAACATAGAAACCAGTAAAAATACATACCAAAAGTCAAGAGATAATGCTTTCAATGTGCATAATATTAAATTTAACCCAAAATCAAAAAGCCAATGTCTATGTTAATGTGTTACTCATTCCACTAAATTAAAAGACCAGCTGAATTTGATGTTAACTTAATATAAATAGTAGTACAGTTACAACAGGTGAATTAGTCAACACTGGAGCAGAATAGTTAAATTGCGAGTATTTAGAAAAAAAAGGCGAAACAGTATTTTTACTGAGAAACATGATAAAATTTAAATATTAAAATGATAGTAAATGCAAACAAAAAATACATGAAACAGAGTTTTTGCGAAGGAACTGGAGAGTTTTAAATATCAGTAATAGAACATATGACACAGGTCTAATATAAACAGAAATTCGGCTCGAATTGATTGAAAAAAACACTACAAAAATCCGAAAACAGATTTTTGATAGAAAATAGGTAAAATTTCATAGTTAAAATAAACATACAGCAGAAGTTATGTTATAAAACCTAAGAAATGCAACATAAAAACTACAATAAGCCGAATAAAACATATGAAACAGAACCTTTGCTAGAAAGCATATGCAATAGAACAAGTCAAATACATTTGAAACAAAAGTTTTTCTAGGAAACGGAGGGAAGTGCAACAGTAAACAGTTTTTTGCTGGGGAACAGTTAAATTTCAGTAATTCGAACAGAACATATGAAGCACAGCTTTTGCGCGGGAACATGTGAAATTCGAACAGTTTTTAGAAGGAATATCAAAAATTCTTCAATTAAACTAACAGTAATTCGTAAAAAATTTTGAAACAAAACATCATAAGACAGCCAAGGAACTTGTGAAATAGAACATAAGAGCATAATTTATTGAATTCAAATTCAAAAAAAAAAATAGATCAGATGGAGTAAAGTTTTTTTTTTTGTTTGTGTGCTGACAGTTGTCAAATAAGTTAAACTGAATACAACAACATACATATATATTAAATATTTACTATATAAGATACAAAAAACCCCTTAGCGGTTGGGAGAAACAGTAACTGAAAGCATATACATATACATAAGTACATTGGCAAGTCACGCTGGTGCCGAAAATGTTTATATACATTAAATAAATACATCAAACAATATTTTGCATAATTGCAACAAGTGTTTCTAAGTGTTTGTGCCGTGCTGTGTTACAAGAAAAATCTAAAAATCTAAAGATTTAATTCTTAGTGCATACTATATAAACTATTGATATTTAAAAGAAAGTAAAAATACAATGGACAACTTCGATGTTGACGAAGTTTGGCATGTTCTATCCCAAAATATAGAAATAACATACAATTATGGAACAGGGACAGAGCATGCAGTAGCCGAATTTTTTGATAGAATAAACCAAAAACAAAAATAATAGCACTCAGTGTTAAATGCCGCGTGACTCCTTTTGAGCTCATCTACTCGTATACCATACCATACAGATAAACAATATAGATCTTTAAGCACACCAAATAATCTTTTAAAGCTAAGTAAATGTTGTAATTGCCAGAAGAGAACAAAGCAAATAAACATACATCAAAACTCTTACGACTTTACATATACATCAACAATATGCTATATACAACACGATTACACTCCAAATATACATATATATATTCGTATATATATATAAATATATATATATAAATATATATTACAATAAATGCCGCAGATCTGACAACTGTATAGGGGCTTTAGGTCTGGGTACAAGGCTGCCCCCTCCCCTGTACCAACAACCCCTTTACCCATTTTAAGATATATACTATACGATGTATAAAATTAACATCTATGTATACATATATCCGGATATATGTATATAATCTATCTATATACAATAAGTCAGCATCTACATTGATCTACTTATATTTATGTATGTGTATGTGTGTGCGCGTATGTAACCAACTATATACAAAAAGAATTATATATATATATATATACAAAAAGATATGTATGTACGCAGTCGTTCCATCATTGGCCAAAGCTCATACAGCATAGCAATTGGTTGGTTTTGGAATCTCAAATATTTCGGCTACATTTTTCGTGTGTACATAAATTGTTTTGTATGTTTGTGGCCAGAGCTATGCTATATGATATGTTGGATATAATAATTGTATGAAATTTATGGAACACAATGCGATGTATTGCAAATAAAACTGAATTTGACAAAAATAAACCGAAGAGTGTTTTAAAGGGAATACATTTGAGTTTGGTATAAAACAATAAGATTTGGCAGCCGCCCTTAATTATCGAAGCTTAAGCGAAAATATTGGAATTGGAACAGCAGCTCAATTGAAAATATTCAAATAGGGCCTTGAAGGAAACGATTGGAATGGTAAACTCGTCAAATGAGGCAAATGAATTTCCAGCTGCAGTTTGTTATTGGATATGTTGTTCAATTTGTTGGACCTTGAAGGAAACGGTTGGAATGGAAGTCGGTGTTAAGTACAATTATTATACTCGTTCACGAAGACCTTAATTATGGATATATACTTGTTAAGATTTTTGTACCATGCCGATACACCTCAAATCGCAAGTCGATAAATGGTGAATATTTCCCACAATCTTGAAGTTAGTGTCACCAAATGTGGAACTTAGATTAGTTGTGAGCTCCCCCAAAAATTGCGACCACAGTCTCCCACAGTTTTTGAGCTAGGGCTATTACTGGAAACCTCCCCCAAGCATCACAGAAAGAATTTTACAGCCACGCCACGTACATGATACAGGATTACAGGAGCTATAGGTTTCACACAGTTTTGGGCGTTTGAAAGCTACGAATTATAACAAGTAAGAACGTTGCAGTCGGACGTAACCGACTGCGTAATACTCGTTCAGAGTACACGGAAGTTATTATTGTTATTTTGGAAAAATATAGAATTTTTATATTTCGTAGGGGCGGGGGTGAGTGTGGCCAATATTTCTTTTGGCGCGATCTTTAGAGAAGGTCACCCAAACACTGTTTGCCAAATTTTGTGACTCTAGCTCCAAAATTGTGGGAGATATAGCTTTTCGCGATTTGCGGGGGCGGGAGTAGGTGGGAGTGGGCGGGAGTGTGCGTGGCCGGGATATCAAGGTCTCAATCTTTTGAGGAGGTCAACAGCAATCTACATGCCAAGTTTGGTATCTTTAGCTTTAAAATTGTGTAAACTATACACGTGTTACATTTTTAAGCTTAGAAATATATCGATTTTAGCGATTACGGAGGCGGAAGGGGGCGTGGCCAGAAAATTTTTTTGTGATGTTTGGGGAACCTTACCAGTAATATATATACAAATTTTGATGTCTCTAGCTCTGAAACTGTGGGAGATATAGCCATTTCCAATTTTTCAGGGCGGAGGCGCTGGGGGGAGTTCTAGTGGGCGTGGCCGCGGAGGAGATCACCAGCAACCTACATACCAAATTTGGTCACTCTACCTTCAATATTGTGGGAAATATTCAACTTTAATCGATTTGCGACTTGAGGTGTATCGACATGTTATCGAATTGCCAGCCTCCCAGTGGGCGTGGCACAAAAATCTTAACCCTTTGTCTGAAGCAGATAACTACAAGTATATATTCCAAGTTTTAAGTCTCTATCTTCAATAGCGTCGAAAAAATATTGCGTTCATACGTCAGACGGACAGCATGACGGACAGTGCACAAAACCAATATACTAGTTTCACTTCGTGAACGAGTATAAAAATTCTATACTTTCAAAAATAACAATAATAACTACTGTGTACTGTGATCAAATATTACGCAGTCGGCTACATCCGACTACAAAGTTCTTACATATTTTTTTTTGTTTAGTTAACCCGAATAAAGCCAGTACGTTAGCTTTATTTGTTTGGCTTAATCGAAACTGTTGTCAAATAAAATAAGCGTTTACTTCCATTTTGTATTGAGGGTTTTTTAAATCAATTTTCATTTTATTGAATTTTTGAATTATGTTTTATAATTATTACATTTATTATTATTTATATTATTGGTATTCATAAGAGTTTACATTCATTTGTTTTTTTCTTGATTTACTTTATTTAATGCTTGCAATGCTCAGTTATATAATTTTTACAATATTTATACATATATATATATATGATACATATATTGTAAGTATATGTGGTTTATAAATATATATATATACATGTACATATGTATATGGTAAAACTAAAAATTAGACGTATAGACTGATGCGTATATATGTATAAATATAAACATACATATACATATACATACATAAGTATATAGTCCAATGCTTAAACTTTAACACATAAGTCAGTCGAAATACATCATTTACAAATTATTTTCATAATTGCTGTTTTCTCTGTTTTTAATAAGATACACAAACATGCGAACTAATGGACTTTTCCAAAATTTTCCTTCCATTTCATTTTCGTTTTGATGACACATTAAAAACAAAGAGCAAAAAAAAATACAAATACAATTTAAATTGGCCTTTTATTACAAATTACAAACAGCAAATGCAACATACCCTTTTTTGCACACTATATATTCTCTATGTATATACATATATATAAATATATATATGATATTTTTTTAAATATATACAATTTCATATTTATGTACGTTCGAAAGTATTTTTGTTATTGTTTTTTTTGGGATATAATTAAATAATTTACTTATTAACTGTTATGCACGCACAGGAACAAAACATTGAGGTCGCTTAGCTGCACATATACATTCATGCATACACACACATTCATACACACATACACACGCATACATACCTACATGATCATTTAGAATTTTTCTTTTGTTTTTTAGAATAATTTTGCTGCTCTATGTATTATATATGGTAAGTATTTTGTAAGGAACTTGTTTTAAAAAATTCTATTATAACAAAAAAAGAAAAAAAATTGTATATATATATATACATATGCATATATATATATATATATATATATATAATGCATTTCAGCTTGCGTGCAGGCCGATCATTTGCTTTTGCTTTTTATAGGGTTTTTCCTTGTTGCATATAATACGTGTATAACTGTTAAGATGGTACATATTTTAAGTTTATATTGTGTTTTGATTATAGTTAGTCAAAAATGAAAGTAAAAGACGCCAGAGTACTTCAGCTATTGCACTATTATTGTTGTCTCAGCATATCAATTACATATATATATGTATATACATATACATGCGGCTATATACGAGTATATATGGTGTTTATGTAGAAAAACGTTGCTGCTATATAGGGCACAGTGTTACATAATTGTTATGATTTTGGCTTTAAGATCTATAACTGGTATATATATATATATATATGTATATAATATATATATATATATATATATACGCTAGGTATATGGCGCTGTTGTAGCTATACTTTTGCTTGCTGTCTAATTTTTTGTTTCGTTTAATAGTTGTTGCCTAACAAAATTTCTATACACAATTCGCGCACAACACGCTCACACTCACACACAAATGGACACACATGCACTGATTAAAACAACAACAAAAAAAAAACAATAAAAGTGTTATAAATTAAAACAAGAAAGAACAATTAATTTCGGACTGCCGAAGACTAAATACCCTTGCAGACATATAACATATTTGCATATAAGCATATCATATAATAAGCCCAATAGCGATGCCTGCATAAAAAATATCAATTTGATTGGTTTCTTTGGACCTATATGAAAACGTAGTCTGATTTATAAAATCGAAAAAAAAAACTCAATTCGCTAACAACAGCTTCAATAACTTTACTTTAATATATGAAATTATATTCAGATGACCCTTAAATCTTGGACAGAAACAGACAGACAGACAGACAGACAGACAGACAGACGTGACCATATTGTCACATCGGCTGTTAATGCTTATCACGAATACACATATGCACCGTTGTGCCTTCCACATTTTATGGCAACATCGAAATACCCTCTGCAAGGGTATAACAAATCATTTTGAAACATTGATTCGAAAACGCAACCCTTAGCTACGGCCTAAACTTATACGTTATACAAGACTTTTGAACACTTTCGTTTGCTGTTGTTGTTAATTGTTGTTGGTTGTTCATTGGTTAATTGTTGTTGGCTGTCTCTGTTATTGTTGCGTCAGCATCACAGGTCCAGCGAGCGCCTGTGTGTTGTTTGTGTGTTGGTTGTTGCCACCAAAGTTGCCGTAGTTGCCGTTGTAGTTGCCATTGTTGATGCTGCTGGCTCATCAAGCGCCACATCATCGAAGCCGTACCAACATCACATGACCATTATTTGCAGCGCCACTCATTGATCTATGGTCCTGTAGATGCGTCGCTGCGGCTCGGGTGTATAATGGATGCGCGTGCGGAAATGTTGCGGCGATCCGGGCACACTCTCCGAGCCACGACGCGGCGGCGGCAGCGGCGGCGATGCCGAAACATAGCTGTAAAAGAGAATAAGCAAGTTAGTGTACGGTCAAAACCATAGGTTAACAGGGAGGGAAAATAGTAGAGTTTAAATAAACGCCAACTATAATATTTAGTATTTTACATAGCAATTTCAATGTTCAAATGGTATTTAAGTACTTTCAAATCGGAGAAAGTGGTTGACCTATTGAGAATAATAAATAATATAAATAATCTATCTTGAGTATGATATTTAGTTACTTTAATAGCAAGGCGAATATTTATTATGATTTTCCGATTAGATTTGATCTGCCTGCTGTTTTTCAATGATTTCATCAATTTCCCATATTTCATTAATAGTACTGTTTCAATTAAAAAAATAATTATGTATCCCCAATGGCCAGAACAGTGTTCAGAGAACTTCTCAATCCATATTGCAAAAGTTTCCCTCTCTACACGAAAGCTTTTTCTGAAACACGTCTGTCTCTCAAAAGGAGCTATTAAATAGCGTTTTTAGGGAATTTTTTGAATACAAACTACAATGTATATAATAATAATAATATGCTCGCTTTGAATCGCAATTTGTATATTGAGCAATATACTTGTTCGTTTGCATTTCGTATGGAAACAACATTTGATTATATTTTTTCAGATGGGGACGCTAACACCAAACACTCGATAGTGGAAAGGACTACAATATACACACTCTTTGTCGAGAAGAAGGGTATCCGTCGTGCCTAGTCTGGCTAACTCGTCCGCTATACAGTTGCGTTGGCTGTCCTGGTGGCCTGGCGCCCAAATTATTCTGTTCAGACAACTCGTGCAGAGATCGAAGGGAACGTTAAATATGCAGAGAACACAGCTTGGACAGCAATACTTACCGACGCTGCAGCAGCGGAGAGCCCGGCGGCTGGCCGCTGAGCTCGAGCAGATTCTTGCGCAGCAGCAGCGGCGACTGACCGCGATTGTAGCGTGGCGGTGGATCCGGACTGCGGTGGCGCCTGTCCAGGCCGGCGAGCAAATGCCGACTGGGTGGTGTGCTGCAGCTGCCGCCGCCTCCGCCGCCGCCGCCGCCGCCGCCGCCGCTGGCATAGCGACGCAAAAAGCCACCAGCCGCTGAAGAAGAAGCACCAACACTGACGCCAGTTAGCGGCTCCGTGGTGGGTGAGGTGCTCTGGCTGGTATTGTGGCTGCTGCTGCTGCTCGCCGCGGACAGTGTGCGATAGTAGTAGGATTTGCCAGTGGTGTGGCCGTTGTTCACGATGCTGCGATAGGCGGGCGGTTGTGGTTGCTGTGGTTGTTGTTGTTGTTGTGCCTGTGGTTGTGGCTGCGGCGCCAGCGCCGGCTCCAGGCCGCACAGCTGATCGTTGACGTTGACGTTGACGTTGCCGTTGCCGTTGGCCACCGGTGACGTCGCTGTGGAATTCAATTGTGTTTTAACATAGGTCGCAAATTGTCGCTTCATGGCCCCAGCGAGTGTATTGAACCAGCCTGATTGATTGATTGATTGATTGATTGATTGATGGTTGATTGATGCAGTGCAATGAATCAATGAATATGGTGCGTGCGTGCATGGGGTGTGCGTGTGTGCGTGTGTAAACAAAGAGAAAGAACACAAACAAAAGGAGCACAAGCGAGGCAAAGAATTAGTCAAGAGCCACACAAAAAGCGCAACAAATGCAAATGCAACAGAAGATCAAAGAATTGAAATTGAAATAGAATTAGTGCGCATAGCAGACAGCTTTCGGCTGGCACTCACCTGCATCCGCATTGCTGGCGTACACATGCTGCTCCCGGGCATCCAGATTGCTGCTGATGTTGCTGTTACTGCTGCCGTTGTTGCTCTGGCCCAGCAGCTGGCGACGCGCATACAATTTGCTCAGCTTGCTGCCCACTCCCTCCGGCTGCAGTTGCTCCGGTGATTTGCTGGGCAGGCTGCCGTACGGCGTGTTGTCGCTTGTTGTTGTTGCTGCTACTGCTGCTGCTGTTGCTGTTGTTGGGGTCAGCGGCAGCGGCTGGTATTGCAACTGCGTCGCATTGCCCACGCCAAAAAGCCCAGCGGCTGGCGAGGCTGGCGCTGCGCCGGCTATTTGGGAGCACGTCGACTGCGTCGATGACTGACTAGAGGTGGAGTGCGAAGAGGGTGGCGCCACGTAATTGCTGTGAAACGGATTCGTGCTGGTCCCGGGCGCCGGACGTGACGGCAGCGGCGACGGCGACGGCGATGGCGACGGTTGTGGCGGCTGCTGAAAATGATAATGCTGCAGCTGCGGCTGCGGCTGCGGCTGCGGCTGATAATGATGTTGCAGTTGCAGTTGCTGCGGCTGTTGTTGTTGCTGTTGTTGCCGCTCGGCCGCCTCCTTTTCGCGCAGCTGATTCTGCTGATGATAGAACCGCTGCAGCACTGTAAAGCGAAAGTGAAAGCATCAAAGTTAGCTTGCAAGGTAAGTAAAAAATATCTAATATGATGGCTAACGAAAAAGAAAACTAATTCACATTTTACACGACATTAAAATTACACGCGTTCAAAAGTTATGGGAAATACAAATAATAATAGAGAAATAATTTAACAAAATTATGAAGAAAATAATCCTAGTAATAGTTCATAGTTCATTCATTTATGTTGATATTAGTTTTACTTTTTTATATTAATGAAGATAAGTGATAAAGAGCTAACTTAATAAATAGCGACTTTTATTTCTTTAATTTTCACTCTTCACAAATTATGGGAAATTAAGATAATAATATTATCGTATTATTTTTTTTCAAATCGTAAGACATTTTTGATTATTTAATGAATTTAAATGTGTAAGCAGGTAAAGTAAATTCTCAAATGAATTCTAACAAGAACTTTATATTATTTTTTGCATTTTTAAGTTGCTTTTCTAAGTCTAGAACCAACCAAGGATTGTGTTGGGAACAGAGTTTTAGGTGTTGAATCGTATAAATTAGACACAGACTGTAACAGGCAGAAGGAGCCAGCTCCGACCGCATAAAGTATAGAGACCATAGCATAGAGACCTTAACTTTTCGACTTTAGATTCTCATATTTCATACGCAGAACAAGTATATTTTTTATCGATATCTTATCCCATCTCATATCGATAAATATCGATGTGAAGACATGGTTTTCTTAGCATATATCGGCACCTATAAGCTAGAGCCACAAAATTTCGTTAAATCAGTTCTCGTAAAGCAAACGCAGGTCAAAGAATAATTCACTTTTTGGGGTCTTGCCCTAAAATTGGAAAAACCCCGATTCAAAAACTACCTTCCGCTTTGGTGTGCACATACTACATTTGGATGCTATTGATATAGGTATACATCTAATTATTGGAGATATATGCACTTTACACATATATTCCAGGCTATATAGTGCGGTAATTGCTCCTCACCTATGGGACTTTGATTGCCTGTCTGCATTCGTTGCTGCTGTTGCTGTTGCTGTTGCTGATTGTTGAGCTGCAGTGCTGTTGCTGGCTCCGTTATCAGGTGCTTTCGCTGCAGCGTGGGCGTGCTCAGCGCGCTGACGTTATCAATTCTACTATCACAGGTGTCGTACGGCAACGTTGTGTCCGCTGCTGGCAGTCGCCACTTGGTTGCGCCCAATAGCTCCGTGGGCGTTTTGGGTTGATTTAGCGGCAGTGTTGCTGTTGTTGTCGATATTGGTGTTGTTGCCGTCGTGGCAATTGGTGTTGTTGCCGTGACAATTGCATGGTGTCTCTTTTGGCTAAAAGGCGATGTGGTCAAATTGCGTAAAATCGATTGACCTGAGGGAACGAGAGAGAGAGAGAGAGAGAGAGGGAGTTAATAAACTGGGCGTGTCTGGCATTGTTGGCACCCACCAATGCTGCTGAAAACGGATTCCTTCTTGGGGCTCTCGTCGTTGTATTTGTACTGCGAGCCGTTGCTCAACTTGCGTTGCATGAACGGCGACTTGCGGTACAGCTTGTTGATGTCGTTGCTGCCACCAGCCGGCGGTGATATGGGACTCGCGCTGCTGCTGCTTCCGCTGCCGCCGCTGCTAAAGTAATTCAATGTTGTTGTTGTTGTTGCAGTCGCTGCTATTGCTGATTGTTGCTGAGGTTGTTGAGGTAGTTGTGTGGCTGATTGCATGAAATACTGCGAACCCGGCATCTGCTGCTGCTGTAGCTGCTGCTGCTGCGACTGTTGCTGATGGTAGCTTGGAATCTGTGTGGGTTTTATTGTCTTAAGCGTCGTCGCCGTCTGCGTATTTGTTGGACTGCGCGCTGTCAAAGCGGCTGTATTTCTGCCATAAAATGTGGCAGCTTCCTTGGCGCGTGTTGCAGCTGCTGCTGCTGCTGCTGCTGCTGTTGTAGCTGTAGCTGCTGCCATTGTTGTGGTGCTCGCTCTGCAAGTACGCAAAATTTGCATTAATTTTAGTTGCTACATTTTGAGCCCGTTATGTGCAAAAACACACAAAACGTATGCCAGCATGGCAGCGAAAGAGTGAAACTGACACAAAGAGAGCGAGAGCGAGAGAGAAAGAGAGAGAGAGAGAGAGGGAGATATTTTGCGTGATGCTGCGCGAGCGAGTGAGAGCAGGAGGCGGGTGTGTATGGGTGTGTGTGCGTGTATGGAACAAATGGGCAAATGTGTAAATGGCACGAATGGAATATTTAACAAAAATGGGATGAGACAATGAGCGCACGAGCAAGAGACAAGAGACAGGAAGAGAAAACGAAAAAGAGAGATGAACGATATGAGAGAAAGAGACTTTACGCTGATCGACGAACTTAAACTAGCAAAACAGTTAGGCTAGTGCAATAAATATTTATTGAGAATATGAATATTCAATAAATTTAAATAATACTAGTTTCGATAGTCAAGTGTTATCGATAGCTATCTGCATTGCCAGGTTCTGTACAGTTTCACATCTTAGTGAAAAACATATTTCCAAATTATTTGCAATAAGAAATACAATTTTGTCATGGTTATCTAATGTTGCTAGCTGTACCTATAGTTCTCTATTTGAGACTATCGATAGTTTATAACAAAGTTTATCGTTTATCATAAAAATCGAGCTCTCATGATCGATAATAAATTCAGCAAACAGTATCAAAAACTCTATTAATTTCTTCCTGTCTCTTTCTCTTTCGCTCTCTCCCACGTTCTTTCTCCATCTCTTTTTTAGAGTCCATAAGTTGGTCCATTTTAAAAACGTTTCTCACACAATATAACAATTTTGAGCCACCAGATGGCGCTGTAGAAACCAAATCAAATTAATTTTGGCCAAAAGGCGCTGGAAATTAAAGAAGCAGATGAAAACGAATGAGATAAACAAGCGAAGGACAGTTGAATACTGTACATATGTACATACATATTTGTATACAAAAGCGGTGTGTGCAAAATGTGCTAGCATTGAAACGAAACGAAACGGAATGGAACGACAGCAGAAGCAATTGCAACGAACGCTGCAATTGTCGAGCACACGACAAACAGCAAAAAATAAATATACATATATGAAACAAAGAATGATTAAAAAAATAATTAAATTTACCTCGTTTGATGTGTGAACTATTTTTTCTTTTTTTTTTTTTTGGCAAATAAATTAACACATAATTAAAATTAACAAAATGCAAGGCTTAAAGCAACAAGCCGCCAACAACATGCAGCAGAATAACATCAGTAACAACAAAAACCTTATTAACAAACAACATAAATGGGTTAATAAATATTAGTAATTAAAAATTAAACAATCTTAATGAATTAATGCGCAATTACACAATAATAAATATAATAACAATAATAATAATAATAATAATAAAACTCGGTCGTACTTACTGAATTTTACTTTGAGTTTGGGAGAAGTTTTTATGGTATTGACTTTTTGTATTTGTCTCGTTTATATATGTATATATATTATATCATGGTAAGGGTGTATAAATTATTTTTATATATTTATATATATGTATGTGTATATATAGATTTATATGTATAAAGTTGATTGCTTGCATTATTGATTATAATTAATTGTTTTGTTTTTATAGGTTTTTATGTTTTGGTTTTAATCGGTTTTACAGTTTGTCTGGTTTTGTTTTTCTTTATCATTTATTTTAATAGTATATATTAGGAATTAAGTAACCTACAAAAAATGGTAATAAAAAAGATGAAAAGAAAATCAAATAACACACAAATTAAATTGTCAATAAAACGCAAAATATTGGATTTTTTTTTTTCATGTAATACATATGTGGGAGTAGGGACAGGGGGCGTGGCTTACTTATGAGACTTGGCACTCACTAGGGGAATGTTTTGCTAAATATATGTATATTACAATATATATACACAAATATGCACGCTTCAGAAGTACTGGCAATTGAATACTGCATATATATTAATGATCTCAGTTGAACATTTCTATATAGGGGAACACCTCTCACCATAGTCAACGAGTATTTCGCCAAGGAACGAAACGGAATGAAACAAACTGATTGCTTGTCAGTACCTGAAGAATGTGCATTCGAAGTGCATTTAGCATTGTGTAAGTGTTAAAGGAAAATAAACGAAAATAGGTAGAAAAAGTAGTAGAATGGTGCTCAAATAGTAGTTAACAATTTGAAAACCAAAATTAATAAGTAAACAAATCAAATAAACAAGGGAGAAAGAAGAGTGTGTGAGCGTGGAATAGAGAGACATGCCAACGTTTTTGCTATTTTTAGGAAAAGTTTAAGGAAAGCAAACTTTATATAAATATTTTTTTAAGCTAGCAAACAAGAAATATTACAAACTTTAGCAATCACCCTACATGTAGGTACATTTTTAGTTGTAGTCTTTTTTTTAATACTTTTTATACTTTTTATGGCCTACCTGTTAAGAAATTTTGTTTTGTTTGTTGTCAGAGTTAGCTAAAGAAATCAAAAGAAAACGCAACGTAATGGAATGAAACAAAAGCGGAAACGGAAACAAATATAGAAACGAAGCGTTGTTGTGTTCTAAGCGCCCACACACACATACACACACACACACACACCACATACATACACACACGCACAGCAGACATCAGACAGCAGGCAGTGGCCACGGGGAGTCGCATTATTTTTTATTTTATTTTATTTTTTTTTGGGTGGGGAGTTGCGTGGGTCTAGGTGAGTCGGGTGGTGGGTTGTAATACTAAATACACAGCTATGCCTCACCTCGTCAGCGTGGAGTCCCCATTGGCGCGCAGCCGCTTGCCCGCGGCAGAGTCGACCACATTCTGAAACCAGCTGGGCACATCGACTTTGGCTTGCTCGTAGATCTTGATGAATGGCTGCGCCAGTAGCTCCGGATATTTGGGTCGATCCTGATGGTTTTTTGTGAGGCTGCAGCAAAGTGAGAGGTAACATAAGGTTTGCAACAAAAACTATGGCTTGGCGATTGTAAATTTTACCACTTGATGACAAAGTCTCGAAACTGCTGACTAAAATTGTAGCCCTCGCCACTGGGCAGACATGGCGGCTCCGAGTCCAGCACCTTGGTTAGCACCTCAAAGTCCGTGTTGCAGCCCTCATACGGCGAACGTGCGGTGGCCAGCTCCACAAGCGTTATCCCCAGCGACCAGACATCGGCGCGTATATCGTACTTTGGTTTCTTCGGATCAATGCGTTCCGGCTGCAACAAAAAAACATAATAAAATACATATCGTCAAGGTATTATAATGAAGCTGTTCAGTTAACTTACCGCCATATAGGCTGCACAGCCAGCGGAACGTGTATTTGCCTTGGAGTCCACCAGGCGGCCGCTAATGCCAAAATCGCAAAGCTTTATATTGCCGCGGTTATCGATCAAAATGTTCGAGGGCTTCACATCGCGATGGATGACGCCGTGTTTGTCCTTCAGATAGGACAACGCATTGACCGTCTGCAGCATAGTGGGAGAGGAGGAGCAAGGAGTAGACATATAAATGTACAATTGTTTTATAAGAAATTAAGGACATTGGTTTAATGCGGTGCTTTAACAGCGTACTTATATTATTGCAAAAATGCAAGTTAATTAATTGCATGACTGTATTTCGTCAAGACTTATATTCAGCTATTTATAATCTAATAATTGAATTAGATGAATTTAATTTAATTAAAAAAAAAAAATTGTATTGTGTAATAGTAAAGTTAAAAACAATTTTTCTTATACACCTTCTAACATTACTAAGCTTTCAATCAATTTCAACAAACTATTAATGTGTTGGGATTTTTAAACCAGTGTTGCATCTGATAAACAATGTTTAATGTTTCCTATTGATAATTTTTAAAGTAGAAAAACAGTGTTGCAAAGCTGTTCAAAACCGTATTAGCATTGTAATTAATTCTAATACCTGATTTGTCAACATTACAACATTTAGAACGTTTTAGCAAACATGTCAACTTTAAGCAAGATTCATTCATTCACCGGGTTAATCCATGGTTAAGCGGGTGGAGGACCCGTATTAAATGGCTTTACTTACCGCCACAGTGACCTTGCCTAGTATGGGCTCCGGAACCGGCTTCTTGGACAGTTTGAGCAGCTTGTCGAAGCACATGGACATCAGTTCCATGCATATCCACACATCGGGATCGCGCACAAAGCAACCCAAGCACTTGACTATATATTCGCAATCGTGCGATTTGAGCACCACATCCAGATCCATTAGGATGCGCTTGTTCTCCTCGGCGTTGCCGGTGCGACGCATCTGTTTGACGGCAATGATCGTCTTGCTGGAGACGTGCAGCATCTTGACCACATTGCCGCTGGTACCGTTGCCCAGGTCCCCCAAATGCTGCAGGTCATGGATATCCGTTGGATACTGCCGCCCATTGATATTCAGTTTGCCCGTTTGGCCCATGATCATCTTCAGTTTCTTGTCCGTTTCCGTTTCCGAGGGGTGCGCCTGCGTCGGCAGTGGCAACATCATGCGGCGTGTCCGAGTCGAGCCAGATTCGCCTGGAAAGAGCATATGCAGAGCGTAAGAGAGAGAAAGAGAGAGAGAGAGCGACCGCGAGGGAGATAGCGACTTTTAATGCATGTCTATTCACATGAATGTGGATTGATAAGGCTCAAGTTTCAGCAATGTACGGATAAATAATAAATATTGCCACTCAACAATTTGTTTTTGTCTCTAATGACCGTTAGTCAAACAAAGCACACAAACCTTCTACATATTCATGTGTAAATGCATGTGTGTGTATGAGCACGAGTATATCATGCACACTGACACAAACCTTATTTGCATTTAACACATTTTCTAAGCAGGGTCAACGTTAGTAATTTATATATATGTAGTTTGTATAAAAAGGGTAAAGTAATGTAAAAACTAATGTTATAATGTTTGCTGATTTTAATTTTAATTTAACAAAGCAATAAATATTAATTCTATTTAAGTAGAAGAGCCAAACTTTATCAACAAATTATAGTTTCAAATTTTCTTTTTAGCTAATTTATTGGTATTGTTCTTGAGCATCTTAAGCTGTACATAATTAATGCTTAAGTGTCATAGTTGATTTATTATTAAGCTATTTTAAGTTGCAAATATTATTTATTTTATTAGCCTGGGTGTATCCTGCTTCATCTTCTACGCAGCCTTCTGGCTAGCCGATTTGTTTACTAAGAAAACAAATAAATATAATGGTTTTAATTTTTTATTATATAATATAGAAATTCAAGATGAAACGATATTTTTTCTTTTTAATAATAAATTGCATTTTGCAAAGAACGTGATGAAGCAAGGTTCAAAACAAAACCATATTTTATTATTGCGACACCAAGTTTACACACCAAACCCAAAGCCAAAACAATAGTTCGAACCGTTTACCGGACCATTAATGTTTTTTTGGTTTTGCAGCCAGGGTTTAGTCGAAAATATGTAAATATTTTGAATTGCCTTCGAATATGAATATAAGACATATGATATTAGAATCTTACTTAATTACTAGAGAACTAGTTTTTTCCAAATTCCTTTTTTTAAATTTTGCTTGAGCTTGCCCCACTGTACATTACATTAACTGCGAACGGCGGCCGAATTTAGTGCGTTGTTATTGTGAATATTATGGCTGTTATTATTGTTATTGTAAACGTTAAACGTTAAATAAAGTTATTACTTTTCAGCAAATTCAAATGAAATATTACAACTTAAAGCAGCAAATCATAAAAAAGAACAACAACAAAAGCACTTGTAAACAATGCGCGAATTGGCTGGACAAAACGCAAGACGAAGACAAATTTCGTTGCCGCAATCCTCACGCGAGTCACGCTGTCTGCCCCGCCTCCTGCGCCTCCTATCGCAAACAGAGTGCTGCTCTCTGTGTCTGTGTCTGTGTGCGGGTGAAGAAACGCGAACCCAAAAGCGAATAAAAAAACAAACAACGCTGGCAGCGAGCGGAGGCGGCGTCGGCGTCGGTGGCGGCAGCGGGGTGCGCGTATCAAGACATTACTCCGGAAATGCCAAAAAAAATGCCAACAAACATGCCGAATGAAAGCGGCGAACTACGGCGACAACAACAGAGAAGATACTCACACACACAAACACTAACAGATTGGCATACACATTTACATACATGCCCAAATAGAAACGCACAAATGGGAGAGAGCGGGAGAGATTGAAGAGCGTTGTAAAGTGCATTTACCGCTAGTTCAGAACAAAGCTCACGTGCGTAGAGCGTGCGAAAGCTTTCGTGCAATATGCGAAGCTCTTGGCACGTTCCTGAAAAGGGCGCATTAAAGAGGAGCTGCGATCCAATTGGAATTGGGAAAAGCTTCGCGACTACTATGATGAATTAGAGCTCAGCTGCGTTTCAACGTATCGCCTACAGGGAATGTCATTCCAATTGGAATTGTGATAAACTCGAACATATTTCAACTCAGTGACGTCTTAACATATATCATGCTGGGATTTCGTTTCCAATTGGATATTTGGGAAAACTCCTTTTGCGGCAATTAAAACGAATTAGAACTCAACTGCGTTTTAATATATCTCTTACCAGTAGTTGTGATTCAATGGGAATTGCAAAACAAATCAATTAAAGTGCAATAAAAGCTTCTTTTAAGCGAACACCCACAGTTTTTGTCCTGCCTAGGCAAATATCCTCTCTAAGAGGAAATAACAAAGAAACGAAAGCACAAAAATAAACAAGCAGTGCCAAAGATTTTAATTTTCTTGAACCATATGGAAAATTTGCGCACTTAAAAACTGATTTTTGACCATTTGTTTCTGTAAAACGTTAAATTATATAGTTTTCTGATGATGGCATTACAAGTTAGAAACCCGTTTTCATTGAAACAGACAGACGAACATGACTATATCGACTCTGCTGTTGTGGCAAAATTATAATGCCTCTGCAAACGGTATAACAAAGGGAAAAATCTCAATCGCATTACTTACATTTTATTTTAATTATAAGCAAGAAATATTTAACATTCTAGCGTGTTTTACTACATTTTCACGATTAGACATTTCTTACATATTTTCAAAATACGATGTACAAAAGTGTTTAAGCCAAAAACAAAACACAAATTTCAACTAATGTTTATCAATAACATTTTTTTGCGCTTGAATATCCCAGCAAATATTCCATACAAAACAAGATACTCTGTATCCAATACGAGCCAATGCGAATAAAACAAAAAAACACCCGCACACAAGCGCATAAAAAGCATGCAACTAGAAGCTGCGGCAACGGCAGCGCACTATGGGAAGTTTTACCCGTTTTTCAGACAAAAATTTATTTTTAAAAGTGATAAAATAAACAACTTTTGGTGCTAATAAATCGGGCAAATTGGGCGCTACATAATTTTGGCAGCATTTGACAACTATGAGATTTTTTCTATTCGGGGCAGTTCATTTTTAACTACACTTTTCACATAATTCGTGTTTTAAGCAGACATCGCAATTCAAAGAATTTGAAACTTTTTTTTAGCAATGTATTGCCAAATAACGGTACAAGGTCTTCCTTGCAACAACAGTAAACAACCAAAATTTTAGAAAAGAAACTCTCATAAGTTAATAGAAAACTTAAATAGCTACCAACTGGTAAGCCTGACTTATTCAAAATAACTAAAGTTATAAAAATATATGAAACGTAAGGTCTAATAAATAATCACAATATCGGAGGTTAAACTAAGCTGTGGATGCATTTGCAAGGCAAGTTAGTTGTTCTTCTTCCTGTTGCACTTGTTGTTGTTTTTATAGCCTGAGCCCATTGAAAATGGCTAAAGAGAGTATACTGTTTTCGAGCAAACGTATGTAACAGGCTGAAGTAGAGATCTCCGGCCCCAGAAAGTGCATATATTTTTGGTTCGAATCTCTAGAAGCGATCTCGGCAAATATAAAAACTATAGAGAGCTCAACTTACTGGACTTCAAGTACTATTGCCTTGAGCGTTGGCTTGAACATAAGCTTGGATGCTGTTTTTAAGGCCTGAAAATCGCATAAAGATCATACGCCTAGTTTAGAAGTTATAGTTATTCAGGAATTTAGTTTCCATAGTAGAGCCAAGCACAGTTAGCGGCATGTGTGATTTTGTGTAGGGTACAGAGTATCTCCTAGTCGGGCACTCTGGTTCGGTTTGTTGTGTTCGCCGCGTGCGCTTATCTATGCAATCGAGACGCAGAGATCGATAACGCGAGTGCGCCCTTTGTTAAGGGTATGCATGCATGCGTATATATGTGTGTGTGTGTGGCTGTGTGCGTATATGTGTGAGTGCACGAGTACATGAGTACAGGCGAGTATTTATCGTATCTATCGAAACGGCAATTTCTTATCACACACACATGCACATGTGTTTGCTTCTAGCTGTATTTCACTTACGTATGGGCAGACTGGGCGTTGGGCGCGTGCTCCTTGTGGGCGGGACGAATGCGCCGCCGCCGCCGGCGGCAAAGAAGCCCGACGCTGGCGCCGGGAGCGCACGGACTGCGGCCGATTTTGTGGGTGAGGTGGTGCTGGTGACGGAGGCGGAGGCGGCGGCAGCAGCGGCGGCGATATTAGCTGTTGCTGCTGCTGCCGCCGCTGCTGCTGTGGCGGCTGTGGCGGCTGTTGTTGCTGTTGTCGCCGTTATTGTTGTGGGCCGGACACGGGCATTCGACAAGACGATTTGTTCGTGGGATTCGTTTTGGGCATGCAGCGCAACCTCCAGCGATTGCAGGCGGCTGCCAATTGTCTCGAACTCAATTGTGCTGGACATTGTTGTTGCTCTTCCCGTGCTCCTTGCTCTCCGGCTTTGCGTTATTCCTTCGTGCAGTTATAAATTCGATTTTCCTTATGCCGTGTATTTATGGCTGCACACATGCACACACGCACACGGGCGCGCACACACACACACACGGTGTGCGTGTGTGTGTCTTTTACTATTGTTTATGCGCTTGTATGCGTGCGCGTGAACTTTTCACTTGCACAGACCGCAAAAAACAACAACAAACAAATAAAAACAGAAACGAAGAGGAACAGAGACGCACGCACGCAGCACTACAACAGCAACAACAACAGCAGCAATAACATGAACAACAAAAACAGTTTGCGATTCTTTTCGTTTTTCTTTTCTGTTGTTGTTGCCTTAATGCAGCTCTCGTTAGTTTTGTGAGCTCGCTTTACACTTGAGCGCGATTTATGCGTATGCTTGTTATTGTGGCTGGCTGGCGCAAACACTTGCACTTTTGCATTTCACATAAATGTTGCTTTATTTGCTGCTTAATTCGCAATGTACGTCCAGAAAACAATGTGAAACAGTCCACCACCAACAAGAAGATAGTGTGTGTCAGTGTGTGACCAGACGCTGCAAGTACGCAAATACACTGGGTTAGCATATTATCAAGGTATCGATGAAATGTACAAAATATCGATATAGTGCTCGTTAAGCGCAAAATATGTATATTTTTGTTTAATGCCGTTTCTCTTTGCTTATGTTAGCCTTATGCTTAGCAAAAAAAAATTAATACTTTCTTATGTTATTGTTTTTGATATTAAATTTGTACAGCGAAGTTTCGCGCTGTTGGCTCAAGGACAAATGTGACCAAAAAATACCAGAAAAATATATGTGATTAAAAAACGGGCAGAAAAAGACCGAGTTGGCAAGACGGATTATCCCACTGTATTGTTCTCAACGAGGACGAGTCGTGCGCGAGTGTTGGGCGAAAAATAAAATAGAATCTAAGCGAAAAAAAGAAGGCCCAGAAACAGGCACAGCCATAACGACTTGACGCGCGACTATACAGCATTTTTATATTTGGCAAAGAGAACCTAACGCACGACGGGCATATTTTCACAGCACGCTTTGACCAAATGTGGTAAAAATAGCAAAAGCAGCAGTCGACGGTGTCGTCGTTGTTGTTTTTGTCGACGCCGACTCAATTAAAACCCACACAGCAGCAGCGGCAGCAGCAAAAATATCCAAAAGCGGCCGCTAACGAAAAGTGGAGCAAATATTTACAGTTACCAGGCGAAACGTGCAGCGCAACACGCGTGAAAACCGACGAAAAAGAAAAGGAAAAAAGTGCAAGTGCAGGCCGCCAAATACAAACACCCACCTACATATACATATATATATATACACGCACACACACACATACACAGAGATCTTTCACAGACGGAGCGCAGCGCCGCAATGTCACGACCACGTCCGCGCCCCCCACCCATCGGCATTTTGCATGAGGCGGAACCGGCATTGTAAGTGCCTTGGGGTTATGACATTATGACACTTGTTCGTGTTGCTTGTGCTTGAGTGCGTCCGCGTGTGTGCATGTGTGCGAAGAGTGCGCCCAACAAAATGTTGGAATATTTGGGCAGTTTTGTTTTCATGTCGCTATTTTTTTTATGGAACTGGTTCGATGAACTAGCTTAAGAAGCACAGCTTTATTTGGCATGTCAAATATTGTACACCCTTGCAAATCACTTTCAGTAATATAACTAGTATACTTGAATAAGCAGTTAAATAAGTGAAATCGATATTAAGCAAGTGTGAACTCTGCAGTCTGGTGTAACCGCAACCAGCAGAATTTTTGCACATAAAAAATAATACAAACAAGTGAGAAGGCTCCAGTCGGGTCGCCCGACTGGGGGATACCCTGAACCCTGTGTTTTCATACATTTCAACATCCTTGCATTTATACACACATACACAGAATCACACTTACACACACACACACATAGACACACGCTGCACGCTGTGAACAACTGCTGCGCTTGACCCCTACCTTCCCCCCCTCCCCCACCACCATGTGAAAACAAAATTCGTGAACAACTTCTAAACCAAGAGCATGATGCAATTTTCAAAGCGCAACAAGGAAATTGAAATCTATCTACAAACCAAAGCCCAAGTCTGTAGTATTTGTATTGCGTTTTTTTTTTTTTTTTTTTTTCATATTTTTGCATATATATAGATATCCAAAATCCGAAATATTTGGTGGCTCTAAGTCATAGTTTCTAAGATATGCTCAAAAAACCAAGTGAAAAAGCGGATTATTATCGATAATAAGAAAACGAGATTAGTTATCGACGATTTTCAGCTTTCTATCTTTTGTAGTCTCCGAAATCAACGTGTTCATACGGACGGATGGACAGCCAGACGGACATGGGTAGATCGGCTCGGCAATTGATGCTGATCCAAGAATATATATTATTTATGGGGTCATACATTTGCACAAAACCATTATACTCTTTTTACCCCTTCTTAATGGGTTCCGGTTATATAAATGTGGGGCTTGGGCCCAGTACCCGGCGCAGACCTGTGTGTTAGACAGCAGCGTCACCTACCAACCCCGTAAGTTATGCAACAAGAGCTAAAACGAATTCCAATTCCTTCGTCATCCGACCTTACTTGGCTTATGCAAAACAAACAAATTTGTGGGGGCGGGAATGCCGTAGCCAACTAATATTTTGGGCGATCTTTAGAGGGGATCGTCAGTAATCTGTCTAGCTTTAAGACCGAGGGAGATAAATAGATTTTGTCGATCTGCCACGCTAATCTCTTTGTTGATTTATAGGTACTTGAATTTCATTCTTTTTTCTTTAGTTTCAACTGGGCAACTGGGGGAAGTATCCAAAAGGTTAAACATTCTACTTATGAGACCGGATCAAAAAATCGATATTTATCGATAACAATAAAACTGGGAGGGTTATCGGTTATGGTTTACACGAAGCTAAAACTTAAATTATCGTTACTATTATGCTATAATGCTGTGTTCTCTCGCTCAAAAAAGCAAAACGACTAACAGTCAAGTGTCAGCCAGTTATAACGCGGATGTTTAACATTCCGTTTACATTGTGTCAACAGTGTGCCGCCACGCAATCTGGACTCGCGGGCCACCATACAAATAGGAGAACAAACATTTGACATCGATGCCGATAGTCTGGAGAAGATCTGCGATTTGGGGCGCGGCGCCTATGGCATTGTGGAGAAGATGCGCCACCGGCAAACGGGCACAGTGCTGGCCGTGAAGCGCATACCGATGACCGTTAACTTCCGGGAACAGCAACGCCTGATCATGGATCTGGACATATCGATGCGGTCCAGCGATTGCCCATACACCGTGCACTTCTATGGCGCCATGTATCGGGAGGGCGATGTCTGGATATGCATGGAGGTGATGAACACCAGTCTGGACAAATTCTATCCAAAAGTGTTCAAAAACAAGCTCACCATGGAGGAGACGGTGCTCGGCAAAGTGAGACTTTGATTTTTATTCATTTGATCAATATTGTTAACCTACTCGCTCTTTTCCAGATTGCGATGAGCGTGGTCAGCGCACTACATTATCTGCACGCCCAGCTGAAGGTTATACATCGTGATGTAAAGCCGTCAAATATACTAATCAATCGCAGTGGTCAGGTGAAGATATGCGATTTTGGCATCTCAGGTGAGGGCTACGAACCACTCCTAGTTCTAATTTTATTGGTGTGGCATTTCCACTTGAAACCATTCAAAGCCGGAAAGTAGGGAATAGCGGCAATGGGGCAGATAAAATAAAATAAAATTCCAAAATTGAAAATCGACACCGTTTCAACCAATAATTAACGCCTACTTTACAGGATATCTGGTTGACTCCATTGCCAAGACTATAGACGCTGGCTGCAAGCCCTATATGGCGCCGGAACGCATCGATCCGCAAGGTAATCCAGCCCAATATGATATACGTTCCGATGTCTGGTCGCTGGGCATTAGTATGATTGAAATGGCCACCGGGCAGTATCCCTACAATAATTGGAGAACGCCGTTCGAGCAGTTGCGTCAAGTGAGTGCAGAGAAATCGCCTTGTCATGCGACAACTATTTACTCTCTCTCTCCCTCTCTCTCGTTCAGGTGGTCGAGGATGATCCGCCGCGTCTGCCAACGGGCTCATTCTCTCCTGAGTTTGAGGACTTTATAGCGACGTGCTTGAAGAAAGAGTATACGGCGCGACCCAATTACGAACAGCTGCTCCGGCACAGTTTTATTGTAGAGCATTTACAGCGCAACACGGACATTTCGGAGTTTGTGGCCAGGATATTGGATCTGCCCGAGGAGCAGCCGTCGCAGTAGGAGCCAAAATTCAACATCTTGTACACAAATGTACATCTAAAATGTAAATTGCCGCCGTCTTCTACATGCATTTTTGTATGTGTGTGTCTGTCTGTCTCTGCGTGTGTGTGTGCGTGAGTTTGTCTCTGCCTGTGCGCGTGTGTGTATGTGTGTATGTATGTTTGTAGAGCAAGCTACTTGCACTAATAAACAAAATGTAAGTTTAAGCATAAATCAAACGAAATCAACTTACATACGTACATACATACATACAGACCATAATTTACATATATCTGCGTGCCGTTATATACGTTACACTACACTGCAAACAACTTTTCGCATTTGCAGCGCTTAAAAGATCGAAACGTGAAAATGAAACAAAACTAAAAAGTTAAAGAAAAATGAAAAATGAAAAGTAAAGGAATACCAAACTGTGCCTCAGCCTTGACAGTCCAGCTAGTTGCTGTCAATCTGTAAAATGTAAAACTTAGAGATATCACGATAATCTACTTAAAGCAATTAACAAAATGATAATGCCTTATACTGCAGCGTGCAACATGCTACATGCTAAATGCATCATGAAGCCACCAAAAAACAACGCATCGAAAATCGCCAAGCAAAATGTATAAATTGTTTAACAAATATACATGAAATAGCTAATTAATGTTGTAATCATACAAATTTGTGTAATTATTTGTTGAATAATTTTTTTTTTTAATTTTTAACTTATACGCATATACCTTAATATAAACTCACTGTAAAATGAAGCAAAACAAAAAAAAAAAGGAAAAAAAAATTGTGAAAAAATATTAAATTTTTAATAGTTATAAGAATGAAACGAAAAAAAGAACAATCAATTATTACTCCCAAGAGAAAAACTGTGCCTTGGGGATACCCTAGAATGCAATTATATTTCTAAATCAAGAGCAATGTCTTATATTAATACACACTTATGTCTGCCTATATACTTATATACATAAAACATACATACATACGCATTATTAAGCACAACATATACGAAACGTATGCATTGTATACAATGTACAAACAACAACAACGACCAGTTTGTTGTAAAAACTAAATCGAAAGAAATTGCAATAATTGTCGTAGAAGAAAGCTTTCTTATCAACTTTTACTTTGAACGTGGAATTGAGACACGGCAGTCAATTACATATATAATATATAATCATACATATATATGCATAATACATTTATTTATGTCTAAAGCAATACAATTGAACAGAATAAATTGCAAGAAAGTTAAACAAATCCTTTTTGTTGTGGCTTTTAAAGTTCATAATCAAAAAATTTATAATTGCCTGATAATAAAATTATGAAATTAATAAATTCTATTATTCCATGCGATTTTTTTTTTTATTTCAAAAATAAGTAGGAGTACAAGAGTACATTACTTGGAACGTGGAATTAAGACACGGCAGTCAATTACATATATAATATATACATACATACATATACATAATACATTTATCTATGTCGAAAGCAATACAATTGAACAGAAAGTTAAACAAATTCTTAATCAAATATTTTTATTGTGGCTTGTAAAGTTCAAAATAAAGAAAATTAAATTTCTATTTTATCGCGATAATATTTAAAAAAAAAAAATAAGTAAGAGTAGAAGAGTACATTACATGGAACGTGGATTTGAGACACGACCGTCATTTACATATATAATATATAATCATACATATACATACATAATACATTTATTTACGTCGAAAGCAATACAATTGAACAAAAAGTTAAACAAATTCTTTATCAAATATTTTTATTGTGGCTTGTAAAGTTCATAATAAATAAAATTATAATTGCCTGATAATAAAATTATGAAGTTATTAAATTCTATTATATGCGAATATTTTTTCAAAAATACATAAGGGTACTAGAATACATTACTTGGAAAGTGGAATTGACGCACGGAACTCAATGCCATACACATACATACATAACAGATTTATTTATGTCTAAAGCATTACAACTGAACAGATTAATTTGCAAAATTGGTAATGAAATCCTTAATCAAATGTTTTTATTGTGGCTTATAAAGTTTATAATCAATACTATTCTAATTGCCTGATAATAAAATTACTAAATTCTATTCTATGCGAATATTTTTTTTTTAAATAAGTAGGAGTACGAGTGTACATTACTTGGAATGTGGAACTGAGACACTCCAGTCCATTGCATATACATATACATATATAATCATACATATACATACATACATAATACATTTATTTATGTCATAAGCAATATAATTGAACAGAATACAGTTCATAAAAAAGAAAATTATAATTGCAGGATAATAAAATATTGACATTATTAAATTCTATTATTCTATGCAAATTTTTTTTCGAAAATAAGTAGAAGTACATGGAGTTTTGTTTTGAGAAAAGTTTAAATATTATATTTTCAAAAATGCATGTTTTAGGATGCAGGATAAGTCTAGAGGACAGAACATGTTCAACATGTTAATTAATAAGAAAATCTGTTGACTTTTGCTGAAGTTGTGTGAGTTTGAAATATGGTCTTCCAGGTACTTAAGATTTTTTCAATGCAAAATCAGCTGCCAGCAATCTAATAAAAAAAACAAACTCGGATTATTAAATTTTGAATAAAAAAAAGTGTTCCAAAATGAGATATGAGAATTGTTTTTGTAAAAATATTTTTTTTAATTCATTAAATTGGGATTCAGAATGAATGATGATGAATGATGCTCAAAATGATATCAAACAAAAAATCGGTTAAGAATTGACAAAGCTGGGTGAAAATTATTTTCGAAAATAATAATATAGCATAATTAATATGTAACAAACTTTTGAGCTAAATAAAATCTGATATTCATATTGAAATGTCATCGATAGAAAAAGTGCATCTCAATGTGTTATCGATAGTCTACAATTATTTGACATTCATCTCCAAGAGCTTTGTCCTTTGGCGGCGCTACACAAACTTTATTTCTTAATTATTTAGTTTTTTAGGATATGCAACTACTTTTCGCTGGCAAAACTACATAGAATTAGTAAAAACCCCGATTAATTGGAACCTTATTCAGCCACAGGAACTAAACTAAACAATTACCGTAATAATAGAAAAATAGCAGGGCCACATAATGTCAACGCACTGTTGCGCTAACAGTTACGCAAAAGTGCTCAAACACACAAATGTTAGGGCCTTTTGCGTCAGCCTAACATTCAACATTCATTACAAAACAACATTATTTTTAATCGACAAATTGTTGAAAAAAGTCAGGTGAACTATATCCAACAGAAATGAACAGAATTTGCCAAATCGTATTGCGCGCGAGCTACGCCAGCAACTTGGCGTCGACAGCGCGCACGGTGCCAATGTTGGCGGGGCCAACACGCTGGTACAGCGCGGACGCAGCTGCTCCGCCGGCCGCACTGGACAAAGAAACGCTGGACAAGCTGGTGCGCACCAACAAGGTGGTTGTATTCATGAAGGGCAATCCACAGGCGCCGCGCTGCGGCTTCAGCAACGCTGTGGTGCAGATAATGCGCATGCATGGTGTCCAGTACGACGCACACGATGTCCTCCAGAACGAGGCGCTGCGTCAGGGTGAGTGGCGGGGGAATCTTTGCGCCAGCAGCACACTTAACTGATCTCTCTCTCTCTCTCTCTTTCTGTCAGGCGTTAAGGACTACACCGATTGGCCGACCATACCCCAGGTGTTTATCAACGGCGAATTTGTGGGCGGCTGCGATATTCTCCTCCAGATGCACCAAAGCGGCGATCTCATCGAGGAGCTCAAGAAGGTGGGCATTCTCTCGGAGCTGCTCAAGGCGGAGGAGGCGAAAAAGTGACCCACTCAACCGAAAAATAACGCAAATTAACTGTTAAACGCAACGTTATATTATTAAATGTTTAATTCATATGTTTATTTGCAAATTGCTTTTCAACTTTGTGGATTTGCCCGTCGCTGTTTGCGCTCCTCGGCCGCACGTTCGCGTTGCTCGCGCTGCGCATCGACCTGCTCCAGCGCAGCCAGAATTCTGATGTGCGCGCCCTGCGCCAGGTCCTCGACCTGCAAAAGCTCGCGGCACTTTCGCTGCGTGTCCGCATTTTGCATGTTCACCATGATCTGCGTCAGGCAGCGCGCTATGGAGCTGCGCATCATGTCGTCCGGCGGCATCGGCAGCGGACGGCGACGTGGCCTTGGTGCCGCACTCTGTCCGGGTTCCTCTCCCTGCTGATGCTGCTGCTGATCGGCCATCTTTGATACTGCCAGTTGCCCGCAAAACTGAGCTTTAACTTGTGCGACAGAGCTGAGCTTTAACCGTTTCGTGCAGCAGCTTTTTAGAACTTAACCCTTGGCTGGTCGCTGGTTGTTTTATGGCCCTGCAGAGGATATTCGAATTTTGTCACGAAATGTGTAACGCACTAAAGACGCAGTCTCTGACCCCATAAAGCATATATTCTTGATTACTATTAACAGATATTTAGCCCAAACTTGGTTTTTGGGAGTGTCCTTTTTGGAACTTAACCCCGAGGCTGGTTCGCTAATTTTGAACATGATTTTGTTTTTTTCATTTTCATTTATTTTTAAATATTAAAATATATATATAATACATGTTGATTTAGTTGGTGTTTTCTTGTTGTTAATTTGTTTTACATACATATGTAGATTGCTTGCACATAATATTTGTTTGAATCGTTATATAAACATTTGTATGTTTTCGAAATGTTTATTAATAATTATTATTGTTGTATCGTTTCATTCGTTCTGTAGGTAATAAGTGGTATCCTTTTCAATGTTGTTACATACGTACATTAAAGGAAAAACAAAAAGTCTTATGCGCTATAACTTGCCTATTAGTAAACAATAATAAAAAGTGTTAAACGCGATATGCCATACATGCATACAAACATACAGACATAAGTCTATATATATATATATATGTATATATATGTATGGTGATATATATGTAAAAAAAAGTAGATTTGTAATACTTCTAAAGTTCAGCTTTGAAAAAATAGAACAGTAATTGGAACAAGGTCGTGAGTTGTGCGGGGAACCTGCACTCGTTGCAGCGTAGCGAGTAGCGAGTAACGAGTAGCGAGTGGCGAGTAGCGAGTGGCCGACTGCCGCACAACGTTTGAGCACGTCTCACACAATCGACGACTTGTCCAGAATGGAGGAAGTGTCCAGGAGCAGCTCGCTGCTGCTGCTCAGGATGTCGTAGAGCTCGTGCGGCGCATCGCCGGCAATGGGGCTGCCAAATGGAAAGAACGAGGAGAGCGTCGACAGTTGCAGTGGCCCGCCGTTAACCACCTGGAGGCCGTTGGACGTCGAGCCGCCGCCGGCGGCGCTGGGCATCGATTTGCGACGTCGCTCCACGCCGTCCACATACTCGACAGGCTCCTCCTGCTGCTGCTGCTGCTGCTGCTGTTGATGCTGCTGCTGCTGCTGCTGCTGCTGCTGGCTGGGCCGCTGCTCGCCCAGCGCATCGTAGTAGGCATCGGGCAGCTCATCGAACGACTGCAGCTCCAGGCAGCGCTGCACCTTGGCTATGTTGCTCAGGAGCAGGCGATAGAAGAGATCCACCTGGGGCTGGCCGCCGCCGCGAATATCGAGCACGGGCATCCAGCGATAGTAGCACTGATCCCACACGGCCAGATCGAGTATGCGATACGCCGGCTGCAGGTAGCGATCCTGCGGCACGCTCGATTGTGTCGCAAACAGCTGCGGATTGATGGTGTAGCGGGCGGGCGAAGCGGTCCCAGCGCCAGCGCCAGCGCCGCCCGACGGCGCCAGCAGCTTGTGCCCGCCGACGGCCAGGGAGCGCCGATGGTTCTGATTGGCGGCGAGATCGCCGCGCTGGCGCTGGTACAGCGGATTGCTGAAGAACATCTTGTCCTTGTCGGAGAACTGCTCGCCCCAGTCCCAGACGGGCCGCAGCACCAGGCGGCCCTCGTTGACGGCGCGCGTCCGCTGCGCCTGGCTATCGAACTGGAACGTGTCGAAGATGGGCATAAAGCAGGCGTCCCAGAGCGTCGTCAGATAGGTTTGCGAGAACTCGAACTCGTCGGGAAACTGCTGCAGCAGCTGCCAGACACAGTCGAGGAACAGCAAAAAGACGGGGCTCTGTTCGCTGTCCGGCGCCTGTTCCCCGCTGGCCACGTAGACGTGGCCGAGGCGCCGCTGGAACGGATGCTCGAGGGCGATCCACTCCTTCTGCACCAGCGACTGGAAGCCGTCGATGGTGCGAAAGTGCGGATCGAGCAGCAGCTGCGTCAGGCTGCTAATCACACAGCACAGGTCGCGCCCGTTGGACTCCTGCAGCACACAGGTGATGGAGGCGCGCAGCGTGGCCGCCGCCTCGGCGGCGTGCCGCAGGCAGAGCGAGACGTACAGCAGCCAGTTGGTCTTCTCGAGCAGGCCCAGATACTTGTCATCCTGCAGCATGAACTTCTCGGGCGTTTCGGGCGTGCAGAGGCGCCGCAGCTTGTGGTACGCCCGCTGCACATCCTGCGTGCTCGGCAGCTGATCGGTCAGCTGGATCAGCTTCAGCTGCTTGCGCTCATCGCACTTGCGCACCAGCTCCAGCATGATGTTCTCCATTTTGGTGTCCTGCTGCGAGCCCGGCTGCAGCTCGGCGAGCCGTACCAGCGAGGCGGCCCCGCTGCCATAGCTGTACACCCAGAAGGCGGCGCGCGAATCGCAAAACGCGAGCGACAGCTGCAGGAAGCGCTCCACCTCACAGCACTTGGGTATGACAAAGTGCGGCGGGAGCGTGTACTTGCCCGCCTGCAGGCGGTTCTGGAGCTGGGGCACCGCACTGGCGCTGATCACCTGCCACTCGGTGGCGCCGCAGCGTATCAGCTCGCGCGCCCAGTCGTTCTTGCTGGCGTACATGCTGACCCCCACCAGCGTTGGGTAGTAGGGCTCCCGGTAGGCGTACGCAAAGCTCAGATCGTGACGCATCGGATACGCGAAGCGGGCCAAAGCGGAGGCAATCAGCTTGCCATGATCGCTGGCGCCGCTCAGCTTCGAGTCCTGCTGCTGGAAGGCGAACTTGAGCAGGCGAAAGTGCTTGCAGATGATATGCAGCGCCACGATCCGTCCGTTAATGTTGTGCTGCTTGGCCGGCTCCAGTTTCTTGCGGCGACTGCTCGTGCTGGCCATGCGCGCCGCCTGCAGCGCACTGGCCGCACGCCCCTGCTCCGCAATCGTGTAGATCTGATCGATGTTGTTCAGCGTCACCTCGTTGCGGCCGAGATACGCGTTCTCCTGATACAGATCGCTGGCCAGTGGCGCCGCCAGCGTGGCGCGGGCGTGCAGCGGCACAAAGGCCAGCTTGAAATTGGTCACGCTCAGCAGGCCAAAGGTGGCCTCCTTGTGGCTGCTCCTGCTGCCGCTGCTGCTGTTGTTGATGCTGCTGTTAATGGTGCTGCTGATGTTGCTGCTGTTGTTGCTGTTGCTGTTGCTGTTGCCGTTGCCGTTGCCACTGCCATTGCCGTTGCCGTTGCCATTCCCATTGCTGTTGCTCGCGCTGCTGCCCTCCATGGGCGCAATGGGCGAGTACATGTAGGCGGGCGCGGAGGCGACGATCTGCTCGCCGGCCAGCAGGCGCGGCTTGGCCAGGTGGACGTCCCGCAGATCGCTGGGCAGGCACCATTCGTTCGTGTCGGCCGTGGCGCGCACATCGCCAGCCATGGGCGCCACGTAGCTGGTGAAGGTGTTGCGCTTCCGATGGTCTGGCATATCGTTGCTGCCAGTGGCCATCCTCAGCCACTGCTTGTAGTTGCTATTGTTGTTGTTGCTGTTGTTGTTGCCGCTCGGCTCAGCCAGGGCGTCCAATTTGGAGACTTCCACTGTGGCACGCACGTTGAATATTCAATTATTTCTCGTTTCCTGTGTCGCTGTGGGCGCTCTTTATCGTTGCTCGCTGCCGCCTCCAATGCTTGCAAAACTGTATATGGTGGCCGGAGCATAAACACATGAAACAAAAAACAAGAACAACAAAGTGGTATTTACTATATGTAACTGCATGTGTATATATATATATATATATATATATACGGACATGCCCACACACAAAGCGCATAAGCATAGGCGAACATGGGCACAAAATCAGAATTATCGTCGGTTTTGATAAGTTTATCAGTTACTGTTAACTTACCTTATTTTCGCCTCTTCTTTTTGTTGCTGCTCTTTGTGTTGTTGTTGTAAATGTGTTTATTAATTTGTCATCTTTGTGCATCATCTAACGGCACACACATGCAGGCACATAAAGACATTTATTTATTTATTGTTTTCGTTGTCGCCTTAAATATACATATATATATATATTTATATATATATATATATACATATATATGCGCATATATGTTGACCACTAACACACGCACACAGGCACATTCATTGCATGTCCAATGTAGCTATCGTTATCGGGAAAGTACTCGGCTGGCAAAACAGCTGATTCCAGTGCTGGCATTCACAACATTAAACAACACTTGTCTGCAGCGAGAGGTTTCGGCAAGCGTGTGACGTCAGCGTCGACTATAATTTACTGAAATATATATTTGTTCAATTTGTAAGAAAAACCGAAAATAGTTAAACTAACTTAGCAAAAATATTATTATACAACGCCTTATTTAATTTGTTAATAATTTATCTGTTTCATGCACTACGTGCTTCTTCTTTCACATACTGTCGGACAGTCTTGTCGCAATGTTAATATTTCGATACTTTTGCCTTAGTGTAGTGCTGTGTAATTGCATTATTGCAAATATCGTCATCGGTATTGGACAAGTATAAAAGCTTTTGACAACACCAACGAAAAAATCACTAGGCCGGCAACCACGCGGCTGACGGTAAATTAGTGCGAATTCAATGTTAATCATTTAAATCGAATTCCTTCGAAAGGTAATCTACGATTCTCCTGTCTAAACGGACTGTGCATGCTCTGTCTAAACCGCAGCAGTCGGTGCTTCAAATTTTGCCTACCATTCACAACATTGTCGTCGTCAGTGACAATCACAACAACAAATTCCCAGTGTCATTTGCAACAGTCGCGTTCGTCGTCGGGCAGGCGAAACACCCAAAATCCGCATCGCGGCAACACACTACGAAACCAAAGCACAAAGAATTATCCCCGGGCGCAGCGCACGATGTGCGATCAACTCAAATATTTGGAGATTCCCGATAAATCGGTAACAGACAAGAAAATCTACAAGTAAGTACCCAAAACGCCTACAACACTTACACGTGCTTATATATATATATATATATATTATATATATATATATATATATATATTATATATATATATACATATATACATATGTATTGTTGCCCCATTTGTGGGTCACCAGCAGTTGTTTTTATTTGTGGTAAACTAACAAACAAAAACAGCTTGGTAAAGATAAGCACATTTAGATGTGGTTTTTTTATAAGAGAGTCCCGCTGTCCCCACTAATGGTGAAATTGTGCCAGCGGTATTTAAGCAACGTCCGTAATGAGGTTTTCTTTTTCGTGGTGAGCGATCGACGCACACAAATTATTCATACTAGTTAACGAAGTGAAAGGAGTATATTGGGTTGTCCAATATCCAAATTTGTCGCCACTGTTAAAGCTAACGACTTAAAAAAAAAAATAGCACAAAGTCGTCTTAATTAAATTTGTAAGTTTAAGGAACTTTTGAATATGGTTGTAGATGCAGAAGACACTCAAAAAATTAGCAAAGGTAAAATATGCCTACGATGCTTTCAGTTTTAAAAAATTTAAGTTATTATTCTATTATTGTCTTTATTAAAAATAAAGGCTGCGTTACGTCTTGGCATAGATTCAGCCAAGTCCTTGCATCCTTTTAGAGGATCTTTCCTGCAGGACTTGTGAATGGCTTCCCTTGTTGACATCAGCCTATAGATTTTCCTGGTGGCATGTTTGGGGTCCTTCTCTTTTTGGAAGACTCATAATAGCGCCATATTATAGGGTAGCATCACTGCATCCAAAATATTGACGCAAACGTGTTGGTCCATTATGGTTTTGACTCAATGTATCGAACCTACTACTGATAAGAAAAACAAGTCTATTCCATTATTGCCCTTCCTTGTTTAATGGTCTTTGCAGGGTATTTTGGATGGTATTCTGAGTTTTAAGAATTCCAAACGTACGAACGAGAGCCTTTTCCACCCAATATTACTTTACTCGCATCTGTCCATAAAATATTTATCAATTTTTAGGCTGGCCAATTTAGAAGTTTCTTTGCTAACTTCGCGTTTAAAAGACGGAGTTTTATTGAGCTGCAGGCTTTTAAAGTTGTAGTTGTAGTTGTTTCAACCTCTTTTTTTTTTTTAGCTTAGTTGCAGTCTTGAAAGGATCCTTTGAACTCTCAAGGATTAACCCTTTCTTCCTTTCTTATGGCGTTTAGTATAATTTTTTTTTGAAAAGCCAACCAATCGACCAAGTTCTCTATTTGATTTTCCATACAATATTAATTTCCTGATGGTTTTGCGCTTTTCGTATTCCAAGGGCCCATTGAGTTGATTATTTTGGATTTATTTTAAACTGCTTTTTTCCGAAGTAACTGTGCGAAGTTTAACGTTTTCTATAAAGAACAAAATTTAATTAAATATCAAGTTTTTTAAATATTGCAATACTAATTGGTATGTTTTTGATTAATAAGAAAGTGTCATAGTGGTGCTATTATTCTGTTCGCCACTGTATACTCGTGTATTCCCGCATCAGATAAGGTGTAAAGATTTTTCGGCTACGCCCACTGGAGGCGTGGCAAGTGGATAAAATCTATATATCTGCCTTAGTTTTAAAGCTAAGTGCAACCAATTTTTGCAGACAGATTACTGATGACCTCCTCTTCCCGCCTCCACAAATTAAAAAAAAAATCGATATTAGTACATGCTTGATGCATTGACATTTTTTATACCCTGAACCCATTGAAAATGGGTAAAAAGGGTATAGTTGTTTTGTGATGTAAAGTAAATATATTCTTAATCGGGACGACGAGGTGACAATTTCGAAAACAACAAAAGATAGAGACCTAAAATTTTCGTCAATAGATTCTCCTAAATTCTTCCCGTAACCTGTGGGTATCGATCGTGGGCTTACCATACGGCAAACAGAGCGTCTATATGCGAATGCTGTATGCAGTCCTTTTTTCTACACATTTGTAACCCGTTGAAATATGCATTTATAGGACAATCCTCTTGCCCAATGGCCTGCATGCGTTGATCATCTCGGATCCGACTCCGGTGCCGCACGATGGCTTCACCACCTCGGAATCGTCGGTGGGCGAGGGCGACGAGACATCCGGGGAGACGGAGAGCACGAACAGCTCGAGCGAACTCACATCGTCGACGTCGGGCAGCGGGCGCAGCGCCTCCGAGTCGGACAGCGAGGTGGGCGATGAGAAGCTGGCCGCCTGCGCCATCCTCATGGATTACGGCTCGTTTGCGGAGCCGCGCAACTATCAGGGGCTGGCGCACTTTCTGGAGCACATGATATTCATGGGCTCTGAGAAGTATCCCGAGGAGAACATCTTCGATGCGCACATCAAGAAGTGCGGCGGCTTCACCAACGCCATCACAGACTGCGAGGACACGGTCTTCTATTTCGAGGTGGCCGAGAAGCATCTGGACTCGAGCCTCGACTATTTCACAGCGCTGATGAAGCATCCGCTGATGAAGCAGGAGGCAATGCAGCGCGAACGCTGCTCGGTGGACTCGGAGTTCCAGCAGATCGTCCAGGAGGACGAGACCCGACGTGACCAGCTGCTGGCCAGCCTAGCCACCGAGGGCTATCCCCACGGCACGTTCGCGTGGGGCAACCTGAAGACCCTCAAGGAGAACGTCGACGACACTGCGCTCCACAAGCTGCTGCACGAGATCCGGCGTGATCATTATGCCGCCAATCGCATGTACTTGTGCCTGCAGGCTCGCCTGCCCATCGACGAGCTCGAGACGCTGGTGCTGCGCCACTTCGCCGATATACCCAGCAACGGGGTGCTGGCGCCCGATCTGAGCAAGTTCAGCTACCGGAATGCCTTTCGGCCGGAGTTCCACGAGCACGCATTCTTCGTTAAGCCCGTGGAGAATGTGTGCAAACTGGAGCTGACCTGGGTGCTGCCCAGCGTCCGTCAATACTATCGCAGCAAACCGGATCAGTTCCTCGCCTTTGTGCTCGGCTACGAGGGCAAGGGCAGCCTGTGCGCCTATCTGCGACGGCGCCTCTGGGCCCTGGAGCTGGTCGCTGGCATCGATGACAACGGCTTCGATCTCAATTCGATGTACAGTCTGTTCAATGTGTGCATCTATCTGACGGATGAGGGTTTCAACAACATTGACGACGTCCTGGCCGCCACCTTTGCCTACGTTAAGGTTCTGGCCCAGGCCGATCCCAAGACGCTGCGCGTCATCTACGAAGAGCAGCAGGGCATCGAGGAGACCGGCTTTCGCTTCCAGCCGCAGCGGCCGGCCATGGACAATGTGCAGCAGCTGGTGCTGAACAGCAAATACTTTCCGCCCAAGGACGTGCTCACCGGTAAGGATCTGTACTATGAGTACAATGAGCAGCATCTGGCCGAACTGATCGGCCACCTCAACGAGTTCAAGTTCAATCTGATGCTGACCGCACGCAAGTACGAGGATCTGGTGTTTGACAAGCGTGAGAACTGGTTTGGCACCGAATACACCAGCACCCCGATGCTGGCCAAGTGGCAGCGTCTCTGGAACGAAACGGATCCGAAGACAATGCCCGAACTGTTTCTGCCCGAGACTAATCGATTTGTCACCCAGGACTTTAGCATCTACTGGCACAATCTGGGCAAGCCCGAGGTGCCCGAAGCGCCCAAAAAGCTGCTCCAATCGGAGATCTGTGAGCTGTGGTTCCGCGCCGATGACAAGTACGAGCTGCCCGAGGCGTACATGTCCTTTTACCTAATCTCGCCGCTGCAGCGCAAGTCCGCCAAAAAGTGAGTTTAATTAGTTTATTAACTTGAGCTTAATTGCCAATCCTCTCTTTGGATCTTCCTCTGCAGCGACGCCATGTGCGCCTTGTACGAGGAACTGGTCAAGTTCCATGTCAGCGAAGAACTGTATCCGGCCACCAGTGCCGGACTCAACTACACCTTCAGCGTGGGCGAGAAGGGCATCGTGCTGCAGGTGCACGGCTACAACGAGAAGCTCCACCTGCTGGTTGAGTCCATTGCCCAGGCCATGGTCACCGTGGAGTCGACGCTCAATGAGAACATGGTCGCCACATTTGCCAAGGATCAGCGCAAGAGCTACTTCAACACGTTGATCAAGCCGCGTGCCCTCAACAGGTGGGTCGCGTCAGAGTCTTTAATTGTCACGATTCAGTTAGCCAAAGGTTGATTTAAGAGCGAGTGACGTCACAAAATTGGTTTACATTGCGTTGCAATTGGCGCGCCTTCGTTTTGTAGCTAGATATAATATTTTTGAACAACACTTGTACGTAGATCAAAACATCCTAAAAAAGAAAGAATTTTTGCCCGATTTTTCCTATGGGAGCTATATGATATAGTGTACCAATTTTGAACGAGATATTGTGATGTCTAAATGATAAGAACTCGGATTTCTTTTCATAACTTGTGACTCTATCGTCAGTTGACAGCATATCTCACTATTTCTGAAATGTCCGTTCGCCTGTCCGTATGAATGTATTTTTTGCGCCGTTCTTGAAGCTTGAGACTTTAAATTTGGAAAAGATACTCGTGTATACCCGCGTCAGATAATGTCTTAAGATATATCTCCGTCATACAATTTTTTCAAACAAATTACTGTGACAAGTCAAAAAAAACCATGTATCTTAGGGACGGCTAAACCACGAAAATCCCTAGAGCCAGCAAGTTTGGCTGACAGTTTTCCTGATCGCAAAAATTAGAGATCAGAGATATTGAAATATGTTGCTTAGATCATAATAATTAATCTTTTTTTTCTCGATATCTTGTCTGATTTCCTAAATAGCGCTAAATATTGATAAGGTTGTTTAGGCTTAGTTCAGAGAAATTAAAAGCCATCAAATTTGGTATCGTACACCTATCTAGAATATGCCATTTTTTAAATAGTTTCCTCTTCATTGAGCGAATATTTAAAAATGTTCGATGTACACATGTTATTTAGTGTATATATGAATGTACAAGGTATCTGCTGCACGGGGAAAAAGAAAAGAAAGCTCTGTTTTTGTTACACATAATAATGTTTTGCTTCCGTCTCTCTCCCTCTCGCCGCTCGCTTCAGGGATGTGCGACTGTGCGTGGTAGAGCACATGCGCTGGCTGATGATCGACAAGTACAAGTGTCTGAACGACATCACGCTGAAGGATCTGCAGGAGTTCGCGCGTCTGTTCCCGCAGCAGCTGTACGTGCAGGGCTTGGTGCAGGGCAACTACAGGGAGGAGCAGGCGCACAATGTGATGAACACGCTGCTGGGACGGCTCGGCTGCAAGCCCATCCAGGAGCGTTACTATGTGGAGGATCGCACCGTCCAGCTGCCGCAGGGCGCCCACTATATCCGTTGCCATGCGCTCAACGAACAGGACACGAACACTGTGATCGCCAACTACTATCAGATCGGGCCGAACACCGTGCGGCTGGAGTGCATTTTGGATCTGCTGATGATGTTCGTCGAGGAGCCGCTGTTCGATCAGCTGCGCACCAAGGAGCAGCTCGGCTATCACGTGGGCGCCACGGTCCGGATGAACTACGGCATTGCCGGCTACTCGATCATGGTCAATTCGCAGGAGACGAACACATCGGCCAGCCATGTGGAGAAGCGCATCGAGGTGTTCCGCAACAATATGCTGCAGATACTCGAGGAGATGTCGCACGAGGATTACGATCACACCCGCGATTCCCTCATCAAGCTCAAGCAGGTGGCCGACATGGCCTTGGCCACCGAGGTCTCCCGCAACTGGAACGAGATCGTCAACGAGGAGTACATGTTCGATCGCCGCCGGCAGCAGGTTGAGGTGCTGCGCACCCTGACCAAGCGTGAAATCGTCACGTTTCTGTTGGACAACGAGATCAGCAACATGCGCAAGGTCTCCATACAGATCATTGGCCATCAGCCGGCGAAGGCGACCAAGTCGAAGTCGCCGGTGGACGCGGAGACGGATGCGGAGAAAACGCCAACCGAGGCCGTCGCCGAGTCTCAGCCGATCAATGACAGCGAGGACGACGATGAGGATATGGAGAGCTCCGAGGAGGATGACGATGAGCTCTTCCAGGCGTTGGCCAACAAGCTGAATGTTGTATTCCTGCCACAGGAGGGCGATGCAACCACCATTGTGGACATTGCCGACTTCAAATCGAATCTGGATCTATTTCCCACGAACCTGACCAACGTGGAGGAAACCACGAAGCGCGCCCTCATCGAGGATGCGCTGATGAACACGTGAACGTGTCGCACCCACCACCCCACAAAATACACATAACCACCAAATAACAACAACAGCAATAAAATGTTCATATATACATATTTATATATATATATATAGGATGTAGCATAAATAAGGACTTTTTCAGGATATTTCCAAACATTTTTTAGCAATCCCAAAGCACGCGTCATTTTCAAAATGCATGTCGCTATGTTAGCTATAAATAGTACACCACACCCACACACACACGCACACACACGACTTGACGTTGTAAAAATAGAGAAATGCATTTGTCCTTTCGCGATTTCCACGCGATTTGTAACTGACGACATTTGAAAACCAAAAAAACTCAAACAAAATTTACCTTAATCAGTTATTAAAATTAAATAAATGAAATAAATTATGCAATAAATAAAGCCACGTGTATCTATATATATTTATGTATGTATATGCTCTTATAGGGTATTAATTTAACTAATACTCCATCAAGCATTGAAATCTCGTATTTTCAATTATAAGGCTAAGCCCAAAAGATGAACGTTTAACAACTATTCCCAAAAAAAGGACTATTGAAAACATCATTTTAAATTCTAGAATATGCCTTTAACAATAATCAATTGCTAAAATAAAAATTGTTTTTGTAAAACATTTTCAAAAGATTATCACTTATGTTTGCAGATATGTATTATTGGCCTCATATAGTGAATTTTAGAGTCAATGTGATCTTAAAAAATGTAATCAATCTCAAAAAATATGTTTTAGAACTATAAAATATGCAATGTGAGTTTTAATAAACCCTTTATACGTATTTTCTAAATTTCAATTGATTTTTATAAAGAATGGATCTCTTGCCATGGCTTGGCCTTCAGAATAATTCTGGATTTCAATTGAAAAACCAAAATTTTTTAAAGACATATTTTAAAAATTCCGTATGACCTACGTTCCTCCTCCCAAACTCAATCAATTTATATATGGAGTGTCTCTTTGACTATGTCTTGTATAGATCCGTTCCGCATTTAGTATATACCAAGAATTTCATATAATCCAACGTACTTTTCCTGTTTTTCTACTTTTATATTGCCAAAACCCGACCGATTATGGCTTGGCCTATAGATTAAATCTGCAATTAAATTTAAAGACTAAGTTTTTTAAAACATTTTTCCAGATGCTAAAATCTTGCTTCTAGATGAATTCTGCATGTAAATTGTTTGAAATACGGGAAACTCTTTAACAAAGCTACGCTCAACTATAAAATCTTAAATCGAATCTGTTTTTAAATATTAAACATTGCCATTTTGCTGGTATGGGATCATCTGTTTGTTCTTTATTCATACACTTGTGTGGGTGTGTGTGTATTTACATTATGTTTGTATACGTTTTGTGTCTGTGTATAAACATTACAAATAGTTGTAAACGTAGTCGTTATATCAAAAACATCAGTTTCATTTCGTTTAATTGTTGCGATTGTGCTCATTTATGATAGTTATTAATGATATTTATACAGCTGGGCGTCTTTGTGTTGTGTATATGCCAGATGTAAATACATGCTAGAAAAAATCTCGGTCGTTTCGAATGCGTATGGGTGTGTAGATTATATATATATATATATATTTATAAATATATATTATTTATATGCATGTTTGAGGGCTTGTTTTCGCTTTTAATGTACTTAACATGTTTGTTTTTTTTTATTTTGTGTACTTAATATTAAGTAACAATATATAGTCAATAGTTTATTTGTTTATGCTGCTTGCGATCGTCTTTTTCTTTTTGTTCTTTTTCACAATTTAACTTAAGAATAAGCAAAACTCAACGCGAAGGATATAATATAGCTGTACGATACAAAAAAAAAAAAAAACGAAATAACAACATTAAGGAAAAAAAAAAAGAAAAAAATTGTTATACATATAGAGGAAAAATAATATAAATGTACGGTAAGGTGTTATTTTTTTGTGATTTTGAATTTTTGCATATATACAGTTTTGTATTTTGAGTTAAAGATTTATATATATATATATAGGTATAGGTATTGTATTCAGCGTGTCTTCTCTGCTGCCAAATAATACAATTCACGGCAAATTTGTTTAGAGCTTCTGGAGCTCGGTGGTGTCGCCCAAATAGCGGGACTGGAGAATCCGCGGCGTCCGCTCGTTGGCATCCTGAAGCAGGCCCTCCTCGTGCTTGCCATTGCCGTTGGCATTGGCGCTGAAGATCCGGGTGATGAGCGATGTGTTGGAGCGCTTGAACGCGGCGATCCGTTTGCCATTCATTATCTCGGGCAGGTCGTCGAGGCCGCGATGCAGCGAGAGCTTGTCCAGCTCCGATTCGGAGCCGTTTCGCCGGGCCCGCTCCGCGGCCAGCTGTGCCTCGTATTCGGGCGTTCGCAGCGTTTTCGCCGTCGGCTTGCGGTACATTTTCAACAGCAGCGACGAGCAGACAACGCTCACCGAACTGGCCGCCATCGCCACCGATGCCATCCACGGCTGCAGCGTAAAACCGAACGGGGCGAACAGGCCGCTGGCCAGCGGTATGCCCAGCAGATTGTACATGCTGGCGAACAGGAAGTTGTACCGGATGCGACGCACCGTGCAGCGCGACAGGTCCAGGCAGGCGACCACGTCCAGCAGATCGTTGCGCATCAGCACAATGTCCGCCGCCTCGGCGGCCACGTCCGTGCCGGCGGCGATCGTGATCCCCACATCCGCCTGCGCCAGCGCGGGGCTATCGTTGACGCCATCGCCCACCATCGCGACGCGCACGCCCCGCTGCTGGATGCGCTGTATTTTGGCCACCTTGTGCGAGGGCAGCACCTCCGCATAAACGGTGCGTATGCCCACCTGGAAGGAGGCAGAGCAGAGGCTCGATTAGCAGAGGAAGAGCTGAATATACGGATCTGCCTGGATTTGATATGGCCAAAACAAACTCCCAACTAGCATAAGTATTTCAACCTTCAAATCTCTGCTCTATAACAAAATATTCGGTTTCGTTTAAAAATTCAACAATTCAACTTAGAATAAACTGGGTCTCTCTTTTTCGCACCTCGTATTGATTGAAAATGGCCAAAGTCGTCTCTAGCTCTGATAATCTAATGCCGATATATGTTGCTATTAGGAAAATTGAACGATATACAAACAAATTGTAAGAAACTTATCCTGCGAATGTTCCAGGAGAATATCTAAATCAAATAAAAACAATTCTACACGAGGTAACAATCTAGTGGCGAATATGTGTGATATACAATTTTATGATGAACAATTCCAAATTATAATAAATAGTTTACTTTACTTTTTGCGAGGTGGCTCGCCACTATCACAATTCAAGTCTAGCTCTTTTAGTTTTCGAGACGAAATCGACTCCCATTCAAGAATATATATACTTTGTGTGGTCTTCTGCCTGTTAGATAAAACAATTACGCCATTTACCCATTTTCAATGGGTATATGTGCAGGGATCGAGGAATCTAGTTTCAACGGCAGACAAAGGGATATGGGACAAACTCCAACTATACTTCGTGATGCAGCAAGATACCCTGTAATATAATACGCACCTCGCGGGCTATGCTCGCCGCCGTGTTCTTGTTGTCCCCTGTGAGCAGGACGACGTCGATGCCCATGCGCTTGAGCGTGTAGACGGCCAGATGGGCCTCCGGCTTGACCATGTCTGCGACGGCAAACATGCAAACCAGCTGCCCGTTGAGGGCGCACAGTACGGCCGTGTGTCCCTTGTGCTCCTCGCGGGTCATGCAGTCGCTAATCTCCAGTGGCACCTCAATTCCGTTGCGCTGCATCCACTCGCGATTGCCGATGAGCACATGAATCTCGGGTCCATCGATCAGCGGCTGTTGCTGCTGCTGCTCCTGCTGATGTTGCTGCTGCTGCTGCTGCTGCGGCTGCGGCTGCTGCTCCAGATCGAGTGCGCCGTCGAGGGCGAGCAGCTGCTGCTCCATGAACTTGTGCTGCAGCTGGAGCTGATCAATGCTGGCGCCGTTGTCGACGGCGACGGCGCTGTGCGGATGGGTGCGCCACAGATTCTCATAGTTGATGATGCGCTCCGCGTTGCAGGCCTGCCGCAGCGCCTGCTCGTAGTTGGAGACGGTGGCCCGGATGCCGCAGCCGGGCACCGACTGGAAATTGGAGCTCTTGCCAAAGCTGATCTGCACGTTCAGCATGTCCTTGGCGAAGTGCACGATGGCCGACGCGATCGGATGCTCGCTGTTCTGCTCGGCGGCCCCAATGATGGTCAGCGCCCGCGCCAGGCTGCACACCTGGGGCGGCACGAAGAGCGTCACCCGGCTGGTCATCGGAGTGCCGTGCGTGATGGTGCCCGTCTTGTCGAAGACCACGGTCTTGACCTGCGCCAGGGAGGAGAAAGATTGGTTGGGTTATCGTGCACAAGCAATTTTAAAACAAGATCGTTAATTATTAATTAGTAAATATTGATTTTTGTAATTTGTGGGGCTCTATATTTAGAGAAGGTAATTAGAAAACTCTCAAATATCTGTCCGTCCCTCAGATATATGAACTTAATTGATTTGCCACGCCCTCAACGGGCGGAATTGGCTAGCCAAAAAATCTTAACACATTATTTAACACGGACATACAGGAGTATATCTTCAAATTTTCAAGATCCTGGCTTCAAGAGCGGCGAAAAAAATTGCGTTTATACGGACAGACAGTCGGACATTGCACAAACCCATTTATTTTTGACGTTTTTTTGATCTATTAACACTAAAATAAAAAGCACATGAAATAAACCTACATGTAAAAATTATAAAATTTAAAATATGGAATTTTGTATTTTTTTTATAAATTGTAAGTCCAATTAAAATAATTGTGAGCATACAATTAAAGATTTTCAATTGACCTACATAAATAACTTAATTATGTATATTTTTTTTTGTTTTTAAAATCCTTTTAAACTGAAGCGCTCCAATATTCGAGTGCCCACTGTCTGGGTACAGTGGGCACTCGAATATTGAATATTGAACTATATTAACGATTGTTGCTTTTGGCACACTCACCTTGTGGGCATTTTCCAGGGCAGTGGCACCCTTGACCAGGACACCGTTGGTGGCGCCCGTACCGGTGGCGACCATGACGGCAGTGGGCGTGGCCAGGCCCAGGGCACAGGGGCAGGCAATGGCCAGGACGCTGAGGGCACACTTGAAGGCATAGCTAATGACGATCGTGTTGCGATCCATGTGCATCTTGTGCTCCATGGCGACGGGCACCAGATCGGGATTGACAAAGCCGGCGATGATCCAGCCGATCAGCGTGACGCTCGAGATGGCCACCACGAAGGGCACGAAGTAGCCGGCGATGCGATCCGCCAGCTGCTGTATGGGCGCCTTCGATGTCTGGGCCTCCTCGACGAGACGGACAATCTGCGCCAGCGTTGTGTTCTCGCCGGTGTGCGTCGCCTCCACGAGGAGCACGCCATTCCGATTGATGGAGCCGCCGATGACAACGGCGCCCTTGCGCTTTGCCACCGGCATCGATTCGCCGGTGATCAGGGACTCATCGCAGCTGGAATGCCCGAAGAGCACCTTGCCGTCGACGGGCACCTTGGCCCCGGGTATCACCTTGAGTATGTCGCCGCGCTGCACGTAATCCACGGAGATGGTCTTCTCGCTGATGATGTCAAAGTCCGGCGAGATCTCCACGAGCAGCGCATCGGCGGCCTTCAGTGAGAGCAGCTTGGACAGCGCCTCCGACGTCTTGCCCTTGGCGATGTGCTCCAGCCAGCGTCCCAGCGAGATGAAGATTAGCAGCATCGGCGGCGTGTCGAAGAACGTCAGCGGGGAGCTGTTCTGCTCCATGAGCACGGCGGCAATGACCACCGCCACGGAGTACACATACGAGATGGTGGTCACCATCGAGATGAGCACATCCATGTTGGTGGTGCCGTGCTTGATCGCCCGATACGACTGCACATAGAAGTGATAGCCGCCAAAGAACTGCACCGGCGTCGAGAGCAGAAACATGACCAGATTCTCCATCGACAAGCCCGGCACCAGGCAGCACATGTTCGCGTGACCCTTGTCGCTCATCTCCAACATGAAGTAGATCATCGCGACCATGCACGGCCCGCCAAAGATGAGCGAGATGAGGAACGCGTTGCGCCACTTGCGTATCTCCTCCTTGTGCTCCAGATAGTTGTGCGCCATCTTGTCCCGCCCGCTGACGAGCTTCGCCTGGAATCCGAGCCCCTCGATTGCCTCGCAAATGCTGCGCGGTCCCGTCTCCTCGGTGATGTATCGGAATTTGCCTGCATTCAACCAAGAATATTAAAAAAGATGCAATTGTGAGCAAGAGCCACTACAGTGGCCTCCATAAAAGTGGGCATGGTCTGTTAATAAATGGCAAAGCTGCGCCAGGCACGTCTTTGCCTTTCTACCTGCTTCTACATCGAACCTCAAGTGAAAGCCGAGAAAGGTTAGCTGATAAAAGCTGAAGGTATAGAAAGCCGTTGCTATCCATGACAGCGCACGGACACATGCGAAAACTAGTGCCAGTTAGCTGCTAAAGTCACGTAGATAAGATATTTATTAAGCTTCAAAGAGCTTTCAATATAAACCTTACAACTTCTAGACACTAGAAATTGACATTTGAGTTTATGGCTTTTTGTGTATTTTTTCTTTTCAGTATAAAAATAATTAACTTGGTTGTGTTATATTTTTAATGAAAACTATTTATTTTAATTTTTCTTATTCACTTGATCACTTTTGAATAAGCAATTAAAGAAACCATCCATAAAATATACCAATATACATTATTAAACAAAACAATAAAAACAATTTTTGTACTTTATGTTTTTTGATTTATAAACATTTTTTATTGTAAAATAAAAAACCCATGAACCATGAACCTACTTTCAAAAATCATTAAATTTAAAATATAGGATATTATATTTATTTATAAATTTTTCTTTCGAGCAAAAATGTAAAAAAATTAATCGACCTATAAAAATAATAAATGGAGTGTTCAATTATTTACAAATTGCTTGTGTAAATAAAAATTTCGGATATTCGAGTGACCACTGTATACACAAATAGCATATATCATATGTAAAGCTGTTATAAAGCCTAATTTTTGTAAATTACTGCCAAACAGCTGAAGACGTTATCAAAATTTAATTTCATATTCTCATACTCTTTGAAGCTTAATTTAAAATAAAGACAAATTCAAGTTAAATATATACACAGCCAGCAGCTTTCATGTGCTTTTGAAAAGCTCTTTTCGCACAGCTTCGAACCAAAAACAATTAATATATTGGGCTAGGTGCGCCTACTAAAAAAACCTATGGACAAACATAGTAACAGATAAGATTAGGAAAATAAAAAATATAAAAAAAGCCCATAAAAACTATCTTTATGTTGTTTCCAACGGCGGCTAGAACAAGTAGAAAGCAGATTAAAAACATTTCTAGCATTTTCGGATTAAACTATTCAGCAGCCAATTTTCATTTCGTCATTGTCAACACTTTTATGACCATGCCTGTGACTGAAGTCTTAAAAGTCTTTGCCTCGAGCTGTCTATCTGGCAATTGGAATTGGAATTGAAACTGAAATTGGAGCGTAAAAGTATTTAACTGGCTTTCAGCTACATATTTCTTTCCTTCATCTACTTTTGCCAGTGCGATTATTGGACTAAGCGCAACCGGTTTCATTGCCCGGATTCGATTGCAAAAACTGAGGCTGGTTGTCTACAAACTGGATGAGGGGGGGACCCCTCCCGCGGGCCTACATATATCATTAATTATTTGAACAGCGGCTACAATTTCAATGCATTCACTTCTCAGCGTGTGTGTATGTGTGCGTGTGCGTCTGGGCCAACACGGGCTGTTGAACTTGGCCAAAGCCAACAAAGCCCAAAAGTTCTGTCAGCTAATAATTTTTTCTTCCTCTTTTGTAATTGTTGTTGTAAGTTAAGATATGAGATAAAGTACAGATAAGATACGTGAACTCTTTTGAATTGTTGTTAGTGGGGGGTGGCGAAAATTGGTCGACGTTGATTAACTAAATCGGGCAAGATATTCAGGCGCCTCAAAAATGACTAGACATATTTTTAATGGTATTGTAAATAATAGAGACAGTTATTTGGTTAGTTAGCCATGTAATTAAATATAGATAGATTGCCTGTAAGTTGGACGCCCGTGAAGTACAGTTATGTCCGTTTACCCCACAGCCATGACTGTGTGTAAGGCGAATACAGAAAACAAAAGCAAAAACAAAAAATCACCATTCAATTTGCATTTGCGGGAGTAAAAATGAGGAAAGGAAAATACCCTACCAATCACGCCTACGCCCAGACTCACTGAATCATGTCAGATAAGAAAATATTTCACCATGACTACATACACGAGTCGTGCAGGGGGAATTACGTCAATATATTGTATACATCATATGTATATGTATATTATCATCAGTGCATATTTTATACAAATATACGCATCAAATATAAATATGTGCAAATATTAAATAACAAGTTCAACGTACACTGCACCTATTTTTCTGTCTAATTTGTATACCCTGTAGTCTTGAAAGATGGATTTTATATGTGAAAAAATATAACATATTTATTTATTATAATTAATACATTTATTTATTTAAACGTATAGACAGGTCAAAATTTTAAATTGCTTTTCAACAAAAACAAACTCACAAGGCTTCACTAAAAATATTTAGGAAAATTATGTCACGTTGAGTGTAAAGTTTGTATATAAGGCTAAAGATGATATGACAATGACATAATTTTTGATTCAGAGTAGAATTTTTTTCATATAACAAAAAAGAATTACTTTAATAAACTAAAAAACAAAACAAATAAAATCCAAGATTGTCACGTTACGTATTATTATTTGTTTGCTTATATCGTAAAGCCATTTTCTCATTAGGTTGTAACTTTTACACTAAAATAAGAAAAGGGGCTTTTCTTAAACTTATATGCGTAAAGTTATAAGCATAAACGCCCTGAAAATTGTCCAGACGTATGTTCCTGATCTACATCAACAACTGAGTCAATCTTTTTGGCTCTGCACTTCTGGTAACTGCTAGAACAGGAGCCCACAGACACTTGTAGACACTAGGTAGGTTCCATTAAAAAACATATGCAGATGAAAGCTATCATTTAAAGTAATGTTATAATAACAAAGAACAAATCACTCAATAATAAACGCAATAATTATTGAAAACAACTCTTGTCTGTATAAACGAATAGAAATGACTGCTGCTGCATGGGCTATGAGTGTTTATGAGTGCATACGCATTCACACGAGCATGCCTAATTCTATGTTAGTGTAAAAAAGCTAAGGGGTCTAAAAAAGCAACTTAAAAGTATAAAAAACAGAGAATTTTCCGTGCTTAAAAATTGTAAGTCATTGTTAATATTGATATAAAACAAAGTAAACTTAAACTGCAATATCACTGCTATCGATTTAATTATTTTGTTTATCATTTTCGAAAACTATTTCTCTATTATTATCTCTATTTCTCAAAATAAAATGAATTAAAAGAATATTTAAAATGGTGTTAAATCAAATCAATTCGGGTAAAAAAGAAAAAACCGTGTTATTTCAAGTTATAATATATATGAATGGAAACGCTGATAGATAAATCCACATTGCCTTCGCGCTGAGTGTAGGGTATACCCAAGTCAATCACATGCACACGAGCCTATCTATGCCAAAGCGTGTGCAAAAATCAAACATAGGCGCCGAGTGGCGGTCCGAAGGGTTTACCATATCATCCGTTCATGTTTGAATTTTAATGCTAATTATCAGCAAATCGAACTGCGACGATCGATCGAGCGAGCGATCGATCGATCGAAGCGTATCGATCGATTCTCTGTCCTCAATTTAAACGCTGGCCAAGACTATCAACATATTTGTGCTGTGTGTGTGTGTGTGTGTGTGTGCGTGTGTGTGCATTGACATCTTATACACCCACAATTACAAGCACTATATAATCTCTACACCAATCTCTCTCTCTCTCTCTCGCTCTCTCTATTACTTTTGTCTCTCACACATGATTTCAATTTTTTTGCCTGCTTAGTGCCCCATTTGTTGTACCCTTTGTTGTTGTTGTTGCTGTTGCATCTTATCGCTTCGATTCGTTTTCATTTTTAGAACACTTCCCATTGTTGTAGTCGCTACTGTAGTTGTCGTTGTTCTTGTTCTCCTTGTTGTTGTTGCTGTTGTTGTTGCCATTAACAAGCGGCCGTCAGCGTCACTTATCTGATAAGCATCGGCAGGCAAAACATATGTTTCTCTCAACTGGAACAACTTTTCAGTAAGTTACAATTTTTTGTTTTGTTTTTTCTTTTTCCCTTTAGTTAACTTCTATTTTTCTTTTGTAGTTTCCCAAGTTGTTTACCAATTTGACACAACTTAAAAATGTCGCAAGTGGACACAAAAAAAAGCACAAAGAGAACTTGGCAATTAATCTAGAAACTGTGAATATTTCGCAGTTGTTAATAAAGCTTCGATAAAAACAAAAAACCCACCACAGCAACAAGTCAAGTAATAAGTTTTCGGGCTGCAATCTTATAAAGTACATTTACACATACGATGCTAATGAGTTCGATTCCCCGCCTTTTCCGCCTCATTTCAACCTTCAGATGGGGTATTTTTTTTTCTTTTTTTTCTTTTTTTTTAAAGTACATACAGATATGATAGCCATGGCTTTGAATGCTGTTTGTTTTACGGAAAAAAAAAAAATACTACATTTCCATTTTATATTATATAGTACATGATGGCTACAAATTCGAAATCTGATTATCTATATTAATGTTTACTCTTTTACTCTAAAATAAACAAACATATTTTATGCACACTTATGTATTTCGTTTCGTTTGAATACATAATAAGGGCATTCTCTATTATTTTATATAGTAAAACTTAGCCAAAGGATCGATCGATCGATTATTTGCATTTTTTTTTTGATTAGATGAAGCACGTTGAGATTATTACGATTTCACAGATCGTATACATTTTATTTTATAAGTTACCCTTATAATGACCTTGGGTTATCGATTTATATTAACTAAAGCGATTTTTTCTAATTTAATGTGTTAATTTCCGATTATTTTTAGCACAAATGGATAATTCCTTTGTCATCTTACATTACACAAACTGTGTAAATTCCAGTAAAATGCGATCCTATATCACAGTTCAAATTCCACTGTCTTTTATTACGCTTAGCTTTAAATCGATTTTTATATCATCTCAAATATATTCAAGTGGTACATATTCGTTTCGCACATATTTCATTCGGGTTTTAAATCACAAATATTTATTATCAACAGATCAGCATATCATAACAAACTCTATATCGCACGCATGGAAAGTTTTTTCCTTATTTTATTTATATACATAACGCATTGGGGATCGCTTTTCCTCCTGCCAGTTATTTTGTGGCCTCTAATTACTGCAAACCAAAATGAAAGTGCGCAACGTCTAAATTAAAAAAAAAAATGAACTTCACATCTGTTGCCAGTTCCGTAGTTAAAACAAAAAATAATTATAACAAAAACAAACAAAAAATAATAATAAGAAAAACCAGTTTAATTGCGCTTTTCATAGAGGCAACAATTTCAGCACAATTCGCATGACGGCCCCAGAGATTGGGGCACTGCGTTTTCGCATGGCAACAACCAAAATCGATTGCTTTAACAATTACTCGAGTATATCGAAATTAGAGATGAACACATTTCCGCTCTACTTTAAGACACGAACACGTTAACCCGAAACTTTTTTAATTTTGATTTTATAGGATTTAAATGTTGGGCTTTATAAAATTTGGCGATATCAAATTTAAAAATTAGTTGATTTCTCGTTAATCAAAGCTTCAAAACAATTGCATCTGTACAAAGACTAGAAACGAAATTTTTTATTTTTAATATAGATATTTGAAAAACGCCTAAAAAATCTGAACATTTTTTTTTGATTTTTTGTATGCAAAAAAATTACTTTCACAAATAGAACATTTTCGCATATTTCAATAACTTGTAAACTCAGCAATTTTAATTTACGAGCGACAACTGTATCTGGTTTGAAATTAAAACTAATCCCAAACACACGAAACCTGTAGGTGCATTATAATCGATGACGTCATGTATTTGTCACTCATTTTAATGTAGACTTCAGAACGAAATAATGGAGCGTAAATATTGTTTTAAGAAAAACTTGTGATAATACATTTATATTGATGTGTTTCAAAAACACCATGAAATAATTTTTAATGATGAAGTAAAGTTGTATGTAATAATATTAGGCGCACAATTAAAATATAAAAAAATTGATGATTTTTAAATTTATTTTCTATTACCTCGTGCTTGACACGAACACGCCCACCGCTAATAGGGTGCACGCTCTTGCATAATATAGGTGTATATATATACATATATTATATTTAAATATCGTGTATCTATCAAAAAGCAAAAGCGCAAATCTGCGAAACACAGCGAAAACCACGAAGTGAAGGTGAATGTGAACGTTGCGCATGCGCAGCGAACCAAAAAACTAAAGAAAACAAGAAAAATAAATAAACGAAAATAAGCCAAAAGAAAAAGAAAACCCGCAAAATGAGAGAGAGAGAGAGAGAAAGAGAGAGAGAGCTCTAAAGATCGAGCAGGAGAGGGCGAGGCTCTTTCACTTTCAGCATAAAGCTGATATACAATGAAAATTTATGGCTCAAAGCTAAAGCTGAAGGCTTTGAAACCGTTTTTGGGGAAAAGGCCACGAAATCAATCGCAATTGTGGCTATAGCTTCGAATGTAGCCATACATATATATATATATATATATATATATATACAGATACAGATACAGCAAGTATATTTTCTGCTTGCACGTATCTATAGCTATCTGTATCCGTAGCTGCTTATGTATCTGCAACGCAGCAATCCGATTGAGAGCAGACAAAACAAATGTGCCCTCGTTTGCTATTGTGAATATGCATATATATATATGGACATGGGCGTATGTGAAGATATATACATATATTAAGATTTACTATGCATATATACACGTGCGTAGCATTCATTGTAGTAATATGATTCAGACTTCCGATGACTCCTTACTGCGAGTAGCCAAGCACTTAAGACTTCAAAAGAGCTCCCCCCGTTTTTGAGAACCTGCTCTCAAGATCTGGTATTCATTGTGCCAAAGCCAAACAATTCATAAGAAATTCTATTCATTTTATAAGTCAAATTGTAAGCCTTGGCCAACTGTAGTTCTAGACTTAATTCCAAACCAAGCATAGTTTCGAGTGTGACAATATTTCATTCTTACAACAATATTCGTATCTGTTAATACCCTTACATAGAATACTCAAAATTTTTAAGATATATATATAAATTCAAACACAAGTTCGAGTTTTTTTAAGTAAAGAATAACCGATTCAATTTAGGTGGCTTCTAAGTTTAAAGACAATAACTTAGAAGCCACCTTACGACAAATTCTGCCTGACCAGAATACTATAGCGCATAGTATTTGTATAAAAAGTACTTCAATTTCTTTAAAATATTTAAAAAACATAACAAACTTCAATATGCTTCTATAAAACTATATCGTGTATACATATGTCTGCAAGTGTATTCAATCTTTGGCACTTCGAAAAAAACTGTTCTTTCTTGTCTTATCTTGTCGCATTGTAATACTTCATTGTTACAACTTTTTATTTTTAGCTTCATTTTCCAAGGAACTACTCACTGTAGACCTCGTGATTTGTTAAAAGATAGTTGCATCTATGAACAATTAATTTCCCAAGTTTGTCAATTGACTTCCAAAAAAAAAACCTTAAAAGCAGTTCTATTAAAATAAATGTAATATAGATCTTCGCAATGAAAAAATTAAATAAATAATAATTCTTTCTATAGTGTGAGGCCTCCACCCTGTCTAAAAATGTTTTATTGAAACAAATCAAAAAGGTTTTAGTCATTTCATTGTAATTAATTGTGCTAACCTTTAATAAACAATTCAAATTTTATATTTATTATTATCGTTGAAAAGTAGATAAAATGTTAATTGTTGGCAATTGAAAAACTTTCCTCAACAAAAGTATAAACATTTCTCCATATCACTCAGCTCTGTCCCCGCTTATTGTGACTCTGTGTAGAATAACCCAGATAATTTACACGCATGTATTGAGAACCAAATACACTCGTATTTAATCGCATATTTGTTATTGTTGTTATTGTTCTTTGTTTTGTGAGCATTGCCCCGACTAGGTTTCTTATCAAGCATAAAACTCTCTCTCTCTCTCTCTCTCTTTATATATATATATTGTTATATATTCACAATCGTAAAATAAACAATTGCCAGCGATCTGAGCGCAGAATCCCAAAATTTGAATTTGATTTAACGAACGTTTGGAGCATTGACTTAACGTCAAGTATTCTGTTAATTGTGTTTGGGGGAGGGGGCGGGGGAGGAGGGGTAGGGTGTGTTTTGGGATCGGCACGTGATGACAACAATATAAGCGACAGGTGCACGGATATTTATTACGCCACAGAGCCGCAGACGTGCCCGTATGTTGAACAGGTGCAGCTGCTTCGAGTTGATTTAAAAATTAAATAATATCCAAATATTGATTCGATTGCCTGGCTTAAAGCATGATGAAGGTGAGCATACGCATTTATAGCAATTATGCAACACTGGCAGCGAAAGATGCACTCTAGTGAGTTTAAAGAGTTTTAGATTTTCAATATATTAAAACTAAATCAAACTAAATTATTGGCGGCAACTCTAGAAGATACAAGAATATCGAATGATTTGTGAAAAATTCTCCGAAAAAATATTTTATAACAGAATCTAGCCAAAAAAAATAATAAATAAAAAATAGAAGTGGGACCCAGCTTAAGAACAGTTTGCTGCCTGTAACTAGTTCCATTAATTCAGAATATTGGTTACTGGAACTAGTTCCATAAACTAAAAGCAACGGATACTTCAGTAGATAATCCTTTGTGAAAAAAGACAATGATATACTCTATCTGTATAAGTCGGCAGTTTCAGAACAAATTGTTAAAAAAAAACAAGTGATTCTTTTAACTGGAACTAGTTTCATGAACTACGAACTCATCAAATAATCTTTAGGTAGATAATCTTATGTGAAAAAATATACTAATTGATAAGTGATAAATAGGCCGAAGTCCAGTTTCTAGCCGAATTCAACTGCCATTCCAGGGTAGTAGCTAGTCGAATACTCTCACTTACCGCGCTTTGTGAGCAGCGACACCGCCGCAGCCGTGACGCCGCGCAGTTTGTTGACGTGAAACTCGATCTTGCTGACACAGGAGGCGCAGGTCATGCCCGTGATCTCCAGCTCCACCTCGGCCTCGCCGTTGTCCGGCTCGTCGATGAGCTCCGTCGGAAAGCCGAGCTCCGTGATCGATTTGGCAATGTTCTCGGCGGTGAGAACGTTCGCATTGTACTTGACCTCCGCCTTGGCGGCGAGCAGGGCGACCAGTATGCTATCCAGGCCGTAGATCTTCCGGCAGTGCTTCTCAATGGCCGCCACACAGCTGGCGCAGGTCATGCCCCGTATGTGCAGGAAGCATTTGGTGAGCAGCTCCTGCTCCACGGGCACCAGCGTGGCGCTCCCATTGGCGGCCACCGGTTCGGCCACCTGTTGCTGTTGCGGCCTGCTCGGTGCGCCCGTGCCCGTGCCCGTGCCCGTGGGCGTCGGCGTCGACGTGGCCGTGGCCACGCTCGCCTCGAAGCCCATGTCATCGATCAGTTCGGCAATGCCGGCGGCCGTCAGCTGATCGGGATCGTACTGCACGTGCGCACACTTCTCGGCCAGCTGCACCACGATTTGGTGGACGCCCGGCTTGCCGCCCAGTTGCGCCTCAATGTTGCGCACGCACGACTGGCACGTCATGCCCAGGACTTGGATGCTGGCGCTGGCGCGGGCCGGACTCAGCTCCGGCTGGTAGCTGCACTCGAAGCCCATCTCATCGATGGCGTCGGCAATGCGGACGGCACTGATCTCGGCGGGCTCGTAGTCAAAGTAGCCCGCCTGCTCGGCGAGCTCGACGCGGGCGCCGCGCACGCCCCGCTGCTGCCCCAAATGGCCCTCGATGTTTCGCACGCACGACGCACAGGTCATGCCCACAATGGGCAGGCGTACGCTGGCCATGGCGGCAACAGGCTGCTGCTTCTGTTGTTGCAACGACGGCGACGGCGACGGCGACGGCGCTGTCCGGTTAGTCAGCTGTTCGTTTGTGGCGTGCGCATTTTTGGCATTCGCGATTTGCTCGTCATTCATTTTGAATTTGCATTTCACAGATTCGTTTCTTATTGGTGTTTGTTTGTTGTTCTAATTGGGCTGCTGCTTGTTTATTGCGTGTTGGATTTGTTCTTGCAATGCACTTGCTCATGAATAAAAAAAAACCGTAGAAAAGGGCCGAAATTTGTCGTAACTTGGCTAATTGCAACACATTAAATTTTTTATATATTTTTTTTGTTGTTTTTCTTTTTTTTTTATTCAATTCGAAACCACTGTGACGCGAGCTCGAGGCGAGACTGTTGGCTATATGCGTTTATCAGGCGCTCATATCCAGTTTTATGACTACTGCACATCCGGATCAGTTTACTTAAAAATTTTGTCAATTTTTGTTCGCACGAAACGAATATTTATTTTTCCAATTAATGCGCACAGCTGCTGGCGCTCGACATTGTGTACCGTGTGCCAATTGGAACTATTTAGTGATGTCCGAAATTCATCGAAACATCGATGAGCTTGACAACGAGTCGCTCATCGATAGGTATCGATTGGCAGTGAGCGAAGCGTGAGTCAACAGTGTTAGAGTTATTGATCTGGCAGCACTGGAACGCGCGTTCAGTGTTGGCTAGTGTTACAGTAAAGTGCTATAAAGTAAAAAAAAAAAAAAAAAACTGCGTGTGGAAAACGCTGGCAGCGCAGCGTTTTCAGTTCTTTTTTCGTGCGATATTTTGATTATAGTTGTTAAAGTGCCGCAGTGTTTTTATACGCTAGCTTAAGTAAAAGTGCAAAAACCAAGCAACGAAACACAAACATGTTATAAGCGGCCAACGTAAAGTAGACAAACGTTGTTCTACTTTATCCACATAACGCGCACACGCACACATCTACTCACACACACACACACACGCGCTCTCGCACACATCCACACACACGCTCACGTTAGTGCGCTGCCGCTGAGCGTCAACAGCTGCCGTTGCCTCTCTGCCGCTGCCTTTCAGGCGGTGGTGGTGGCGGAGGTCCCGCAGTCAAAATGTCGGACATTAAGTAAGTTGCGTGAAAATGCCAAAAATAATTGCTTAAATGTGTTAAAAAAGTAGAAAACAAAATAAATATAAGTAACTAAATATTTTGCTGCAACTGCAACTGCAAGTGATATATATAAGTGCAGCATTTTGATGTACTCAAAAACACATACACACAAATATGCATATAACATGCACACACACACACGAACGCACGCACGCATACATATTTTCAAGGTATTTGCCTGCGCATTTATGCACCCATGTACGTGTGTTATGTGTGCGTGTGTGTGTGTATGTGGGTGCACAGCCCAGCAGAACCTGCGAGTCATGAAAAACACACAGAAAACCACATCAATTCATCAGCCTACAAATAAATGCAAGACTTTCTCCAGTTAATTTATACCAAAGTAATTTGTTGTCATGGGTCTATTACTGAATATATCTCATACAGAATGTGCATATCAAGAAAAAGAAAAAAACGCAAAAAGAAAATGTATCGATTGGTGTTTGCTATGCGACGTCAGTTTGAAAAACACGACTGTATATACATAAACCATCTGCGACTATAGCTGTAAAAAACAAAATAAAATAATGAAATTAGCTCAGAAAATGCAAGCATATTCATATTAAACTTAACTTTTTTTAATAAAAAAAAAAAAATTAAAAATTAAAAGACTTGAAATGTTCAGTGCAATTAAATGTTCAGTGGAAATAAATGCATTTTTCATTTGGAATGAAAAAAATGTATATATACATACATACATATAAAATTGAGCTTCGATTATCCGGGCCCGAGCCCAAGCTAATTACGAATAATCGAAAATTCCGGTCACAAAAAAATTGAAATTTTATTTTATTTTTTAACAAGAATATGTGAATATGCACCTAAAAACACACAAATGCTCACAGATTTCTTTTTTTATTCCATAAAATACATTTACTTAAAAAAATAATGTATCTATTTAATTGAAAATAATTCTGCGTCGCGGATAAAAAGAGGTAAAGGAGCGTTAAATTAACCACCCTGCCCGGTTAACAGATGTTTAAGGTTTAACTGTATATATATATAAGTCAAGGCCATCCATATTGATGACGCAGTTTAATTGTATTTGCTTTTATTCCATTGCAGCGACGATCTACTCAACTATGAGTTAGGCCTGGGCGATGACATCGATGACCAGGCGTTGCTCGGTGCCGACGAGGATGAGCTGCTGCTCTCCGATGAGGGTGAGTCATTGTGGGTACCCACCTCTTGTTAGCCCTCCAACTGACTTCTGTGTTGTTTTTGTTTTCATTGTGCAGAGCTGGAGAAAGATGTGACCAGTGAGGTGAAGCTGCAGATGCGCGCCGAGGCCGAGGAATGGGCACAGGAACAGCTGCGCAAGCACAAGGAACAGCAGACGGCAACAACAACACAACAGCCGCAAAAGCAGCAGCAAACTCTTGTTGCCGCTACCGCTGACGAACCGCCCACAGCCAGTATAGAGATCCGCACGAGCCGAGATTCACCCAGCGCCACTGTGGTGGCAGCCGCCGAAACGACCATAGAAACTGGACCTCAGAGCCCCGAACTGGCAGCGGCCACCTCGACCACAGCAGCGGGTGGCGAGCACACGGCCCATGAAGAGATTGGCCAGCAGGAGACGGAACAGCGGTCGCCAGCACCCGCGCCAGCAACGAACAGCAGCCAAACTGTTAACAATGGCAACGCAGCAGCTGCCGCTAGCGAATCGGATCCAGCCGATGCTGAGGCGCCCAACGGGGGGCTCTCCTCGCTGCTGGCCTCCTCGCAGGAGAGCCTGCCCAGCGCCAGTTCCGCCGCCGAGCTGCCCGATCCGCGCGAAGACGACGACGAGCGTGAGGAGCGCACCAACTTCAAAACGGCCAGCGAACGCGTTGACAGTCAAAAGCAACAGCAGCAGCAGCACTCGCTGCAGCAGCAGCAAATGCAGCAGCAGCAGCGGCGACATCACCTAGGTAACTTTTCATCTGAATATTCAATTATTCAATTAAATAATTATACCCTGAGCCCATTGTAAATGGCTAAAAAGAGTTTTAAAAACTACAAAAGCTACAGATTTTAACTTTTGTAAATATATAGATTCTTCTATACCATATGCAGAATGCATTTATAATATTTTTTGTCTTGCCCCATTTTCTTGATATCTATAAATATTGATTATGATTTTTAAACATATCTCAGAGACTATACGAGCTAGAGCTACAAAATTTGGTTTATAGCCCAAACAACACCATTGTCAAGTGTCCGCTGTCAGTAACATGTAAAAATTACCACTTGCATTATCTTTTCGAATTAAAATTCTTCTTGCACAAGTCCTATAAAAACACAACGCTCAATCTTTTCGGGGTTTGTTCATCTTTAAATATTAAAAACTGAACTGATTGCAATTTCTAATTCTATTTTAAAATTGCCGTTGCTAAATCACTTGTTTGTAGTATTGATACTTTCATGTTTCATCAATAAGAAATTCGATAAATTATTTTTTGCAAATGTTAAATATATGAGATATGTTGTTTCTTATGGGAATGGAATGGATTTCTAAGTTATAAGATTAATTACGAATATTTATTAAGTTAAGTTATATCCTAGTCGGACACTTCCGACGAGAGCATGCTTGTTAATGTTTTCTTATTCATTCTTGCCCCTTTTGCGCTTGCAGACAAGCCACGCATGGGCGGCTCTGGCGGCGGTCGCTTCATGCCAGGCAGCAACAACAACAGCAACAATAACAGCAACAACAACAATAGCAACAACAACAATCCGAACAACAACAAGCGCACGATGGGCACCCGGCATCACCTGCTGCGCAATCCGGGACCGCACATGTTCAACCAGCAGCGCATGCTGAGCGGGATGGCAATGCCACGTTTCCTGATGTCGCCGGGTAATGCTAATGCTAATGCGCATCCACATGCGCATCCTCACACACATTTGGCCAGCTTGATGGCGACGCCGACAGGTGTTGTTGCAGCGCCCGTGGCTGCTTGTATACTTGCCTCGGCCACGCCCCTCAATAGCCATCATCAGCTGGCGGCGAGCGCCTTGCAACAGCAACAGCAGCAGCAGCAGCAGCAGCAGCAGCAACAACAACAGCAACAACAAACACTAACACTGAGCAAAACTGCATTCATTCCAGGCCAATACGCACCACCACCACCACCACCGTCAACACCCACACAACAACAACAACAACAGCAACAGCAACAACAGTCGCCATACAACACAAACAATGCCGGCCCCGTTCCCTCCACTGGTCCCAGCCCCTCCTCGCATCTACACAACCCGCACATGCTGCACCAGCAACACAACAACAACAGCAACAACAATAACAACAGCAACAACAACAACAGTGGCGGACTGCAGATGCAGCCACATCTGTTGCCACATCCACACTCGCACGCGCATCCGCACGACCAGGTGCGCGTCGGTCTGCTGCAGCCGCCGCTATCCTTGCAAATGTCGTACGGCAATGCCGCATATCGGAACGGGGCCTTGCTGGGCCAGGGACCGCATCCGCCGCCAGTTGCGCCGCATTCGCCGGGCATGCGTCCACCGCCGCCATATCGCAACGCGCCGCCCGGCTATGGTCCGCCCGGACCTGGCTCGGGGCCTGGGCCCGGTCCCGGGCCCGGCGGCCCTGTGCCCGGCTACGAGGCCCATCTGGCCGGCCAGTATATGCGGCCGCATAACGGCTGGCGGCCACAGGGCGATGCGCCCGGTTCGCGCATGCCACGCCCCCCGCTGCAGGCTCTGCCCCAGCACCTGATGTCCCCCGGGTCCGGCTACATGAACGGCATGAACATGCGCGCTCCGCTCCAGCACCTACAGCAGCAGCAAAATCCCGGCCAGCCTCCCACACAGGCCCAGCAGCAGGCACAGGCGGCACAGGCCTCAGCGCCCGTGGGCGGCGTCGTCGTGCCCGGCTCCCAACAGCAGCAGCAGCAGCAATCGGTGGCGGCATCGACGGTGCCGCGTGGCGTCGTCAGCAAGGTGCTGATCAATCCCAACTTCAAGGGCGGCGTCGAGGCGGCCACCAACAAGTTCATCAAGGAGACGCACTTTGTGCCGGCCATCAACAGCGACGCGGAGCTGCTGCGCCAGCAGGAGGAGTTCATCAACAAGAATCGCCAGTACTTTGAGAAGCGTCGCATGGAACGCTCGCCGCCGTCGACCGGCTCCAACTCGGCGGCGACATCGTCCGCCGCGCAGGGCGAGCGACGGCGCAGCCGGACACGCAGTCGGTCGCGAGGACGCAGCTACTCGCCTCTGAAGCGCACGGAGCGTGAACGTGAACGGGATCGGGACAGGGATCGGGACAGGGAGCGTGATCGGGAGCGGGAGCGGGAACGTGACCGGGAGCGTGACCGCGAACGAGATCGTTATGGTGGAGGAGGAGGAGGAACTGGAGGAGCACGACCCGCAGCCGGCGGTGTCAATCGCGGCTATCGACGCGCCGCCAGCAGAGAGCGCGATGAGAATCGCGGCGGAGCCGGCGCCGCGGCGCCAAAACGTCGACGCAGCGGATCGCCAAATGCGCCGCGCAATCCCTTCTCGGGCGAACCGCGCAATCGACCAGTGGACACCAGCGCCGGAGGCAGCCGCACCGTGGTAAGTGTCCCCCCCATTCGCACCCAACTGCAGTTTAATTAACGAGCGTTTCACTTCTTCTTTTCCCTATTCCAGCCCAGCGACGAGGACGAGGAGACGCGCGCCTATCGCCTGGAGATCGAGAAGCAGAAGCAGCTCCGCGAGAAGGTCATGCGTGATAAGGAGCTGAAACGGCGACGCGCCGCCGAAGAGAAACTCCAAGAGGTGAGTGCTCTAACCAAATAAAACAGATTGTACAGAATGTTATATTTGATATACGTTTGAATAATATCTATCTATCTGTAATATCTATGTTTGGTGCCTGCAAAATGATTGATCTTTAAATATTCTTTAAAATTTGTGAACTGGTTCATGTATCTGCAAATGATTGAACTTTGCTGATGTGGCAGTTGCTATTGCATTATATTTATATATAAGTAAATGGAATAAGCTTACGTTGTTGATAAACCGGTTCAAAGGTAGTTAAAATATGAATTTTAAGTTACTTAAGACTCTAAATCAAAAACGAATTCAGACTTTGACGAGGCTTAATAAAAAAGGTGGGGTATATTAATTCGTTCGAAAATTATATTCAAATAGTCTTAACTGTGATTATGAAATTTTGTATGTTAACAGCAGGAAATTTGCGAAAATCGTTTCAATATCGTTTAATAAAAAGTTCTGTCCGTCCGTACGAACGGAATTTTGTTTGCTGCTATTGAAGCTAGAGAATAACATTTCGTAATATATTCCCGCATCGGATAAAGTATTAAGATTTTTATTGATAGATTAAAATTGACAACAATTTCGACATCCATAGCTCAAATAATTCATACATATTTCATATATTTCATGTTTGATGGCATTTTTTTCATGATTTATCATCTAGATTGATTCTGCATTTAAAATAGATTATTATTTAAAAAAGGAAATTTTTTTGAATTTATGTGTAAAAACATGTACATTGTGAATATCCTGACCAAACTAGACATTTGAGTGTGTCCCTATGCACTCCACACATTTGCAAAATCTCATCAATATCGAACTAAAATATAGAAACATGTGCAAACTATGAACTGTGAACTGCAAACGAGGGTATTTAATTGAAACCGAAGATAGCTGCTCTTTCTCGTGTTCAATTTGATTGATAGTTTTGGGAGAATCAGTTTTAACTGCCTTTAAGAAACGCAATCCCTTCAAATGCTGATATTAAAATCACAGCACCCTTGCAAGCCGTTAATCAGTGCCCTATCTTATGCCCCTTTGCAGGGACGCGCCGACCAGCACAGTCCGGCGCCACGGGAGGATCAGGATCAGGCAGCCGGTGGACAGGTGCCCAGTGCGCCGGGCAGCGCACAAAAGCAGCGTCAGGCCTTGGGCAACGACCGCAAGGTCATCTCGCTGAAGCGTCGCGACGACCCGGAAGCGGGCAATGGACGCAGCGGCCGGCAGCAGTTGCAGCAGCTGCAGCCGGGTACGGGCCGCAAACAGTTGACGGCGGCAAAGATCGCGCCGGAGGCGAAGCGCAGCATAACCGAGCACTTGGCGCCCTCGAGCAAACAGCTGCAGCAGCATGCTGGCGCAGCGCTGCCAGGTCGAGCCGCAGGCGGCACACCGCCTACGAGCAGCGGCGGCAGTAAGGTGCTGATGGGCACGGTGCTGCGCCTGGGCACGCCCAGTGACGATGAGGTGGAGCTGGACTACGACGATGATCTGCTGCTGGACGAGGAGGATCGGCTGCTGGCCACGCCATCGCCGCCGCCGCCGTCGCGTGCCATCAAGCGGTCTGCCACACCGGAGCTGCTCGTGGTCAAGCGCAATCACAAAACTATGCGCACGGCCGGCACGGCGCCAGCGTCGAGTGCCAGTTTCGCGCCCGGCCAACGGCGTGTGGTGCTTAAGCCCTCAAGCAACGGCAGCGGCAGCGGCGGCGGCGGCGGTGGCACCGAACAGCAAACCTCGCACGGCAGCAGCGGCGGAGCAGTGGGAGGAGCAGGTGGCGGCGGCAGCAGCAGCACCAACAACAGGCAGCGGGAGCGTCGTCAGCGCGAGGAGCAGCTAATGCAGCGCAAGGGCGGCGCCAACAGCAGCGCTGGAGCATCTGGAGCTGGTGGCGGCATCTTTGATCGGTTGGAGAAGCGTCTGGCAACAACTGGAACAGGCGCTGGCAGCGGCGGCAACGGCGGCAGCAGCAAACAGCGCAACAAACCGCCATCGCGGATTGTTCTCAAGCACGACTAAGCCGCAGCAGCCTCCTCGACGGCAGGCGCAAAAGCAAAAAAAAAAAACGGCCGCTTGCATCCGTTTGTATTCTTAGCATATATATATATATACATACATATACATAGAGAGATAGTCATCCGTAGCGGATCAAATGGCGACTGCCGGCCGGAGGCTGCTGCAGCGGTCTGTCGGAGCCTCTGCTAAGCGCGGATTTTATTTTCTTTCATGTTTAAACGTCAAAAACAGCTAAATGTATCTTGAATTTAAAACGCTATTCACTAAAAACGACACTCAACACACACATATATATATATACACACACAAAGCATTATTAAAAAGAAAATCTAATTTGACAAGCGTCGCAGCAAGAGAAACGGAACAGAAAGCTTAGTCCTAAGTATACAAAGTTAATATATATAGTTTGATGATAAAAAAAAAACAAAATTATTGATAATTAATTAACAGATGATAAAGATAATGATAATGCTAATAGTGTTTAACAAATATATATATATATCTATATATATAAATATATACCTTATATACATGTATGTATATGACTAGACATAAACTTAACTGTAATTGTACAAAACAAAAACACAAACTAGAACTTAATGATGCGCATCTCTATACTATATATATACACCATATATATATACATATATGAATGCATATAATTTTTTTTCTTTGTTATGCCCCTGATATCTCAAAACCCCAACTTGATAACGACCACGCCCATGCCACGAAACTTGTATTTGTATTTAATTTAATTTAGTTCTATTAGACTTATATTACTATTAATTGAATAATTAATTAAATAATTCGTGCGCTTCAAGCGCCGCAACTGGACACACACACACGCATACACGAAATACTTAAATATTTAGTTGCATGTTAAAAAAAAAAACAAACCTATATACATATAAATATAAATATATAACTATATAATAACATATAGTCTAGTCTTAAGTCGCGTAATGATTTTATATGACGAGACGCAACAAGCGAATATTAAGTTTACCTTTTTTTTATAACATTCTTTTAAAATTTCAAGCAAATAGATTCAGAGTTTCTTAAAATGTTTCCTCTTTTTATTTTTTATTTTTTTTTGCTATTGTTATTATGTCTTATATATGTATTTCATGCCTATGTTTTGTAAATGCACTATGCCCCACTTCAGTATATCCCTTCTTTTTTTTGTCACATTGTCCATTAGAATTGAGTGGCCTCCAGAATAATCCGTATTTAAAAAAAAAAAAAACAAGTTAAAAAATGTGTCTCTCAAACTGTAGAGCACAAAAGCAATACCATAATGGCCTGTTAAAAGTTAGGGAAATCCGTTAAAACCGCAAATTAACGCAGTTTTTTCCGTTCCTGAAAAACAATCCAAAAATGCAAAAAAAAAAAAATTCAATAATAGTAATGAAAATAGACATACTTTAAATACATACATTTATATATACCTAAGAACATACCTATACTAATATTAAGTTAATGTACATACAATACACACACAGACACATACATACCCAAGCACTTGTGTGCGCGCGTGTGTGTGTGTATGTGTGTGTGTGGGTGTGTGACGCCATAAGAATCATATAGAACCATTATATACATACATATACATATGTATTTATGCAACAACAAAATTGTTAAATTATTGCAAATTTAATTAAAAATAACAGAAGAAAACACATTTTTTTGAAAACACATACTTTAAATTTTAATGCAAATACCTACAAATATTTAAACTGTAAATTTAAAAAGCAGAAGAAAAGCAAACTTATTCACAAAATTTAAGCATAAGCTTAAAATTCATTTTAAGCGTAAAGAGATTTAAAGTAAAGCTAATTGTAAGATTATTCAAATCTTAAGCATATATATATATATATATATATATATATATATACATTATATTTAATGAGTAGCATAAATAAATCCTGAGATTTATAAAAGCTAAGAGAATGTGTAAATGAGAAGAATACCGAAGCAAATCTAAAATATAGAAATAACTAGTATGTATGATTATTTAGCTGAGAGCTGAATTCTTCAAATTTAAATGCTTTTTGTTTTTTTTTTAATATTTAAGACTTAAGCATAAATTATGATTTTGTCAAGAACTTGGTATACTTGATATATATATAATATATATATATATTGTAAGGCTATACAAAAAATTGCAACTAAATTAATGTACGCAGCATGTGCTCTATCAATGTTTTTTTGTGAGTTCACAAAATGCTAACTTAAATGTCAACATATTTAAACGCTATATACCACATACAAGTAGTGTACGTGTGTGTGTGTGCGTGTGTGTGTGTGTGGGTGTTAATATGCTTTGTAAACCACAACACACACACACACACAAAAGTCAAAAGGTCTGGAAACGGCCAACAAAATTCTTATATATTCAATAATAATACACTACACACATATAAATAAATATAAATATATTACTTATGGACTAATAAAATCGAAAGTATATTGCATATATATATATAATATACCTATTACCTTAAAACACAACTGTATATAACTCTACGCAAAATAATTCCTTTTCAAAAACAAAACAAAACAAAAAACTAACTAGTAAAACATGAAAAAAAACAAACAAATTCCAAAACACTCGTTCAAATCGTAGTGGACTTAAGTATTGGATACTTACGTATCCAAGCATAAAAAAAACGAGTCTGTGATTAATTTTTATATTTGAATTATGATTATGATTATAATTATTATTACGATTACAATTCCATTGCCTCTTAGTTATAATTGTTTAAATCACACGTTTCTTCGTATACGTTTTTATTATTTCTTAAGCGTGTAAAAAGAAAACTACAACAAAAACAAGTTAGAGATTAAGCAAAAACAGAAACAAACTCAAATTCAAATACTTTGCTTTATAACAAACAATTTAGCACACCCATACACACTCACACACATACCATCTAGAAACTGCATATATATATATATATATATAAATTTATATGTATATATTTACACATATATATATATAAATAGACTATATTCAATTTAATGGTAAATTATGTGTTGTCCATAGTTACCATTTCAATGTGCACACATAAATGTGATAAAAAAAACAAAAACCGATATTATGTGTAAGTAGTTCTAATAATTTATTCTATTATTATTATTACTATTATTTGCTTCACAATTTGCCAGTCTTTACGAGGCGAAACCTCAATTTGACTATTGTAAATCAGCCTCATTTTGAACTAGTAATTTTTAACGTATCAAAAACTCATTTTAAAAACAGGACATATTCGTTCAAGTAAGATAACCTAAAAGTAGTAAAATTTTTATTTGTTTATATTTTTTTGATAACTGCAATTCTTATATACGTGTAAGTTCACAAAACAAAAAAAGCAAAGCAAACAAGAAATTGTTTTAAACTAGCAAATTCGTTGTGCGCACGAAATTAAACATATACATATATAGATATATATTTATAATTTAAGCCTATTTATCTACGATTTGTAGAGTCCATCTAGCCTAGCTTAGAACATAGTCTTATTTATTTTTATTTGTTATCTTTTGTAACTGACTTGATTTGTTTAATTGTTGTACAATCCCCCCTCAGTCAACCTCCCCACCACCACCACCATCCCCAAATTTAGTTCTAACTTTTGTGCAAAAATGGATAAGAACCTAACCTCAAAGCGACATTTTTGCCTGGCCAGGCGGAGTGTGTTGAGGCGTCAACTGTCTCTTTCGCTCTGCTGGCACTTGGCTATCGCTTAGCTACTCTAGACTATGTTAGGGCTGTCTCCATCTCTTTCGCATCTATTGCCACTAAGTTAACTTTAAATTTACGACAAAAACTCAAAAAAAAAACCAAAAATTTTACATAAAATAATTTTCTTTCAGCACGAAATTCTGTACAAAAAGCGATGAAAAAACGTACAAAAAGAAAAAAAAACAAAAAAAACAAAGAATCAATTTTTTTTGAGAGAAAAGAGCTAATTGCAAAAAAAATGCAAAGTAAAGAAAAGAAATGAAAGCAAAGACAAAAACATTGCATAGTTCAAATGAGTGCCATTTCGAAGGACTACGGCGCGCAGCTTGCTAAAGAAGAAGACTAAATAAAACTGATATATACAACCTGATATATATATGTACATATGTCTATATGCAGCCTCTACCAATGCGCGCATATATACATATGTATGTGTGTACATGTATATTTTTTACAGCATTCCAAATGCAAATTGTGTTTTTATTTACATTTTTCCCGATTCTTTACAGTCGGGTTCAAGAATCATGCAATTTTAATGGCTTATTTAAAATGTACAATTTTTCAATTCTATATTATGTTCACAAATCTGAAGAACAAACTCGGTTCAGATGGCACACCTCCCTGAAAATTTGATCAGTTATATCAAAGTTATGGGAGATATTGAAAGTTTTCGGATATGCATTATCATAGAATTAAGAAACCTTACAAGTCAAAATCTGTTCTTCTTTTATGCAACATTATAAGCCAATTGTTAAGTCTGGTTTAAGCATTTGTGTACAAATCAAAATTTTGCCATGGGTTTTTACAAAAAGAAAAGGAAAAATTGAAAACATTTTGGAGAAATATTTGGAAGAATGTTTTTTATTCATTTTTATAATTATAATCATGACTGCAAAGCAAAAAATATAAAATCATCAGCGGTTCTGTTCACGGTTCGAACCAATATTTAGGGCTTAAGTTTGGTTCGAGTTCGAACCGCAGCTTGCCACATTCTTCCTAATTTTGAATAAAACGATTGAATTTATTATTTTAACAAAACATTGTATTTTGTACTCGTTTTTAACAGAGCTGTGGAATATCTTTTAGCGAATTCAAATGTGTTTGTTGCCTCTCAGATCAGACAATATAGCTGTTGTACGTACTGAAATTGAAAAGAAAATTTTTAAGTACAGTTCGATTGCAATTTTTATTTCCAATGCGGATTTACAGTAGAGTCAAAAACCGATTCTAAATTTTATTTTAAACAGTTGTGAAGGGTAATTAAGCAAATGGCTAAAATTCATAGTAGAATAAGTTTAGAGCGGATATCGCATAGAAATCACCAACGTTCAGCCAGAGTTAGGAGAGTATAATTTCCAGATATAGGGCCCATTTGGGGACTCCGTTCCAGACGGGCTCGCGACAGCAATCGGTGGGGCTGTTAAACGCCAAAATCTGTGAATTATGATCGCTGCGATCTTGACATTCGATCACAGTCCAGACAATGTCATGACAATTTATGCTCGGCTCGCTCTTCTCACACATGACATCGGGTTCCATAACAAGCGGCAGACATGACAAAAGATTTATGAAAATGTCATATGGCTCTTAACCCCAGACAGAGCCCAGGCATTGTTCACATCTCTAACGATCTATTGAAATTCGTTCAGCTGGCCACATCTGTAGCTGTGGCAAGGGGCCCCTGGATTCGATTTAGAGCCGGATCCACTTATGCTATAACTGTCTAATTAAAGGTGGAACAGGTAAAGCGCAAGATTAACTAAATGGCAGGCTGTAATTTCGACTTGGCTGGCTAAATGACCAAACACTTATACCCTGTAGCCCTCGAATGGGTCAGATATGGGTATATGGGCAGAAGGTGCAGAGGCGAAACCAAGTATTCAAAGTGAATTTTAAGGCTATAAAGGCAAATGTAACCTTGTACGTACACTCAAAAAAAATTATACTTTCTAGAAGACAAAATGAACATTAGATCATAGAAATATTGCATTGATTTAGTGCCATAGTCTATTTGTTCCAAAAGTGTTTTGCACACAAATGTTTTAATAATATTTAATAAATTTACAACAATTTAAATTTACAAAATTAAAAGCGTACTATATAAATTAATTTTTGGCACATTTTAGAACAATTTTGAACCGATTGAGGCAAAAAATAGTTCAATAAACAAATATATTTCAAATTTTGTTGAAATTCTTAACGGCGCCAAGTTGGTTTCATTTTTAATGTATTATACATTAATAATAAATTATAAATTCATATAGAACAGAAAAAGTAGCTCTGATTTAGCGTCTTAAAATGTTTACTTACAAATTTAAAAGTAAATTGGCGCATAAAAATGTTTCTCTAATTCACAAATTCATTTTTAATAATTAATTGGCTGACTTGAGATATTTCTAAAAAAAAATTTAAAAACTATATTTATTTATGTATTTTCTTGAATCGTAAGCAAACTTAGTTTTTTGAATGTATAAAAGTTGAATGCCAGCGGTCTGGACTAAGCTACAGGGTAACATTTAGTAGGGCATTTCAATTAGCACTTGGCATTGCGATGGGCGTGGCATATAGTGTATTCTATTGACAGCTCACACACACACACGCACACCAACATGCTCGTGTAGGCGCCAAATTTATGTGAGTTTTGCTAAATGAAAAATTGATTTTGTTTTCGAAATTGCATATCCATGACTGCGGCAGTTGCAGTAGCTGTTGCAGTTGCAGTAGCTGTTGCAGTTGCAGTTGCCGTTGCAGTTGCACTCGTCGCTATCTCAGGGCCAAGTCCAAGTGTGTGAGCTGTCTCTGGCGCTGGTTTCTAAGGTTTCTGAGTTTTTCGCACAAGAATTATGCCCACATAAATGCTTAGATAATTGTGTGAAACTTCTTGAACAAAAAAAACAAGAAGCAAAAAAGCACTTTGCAATTATGCAAAGTGCAAGTTCAACGCCAAGCGACAAGGCATCCATTTGTGCAAGTTTTTCATTAACATTTTCTTTGTTTTTTTTTTTCCAGTGGAGGCCCTCTAACAGCCCCCCTTTCGACCCCCTTTGACCCCCCCCCCTCCCCTGGCGTGCCCTTGTTAGCCGCTTCATTTGCTGTCGCTTGGAAATCGACTGCGGTTCGAATTGCTCATTTTTTTTTTTGGTTTTTTTTGTTTTTGTTCTGAAAGCCGTTGTTCAATTATAATTAAAAATGGGTTTGTAAATATAATTGGTGGGCGTGCGAAATGTGACAGCGAATGAGGCAATATTGTTGTTGTTGTTGTTCGTGATTTGCTCGCTGAATTAGAACAACGCAATTGTTGTTCAGCTGTTTAGTCAGAGCGTCTGACAAACGGACAGACAGGTTGACGCCCAGTTTAAGCCCGAGTTGGCACTTTGCCAAAAAACAACAGCCACAAAGCTCACAAACGCTTAAGCCCCAAAATCCTAACGGTACAGGTGGCCATCTTACAAATCTTACACTCAGCAAAAGACTTTATGCAAATGAATTACATTTGTTTTAAATATGTTTGACGAGAATAAAGAACTTTTTGAAGAAAAACTAAATTCTTCAAAATGTCTTTATATTTGTAATTTTATATATGCTTGGACTTAAGTTTAAGCTGAGCAAACATGATAAATAATTAAAGTTGTTCAGTTATTATATATATGATTTTGAACCAAATAAAGCTGATGGATATAATTTCAATAGAGTTGGCTCAGATACTTACTTTTAAGACTGAAAAGTTAAAATCCTTAATTTCTGTTCAAGTCAGATTGCGGATATATAGTATATAATAGGTATAAAATAAAGAAGTTAAGGCGGGCTTTTGTGGAACAAAGTTTTAGGTTTAAGAACATAGTGTATACATATGAAAGATAAATATAGAAAGTTAACGATATTAGCTATAGAATAAAGCAGTTAAACGATATAGTTGTTGGCATTGGATATAAAACAGAAGTAAAGGTAAAGGGTTTTTAGTTTTATAACTTTCATAAAATATTTTCTTACCTATATCTACCTATGTTTATAAAAATAAAACCAATTTTTGCGCACATAAACTGATTATACAACGGCTAATTGAAGCTAAATATATGAAAATTATACTATATATTATTGAATGTGTTCCCGCTCATGAACGGCGTGAAACGTGATTGGAGAGAGGCGATTGCCGCTTCGCTCAGTGTATATTGCGTATACGACCTGAGTGCGTGTGTGTGCCCAAGAAATTATGCCGGAGTTTGTCTGATTCACGTGGCACTGGCATTAAAGAATCATTGTCTGCCTATATAGTTAAAGGTAAAGAAAACAAAAAAAATCCCAGGCCTAGGCCGTGTTGCCAAGCCCCAAAGAGCCGCAGTCGAGCCGCAGCCGCAGCCGCAGCCGCCAAAGCGAGTTAACACTTTTCACATATATCGAACAATGTGCGGCACTCATATTTGAAGCTGGCTATGACAATTGCGATGGCCACATAGTTACACAAATCTAAAAAACATATTGGTATAAATAAGCTTTACTTATTTGTGCAAACATGTATTTATTAACTTGTTGCGGTTGCATTTTCATTGAATTGCACAAGACGCTAGGCTGCCTATTGGATTCCTGGGCTTGGATTCCACTTCCACATGCAGTTCCAATTGGAACACATCGGTAACAATTGCGCTCATTGTCCGTAATTTGGCAAAAAGTACCTGAAAAAAAATAAATTGTAAAAGCAAACAAAAATTCGCTAGTTTCTTTTTTTTTTTTTTTTTTTTTTTTTTACTATTTTTGACAATTTTGTACTATTTGTTGGTTTTTGAAAAGTGAAAAGCAGGCACGTAAAATGACTCACGACCCACATTTGCACAGATATCGTATCCGTTTGTAGACGCAACCTGCATTTATCTGCTGCCACCGATTCCATGCTAAAGACACCGATTATAGTTGCTTGTTATTGTTATTGTTTTGGCTTTGTTTTATGTTGGGCAATTAGTATAGCCAGGGTCAAGTTAATGATTCAATTAGCATTTGTCATCGCCGCTGCTGCTGCTGCTGCTGCTGCTGCTGCCTGCGCTTGTTGGCAATAGTTCGTAATTGTCGTAGATCGTGGGAATATTGATAATACTCGTAAGCTCCATGACACGGCACTGTCATAAAAGCGCTAGCGATCTGATGATCGTCAACGATATGTCTAAATCAAATCAGCAATAAAGCCGACAAACATAGAGACAGAGAATGGGGGATACGAAAAAGAGAGTTGCACTCGATCAATTTTTATTTCGCTCCCAGCCCTACTCGACTACTTACTGCTTTATGTTCGCCGATCACAAAGGTGTTGAGTCACAAAAATATGCTTCTGAGATCCGATTTATTTGCCTACATAAAGTTTACTTACAATTTTATTTTATTTATTTTTTTTATTTATTAACAAATTATATCAATGAATCTTAACCGTTTAATAAACTGGCCTTTTATTCAAATTGAAAGATGGGCTTCTTCATTCCTTGTGCTCCACTGCTACAAAATCTTAAAATATTATAAATCTGCCTTCTGCAACTTCTTGATTTTATTGAATAAATAAAAAATAAATAAGAAAGGCGTCGGTGATAAATAAATTGCCTGAGAGAAATCCTTTATTTAGGCAAATTATTATTTTATATAGATAGCACTAAAAAAAGCCCAGCCTAAAATAAACTTTAAAGCTCTTCATTCTAATTTGCTAATAATTCCGATTCCTGAATATTTAAGTTATGCACAATGAAAAATATATTTTTTCATGATTCTAGACTTTTTTTAAGGACACAAATTTTATCTTTCAATATTCTGATTCTGGCAACTCTCGTTTCTGAGCGATTGCATCGAAATTTTAGAGTTCCTAAAACATTAAATATTGCTTTTTCAAAAACATTACAAGAAAACTACGATCTTTAGAGGTCATAGGTAATCTGTCTGAAAAAATAGGCATAAAATCGTAATACATGAGTATAATTGATTGTTTCCATTTGATCCTGCTTCACGCTCTCTCGCTCTTCACTTTTCGCTCTCTCTCTCTTTCTCTCCGACAACCCAACATCGTTTCCGCAGCCCAGCGTCTCGACCCCAGCTTTGGCTTTGGCTCGTGGCCACCCACAGGCCGCCAACTTCGCTCGCTCGCGCGCTCTTTCTCGCTCACACGCCGGCTCTGGCGCTCTCGCTCGCGCGCTCGGGGCGTGTGCGTGCGGCCGGGGTATAAAAGCGACTGGCGCTGGGGCAGCCAGAGCATTAGACGAGTGTCGGGCGGCGCGTGCGCAACAGAGAACGTTCAGCGAGTAGTCCAAGAAGCCATCCAGTTGAGTCCACATCCAGGCGGCCACCACATGCAGTGCTTTGTAAGGCGCCCGCTCGCCGAGATTTGGATTAAGCCGCGCTAAAAAACCTCATCCACTTTGCTTTGCAGTTCGTAATTGTCGCAGCTGCGCTGCTGGCGAGCGTCCAGGCGCAGAGCGAGGCGCAGGCGGAGGCGCAGGACCTGGAGCAGGCGGCGGCAGCGCCCGCGGCGGACCAGGTGAGCGCCGCCAGCAGCTATGCACCGCTGCAGGAGAAGAAGCAGGAGAAGCGCTATGTGGGTGGATACGGTGGTTATGGCGGCTATGGCGGTTACGGCGGCTACGGTGGCTACGGCAACTATGGCAGCAACTACGGCGCATACGGCTCCACGCTCGGCGCCGGCTACGGCAGCGGCGTGGACAGCTACTACAATCCGTACGGCTCGCGCAGCTTTGGGGGATTAGGTGAGCATGGGCGGGCGGGCGTGGCCGGCTTGAGCTGCGACTAATCTTTGTTGTTCTAGATGGCGCTGCTGGCTATGGGGGCTATGGCTCCGCCTTGGGCGGCTACGGCTCCACGCTGGGCGGTTACGGCTCCACGCTGGGCGGCTACGGCTCATCACTGGGCGGCTACGGCTCCACGCTGGGCGGCTACGGCTCCACGCTGGGCGGCGGCTACTACGGCGGCGGCTACAACTCGAATCCCTATGCGCTGTCCTATTACAATGCGCGCCTGGGCGCCGGCGCCGGCGTCGGCGCAGGCGCAGGCGTGGCCACTGGCTATCCGTACTACAACACGCGCTTCGGTGCCGGCGGCTATCCCTCCAGCTATTACAGCGGCAGCTACGGCAACAGCGTTGTGGGCGGCGGCCTGGGCGCGCTGGGCGCTGTGCCGCCCATCGGCGCCGGCGGCGCTGGCTACAACTATGGTGCCGGCATCTCGGGCACCGTCTACTAGGCTACGGCGCACAACATGCAAGACATTTAAGCTTAGTGCAATTTATTTTTTTTGCCCCCCATTTTATCATATACATATTTTTTTTCTAACTTAATTTTCCAAATATGTTAACAAACAAACAAAAAAAAAGAAAAAATGGCAAACCACAAACGTGCACATTGTTGTTAATTGGACGCAGAAGGTTGCTCTATGCGTAGGATCCGTGCTTGTCCTTGATCACCCAGAAGGAGTCGACAATCTCGCCTTCTTTGTCGTCGGAGACCTGTTCGAAGTACAGGTGGGTGGCATTGTGGGCCTTCAGGCGCGTGTAGCCGTAGTCCTGCAAACAGCGGATAAAACGTATATGTGAGCGAAACAATTCTATAACTTTAATATTAAAAAGTGAGATTTCAAATGCGTTCGGAAACATTTATAGGCGCTTGGCAACATTTTGCCAGCAACTAAATGTTGCTATTGAAGTTCCTTCTTCATATAGCAAAAAATTGCAAAGCTGTACGTTTTTTCTGCTTCTTTAAATGTTTTTCGTTTACTTAGACTGCAAACAGAAGTCAAATTATATGTGTAAACAATAATTCTAGAACTTCAAAATCAAGAAGTCATGTTTAAAAAGGGTTTGGCAACATTTTGTTTCAGGCCAACAACATATGTTTTTTGTTTCCGAGAGCTGTGCAAATGTTGCAAATGCATAGTGCTGCGGTGCAAAGTTGTTAGCACTTTTGAAATGTTGCCAACACATTTTGTTGCGGTGCAAATGTTGCCAATACATTTTGATGTGCAATTGTAGCCAATATAATGCAAGTGATTTGTTTGCTAAATCGCTAAGCAATACCTTTTTTTGTAAATACTCAACACAATACACTGCACGGCATAGGAATTCCACAGCTAAAACACATTTGCCCAGCAACAAAATGTTGCCAACGAAATGTTGCACGCCACATATCGATAAGTCGCAAAACGATAATTTTGTTCAAATACCCAACGAGTGGTTGCCGTTACTTACATTGCTGTGGAACGCATTCCAAGCGGGCAGATTGTTGGAGAAGGGTTCGCGATTCTCATTGCAGCCCGCCGAGCCCGTTATGATCTGTATGGGCGCTTTGGGATTGGTGTAGGGCGCCTCGGCGCTGCCGTTGTACACCTTGAAATCATAAATGGGCCACAGGCGCGTGTAGAAATGCTCGTGGGCAAAGAACTCGACGTCAACGCCATGCCGGTAGAACAGCTCCTCCAGTCCAAACCACTTGAGCACCGGCAGACCCTGCCGTATGTACGTCTCCAGCTGCCCATCACAGTCGTACTCCTTGTCGTCGCTGCAGTACATCGGCCGGTGGCCATAGGTAATGATCCAGGGTCGCTTGGCGCGGTTCTCGGGCAGATTGGCCTCGGCCAAATCCCGCTCCAGCCACTCGAACTGCTTCGTGAGCAGCTTCATGCCATAGTTGACGAAGTAGTACACCTCCGTCGAGAAGGACACAAAGTGCACGGGACCCATATTGAAGCTGTACCACAAACTGTCGCCGTCGCCGGGCATGTTGAAGCGTGCCCGGTAATTGGAGAAGTTGCTGCGGGACGGGATGCAGGTGGGGATGGGTAAGAGTAACAAGTGAGAACGTTGCAGTCGGGTGTAGCCGACTGCGCAATACTCGTTCACAGTAACAGCGTAAAACAGTCAACAAATGTCCTTATTATTATATATACATTTTTGTAATTTGAGAAGGCGGAAGTGCACATAATTTGAATTGAGTGCAGTAATCTGTCCGTCAAGCTTTACAACTGAGAAGGATAAATAGATCTGATCGAATTGCCACGCCCCCAGTGGAAGTCTCTAGCGAACAAAATATATAGCGTTCAAACGGACAGACACAAAGCCAATATCCTCTTCTCAGATCGCGAACGAGTATTATAATGGCTGCTGATCGCGATTGAATACGCACTACTTCTCCTCGTGGTTGCCCGGACAGACCATGTAGGGCACATAGGCGGCCACCGTTTCGATCTGGCGCATAAACTCGTCGCCGACGCGCGCCTCCTTCGTGTCCATGTCGTAGGCGAAGTCGCCCACGTGGATTATCGCGTCGTACATGCCGTGCTGGGTGTCCTGCTGCAGGCGCGCCAAGGATTGGGCATTCTCATTGCCCATGTCCCCGTAGATGGCCAGCGAGGGCGACCAACTGTCGCCCGCCGGCGGCGTCTTGAAGCTGTAGACCGCCGACCAGCCCAGATTGCTGCCGCAGCTGTATTCGTAGCGCGTGTCCGGCTTCAGCGAGGACAGCGTCACCTTGTGCACGTACTGGGTGCGCGCCTCCTTGCCGCCGTCCTCGAAGCGCTCCCAATTGCCGCTGACCACCTGCAGCTGGTCGTGGACATAGTCCTGGGCGAAGTTGACAATCGATTGATTGGTGGAGCTGCGCGTCGACCAGGTCACCACCATGTCCTGCAGGCTGTCTGCAAGAATATATTTAGGTATATTTTCATATAGTCGTGCAGGCTTTAACTCTTTAACAGCATTTCTTTAATACCAACTCAATCTCAAGAATAAATTTCAATCAATCAACGTCGTGTACCCCAAGGCGTATGAGTTATTTTCTACTCTTACACGTTTGCTACGAACTGTTTGTAACTATAATTTTTGGAAGTTACAATTACCAAGCGAATACTGCACTTTTAGAGTCGGGTGTAACCGACTGCCCAATTCCCGTATAATAGTATAAAACAGTGTAAAACGATCTTAATAGTTATTTTTGAAAAATATAGAATTTTGTAATTTGTGGGGACCGGGCTTTTTCGGTTCGATCTTTAGTCTGATCGTCTGAAAACTGTGTGCCAAATTTAAAATTGGATTTTTAAATTTGATCTATCTAGCTTTAAAACTGAGCGAGAAATATAGATTAAGTTGAATTGCCACGCCCCAATGGGCGTAGCCAAGAAATCTCAGGACTTAATCTGATGCGCGTATAAATGAGTATATTGCAAGTTTCACCGCACCGACACCGCACAAACCCAATATACCCTTTTCACTTCGCGAACGAGTGTAAAAAGGGCCGCCTTATTTCCATAGAATCCAAATTCTACCCAGTTGAATGTGCATGCTGCGATTTATTTGATTAGCTGGTTACAATTACCATAGGTAGCAAAATATAATAATACGTTTGAGACATAATATTGGTATAGGTATGTGTGGATATCTGTGCCTAGATCGGCTGCAGTGGCATCACAGAGAATAGGCTCGTTCAGGCGGCACTGTACGGCCCGTGGCTGTGCTTGACCACCCAGAACTCATCGATGATGACGCCTCCCTGGTCATCGGAGACCTGCTCGAAGTGCAAGTGGGTGGCGTTGTGGGCCTTGAGCCGCAGGTAGCCAAAGTCCTGGCTGTGGAAGGCGCTCCACGGTGGCATGCGCTTGAAGAAGGGCTCGCGGCCCTCGTGATTGCCGGCAGCGCCGGATATGATGTGCACCGGTGCGCCAGGATTGACATAGGGCTCCGCGAGGGAGCCATTGTACACGGTATAATTGTACATGGGCCACATGCGCTCGTAGCAGTGCTCGTGGGCCCACAGCTCCACGTCCACGCCGTACTTGTAGAAGAGCGGCTCGAGGCCGAAGAAGTTCAGGCCGGGCAGACCCTTGCGCACAACGGTCTCGTGGTTGGCGCAATCGTCGCCATTGTCATTGCTGCAGTACATCGGCCGATGGCCGTACGTGATGATCCACGGCCGCTTGGCGCGATTCGCCGGCTTGGTGGCCTCCATCAGGTCCCGCTCCAGCCAATCGTACTGCATGACAATTGGCTTCAGGCCGAACTGCGTAAAGTAGTAGACCTCGGTGCTGAAGCCAATGAAGTGCACCGGCCCCAGGTCGAAGCTGTAGAACAGGTTGTCCGTGCCGCCCGGCATGCTGAACCGATTCACATAGTGCGAGAAGTTGCTGCGGCAAGCGATAGAGATTAGCCAATTGATCAGACGATCAGATGATCGGGGCCTGCGGCACTTACTACTTCTCCTCGTGATTGCCCACGCAGACCATGTAGGGCACATAGGCGGCAATGGTCTCCACCTGGCGCATGAACTCGTCCCCGACGCCGCCGTTCTCGTTGCACATGTCGTACGCAAAGTCGCCCACGTGCAGGATGGCATCGTACATGCCCAGCTGGGTCTCGCGCTGCAGCGCCGGCAGCGAGGCGGCATTGACCACGCCCATGTCGCCATAGATGGCCAGCGAGGGCGCCCAGTCGCCGTGACTGAGCGCCGTGCGGAACCAGTAGATGGCCGACCAGCCCAGCTGGCTGCCGCAATGATAGTGGTACGTGCTGTTGGGCCGCAGCTGCGGCAGCGTCACCTGTGGGATGCGAGTGCTGTGTAGTCGCCAGAACGGATCACGGATCGACCAATGGCCAGGTCGATACTTACGCGATGGATGTACTGTGTGGCCTTCGCGGCGCCGCCATCGACAAACGCGCTGGGTCCTTGGGGCGACTTGGCGCTCAGCTCATCGAGGGTGTCGATGCCGTACTCGCAGATCGATTCGTTTGTATTGTCGCGAGTGCTCCAGGTGACGACGATGTCCAGCACGGTTTCTGGGAGAAGCCACGGCACACGTTGCGATTATTCACAATTGAAATGCACCGACTACAGCTACATATTTACACACAATCAAAACGACTGCTACTTAAATTCTGCTGTTATCGGTTATCGATTCTTAATCGTTTAATTAAATATCATTTAAAGTTCTGTCTCGATTGAATTGAATATATGTATGTATATGTAACTTGTATTCACATGACAGTTTATTGTTTTTTTTTTTCAATTCGCTCGCAAAAAAAACTTTTTGAAAACCATTGTACATTCGAAACTAATGCATTGCTTAAAATTTCCATCTTTAATTTGTAATCATTTTCAATTAAAATACATGGAACCATTTAACCCGTTTACCCAAGTACTCTTTATTGTTTATTTGAAAGTGCATTTTTATAATTAATTAAATGTATAATTAAATTTTGTTCGCTTCGCTAACAAAGGACGCTCAATAATACGAACTTCTAGATAAAAAGGCAGTAAGGCTCCTTTTTTGTTTTGTTTTTCAGCTTTAAGATCGTTATTATATACATAAATAAAATTCTTAATATTAAAACATTTGGCTTATTATATATATATATATTGCTTATTATATTTGTATAGAAAAATATTAATTTTTGCAAATTAGAATTACTATAAATGCGCCCAATTGAATAATTTAAAAACAATAGAGAAAAAAGTAAGCCTCAAATTGAAGATTAAAAGCGTTTCCTGATTTCAATTGCTTAATTTACTTTAAAATTATAATGTTCATATATGTTTACACACACTTTGTGTGGTACATATATAGCTACTTAGGAAATATAACTTTTCTAAATAAAGTATATATATGCGTTTTATTTTTATTTAGCGAAAAATAAGTTTCGTTAAATAAATCCCTTAGGCAAACGAATATTATATAGACTATTACACTTTTAGACGGATCATTATGCACATTTTATTTAATATGGAAACTTGATTCGCCCTCCCTTGCCTTGTTAGTTTAAAAGGGATCATTTTACACTGAACGTCTACAAACTTGGCTTTAAAAGACAAAAGACGAGCTACAGAAGGTCCAAGAAACAGAAAAAATAAGACTATATCAATGTGTAATACATGGTATAGTATAACTTATCTGTTCAATATATCTGTAGGCATATAGACACAAGTTCAGTTAGATAAGAAAGCGGGCGTTAAGCTAATAATACCCATTGATATGAAAACAAAGTGTCTTTAACGTTGAAAGTAATGCAAAAAAAATTGTTGACTTAAAAAAACCTCTTAAGAAATATATATATATATATACTATATATGTATATAACCACACGTCAACATAAAGTACATATAATAAAATTGGCTAATTTAAGGACTGTTTACAGTTATTACAATACAGTTTGTTCAGGGCTTCTACTGGGCTACAGTTGCAGTTGCAGTTGTTTGTGTAAAGAATTGTACAGAATAGGTGTTATATATAGCGAGCTATATATAGAAGAATGTGCGCTAGTAATACTGCCAGTTGCATCAGTTGTGTGTAGGTGTGTGTGTATGTGTGTGTGTGTGTGTCTATTTCAGCTGTTGTTATTCGTATTTCCATCTCTTGTTTCACCTCTCGTTTAGAGTTCGCTGTAAGCACCGTGCTGCGCTTTAATTAACCAGAACTGATCGATAATGGCGCCCTGCTGATCATCGGACACCTGTTCAAAGTACAGATGGGTGCGATTGTGCGCCTTCAGGCGCGTATAGCCATAGTCCTGGCTATGGAATGCGCTCCACTCGGGTATTTTGCCCTTGAAGGGTTCCCGTCCCTCCTTGCAGCCAGCAGAGCCGGTGACAATGTGGACAGGCGCACGTGGATTCTCGTAGGGTGAGCCCAGCGTGCCGTTGCGCACCTTGTAGTCGTAGATGGGCCACAGCCGCTCGTACGAGTGCTCGTGCGCCCAAATGGCCACATCCACGCCGTACTCGTACAGCAGCGGCTCCAGGCCGAACATATGCACAAACGGCCAGCCGACGCGGGTCAGCGTCTCCGAGTGGGTGCAGTCGTTGTCGTTCTCATTGCTGCAGTACATCGGCCGATGGCCATAGATGATGATCCACGGCCGCTTGGCACGATTCTCGGGCAAATTGGCCGCCTCCAGATCCCGCTTGAGCCACTCGTACTGAAAAACGAGCGTCTTGACGCCATAGTTGAGGAAATAGTACACCTCCGTGGATATGCCAATGAAGTGGACAGGGCCCAGGTCGAAGCTGTAGAACAGGTTCTCAGTGCCGCCCGGCATGCTGAAGCGCGCCCGATAGTTGGAAAAATTGCTGCAAGGCGAATCCATGAAAACCATCAGCCAAATCTTAGCAATTGTCAAAAACATCTCTCTTTCGCCTGCTCGCACTGGCAACTTGCAACTTACAACTTCTCCTCATGGTTGCCGGGCACAACCATGTACGGCACATAGGCAGCCACCGTTTCGATCTGGCGCATAAACTCATCGCCGACGCGGGCGTCCTGGGTGTTCATGTCGTAGGCGAAGTCGCCCACGTGGATTATCGCATCGTACATGCCCAGCTGGGTCTCCTGCTGCAGTCGCGCCAGCGACTGAGCATTCTCATTGCCCATGTCCCCGTAGATGGCCAGCGTGGGCGACCAGTCGGCATCGGCGCTGGGGACGGTACGGAATTGATACTTGGCCGACCAGCCGTAGCTGCTGCCGCAGTGATAGACGTAGCTGCTGTTGGGCTTTAGCTGGCTGAGCGTAACCTAAGTTGAATGCAGATTCTTGAGTTTGTGTGTGTGTGCATGTGTGTGTGTGTGTGTATGTGTGGGGCACTTGTGCCTGTTGCGTACCCTGTGTATGTACTGCGCCATCTGCTTGGGACCGCCATCCACAAACTTGATGGCCTGGCCAAAGGCGCGCTGCTTAAGATCGGCCAGTCCATATTCGACAACGCTGTCTGCATCCGGCGGCAGGCCGCGTGTTGACCAGGTGACAACAATTTCGCTGGCGGCGCGCTCTGGTGCAGCAGGCGGGCAAATGTTTAAAAACGGAAAGAGAGAGAGAAAACAATACAAAAAGGAAAACAGTACTTGAGTTTTTGGCCAAGATTATTTTTTTTTTTTTAGTTTTTACAAAAAACAAATGCAAGGCAAGCTCTTTGCAATAATTTCGTTTCATAAACAGTTTTACAAATTCTGTATGACATGTTTTTCGATTTGGTTTGCTTCTCGTTTGCTTATCGCGCGCGCTCTGCTTTGCGACCACACACAAACACTAATTGGACTAAAGTTAGAGTGTGACCTTATTAGCTTCTGATTAATACACCAAATATACAAAGTATATACATTATGTGCATTTATCAGCAAATCAGCCTTAGCCCCATTTTATGGCTGCCCGCGGATGACGCGCGCGCGCCCATTTCTATTATGATTTGTTTCTGTTTATTGTTTCCGTTGTTTCTGTGTTGGGAGGGGGGAGGGGACAAATCCGTGGCTCAACGGGAACAACTGCAACTGTAACTGCATATTGCATGTGTAGGGGGCGGAGTTTTGCACACGCTATCAACGGCAGCAATTATTGCGCAGCAGTTCCGTAAGTGACAAAAAATAAACCAGTGCTCAAGTCGGGAGTGCCCGACTAGGAGGTACCCTGTACCCAACGGTTAATTTCTTTCATTTCTATATACAAATTAAGGCTGGAACTCTTATACGGAAACATTTGTACGTACTAAATTATTATTTCTGAGATATGCTAAAAGTCTTAAACATATATATTATTTATCGATATTTAAAATATGGAACAATTTCCATAGTCACAAATAGAAAATATTGACCCGTCGTCCTGATAAGGAATATATATACTTTGCAGTGTCTAAGATGCTTTTTACTGCCTGTTACATATATTTGCATCAAAACAATATGCCCATTTCAATGGGTACAGGGTATAAAATAACCGAATATCTGAAAGTGCTGAAGCAGCTAATTTGCGAAATATGCCGGTAAATTGTTGATGGCAACGGGTTTAATAACAGGGGTCAAAGGTAAATGCACTCGCGATTTTGCTGCGCTGTAACTTTAAACTTGTTGCAAAACTTGCCAAAATTTTAAAATCACGCACAAAAATATTGTGCGCAAAAATGCCTAAAAACTATGCTTAAAAAATACCAAACAAATAATTTGTTGTTGCACTTACCTCCAAAGGCCAGATGCACCTGCTCCGGCTGATAGTGTACAATGCTCACATCCTGCACCAAGTTTTGTTGAACGTTTACGTTCTCCTCCAGTTCCAGATTGCGCTGTACGGTGCTGGCAACGCAGAGCGCTAACACAAGGAGCAACAAGGTCAAATTCACCATTGCTGCCCGTTATTGCTGTTGTTGTCTTTTGTTTACGTTTGCTGTCTATTGCGCTGACATTACCAAATCTAGCTGTATGCGCAATATAAATTAATAACAACGAACGAAGAGTTGGCTTGTTTCTAAGTAACTGAACTTTCTTGCTGTTGAATTTCAACTAAACTTATTGCTGACAGCAGCGGAAATAATTAGCGCAGAATATTGAAAAGTCCAGAAATTTATAGAGCAACGACAAAATCTCGTATGAAGCAGAGTGGCTGTTGTGGGTAATCGATAGTTTCGATAGTGCGATACTTTCACTCGACAGCTGATGAGATGACCATATACTCAGCGCGCACTTTTTGTGATTTGAAATTTGTTGAAAATCATACATGCCTTGCGTTTTGTGTTAGTTGCTTTTTATTTGGTTTTGTTAGATCACACAAATTTTTCGGCATAATAACTTGGAAACACACACACACAAAAAACAAAAAAATAATTTGGAAAACCAACAATACGATGGATATGGCTGACTTATCGGAGGACTTCATAACATTAACCCAATTGAATTGTGTCCAGCAATGCAGCGCTCTAATACAGAATCCAATGCCGCGAAATTATTTAACGGCCGCTACATTATTTGGAATCTATTGCGGCGTGCTCATTTATCGCTCCTATCGCAATCACCTGGCAAAAATGGATGCTAGAAAAGAGGAGGAAGCGACACGCAACGCAGAGCAAGAGCTGCATACATACGAGGAGTACATCTATGAGATTCCACCTATGGATCGCCGTGAATACCTCTTGCCCACCATCAACGAGCCGGCTCTAGTGGCACAGCAGTCCCATGAAGATAATCTCACAGCGACTACATAGTTCCAAAGAACCACCCATTTTCTATTTATCCAAATTACCAGAATTTGCTCATGCAACAGTTTGGAGTGAAACGAGAAACTTAAGCGCAGCTCAATTGGCGGTGTTTCCAGTTTCATTCAACATTTATCGGCTAATAAAATGGCATAAAGCTCTCAACTAATTTGAATAATTAATTTAAAAAAAAAAAACAAAATTTAAGCAATATTCGAACCAAAAACCAAAAACAAATGCGAGGTTCGAACCATTAAAATTTTGTTCTGCTCTTTTTTATCTGCTGAATTATGCATGTTTTTTAAATAGCTATGATATAGATTTATTGTTTAATTATGCTCGCGCGCACTTATAGCAACATTATAAATAATTGTACGTGTATATATATGTATATATATAGGATAACAAGAAATAGGATATATTACATAACATACGTAGGGCATAGCTAGATTTTCAGGTGGGTGCTACAACATATTTTCTTGCTTTCATCTTTTTTGGGTGGCAGACATTGGCAAAATTTAAGAACTAGCCGTACTTTACTATGTGCGACACACACGTGGATAAATATTAGGCGTAAATATACAAATACATATATATTAATATAGGGAATGTAATCGTTTTATAAATAGACAAATTAGTGGCAACAATAATCAACTACAAACTAGAAAACACTTGAGAGAGACTTGCTGGCTATTTATCGCTGGCATTTCCGGTGCCGCTGCCACTTCCGGTTCCGCTTCCGGTGTTGCTGCTCGGCTTACGGGCGGCCAGGCCCTCGGGCATGCTGCTCTTGCGCTGCGCCTGCGAGATTTGCACGATGCGCGACAGCGGCGAGTGGGTTGAGCTGGTGCTGGGCCGCATCAGGGCCGAGGGCAGCAGACGAGCGGACGAGGTGCCCGCCTCGTCCGGACTCGTACCGGAGGCAGACACGGAGCTAGCGCCGCCTGTGGGCGAGGTCGGCGACAGCTCACGCGCCAGCGGCGAGGGGCGCAGCGAAAGGCGGCGCTGCAGCGCCGTCTGCGAGATGCCCAGCGATGCGCCGGACTCGTCGCCGGACAGGTTGGCGCCCGGCGGCGGCGCCTGTCCGGGCGGTATCTGCAGCGCCGTCGGGCGCACGCTGAAGCGGCGCCGGAACTTCGACTGCCCAATGGGCGTTGAGCTGGACGGCGGATTGCCGGCCAGCGGCCGTTCCGTATAGCTCGGCGGCGGCTCCAAAATCTGCAGGCCCGACGAGCGCCGATTGGCCAGCAGCCCACTGCCGCTGGCCAGCGGCGACATGGTGCCCACAATCGTGGAGCGGCGCGCATACAAACGATTCGCGGCGGTTGCCTGCAGCGTGCGCGTCTGATCGCCCGCGAAGAGCGACAGGATAGGCGGCAGCTGGGGCGGATCGAGGCCGGCGTTGCCCATCTTGCGCTGCTTCTTGCTCAATTTGTTGTTGCCGCCGCCCGATCCCGATCCCGATCCCGATCCCGTCGCCGTCGCCGCCGCCTGCTGGTGCTCGTCCAGCACGGCGTGCGTGTGCACCACCTCCAGGGCGCGTATGAGGTCCGCGATGGTGGTCTGCTCCAGCACGTCCATGTCCTTGTCGGAGGTCACCGAGAAGATGCTGGAGCGACGCGGCGCCGCGCCGCCCATCGGCCCGCCCGTGGCGGGGAACAGGCTGCCGCGACGCGCCGCAACGGCTGCCATGGCCGCCGAGCCGGAGCCGCGTCGCTGCATCTGGGTGAGGGCCGATGCCGTCGGCGGATACATGCTGCCACGTCGTCCGGCCAGCGCCGGATTCTGCGTGTAGATCGATTCGCGGCGACGCTTGCCAGCCGCGACGCCGGCGGCAGCCTTGCGCTGATAGGCGCCGGTGGAGCCGAACGTCGCCTGCTCCGAGTCGTCCAGCTGGAACGCCTGGTTGGCGACGCCGCCATTGCTCGACGCCAGACTGATGGTGGAGTCGAAGGGTGGCGGCGGCCCACGACCATTGCGCAGATAGGATTGGCTGGCGCCCGCCGTCACCGTATTGTTGTAGTAGTCCAACGGCGAGCGGCCCGGCAGCGCCGAGATGCCCTCCGGCACGGAGACCACCGAGAGCTTGCGTTCGACATCCTGCGAGGGCCGCTTGCGATGGAAGAGCTTGCGCAGGCCATCCGGCATGGAGAACTTCTTGACACGACCAACGGCCGGGCCGCCCTTCTTCAGCTGATCCTCGACGCTGTCCGGCTCCAGGTGCACCACATGCGATTCGCTGGCAGCGCCATTCAGCTGGCCCTTGAAGCGGCTGTTGAAGGCCTCCTGGATCTGCTGATTGTCTCCGCTCCAGGTCCATTCGTTGTGGCTGTGCGGCGCACGCAGCGGACGTCGCGGCGGCTCGATGTTGAAATCGGAGCAGGCGCGACCGCGCGGACGACGCGGCGTGGTGAACTCGTTGAGCGTGGAGAAGGACCATTCGCTGGCCAGGATCTGTGAGTCGGAGAAGCCGTGATAGCCACCATACATGGCCGCATCGTCAGCCTCCGGCGGCGGCGGCTGTACGGTGGCCAGCGCGGTCACCACCTTGGCCAGCAGGTCCGTTGTCTGGCGGTACGCCTCCGCCGTCTCGAAGGTCTTCTCGCGATCGAATTTGCTCAGCTCCGTGTCGGAATTGGCGTGCACCATGGCGGCCGCGGCCACATCGGCGCACACGGAATAGGCGCGCTTCCGACTGGGTATCGGCGCCGGCTCCACGCGGTACATGCTCAGCTCCGGGCAGGAGGCGGACCGGGGCAGCGTATACGCAAATTCTGTGTCGGTGTAAACGGGCTGAGTGTGTGTTAAGCGATGAATATCGTTATCATTATCGTAATTGTTATCGGGTGCAAGTGTGTTTGTTGTTGTTGTTGTTGTAGTTGTACATGTAAAGAAAGCGCAACGAGTTGCATTAGTGTGAGTCTCAATGTTGTTGTTGCCGTCTCTGTTGCTCGCACGCCCCAGCCTAGGCTGAGCTTATCCTAATACAGTTACGTGTGTGTATGTGTCTATGTGTGTACACATGTGCTTGGTTTTTTGAATTACTTACGCCTGCGCTTCTTCTGCGACTTCTTAGTCTTAGTCTTAATCTTTGCGCGCTTTCTATTTCCTTTTCGACAAAACTACGAAAAAGAAAATATCACATTTGTTGTTAACTAACTTATCGGCAGACTTGGAGAGGGAGGCCCGTTTAGTCAAACATTTAGTGAATGCGTATCCCGAGTTATTGTTGTTGTTGTTGCTGTGACGCATAAGAAAGACAAAAACGTAACGGAAATGTGCGCGCGCCCTTGATTAAACATATACATACATAAAGACACACACACATACACAGCGACTTTGGCTATTGCCAATGTATTAGTAAATCGTATTAGTTTTCGTTCTCTTTTGACAAGTTATGCGCGCGCTGCTTTGCGTGACGTTAGCTTCAAGCAACGGTACAACTAACGCTTGACGTACAAGTGCCGGCTAGTTAAAAGGAGCGCAAAAAAGCGCTCAAAAGTTGGGTTAGGTTTTTAAGAAAAAAAGGTTTTCAAAGAAAAGCAAGCCGGCTGTAACCGACTCCGCAATACTCGTTTGTCTGAAAGGTTTTAATAATTATTATTATCGCAAAGTGACATTCAAACTGTCGTTTTAGAAAAATTTACATATATTTTTTTAAATTGTGGTGGCTGGAATGGGCGTGGCCGAAATATTTTTTGGCTCGATATTCAAAGGAGGCCATCAATAACCTATCTTAATAATTAATCTACTCTCGCTCTAACGCTCAGGTAGATATACGTTTTTGGTTTCTGACGTGGGTATTGTCGAGTATATAACCAAACTTTCAAGTCTCTGGCTTCAATTACGGCAACAAAAATTCCGTTCATACTGACGGACGGACATCCGAATGAATATTGCAAAAAACCAATATACTCTTTCCAATTTGCGAACGAGTTTAATTAATAAAAACATGAAGATCCCGCATATTAAACTACATACACAGACTAAGTCAAATGTTAAAACAATACTTAAAATTGCAATTATTGAAATAAAAAAAATCCCATATATGATATGATTTTGTGGCTTTACCTTTACTTTCTGTATATAGAGCTCGTTGAGCAGACGTCGCAGATAGCCCACGTCTTTGGTAACGCCCGTCCAGATGCGATTCTGAGTTGCCTTCAGGTTGGACGAGAGCTGCTGCTCCAAGTGCGCCAGTTTCTTGCTCTGCAGGCCTCTGTGTAAGGTATATATAGTATATGTGTGTGTTTGAGGGATGGAATTGCAACTATATAGTATGTTAGCCTTAGATGATTGCTAGGGGTTGGGGTTGTATTTGACAGACCCAGCATGCAAACGAAACGCACCCAATAATCATGCAATGTTTTTATATAGGCTCCACTTACCGCGTGATAAACGTCATGATCATGACCAGATAGCCCAAGGAGAAGATAAACCAGACAATAACAAAGATTTGATAGACTATAAACCAGCCGCCGAACTCACGAGGCTATAAAAAAGAGTAATCAATACTATTGCGAAACTTTCCCTTTCTCTTTTAAATAGAACACTCAGAGAAAAACGCCTTTAAAGCCAAGAGTTCGTACTGCTTTTCAAATGTGAAGTAAATTTGTTTTTTAAAAATACATAAATAAAGTGTTGCATAAATAATAACAATACTTTTTGAATAAAGTTCAAAATAAGTGTACCTAACGAAAGTTTAACGTTTGGAAGAAGTCGCCGACTCTATAAGTACATATAAGTATCTCGCGCAGTATCGATAAGAATTGGTCGGATCGGATCGCACTTTGTTTTTCAAGATATCTTAACAAAAGTTCCTCACATAGAAGTAAAATATCAACAATATGAGATTGCTACATAATGTAGCCTCATATAGAATATAGAATTTTTAGCGTATATCTTGCATACGTCTGGAAGGGTATTTAATCTTCGGCAGTCTGATCTTTCTTATCTAGATCATGAATTTCGAATTTCTCAAATCAAGTTAGGAAATTTGGTGTTGTTTCTCTGAGTGTAGCTAATATTACACACCTGATTTGGGCCAAAGGTGGGCACGAAATCACCGAAACCAATTGTCGATGTCGTTACATAGCTGTAGTACACGGAAATTGAGTACGGCCAGTCCTCGAAATAGGTGAACACCCAGGCGGGCAGGAGCAGGAAGAGGGCTATGCCCGGTATGAGCGCTATGAAGACTGTGGTAATCAGACCCAGCTGCGGTGGGACATAGTGATCGTCCGAGGACATTTTATACTTTTTATAGCGTCGATAAATGGCCACAAACTGTGAATTGAGAGATCAGTTAGCCAAACTGAATATATATGGATAAATTTATGTGCGCATATGTGTATATGTATATATCCCAAACTACATACCGTACGCCCAAAGTACTCGCCCAGACCGGCAAAGAGTATACCATTGACCGGTATACCGATCACCGAGTAGGCAATCATGATCATGCGACCCGCAAACGTTGTCGGCGATATGTTGCCATAGCCCACCGTTGAGCAGACGGTGAAGGAGAAGAAGAAGGCGTGGTAGAAGGTCCACGTGTACGGCACTTCGTACTCATCCTTTGTGTAGTCCGTCACCGGCTTACCGCAGTAGCTGGATATCCGCTCTAGAACTTCGTTTTGTGTGCTGGCATTTTTATCTGACAACTGTTCCAATAGATACTCTGTAAAAAGAAATAAAAAAAAAGCCCAAAACAAAATAGGAAATAGATACAGTAACAGTAAACAGCAAAAAACAACAATCGAAACTGAGATAAAAACGCAATGAAGCGTAAAAGCAAATCAAATTTAATTAGTTCTATTACACGTGTTCCGGAAGCAAATGCGCGGGCGGCCGATCGCGCCATAAACGCCATTTAACCTTCCGCTTTTCCGAAAACCAACAAAAAAAAAAACCGACGTAGATCAGGGCAAAAAAAAGTAACCGAAATTGCCAACGTGACGCTTGATCAGGGGGAAAACCCGAGGGGTGCGAGCCTGACCCTGGCTCGAGCCGCTGATCACTGATCGCTGATTGCCGACCGTTGAACGTGGAGCATGTAACGTTGTACGGTTTTTACTCCGGCCTACTGATCGCATTTCTGCGTCTATTTAAAATGCATTCCACACTGTGGATCAGCGGGTGGATCGTAACGATCATCATGGAGCCTACGTTGTTTTGATCCCGGTATATGATATATGCATGTTTGTTTTATGGAGGAGTTTTAATGTAATTCGTTTTGTTATCTGTAGAGCTTGGATTTAAGTACGATTGTTACAGAAGTGCACGCTCCATAAAATGAACTAATTTAAATCAAGGGTGTTTCCTACAATTTTGATTTTCCAATATTATAAGAGTCTATCAACAGTCATCTTGGGTTTTCTGTTAAAAGCTCGTCTATGAAGTGAGAGTAGTATATTAGATAGACTAACTTTTGGCAAACAGATTAACATTTAGAAAAATATTGATTTGGATCAACTCCCAGAACTTTGTAAAAACTGAAACGATGTTCATGATTGGTGGCATTTAAAAATGCATTTAGTTTCATTCTCATTTAAAAAACGGTTTTTAAACTATTTCCAAATGCTCTTAAATACTGTACACATGAGGAATAGATTGGTTAATAAGTTCTTGCTTTAAGAATTCTTACCGTATTCAAGTATTATATAATCAAGAATTCTGGTCTGGAAATCTTACCCAATTAAACCCTTTCGTACTTGGCTTATGTAAAAACGGTTAAACTCTTAATAAGTTCAACGTGCATCTTCAGTGCAATTCATTGGCATTAACTGAGTGCAATCATTCAATAAACCTTAAGTCGCAAGCAAATGCAAAACGACAACAATTCTCAGCAGTAATCTTTTAACGAATTGCATAATTCAATAAATGCTACGGCCGGATTTTTATCACAGCCAGCCCGTCAAGTCAACGCCAGTGCGAGGCACTCATACCCGCCACAGGGGGTGGTGGTGGGGGTGGTGATGATGGTGGTGCGCAATTGCGGGCAATTCGTTATTAAACGATCCCAGTGGTGCACTATGTGGATCCAATCGTAAACTCTCCAATGGGACCGCATGGGACGACACGGGACCGCTGTGATATTGTCACCATTTGTTGCTGTTGTTGTTGATGATGATGATGCTGTTGTTGTTGTTGTTGTTGGGTGCCCCTCTGGTTGATTGTGATTGCGGCAATTTGTTCATAGACGTCGATCATTAGCACAAATTCTTGTAAATCTTTGAAGCTTAACGTTACCCAAGAGCACAAAATGGTACACTCGGAGAAAAATGCAGGAATTTTGTTTTTAAATCTACTTAAACCTTGTCACAATCTGGTCAAGGTGAAAGATCTTATTTCAAGCACTTTATTCACGTTCATTTAGAACGTTTACACTTATTTCAAGTACAAGAATTCGTTTTTTGTAATCAGTTCAAGAATTTTGTTCCCATTTCAAGTTTAAATTATACTTAACTAAAAAATATTGAAAAGTAAAATGCATTTTATTCCACTTTTTGTTGTTTTTTTTTTAAATCAGGAAATTTTTCTAAGTGTAGATGCTGATTCAGATTAACTTGTTGTCGCTTTTGTCGTTGATTTTGATTATCTCGTGGCGATTTAAAGTGCGCCGGAAATGTTTGTGGCAAACAAATTGATAAATTTATTTAATTAATGCCAAGCGGCGACTGATCGTTAGGCTAAATGGAGAAATTAAGAGAGAATTGTGGAGACAAGGGAAGGAAGCTCAAAGGCCAGACGCTGATCAACTTAAGCCGTAAGCAATAACCGAATCTGTTAAAACCAGCGGCTGATCGTTGCAAAAGATGAGTTTTAAGTTTTCACAAACTATACAGATACAGATATTGATATTAATAAAATGCTCACAAATATGAGCTACAAAAATTTCCCAATCCATGCAATATCACTTGAATAGGCACCGATAAAGTAAGAAAAAAAGATCAGGTAATTCTGTACCTGAGGTGAGAAGGTGAGAAATAGTGGCAATAAAGATCGCTGATCAAAGATACAGACAGAAGCTGATCGCTAGAATTTGATTATATCTGTGATAGCTTTTTATAATTGAAAGAGAAATTTCACTTCATCTAAAATATAAAGCAAGATCACTTGAAACAACAGATTGATCAGCGAATATTACTATATAATAATTGAAAACCCAAAAGCCATGGGCGTTTACCAAAGTAAGGAAGGTCACTTTAATATCAAAGCCGACAATTAATCGTTTATCTTACGAAAGTCTGGAAAATATTACTCAAAACTGTACTGAAAAAACACATATAGAGAAAAGAAAGCAATTTAGCGCACAGACAAGATCGCGTTCCCAAATATTTCGGGCTGTTATCTGTGACTGTGGTTCGGGTGATTAACTTAAAAATTCCATCATCACATGTTTGTGCACACTTCATCGTGGAAAGTGATCCATAGGTCTTAGACGAGCTGGGAGCTACGTATGCGCGATTGAAGTGGTTTTCAAGCCCAATAGATTAATGCTGATATTGATTGATATTCGCGTATCAATATTGCGATTCGTCGTTGCATCAATTGATAAAGACCTGTGTGTTCCAAATTAAGACCTATGTTAAGACCCAGCAATATTTGTGGCCAAAGGGGGGCTCAGTGTAAGGCCCTACGGCTTGACCGGTCATATGTACAGCCTGAATAAGTCAGCTTAAAGGCTGCTAAATAATTTAGCCCAGAGATTACATATATATTTATATGTATATATATAATACCTTTATCTTTCATGTCATTTACCCGACAAATGACCTACGACTTGTGCAATGTAAATCGGTTCGAGATGATCGCAATGCTTGCTTCCATTTACTTCTGCTGGTATTGGATTATGCATATATATGTACATATATATATGTATGTGGATTTCCATGCACGTCTTGGTTCGATGGTGTCTAATTCGAGTTTATAGTTTATTTATCTGTATAATTAGCACATTTTATGTGCTATTTAAGATTGATTTTATTGCAATTATAGTGGAATAACCCTCAAAATAAATACGCTCGCCGTGCGATTTATGTGAATGATATCCGCACAGACATATATCTAGACTGCGATACACTCGCATACACAAACAGCTATGTAAATCACATTCGTATAAATGCAATTAATCACGAATCAGATTCGCACACTTGCTAACTCATAAAGCTCACATTTCTCAACATTTACGCACGTTTGGCAAAACAACAAATAAAACTAAGTAAATATTGACGGCATCTTTTACACGTCGATTTAAGTATGCTCTATGTCGGGATAAGCTAAATATAGAAAAAGCTAAGTTTATGCCATGAAATTCATGACTTTGTTATTAGCACGTTAAGTTGGCTGCGCTTAAAATTGATCTCGTGCTCAAATGAAATAAATATTAAGCAGTTTATGCGCGCTAATTCCATGAATTGCTAGGCACTGATTGGAAAACTCTAAAGTATTTGCTGTCTTAATGCAGTTTGAGCCACTTCATGAAATCAAAAATAAATTTTATTGATGACTCGCGTGTTCGGTAATGCGAAATCAAAAACTATATATTATATTGTATTTAAATATAGATCAACTTACTTTTATGTCATGAAATTTATGACTTAATTTTTTTTAGCACATTAACTTGGTAATGCTTTATAAACTGCAATAAATGAGGTTAGTTTCGTTGTGCTAATTTCATGAAATGCTTGATGCTGATCAAGAAACTATATAGTATGTGCTGTTTTAATATAGAGCAAACTTCGTTTATGTCATGAAATTCATGACTTTGCTATTGACACAGTAAATTGGCTCCGCTTGAAACGTGTATGTAATCAGACATTGTTTATGGCTGACTTTCGTGTTGAAGTGCAATAAATGTTGGTTGGAAACAATAATAATTCGTTAAATTCGGATTTCAGTGTCTTGGCTATTTATTTACCAAATTAGCTAGTTCTAATTCGAAGAGATTCTAAGTTCAAGAGATCATGTTAACTCCATTGACAAACGCGACGAAAAAGTTGTGTTGCGTGCTCTGGGGAAGAGTATTAAGTAAAAAAAACCGTAGACTATGATGTGGCTAGCTATCTTTAGTTGAGTTGGGGGCGGTTGGAACTGCGCAAGTAGCGCTAAAAATGTTATTGGCCTAAAAGTTCGTGGCAGACAGTTTAGTTAGCAGCGACAATATATCACATGGCCACAAAAATTAAAACATCGGTGTTTTTATGCTCGTACAATAAAATGCATTTATGTCTATGGTATATGGAACTGATTTAAAAATGAAATATGATATCATATACCGTCTGGCCAAGTGTTGAGGACTACCCACCATTGATCTCAATGCGTTCCTTTAGCTCCTCGGCGCGTGCGACCTTCTCCTCGCCATGCTCGATATGGTAATAGATGGCGGCCCCAAATAATAGATAGGATATATAAAAGATGAGCAAGAGTATCCAACGATTTGGCGACATGCTCGACCTGTCGCGTCCTTGGGCACTAAGGAATAGGCTGCAAGCACACATATTTATTTATTTAAAATTGAATCTTCCAGTTCGACACCTTGCAATTGTTTGCCAATATTTTGGTTGAGTGTATTTAGGGGGAACTGCAAGCACTTTAGCGCTCGACCGTTTTGTTATTTTTAATTTGTTGTTATTATTATTTAGGGTTGTATCAACGTTAATCGACGCTTGATTGCGATTGCCCAACTGTCTATATATGTATATATATGTATATGCTTGTGAAATTCTTTGGAGCGCTACGCTACGCCCAAAGACGACAGTCTTATGGGTTCGACGTTCGGCATTAACTGTTAAGTCTGTCACGTTGTTTTCGGACTAAGTCTTAGAAAGGGGTATTAGTTTTGTTTTCAGAATGGTAGCCAAATGTACGGTAGTGCTCGAACCCGGCTACCGGACTAAATGACGTTAGCTGAGTTCATTTTTCTTCTTTTTTGTTTGCACTTGTAGAAGGTTATTATAAGTTTGTCGTTTAATTTGTAACCCATTAAAGAGAGATTTACAAGACCATAAAGTACATATATTCCTAATAGGTTGCGCTAAGGCTATAAACTCTCTCGATGTTATAAAAATGTTGTTTATAACTGCAGGCAGTATATTTAAAAGAGTTGGCCAAATCAGGAGATACGATCGGTCAGACATTGTGTGTTGGATATATAGAAGTATTTTGTTTTTAAGCATATTTTGAAAATTGAGTTTTTGCTATTAAAAATGTTTATGAATTTGAACCATCATGCTTATGAATCGAAAATTAAGTTTTTGTTTTGAAACTTTATTATAGTTTTTAGAAGATATATTGACCAAACTCACCAATCATAAATACAATTTTTTCAATATCGGACTACTATTTTATATAGTTCTCACATTTTCAATCGATCTAAATAACATCTTTTTTATGAAGAAATTGTATTGTTTTTGAATTATTCAACAATATTTTTAAATCTTATAAGCATACAATACTATATGGTTCACATAGATATTTGTTGAACACAATTTTCTTTTTGTATAAATTTTGACATTAACTGGAAGAGGAGAAAGGCTCAACTAAGAATTGAATTATATATAAATAATATCAGAAATATGTAAGGCTGCATGACCAATATGTCAGTAAGGGTATACAATCGTCGGCAAACCAAAGATTTCTTTTCTCTTTTCGTCAACGTTTGAGACTGTTTGGGTTATGGTTATTGCGGCTATGATCAACGCTTAACGCAACCCCAGCCCACAGCCGCTCCAGCTCCCCCTAGTCCTCCTACTCCAACTTCCTAGTGGATACGACGTCATTGTGGGCATTGCATAGCGACGTCATTTGGAGCACACAAATGAAAAAAAGCGCTTGGGTTTATATATATTGACACATCTAATCATATCGCCAAGGCGTTAGTGCCGAGTATTGCTGCTAATTTGTTCGTATTTCTCAGCTTTTCGGTAAGAGCCGGTAAAAAGTAGTCAGCGACAACAACAACAACAACGAGAGCCGATGGGCACGGCTTGTTATCTGTCTCGGATTAGGTTGGTGACAACGCCGGCAGCTCTGGCTGCCTAGTTGGAAATGTACCGTGATCGCGTCTAATTAGCGGCTCGATAATGCCACCAATAGGTTGACAACTCTGGCCCTGGTTAGACGTCACCAATTCTCACTTCGATTCCAGCGAAATTTCGTTTTTGAATATTCATAATATTCACAATGTTTCCTATAACTACTCTGGTTCTTTGGAAGTATAATAAACACCTTTTAAAATAAGCACTTTATTCTCAATTTAAAGAATTTTCTGTTTAGCCATATTTTGACAGCACTTATATTTCATTTAATTATAACATTTTCTCTCAGTGCATGGTCCGATTCATTTATTGCTTCGATTTAAGTTATTTTGTGAAATTATGTAGCGATAATAATAGTAATAACACTAGCTGTATTTCTTGCAAAATTATAAAGATAATTGCAACCATTTTCAATCGTAATTAGTTCATGTTGAGGTAGTTCTCCTTAACGGTATCTATATCAGACGCTTTGTGAACTTTGTCACCAATGGTGTTCGGGAATTACGTGTAACTGCTACAGCAAATACTATATATATATTTGATCTCAAGTTTGACTTACGTGAGTGTTAAACCCATATTGATAAGCGCTAAGGGGTAACCACACAAAGTGTCACAAGTCGAAGAAGAAGGAGAAAATGGCGCTAATGTCGTGAGTGAACGACTGTCAGTTATCCTGTAAACATGCTGGTATTACCCTAAGAGCTTAAGTTCCCAACACACATGAGTTTTTACATAAATATAGAACAAATCGATGCGATCTTAAGTATTGACTATATCACATAAAAACAATATAACAACTTATTCAAAAACTAGTATATGGTGTCTCACCATCTAAATACCAAATTTTTTAAATTAATTTTTTAAATACTTTTCATCCCACGAGTTTTAAGATATTTGTATACAAATATAGGCAACAAATTTATATTACCCCATTTACTACTTTTTTGGGTACAGGGTATACAAAAATCTGAAATAATTCACGGAAATTGGTACACGAAAATTTTTAATTGTTGTTTAATGCAATGGGTTGCCAATTCCAATAAACTGATCAATCTTAGGACCATTTGTCTTCAAATTGAAAAATAGTGAACACCCAGTTTCATTTTAAAATATAGGCTATATAAGACAACCTAACCAGGACTAATGTGCCTAGAAAAAACGTTTAGGGTCAGAAGATACCGAAGAAGTCAAACTGAAATTTATTCGAATGTGTTTCAAATATATACAAATACCACTATGTAAAAAGAATTCCTACTACATTTGTATAACTAATCCAGATAGAAAACCAGTTTTATTTCTAGTTTTTACTGTTATTCTTCAAGACCATTTCCCACTATTTATAAAGATATAATAGTTATTTACTCGAGTATTACATGCGACATTACCAAACTCCTCGCAAGGCATCCACAATCAATTGTATTATTATAGTATGCCTCATTGTTGCTCTTGTTGTTGCAATTGAATTCAAGTGGAGAGCTGATAATATTTCAGTGCATACAATATCATTTATTCAATTATAATTATCAATTGTATAGTAGTACAAGTATTTAGAATGTTTTCGAAATTATCTATAAAAAATGTGTTTGTTTTTTGTTTTTGTTGAAAGTCAAAAAGCATTGCGTATGGCCAGCAAAATAAAAACTGGGCTAAGCATTTTGTTAACAATAATAAAAAAAATAAAAAAAAGTCTCCATTTATTGGGCGTGTTTGTCAATGATGACGCGATATTCAATGGAAGACTTTGCATTTATTGTATTTGATTTGATTTGATTTGACTTTTATTTATTTTTTATAAAAACAAACAAACATTTTAATGAGACCATTTGTTGCCCTGCTTTGGGCTTGTCCCATTTTCTGTGGAATGGAAAATTCTGCAAAAACAGGTGACAAAAAAGGTTAAGTAAAATAAAAAGTGTTGTCTAAATTCGGCAAAGGTAGAAATTTCATAACTTAAAAGCATTATTCTTATTTTATAAACCAAAGGTTTTTAATTATATAAAATACACTTCTCAATCTAAGAAGTCTTTATAACGCTTAACGCTTATTTCAAGTACAATATGAATAATTTTTACTTCATTCAGTTTAATTTTGAACAGCCAAATATGAAATCAAGAATTATTTACCTTTAATCACAAAAAAAAAACAGTACAAGTTCTAACCTTGTTTGTACTTAGCTTTCTTCTTCGAATGTAACGATTAGCTTGGGATAAAAATGAAACTTTGACTCACGGCTGAGTAAAAGACTGCAATTGGCCCGATATCGTTTCAAGACACAAGAAATCTATGATCATGCAAATTAATTTGTTGTATATGTTCTGATTTGTTAAGTGCGAAAAACAACAGAACATTTAATATAGCCATATAAAGCTTACTAATTGATAACCAACGTGCAACCCAGACAGTCTAAAACAAATAATTAATCGCACCCAAGCGAAGGATTCAAGATCAAGTTCTATTGATCAGGGCAATCAAATCAAATCAACTGATTAGGTTTTCAAACTTTTGGTACAGTATTCCACGAAAGAAAAGTTATGAGCGCGTATTTGTATACCCTATAAAAGAGTTCATAATATATATTTTTTAAAAAAATGTATATGTATCCACATACGTATACACATAAATACATTTGCACATTGCATACATTTATATCTTAAATTAAACTTACCATCTCACAGACCAAAAAAGTTAAGTAGCTTTAGTTCAAAATTTGTAGTCTTCAGTTATAAAAAATAAATAAAACTGTAACTAAAATATATACTTTCATGCTCAATTACATTTAGTACTATTCTATTCTTTCATATATTCATCTTCTTTAAGAGAAAATCCATTATATATGCGACAAAGCCCAAATATTTGATATTTGAGCAAAGCTAATATACCATATCGAAGAATATAAATTCCAAAGGGTTTCATTAACAAACTGGGGAGTTATGTAAGGAACCACAGAACATTAAATGAAACTACGTCGAATTTGAACTCTTTCTGTGGCATATATGACAGCCAGGGCTAAGAGGTTACATTGAATTGAAAAATTTATTTGAAAAAATAAATGTAACAAGTGGCAACATCGTGCTCTGATCTTCATGTCAAATATTAAACAGCTAAATAAACAAGCTAATATGACAAGTGGCAACAATGATTCTATCTACACGTCAAATATTTAACAGGTAGATAAACTGTACAGGTAGATAGCTAACGAGAATAATCAAAGGAGAAGTGGCTGTTAAATCTTGACAGCCAGTGAAGGCAAGAATTGAGCTCTATTTAATTGTCGTATTTATTTATATTTTTATTTTATTTTTTTGTATATTATGTATAAAGAAGTGAATGAATAAAAAATATTTACATATACTGAACGCTAAACAGTCGCATAATCAATAATAAATAGCAACAAATGGAAATGAACACGTTTAGTAAATAATCACGCCGCTGCTACGTTGAGAGCTGCTGCTGCTGCCAATTGCTGCTAGTTGCTGCCAATTGCTGCCACCTAAGCAGTAGCAGCCGATGGCTCCCCCACGGAGTCTTCGGACATGAATGGTAGTCATTGTTCAGGCAGGGAGTTCTCGCTGGGATTCGTAATGCTAATTATGTTGACATTGTTGAACAAACCATTTCACATGCATGATTAATTGCATTTCGATCTATCAATGTCAATTTACGTCCAACCCAAGACGATCGTGTCTTCTCGCACCTGTTGTCTTTGGCCATTGATAAGAAACAATCCGGCCGACTCTTAACTTGATGCCGCCTGTCAGCTGACGCAGAGCTGAGAGTTACACGACAATTAATAATGCCAACTGACACGACAAGCAAATGTCGATAATATACAACGATCGACCCAAATAAATAAAATACACTCACAAAAAGTAAAGCAAAAAATTTAAAAAAAAAATAAGTACTAAACTTAAATGAAAAGCACGCATTACTACATTCTGAGAAAAAAAATCTGGAATTTGGCAACAAAAATATAGCTCAAGTGTTGTGTGGTTAAGATAGAACGGTTCGTGAAATCAGGCATAAATTATGTTTGGTGCGTGAACCGGTTTTTCACATTCGTGAACCCATGCTTTGGTTCAGCTGAAAATAAATAAAATAAACTTCAGTACGGGCTCAGGGTGGGTGGAGCCTGATTTTTATTTGGATAATGATTCGGTTAATGATTTACAAAAATAATGAAGACTCGAACCAGTATTCAATCTAAGAAACGTTGTACGGCGCTTTTCCCTTAGTGTATATGGAAGTATATAGCTGAAGAATTGCTAGCAATTAGACATGTTGCTGGCCGCACGACGTTCGGCAACATTTGTTGCTAGCAACATGATTGATGGCAGCAACTAATATGCCCACCAGCTGACAAACTAAAGCGCCAACAAGCCCCGTCTTGGCCGCGATAAGACGCCCATTGGTCACAACCAGACCAACATACATATTCACTACTCAGAAAAAGCAATTTAATTTATATGTTTATATTTTTCGACTGTCTTCGAACGACGATCCTCTCTATAAAGTTTTTCCATATGTGTTTTTTTTCGCCCCTTAAACAATCAATCCAAAACAATCAATCAGAACAATCAGCATTATAATACAACAATTTCGCTAATTAGGCGCATTCATTCACTAAATAACAGTCGAGTACTATATATGTATAGATGACTGTGGAGGCTAAAGGCCCCTTATAGTTCGACCGACTTATGTAAGTGTGAGAGTATGTACAAACATAAGTACAAAGACGTAAATGTGTACGTAATATTTTCAAGCTGTACATAGCACGTCTATGTCTCAACTGGAGCACATTCGCATTTTAAAGATCGTTAAGATTGTTCGAATTGAAAACCGAACACGTCAATAAATAAAAAACGTGCTCAAAATTGAATTCAAGAACTTTAGGTAACGTCATAAAGTTGAAAGTCTTAAGCCAAGTGGCAAATCCCAAAAGAAAATATTAAAGAATAGTTCCTTAGGAAAAACTTAAAATATTTCAAATATTCCTGAGTCATAAAAAGAGTCTTTTAAACAGAATTTGGGAAGGATTAATATCTACTAAAAAGCCGGATAAATAAGAATTATGTTTAAACAAATAAGTATAGGATATACATACAGAGTTATAAGCTATCAAACTAACCCTTTTTAATTAACACTGGCTGCTACGCCCTTCGGCTAACACAACTCTACTACATTCATACAGTAGCCTGGGATTCGAACCCCGTTGTTCAAATGAGCACTTAGACAACTTATCTACCGATTTGTAGCCTCGATTAGAACCAACTAAAAATTTGATCAGACACACAAATAGACCTTTAAATTTTCAATCAGAAAGCGCGTTTATTTAAACTTTTGCTTTCATTCCAGCACAAAGTAAACTTAAATGTTGAATTTTTGCTGTCTCGAGACATGTAAATAGACATACATACATAAGTATGCATATGCATATGTATATGAAATTGAGCAAAGCGGATCCTCTGATAAGCGGGACAAAGTGACCGCAAGCACAGACAGGTATAACGGACACATGATTATTTCACTGTACAAGCAAGTGCAATTGGAATGATAATGCACTTGAATTATTTTGACACTCGCACTTTTCAATTGAAGAACGTTGGAATACGAATATATCAGGCATATACATATATATATTTATATATGTGCTAGAACTCAGTTCGTTAGCCTCATGCAAAATTGATACAGCTAACAGGAATTGCGATTAATAACAAAATTGTAAATTTAAATAGGTATGCAATTTATTTATTTTTTTTGCGTACGTTTAGAGAAAAACTGTTTTAAATCGGGCATGCAATTTAATTTAGGTATTGTTTAATCTTAATTTTTTATTTTATTTTATTTTTTTTTGTGTGCTTTATGAAACAAAACCCCAAGCACAGGATCTGTTAAAAAGCATTTATTTATTGATTTCTGATTTCTTGAGCTGTTCCTGTTTGGTAAACAATTTACATTGGGTTGATTGTAGATTTAATTTCAATTACTTTTTTTATTTTTATTAATTTATTATATACTATTATACCCACACTTAAGCAATCCGCAAACGAAACAATAAAAAAAACACTTGAAAAAATACTTGAAATTCAAAATCGAAGACGAACGAACGGAAAAAAAAATAGATGCAAAAAAAAAAACAAATTTAATGCATATAACCGTTGAACGCGACGAACAGGACGGTTACCGTTACACGGCGCGCATTGAATTGAAATTGAAGCGCTGCAGGCGGCGGGTTGACACTTTTTGTGTGTGCCCCGACCGTGTGTGGGTGTGTGTGTGTGTGCCGTGTGTGTGTGTGTGTGTGTGATTTAAATTGAAAAGCTTGGTAGCTCACGTCTCTGCCACAGCCACTGCTAGCGGCAGCTGCGCAGCCAGCGTTGACGAATTGGAATTAGAATATCGATGCGCGCTTTTAACGGTTAACGATCGGTAACGGTAACGGTTATGGCTATTATATGCTCTACAGCAGCTGGCAGAACGCACGCTGCGCCGTCACGATACGCGATACGTCCATCATATGACTGCTCGGTATCCGGCGCTAAAGCTACAGAGCCCAGTTCGACAATCACAACAACTCCTTTGACGGCCGATCGTCTTCGGATATGTCGTCGTTTACCTCACACACACAGACGCACTTGCACTCGCTCGCTCGCTCGCTCGCTCACCCACGCGCTCTCCTTTTCTTTCTCTCTCTCTCTCTCTTTCGATCGTGCTTTGTAAAACATGTGTGAGATTTTTGTATTATTGTATTTTTTTCTGATTTTATTGTCACTTTGAGCCGAAATAGCTCAAGAGCCCGGTTCGGAGTCTTTTCGCGTTTCGGTTCGATTTCGAAAAATTCTGCCACCCGCTTTGAGTGTGCGCGAATGTGAATTCGACAACTGCGATTCGAGGGGGACTCGGTTTGAGTGAGTGGTGTGTGTCAAGCGGCGACGAGCGAACGCCGACCTGCCATCCCCCAATCCACCTAGCACACCCTCTCCAACCCCGCCCCCACCCCACACACTTACACACATGCGCGCGAGCTGCCGAACTGCTCGGGCAGCGCACGGTCTTCTGCCGTCTACTGTCTACTGCGACTAACTACTACAAATGTACAGCAAAAAAAAAATAAAAATAAATAAATAAATCGGCGATCGACAAAAGACAACTACGAAAATCGCGAGCACTTTTTTAGCCATCTCCTTTAGCCCCCCTCCCACCATAGTTAAACAACAGCTATACGAGCATGTAGTACTTACGTTTTGCTACCAATGAACGGCAGTAAAGCAATCGCACAGTGGTTCGATGCTTATGGTAAAGTGTGAGCGGTGAACGCTGTGTGATCCTCAATGAAAATATTTGTAAAAGGCAAGCAAAGTTGAAAGCTGTGCACGACGCACAGTTCTTGGTAGATCAATTATCTGAACAATCCAGTTATTCGAGAAACTGAACAACAAGGATTCGTGTTCAAATAGAATAGATTAATACAATTTTAATGTCTTCATACCTTTGTTACTATTTTATATACTTATGTTCTATCTATACTCTTCAACTCAGCTGTGTGGGATATCTTGAGCTTGGAACTTGGCAACCGATTCAGATTTAATATAATCCAACACATTATTTTGTTGTCCTTTTAAATAGCTCGTTTCGGATTTTGGATACAATTTAAGTGTAACAGGTAAATTCTTCTTGAAAATAAAACAAATATAAATTTATTTAATGTAATGGGTCCCACTTTCATAAGAGACTTTCAGTCAATAATAGAAGCTTTTATCTGTAAAATATTTTGATTTCAAATAGGCTGCGACTTTGTCGGCTTATATACTATTGAATGGAGAGCTCTGATGTCCGGGGTTTTTAATAACATCCTTACCATAACAGTTAAGATAAGCCAAAATACACTAAATATGTATCCTACGATAAACTTAAACCCGAATATAAAGATCAACGATCGTTGATTCAATATTTTGTGTTATTATTTATATTTTTAAGTTTATGTATTATTATTTTTGTATTTTTTTTTAATTAATTAATTTCTTACCCATTCATGTACGTCATAATCCTTAACGAATTTGGGCCGACGCTTTGGTTACAACAAGCAACCACTGTGCACAGTGAGGCATTGATTTTGGCTTTTTATTGTTCTTAGGCTCTTTAGATGTTGTTGTTGTTGCTATTTTCACTGGCATGGCAGCAAATTTGTCAGCGTATTTACCCACCGACGGTTCTCAGTTCAGACTACAACTATATGTACACCGTGGGCCAGGTGGGCCTCCCCCTGCCCAAATGGCGACGACGCGTCGACGCGTCGATGCCGATGCCGATGCCGTTGCCGACGCCAAACCCAAACACACCCACAACAATATCAGCAACAACAAGACCAACAGCAACAGAGACAACAACTTGAGCGCAAATGTTTTGTCTGCGGATTTAGTGCTTTACGATACAGGCGCAAACTTTAAACAGCAGCGCCAACACCCACCCAGCCCCCGTCCCGGCCCACACCGTCTCCCAATATCACATCAGCAGCTGACATGTCAAATCCTTGGATCTGGCCACACTTACGCATGCGTTAGGCGCCGCCTTTTTTGTAGGCACTCTCCTTTCCTTTTTGTTGTCATTTTGCAGCGGTCAGTGGACACTGTGCCGCCTGCTGCACCGCGTGCACAAAGCGCGCACGCGCCCCCCTCCGCCCCCTTTGGCATCTGCCAATATTAAGACTGATGACACTGATGATTCGAGTTGAATTATCGCATTGCTTCTCTGCCCTTTCCCTCGGAGTCTAATCTGTCGACTCAGTTTTACACGAGACTGAAGCCTAACGTAAGATTGTTCAAGCGCAGATAGCTATATTAACATAAGTGCATACATACATATACATATACATATGTAATTTATATACGCATAAACGGCAGGGAAACAACGAAGAAGAAGCAACAGAAGCAGCAGCAGAACATCTATAGCAGAAGATAGTGTTGATAACAAACACTCGAGAGCTTACATTCACATTCACATTCACATTCGCACTCGGCAACTGGATAACAGATGCCGTTGCCGCCGCCGACGCCGACGCCGCTGCTGCTGCCCACGCGGGCAGCGACGCCGGCGTCAGCTTAGCGCTCACAAACAAAACTCACGCTTAAGTGGTAGCCGCAAAAAAAAGACACAAGAAGAAACAAAAAAAAAAAACGAGCAATAACGGTTATCTTTGGAGATCCGAAGATCAAATACCCTTGCAGACAAAAAAACCTGATTTTTGAACGATTGTCCCTATATAAGAGTATATTACATAGTACTTCGATGTTGGTGAAGTTTTACTCCCATGCTTGGCTTGAAGCTCGCAATTGACAAGTTTAGGCGGGATATCTTGAAAAACAAAAAGATTTGCATACAAAAACTAATTTTTCAACCGATTATATAGTGCTCCAATGTTGATACGATTATTCATTAGAAGCATATCTTAAAAAGCAAAAAACTCAACTTCAGGCAATCGTATATATCCCCTATAGTTGTCCGATCCGACCGACATATGTACTGCCTGCAAATTGTTGATGATGATAGTTTTTAAACTGACACACCACATCGAATCGACTATTAATGCTCATTAGGAATTTATACACTTTAAAGTATCGAAGACATCTCCTTCTATGTATTGCACATTTCGTGGCAAAAGTGTAATACCCCCTGCAAGGGTATACAAAAAAGTGGATCAATCGGGCGTCGTCGATGCCGATGGCGTCCATGACAGTGGCAAGTGGTCAGCCGGCGCATGGAATGCCCTGCGCAAACTTTGCCACATCCAGACCACAAAAATCTTCTCAAAAGTATAAGCCACAAAATAAATATCCAATAATTGCGAAACGTATTGTCACGTGTCGTTCGCCGCATGATTAGAAGTTTTGTAGAACTCTTTTAAGCCATAGCAAAAAGCTGGAAATTCCAGGCTGTAAATCCCCCAGTTTAAACTAAAAGCAAAATTGGGTTACTTCGAGTATTTCAGTTTATTTTTGCTTATTAAAATTAATTCTCAAGCCTTAGAAAAGACAACCAACAGTATCTAAAATATAGATATTAACCATCACTCAAACTAAAATAAAAACAAATTAAACTTAGTAAATATAAATGAATTATTAGGAATTAAAATTATATCCTGCACATTTTTAATTTCATTAGTTACCTGAAATATAAATAATATTCAATTGTTTTCGTTTTTAAATAAATATAATGATTTTAAAAAATGTCAATAAACTGAATATTTTATTTTTTTTCAGTTCAGTATAAATAATAATAAATATAAAAAAATAAAAATATATAAATGTTAGAATACGCATATTAAGTACTTAATGATAAGTTTATCATTACTTATAATACAGAACAATGTAATGTATATAAATCTAAATGTAAAGATAGTCGGCTTTAGGGTACATTTGTATTAATTATTTTATCTTAATTACTTACTGCTTTTCTTAATTCTTTTTTATTTTCATTCATATATTTTGAACATTGTCTTAATCTAACATTTTGAAATATTTTCGCTTTAAAATTTATTTATTGTATTGAACAATACCCAATGATAGACAATGTGGCAAGCCTGACAATCGGATCGTTGAGTCCACATTAGTTCGGGTTAGGGCATAAACCGATAAGCCAAAATCAGAGCGTGCAAATAACTCAACGAGGTGCTAAAAGATGCAGTGGAGCCAACAAAGGAAGTGCGAAATTTCAATGGAGAGCAAAACTGAGATAAATAATTGAATAGAGAGTGAGAGACATATAGAGAGTGAAGAAAGAGGTGTACGAAAAGTGGAACTGATATCGCTATACCTAAATCAAATATTCGTAATTATACATCCGATTTCGTTTCTAAGAGAGAGAGAAAGAGAGAGAGAGAGAGAGAGAGAGAGAGAGAGAGAGAGAGAGAGAGAGAGAGAGAGAGAGAGAGCGAAATTAAAAGATCATTTCGTTTAGGAGGAACTGGAACCTTTTAAAAATATCATTATGCTCAATTTAAATATTCACAATTTCCAATCCAATTCTAATTGGGATTGTGATTCATTTGCATTGAGCGCATTTTTCTTACGCTTATCATTGATAAGTATAATTAATTACTATCGTATTAGGTGCATTTGATACTTTGATGTATCGACGCTGATATCAACATTTCGAACATTTCAAAAAAACCAAAAATAAAAAAAAACATAAATAAATAAAACCAGCGCGCCAAAGTGAATCAAGTGTATTTAAATAAATTCAAATGAATTGTAATTGATGGGCACGAAATTTCAACTCAGTTTTAACTGCGACACACACCTGATTTATAGATCGATCGAGGTATGCTTGATGTTCACCTGGCGGCAGTGTTTCATATTAAATACACCTACCACATGTCCACACAGACACACACATACCTACTACAACCTTCTCATCGACACCCCATTTGATTTATTTGAAATTTTGATGTCTGAGGTGCGCCTAAAAGTTGACAAATCAAAATCAAAACCACTTGACTGATGGAAAGCAAATAAAGCGTGACTAACATGAGTGAGTGATATCTGTTTATTTCTTAGAATCAATACATAACTAAATTTTTGAGCACCAGGAATATTTATTTTATTTTGATTATTACATTTTAATTATTATTAATTTATTATTATTAATTTTAAATTATCAGATAAATTATCAGAAATGTATTCAAATTCTAGAAATTCTAGCTTATAAATCTATAAGAAAGCAATTGTGTATTTCATAGATATGACAATAACTATTACTAGCTTTTTTCCTCATCTGTACATTAGCAGAACAATTACAAAAGGATAAAAACAAGTTAGAATGTTGTCGTTGTAACCGACTGCTTAGTACTCTGCTCTAAAAAGAAGTCGATAACGGGTTTTGATCACCTACAAATTTTAATGTTGGAAAATTATCGATATGTTAATTTTAGGATTGATCCTTAGATGGCATTAATTCATCTGTAAAATTCGGTGACTCTAGCCTAAGCAATGGGCGACGAAAAAAATGTAGTTCATAAGGACAGACGGACGGACAGCAATACGAACATTGCACAAGCCCAGTATATTATTTTCACATTGCGAACGAGTATAAAAAATGTCGCGCCAAAGTTTGAATCAAATGCCGTTTTCGTGGATATGCAGAAGCAGGCTTACAAATAAAACGAGTCATCAGTAAAACTATACACAAAGCCGACGACAATTGTTGTATATATGTACATATAGAACGATGCATAGATCTTCACCACGTCAAAATATATATATTTATTAACATAGTACATATACACATACATATATGTACATACGAAGGCCAATACAACCATTCGAAATGTATGTTTCGTGCAATTGAGAGATAATACATATCCCATAAGGTATATAGTACATTCTCAGTGAGCATTAATATCCGAGTCGATCCGTCACTTCGAAAGTAGTTTCTCGTGCAACAAATACGAAAAAAAAAAACGATTTTCAGTCCCGGTTACTAAACAAACAAAGATCTAAAATATAAAATTTTGGCTGGCAGGTTGGCCAGATTTTGCCCAGAAAATTCATTTTGATTTAGTTTTATATTGCATTGTAATTATATAAAATATATAATATAATATACGAACTGCTGTTAATGACTCTATAAATTGGCTTAATTGGCTATTCATTAACATTGCTAATGGTACAAATACAAAAAAAAACAATGAGCATGCAGTTGGGAGTTGCATTCGCTTTCAACAATTGTTGCTAATAAGATAGGCGATGTTGGAGATGATCTTGCAGCCGTTCTTGTGGTGCAGCAGATTGAGGCACGGATCGCGTATCTTCTCCTCGAGCAACTTGATCAACTCCGTGCGCAGGCACTGCACTAGCTCGGCGGTCTCGTGATTGTGCGCCTTCAGTATGATCCAGCCGCTCTCGAGCAGGAAGAGAAAGTCGCCGTCGTGTAGCTCCACTTTGAAATCGGAGCCGGCGAAGAGTACAAGCGCAATGAGTGGCAGCATGGAGCAGTCGCGTATGTAAATGGAACTGGTGGACACCTTCTCCTGGTAGACAAGAAACGGTGCCTGGAAGACGGCCACCTGTGAGTTGACCGAGGATGGATGTATGCGCACGTAGCCATCGCCGCGCGTCTTGAAACGCAAATCCTGATGGCCAGGCTCCCGCGGCACCGCACCACCCGCGGTCTGTATATAAATGCGATCTGGCGTCATGATCTTGACAATATTCGGATACAGAGCAGCACAGAGCAGCGAGGTGAGCAGGCGATTGTTCTCACCATTCACATTCTGCTCATGACCTGGGCGAGAATAGAGATGTTTAAGGGATTTGAAATGAAATGAAGCCTTGCCAGCTACTCACCCGTCAGCTGGAGTATATTGTCGCTGCTATTCGGTCGCCTTCGCGGCACATTCACGGGCACAAAGCCAATGGAGACGAGGAGCTCCAGATACTGATACTTCAGGTCAGCTATAGTCTCGAGCGTATTGATGGACAGATAGTTCTCACTGGCATAGTTGCGACTGGCTCCATAGTGGCCGCGCTTGGCTACGGCGAGCCATTTCTGTTTGACGGGGAGATACGAAGTGGATATTAGTGTATATTGTCAAACATATATTTATTTAAAATTACACAGATCGTGTATATTTAAATGGTTTGATGATTGACTGATTGATTGAGCATCATGTATCACACATTTTTCTTTTGAGCCGTTGATTGACTTATTTGTTAACAAATGAAGTTACTGAACAAAATAACTTAATGATTGACTGACCTGGTCTGAAAAACAAACTAACTGGTAAGGCTGACTGATTGGCGAATTGATTGACCAACGTATTCAATGATAAAAGGACGTACCAATTATGTAAAAAAACAATTATGCTGACTGACTGATGGCTTGATTAATGGATAGACTGACTGATTGACTGATTGACTAATGGACCGGTAGATGAATTGAATAATCCTCTGGTTGACTGACCGATTGATTGACAGACTGACTGATCAGATACATTCTGTAGCATTTTGCTGACTGATTAACTGATGGATGGACATACTAATTGAAGGGTAGATCAATGCATTATTTTGAAAAGTTCACCGACTTTGCGGCTTTGAGGGTAAGTCCCAAGTTGGTGGAAAACCGAGTTAAACAAGGGTCGCCTGGAAGATGCCCTTAGAGCCAACAATTTATGCACTTACGCGATAGGCATTCAGCACGGTTAGATGATCGCTGTGATCGAGCGCAAACTGGCGCTTGCGCTTGTCCGCCTCGACGCGCTTGTTCAGCGGACTGACAAACGGCGATTTGTTGCTCAGGCAGGCGGCAATGGTGAGCACGCTGTCCAGGCACTGGAAGATGGCGCCGTACAGCATCAGTTTGCCAATGCGCACGTCCACGGGCAACGCGGCCAGATGGTGGCCCAGCGGTGTCAGCTGATCCTCGGCATCCAATGCGCCCACATCGCGCAATCGCATCAAGGCGCCCAGCACGCTGTCCTCTTTAGGCGCCTCCAGGGTCTCCAGGAGCACGGCGAGCGTGTTGCGCAACGCAAACGTTTGCAGCGTCTTGATGCGCAGCACAATCTGCTCGAGCGGCACACGCTGTATCTCCGGCACCGGCTGGGCCAATATATGCTGCTGGTACCGAAAGCTGGTGTACAGATGGATGCAAACGCCGGGCATGACACGACCGGCACGACCTTTGCGCTGCTTGGCATTGGCGCGCGACACCCAGACCAAATCGAGCGACTCCATGTTGCGATTCGAATCGAAGCCCTTCTCCTTCATCAGGCCGCAGTCGATGACAAAGACGCAGTCGTCAATGGTGACCGACGTTTCGGCAATGTTCGTGCTGAGCACAATTTTACGCTTCCCGACCGGTGGACGCTTGAAGACCAGCGCCTGATCCTCACTGGACAGGGCCGAGTGCAGTGGGACGAGCACAAATTTGCCGGCCCGCGGCGCAAACATTGCACTGTCCAGCAGCGAATTGTGCAGCGTCTGAATCTCCTGGAAGCCGGGCAGGAAGATGAGTATGCTGCCCTCGCGCGGCCAATCATGCTCGCCCTCCACGATGTACTTTAGCACGGACTCAATTAGCTCCGGATTAATCATCATGGGCTCCATGAGATAGATGCTCTTGCACGTCGTCTTGCTGTAGTCTAACAAATGGGAATCGGCGCGGTATATGAGATATCTGAGGGCTTTATAACGTGGCGACAAGACTTACCAGCATAGCGTGCATATGTTTCTGCCAGTGTTAGTTTCTCGTCCTTGATCTTTTGGCCAGGCGGCTCGCCGGTTGCCTGTACATCGGCAAATTCCAGCGCATGCTCCAGCACATCCTGTTCCTTTTTATTGAGCTTGCGGCAATATTTGGTATCGCATTCCATGACAAAATCACTGGACTCCAGTATGTCCTCGAGAAAGAGCTGCTGCACGGGAAACGTACGACCCGGTATATCAAGCACGGGCGCGCCACCAAAGTAATCGGAGAAGAGGGCTGCATTCAATGTGGCGGACATGAGTATCACCTTGAGATCCTTGCGCTCGCGCAGTATGTTCTTGAGTATGAGCAGCAGAAAGTCCGAGTCCTGTGAGCGTTCGTGCACCTCGTCGACAATGACGTGGGTGACATTGGTCAGCAGCGGATCCGAGGCCAGACGGCGCAGCAATATGCCCGTCGTGCAGAAGCTAAGCCGTGTGCTGGACGACACTTTGTTCTCGAGCCGTATCTGGTAGCCAACCAGCTGGCCGATCCGATCCAATCGCTCGGCGGCCACACGCTCCGCCACCCCAATAGCCGAGAGGCGACGCGGCTGCGTGCACAGAATCTCCACATGCGGCAGATCCGACTTGGCCGGCAGCTGCGTTGCCCGAAAGAACCAATTGTCCAGTATGAACTGTGGCACTTGGGTGCTCTTGCCACAGCCCGTCTCGCCGGAGATGACCACCACCGGTGAACTCTCGATTAGCGCCAGTATGCGCTCCATTTCGCTAAAGGCGGGAAGCTTACGACGCGCCTCAATCAGCTTGTGATAGCGCTCGTCGCGGCGCCGCTCGTTAAACAGCTGCAGCAGGCGGCGATTCTCGCGCGCCAATTCCGATGCGTTGCGCTGATGGGCGCCGCCATCGTTGCGCGACGTTTGGCCCCGCTCGTAGTGGCTGGGCCTTGCCACCGCCGCGGCGCCCTCGTTGCCGTCCACGTCGGCGCCGTTCGTCGGCTCGTCGTAGAAGAGCGAACGCTTCGGCGAGGGAAAGCGTGCGGTATCCAGGCTGCCGGCCAGCCCCTCGTCCGTTTGCAACATCTCACACACGCTGTAAACGCAGGGAATGCCGTCGCGGCAAATCTCGCGCGCCTCCCGGTACAGGTGCCGGGCAAAGCGCAGGCGCAGCTCGTGCGGTATATCGTGGCAGGTTGTCTTGAGGTAGATGTAGGGCGCCTCGTACGGATACTGGCTGCCGGGCGGAAAGCGCACCTCCACGTGGAACCACAGCTCGTTCTCATTCTCGTCCAGATTGTCGGCACGCCTGCGCTCCGGCGTACCCTCCGGCTGCGGCGGCACATGAGCAAATCGGCATTTTGGGCCAAATTTGCAGGTGCCATCGCGATCGAAGTTGCGACACCGCTGCGGCGCTTTCTTCTTTTTGTCCAATGCCGCCTGGCGAACGGCCGCGGCTGCCGCATTGGCAGCCTCGCGCGCCTTGCGCACCTCCGAGGGACTGTGCGCCAGCAGATGCTCGATTTTGAACTTCAGATTCCAGACGCTGTTGTGCTCGCGCTCCTCGTAGGCACGATCGTAAATGGACTGCAGCGCCTCCTTTTCGTCGGCGCGCATATCCAGCAGCCCCGCCTCGTCGGGCGGCTCCAGCTCGGGCCTCTCGTCGACGGACACGTGCATATAGCGGCGATAGAGCAGCAGCAGTGCCGCCTCAGTATCGTGCGAGCAATGCTCGTACGCCTCCAGGCAGTGGACGGGATGGAAGCCATAGTTCTCCAGTTTGAGCAGCGCATAGCGACGAAGTCGATCGTCATCGGCCGTACTGCTGGCCGTACTGACGCCCTGGACACTCTGCACCTGCAGTGTGCCGCGATCCTCCCAGTAGGCGTGCTTAATGCCCTTCCCACCGCGCCCCCGATCTTTGTATTTACCAATATCGTCCAGTTTGAACTCTGGCCCGTGGATGGCGCGCAACGTGTCCATTGTCAGCTGCTGTGACTCATCGCTCAGCCGCAGCACGTGCAGCTCCGTTTTACGCGATTTGTTGTCCGGCGCTGACTTCGGCGCCGCCGGTACATTCCTGCACGTTTCAAAGCGAATTTATCGAACTGATCAAATGGACGGTTGACATTCGTCCTGTACTCACGTGCTGCGCGCATCGCTGGGCGTGCGCAGGTGCCAGTCCTCGATGCGTTGGCGCGACGATTCGTCCATGCCCAAAAAATATTTAAAATACGCCCACGTCCAACCAATTTCACAATTCAAGCTAATAACCCAACGGCCCAGTGACAATTACATAGCTACCAAGTCAGCAATGCTCCTGGATTTATCGATAACAGAGAAACAGCTGCAACCGATTCGCTGGCCAATGTGACAGTTGCAGCATTGCCACATCATAGAGTTGCCATCTTGGGCGTCGCAACAACACTTAAATAGTATTAAAAAAAGATTGAAATCTTCGGCGTGCCGATGATTTAATACCCTTGCAGATATAATCGAAAAACCGTTTCTAAATGTGGGATTTTTTACCTCTATTAACTGTGATCTAACTGTATTTTTTAATTTAAATGTATTTCATAAAATATATTCCAGTTTTAGTATGGAAATGTATGTTTGTGCACATTAACATGTCCTTAAAAATAAATAAATTAATATTTTTAGATTTTAATATGTGAACTCTTTTAACTGGGATTTTAGATTATCCGCAATCAGCTCGGTCCATTAAGGATAATCAATGTATATCTAAAAGCTTGATTTTTAAAAATTATATATTTCCAATACATTATGATCATGGAGACCCATTATTGCCAAGTTTGGTTAGGATAACACATTTTCAATGGTTTGCGATATGGTAGCTATATGATATAGTGGTCCGACATTGATATTTTGCACATATTGAAATTAACAAGTTTGATTCAGATACTTTTAGAAAGAGACAAGTTTCTAATATAAAAACCAATTTTTCAATCGATATATGATAAAGTGGTCCGATCGGCTAGACTACGACCTATAAAGAGTAACAGGTTATCAACATGTCAAATTGAAATATATGAATTTACCGTATTTTATAGAGATAAAAAGATTTGAAATTGTGTGTGAAAAAAGTGGTATAGAAATAAATCAATGCAGTTGCTGCTTAAAGGAACGTGGACGCTTCTCCATCTCAAATTTTTTCTGCTCAAGTGCTTCGCTAAAATGGCAAAAACGTATGTATTTACTTAAATCTCGCACACAAAAATTAACGTTAAAGCGCACACTCTACTTACATTGCCTCTAGCTCGTATTCTTCAAGCAGTGCAATCTCCTTCAACATTGACTTATATTTAGCAGAGTTTTCCTTTTCGTTCGATTTTGATTGGGTCGTTCTATCCTCACAAGCAGCATTTACGCGACTGTGCTTTATTTTCATATTGCTTAAGCATTCCATGAGTATCGTATGCGACTACGGGAAACAATTTTAATTGTGATCAATTCTGAAGGAACGTTGCAGTCGGGCAAAGCCGACTGCGCAATACTCTGTTCACAATGTATCAACTAAATATAGTCGCAAACGGTTTTAAAGATTACTCTCGTTCTTTTAATTTAGATCTGCTATTCATATTAATAAACTGATCAATCGAACTTATTCCGAACTAAACGACACACACCTCTTTATATGAGTAAATATACAAATTTTCAAATCGGACAAACAAAACCAATATACTCTCTTTTACTTCGTGAACGAGTATATGCATATCAAACATTCCACAAACCATATCGGTGAATTCATCAAAGTCCGTGTTATTGTCGAGCGTAATCTTAGACTTGACGGCCTCGTCACAGTGTGCGGTATATGCTTGTAAACATTCGTCCTCGGCGTTGTACAGCTTATGGAATTGCTGCAATAATTGCTTGTGCATATTATCCACTCGCACCACTGTGCACAGTTTGTTACCCATCGGCGTATTCAGACCGCACAGCAGCCGCATTTTCTCTCCCATAGCTTGAGCAGCTAAGTTTTTGTTATGTGCGACAACCTGACGGACGCCGCTATTATCCGAGTCCTGTGTAGGGATATTTTTAAGGGAAACGTTTGAAATTAAACAACGGAATTGATATTTCAATTTACCGTATATTTGTGACACAGCTCGGCAAATTGTTTCATTAACATCGCCATTTGAGCTATAACGCTCTCGCTATTGTAATTAGCCGCGTCCACAGACAACTGCTGCTGCTGTACGCTATCTAACGACATATCTCCTTCAAAGCAACACGCATTATCGCTTCTATCTGACATTTCTTTTAAAGTATTAAACTTTAGCTGATTGGAAGCCAAAAATGTTTGCGCGCAGCTAATGCACAGGCTTGCATTTCTATCGAATCGGTGGCATCAACTTTTGTAGAGCTGCCAATCGGACGTACAACTTATTGAGCATGTTGGCAATGTCAAATATTTAAAAAATCCAAAAAACTGTTGATAATCAACTTGCCTTTGGAATTAAATTCTTACGCGATCACACTCTCGATATACGTTTCAGTGAAACACAACAACAGTTGATGCTGTGCGAGGCGGACGAAATCTCGTATAATATATTTTAATTTTATTTAAATTCAACTTATAAAATTTTTTTTTGCCAAATATGGCGAACAGAAACAAATCAATGCCGCTGAAGAAGTTCAAGAGCGTTGCCAGCAAAGCTCTGCGCATGGAGCGCGAAAGACTTGAGCTAGAGAAACAGCTGTTGAATGCAGTAATACCGAATAAAGTGCTGCGCGATCCAGTGCCGGAAAAAAAATGCATCTTGCCGGAGGAGCCCGTGGCAGTGGAGCCGCCCCTCTCACCGAAGAAGTCAATGCTCAAGTCCAATATACACTTGAGACCCAGTTCCCAGCCGCCCATCACGCGCCAGGATGTGACGCCTCGGTCGTCCACCCATCCAGGCGATGTTAAAGATAAGCACCCACTAGACGATAATGTGCTACTACGCCGCTTGCCGGATAACAACAACAACAATAGCATCAATAAAAGCAACAGCTTGCCACCAGCATCCCGTCGCTTACCGGGCGACGACATATATCCACGTCGTTCTCTCGGCGAAGAAATAAACCCGCGCCTACCGCTGGACGAACGCATGCCAAAACGCTTCGCACCCGAGGGGAACGTGCAACATCGTCGCCAGGTCAAGAAATTGCACGATCATGCTCATAAGCACGTGCGTGCTGCCACGGCTGCGGCCGCAGCGGCTGCCGCAACGGTTGTGGCCCAGCTGCGCAAGGATGCGATCGACGCCGTCGCCCGCCAACAGGCGCCCTACATGCGCATGGCGGGGCTATCGAGTGCTGCATCAAATTCGGGCTCTGGCGCCCATTCGTACACTGGCGCTCAAAGCGAGCAACGCCGCGTGATTCGCAATTCGAATCTGCTTAGTTCGGCACTCAGCATTATTCGCGAAATGGATCCAGCATTTCTAGAGACACTTTGTTATGCCATACACGATCAAGTAACCAAGGACGAGCCCTCCGACTCGGAGTGACTTGTAGACGTTACTATCGAATTGCAAACCTAAGCATCATATATATATATATGTATATATGTAAATGTATATATGTATATATATATGTGTGAATATTGTTCAATTTTTTTGCGTCAGTTGGTTTCCAAATAGGTTTAAAAAATTTCAAGTTTTAGTTCCTCATTGATGAATATTCCATAGACAGCGGTGCCTCTAAAAACAAAATGGAAATAAAACGCATTGACTTTTTGATTAATCTTGAACGTCACTTCTCCTCTACCTTCTTTCCTGCCCTGTGAGGAATAAAAACTTTATAAATCGTGCAATTGTTTTTACTTGTGTCTAGCTTATGTTTTACACTGCATACATATCGGATTAGGTTGGAGTATAAGAACCATATATTTTCAAACAACCTTGTGTTTTCCCTTTCTCGTTTATGTTTTTCCACCTCTTTTTCAAGTTGTATATACATAATTATTTAAGTATCTTTTTTCTCTTTTACGTATCCATAATTTCTCTAAACCTATTTTAAATATAGCTGCAAACGAAGCCTCGACTTTAGTGTGATTTCAGGCACCTTTCGATTCATAAAATGTTTAACAATTTGTATTAATATTCACGTTTCTTTAGCAAATGATAGTAACTGTAAAATGTTCCAACATAGGTTTCAAATATGGCTCAGCTTATGAAGGTTCGAGTTTTTTTTCGTTCAACTAAGTTAATTCATAGCAAATAAAAAATTGACCCCCAGAATCGAATCGGTTTGATTTTAAACCCAATTTTTTTAATTGCACCGAATTAATTAATAATCGATATTTTAATGAGCAAATACAGCAGGACTCGTCATATAGTATATACATATATCAAATTGGATTTGTGACAGATTTATTGTTGATCTAATTGACACGTTCCTTTAGCTTAAACATGAGCGGATCCCTGGTGCGGAGTATCAGCTCCGCGATGAGGACTGGCGGCTCTGCGCTGTTGCCTACAAAATCGAGCTCATAGTGGCGCAGGACATTGGCCACAATGGCCTTGATTTCCAGTACAGCAAACTTTTGGCCAATACAATTGCGCGGTCCGGCCGAGAAGGGAATATACGCATAGGGATTGAGCTTCTCGGCGCTGGTGACAACATCGAAACGCTCCGGCTTGAACGTGTCCGGCTCACTGAAGAGCTGCTCGCTGCGGCCCAAGTACAGTGGGGATATGCCAATGTTGGTGCCGGCCGGAATGATCTTGCCATCTGTTTGGGGATTGCAGAAAAAAGGGCATAAGTACGGCGTATATGGAGGGTATATGCAGGCGCTCACTTATTTCGCACTCCTCGACCACCTTACGGCCGAGCAGCGGCACCGAGGGAAACATGCGCAGCGTCTCCTTGATGCACAGATCCACATAGTGCAGCTTGTTCAGCAGATCGTAGGTGACCGGCGTCTCCTTATCGCCACCCAGCACCGATCTAATCTCCTCAACGCACTTCCGCTGGCACTCCGGATACGTGGCAATGTTGTAGAAGAAGAACATAATCGCCGAGGAGGTGGTGTCGTGGCCCTCGAACATGAAGGTGTCGACCTCCTCGCGTATATCCAGATTGGTCAGCGGCTTGTCGTCGATGCTCGACTGCAGCAAGATGTCCAGAAAGGCCATCTTCCGCTTGGCCCCCACATCAGCATCGTCCGCCCTCTGCGCCCCCGACTCGCCGGCGCGCAACAGCTCCTCCCGCCGCTGCACAATGATCTTCTCCGTAAAGTTGTGCAGCACATTCAGTGCCCGGCGCTCGGCCTGCGCCAGCGGTGTCAGCATGTAAGTCAGCCCGAAGCGATAGAATATGTTAAACATGCGCTTGTGCAGCACCATCGAGATGGTCTTCACGGCACGCACGTACTCCGAGTCCACATTCGTCTGGGCGTTGATGGAGACGCCCATCGCGGTTTCTGTGCGGCGAAGTGGAACGGGGAAATCGCAGGTTGATCAAATTTCAAGTGTCGATTGTTGGACTTACGAATAAAACACAATTGGCAGTTAGGTTCAAAGGTACTTCCCATTTAAATTTGCACGCAATTGAACTTAAGCTTATGATTTATTAGGGGCAATCTAAATGAATCGAAACCGATTATTCTTGATATTTATAGAGTGCTCTCTATATAAAAAATGCTCACATTTCTAAACTGTTCGCCAATAATTTTAGGGTAAAACCATCTTAAAAATCTATTATTAGGGTCAAAGAATTTTTTTGGAAAATGTTATCCCAAACTTTTTAAGTATATGAAATTTATTTCTTAATAGTAGAAAATGTGTCTGAATTCAAGGAAAATTTTTGATTTCGGATTGCTTTTTTCTTTGGGAATATATATGGCTACTAGCTGATATTACCCGGAGTTGCGCGGCTCTCTTACTTTCAGATCTTGTTAGATTGAATAAATTGTGTTACTATATAATACGACTACACATTACTACTATGCCATATTTATCTTCTAGGCATTCTATGCTCCCACACACGTTTATTCAATATGAATAGAAAATTAAATATAAAAATATCAATAAAATTGAAGAAGTGGCGCGTGGATAACGATTTAAATATTCAAATTATAAATTATTTTCGAAAATCGTCCCCAACTGGAAAAAGTTTTTGGAAAATTTCAAGTTTCGTTTACAGACAGTCGCCGGACTTTAGAGCATAATCGCTGAATAACCCCTTCGGGGCAGTATACCTACCACAAATGGTGTCCATGGTGCACAGATTAATCCAATCGTATAGATTGAAACCCGTTTGGCCCTGCTGCTGGCGTTCCTTTTCCAAATTCTTTAAGAGCAGGCGTGAATCGTTCTCAAAGATTTCGACAAACTGATCGAGTATTTTGAAATGGAAGGCGGGCGTAATGATCTTGCGACGCTTGTGCCATTTGCGGCCACGGCTGACGAGGAGGCCCTCCTTGAGCCAGGGCTCCAGGGCCTTGTACTCGCCGGCCTTGTCGTTGAAGCGGAGCGTGCCCAGAACGACCTCCACATCCTTGGGATCGGCCATGACCATGTTTAGCTCGGGCCCCAGCCACACTTTGAGCGTCTGATCCTTGGCGTAGCGATTCATGAAATCGCCCAGGATCTGGATCATCTCGTGCGGCTGCTTGCCAATGAAATGGTGGCCATGGCCCAACAGCGGCATCCCCGGTGGACTGGCCATATTGCGGGTCACATCGATCAGATGCTTGAACTTCAGCAGGTAGATGAGCAGGCCCACAAACAGGGCGCTGGCCAAGATGAGACCCAGCACCAGAAACATTCTACTGCACCAAACGAAACGCAATTGAACACTAAACGTTTAGCGACAATCATTATATGAATCGAGTGCTCAAGCACCCCTTTCTCCACCGCTTCCACCCTTTCCTCCCTTCCCCACCCTTTCTATTCGCAGCTAATTTCGTTGGCTTGAACATTTTCAACATTTATGGACACAAATCTAATCGCCGCTTATCCGCCTACTGCCATCGGCACGGACATAAACAATCGCATAGTTGGTAATATGCCCGAGTCCGGCTATCTAATCGTTGTGAGAGCATCTTTACGAGCTGACCGCCCGGCTGCACTTTGCCCAATCGGTGGACAGTGACGAGCTGCCAATGGAGCGCACCCATCATTGATACTGCGCCTGGGTCGAGGTCAATTAGTTCTATTTCAATACCTCCAAGATAACAAATACCCGACAGCCAAAAGCCAAATGAAGCAAGTGAGAACGTCGGCTGTAACCGACTGCGCAATACTCGTTCACAATATAATAACAGCGAGATATGGATTTTTGCAGTTTACTCGCCCCCCCAAAAGGGGGGCTATTCAGATTTGATTGATATGGCATACCCCCAACAGGTGTACCCCCTTTAGAGGTAGCTTTAAAACTGCGGGAGACATATAGATTACAATTATTGCCACGCCCCCACTGGGCATAGTCAACAAATATACACGAGTATATATTCTAAATTCCAATTGAAACCCAATGTGCTCTATTTAAATTCACAACGTATATATAAATTTGATACCAATACCAATTTTACTCTTACCAGCTCTTATGAATAGCAAGCTCGAGTTCTCTATTCGAAAGGGCCCGACTAGCAGGTACTCTGTACATGCGAACTCCTGCGCACTTTCCCTCAGCGCCCACTTATATAAATTTAGCATGTCGAAAATATAGTTTTAATCGATTGCTGGTATCAACATTAGTATAAAGTCTTGATGGAATTCTTTTTAATAAATAAGGTGTGTTCAAATTATCTTGTCGACTAACTTTAGTGTCGCTAGATACCATAATCTCGAGGAATATATAGACTTAATGGGCTCGAAGATGCCTCCTTTTGGCTGTTATCCCTTATCAATTGTTTACCCATTTTCATTGGGTTGAGGGCATAAAGCAGAACTCTGCCATTTTGCACTTCAAACTTCAAACTCACCACAGATAACGTCCAGGGCGCACAGATGGGCAGCGTGTCCTAGCTCCACCGGCTGGCTGCCATCGCCGCGAGCCCGCTGCAGATGCTTGACGAGCTGACGCGTCTGTCTGTCGAAGATCTCGACGTACTGTTCGAGGATGCGGAAGTGGAAGGCGGGCGTTATGATTTTGCGGCGGCGGTGCCACTTGCGACCACGGCTGACCAGCAGCCCCTCGTTGAGCCAGCCTCTGAGGAAGTTGTACTCGATGGCCTTGTCCAGCAGCTGGACGCTGCCCAGGACCACCTCCACGTCGCGCGGCTCGAACATCATCACGCTAAAGTTGCTGCCCATTTTCAGTTTGTAGGTGCCGCCGTATTTAACCGCCAGCTCGCCAATCAGTTGGGGCACCTGTGCCGGCTCCAGGCCCAGAAACAGATGGAAATTGCCCAGCAGCGGCAGCGTCCGCGGGCCCGGCAGCAGGGCGGCCAGCTCATGGGTGCGCCGGCGCCGGCGCGCCCACAGACGCAACGGGCGCCAGCTGAGGCTGGCCAGCGCCAGCAGAATGCAACAAGCGGCAAGCAGCAGCGGCAGGGAGAACGGCATCGCTCGGATCGTCGGCAATTTGCGACTGAGTGCAGCTTTCCCTTGGCCAACACGGCCATAATCAGCAGCTGCCGCTGGAAGGTTAAGTGCTATCTGTGGGCCATGTCAAGTTCAAGTACTACTTTGTATACCCTGTACCCAAATGAAAATGGGTATAACTTATTTTTGTGCAACTGTTTGTAAAGCATATAGAAATTTAAAATTACAAATATATATTCTCCCATATACCTATAAATATCGGTTTTTAGACTAGAATTATAAGAGTTAGAGCCAATAAATAAGCTCTATATATAGCGATTAAAAATGTGAGACTTTACGTATATTTTTTTCGCCAGCGCGAAATTTAAAAAAATGAATTTCAGGAGGTTCAGCCTTGGACTTTAGCTTATATATATATATCGACCGCTCTTTCAATAAAAAATATCTTCACTTACTCCTGGACTAGTTTACACACTTATCTGGCTTATCTGTATATATATAACAGTTCGCTGACCGCAGCTGACCTGTGGAGGACAAAAGTCTTACACTAATTTCTTAGTGTCTAGACAGAAAATATTACAGTTCGAGATTAGGTTGTCTACGTGCTTTTTAGGGAGCAACGAGGATCTGGGCTCAAATCCTCAGCTAACTATATCCTAACTTATATTATCATATACACGAACCATAAACTATGAAGTTATTCAAGAACATATTTGAACTAAGGAAAGCTGAAGCACAACTATATACAGCGCATCTCCTAGTCGGGCACTCCGCATTAGACCATTTGCACTTTGCTTTTATACTCATTCGCGAAGTGAAAAGGGTGTATTGGGTTTGAGCAATGTTGGTCTGTCCGCCCGTCCACCTGTCCGTATGAACGCTATTTTTCGCGCTATTGAAACTGAAGACTTGAAACTGGGAATATATACTCAGATTTCTTGCCTACGTCCCCTGGAGGCGTATCAATTCGACTTAATCTATATATTTGGCACAATTTTAAAGCTAAGTACGTTAAATTTTGCAGATAGATTCCTGATGATTTCCTCTAAACATCGCACACGGATACACCCATTGGGGGCGTGGCAAACCGATAAAATCTGTATAGCTTGGGGACGGATAAACCCACAATTTTAGAGCGACAGTCATTAAATGTAGCAGACAGTTTACAGATAAGCTCATCTAAACATCGAGCCGAAAAATTTCGATCTCGAATTAGGAACAGTAGTTAGGATCGTTTCCGACTGTTCTAAGCGGTTATTAAGCTTGTCACGGGTATTGCGCAGTTGGTTACACCCGACTGCAACGCTCTCAATTGTTTTTTTTATCGCTTTACTCATCTGCCACATAGCGTATCCAAAATTAGAAGCAGAGTCCAAAAATAGCCCTAGAAATGTGGCCACTGTGACGCCACGTCCGGACTGGCCACACTGGGTAGATGGGTGAGTGGGTGTTCAGGTGTTTACGTTCTCCAATATTTTGTTCGGCCCGGTCTTGTTTTGTTGTGGTAGCTGTGACGTCACCAGCATGCCACACAGTCTAACGGCATCTTGTCCAGATGGCAGCGCCTGCAAGGGATGGGCCAGAGAGCCAACGAAAGACGTCAGGATAAATAAGGCTAATTATAAATATTAATTGCGTTCGCCCGATATTATTTTGATGCACAGCTATCGTAAACTCTTGTTGTTGCCCCAATCAGTTAATTTGCTCATTTGCCAGAAGCGTAAACCTCCCAATTGCCAAGTTCGGTGCGGATATCTTGATATATCCTATATGCCATAGTGGTCCTACATTCATAATACTCTGCAGATATGTTAGCAGCCCTGTGATAATAACAATTGCCATGTTTGACCAATCGTTCCTATAGGATAGTTCGGCAGTTGATACTGTTAAAAAATATATATATTTTATGGGGTCGAAGATGCTTCCTTCTGCCCGGCACATACATGTGCCGAAAACCTTTATACCCGTTTACCCATTTTTAATGGTTATAAATATACGAAAGACCAACAACAATGTCTGTTACAGTATCATCTATTTATATATATACTATATATAATATTAATCTCCCTCAATGAACCAGCCAAAGTTCAACAAATCGCAATTATTTACCGCAATAACAAAACCAAAACAAATTGTTGTTGTTATGATCTAAATAGCAAAGCGGTGATTACATTTTGGAGATTCTGGACAACGGCAATTCAGGACTTGTGACTTACTCAAATGGATCCGGGCGCGACCGAGCGAAATCTGAATGCGAAATGGGCGCCAGTTGAATCATGCAAATCCAGCGAATCCGCAAGCGGCCCACACGATTTTGATCGTTACGTACAAAACAATGCCATAAGCAACAACATCAACATCAACATCAACAACATCAACAACAACAACAAGTAGGCGTCCTTCAAGCATGCCAAATTCCAAAATTCTTGCGTCGGTCGTCGACGTCGACGTCATTTCACCTCTTGGGCCGCCCCGGCCACAATTGAAACGTAAATATTTACACATGTCTTACAAGAGTTGGCGATTTCTCACTGTCGGATATGTATGTATAGCATTTTATCGATATACATACATACCCATACACACACTCAGCAAAAAAAATACCACGAATATTGTAAATTAAGTGCACGCATTGTCAATAAAATTCTTATTTCAAGAACATTTTTTAATCCCAAAATTCCTGAATATAAGACCTAAATTACAGTACACAATACTTAAAGCTTCACGGTCGAAACCCCAATAATTTTGAAGAGTCCTAAAATATTTGCCGAACCTGAAAGTGCGCCAAAAATTTTGAAATGGTTAGATTCTCTTTTAGTACATAAACCGGTAAATGTTTCCTAGTTTTATATTAAAATTTTTTCTTTTTCTAAATAAATTAATTTGCTAATTTCGTAAAAATGTATATTAGCTAACGTAGAGGCTGCATAAACAAAAATTCGCTAGAAGATATTTGACCTTTTAGCTACAATGTAAGCAAAAAGGGGAAAAAATGATATATTTTCTTGTAATTAATAGATTGCATATTTCTTTTAAATTTAAAAGAATGTAACGAACCAAGTTTCAAACCCAAGCCTTGGTTCATTAAAATCAAAAATTCGTATTATGCAATATTATGTGCTTTTATGCAATATTTAGGAATCTTCACGAACGAAATGTTTTTGAGAATTTAGAAAACAAAACGGTACGAAATATAATGGCATTTCTCTGAGTGTATATATATATATATATGTACGTATCCATATATTCCTTATAGATCGTCTATATGTGTGCGCATTGGAATTTCATTGGCATTTCCAATTTTGTACATCTTGTGTGTGTTTTTCTTTTTAATTTCAATTTTTCTGGTGCTCTTTTTTTGAATTTCTGTTTTGATTTCGTTGCCATTTTTGTGCGCGCTTGTGCCACATGCCACAGAGTTCAATGCGGCAACCAGTCAGCCCCCATGGAATTTTGAACTCAATTGATTGTATTTGCCGTAGATCAGGCATGCAGCAAAAGCAGCAGGAAGAGCACGAAATAGAGAAATGGAAATCGTATAAAAAGAGTTATATTTTCCTTGGCTTTATAAGGCCATATGCACATGGGGCATCAGGGCCAAGACGTGCCACATGGAGCGGCATTTCATGAAATTGCACGCAAAAACAACAACTTTATGAATAGATCATAATAAGTGCAAAATACGCAAAGAGAAACATCAAGTAAATGGGCTGTAATCGACTGCTCCATACTCTGTTAACAGTTCGAAAATAATATGCTTGCTGGAATAGGCTTGAGGTGAATCTCAGACTGTAATTGGCTTTTAAACTGTGGCTTGTGGGTATATCGATTATTTTTATTTATGGCTTGATCAGTAGATTTATTACTAAAAGCCTACCTGTCAAATTTTCGGTCTTTCCACTGAAATGCTTTTAAATCAAATATAAATCATTTTTGAATTCAATTCTCAAATTAATAAGAAAATAATCTTAATGGTAGAATAACATTTCTTAGATTGTATATTGCATTACCTTCTATAATTAAGAATCTTGCGTAAATAAAAAACCTTCTTGAAATAAAAATACTGTTCACAAGAAATTGTTAACCTTGACCGTACTTGATTGAAATCCAAAATCCCTGTTTTCTTTCTCTGAGTATACGGACAGTCGGCGGACAAGAGGGATATTGGGCAAAGCCAATATACCATCTCTTACTTTCAGATCATAGTATGAAAATTATAATAATAATAATAACAATTTCGCTTTGGCGCAGCACATTTTGCGTCATTTGGCGCGAGTGCTTTCAACACTTGCCTCCCCATGCCACACACACACGCACGTATTATTTATATAAGCCTTTATATATATAGAGATCTAAGCATTAGGCCGTCAACAAAAAAAAAACAACATAAAGAAAATATTCTGCGCCATAATGCATAATAGTAAAAATAATACAAATAAAAACAAGTGCTATGATTCAGCCAATGCTGCGTATGCGCAACTTTTGTACATTGCGCATACGCCACGGGGTTAGGGCTATAAAAATAAAAAAGAATTTTCACAAAGTGCTAAAACGAATGCCCAAATAAGGCAATGTATTTACTTAATTTGCCACTGAAGTCCATTCCATATTTATTCGCCTTATTCCACATAGAGCACACATGCGAGCCTCGTATTTATAGATTTATGGTGCCAACTATGGGCACTAGTTGATGACTCATTTGCATGATCTGCCCTCACAGCACTCTCACCCCCTATTCCCTCCCGTTGGGACCCCTTGCCCCTTGGCCGTTGCGCATTTGACGTTTCAGTCGCTATTTTGAAACAATTGTGTCGGCATGTGTCATACGTGTACTTTTACCATTTGTGCATGTTGCCTATTATTTTTGGACCCCGGCTGAGTGTACTCAATGCATACATCCTATACAACATCTATATTTTTAGATAATAATCTCAACAACTAAATACTATAACATACTTAATATCACTATTCCCTTAAAGTGAAGTTTTCGTCGTTAATGATACAGTGGCAAAATTTCGCTCTAAAAGAAAAATCAAAAGGTATAAAAAACAAACAAACAAACAAACAAAAATGGCCTTTAAGAGCGAAAAAAAAAACTGTAACATTTTAATGTTTATTTCTAACAAAGTGCAAAATTCTCAATAAAATTATTTTTCATATATAGCTACAATATTGAAAGTTTTAAATAGAAACTTTTATGCACATTCGTTTAACAAAAATTAAACAGCAAATTTTTGTTTTTATTTGCCTGTCCGGACCTAAATACTTTTACAATGGAAACTTAATTGAAATTGTTTTAAACAAATCAACTCCCCTCCCATAATGTAAATGTGTTGTTGAAGACTTGACTAACTGCTAAACTATTAACACTAATAATATCTACTATTAACTATTTAAGAAAAAATTGTAAAAATTTAATTACATCCGGGGCTAACGTTTTATTATATTCAGGACAATACAATCAGAAGGTTTGGTTATATCCCGAAATTCTAAATATGAACGTTTGATTAAATTTTGAAGATCTTTAGTTTGGTTATAAATTTCTGAAACATAAGCGACGAACCATAAATACCTTAAAACAGCTATCAAGATAAACCAATTTTTGCTAAAGATAGTGTATTGAACAACTTTTCTAAGCTGACCATCCCTAGGTAAGTCCGTAGTGGTACACAGGACTTAAGTTAAGTACATAATATAAGACAACTTTTCAAAAATACTGCCAATTTTATTAGTGAAAAACAAAACGAACAAAAACGAAACAATTCTCTTCGGGGTGATTCCCATTAGCTGTTTCAAACAGAAATTGAAATTTTCCTTTATAATAATTTAGCTAAAATGAATCAGGCAATAAAGCAAAATAAATTTGAGCAATGGGAAATTGCTTGCAAAAATGCTTAATTTAAATTTGTGAATTTCAAGTACGAACTTAGCTAGGTGGTTGCACTGACAACTAGAAGTAGATATATATATTTGTATGATAATAATAATAATGTTGTATAATCAGACAAATTGCACTTTCAGTTATGCTTGCAATTATATTACTTTACTAAACTGATCTGATTCGCATTTAGAAATGCAAATTGAAACAAAGAAAGAGGTCGGAATGGCCGTATGCCAAAACTGAAGCGTTTCACAAAGTAAGAATTTTTCTGGTTAGGCCTTTCAACGCCCGCAAATGTGTATCAAATAATTTATGCTAAGCAATTTGAAGCGCATTCAAAACATTAAAAGAACAAAAAATAATTTAAAAAAAAAACTAGCAACAAATTGTTAAATGCAAAATGCAACAGGAAGTCGCTGAGGCGAACGCATTTTCATTCATGACTTGATTTTATTTATGTGTGTGCTTTGCGCTGGCATAGGAGCCCAGCCAGAGGGTACACTTAGAGAAAATTGCAGGGTTAAAGCCAAGTATGAGCTGTAAAGAAGTCTTACAGCTTATATTTACATTTAATTTGAAGAACCTTTGTTCATAAAAATTTCTAAATTTACCATAAAACATTATTAATTTGGATTTTTGCTTAAAACAAACATTATTTTCATTTCAAGAACAAAATACTAATAACAATAATTTTTGTACTTAAAAGGTTCTGCTTATATTTAGGGATTATGGGATTGGAAATAAAAGTGTTGTTCTCAAGTAACAATTTTTGTAGCAACTGTTTTGCTTGATTGAAGTAACAAGTTGTTGGCTTTTTTCGCCAAGTGTATGGCATATAATTAATAATAGATAATGTATTTATCATATAGATACGTTTACCTGTCCCTGACCATATACCATATGCCATATGCCATATAAACCAAACGTAATGAGCAATTGCCCAACATCGCCATGCACTTGTGGCTGTCAGCCAAACAGAAAGCGCGGCAACAGCAGCGAAATGGGTAAAAACAATGCAATTCGAATTTGTTTAATTAAAAAAATTAACTCAGTTCAATGTGCACATACGTACGTATATATATTGTAATATGTATGAATGTATAGTTTATGCAATATATTTAGTTGATGATCCGCTTTGACAAGCCAAGGCAGCTGGGCACGCGCATTTAACGCATTTCTTTACAGGAATCCAACCAGTTGCCTGCCCCATCCCCCCACCCCCCATCGAGCTGCGTTTCATTCTCAAAAATGGGACAGCTGGCATTTTTGAATGGCATCCAAGATTTTGGGTTATGTACAACACTGTAGTCGCCCCGGTTCGCATCATATTGCACGGACGGACTCCGATCGTTGATCACTAGTCCGTTAGATGACACAATCTATTTTTGATTGTCTTCGGTTCGGCTAGACGCTCGTACGAAAGGGATGTTGGCGGGCCAGTTGGGGGTTGAGTGGGGCGTTCACTTCCGGTTTTTCCCAACTGCAATGGGAGCCAAAGAATTTCAAATCCCAATACGAATAAAACAAGTCTTTCGCAGGCATAGCAACAGGCGCTCGTTGCGCCGGCGTTCGAATATTTGTTTGCCACGCGAATGCGCCATCTTCGCGAAGACCTGCTTCAGTTCTCATTACTGCTGCTGATTGGTATTGCGGTAATATTCTCGAGCCTAACCCCAACCTTAACCCCAGCGGCACGCAGCGAAGCGCATCGCGTGGCGGTCTTGTTGGGTCGGAATTGGTGATGGGCGCGTGACACGAACTTCTTGGCTCTTCACAGATATTTCGAAAAATACTGAAAACAACTATTTTAAAGAATCTCACAGATAAAATTAAAAATTATTTACAAATCAAAATTAACTTTTGGGCAAACGATGAAATTTCGAACTTTTAATTCGAACTATTTAACCTGAAGATGTTATAAATAATAACAAAATATGATTATTAAGTTATAAATGTGCCTGTTTCTGGCGTTTAATTCGTTTTCGTGTCGTGTCTGCGTCGTGTTCGAAATATACGATACACGCTCATCTCTAGCCAGAGTTGAGGTGAATGCACAAAGCGAAACAAGTATGAAAAATGCATATTTTGTTGTTACTTATCTCTTTCCTTAGCTAAGTAGCAGGTGTTTCGGTTTTTATAAACCAAATGCTCTTGAGTGGCATTAAATATTAGTATTTCAAAAAACAGAAAGGCTCATTACTTTTTACGTTCGTTAATTTCCAGAACCAAACAGATGTTTGATTATTGCACATTTTATATCTCAAATTGGGCTTTACTGCAGGTTTTTCAAAAAAAAAATATGTTGAACAATTACAACTGATGACGTATTTATTACAAAGCAGCCAGTGAAACGTTGCAGATTATAGCACAAAGTAGAGAATAACAAAAGTTGTAGAAATAGCTTTTATAAGGGAAATATATATATATTACAAATAATAAATTTTATCTTTTCACTTAAACTTGGAGTCTTTAAGAGGTATATATGTATATATACAAGTAATACAATAATTTTAATAAAAATTGAACAAAAAATTTTAAAAAATTTTATCTTTTCAGAAAAAGTCAAAGCTTTACATAGTTATTATATATGTAGTTCTAGCCCAGACTATTGATAAATACCAAGTGCGTTATCATGGCAGGGCGCAATGTATTTAGCTGCTGTGGCTGAGCGCAGCTAGAAAAACTGTCTAAAATTAAAAGAAAATGTAGAGAGCAGCTGTGGAAACTTTTTCGATGTACTTTTTATATGCTGCCCATGGCGCTGTGAGAGTCGCTCTCTCTCTCTCTCTGTGTGTGTGTGTGCCTGTGCAGCTCCCGGCGCAGCTATAAAAAGAAAGCGCGCTCGCTTTCAGCGCTCACTTTTGGTCCCAGCAACCAAACGGTGCACAATAAAACAACACAGAAACGCAGAACGAATTAAATTCAAAATATCTCTCTCAGCTGTTGTTCAGTTATTTCGTTTTTTTTATTTGTTTTGTATAAGAAGTGTTGAAATTACCTAAAAACATATATTTATATAAATACATACATATACCCAAGTCCAAGTGCATTTGCATTGAAGTGAGCGTACATAGTGTAAAACCAAAAGGAATTCCATAAAAAACCGTTAAAGCGGAGGACAACAATACCAATACATAAATAAGCTAAAAAGTGAGTGTGAAAAATCGCAGCGTTTAAATTCTGCCGCCATTTCGTTGCATTGGCAGGATGCTGCTGCGGCGGCCATTTTGTGCTGTCAACTTGCAAATTTATCGATAAAACTTCACCGGACACGCAGCAAGCAAAAGTGCCACTGGGTGTGGAATGGGGCATGGGAAGACGGCAGCATGGGCATCAGACACAGGGCCAAGTTTAATTTCTAGTGGGCATAAAAAAGGCTAATGGGCAGAACGAACTCTTCTAGTTTGGCCAGGGCCTGGGCGGTGCGATTGCGCATGCGTACCTGTGCAGAGGCAAAAGTTCAAGCCAGGTGGCACCAGGTGCATGAGTGTGTGTGTGTGCATGTTTTTTTTTTATTGCTTTTGCTTCTTCTGCTTCGCGTAATTTGACTTTGTTTTGCTTCTTTCTTTTGGGGTCGCTCTGTTTTTATTTTTCAACTTTTTTTTGTTTTTTGTAACTTCTTTTTGGGTCTGACTGTGGGTCACAAAAGAAATGCTAAATGAGAAAAACGAAGAAGAGGAAATATTGTGTAGCAATGCCAGGGCGAAACACAATGGGCGCTCAAACGAAACAAATTTTCATTGTTATTATTGTTGTGGTTGTCTTCGCATAGCGTTTCTTTTCCGTTTAGTTGTTTATTGTGGTTTGTTGATTTTTTTTCGCCCGCTTTTTTTTCTTTTTTTTTTTGCAAACCTAACGTTTCGCAAACTTTAATTGGCCTTTATTTACATTTACAGTACCCAAGCGTTTTTTGGCCAACTGACTGTGGCAACATCCGAACTCGAGTTTCAACAATAGAGAGCGAGACCATCTGTGACACGTGAGTCTTTTTTTGGGGACAGCCAGTCGACAATTCCAGCGATCGCTTTTCCAATTAATCTACAAAACTGCAACAACCAAATCCCAATAACAAAATGACCGATGTATCGCATGAATTGGGCGCCCTGCGCTTTGTAGTGGTAAGTAATTTTGGCTAACCAAAACATGCAAAAAAAAAAAGAAACATATATATAAAATCCAGAATGAACAGTATCCTTCGGGTTGCCGAAAATTAAACACCCTTGCAGACATTTGAAAGATGTGTGGTGTATATCTATAGTCAACTCTGTTTCCAACCAAAAATTTGATTATTGACGGATTGCCTTCATATAATATACAAATATAATTGGCACTGCCAAGTTTTTTATATGGTTTGTTCGTATGGTTCTTCCAATCACCAAATTAGGTCCACATATCTTTAAAAATAAAAATGTTTTTCATAAAAAAAGTATGTTTTTGACTGAAAAATCCTTTGCCGCTTCCGACATTTGTAATAAAAAGAAGCTAAATTTTATACCTTTACAACCGAGAGACTGTTTGTAGAGAAACAAGCTGACGGATATGTTGATACTGATCAAAATTATATATATACTTATTAGGGTCAGAAATATTACACATTTCCTGACAAACTTAAAAATCTGGCTGCAAGGGTAAAAAAAACTAAAAGAGAGTAAAAAGGAAAAAAGCTAAACGATCGACGAACCCAACTTCACAGATATATTAGAGCTAATTAGCTAAGACTTTAGCTTGGCACTCGGAAACAAAAGGCATTTGTGGAATGTGGCGCACAGACTTGAGCAAACGCAAAATGTATTCAAAATTAAAAAAGAGAAATTTTTCAGTTATTTTTATAATTCCCATGAGCATTATTATTATTATTATTCTGTATATATTGCAAATATCTCGTGCGACAAATGCCTGAGCATTATTTATGCGCCAAAAAAAAAAAAAAAATTCAAAAACAACAACAACTGAAACGGGCAAATGAAAAATAATAATAATAAACCACAAAAGCCAGCAATAACAATAACAAGCGTGGAAAAAATGTCACAAAAAATTTGTATTTTCATTTGTACATATTGTGAAAACTGTGTGAGAAATTGTTGCTGTGTTTGTTCCAAAGCCGAAAAGCAGCCTGATTAAAAATCATTAAAATGAAATGGCATAAATTTCAAGATTGCACAGTATATAGCAAACAAACCCCCCGACAGCAGCCACAAAAACAGTTTTCAATTTTTATTTGGTTTTGCTTTAATTTGTCGCCACATGAATTGCCAAAAGAGCTAGATATATACTGTATCTATGTTCTATATATATATATATATACATATATATATATACTTTGCCTGACAAAAGAAAACAAATTTTTGTCGCACTGTGCAAAAGATCAAAACACGGAAAAATTCTTGGCAATGACCATCGTTTGAGTTGAAATAGCAATGTTATGTAGCCTTATGTACGTCGTCTCCGTATGTATTTTATGTATTCTATATTAAATGCGACGACTTTAGCTGACTGACAACGGCGCCGACAAATTGAAAAAAAAAAATTGCCTTAGTTATATATACTATATGCCGATCCGTACTAAACATGTCCATCCACGCAGGCAATCTCCAAGCTGGGTGTCAACACTTTAGCCGTTTTATTTTTGAACCGGATTGGTGCACAGGCTTTTTATATAAAATATATAAACAAATGTCTATGTGACAAATAAATCTCTTTTCATATTAGCGCAGTTCAACATGCACATTTTATTTCCAAAATTTGTTTTTGCAGCATTTGAAAATTGCAAACTTCATATAAGTTTTAATTTTCAAGTTAGGTTTCCACTTTTTAGCCGTATTTTTAACGGCGGCGCCCATTTGAACCGGTTCGTTTCATTGACTACCCATAAAAATCGGTTATTTTAAAGCAGCCATAAAATATGCATACTTATATACAAATATCTATTTGACAAATAAATCTTATTTCGTATCAGCTCAGCTCACGTGCAAAGTTTATTTTAAACCTTTTTTCCCATCAAGTGAAAATGGCCATTTTCATTTCAATTGAAATTTATGCATTATGTTCGCAATTTCACATCAAAGACTTTCACCTGTGCGAATTTACTGCACTCTCAAGCAAATATATATTGTATATACAAATATGCAAAGTTAGCATACATATGCCTTTGTTTATAGAGTATATAACTTTCAGGTTATTGCCAAATTCTTATACTTAACATTTTCATTCATCGCATGGCGCTTCGTTGCGCATTTCATTTATTTATTTTTATTGAATATATGAATGAAATTCATGAAACAAACGAGCTGGCAGCCAAATTGATTGAAGAAATTTTGGATATTGATCAAAAAGACAGCAAAAGACCATTGACAACGTCATTGCCTGGGTTTATATTTATACCCTTGCGGAGGGTATGATCATTTTCTCACGAAGTGTGTAACGCATAGAAGGGATCGTCTCCCACTCTATAAACTATATATATTCCTGATCAGTTTCAACAGCCGAGTCTATAGAGTCTCTCAGTTTAAATGAAACGTAGCGTAGGTCAGTTTTTTTTATTGCAGTTGGCCGAATCGGACATATCATATACAATAGCATATAGCTGATATGGGAGCGATCGGTCGAAAAGTTAGTTCTTGTATAAACAACTTTTTTTTAACCAAAAGAAAATAACACCAACATGGAGCTACTATATAATATACCCTTACCAAACTCAATTAACTATAGCTATATAGCGCACAGCTTTTATATGTCTGCCAGTGTATTTAATCTTCGGCACCCCGAAGATAACCCTTCTTTCAGTTTTTTTTTTTTTTTTTGTGATCTTTGCCAACCGAAATTCGCATTATTTAAAATGTTGTCTAAATAAAGCAAGAGCAGGCAAAAGTGTAGATATGTAAATAATATGGATGTATGTGTATGTGGCAGCAGCAGATCCGCTTTAGACTGAAAGCCAAAAGATTTATGCAATAACTTTACAAAATAGATAGACACATAATTCAAAAACGTACGTAAAAAACATTTGCATACATATAGCTATACAGTGGCTAGTTTTTCAAAATATGTTTTAAACAAACAAAATACATTCGCAAAAATTGGCCGTGAAGGTCGTTTTTAGCTGTTATTTTAATTTTATTTATCTTTTTTTTTTGAAAATGTATTTCTTTTATGTGTGCGCTTGGGCTGCTTGAGGAAGTGTAGTACGGTTTTATTTAATTTGTATTTATTTTTCGTCAAAGCTTGTTCTTATTTATGGGTCGACATTTGCGCATTCCTTTCGTCCCATTTGCCAGCGCACATGTACATACAGACATGTTGGTCAATTCTAAGACATTTTGCACTTAATAAATGAAAAATTAAAGAACATGTAAATCTGCTGTAATTTAATTACAGCTCATTAATTACAATAAGTTGCCACGTGTCGCCTTTGCATACCAATTTCAAAAGTGCCGCCAAGTCAGAAACAGTTGGCAACGCGCTAGTGTTGATGGCAGTTAGCAGTCTGGCAACGCCCGCGTTTAAGCTTGAATTTTCTTTTTGTGCGCATCATTTTGGCTTCCTATTAATAGGGTTTCAACTAAAACGTGCTTGTTTTCTGCTCGCTTTGTTACAGGAATCGCCGCTGTCATCAAAGGTGGCCATGTTCAACAATCAGGCGACTCAGCACAAGCAGTCGCAGCTATTGAACCCCTTCTCGCACGACGGACGCGCCCCGTCGCCAAAGCCAACTTTCTCCAAGGATCAGTATGGCAAGCCGCTGGCCGGCAGTCTGACGGAGATGCGCGGCCAGAAGGCCAATATGCATGTGATGAAGGAGATGCTGGAGTTGTGCCAGATCATCGACTCTGAGGGCTATCAGGTGAAGGATGAGCCAAACATGCGCGTCATACCCTTTGGCGAATTGTTTAACGTAAGTACTGATCCCCCCCCCCCTGTCAGCTACATAGCTAACAATGCAATGGCTCGCCCGTTCAGATTTACAACTACATTTCGGACAAAGTAGTGGGCATCCTGCTGCGCGCGCGCAAACACAAGCTACTGGACTTCGAGGGCGAGATGCTCTATCAGCGGCGCGACGACGACGTGCCCATCTTTCTGCTCAGGCCCATTGTGGAGATACGGCGGGAGCTGAATGCCAAGGTCGAGGAGATTAAGCGCGGCGCCAGTCCGGCGCCCCAGTCGACCTCGGTGATGTTGGACAGAACGGCCCACGAGCACAATCTGAAGGTGCAGCAGGAGCAGAAGCGCGCCTCCAAATCGCGCACACCATCGCCGGCTGTGAAAGCCAAATCAAAGTCGAAATCACCAGCACCCGCTGTGGCTGATATGCCAGTGGAAACAACAGCTGCTGCTGCTGTCGCATCCGACTCTAAGCCGCCAATCGCAACAGTCGCTCAGCCACCTGCAGCAGCAGCAGCCAACGTAACACCTGCACCAGTAGCTACAGCAACAGAGCCAGTGCAGCCGGCAAGTGCATCCCAACCGGAAGCAGTGCCTTCTCCAACAGTGCCTGAAGCGGTCGCTGCTGCTGCTGCTCCAGCTGTCGTTGCTCCAGCTGCCGCTGCTCCAGCTGTTGCTGCTTCAGCTACTGCTGCTGCTGCTCCAGCTGCTGCTGCTCCTCCGGCTGCTGCTGCTCCAACAGAAGCCAGCCCAGCTGTGGCTGTGCCAACGCCCCAGCACATAGATGACTTGCCCACAATTGTAATTGAAGCCAGCGCAACATTTGTGCGCACGGTCAGCGTGGAGCAGTTGCCGGAGCAGCAGCTGGAGACTGCGGCAGCAACTGCCGCTAGTGCCTAAGGAAAGGCTTTCATGACCTTGAGCACGTTTTTCTTCATTAATTTGATATTTTATTTTGTTGGAAGAACTCGCAACTACTAAAGCGGCAGCTTTAAATTGCAGTAATCTAGTTTAAAGCATAGTTTAATTCATAATTAGTGTTAACGGCACTGAAGACAGAGAGAGAGAGAGCAACTATTTATAATATATATAAACTAAATGTAATACACATATAGACACAGTATTATATAAAACTCATACTTATTAATGCATGGTTATTATATAATATGTTGTAGTAGTTTAATAAAGTATATAAAATAAAAAACAAATAATAGTGATCTAGTTGATGGTATGGGTGTATGTGTGCACAAGTCAAATTTTAGCACACCTTTTTTTTGTGGACTGATCAAGAATATATAGATTTTATTGTGCCAGAATTGCCATTAGTACCCATTTGCCCAATTTTGAGGGTATAAAAATTCAAATTAACATGGCGTTGCCATACTGCCACCGCTAAAGCGCGCACATTAGCCACACACACAGCTAATTATACGATCTGGTAACGCTTTGCACGCACTCAGCTGTTGCGTTGCCGCCTTTTGGCTTGTGAACAGCGACAAAATAGAACGGGACCATAAACAGCGGCGGAAACCATGCGCAAATTCACAGCGTTTGCCTGCGGCACGGGCGCCGGCCTCGCCGCCTACTATGTGCAACAGCTGCGCGATCCACGGCTAGCCGTGCACAACTCGTGGACCAACAGCAAAACGCCAGTCAGCGAATGCGCGCTGTGGGACAGCAACTGGGACTTTCGCGACCCGAAGAGCCTGGTGCGGCCGCAGAAGAACGATTTGCCGCAGGAACAGAATCGCTTCAACAGCGATCTGGAGAAGAACGCGGCGAAATGCACCCGACACATCATACTGGTACGGCACGGCGAATATCTGGATGTGGGCAACACGGACGATACGCATCATCTGACGGATCGCGGTCGCGCCCAGGCCAAAATGACGGGCCAGCGCCTACACGAGCTAGGCATCAAATGGGACAAGGTGATCGCCTCAGACATGGTGCGTGCACAGGAAACGGCGAACATTATACTAAATGAGATTGACTACAACAAGGAGAAGCTAAAGAACTGCTCCTATTTGCGCGAGGGCGCGCCCATACCGCCACAGCCGCCCGTCGGCCACTGGAAACCGGAAGCCTCGGTGAGTACGTCATTTAATGGAAGGCTTTTAACATTTCATTTATCATATACAGTGCCTTTCATAATTATGCGACGCTTGCGAAATTTCAACTTCAACGAGAAACGAGAAAGATTAGCAATTATCTTCGGAGTGCCGACGATTATTTAATAAATAGGTTACTTTATATAAAAGTTCGATACTCACAATTGCCCAATTTGCTCTGGATATTTATTATATGTAAAGCTAAGCGGTACATTCTCTAAGACCGTGATTAACCATGATCTTATCCGACTAAAAATTTTCATAAGCTAATCTTACCGTACGATTGGTTGACAAATTTCAGAGACCAAAAATCCAATGTATAAATATTCCAAATTTCAAAGATAAACGCCCTATTTTTTATGGAGTCTTTACGAAAATCGGCATATTCTATGTGGAGTCTTCCGTTATTTGCATTTTCGAGATCAGCTCTAAAAATCAAGGGTTTGAATTTAAAATCTAGCTTCAATAGTCGCTATAATTGAGGCCTGAATACAGATACCATTCTCAGTATCTCCACGCTATGCAAGAGTATAACGAAATATTCTGTAATCTGTTCAAAATGAATTGGGGTAAAACCAAACGTACTTTAAAGCTCCTACGGTGATATCATATCGCTATGTCTATATAATGAGATTTAATTAGAGTTGACTTATCTTTACGATGATATGCCTAGATAATGAGAATCTATAGAAAGCGTTAACTAATATTTTTTAGTTAACTGACGTAAAATTGAAAATTTTGCAAGTGTCGAATAGTTATGATACGCACTGTATAACCATTGCCCTTTGGCTTCATTTGCAGCAGTTTTTCCGGGACGGTGCGCGCATTGAGGCCGCTTTTCGACGTTACTTCCATCGAGCCCTTCCGGAGCAGGAAAAGGAGAGCTACACGCTAATCGTGGGACACGGCAATGTAATACGCTATTTTGTCTGCCGCGCATTGCAATTCCCGGCGGAGGCCTGGCTGCGCATCAGCATCAACCATGCGTCCATCACGTGGCTGAGCATCCACCCATCCGGCAACGTGTACATCAAGTATCTGGGCGACACCGGCTTTATGCCAGCCAAGTATCTGACCAATCGTATACCCCGTGATGCCAAGAACGTTGTCTAGTTCTAGTCTAGTTCTTTTTATATATTTTGTATTCCTTTTCGAAGGCGCTAGTACGCAGCAACAATCATGATTGATCAAAACTTGAAACATATATAAAAATGTTGTCCCCTAAAAAGTAGTATTTTTTTAAACTAATGTACGTAAATAAACTCAAATGAATGCTATTGCACATTTTATTTTCATTGTTTTGGGGGGTTGTGAAAAACAGCAACTTATTCTGATTTTTAAAGGATACTGCATGTCAAACAGACCTGTAAAGGACAATGCCAAGGCGTATACAGTGGCTCACAGCACTTTCTACGCTGTGTTTAAATCAGTTGGGATTGAAAAAGGCAAATATAGTAGTAAAAGATTACTAAGTTTTTCAAAATAAAGTGTATCAAATATAAACAAAATATAAAATATAATATAAAAATATAAACGGTACCAACACATTCATTTAATACGTAATAGTTTCGTTGTTATAGACCTTCGAGAGTATCTTGACATGTTGACATGTTTCTGGGACTGTCGCATGCAAGCAGCAAATGCGACTTGGAAACGCGGCATTTGCGCATGTCGATTGCACATTCCCTTTTCGATTGCTGGATACACATGCGATTTGTTGTTGCCACGCATGCATGCAGGTTTATGCTACATGCAAAACATGCAGCCGCGCATTTCGATGAAATTGGTTAGAATCAAAACAAATATGGCTGCAAAGTCTGTTGCCAAAGGGCCTGCGAGCAATTTGGTGTCAATGTGCGACGAAGACAACGAGCTCCGGGTGCCCATTGGAACGAAAAAGTCGCGTCGCGCCAAAAAGAAAGCTTTGAAAAGGAAAATACAGCACGAATGGAAAGAGGACGAGGTGATCCGCCTGATTGCAGCCGTGGCAAAGGCACCGTCGATCTGGACAGGCCCAGGTCCAAACGAGCACAAATTCATGAGGGCGGACTCCTGGAACGCCATCGTTAACAGCCTCGCCATCGACGGGGTCGACGTTGACGAGGCCAAAACCAAGTGGTCCTCGCTGCGCGTCAGCTATCGGGTCAATCTGGGCAAAATGCAAAATAAGAGCTGCTCCGGCAAAGACGCCAGCACTGTGGTCTGGCGCTACTTCAAGCAGATGTCCTTCCTGGACTCCGGCGATGCGCTCGAGGCGAGCCCAACAGCATTGCAAACGGTAAAGTGTTTTTAATCTAGGTACACACGATGCAAACAATTTGCAGCAAGTTGAAAATAATTTGCAGCAAAAGCTTGCACAAATGTTTACACCTATGCAAATATTGCAAGAAAATTTCTTACTTCAATCAATTTTTGTTTTGCACGCAATCTTTTGCATGGCTATTTCGTGCAATATATTGCGTTAATGTCTACACGTGTTTTCATGTTTTGTTTGCAGTGCTTGCAAGTGACCCTCATTTGCAAGTTCTGTTGTTTTGTGAAAGTCAAGGAATAACGGCGTCTTTATATTATGTCGACACAAAAATCGAGAGTTGCAGCTATTGCTATATTAGCAACTTTAATTAAACGTAAAAAAGTGAGAAGATTAGAGTCTGCAAAAAAAGAAAGTGTTGGGTGAAAGAGTGGATTTCCAAAAGAGATGAAAAAGGAGTGCATCAGAACCTTTTAAAAGAGCTACAAAATGGCGATGAAACAAACTATTACAATTTTTTTTTATTTAGAGATTTATTTAGAGATACCAAATATAGTTCCACTTAAAAATTCTATTCAAAGAAGTTTCATCAAGGTTCAAGGGTTCAGGGCATCTCCTAGTCTCCTAGAATTGCAATTAATGCTCCTTTTCTCTTTCGCGCAGACTCGGGCTGTGGCAGTGGCAAACAGGAAACGCCGGACACGGAGCACAGCAGCTGTGCCAAATTCGTTGTCGCCGCCAGGCCCAGGGCGCATTTCGCCCAGATCTCAGGCCAGCGTCTCGCCCTCGCCCAGTATGGCAGCCCCGGCAGGTGAATTGCCAATTGAAACGGGTACATTACCAACACCGGCCATCGCTGTGCCCACTTTACCCGCTCCGGCAGAGCATTTAGCAACACCGACAGCCGTTGCCAACACATCGGACACAAACTCTGCGTTTTGCGACTATTTATTGTCCGAAATGCAAACGCTATCCAATGAGCACGCACGTGCCCTGCGCCAGACCTTGACCCGGGCGTTGTTCACTTTTATGGAAAAAGCTGCGAGTCATGAAATCATGAAATGAGTGAAGGGCTACATGATTTTTGTATCGAAAAATTAGTAAATAAGTTGTAATTGCAATAATGCATATACATATTTAAAATGCAGATTCGATATAGAGGACCAACATGTCATCAAACATACAAATCGGTTCAGTTTTAACAAAGTTATAGGAGTTTGAAGAATTTAGTTTTGGATCCGAGAGCTTTAAATGTCAACATTTTTGTCAATTTTGGCATGGTTTTAGATAACAAATTTGTCCCCTCATAATCACTTTAAATCGATCAAAAATATAAATTTCCAATTCAAAATTTGGAAGAAAAAAAATGTTTGAAAATGAGACCAAAAATTAAAAAAAAAAAAAAAAAAAAGATATTTTGAATAATGCATATATTTTGAATGCAGAATTTATCGAAAGGAAAAAACATGGCCAAAATGACATCAAGTTTAAAATATAGGAGCTGTGAATCCGAAATGCTACGTGGGCGTACCGTGAAATCTTAACACTTTATCTGACGCGGGTCTACCCAAGTGTATATTCCAAGTTTCAAGCATCTACATTTAAAAACCCCGAAAAAAAAGCTCGTTCAAACGAACAGACACTCGGATATTGCAGAAACTTAATATACAGTTCTCGTTAACCAGTATTGAAAGAATGTAAAAAATACACAAAGCAAATAAAAATAAAATTATAAATGAAATTATTGGTTGTGTAATTAACCTATAGAAAACACTGAAGCTAGTTTCTAAACAATTCCAAGTTCTAGAACTTTTAGTGTCCGAGCCCCCACAGATAGCAGAGATATTTTTATATCGTTTGTCTTCAGCTTATACTCTAGTTAATATAAATACATTTGTACATTTGCAAGGGCCAACTAGGTGGCCTGGAGGACCTGCTGCAGACGCTGCAGGCACTTGCGTATGCCCACATCCTCGCCAGCGCCGCGCTTCAGCTCCACGCTGTGCGCCTGTTCGCGCACGAAGCCAACTAGCGGGGCCACCAGTTGGGGCGCCTGCTCGGCGAGCTTGATGAGCATCTGGAAATAGAAGTAGGTGCAGTGCGCCAAATGCTTTTCGGCCAGGGCTCGTATGTCGTCGGCGCAGCGTTCGCGTGCCGCTGCCGAGCGCTGGAACAGGCGCAGATTAACCAGCACGCGATAGAGGCTCAGCACCTGGCCGCGACTGGGCTCCAGTTCGCCCACAAACATGACGTGCTCGAGCAGCGGCACGTGGATCGCGCGCAGCAGCGTCAACAGCTGCGACTCCGGCACATCCGTCCCCTCGTCCAGGCCGGCGATCAGCTGCTGGAGGATGGTCAGCACGAGCCCGACATGGGCGCCCGCCTGGCTGCGCTGCACGCCCAGAAACTGGCCGGCCAACTGATGGAGCACAAATTGCGCCAGCTCCCCATCCGCATCCGAGTGCAGGAGCGTGGCATAAGGACGCGCCACCAGCTTCACATTGGCAGTGAAGCCAAAATGCGGTGTCCAGTGCAGCACGAGCTGTTCCAGTGTCCGGCTCAGATACGCATCCGTGCGATACGGCAGCCGGCCAATGCCCTGCAACAGCACCGGAAATATCTTATGCACCAGCTGCGGCTGGCGACCCTCGGGCGGCACGCCCGCCTGCAGTTGCGTGGTCAGCAGGAAGCGCACCATGGCCAGGTGAAAGAAGCAGCTGGGCTTGGCGCGCACATAGCACAGCGTCGCGCAGTTGTAGATGACGATGGCCAAGAAGTTATAGAAACGTGCGCCCAGCTCGGGCCGCTCTGTGCTCCCGCTGCCGCTGCGAGCTCGCTGCTCCGTGGGCAGCCAATGCTCGAAGTGCGCCACATAGGCGTGCAGCTTGTGGCTGAGCTGCATGCGCACGTGCGCCGCCGCCTCCTGCTGCTGGGCGCGTCGCCCCAAGGCGCCAAAGAACGCGCACAGCGGCTCCCGCGCCGCCAGCTCGCCGGTGTCCAGGCCCAACGTGCGCAACTCCTCTAGCCGTGTGACATGCGGCGTCAGCGCCACCACCGCCTCGTGCTGGGCGTTGAGCAGCACCAGCGATTTGATCCAGATGTGCGTGACAAGCACACTGGACGGCTGCTGGACCGCGGTCGCGTCCTGGAGCACATGGAGCAGCAGCTGAGCGCTGGCTGCCGTGTTGGCCGGCTCGGGTCCCTGCAGCAGGCACTCCAGCAGCTTTCTGTCCCTGTCGAGGGCGACAAAATCGGCGGCCAGCTTGGGCAGCCAGCTGCTGTAGCCGCTGGCGTATTGGACGCGCAGCTGGGGCAGCACATGCTGCTGCAGTGCCTCCCACATGGCGGGCGCCATGTGCGTGCGCAGTTTGTGGCACAGCAGGTGCAGCGCCTGCCAGACGCGCTCCTGCGCCGCCTGTGCGCTGTGCTCCATGTAGTGGCTGAGCCAGGGCGCCAGCAGCAGCTGCTCCCCGCGCGCAAAATCATCCGCCAGCTCGAAGATGGGCTGCAGCGTGGCCGCATAGATGGCGCCTACGTCCGTATCGTTGCGCACCGCCGCCAGTTGCGTCAGCAGCTTGGCCACATAATCCGCCAGCGGCTGGCGTCGCTCCGCGTGCAGCAGCAGCACGGCCATGTGTCCCTTGGCCGCCAGCTGGCGACGCGCTGGCGGCAGCTTGTCCAGCGCCAGACAGAGCAGCATTTCGCGCAGCTTGGGCGCCAGTTCGCCGAATTCGCCGTACGACAGCAGCAGGCAGAGGAACAGCTCGATGACATGGTGTATGCCCGACTCGTTCAGCGCCAGCAGCTTGGCGGCACTGAACTTGCTGAAGATGCGTCCCAGCAGCTTCTGCGCCTGATTGCCGCGTCGCAGTGCCGGCAGCAGCTGCAGCGTCTTGCCCAGCAGCAGGGCGAACAGCGTAAAGCTGCTCAGATTCAGATCCTCCAGCTGCGGCTTGGCCAGCAGCGCACGATAGCGCTCCAGGTAGGCGGCGCCGCTGGCGCAGGTCAACGGCAGCTGTTCGGTGCCCGCGCTGAAGCTGCTGTTGAGCGCACGATGCAGGCACTCCCACAGCTGGCAGAGCACGTCCGCGTCGGGCTGGCCCCAGTGCAGCTGCAGCGGCGCCAGGAGGCACAGGTAGACGCGTCGCTGCTGCTCGTCCGGCTGCCCGGCGAGAAACTGCCGCAGCAGGCCGCCCGTCTGCAGCAGGTCCGCAGCCACGGGCGTCGGCTGCGGCCGCTGCACACCAGCCGCCCCGTAAGCGCCCAGACGCGCCACTCCCAGACGCAGCCAGGCATAGAACTCGTGGTAGCCCAAGGTGGCGGCGGCGGCGCTATTCCCGCTCTCCACTGCAAAAAGAGTTTTAGTTTGGGATTGAGTTAAACTAGCCAGGCAATTGGTTTTCGATGTCACCTACGCTGCAGCTGCGCCTTGTGGCGCTGCATGGCCCTGTGGAACAGCGGCCAGAAGGCGGCTTCCGTGCCCGCGCCCGTTTCCGTTTCCGTTTGCAGCAGCAGCAGCCACAGCTCCTTGCTGCAGCGGCACATGAACGCCGACGTGTGCAGCAGCTCCGCGCTGTGTTTGCTTCTATGATAGAAGCTGGCGCAGAGCACCAGATCGTCCAGCGTGCGCTCCAGTTGTGCCTGATAGCTGGGCCGTGTGTCCGGTGTGTCCCACTTGCGCTGCAGGCACAGGTCGAGCAGACGCCACTCGAGCGCGCCGTGGTACAGATGATAGGCGGGCGCCGGACACTCATTGCCCTTCCCATGCTCGGCAAAGTACAGGACGCGCCACGCAGCCCCATCCAGGCAGCTGTTCAGCAGCGCGCGCAATTGCCTAACGGCCGGCGACAGAAGTGGCCACTGTGCGTCCAGGTCTTCGGCGTGCAGCAGCAAGTGATAGTAGTGCGTGACCTGTTGGCGTGCCCTGTACCAGCTGGATGCGCCAAGCGACGTCTTCGGCAGCAGCTGTTGCTGACCCGCCACGGCGCTGCAGAGCTTCTGTATGTTCTTGCTAAATGGAGGCGGTGCATGAATATTCTGTCTGCTCGCTTGGATGGCCACTACTCACCAAGCCTCGCCGTGCAGATAGCGCCAAACGGCGCACACCGTCAGCTGGCCCGCCTCGAAGTCGAAGCCCAGTCTGTCCAGGCGGCTGCGTGGCGCCGGCGCATTCAGTGCGTAGCCATTGCGCACAAATCCTGTGCTGGGCAAGTCGGCTGGCGTTTTGATGGCATCCCTGCCACCGCAATTAAACTCGGGCAACAGGTCGAGCGTATCCTCGTCATCATCGTCATTGGCATCTGCTACGAAATCCTCATTGTTGTCCAGAAACTGCTGCGCTGGCGGCTGTGGCCTTTGTGTTGCTTCCAAAAAGGCACTAAGTATGTCCTCATCGTCGTCCGACTGGAATAGATCATAGTCCATTGTGGACTCAGACTTAGATCACATAGGTCAAGAGCAAATTGTTTTTATGAACTGCAACATTTTGGCGCCAAAAATCGCTGACTCTACATATTCAGCTGTCGATGTCGATAGCAGATATCGATAACCTGCAATTGCACAGGTATATGTCAAAAGAGGTTGACTATAAAATAAAACAAAATAGTATATAGTAATAACAGATATTCCACTAGCAACAATCCTTAAATTTGTTGCAAATGTTAAAAATGTAATGTGTGCCCCTGTAATTTTACGGCTCTTATGTTACGGACAACAGACACTTGCTAATTGAATTGCAAATTGTTAGGAACATATGTAAATGTAAGATATGCTGGGCATAGTAGAATCGGGCTTATGTGTGTTTTTCTTATATAATTTATTTTTTTATATGAAACTTTAATACATATTTTTAAAATTCAAGCTGCCAAATGAGCTGCGATGTGTAACGATATATGTGACGTATATTGAAACGATAGTCCATCAATCACAAGGGCGATAAATGTCAATCAGACTGCAGACATCGATATATTTATAACAAAGCACACATATATCGTTCATCTCTATTGTGGACATTTGGACCTTTGTTTCGTTTCTTATCTTAGAAGACCCCATCCTCCGTCTGCTGTTCCATTGATCAAAAGCCAAGTACCGTTACGTAGCAAGATGTCGTTACGTCCACTTGTGGAGGGCGACTGCGGCGCCGTTAATCCCTTGATGCAACTGGGCGGCCAGTTCACACGCGATGTTGCCCACAAGGATGAAGGATTCGCCCAGGCGCCGTTCGAACGCAGTCTGCGGCCCGACGAACAAATGGTCAATGATTTTCTCCAAGTGGCCGGCCCACCGCAATCCTTTCAAATGGACAAACTGCTGCAGGAGATGCGCGGCATCAACATTCACGGTGCTTCAACGCAGCAGCTGCAGCGGAACGAGGTGGCGAGCCAGTGGAGCCGGGACTTTACGCAGCAGCAGCAACTGCCCAACAAAATGGTGCACATGCAGCCGCAGCAGCAGCACATGCAGCATGCCCAGGAGTTCTTCGACGAGCCGCTAATCACCAGTCAAAATTTTATGGCACCACAGATGATGCGACAGCCATATATGGCTATCGCAGCATCGCCCCACCAGCTGCAGCAGCCACCGCAGCAGCAGCAACAGCACGATGCCTTCTTCGATGAGGGCATGGAGACGATCATAACGGACAATCTGCCAAAGGTGGACAATGGTGGTGAGTCTGTCGAGGATTGGATCAGCGACTATCAGCACAGCAAGGAGCAGAACGAACAGACGGCCACAAATTTCAACGAAAAGTTCTGGCAGCGCCTGCAGGACGAATGGCAGAAGCTGGCCGAGGAGAACGAGCATCCGTGGCTCTCCGAATACAACGAGAACCTCGACGTCTACAAGGAGTACGAATTTGCCGAACAGAATCCCATGGCCGAGCTGGACAACGCCTTCGAGAAGGGCAAGGAGTACCTGACCAAGGGCGACATACCCAGCGCGGTGCTCTGCTTCGAGGTGGCAGCCAAAAAGGAACCGCAACGTGCCGAAATCTGGCAGCTGCTGGGCGTCTCCCAGGCCGAAAACGAAATGGATCCACAGGGCATTGCGGCGCTAAAACAGGCGCTCGAACTACAGCCGGAAAACCGACAGGTGCTGATGGCTCTGGCCGTGTGCTACACGAACGAGGGCCTGCAGAGCTTTGCCGTGAAGATGCTCGGCACCTGGCTAGAGGTGCATCCGCAGTACAAACATCTGTTGGCCGCCTATCCGCAACTGCAGTCGGAGGGCACTTCGCTGGCCTCTTCGTTAATTGGCGGCAGCAAGCTGCGCGACCTGCAGCAGGTCTATTTGGAGGCGGTTCGCATGCAGCCCGCCCAGGTGGATGCCGATCTGCAAGAGGCACTGGGCGTGCTCTATAATTTGTCCGGCGAGTTTGACAAAGCGGTCGATTGCTATCGTTCCGCCGTCCACGTGGACCCACAGAATGCCAAATTGTGGAATCGCCTCGGCGCCAGCTTAGCCAACGGCTCGCGCTCCGTGGAGGCGGTCGAGGCGTACCAGCAGGCGCTGCAGCTACAGCCGGGCTTCATACGTGTTCGCTACAACGTCGGCGTCTGCTGCATGAACCTGAAGGCCTACAAGGAGGCCGCCGAGCATCTGATCACAGCACTAACCATGCAGGTGCACACGAATGCCGCCCGGGAGCTGCCCAATGCGCAGGCCGTTGGCCAGAACCAAATGTCCGAGTCCATTTGGAGCACACTGAAGATGGTCATCTCGCTGATGGGTCGCAGCGAGCTCCAGGGTCACGTCAGCGATCGCAACTTGGCGGCCCTCAACGAGGCCTTCAAGGACTAGCCGGCAGCTGTTGGGTTATTGGGGTTTAGGGTTTAGCTATGTGTAAATAACTTCTTCGTTTGCATTGCCGTCAATTTGTCACTTTTTCCATACAATTGTTGAAGAGATGTATTGAATGTATTTTTCTATGTATAAGCCTTTAGGAACGCTAATTAAATTGTTGTTACTCTTCGATTAAATCAACCGCTTTTTGATGTGCTCTCAAGGAAAGCTTCGTAGAGAACTTGTTATTACTGTGGGTATGGAATACTCAATACCCTTCCAGTGCTTTCTTTGTAAAAAAGGCTTGAATCTATTGGTATTATATTATATATATATTAGCAGGAGAACGATAGATTGAAAATGTATTTTTGTATGAAAAACTGAAAGAAACTTGGCGGATCACATAGGAACAATGTGGGAACAAATGTTCGAAAAGTATGTGTTTGTATGAAAACCTTTTTGTTCAAGATATTTGATCGAAACTTGGCAAGTTACAAGCGAATTATCAACCTACCAATATCAAATTTGTATATAAAATAACTGTTAATAATTGTTTGGCAGCTGGCGAGTTTGAATCCCGCACTAGTTTTTATTTGCTGTTTAAAATGCCTCTAAATTTGACCTTTACATTCACATTGATATACATAGATACTTTTTCTTTAAAATAAAGTTTTTTCGAGCTGCAGCCAAGTTTTTTTGGCAGGTCGTAAGATCGAATTACGCAGCACAATTTTTTTTTTTTTTTTTTTTCTTTCTTTTTAAATTTGACATTCATTTTTAAATATATACTTTTTCTTTAAAATGTTTTCTAGGAGCTGCAGCCAAATTATTTATTTATATTTCTTGCAGGTGGCAAGTTCGAATTGCGCTGCAGGAATTTCTTTAAGCGCACAGCTTGTCGCTGCTTAAAATGGCTTTAAATTTGACTTTTACATTCATTTTAATATTTATGCAGCTCCTAGAAAAACATTTTAAAGAAAAAGTGTTTTTAGGAGCTGCAGCCAATATTTATTCTTTCTTGCCGGTGGTGAGTTCGCATTACGCAGCAGAAATTTCCTTTAACGTACAGCTTGCCTCTGCTTAAATGCATTGATTAATAATTACTACACATTTGTTTTACATTTATAAATTATTTCATTTAAGTTAGTTCTATTTTTGTTTTATTTTTGTTTAAGTTTTAAATGAATATGGGTTTCTGTTTTTTTGTTTGTTCGGTTTTTGTTGTTCCTTTTTCAGTTTAAGTGAGAGAGAATTTAAAGACTACGCTCCCATTTAGGGATTTTTATGAGAGAAGCGCCAGCACACACTTACGCACACACTTGTAGCTGCTGTGTGAATGTATGGGGGCTGTCTGTGTGTGGGCGCATTTTATTTTTTGTGTGTATGTGTTGGTAAATTCATATGCAGCGACTTTAGGCAGCCACTTCGCCGGACTCGTCTTCGTTCTGGGGCTCCTCCTTGGCGCTGGCCTCGTCCGGCTGGGCCTTCTTGTCCGCTGTGGTTGCCTTGTCAGCGTCGGCTGCGTCTTCGGCTGCAGCTTTTGTGCTGGCCTCGTCCAACTTTGGCTTCTTCTCAGCGTTAGCAGCGGGCTCCTCGGCTTTGGCAGCGGTCTCGTCCACCTTACGCTTGGCCGCTTCGCCGGCGGACGCGTCTTTGGCGTTGCCATTGGCCGCCTCTGCTTTGTCGCCGTCATCCTTAGCAGCTGCGACTGCGGCTTTCTCGCTGGTTGGCTTGGCCTCAGCTGCTTTCTTATCAGGCTCCGCCTCCTCCTCCTTTGGCTTCTTCTCGTCCTCTGCTGCTTCGGTTTTTTTCTCAACAGCGTCAGCGGTAGCGGCATCGTCATCATTGTCGGTAGCGGCAGCTTTGTCGGCAGTGGTCGCTTTGTCGGTAGCGGTAGCTTTGTCGACAACGGCAGCTCTGTCGTCAGCGGTAGCGGCAGCTTTGTCGACAGTGGTGGCAGCGGCAGCGGTAGCTTTGTCGGCAGCGGCAGATTTGTCGGCAGCGGCAGCTTTGTCGCCAGCAGCGCCATTTTCCTTGCCGTTCGACTCCTTTTTGGCGGCACCGTTCTCCGCGGCGCTTGAGGTCTCTGCTTCGGTCTCTGCTTTGGCATTGTCAGCACCCGCATCCTTCTTCACGGCCTCGTCCGCCTTGTCAGCGGCAACTTTCTCAACCACCGTTGTCTCATTTTTCTTATCAGCCATTTTGCTTAAAAAAAATTTTTTTTTTATATATGTATATCTGCGAAGGAATAAATTTTTTTTTATGATATTACAGTTCAATGTTACGTTTAAGAATTACTTTTTAAAAAGAAGCGCGAAGCGTTTAGTATTTGTCTCTGCTCACAAAGATTACTTTTTAATTCAGAAAACGAAACGCGCAATTCCTAAAGTTTCACGACGTTTTTATTAGTTCGCACAATTTGCGCCCGCTTGACAACTTTTTCAGACAGCTCTGCTCACAATGCTTGCTGTCAACGCCTTGCGCTGGGCTTTTGTGGTTGTCGCTTCGAATAACGTTTCGAATGTGTCAAATAAAACCGATTTGTTCAAACATCGTGGTGGCCAGGCGAAAAATTTCACATTGCATTCCTGTCGAATTCAAACAACGGCAAATACTTGCCTTTTTTAATTGAAACATTTGAAAATTTAAGCAGGCATTTATTTATTTAAGGGTTTGGGCTGCCAGCATGTCAAAAATGGCAAAATCGCCGAAAAAGGTGGCAGCACCTCGAATCCTTTTTGCAAGCAGTTTCTTAATGCGTCATTTCATTTTGCTGAGAGAACGGTTTATAAATAAACATTTAAGCATTTTATGAATTTATTATAAATAAAATACATAAATGTTGCAACCACAGTTACCCAGCTAAAGCGTCGAATGCGAAAAAGAAATTTTTTGAATTTCGCCTATGGAAATTATTATATTCAAAGAATAATATCTAATGATTAGTTTTTCTTTTAAAAAGTAGATATTTTAAATGTTTAAAAATCCCTAAAAACAGCCTGGAAAAATAGAATAACTTTAATATATATTAGTGAATTATGTCTTTATGCGGGACAAATAAAAGTGCGGAATTGCCCGACAAGGGGATACCCTGTATCCACATGCGACCTGGAAAATATCTAAAATGTGAAATATTCTTGCTCTGTGTATGCCACACCAAATTTGGCGCCTCTAGCTCTTATATTCTTCGAGGTACACAAAAAAACAATGACATAAAATCGTTATTTATCGATATCAAGATAATGGGACGAGATATCGAGAAAAAGTACAAATATTGCATATGGCATAGGAGAATATATATTCAAATGGACATGGACATAATCAACTCATTTGGTCGTTTTATGGGATCATTTCGAACAATCGATCCAATCTTAAGTATTTAACTAAAGTTTTTAATAACGACAATTTACTTGTGTTTTTATATTTAAATAATATGCTATGTTTTATTGCTAAGGGGATTTCAATGGGTTTATGGTAGGTTGCCCAGACGTTTGTAATCGATCTTCTCCAGCTGAACCAAGGGCTTTAGTTGCTCTGCAAAGACGCGCATCTCCTCGCCGACGTTCTCCTGCCCCGTGGGCGCCACCACCGACAGCTCGACAATGTAGCTCTGTGAGATGGGCTCGTTGGCCATGTCCTGCGGCTTGCCGGGCACAATTTTGATAAGCTTCGACACGGTAATTTTCATGCGACCCTTCCGGAACATGTAGCCTGCAAAAAAACAAATGTCATATTAATGATCACAGTTCATCCAGCTTTGTTCTAGCCTTACCTTTGGCCATGTACTCGAATTCCAGGCGAAAGCCCATTTCGGAGAGAAAGTCGAGAATGCCATTGGTGCACGCACAGTCCATGCAGCTGCGCACTAGCGTCGGCCGGCGCATATCCACCTCCGGCTGGCCCAGATAGCGCATTTGGAACGGCGCGTCGCGTCCCAGTGCGCGTCGCACGCGTAGCAGCAGTGGCTGCGGCGAATTTGGCTGTCTCAGGCTCATGCACACCTCGAGGTCATGGAAAGTTTCCGGCGAGGTGTCCACATTGTCACACAGACCCTTCAATCTGTCACGTAAATGAGTGTTAGCTGGATCCTGGATGATGTGCCGGTTAGTCCGACTATTACCCACCTGTGCATCAAATGCTCGACGGCTGTGTCTAAAATGGAACCCTGCAGCAAGTACTCGAGATTGGGCAGGAAACGATTGCTCAATGCATGCGACAGTGATTCACGTGCCGATGGTAAAGCCATTGCAGATGCAGTAATAATATTAATATATATTTCTTGTTTTGTTTCTTACTACAGTGTTGTAGAGTTGTCATGAATTGTGCTGAATAAGTTCAATTGAACTAGTTATTTGAACGACGAACTACGGCTCAGGTCATAGTTCATCATTGCTCGTTTATATACATATATATATACATATACATATATATCAGACCAAATATTATATATTATATTTAAAATTGTTTTTAATCATAGTCAACAAGCACTATTAAGCCATTAGGCACCAGATTATTTTGAAATTCACAAGTTATTATATCTTGCTTGTTCAAAATTGTTATCCACATTCATACTTTTTTTTAGCTCTTATATACCAGGGCTCCACCGCATTCACACGATTACATTTCATCGCATCGTCTTGTTATCGCGGGTAATCGAAAGTATGCGAAAGCACATTAGTTTTAAATTAGCTTCATTGTCAATTCAACGTAACGTAACTTTTGTTTGTAAATCCACTTTCCAAGAATAAAGCTGTCCGAATTATTTTACTTTCAATCACATGAAATTTGTGGGAATAAAAAAAATACGTCCATGTATTTCAAATTGTTTTTGTTTTATTTATAATTTTTCACTTAATACAAAAAATACTCTTAATTTCCTCTTCTCATATTCTTTTTGTTTTTTTTTTCTTGTTATGGTATTAAATAAAAATTAAAAGCAAACAAAATGGCAACTTGCGCCAGGGAGCCAAAATAAAAGAAAAATAAAAAATAGTTAAAATAAAAATATAAAAACGACACTATTGTTTTTGTACATAAAAAAGCTCCTTGCTGATTCAAAAATGACAAAGCAAAAGGTAGGGGCGAGGTGGCGGGTTGGGGGACATACAAAGAACGATGATAAAAAGTTTTGAATTGCTTTCGCAGCTGTTTTAAATACATACGCATGTATATGTAATGCTAATGTATATCAAATACATATAATTATTTCATTATTTAAACAAAAAATACACACAGGCGGGCGATTAAGTCAAAAACAAAAAACGTTTCTTTAAATACAAGTCCAATTTAAATTTAAATTTAAAGAAAGGCAACGGTGGCTGCTTAAAAACACTTGCTTGTTATGTTCTCGCGTATTGGTAAGTATATATATAAGTTACATAGTTGTATACTATATATGCATATATATAGTGATAAGTACATATATACATATATATATATTTGTATTCTTTTTTTCTCTTTTCGTATAGTTGTCATTCAAAGTTGTTGTTGTAAAGTTCTCCAAAAAAAAGTATATAATAGTAATAATAATAATAACTGTGCATGGCTATAAAACTTTACTCCGAAATATCAATTGGAATGGATGTGGTAAACGTCGGCGTCTCCAGCTCCTCGTGCTTCTTCATCTTGAGACTCTGTGGAAACAGAAAAGAGCAGAGAACATTAGCACAAACAAACGCAGGGAAAAGGGGAAAAGAAACCGCGCCCACCTGTTGCAGCTTATAGTGATTGATAATGTCCTGGTCAGCCGGGCACGATTGTGTGAATGCGTCCAGCTGATACATGTGATACATGTAACGCCACAACGCCGTCAAATGGGTCTGTAAAGAGAAACAAAGACAGAGTTCGAACATAGTTCTAGATAGTTCGCGTTTGCCACTCACCGGTATCTCAAAGTCAACAAAGTATTTGCCGGCAACGCGAATGTGCTGCAGACGGGGCATCAGCTCGCAGTCGAAGCAGCACATGGTGTCGCCGGTGAGGAAGCGTGTGTTGCGATTGGCCAAATGATCGTTGATCTTCTTGAGATGCGAGAGGAGCGCATTGTTCTTGGCATCGTCCTTCTTCACCAACATCAGCTTCAATTTCACATACAGGTTCTCGATCAGCGTGGCGACCTCTTTGTCCTGCACGAACAGATTGTAGCCGCCGGGTATATTCTTCATGATATGCCGTTCGATCTTCTCGTTCTCCAATATGGCCAGGCCGTTGTCAATGAGGATCGGCGGATGCGTTGCCTCGAAATTGGTTCTAAAATCTGGTGGCGGCTTCTGCATATCCACTGTGGTCACCTTCAGGCTAATCGTCTTCAGCTCGGCCAGCAAATACAGATCCATAAAGTACTCCTGACAGAACAGGCAGGCGCCCTTGCGACGTCCATCAATGGTCGAGGCCTATGCGCGAAAAAAGGAAATAAACAAAATTAATTTATAAATAAATACGTCAACTTTAATGGAGATAAATGTGGGTCAAGCGACGTTTTATATACATAAACACATAATTGTTCTATACTAAACGGGCAATGTTAAGCGGCGATCGCGTGCGGCAAATTTAATAAATAAATAAATCAAATCAAATTTAATGTAGTCAGAGCCACCATACAGGGCACACTCGCTAGCGTAAACTAATTTATGTATTATATATATATAAATGGTTAAAACGAAAGCAAACACAATGAATGAATAAATATTATAATAAAAAGCGAGAAAAAGTAAATTTTGGTGATGCCGAATATTTAATACAGCTGCAGACAAATAAAAAATATCTTTGTATATCAATTACAGTTGGTATTTTCTATAGAAAACATTATAAACTATATAGTAGTTCGACATCGATTATATTTGGCACATCTACTGGGAGCATATATGTATATTGCAGACATACAATGTATGTTCAATTGTCAAATTTGTATATCTTTCAAAACAAAAAAGTGTTTGATACAAAACCAAATTTTACAGCCGATGCTGATTAAAAATATATATAATGTATAGGAAATAATAAATCCAATAATTAAATAAATTGAGTTGACAAGTTTAATGATTATTTATAAATTTTCAGTCTTTCAGATTATTAGTATTATTTTGCCAACATAACATTAACGTGACAGTTAAATGTTTATTAATTGGCGTGTGCACTGTAATTTTAATCATGTGACATCATCGCAGACAGTATTAATGTGGGTGCACACGTCGCGTGATGAATTGTTGACGCATGGTATCGAATGGGTATCGAAAAATATTTTGGACGCTTTGCGTGAGTGCCAGGAGGCGCCAAGTTCCTGTCAATCGCGCTGCCACGCCTGCGTGGCATTTGAGAGTGCGATGCGAACAAAGAGTGATGTCATCTTTGTTCCCGCTCTCTCGGTCTCTCTCTCTGCTCTCTTGTTGATTTATCGACAGCCGGCGATGTGTGCGCTTGTTAGATAAACGCATGTAATTGTGTTTGTATATTTACACAGTGCAACACAACTCCGTTTAGAGCGTGCGCATTGCTTACAAGGTTGCCAGCTGCTGCTTAAAATAGAAGTCCGGTAATAATCGCCATGACAAGCTGTCAACAACAACAAGTAATAGCTGGCAATCAGCTGTTTCAACATTTACGCATCAATTAAGCAGGCAATTGTGTTTAATTTTCTAATACGAAGTAATTAACATGCGTTAATAGCTTGATATCCAACAAGCACACACCACATAATCAAATACATATCACTAAATTCTTCTATATATACATTAATATACGTACATAGATGTATGGAAGATACGAATAAAAGAAACCGCACTCGCGCCGCCCCTCATTAGGCACTCATGCGTGTGTGCAAGCAGAGTCGAGTGGAGCGAGGGGAGCGTCGTCACGGGTACGTCGTCACTCAAAGCATTTAACGCTTGAGCTTTAACGGTTTATTTAATATTGCCGCAGGAATACATACACACATATGTACATGTATGTACGGTGAATGCCCAGCAATGTTATTAACTGTTTGCTAATACACTGATACGACATACATGCATGTGTGTGAGTGTGTACACCTAAATGACCTGATTACTTTCTCACTTGCACTTACAGGCACACATCCCGTGCGAGCTTTTTTGTAATGTAATTGTAATTGTAGGCATGTGGAACGATAAAGGTCAAGAGGATGCACCTGCCACCAGCCAATTGAATGCAATTGGAAAGCTTGAAAAATTGCAATAACTACAATCGCCGATCGAAAATAGAAATGACGAACGTTCAAAGCGAGCCAAAAGTGGTAGTCGGCAAATGTCAAGTGGCAGCGGAGATCTCTCATATTTGAAAACCATAAAGCAAAAGCAACAATCGCTAGCCAGCAATAAAAACGTTAATTTTAAATACATTTCATTTTGCTTTGCAAATAAATAACTGATGGCCGAAGAAGAAGAAGCAGCAGCAGTCGCAATAATTGAATGGCATCATTCATACAAAAGCGAGACAAATCTATTGTGTGGTTGATCGTCTCTCTCCCTCCCTCCTGTCTATTCCTAGGCTAGTTAGCAAAACATCACTTGGATTCTTGATTTGTTGACTTTGTTATTGTTTTAAAGGGGCAACGCAATTCAGCAGAAATAATAGTCAGATAAGATAAAAATATATTAAAGTACAAATTGCAGCAGCAGCAAACACGACAACAATCAGAAATAAATATGAAATGTGTGTATGTCTAAGCTCATTAATGCACACATATGAATATTTGTATATACATACATACGCCTGTTTGAAAGTGTTTGTGCAGTCTGAGAGAGCCAGAGTGCGTTTGTTTGAGAGAGTGCGTTATTTTTGGAACCGGTTAATTTTTCGGCTATAGTCGCCACAGTTGAGGGCGGGGAGAGAGATGTCAACCTTGGGAGCTTTCTTGCCGCATATTTCAACATTATGTGCGCACATATCTTATCAGGCAGCGGCGGAAGCATGCCTCCCAATGATACCCAAAATGAAGTAATAGCCAAAAAAAATAATAAAATATAATCAACGATGAGTGAGTGGTGAAGAGTATGAAGAAGGAACGTGAGATTGAAGAATGCGCGCTGCTGGCTCGTATCTTGGCCCAAATTGGTAAATGGCTAATGGGTTTTTTTCTTTCTCTGTGTACACGTTCATGTCTTATTCTTATTATTTATGGCGTGCTGAGACGCTTGTCAATATCATTTCGCGAACTTTGTGACTTGATTGCTATTTTAGTACCCAACACAGATAAAGCGCTGTCTTAAGTAATTTCTAAAATAAGTGATTCTTTTTTTCTGATTGGGAACTGTGTAAAAAAAAGAGAGAGACAAGCTCAAGATAAACGTAAACATTGCGCGGGCTTTTGGATTTGTCAATGAAATGCAGCCACACACATACACACACGCCACCCACAACAACAACAACAACAGTAACAATGGCATGACAAGCCTCTCTTGCGTGCTTTGTTAAATGTCATGCTGCAGCGGTTTAGAGATGGACGCGTGAGTTGATCGTAAGCACGAAGGATGTACGTATGTATATAATGCCTGCATTTGCTTACAGATATGCATAAATCTATATATGTATTTGTTTATATGATCTACTTTACTCGCTGGCGCATCGCAATTAAACAAAGCGCACAAAGTTCGCACCTTAAATGAGCATGGCATCGATACATTTTTGATGTCAAATAACGAGGCATCGAGTTTTTCGGTAAGTCGGCATCAAAGCTTACAACACAATAAACGCAATTGTTGTTTGCGTGTGTGTGTGTGTGTGTGTGGGCGATGACTGTGCCTGGGCCTTTGGCTTTGGCCAAGGAGGCGGAAAACTGCACACGAGAAAAACCTGTTTAGCGTTCAATGATTGTGTTGTTTTTTGTTGGTTTTGTTGGACCTCGGAACAGCGAACACACATTTGTTTTGTTTCTTGCACGCAGACACGACAAGCAGTTGGCAAGAGTGAATACTGTTGTTGTTGCTGCCGCTGCTGCTTTCTTCTTCTATGCAACATAACAACAACAACAACAGCAGCTGGCGGGCGCAATGTATTTGGGCGCAAAACCAAATTGAACTTTCACTTTTTGCTTAAATGCTTTATTTGTGCATTTACGTTTATTGTTGTTTTCCTTTTGATAGCAAATGGCATGTGCATGTTTCTCTGTGTGTGCATTATGTCAAAGACGCTTCTGCTTCAATGAAAGAGTGCATTGAGAGTTCAACAGGTGCGCTCCGGCAGCCATCTTTCACTTTCTCTCTCACCAAACTAGTACGCAAAAGCTTCCATCTAACGGCAAAGGGGTGGACTCTATGCAGTTGCCGTTGCATTAGTCATACTTCTGTTGTATTGTTTTTTTTTTTTGTGAATTTTATGTGTGCTAGGGTGCGGCATGCCGCACTGCGTGGGCGTTCGAGGAGTGGCATAAGGCCCTAATAATGGCTGCTTTACTAATAGAATCAACAATGTCTGTGTACAAAGACAATTACTTGGGCAAATAAACTGTTTTGAGCTGAAGTGTTGATTTCGTCTTGGTTTGCATGACGTAGGCGCCAAGAAATTTCGAAATCACACGCGCACACATGTACAGCTCAGAGTCGAGCAATGAGAACGTGTGCGTTGGCGCAATGAAATGTGATTAAAGTTTGTGTCTGATAAGAAGCTATTAACTAACTAAAAAGAAAAGAAAATGCAAGAATATTTAGCAGGGCAGCTAATACAAATGCAAATTCAAGCGGGCACATGTGTGTTGCTCTCTCTCCCTCTGTGTGCATTTGTGTGTGTGAGAACTTAAAGTGAAGAGGCAGAGGGAGCGAGAGAGAGACAGAACAAACCAGTTTTTGCGATGCTTAGCTTAGAAACAACAACAACAAGAAGAAGAACAAATAGACAGACAGACTGAGTAAAGCCAATACAAAAGGGGGCGGCCAGCTTACAATGATGATGAATAAATAAAAGACCAAAAATGAGCATAATGAATACATTTTTATATTTCATTTGACACAAAAGTGGACAAGCAAAAGGTGAGAACAGCAAAAGCAGAAAACATGTATGGGTATGTGTGCATGCATGTGTTTGTGTGCAACTATTTGCAACACAACAACAGCAGCAACATTTTCACTTTATTGATGCACGGCAATTTGCAAAGCGCGCATAAAGAAATCCAACACACACACACAAAATATGGATTTGCATATGCATGTGTGTTGGGCTAAATAAACCCACCTTTATGATCAATTCGATCTCGGGCACATCATATTTGCTGGTGCCGTTCGTTGTCTCCTGCTGCGGCTGCGTCTCAACATCGGCGGCTGACATGGTTTTTAAACGCTTTTATAAAGCTCTTTTACGAGAAATAAAATAACTTGGCAATTTACGCTGCTGATGTTTTTCCTTCTTCTTTTCTCGTTTGCGTGCGTTATCGTTGTCCGCGTGACGTGCGTACGTGTGTTTTTCTTTCGCTCGTCTTGTTGTTGTGCTAATTTATATTGCTAATATTCACACACACGAACACAGAACACAAATTCAAAATTCACTGTACTTGAGCACGCCTGTGTGTGTATTAAAAAAAATTACGTTTGCTTCCCGTTGCAAGCGATTGCGGTGTGCTGCCTGTTTGCTATAGTTACAGCAGTGAAATAGTGTTGGACTGTTCATAATTTGCGCTGGTGACATCGTTGGCATATATCGATATTTTATATCGATAGTTAACATCTGTGGGGTCTCTCTGAAATAATAGCCTGATTCCACTATGCCCAACATGCATTGACATTATTTTGCAATTCCATTAGCTAGTGTCCATTGTCGATAAGATGTGGGCGCCAAAATTGGCATTTGCATAATATAAAACAGCTGATCGTTTTGTATTTATATTTGCAAATAAAAGCAATAATATGAGTTACATATTACAAAAACATATAAGAAAAACATCATGCAAAATACTTGACTGGCAACAAGTTTTGAATATGTGAGATATGTTGTTTCTGTGAGAAAACGTACAGGTAACATATTTTAAATATTTTTACATGTGGAAAAAATGTAAGAAATGTTGAATGATTGATTTATCTTGACGCAATAACATTCTCCTTCCACAAATCAAATAATAGGGCTTCGAGTAGGGCCCCACTTAATCGATTTTTTACATTATTATAAACTGAGATTAATACAATTTCAAATTCGAAATACAATTGTATTTTAAATTAATTATCTTTATTTTAATTCTTTTAAAATTCGGCACCTCGGTTCCGTGTGAGTGTACTTTTTTTTAGCTGGTCAAATTGTGAAATGTGACAGAAGAAGCTGTAACCCGATAAGGTTAATCAAAAGCAAAACTTAATATCGGGTTTCTTCTTTCTTTTAGTTTTTTTTTCGTACTTTTTGTCTTCAAATACAATCTTAATATATTTTGTTTCTTGTTTTGTATTCTTCTTATTTGCTACATTCATTTACGAATACGAGTAAAATGTTTACTTTGTTTTTATTATGTAATTTGTTATTACTATATCAATTTCGAACATTGCGCCATATAAGGCAACTACTTGATCATTGAATATTCGGTCTTAGAAGAACAAAACAAACGGTATTTGGATTCAATCGAGCAAAACGAACGCTAATCGAACTAGACCGAACGATAATCGGAACCGAAAGAACGAATAGTTCGTTTAGTCTTTAAATTGAACTATAATGTACAACACTATGTAAATCCGCTCTTTGTGGTATTTATAAGAAATTCGCAGGGGCAGAGTGCAAACTATGTAGTTTCTTATAATAAATAATGTTCAGGCAAAATACTTCAAATTCTTTAAAAATTTAAATTTTTTGCAGAAAATGCCGATAGTAGTAGGCGGGCACACTACTGCTTGAGGTTGTCTATCGGTCTATCGATAATGTTAAAAATCATTTACTTGGCGTTTGTCGGCACAAATAGAAGTCCGCTTCTTTTCCCAATTTTTGTGTTGAATTTGAAAACTGTCGTTAGCCATGAATTTGAACGAGCTGTTGCAGCAGGCACAGCGGCTCACCAATGAGACCCAAATGGACACGGAATTGCCGCGCGTGGAGCGCACACTGTCCCAAGTGCTTCAGGCCACGCAGGAATTGCACGCACGCGTCACCCAAACCGGCACAAACGATCTGAAGGCGTAAGCTATATAGGTTAATATTATAGCATGTGTTAATATGCGTGCTTCCCTTCCAGTCACATTCTATTGGGCTCCCGTGGCGTTGATTTGCCGAAACTAACACAGAAACTCGAATCCCTGAGCGCGCGCCAATCGTTCGAGCCGCTCAATCCCATTGCCGACACCGACGTCGAGGGCTACCTCAAGAACGAGCGCGAGAACGTTTTAATCGCCATTATTGAGGAGACCAATAAAAACGTAAGCTATAACACATACGTACATACACCAGATGCCGACCATATTTGAGTCGTATATCTATAATGTCGATGTATTATATACGTGCACTTTTGAAGTTTTGCGACGGTAGTCCATTCAAGTCGAGTTTATACCGATCGAAAGGTTTCGTTTAAACTAGAACATACCATATGTGAAATTTTTGAAGCTGATGTGGCTTTCGGGATAAAACCATTTGTAAAAATGATACCTTATTCCAATCTGTTCAACAGTCATTAAATTACATTTTTTTTGGCTTTTCCAAAATGAGATGAAATGCGTATAATAGCTTTGGGATAGCTTTCTGAAACTTTCTGGACTTATTCCATTACATTTTCTTATTCCCGAAGTTATTGAAAATGCGTAAAAAATAGAGAGTTATAACAGGCAGAAGGAAGCACTGACCCTTTAAAGTATATAAATTCTCAATATTTAGCCATGTCCATGTCCATGTTTAAAATTGCACATTTATGAGTGAGGTACGAATGAGAGGAGTGAGAGGGGGGAAGAAAATACAGCGAATACAAGTGGGAGCCAGAGATAATGTGGGAAACCAAGACACAGAATAAATTCGATTGTCAGGGAGAAAGATAGCGAAAGTGAGTAACAGAAAATGTGAGAATGTGAGAAATTGCATGGCAGAGATCAATAGAGAGAGTGAGAGAAAAACACAGAAATTAAAAGCGAGTGAGTGAGAGGAAGTGACTCGGCCATTCACTCGGCTTGCTCTCTGAGCCTTCCACTCATCAAAGTTCTCTACTAAGTTCGCCTCTATGCGAATTTTTTAAAATCAAGTAAAGCCTATAGATTTCCATATCAAAGCTTAAAAAGTACATTCTGCTCTTCTAGTAAAATGAAAAACTAATGTCATCGTTTACGGAGAATATCCTCGAGTGCTCATCTTATTAGAGATTTCCTTTTTCCTTTTCAGATATTCAATTCGGTGGAGGGTAACAAAATGCGCGGCATTTTTGCGGAATGGGGAGAGGAGAAGGAGCGTCTGCTCAACGCATTAGTTGGTCCCAATCAGCAGGACTTTCCCGAGATGCAGCGCCACATGGTGCCCACCGTATTGCCGCAGTCGCCGCTGCCGCGCTCTCGTCTCAATCGTGCCGAGGCAATGTACGCCCAGGAGATCAAGCTGTACAATCAAACGCACAACCAGGGCAACAATCGCTCCAATTTGCTCACGAAAATGACGTTCCTGGCCAAGGACCAACTGAACGCCTTCGATAATCAGGTGCACGAGATGTGGAGCGTGCTGAGCTACATGACCAATGTGCCGCTGATGTCCCGCAGCGCTGATCCCATCAAGTCGCGCCAGACCGGGCCCCAGTTCGTCCAGCAGGGACTAGCCTATCTAGAGCAATGCTACAAGCAGTACATGAACACGGTCATCCAGAAGAATCGTCTGGTCGGACTGCGCGGCGGCATACCGAATGTCTACAACACGGTCTGCTCGTATGTGGCCATCACGTTCCAGACGCCGCACAGCCTGGTCGGTCTGCTCGATATCTCCGAGGGGCGCCCGCTCTGGCCGCTCATCTATTACAGCTTGCGCAGCGGCGATCCTGGCGCTGCTGTCCAGTTCCTCAAGGAGGGCGGCGTGTGTCCCGATCTGCTCAAGCTGCTGCAGCACAAGCAACAGCAGAAGCAACAGCAGCAGCAGCTGCAGCAGCAACAACGCCAGCAACAACTGGGCGACCAGGAGCGTCCCAATGTCAAGCTGGAAGGACAGCTGAAGCTCGAGTACAACAACAAGCTGCGCATCTGCACGGATCCCTTCAAAAAAGCGGTAAGCCACTTAGCTAGGGTAAAACGGTAGACTATATGGGCTATTATGTATACATTAGCACTGAGATACCCTTTTGCTAAAAAGTATTAAGTACAAGGAACAGCGCTCTAGTCGGGAGTGCACGACTAGCGGATATCCCGAACCATATATGGGCCTAGCCAGGATCTGCGCAAGGTCGACATTTATTTTGGAAGACTATAACGAAAATCTAGATTCCGTCCTCTCCCCCTGCCCCAGTGTGGCTACCCCCACGCACTTTTACATACATACTAACTTTTTGTTTCCGACATCGGGTCGAAAAATGTGGTGAATTTTGAAAAATTTGACAATTTTTCGTATACATGTGCACACATACCTACATTTGCGTTTTATGTGTGAAAATAATGAAGGGTGCGGGGTATCAGCTAGTCGAGTCCCTCTTTGACAAGAGCTTAATTACTTGTTGATCACAATTTCTCGCATATTCATTTGCAGGTTTATGCCATCGTGCTGGCCTGCGATCCGAATGAGGCGCACCAGGAGGTGGTGCGCACCATTGACGACTTCCTCTGGGTGCAGCTGTCCGTGCTGTGCACGGACGAGCGCCTCGATCACCATATCGAGCGTCTCAGCTATGGCGGCCTCCAGTCGCTCATACTGGAAAAGTATGGCGAGAATTATTTCAATGCGCGCGAACGGACGCCACTCTATTTCCAGGTGCTTGTCCTAACTGGTCAGTTTGAGTCGGCCATTGAGTTTCTGGCACGAACCGATGCGAATCGTCCGCACGCCGTTCACATGGCCATCGCACTCAATGAGCTCAACATGCTTGGCACGCCCAGCGATCCACAGCGACCGCTGCTGTCCGCGGAGCCGACAGATCAGCCGCCCATGCGTCGCCTCAACCTGGCGCGCCTCATCATCATGTACGCAAAGTGCTTCGAGCAGACTGACACCGTCGAGGCGCTCCAATACTATTACCTGCTGCGCCAGTTCAAGGGCTCCGACGGACGCAACCTGATGATGACCTGCATCTGTGATCTGCTCGTCGAGAATTGTGATGAGAAAATGTTGCTCTTGGTCTTTGGCCCGTCCGATCCGAACGATCCGTGGCGCTATTCCGGGTAAGCAGGCATTTGATATACGTCTTGTATGCCCTGCACTAATTGTAGTAGGGTATAATGACATTGTGCCTTAATATGTAACAGGCAAAAATTTACATCTCCGTAATTAGTTACTTTTAGGGATGTCTGTCTGATTTAACGTACTCTCATTACGACTTACCCTGCTTCTTCAAAATCGATAATGATCGACTATTTGGTGCGTGTTTTTTTAAGTTGAACCAAATGTTGCATTTAGGCTATCGTATTTACATATATGTTGGACACAGCTTGGGAATGTTTTGATATTGAAATTGCGAAGTTTGCATACCAAACTAGTTTCACCGTTACCACGAGTTCCCTCGTTTTACAAATGTTGATAAATATATATTTTTGTTGTCAATTTCTGCATTCATGCAAAAATAGTAGATTGATTCCAGACCCAAAAACCAACTTAAAAATACAATAAACAATACATAAAAAAATGATTTGGAAAAAAAGATCAGAAATTCATGAATATAAAAAAAGTAAATCTATTATAAAAATTGTATTCAATGTTGTTTTCTAACAACAATACGCATCACTAGAATTACTTTGTGCATCTATTAATCTCTATTTCCCATTGTTCAGAATCCAGAATAATGTATAATGCGAAATTCATGGAATATTTAAAATCATGCTTAAAATTGTGAAAAAGATAATAAGGTGTATGTGCAAGGTTCTTTTTTTTTTTTGAATACTGTTGAAAGACTTTTACCCGATTGTTAGCTAATTTCTCGTCCATTGCAGCGGCATCTTCGCCCAGTTCCCCAACACGGAGCACGACAAGTACGCCCTGGCCGGCATGGTGGGCGACGAGCTGTCGCACCGCACCAAGTTCGAGGAGGCTATACGGCTGTACTTTATCGCCGGGCAGCTGGACAAGGCGTTGCGCTTGCTGTGCTCGCTGCTGACGCAGGTGGTGCATCAGCCGGCGCGCCAGGGCAGCATGCGGGAGCAGCTGACGATCGTTACGGAACGCATGAATCTGTCGCTGCACCGCCGCAATATGGACGTGGACGAGCACGTGATGCGCACGTATACGCTGCTGTCGCAGCTATTGAAGTTCTTCGACTACTACCATGGCGGCGAGTCACGTCTGGCCATTGAGATTCTGGCCAAGAATCGCATTACGCCCAACGACTGTACCGAGGTGGACGATTGCGTTAACAGCCTGAAGCTGGTCGGCCCCGATATCATCAAAGTGCTGCCTGACGTTCTGCTGGCCGCCATGGATCTGATCTACGCAGAGTACGTCGAGGTGCGGGCACGCTCCGCCGGCAACAACAGCAGCACCGCTAGCACCGCTCCGCCAGATGACAGCGCCAGCCAGGCGGGCGACACCAAGGACGAGATGCTCCTGCATCTGCGCCGACGCGCCAAGGCGCTGACCAACATGGCCGCCACGCTGCCCTATCGCATGCCCTCGGACACCAACAATCGCCTGGTGCAGCTGGAAATATTGATGCACTAGGCTCGCAGCAGGATCCAGCCGAGCGGGATGGGAAACAGGGGACAGCAGGGGGTAACTACTGATAAAAACAGATAAGGGGAGGGGAACACAAAAAAGAGCAGGGAAAACAGACGATAGGGTGGGAGATGATGGAATAACTGTTGTGCAGAAAAGCAGGTGGAAAATAAGAAGGAAAACTGTTACAGATGGGGAAACGAGGATAGGGTGGGAAGAATAGAAAAAAGAAGAACTGTTACAGGTGGGGAAACGAGAAGGTAAACTGCCATCAATGGGTTGGGAAAGAGAAATATAGTTGATAAGACATGGGGGAAAAGGGGGGAGGCAGGAAGAAACAAGAAATGAAAAGAAAAGAAAAAGGATAACTGACAACAGTAGGAGAAGGAGGAAAACTCCCAACAGGGTAAAAAAGAAAATCTGATACCATCAGGCATAGAACAAAAAGAACAATTGAAAAATTGGAAGATAAAGAAAAACTGCCACGAACAGCAGCAGGCAGTAAAAGACTTGAATCATTTTTTGTTTGTATTTATGCATTTTTAATTGTTTATTATAAAGATATCGGTTATTGGAAAAATGGAAATATTGTTCTTTTTTTGTGTATATATATGTGTATTAAATTTTGGTGATACCCTTGCAGAAAGTTGTATAATTTGGACAACAATGTATATAAAGCATATAGAAGGAGCTTGGGTTTTGTGCGATTTGCCGTATTTCTTGCTCACTTTTTGGTGCTTGTTACATTGTTGTTGTTGGTGCATTATCTACTAAAATAGGTCACTAAAATAAACCACTTGCGTTCTTCTTATAGTTATGTCGCTCTGTCTGCACAACTAGTCTGGCGGTTTTAAAGCTTTTTTGTTGTTTTCGTTGCTGCAGACAGCGCATATGTCGGAGTCGGTCGAAGTGTGCCACTATATCATATAGCTGCCATAGGAACTTATGGTCAGAATGGTAATTATTTATGCTCAAAGCCGAATATAGGCATAAAGCTGATATCAGAGTAATTTCTCTTTTGCATGGAAACGGAATAAGCCGCACATCTGCAAGGGTATTTAAAATCTTCGGCGGTCCGAAGGCAGCTGTTCGTTCGTGTTTGTGCGTAGAGTGTTTTGAAACGTCAGTCGGATCGGGCCACCAGATTACCCCATGTACTGATAGGAGGCGCACACGGGCTCCTGGTGGCGCGTGTGCGGCGAGGATTGGAGGGCGAGACGCTGCAGATGACAGCCGCGGCAGAGCAGGCGGCCGTCCAACGGATAGCAGCGCTTGTCCGGCTCATCGGTTAGCTGCATGCCGCACTCCTCGCATATATAGCAGTCCACATGGAAATCCTTGTCCATGGAGACGACGCGAACGGTCTCATCGGTGCCCTCGACGGGCGTAATGCCTGCACAAATGATGCTAAATTGTAGAATTGTTGGCATTGTTATTGGGTACGCACCTTTGCCGCAGCTGGCGCATTTGGGCGCGAACATGCGATGGTAGTCGTTGACGCAGTAAATCTTGTGATCCACATCCACGGTGAAGGGCACGCCGTCGAGGCATTCGTTGCAGATGCAGCAGCGGAAGCAGCCCGGGTGATATGACTTGCCCATGGCCTGCAGTATCTAAAGGCCACAAGAACGTGTGTATGAGAGCGAGAGAGAGAGGGAAGCAGAGAGAGAGGGAGAGCGTACCATTTCCATGATTAGGTGGCCACAAATGGCGCATTTCTCAGCCGTTTGCTGAAAGCCCGAATACTGCAAGAGCCAGAGAGTGAGCGAGAATTCTACGCAGAGAGTTCGTGTGTGGAGCACTTACCATGTAGTCCTCCTCACAGTAGACACGCCCGTGCACATTGTAGAACGCCTTGCCGCGCAGTGCGCGCCCACAGGAGCAGCAAATGAAGCAGTTCGTGTGATATAGATTGCCCATCGCCTGGCAGGCCTGGCCGGCGCCCTTCACCTTCTCGCCGCATGTGTGACAAATGCCTGCAATGGAAGCAATCGAGTTCAATCTAAATATGATATGTATTTTAACAGGGTATACAATTGAAATATTAATTAAGTCATTTTTTTTTTTGTTATCTAGTGTTGGCACCAACTCCCCCGTTTACTCCAAATTGATAACTATGGAGTTTAAGCTCTTGATTAATGATCATATGTAGGAGATCACCGCGCTAGTGGCGAAACATCACAAAGTGTGCAAAAGGCATGGAATATATACACGTCGAATCGAAAATCTATCGAGTTATATACCGATCTAAAGGTGCATCTGGTCCATGAGATATGGAACTGTAACTGCTTAGAACAAATTTTAGATTCTCCTTCATAATTATTTGTCTCTCAAATACGAATCGAATGGTAGCTCACTCATTCCACTCTGATAACTCGTTCAAACGTTATTAATACATTATATATAGTTGAAATTGAATGAAATCTTGTTTGCAGACGCGTACGAAGGCGTTGAGATAAATTTCTGAAACTTTATTTTCTCTATCATGAGCCAGGAAATATTTGTAAAAATTCGCTTGTTTGGCGGAAAAATGCTAAAAGTATGTTCTATATATTGTTTAGAAAGGTATTTTCCATTTATTATACATCCAATTTCGGCACTTCGCAAAAATGTATTTTTAAGTACAAAGAAGCTGGAGCTTTTTGCGTAAAATGTGGAGTATCCAACAAATAATTTTATAATGTGGAATTGTTTATAGATTAAATATCCTTCGTCAACAATTTTGTTATGTGCAGTTTTGGGGCTTGAATATTCTTTCGCAACTAGATTGTTACCTCGTGTAGGTGTTTTTATTTGATTATTAGAGCTGGCGACATCAAACTTGATATGGAGTCTGTCATAAAGTACAAACAGATCAACAGTATTCAACTTTAGGGATTCGTCTCCCTGTTCCCGTTAAAGGCGGAAGAGTTTTGCGCTCTTCCACAGCTCCAATTAAGATAAGTTAAAAAAAGGTAATACGTACCAAAATACTCGCCGTGCTCCTCGCTCTGTTCGATCTCCTCCTCCAGCTGGCGCGTCAGTTCCTCGATTTTGCGCTGCGCCTCTGTCGGACCAGCCGGACGCGGCGGAGTGACGCTGTACGGCAGCAGATTCTTTGTCAGACCTAGGAGGGGGGCGGGTGCAACGAAATAATGTTATGAATGCAATAAAGGAAGTACAGGGTCGTGAGTGGCGTTGATGGAATGCATACCTCGTTTGGGCCGCAAGGCGGCTGTGCAAGCATTTTAAGAAAGGACAAATGAGAGCGATTAGTAGCTGGGCTTGGGGTAAAGATAATATGTGGGAGTGTCGATATACACACAAACACGTATTTATATTTATTTATGTGGTTGATAAACATATGTAGCCTACATTTGATGAATCGATCAAAGTCACGTCAGTAAAACAAAGTTTGCGAATGCGATACAAAAAAAGTGTTAAAACGTTTACGAAGGCAACAGACAGAGAGAGAGAGAGAGAGAGATGGAGATTATACGGTCTCTCCCTCCTAACGCGTTCACAAAGTGGACGCAAGAGAGGGTGCAACATGCAGTAAGAGAAGGCATTTTAAAAAAATAAATATAAAATATAATACAAAATATATATATAGATATAAAGGTAAAAAGCTACGTTTGATGTAGAACATTTTTGAATGCGAAATAAGGATTAGAATATCATAAGCAAAAAGCTATGTTTCCACTAAAACGAATATAACGAGAAAGAGAAAATTTAAAAATTGTATTTGTTAAGGTGTTCAGCCACCTAATATATAATATATATGTATATATGTAGCATATATAAATGCGAGAATGAATCAACAAGTGACCGTGGCTGAGATATGTTAATTTTATTTATATATTTTTCCAAAAAACGTTTGTGCAATCTTTAGAGGATGTTTTCAGATATTTATCTGTATCTCATTAAATGTATCTAGCTGTAAAACCCAGGCAGTTATATGGATTCAATCGAATTGCCACGCCCTCAGTGGGTGTAGCATAACAATCCTAACTTTACCTGACGAATATAAATCCGTTAATATCTGAACAAACGTAATATATCCTTTTCACTTCATGAACGAGTCCAAAAATGGATCGGAGGAAAGGAACTGCTCGAATGCCGAAAAGGCAGCCTATTTTGGGGACTTTGAAAAATTATATATATTTTTTGGAGGGGATTTGAAAGTGGGAAAAATAGATGTTAAGAAATAAAGACAAATTTAAAATAAAGTTCGGTATTCATGGCTTATTGATCCAGCCTCGTATCAGCAAGGCCAACTTAAGTCTATGATAATGTCAGCTAATTGGGAGAGTTTTGGGTATTTTGCGGCGTACCTGTGCTGCTCTGCGAGGGCGTCGGCGACGTGGCCACGGCCAGTGGCGCCGTGGTCGCAATGGGCGTGGCGCGCAGCTGCAAGGGCTGCGTTTGCGCCGCGGCCGACGTTGTGGCCGTTGTCATCTGTATTGGAGCGGACGTGGCCAGCGGCGGTGGCAGCAGCAGCGGGGGCTGCGGACTGACCGCACTGAGGCGGCTGGCGTTGTTGGGGCTGCGACTCTTGACGGCGCTGTTGCTGCTCCGGTGCAGATTGGCGGTCATGCAGACGTAATCGGAGCTATTGATGTCCTCAATATAGTTGGGATTGACGGACACATTGATGCCCACCTGCTGCTTGATGGGCGTGTGCTGCTGCAGCTTGGCCAGCGTCAGCGCCTGCGCCTGAGTCTGCGTCTGCGGCACGGGCGACGCCAGCGGGCTCAGGTGGCTGGGCAGCGAGAGATTGCGATAGCGCTGCGTGGGTGAGCCCAGGCCGGCGGCGGTGCCGGCGTTCGCCGAGCCGTTGTTGTTGCTGCCGCTGCTGCTGCGCTGGTGCAGCGCCGACGAGAGCAGCATCGCATTCAGCTCCATTTGGTTGGGCGTGGGCGTGGCCATTTCCGTATGCTGATAAATGGTGGCCGTGGCCGGCGATGCCTGCGGCTGGGCGCGCTGCCCGGAATGGGGTATAATATTCTCATAGATGGGCGCCCCGGCAGACAGCTCCTCGATGGCATTGTGACTGTGATTTAGATGCAGATTCGGATTGTGTTTGGGCGCCTCCGGCACCGGCGTGTGCGCAAAACGGCCGCCACCAATCGGCTGCATCAGCAGATAGTCGTTCAACATGACATTCTGGCGACTGGCCGGACTCTGCGGCTGGGCGCGCTTCTGGTTCGTATCGAACTGGCCGTAGAACTCAAGATTCTCGTACACCGGCGAATGCTTCTGCGGCACAATGCGCTGGCCCAGCACCTGGGCGGTGGGCGCATAAATGAACGGCGAATGCAAATTCGATTGGCTGCTGCTGCTGCCGTTGCCCAGCATAATGGGCTCCAGGCTGGTCTTGGGCGTTGCGGTGGCGTACTTCGAGGCGGCTATGATGTTGCCGCGCTCGTACAGCTTGTAGTCCTCGCTGCTGGGCAGTCGCTGCAGCTGCTGTTGATGTTGTTGCTGATGCTGCTGCTGCTGCTGCTGCTGCTGCTGCTGCTGCTGCTGCTGTTGCTGTTGCTGCAGCTGCTGTTGCTGTGGGGCATCGTGCATGAAGTTTTCAATGGCGCCGGGCGAGCGCTGATAGCTGCCGCCAATGTGCAGGCGCTGCATCAGCGTCTCGTAATCTGAATCGCCGACACTCCCCACCGCGCTGGTGGCATTTCGGTGCGTTCGCTGGGTGGTCATTATGCACACACAGATACACACACACACACGCGCTTGCACGTATGCGTATGCGTCGACAGAGAGGCTTGGTCTTACTCAGCGAACTTCGCCGTTTGCCTTTATTCCCCCGCGATGTTTGTCGTCTGGCTGGCTGCTAATTTGCTGCGGTTTATCAGCTTTGTGACGTTAACATTTTCCTTGGGTTTTTGTGTTTAATTTTGTGGAAAACAAAGACGAGCTAAAGAGCAGAATCTCTCAGCCACAATAACACACACACACACAGAAACGTATATGTATATCGTAGGATTGTTGATCTTATATCGATGCATCGATATTTTCGGCTTACCATTTTCTGGTTAAAGAATCGATAAGCCTGGGGCGTATGAAGAAGTATCGAAAGTGCACTGCACTTTTAGCTTGAAAACAGGTTGAATCTTAAAAAATGTATATTAAAACCTGTTAATCAACAGTCTTCCAACAAATAAGCATGCAGCTACTGCGCTGTGCTTACGCACCCATTGCATATACGATTAAAATTAAGACGTCTGGCAACGCTGTGTAGGCAACAGCCTATCAACAGCCGTTAAATGGCGCCAATGTTTGAATTAACTGTGCATTCAACTTTTGTGATTGGATAAAAATAACTTTAAAGTTTTTGCTTTTCGCATTTAGCTTTATTTTGAGTTTACAATTCATATAAGTTTTTTTTTTATTTATTTATTTTTTTAATTTTTGTCTCTAATTAGTTTGCAAAGCAGCAGCAACACCAGCAGCGCGAATAAAAAGAATCTACCTACCATAGATAAATATACGTTTTACATATTTGCTAAGAATAATTCTGAATAATTAATTGATGCACTTGCTGGAAGTTGCAGTCACCGCTGCCGCCAGCCAATACGCCCTGTATATAAGTTTGTTACATATGTATATGCTTATGTATGTATGTAGAATTTTGGTCTGTCGGGGTTTACATAATTGGTTAGTAGAGAAACATTTATATCGAAGTACGCAGTTATCTATATACGCACACGTAAATATGTATATATAATAAGCTTTTTTTTTTTGGTTTTTTTTATCCGTTTGTATTTTTTTGTTTTTGTGTATATTTTCGTTAGCTGTAGTTTAAATTGATAGCTTTTCCAGTGGTACTCTACTCACACTCCTTAACATGACAGGTTTGATTGACTTTGAATATGTTGGAGAGCTCATCCAGCAAGGTCTCATAGCGATAGGCAACGCGTATCTCTGGCACATTGGTGCGTGTTATGTCGTTGCCATTGATGCCATCCTCAAAGTAGTTGGGACCCAGCCATTGCTGTTTGATCTGTGCCAAAATAGACATAGGTAGTAGATAATGCGTGAACATATTAGAACGTCACTTACAACGTGGGGAAATCCACTCATGATGACACTGTTCCGTGCCAGTTCGCACATGTCGCAGGAGCTGAGCTTCCACACCTGCGCCGCAATGCTGTACTCCTCCATAAGCGGTTCCTAAATCGGGCAGTTCAAATGTGTTAATACATGGATCCGAACGTATGATAGGCCCGTTTAACCCACCTTCGTAAAGTGAAACTGTAGCGGATCGTCGGTGGAGAGCGATATGATAAGTCCACGGGCCAAATATTCGGGCAATGGATTGCGATGGTAGTTGAGAAACAGCGAATTATTCGACAACGGCGACATGGCAATGCCAATCTGGGTCAGATAGTACAAATACTGCAACACTGGCACCTTGCGCAGCAGAAGCCCGTGCGAGATATTCTCGGCCATTAGGTATCCACAGACCAGATGCTGCACAGGTCCAGCCTCGCCGCAATGGGGACGCAGCACAAAGGTATTGAGACCGCGCTGCCTGTTGACGGACGTTCGGGGTTAGTCAGCTAAATCGAATATTATGTGGCTATATGGCTACTCACTGTCGAAACTTGTTCAGGACCGTCATATTGGCATACATATAGTATATGTAGTAGGCATATGGCGGATTATCCTCATAGGTCCATTCCTCTGGCCGTGGCACATCGCTATCAAATAGAGGATTCTCTGGCTTAGATTCGTCATCAACGGAATCGAAACCAATTACATAGTTCAAGAAGCGATGCAAATTTGGGTTCTGGTTGGGCTTATTGGTTGCCTCGAATAGAGGTAGAAAAATGTTGTTGATTATCTCCTGGAACGACGTCATCATCTTGTTCGACTTGAATATATCGAAGAGACGAGGTATTTGTATTAACCAGCGTATGTTCGAGCTGTAAACATCATTATCGATGGCCCATTTGGCCAGTTTGTTCCACTCATCGGGCGACTTGCCGTAGATGGAGAGACGCAGTTCAGCGTTCTGATACTTGGATTCCTCCAGATCAAAGGCCACTTCCTAGGATTCAAGTGTATTAAATTGGAGTGCAGCCAGGTTTATATGTATGTATATCTGAACTCACCTTTATAATTTGTGCAAAATATCTGCCATTCAAAAAGTTGTCCGTCTTAAGGAATACCTCGCGCAGGCGCGATTCTCCAATTGGATTGTATTTGGAATTGAATTTGTCAAAGCGATGGAACGTGTTGCGATCGGCATGCACATCCAGCATATCAACGGTCAGATCGTACGTGGTCAGGTTCATCGATTGGAATACCTGGGCCAGTGTCATCGGCTGCCCATTTGTGTGGGTGACCACCTCGTTGGCATTGTTCTTCAGCGTCTTCTTGATGAAGCGCAGTAAGTGCTTCTGATTCATGCAGGACGCTGCATGTATATGGGTATCCACTTTCCTGGTGTTGTAAAAATCACGATGCGGTACCGCCTTCTGGGCGGCCAGCTCGCGCAGCTCATTGAGCAGCACATGCATCTGATACTTGGAGGACAAATAGCAAAGGCGACGATAGCAAAACGATTTTCTACAAAACAAGAGCAGGGCGTTACGAATATTAGACTGGTATCGCTATACGTATGGTAAGCACATCCAGGCTGTCAACCTGTTCAAATCGAAAGTTTCTTATTTGTTGCCATACGGAACAAAAAAGTTGCCTTCAAATGAGCCGTATCTTAGTTTTCACCTCAACATATATAAACATTTTCATTAAAATGTTTTGGTTAACAGAATAATTTGATTATATATGATATATTTATATTATTAATATAACAATATATTTGTCCCCCTTTTTAGTACGTTAAAACTATTTAAATTAACATGAGTACTAAGTGTACGTACATCACATGTATGCAGAGAGAGCGAGAGAGTGTGTGAGAGAGATAGAGATAGTGGTTTCTTTCTCTGTTCGACATTATCAGAACATAAGCACATAAATTTCTGTGCATGCTTTGTTTTTGTTTCAAGTTAACAGTAAAAGATAAGTACAAAACAGAATTACAGATTTATTGATATGCCCTTATCCCCCATTGAATTTCAACCGAAGAGTTTATTTCGTGCCAAGCACGTGGTTCTAATTAAATTAATTTGTGTGTCACTAATTTTATAATCTTCTGTTTCTAATTTAGTGCATTTTGTTTTCAAATTTAATTTACTCTCAATTTCAATGTTTTTTTTTTCCGCACTGCAGTACAGGATACTGTCCAAATATCATACATACGTACAAACATACGTATCGACATAAATATTTGAAAATAAGTGGTTTGAACTGCATTTCCAACTTCCAATTATCAGCCTAATTCGATAGTCATGTCAAACTCTTGGATTATCAATTGCAAGCTGTAAATTTGAATACATTCTGGAAATTCATATTCGGGAATATTGAGGAACTTCAATTATCGGACATCACATACCTTTTGCCACCAACGAATGGGGATTGCTTTACAGTTAATCGGGATATGCCGCACGACTTACAATAGTTATATTAGATATCTTAGATCTTTTTATAGTTTAGAGCTTTACATTAAGGATTGCACAGAACAAGGTCATTTAGCTAGCGATCACGGAGTGTTTACAACATGAAGTTTTAAGCGTATTAGACATTATTTAAATGCTAATCACATCGTTTTTGTTAAAATTATATGTTGTAATAAATAAACCTGTTTAATTTTCTATAGAAAAACATTGAATTATTTTATTTGTTAGTGGATTTTCGACTGGCCGAACCTAGTATTTATTAAAACCTCATTAAAATAGGGAATTTGAACTTTAAAATGTATCTAAACAAATTTTAAGCAACAAAGTAAATATTTTGTTATGAATATGAATAATTAACTTATTTCGATCAACAAAAATTGGTTCTTAACAAATTGATAAACTCCGTTCGAGCCAAAACCTGGTTTAAACGATGCTAAAGGACCGGATTCAAAGTTAGGGCATACGTTTTAAATTTTAACTGAAGCACTACATACACAAGTGTATATACGTAAATAAATATGGTAACAAAAATATAAAATGGTTAATACGTACAATGGTCCGTCGGCAATCATATTACACATGACCTGCATATCGTTCACAAACTGGTTCATGTCCGGGTACTCTATTTTCAGCTCGGTCGTGCATTTCTGAAGAAGAACGTAACTATAATAATAATCGATCTATGGCTATTTCTATATTTGGGGTACTTACCTCATTATGATAGACATGAAAGACGCCGTTTACTGGTTTAATATGATAAGACTCATCCGGTACGAATTCCACATCCCAGGCATGTACAGCCTTTAAATGCGATGGTATAGGATGGAGCTCTGTGATATGTGTATCGTTTATGTAAAAAAGAGCATATTAATTGGTTGGTTTTCTCGTTCGATTTCTGAAAGCTAATTTCCAGTCGTGGTAGTGTTGATAAATGTTAATAAAATTATTTGAAACTACAATTATTTGTTATAACTAACGGTATTTGTTCTACAAATGCGCTACACACAAACATACAAAGTGTTGTTGTTGTCGGGTTTGTGTGTGTGTGTGTGTGTGTGTGAAGAACAGGGTTGTCAGCCGACACAAATATATATGTACATAGACTACATACATATATATTTATAATCAAATCAAACTTTGGCTTTTAATCAAGCAAATGTTTTGTATAAATTAATATATATGAAAATATTTTCTCTTAGTCGTTTGGCTTTATATGGAGAGATTAGGCAACAAAACGTTAATTTATTGGGTATAGAACATACGAAAAAATTTAACGCTTAATTAAACGTAGCACATTAAATATATTCATAAGTTGTTTTTCTGAAGATTTATTGGCTTTATCGTTATATGAACTTTTGAATAGCCAGCGTTATATTTAGGGTTCGGCTTGGGTTAATGTCAATTAGTTGCTTTGAATAAGAAAACTTTTGTCAGTACAAACAAATGCATGTAATTATATTACGATAACCCTGTTCTTGTCTACATATAGGGCAATAATATACACATATAAATATTCAACTTGTTTTTCTAATAAGGTGTTTCAAGTCAAAAGAGCGTGAGGTTTTTGTACCGCTTTCACAGTTGGGTCAAACAATGACATATTCTACTGCAGGCAAAAATAAAATCAAAAACAAAACAAATAACAGCGAGTGAGAGAGATAGAGAGAGAGAGAGAGAGAGAGGAAGCGAGTGTGATAGTTGTTAGCAACATAATAATTGTTAGCAAATGCGAAACATTTTGGAGGGAAAGAGACACAGAATTGAATACAAATTACAAAATACGAAGCATAAAAACTCTGCTAGTGTAGTTGGGTTCGGTGGCAAAAGCTAAACGCTACGACACGCGCGTGTTACTCCAGAGAGCGGACAAATGCACAAAGAGACAGCGTGAGCAAGAGCGAGATAGCTTGCAGCTGCCGGTTAGCACAAAGAACGCACAAACAAAAGATCACAAAACTGATTGTAAATATCGGAGCAGTCAACAAAACAGAAGCATAATAATACTAATTGATTGTGGGTGTGAGTGTGAGTAAGAGAGACAGAAAGAGAGAGAGAGAGGTGGATAAGGAAAGCAACAATATAACGATTTTATCCGAACACGGCGGCAACCGCATCCGAATTACCTGCAAAGCTCGCCATACTCTGTTTGCGAATTATTTCTATAAAAAATGAAAAGAAATATACAGAAAATAAATAAAGAAACAAAAAAAAAAAAAAAAAAAATTCACAAAGAAAAGAACAACATATAGTAAGTATAAGGAGCGACAAAACAAACGAAAGAGACCTGAGCGTCAGGAGGGGGTCGGACTTAAGAAATCATACATATACATATGTAAATGGCAAACTTACTAAACGCAATAGAAGACATGACACGAGTAATGTGGCAGCGGCTAACGAGCAAGATATACAAAAGAGAGACGCATATGTATATAAGTATATACACATTTATATTTTAAGAGGGAGAGAGAGAGAGAGAGAGAAAGAGAGAGAGAGAGAGGTGGCAGGGTAGGTAGCGAGGTATGTAGTTCTAGCTGAAAGTAAAAGATTAAAGCGCTTAACGCGTTCCTAGCGCATGGTAAAATTTATCTATGTACATAAAATGAACGATAAAATCTAGCGATTGTATTATACATAATCGCATACACAGCAAATATCGTTATGTATTTCATAGTGCTATACAACACTGGCAGAACTCTCTACTACGTTTAAAAGGGGTGCCTGTACAGACGCGGACGCAGAACCTCCTGCTTTCTAGCCAAGATCAACTGGTCTTAGTGTCTGAAACGATTTCGACTTACCCGAAACACTTTCCACTGGCAAATCATCGTAGCGATCCTTGAGGCGCACCGTTTTGAGGAAACGTGCTGTTGTCGTTGGAAACGATTGATCTGACATTTGCATATAATGGGACCGCAGCTTGAGCGCCTCGATGAGCAGCGTCGATGCGCGCTCCAAGTCCTCGAGCGGCACACCGCTGGTGTCCTCGCCCGAAACGGACACACGCTGGAAATTGATGTCCGCATCGGTTAGCGGCTTGCTAGCCTCGGGGATGTGACCTTCCGAGTCGGAACTGCTGTTATGTCGGGGACTAGGTGCCACGGTCACCGCTGTCCGCTGGCACGTCGATTGCCTGTGTGGGAGAAACAAAAGGATGTTGGAGAATTGAATTGCGGGACAGCAGACAGTTGGCAGTTGGCAGCGAGTAGGCACCATTGTTCCTCCTCCGGCTGGTACTCGTAGTGCCGGCAAAAGCTATAGCTATCATCCGCGAATGACATGTTGCCCCTGAGCACTGAACCCAGCGAATGGGCCAGCGTCGGTTGGCCCGATGTCGCGGGTCAAGTTTACGGGCGCCCAATGATCGATTGAGCGATTAATTTATAGAGCCTGCGCCCGATAATTCACAACTGGGCACGCGATGGCCACCACCACCATCCACCTGCTCCTGTGGCGGGTGGGTGGGATCAACCTGTGCCAACAATTATGAATAGCCCTGTTCAGGCGGGGTGTATCTTAAGACAGAACATCAATCATTGATGGTTTCTGCGGGTTTTCGTAAGTACGACAACACTCGACAACAAACTTCGACTGCAATCCAAAGTTCGCAACTTTCGACGCTTGGCGTGTCACACGAACAATAACAATAAGAAACTGAAATTTTGTAATTAACAATTTTATGTTGGCTAGATGACTGGTTGATTGCGAGTCCTCAATGTCAGCGTAGGTCGAAAATCGAAAATTGCCGCTGGTGCAGCAAGTGGGCTGTTGGTGGCTAAGGTGGGCCGGATCCGGATCCGCGGCCGAGTTTTGTGCGCGCTGGCCACGCTGCGCCCTGCAAGTTATATGGATGCACAAGGTGTACTGAAAGTGACGCCATCCAAATTTTGAAATTGCAGCCCAACAGCAGCTCGGCTCGGCTCGGCCCAGGTGCCTGCACACCGTTGGCCCGCCCCGGCGGTGGCTTCATCATTATGCCATAAGCCGCGTTCGCACAACGCGCTCGTGTTGCCGGCCATCGACGCCTAATGCAGTCCCATTCAAAATCAAAACGTGCCCAATGCTGTTGTCGTCTGCGCCATGTCACCTCGCTGCGCCTAGCCGCCACCTACCCCCGTTGCCCATGAGCCAGTGTCTCTGCTCGGCTGCCCGCTTGGATTAGCAGTGGCCCCAACGCAATGTGAACTTGATAGCTAAGCAAAAACAGCGCTATTCGCGATGCCGAACACTAAATACCCCTTGTATATGTATGTCCAAGCTGAAGAAGGAGTTTCAAATTGCCACAGATATCTTCAAAACTAAACAATTTTATATATCTCTATCTCTATCGGCTATATCGACTAGGCTGTTAACTGAATGTTTTAAATACTTCCAAAATTTGAATTTCAATTACAAATATTGTTCTATCTCCTATTTATACAATATATTTTATATTTAATTTAACAATATTCCAGAGGACAATTTTTTTCAAATATTAAAACCATAAACGTACGAATTCCCTACCGCCTGTTTTTGTCGATGTTTAAAGTTAAAGGTACAGAGATTTTATTTTTTTACTGTGGCACACATTTCATGACTAAATCATTATACCCTATGCAGAGTTTTAATTGCAGGGCATGCTTGGCATTTGTTGTTGTTGCTCATTACGACACTATAGAAAAAGTAGCATGCGTGACCCAGGAAACAAATTATATTGTTTTGTAGCTTAGCCATAGGCTTCTCATTAAATTACAATCTGTAAAAGTTGCCTAAATATCTTTTCTAGTCTTAACGTTCGATTAAAAAGGATTAAAAAGATATGCATATATCTCTTAAATTGCATGAAGTATGCACTTATGTAATCTTAATGTAATTTATTACAGTACGCATTAACAGGTCTTAACTATATAATTGATCTCACATTAGCCTTATCAGTTGTATACCTTTTTGATCTATATTTACTTTCAGCTTTTTATACCCTTACAGAGGGTAATGAACATATTGTTACTTATTTGTATTATATATTAATATAACTCTGTCCCTTGTTTTCAAAATATCTTTCGAGTAATTGAGTGTACTACTTGAACTACTGCTACTCTCAAAAAGGGTATATAATAATTTTCGACATTTCGAAATTAACTGTTCTTGTTTATTAGATTCCTATCAAGTTGTTTACATCTATTTGAATCGAATCAGGTTTGTTTTTCCATTTTAACCTTATCACTTTTCGATATATTTATAATTATTTTTTTGGGCATATTTTCCCCCCTATACATAGATAAATGACACTTACTTCTCATTGAGTTGGCGTTGTATTTGTAATTTCTTCTCAATCTGTTCAATGGGAAACTGGGGTACTTCGTATGGTGCCGATATTTCATTGGTTAGCTCATTATCAGCATCGGGCTTATCTATCTCCGATGAATCGGTCATATCGCCTGTGAAATATATAGACAACAAATTGACATTTAATTGAAGTGGAATAAATGTGTTTTTCTAAACGTAGTGCATATATAAATATTTGAAAATATACATGAGTATATAGTTTAATTATATTTGCTTATTCTCAACCTACAAATCGGCTCTACCGCCTCAACCTCTGGTTCAATGGTTTTTTCATGCTTGTTTCTGGCTGGCTCCATGACGGCGCCCCCAAAGAGTTTGGCGTCCACCTGCAAACGGAGCGCACTGTCCAAGCGATTAAAGTTCATAGTGCGACGGACTCAACCGGACGAGTGCGGGCTGGGCCTGAGACTGAGACTGGGACTGGGACTGGGTCTGAGTCTGGATCTGGGTCTGAGGCTAAAAAGGCCTTTTCGGAGTTCGCGTTTTCGTTCGTGTATTTGTAACGCTTGTAACCCGAACGAGCGCTGGCGCTTTAATGACTGAGACCTGAAACTGAGACTTCGACTCGAGGCACCTGATACCTGAGAGCCGATACTATGCGCGCTGAGCGGCGAGTTGGCTGCCCAACGCTTTATTTATTATTATTATTTTGCTGTTGTTTTCCTTTTATTTTTTCGAAAACAGCTATTTACGCGTCTGATGCACGATTATACAAATTTCGAAAACGAAGCGACTCAGAAACAAAAAGTGCGAAGGCAGCTCAAACAGCAGGCGGCGATAGCGAAAACCAACACAAAAGCAGTTCACACCGAATCTTGAATACACTATAGAGTGCTGTACCGCAGACTTATTGTGACTAACTTATTGTTATGAGTGCTGTTCACTTCGAGATGTGTTTCCAATTGTTTACATATTAACTTGGGCAACTTTCTCAATTACATACCCAAAAAAAAAAAAAAGCAGTGTAAAGTTCAAGTGTAGTGTGTTTATTTTTTCATCTTTCATCTCTTTTTTTTTTTTTTGTATATCTGGCTACATATTATACATATTACATATAGCCAAAAGTCTCAGTATCATATGGTATAAGAGCTTCAAGTATACACCAAATACCAAGTTAATTACAGGGCATATTCTCGTTGAGCACTCTCGACTGGAGCATTTTCGTTTGTCAAATTCATTGTTGCTTTTAAATTGCAAATTAGAAAATTACAAAACACAAACAAAAATAACATAATTCAATTTTAGGATAATATTGAAACAAATGCTTTTGGCAAAAAAAACATATGAAAGCTATGCTGTCCCGTTTGGAAGTGTAGCGAAAAACTAACGCACACTGTTTACATATTGGAAATCAATAGCAGTCCAGACGTGTCCAAAACAACCCACACGTTAACGGCATCCCGCTGCTAGACATTGGCATGGAGATAGCGTCAAGTCGAGTCAAGTTGAGTCGAGCTGTGGTGATAGTTGTCCGCGAGAAGAGAGATGCACCAACTTTCTTGTCCGGCCTTTAAGGTGGGCGCTACAAGTTTAACACTACACTATACGGTAACTGAGACTTTTGGCGAACATATGTAAGTACAGTGTTCGTCCGATAATTTCATTTCGAGAAATATTAATTTTTTTTCCTTCATTAATTTTTATACACATTTTCGCATATTCAAATTAGCATTCATTTTTCTTTATTGAAAAGTTGTGGCTTTCAGAAATTGCAAAACAGTAAATAGTTTTCATAACAGTTATATCCCCTATACACATAGCCAACATGCCAGTTTGGCCCATTGGGAAGAAGTTTCTTTAAAACTAAGCGAATATATTGTTAAGAAGCTGACAGGGAGACAGGTCTGTAACAACTACACTGCTCGCTGATCGGGAGTATATAGCTTATATATGTATATGTATGTATGTGTTCTTAAATATCGTAGTAAATTTATGACAGCTATTGAACAGCTTTCATTCGACTAAAATTGATTTAAAAGCAACCAGAGCTGAAATATATGAAACCTAAAGCCTTTTAATTCCCAAGCTGTGATTAATAGACGCCAAAAAAGATGTTAGCGCGCTTCGCCCAGCCGATGAATAATGAATTCAATTTGTTTGTGGTGCACTGTTGCAGATTCGCGTCCATCAAACAGGTGGCGCTGTGTGTTGGGTGTGTGCATGTGAATGGGGACTAGGCCGGAGGGGATTGGGGCTGGGTGCTGCCCGTTTGTTGCGTTGATTGGTTTTTGGGTCGCACTTACAATTGCACTTCTCGGTGGGCGGCTTGGTGCGATTCACTTTGGAGATCTTGAGGACCCTGGTGGTCAGCAGCGGCTGTTGCAGTTGCTTGGCGTTATTGTTTTCCAATCCAACTGCCTCGGTCGCTGATGGCACACGGGGCAACTTGGTGCGTTTTGGGACGGCCATCATCTCGTTGCTGTGATCGGTCAGGATGTCGTCAAATGAATCGGTGTCCGGGTCATTGCCATCCGTATCGTCTGCGTTGCCGATAATGCCGCGATATGCCATTTTATTCCGCAGCAGGCGATTGCCACAGACCAGACAGCGCCAGGTATTCAACACCGTGTCGTCAAGTGTTCGCCCACTCGGTCTCTTCGCGCCACGCCCCGCGTGGGGGACAGAACCTCACCGTTAATACGCAGTGCGCCCCGAACGCTCTAGATGTTTCTAATTACGTTACGAAAATTTCGTTGCCATTTACACAGACTTTAATGTTTACGACAAAAGTTTTTATGTAATAAATATTTTTGCCTTTTCACTCAAACACATTTAAGCACCCACTCGCACACACACACACACACACACACAATGCTCGAAGTTTTACTTGGCCCGTTGCCCGGTTAAAGTTTCTTACAGCTGGCGCTATCGATTACTATCTTTTAATTTTTTGGACAGTTTACCGTTCACGTATGGCATATAGCTCTGATTCTGATTCTGAATCTGATTTTGATTGTGATTGTGATTTCTGCTTCTGTTTGGGGCCGCAACGCAATTTGCACATCTACGCGCTAATTTCACATTGGATACGTTCTTTGTTTTCCCCCTGTCAAATGGGTGGCCGTTGTCGTTCACTGCCAGATGTTTCCATCCAAAGTTTATACATCGGCTAAAGTTATCTGTGTGTGCGAACGAGAAAAACTGCAGCGGGGAGCTTTCGCTCTATCGTTTGCTCTCTCGGCGCTCTCAGCGATGCTCAGCGGGAAAGCTTGGCGGCGTTCCCCATTAATGTTTATTGCACCTAATTTTTTGAATCAACAATGTGTGCATACATTGATATAAATATATATAGTGCCACTATGTGTATATATATATGTACGTGTTTGTTTTGGGGTTATCCAGCAGAGCAAGACGCTATTAGCAAAATTCTGATCGTGCGCAAAATGTCGCTCTACAATTACTTTAATAGGGCATATTAGTTCTGTTTAAGCTTTTAGCGCTTACATATATACAAATTCCTAAACGATTCTAATTGGAATAATAAACATTGCAATTGCAATAAACATGCATTTGATAATCTTGTCTTTATAGTTTGCCAAGTTTACTTTACAATTATTGTACTATATAGTTTTGAAAAAATTATTATTAGTTTGTCTTTTTTTTTAATTTTTAAATTTTTGTAGTAATTAGATTTAAGTTTTAAGAATGGCGAACAACGCAAGCTTAAAGAAATGTATCGATAATCAATCGATATTGATTTTTGTATTTTGTTTACTCACTTAAATTTATATTGCAAATGTATCGATAGATATCAAAGAATACTAAAGATATCGAAAGTTACAACATTAAATTAGCTGAAAAATGTGAGTTTTTGGTCAATGACCCATTGCTTTCAAATATATCGAACGTGGAATACGTAGAAGAAATAGGTCATAATTTAGAGCTATATTAGCTGTATAGTATATATATATAGAAACACGTCAAAATCGAATTGTTATTATTAGAGCAGAGACCCAATATATCGCTTAGATTGTTATAGGCCAGATATAAATCATTAAACACAACAAGATAGCACATAGGTTTATTTAGATTCTTGATTTACGACTGAGCAATCATATCTAGTGTTTCCAGCGCCGGTAATTTTCCCTTTACCGGCACTTGGCTGGACACTTAACGGCTCTCGTCTGGCAATCAATGCTAATGGCTTAAGCAACACTGGCGTTCATTGTGGTGGGAATTGTGTTGGGACGAAGCGACGCAGTCGACCGGCCAAATTTGATAAACTGTGCAGTAAATGACAACAAGTCTATCAAAATTAGCATCCAAATGATAACGAGCAGCCTGTGTGTGTGTGTGTGTGTGTGTGTGTGTGCTACAAATGATGGCTCTATAAGTAACATAAATTTGCCGTCGAAATTGCAAGTAATAGCGCAGTTCATTTGCCTTATTCCGCGGCCAATGACTATTGCATATAAACGCCTGGAATGTGCGCATACCGGCCTTTGATTCTGTTGGACGAGAGGCCCACCAGAAGGCGTGAACGAACGCATTCATCAATTCTATTAATACGGGACTTTTGTACAACTTGGTCAAGAAAATATAGCGTATTAGGTAGGGTATTTTGAAAGTTAAGTTCGTTGTTTATTTAAATGCAAGCAATCGATAACAAATTCTATTTTTAGGCATTTAAATTGATAAAGCAATTGTATTGCCAAGAACAGTAATTAAAAATTATTTAATTTCCACAAAGTCAAAGATAACGAAAGAAATCGCGCTAACGACCTATTATATTTTTTTTTTGGATGGCTCGGAATCGAACTATGAAGATGAACTGCTTTTACCATTATTACTTTTTAAATGGTGCAGTCTTAATACCTTCTTACCAATTAAAAATCAGCAAAAACAAAAATATGATGTTTCGTTTTAATATAAACTGACAAGCGAGTGTTTGAGCCAAACCTGGAAAACCAGGTTTACGAACCAAACCTAAACACGGGGCATTGACTTATACTGTGAACCAGACCAACAACCATTCATTTTTGGTTTGCGGCCATAATTAGTAAATAATTACCATCGATTTATCGAAGCTTAGAGTATATACATACATACATATGTATTATGAACATACACCAAGTTACCAAAATCAGCACGCAGTTAGTTTTAGGTCTAAGGACCGCTAAATTCACTTTCAGATTGTGTATTTATATGATTGTACATTTATATTAAGTATAATGTATAGAATTTATGTGAATTTTAAAGAGTTCATTCTTTTTCATGTTGTCGTTTTTGTTGTCGAGTTTATTTTTGGCTTCACATATTTCGGCTTTTGTTGTTGATTTTATTGACCGAATTGTGCGCTTATTAATTGCTGCGTTTTGTTTTGTTTTTGTTGTCGTTTTTGGCTATTTTGGGCACTTTGCCATTTGGCCATTGCGCGCTTTTCAATTGATTTTCATAAAAATGTCAACTGCTACAAATTACGACGTCCCCTTCGGACATTGCATAATGCTCACTTGGGGCCAACTCGAAGGGTTTTTTCGCTCCGGTTGCCAACATTGTAAGTATTTTTGCTGTTTTCGTAGCTTTTGCCCAACCGAAAACGCGAAATAAACTGATTTTCATTCTGAGCAATTTGCCAACTGGGAGTCAAATGGAAAAAATACGACAGATACAAATTGTAAAAGCTAGTATATACATACATAAATATTTATATATATGTATACATACATATATATGTATGTATACTATAAGTAAATTAATGTGCATAACTGGGTTGCAACGAAACCAAAATACTCTGGAAGCGTGGCTTGAGTAACAATTGCAAGCCAACCAGAATTTAGCTTGCGGAAAACAATATAAAAATAATAAAATATATGCAACGTACATATGTGTACATGGTAGATATTTATATTGTATATTGATCGCACTGCTTTGTTTCTTATACCATACTCAATTAAAAAATACATTTTCAACCGATCGCGTCTAATTTATATTGTTTGGATGCAACGATAATATTTTAATTGCTGGCCAAGAGTATATATACGCTATGGGGTTGAATATGCTGCCTTTGGAAGGGTATCTAAAATAGTAAGTCAACAGCAAATTTGAATAAATGATTTTAGCGTGACTTACAGCCGTTATAATTTGGCAAAGAATGGAAAAGTGAGCGACAGAATGAGAAAGAAAAGGAAAAAAAAACGAGAGTGAGAGAGAAATTTTTGTTTTGCTTAGGCAAAAGCTGAACCAAAAGGAGAGCAAAAAAGTGTGAGAACTTTTGGCTCTTTGTTGCTATCGTTTTTATTGTTAGCATTGTTGTTGTTGTCGGCGTTGTTGCCGTTGCACTAATTGAAACCCTGACCTATGCCTAGAGCTAAGCAAAACGGACAATCATTCCAAAGTTCTCGTTGGCTATACTCGATGTCACATCGATGACTGTTCGAAAAAAGCTCAATTATGGGTAAATGCGTGGGCGGATAATGTTCGTGTACATAGAATCATGTGGCGAACTTTGAATACAAAATAGATTTTTATAGCTAAATCATTTGCTATGTAAATACAAATTTTGAAAATTTCCACTCTTATTGGCGTACATATATTTTAACACAATATTACGCAGTGTTCAAACGTGAAGATGCTTTTTATTTTATGTTCGCACTATTTGTACGACTAACAATCGCAATACTAAGTACGATAATCATGTATGGGCATTTCTGGAAAAAAATTGTAATCAAAATCTATAAAAAAAATGTACTTGGACTATAAAAAAACCATCTAAAGATGTTACGGGTAGCAATATTTCAGATTACATGAAAATAAATTGTTGTAAGGAAAATTTTGAGGTTTTTGTTAACTTTCAATAGATTCCGACGAAAAACACTTCACACTGCTTTTGATGGCTTCTTTTCACAGTTCAAAATGTGTTCAAGTGCTTCTCAAAAATTCATGGAAAAAATTAATTGCTTTTCAATTTTATTTTTGTTTAACTTTTTTTTGAAAATCTACGATTCAATTCAATTCAACCATTTGTTTACCCCTTTTAGAAGGTATACAAAAATATGTGATGCATTGAAAAAAAGCAAATGTACATACACATACATATACACATTCCTGACTATGACTACGAGCTGCTATAGGTATGTTTTTATAGCCCTGGAATCTTCTTTTTATTGCGGGCAAACTGAAGTGGGCCGTATCGCATATTTCTACCAATCGATATTGAGTCATATCTATTTACATTTCAACTATCACGTTTGTCACATATGCAATTTCATTAAACAAGCCTTTTTATTTGAGTTCTTATTAAGCGCTGGCTCTGGTCGCACTGGACTATTTTGAATATGTTGTTAGGCACACCCAGACACACACCCACACACACTCGCATGTGCTTATTAAAATGATTACCAGCTGCTACAGTTGTGCTGGGTCATTGTGAAAGCGTCTGCATAATGTGCTTGGTAGCAATGTTGGCTTGTTATTCATGCGGCTTATTTATGGCCTCCGCGAAGAGCTAATGATAAGCTCCACGTTGGAGAACTGTCGGAGGCTGATAACAGGCCACACAAACACAAATGAATATGTACATACTTATATGCATATACCAAGTTTGAGACTATTTGTTGTTGTTATTGTCGTTGATTAGTTTCGGCTGGGCTCGACTTGGGTTTGTACTACTTTTTTTTTGTTTTGAGTCTTTTTTAAGCTACATAAACATATATAATCAATGTTTGTCAGCCGATTGCGCTTTTATTACAAATTTTTAATGGGGCCTTTTGCCCTAGATAAGAGTGTAAGCTGTGCAAAAATACATTTTAAAGCTATCGACTCTACTGCATAAACATAACGAACAAAGTATATACGTATGCATGTGTGTGTAAACATATATAGCCATGTTTACCAACCTATATGTATTCGTACAATCAGCCGCGTGTGCGTGCACATTGGCATCCAATTTTCTAAATGGCTTTGCCCTGTATGCGTCTGACAGTCTGACGGCATTGTTGAGTTTTTTGTATTTTTCCTACACTTAACTTGTTTGCCACATTTTATATGGTCGACCATTGAGCTCGACTCTGTGTATACCTGTTAAATATTTGACTTGGCCAAAAGACAACATTTGCAGTTGGCCCTTTTGGCTCTACTTATATATTTGTGGCGAAATATAAGTTACAGAATCTTTAAATGTCTTTAAATTCTAGCAATTACTGTCGCTAGTTAATTATTTTTAACTTAAATTTCTCGACATATGCAATTCATAAAAATATTTAAGTATATGCATAATTTCAAAATGTGTATGATAGTATCGAAACTATTGAAATAAATATATTTGAAAAAAATAAAATAAAATAATTTTCCTATAGATGCTGTACAGTTGCTTTAAATGCGCAAACTTGTCCTGCTATTCAAAATTGTGGATATAGAAAATATTTGGGCTGGGGCATGACAAAAAAAAAAAAAGCAAAAAATCGATCTAGTGCAGGTATATTATCATAAAAAGATGTATAGTCCTGGCTTTAGGGGAGTTTATACTTACAGTTACAATGCACTGTTTTAACCTGTTGTAACTTTGAGAATTTGTCGACTTAACGAAATTAGATGTGCGTAATAATCTCTGCGGCACTCAGTAGTTAATTTGGCATTTTACAACACTCAAGGAAAGCTGCATGGTGTGCAGTAACAGTACCAGTAATTTCAGGATTCGCTAACAGTAACGCACAATGTTGCCACCCCGCAGCGAGTTTAAGTGGATATACCTCATCTCTTATAGGCGTGGACGGCATACGGCTGTGCCGTGCAACAAGCTCATTGTGTTACAACTGGCCCGGGGCATAAACAATTGCACACGTCATGCACATACTCTTACATTTTCTAGCTTTGCTAGGCACATCGATGGTAAAATTGTGAAATTTATGTACGTATGGCATGTGTAGATTTTCTTCTTTATGTCGCCTGGCAATGACCAGCAATTATGGCCGACGCACGCAATGGTAAGACCTCTGTGTGTCTGTGTGTGTGAGTTATATTATGTTATGTTGCAATCCCCACTCACCTCCTTTGCGCTTCTCAATACGCCGTATGCTCAGTCCCATGTCCGGGTCCATGTCCATTTCAACATCTGTGTCAAAGCCAAAGCTCCGATAGCCCTTTGCGCTTAATGCATCCGCATAGCTTTGCATGCTGCTTTTCTTGCACACACACACAAACTCACACACGCCGGCTGTGTCTGTCCTCTTCCCACGGCTTTGAGCTTTTAGTTTGTGCGTTTGTGACGTGCCTTGAACTTGGTGCTGCTTCTGGATTTGCGGTGTCGTCACCTTTTGGCCTCCTTCGCCCGCTCCTCCTCTAACTTCTCCTGCGCTCGCCTCTAGTGCAACTTTTTATTTGCGAAATTGCAAACGTTGCGACGTTCAATGTTGGCTTCGGTTTCTGTGTGCGTTCAAATTGTACGTGCTAATGTTAATACAAGAATTTCTCACTCCAAAAAAAAAATAACTCTAAATGTGAAGCAACACGGCACTTGGTTTTAACAACGCAAAAGAAAACAATAACAATAATACTGCCTTGTAATGTGCGAAATCGAATGCGGCACTTTTGGATGCCTCTATTCGCTACAACTTTATATTGCGACTGAGACTCTCAGCCGAAACAGTTTTTGTGCATTGCGCAGAGCAGATAAATTCAATGCGCCGAGCGTTGCCACCTGCCCGTTGAACAGTGTTGCCGACGTCCGTGGAAAAGTTCATGCGGAGCAACAGCTGTTCGTGTTGCGATAGTGGCGATGACATGGACCAACAGGATTTCAGACGATAGTATCGATGTATTTTGCTATTAGCGCCACTTTTAAGGCACCAATTTTGAAAACTTGGGTAATTGTGTAGTTTAGTTTCCGTAGCTAAAGAGGATGCAAATAATTGGCGTGTTTGTTTAATATATAAAGTTTTGCACAAGAAATAAATGCCAGCGGCAAAAAGTAGATATATTGGCTAAAATATTAAATATTGTAGTAAATTTATGTAGCTTATCAATTGAGTAAATAAGTGGATGTTCAAAGTCAGGTACTTGAGAACTTGAGGACTTTGCAAGTCAAAACTTCCTAAACTTTTGCATGATTTTTAAAAAAAGTTTCCAAATCAAATATAAATTCAAATTAAATATAACTTTTCAGCTTAATTTGAAATACCATCGATATTAAAAAACGGTCATGTGTTCACCTCTATGTGTTGACGATAGTCTATATTTGATAGTCATATACAAGAATTTACTCAATTGGCATTGGTACAAAAATTTTATTTTCCAATTATTTAAATTTTTGGGCAATATAACTATAGGTACCTATAGATACCAATATAGATTTAGACAAAATCCCCGATGTATTTGCACCTTCCTTACCTTCGGGAACTCGACTAAACAAATACTACATTCGAATGAGGAGCGTTAAAAATCTGGTGGCAGTTGACAGGGAAGTGGAAACCGCTGGCAAAGTGGCAACATTAGTGCGCTAAAAGCTACAAAATTGAATAAAAATGCCTTGGTTTTGTAATTTAGTTTATTTGTTTTTTTTCCTTATTATTTTTGTGGCTTCATTTTTTTTAATGTAATGCATAAAAATTGTGGTGTTTAAAATTAAACCAATAAACATTTTACTTTATTAGTTTAATACAAATAATTTCACTTGTTCACGACAAATAGTTATTCAGTTTTTGGTTTCTTTCAGATTTTAAATTGCAAAAGGTTTACATTTGTTGCTGTTTCTCTTACAGTTTTTTTTTTTGTTACACGTATTTTTTGATTTTGTTTTTTTTTTATTATTTTCTTTGTTTTTTTGTTTTTTGTTTTATTTTGTATATAAGGAAACGCAAAAAATCTCTAAACAAGTATATAGTTCTGTTTGATTTTTTGTTTGACGTTTGTTTCTTGTTTGGAACGGCTTTATTGAACTTTTTGTTGTTGTTTGGTTTTTTTGTTAGTTTTTGTGTTGCATATAAGTACATTTGTTTGTTTTTGTTGCATTAAAAACATTAATTCTTTGGCAGGCATTGCATTTCGTAGTTTTGTAAAAGTTTCGTAAAACGATTGAAACCAAATCAAAACTCAACTCATGCTATAAGAACGTAAAACAATGATTTATTTTTAATTAATTTCATTTGCATTTTGTTCTGATTTTGTTATTGTTTTTTTTTTTCTTTTTTCATTAATATATTAAATACACATCAATACTTTGGTAGTTTAAAAATTGTGTTTTTTTGGTGTTTTGTTTTTGGGTTTTTATTTTGTGCTAAATTACATTTTAAAAATATGCTTAATATTTTTTGTTTTTGTTTTTGCTTTTGGTTTTAAGTCAAAGACACGAAAGTGAAAGAGGTTTTGGTTTTTTTTGGTTTACGTCTGTTTGCTTAAATTATTATTTTTATTAATTAATTGTGTTATCAGTTAGTGTAATTAATTTTCATGCGCTTAATTTAAAACACCGAGATTTTGCTCAAAAGTTTCTTAAATTTGTTTTTTATTTGATTTTTTTCTTGTTTTTCTTTTTTCCGAATTAAATTTTAAATATCGAAATATATATATGTATATATATAAATTTTGTGTTTATTTTATTTTTTTTGTTTTTGCTAATTTTTGTTTGTTTTTACTGTGTTTAAATTTTAATGTTGCTTAAAAACACCGAAAGCTTAAAATTTAGAGATTTTCCTAAAGTGTAAAATTTTTACAATATTTTCAGTTTGTTTTTTTTTTTTTTGTTGTTTTTTTGTTTTTCATGTTATCTGGCTGTGCTTCCTGTTGTTGTTGTAGTGCTTGTATTTTATTTTCTCATGTATTATAATTTTTCTCGAATTTTATATTCCAGTTCTTTGGCTGCCCAAAAACAAAACGGCCATAACTAAGTAGCTAAATGGAACCAAAAGACCTAAAAACAAGTATAACATTCTCTTTCAAAACACCGCCGTCTCCGCGTCTGCCTTTCACTTCTATAGGTGGTTCTAAATGAAAACGCTTTGATTGCCTCATACTCGTAAGCATATTGCTAAAAACATGCTCTCCGCTCCGAATCCCGCTCTTTGCATACCGTTCAATAAATACATAATTAGTAGATTAAGGAAAAAACTGTATCACATTTTCAATTACGTCTTTGTTCGTAGCACCGTCATAACAAACGCTGGTAATGTGCTCTCACTTTCACTTTCGCTTTCACTTCCGATTCCACATCCAATTTCACTTCCGATCCCGCATTCATCTCAATCGCATTTCTGATTGAGCTCCAATTGCATCCTTACCAGCTTCTAACTATTTACAGACATTTTGTGGCTGTGTATCGCTCGATTCAATCCCTGCTTCTTACACTTACCTACCATACAGTTGGAAAAAAATTGCGCTTCGGATTTTATCACAAAAATAATTACAACTTTGTGCTAATATGCACAACATAGCGGCTTAGCCATGTTCCATACCCATATTTCTAGCTCTCCTGCGTGCCTCTCTATCCCTATCTCTCTCCCTCTCGCTCTCATGCCCTCTCTCTCGTTCGGTATAAGTATCTGTAAATGTGTAATATATACCGGCCTTGGCTTAAACTAACATTGCTTCTATGTCAATCAATCTAATTCTAAACCACGCAATGCGTTCCTTTTGGTTCCATTTTTTCCGTTACATCTCTAATTACTTTCCATTCTGCGCCCAGCTTCGCCCAAACATAATCCAATCTTAAGTTCTCACTCGCAGTGTGCTAAGAAATTGAAATAAAAATGGCAAACCTAACTGTTAACATAAGCTGTGGATATATGTACTTTATGCGTTCTGTTAAACCCTGACTAAGGGGCACCATTTTTGGACATATTCACGCATACTCATCGAATATACGCTTTACAATCAAACGTAAATAATTATCATTGGGGAATACATTCAGGAAGACTCCAAGAAAGTTGAAAATAATGAAGATATATATGCATATGATTAAATAAAAACACTATGCTCTAGACAGGGCTGTTTTTTTAAAGACGAAAACGAAGAATCTCGTATGTAAGTTCAGTTATTATTATAGTATTTTTGGTTTGATGGTTGGAATTCTCTTTGCTGCACTAAACTCAGTTGTTTTTGTCATTTTGTCAAAAATCAGTCTCTATTGCCTTTGTTCTATGTCTTTCGATTATTATATGTTAGCATTTTCTTTTCATTATTTATTCAATTTCAATTTGTAATAATTGGTTTTCTTTTGCTATTATTCAGGCTTCAGTAAAAAGTTGTTTTTGCAATTTAATTAGTTTTTTTTTTTGTTTTTTTTTTTGGATTTTTGGTTTTTGGTTTGTATGTATGTAGTACACCTTAGAAAAATATCACATTCTTACTTCGTTCGTTCGAGAGACATTTTTTATGTGGTTAAATGTTTGTTGTTTTCTTTGGTTTTCTTATGTTTTGTTTTGCTTTCTTCATTTTTCTATTTCATTTTGTATGTTTTTAACTCTATTTACAGTACGTTTCTATTCAAGACGCTTGCTTTGCTTTGCTGCACGACTAAAATATATAAAATTTAAAAAATATTTGATTGAGGTCATTTCAGAATTATTGCTAGTTCTCTTGCATGTATTCTTAACTCATTCCTTGCCCTTTTGCTGCTTCTCTCCATTTTCCTGTGCTTCGCTTGCATTATAATATTTTATTTCACTTTTACTTGAATTTTGTTTTTTTTTTTACATTTAAACATTTGAATTTCATCTAAAATTGTTTTTGTTTTTTGTTCATTTCATATATTTTGTAGACACTGAATTGTTTACGGGTATTTTGTATAAAAAAAAAATTAAGAAACATTTCTGCTTCTTGCGTTTTTTTTTTTCATTTTTTTGTTAATAAATTTTGTTTTGTCTACTACTCGCACTTACATACATTCACATATATATGTATATATAGGTATGTAAAACTCTATAAATATTTAAGAGACACGACAGTTAAAGTGTAGAGCTTAGGTGAGAGAGTTTGAGAGAGAAAGAGACAAAATACAATTTTTTATTTTACTTTTTGTTTTTTTTTTTAGTTCACAACATCAACAATGTAATATTTTATTTTTATTTTTTAATCTTTTTATATTTGAGTTTTGTGTGCTTGTTTTTTGTTTTCTGTAAAAATCTCAAAAAGACGCCTAACACCGAAAAATATATTGCATGTACTACATTTTATGTTTATTATACTTAGTTGCTTTTGGATTTTTGTTGTTGTTCTTGTTGTAATATATATATTTTCCATATCATTTGTATTCTCAGATGGTTTCCTTTATAGTATATACATGAGTTAGTTTCTGTTAACAATGTATTTGTATTTAGACATGAGAAAATATAATGACAAAACAAATCGCTTAACTAATTCAACTTCATGAAGTGTGTTAGAAAACAAAAGTTTGACTCAAAATCACATTTACCACAATACAGAATATTTGTAAACATTATATGTGTCTCTAATAAGGTGTGTGTGTGTGTTTTTTTTAATATCATTACTTTTATTTTGATTATTTAAAATGTTTGCTTTTTGTTTTTGTTATTAAAGTGAAACCTCGAAATTGTCTTTATTTCATGAAAACGTTGTTTTGTTATTTGAATTTGTTTTCGAACTCTTGCAGGCGTGCTCCAGCATTCGCATATATATGCTATAAATGAGTTAAGTTGGATCAAGATATGATTTGCAAAGACAAGTTCCTCAAAAATGATCATCATGTTCGAAACCTTTCTGATCACCGCTTGGTGAAACTTTGTAGACCCTTAAATATCCATGAAGGACATCCGGGATCTGCACTTATAGCATTATATCTGAATACTAGTCGAGCATACCTGTCACAGTGTTGAGTGTTGTGTGTCTGGGTTTATTATTTATTATATGTTTGTTGGGGTCTCTTCGTTAATTACTCAAATAAACAACATTTATAATTTGTTTCAAAATATGCATGCCATCGCTATGTATATACACATATATATATATATGTATATGTATATGTATATATATATGCATGTTGTATTTGTATTTGTATATATATCTATTTATATATGTAATAGACACCGAAAACCACATGTACATACATTTATGTATCTGTATATAGATATATGTATATATATATATTCTATGTATATTTTTGATTTATCTTTCTTTTCTTTTTTATAAATCTTTTCTTTTTTGTGTGTATGTATGTGTATGTGTGTTTTATTTAACTCTATGTATATATATAAATAAATATTGTTTAAAAATGCATTAATTTAATGCCAAAAGTTTCGTTGTTAGATTTTGTAATATTTTTGTTACACGTATTTCCTGCATTTTGTCTATGCCTTGTTTTGCGTTATACTTAAAAAAAAATTCTTGTAAGTTACATACATATATTATGTAAATATATATATGGTAAATTTGTAATATATATATATATATATATCTATATATATATATATATCTATATATATACATATATAAATATATATATATATATGTACATATATGTATGCATGTATGTATGTATATATATGAAATAAGAGTCTTGAATCCCTCCAATTGTTTTTTGTTTTTTTGCATGGCTTACAAATGAATTTATATCTTTGCTTCTTCCTTCTACGCACTATCCACAATGTTGTGGATAAAAAAAAAATTCTTTTATTTATAAATTGTTATTATATATCCATTGTTTTAGTTTAGTTAGTTTTAACATTTATGTAATTGAATTCCTTTAGTTTAGCACACACCAAATGTTTTATGATGGGAAAAATTACTTAAATTTTATTTATGAATTTTCTTAATATTGCTTTATTGCTTACCTACGTTAAGTTTAATGCCCTTAGCCAAATGAATTGTAATAGTTTTATTAAAGTTTCTTTTATTTTTATTTACCTTACCTTGCTAAATTTTTTAAGGCGTTTTTATTCGCTAAGAGAAACAAAAGTTAAGTTCAAGGGTCTGTGCAGAAAATAATTATAATAATAAACAACAAGTAATTATGTTCAATGCAAAAAACTTTATTAATAAATACTATAAAATAATAATAATTAAATATATAATTGTCACAAAAAATCAAAGCTCACATACATAGCTCACAGCATTTTATTTATGTCAATTAAAATTATTACATATATTTGAATAACATAAGATAAAGTAAAAGTAGCTTGAGCAAAATAAAATAAAATAAAATAAAATGTAAAAAAATGAACATAAAAGTGGTCGTACGGTTTGTGTTTTTTCCTTTGCAATTGTGATGTTTGAAAATTCACAAAAAAAATTTATAAAAGAAATTGTATTAATAAATAATCTAAAGATAGTTATTGTGCAATTTGAATATTTTTTTTTAAATTTTTAAAGTTTTCTGTGTTTTGTGCTTTTGATAAAAGGCAGTGTTGTTTTTGTTGTTGTTGTTTGAAATACGTACATAAATAAAAACTAAATCCGAAATTGACGGACAACTTTTATAAACGATGCAAAAAATACGTTGAAAATATAAAAGATATATATGTAATATAATATAAATTTTATAAATTATAATTAAATCTATAACATTTGCTAGAGGCCCTGATCATTGGTTATTACATACTCAAAAAAAAAAGTTATTGTATACAGATATCATTGTATCGATTTCGAAGGCAAATCTACGACGCGTAAGTATATTATAAAAATTTCAAAACAAATAGTTAGGAATTGTCTTTTGTGGTATTAAGAAAATATTAAAAATAATTATTAATGAGCGATTATAAATAGATTATTCGTTAGATGTACCACAAGTTAAAAAAAAAAATACAAAACTGTGCACATAATCTTGTTAAACTATCACAAAATTTCACTACAATTGAACACTATTTGCATATAGAGAGAGATATATATATATAGAGAGAGAAAGAGATAGACTACTTGTACAGAAAAATAAAAAAAATTCTAAATAAACTAAAGACGTTCAGTTTACGATTGAGAGGGATGGATGATACGTTTGAGATATAAGTAAAATTAGATGTATCTTGGGAAGAATCTCAATTTTAGCCTAACACCTACATACATCCTGGTCTATAGCTTGTTTACAACAAAGGATCAAGAGAATTGTTTATGCTGTTGCTCCTAAGTATTTGCCTCTGGATGGAAAATTATAAGTAGCTAGTTAGTTAGTTATCAGCAGCTTTTAGCTTCTATTCTATTGACATTGGTTGTCTACACAATTGTATTATTTTTTCGTGGCAATGCTTTTAAATGTTATTATTTTTTGACTGTTATATATGCGTGTGATCTCTAAACCTTCGATGTTCGGCTAATTCTGGCAATATATTGTGGTGAAATTGTATTATTTGCAGTTTGTTTTTATTTATTATTTATGATTTATGATTACCTATGACCACTTGCAATTTACCTAATGTGGGCAAGTTTCTGTTTTCGTGTGTAGCGGTATTTTTCTTTGTTTCTTCATTAATATTTATTTAAATTATGAGGTACTTTAAACTTTTTGGCACAGTGAAAGTTTTTCTTCTTTAACTTTTCTACTACCACTTGACATGTGTGTTAGTTCTCTTTTCTGCTTGACGATAGTTTAAATAGTTTTAATAATTATTTGATTTATTTTTAATTTTCTCTTTTTTCATTATTATTATTTCTTTTTTTGTTTTTTTGGTACGGCAAATATGTTGTTTTTTAAGTATTCGCTTCAGGCTTCGGACATTAAAAACAAATTATATATATATATATGTATATATATATATATTTTTATGTATATATGGAAACGTTATTTCATATATGTAATGTATGTATGTATATACTATGTATATTACTTCTCATAGATGTTTTTGCCTCTTGTTTGTTGAAACTACATTTACAATTTAATTCGATGTTCTTGGTTCAAAGTTTGTTAGTTAATTTTGTATGTGTGTTTGTTTTACTATTTGTTTTAGTTTTTCCTTCATTTTCGCGTTTTCCCCTACTGTCGTATGTGGCATGATTTGTGTGAAGTGCGTCTTATTTGGTGGTAACATTTTGTAACTTTTGCGAAATGAGCAATAATAAATTAAGCAGCTTTTAGGCGTATAAAAATCAGTAGTCTTTAAGTTTATTGTAAAAATTGCACGTCTCGTTACGAGTGGCATTTGAGCACAGCTTTTATAGCCACACGCGAAAAGCTTTCACGGCCAGCACACGGCTGGCTGTTAGTATGCCTTAAGGAAATGCCAAAAGCTCACTAATACAGGGGCACTGCGGATTTCTAGTGTGTGTGGGTGTAAAAAGCTGCGCTCAGATGCCGCTTAATTTGCCTATTGTGGTTTGTTTGTTTTTATTTTTATTTTGTTTTGTTTTTTTGTTTTTTTGTTATTGTTAAATGTAATTAGCTTTGCTATTGGTTTTTGTTTTTATTTAAATTGTAAGTAAATGTTACTTGTTATTTTTGTTGTTGCTGGAATCACAGTTAGTTTGTGTTGTTGTAGTTGTAGTTTTGTAAAAAAACGTATGCTTATGTTTTGTAATTGTAATTGTAATTGTTATTGTTATTTCTATTGTAATTAGTTATTGTTTTACTATTTGTTTGTATATTTGTTGTTGTTGTTGTATGTAATAATTAAACTATTGACGGTGGTTGCACATAAGTAAATATTATTTGTAACTCTAGCTTGCCTCAATCCTCAATCTTCCATCCCCATTCTTCCATCTTCAATCCCCAATCTCCCGCCCAAAATATTTGTTTGCCTCATTCTGTTTGCTTTGCGGTTTGCTTTTGATTCGTATAAATAATAATAGGTTTCTCATTTGTATTGTTTTTGTTGTCTGTTTGCTTTTAGCTAGCACATACGGTTAAAACATAGTTAGTTACATATTTCCATGTATATATTGTACACATTGTAAGTAGTTTAGTTAGTTTACATTTGTCTCTTGCCTCTGTGGTATTTTGATTTTCGTTTCCATTTTTTTTCGTGTATATCTGTGGACGTGTATGCATGTTTGTGTCTGTCTGTCTGTCTGTATGTGTGTGTGTGTGTGTGTGTGTATGTGTGCTTGTCAACATTTTTCAATATTATTTTATTATTCAATTGTAATAATTATATAATAATTGCTAAAAATTAAAACCAATTCGCATTAATGTTTTTAGTTTCTTAGTAATTCTTTCTGTTTTGCTTTCTTTTTTCTATTTAATTATTTGTTGTAGTATGGATCAATGTTTTTTTTATTGCGTTTGCTCTCGCTGGCACATGCTCTGCTTCTTCTGCATTGGTGCTGCCAACTTGTCTCAGCTCTGAGTTAAACTCTTTTAATGTAGTTAGTTGTCTATGTTTCTTGTTATTGTTTTTGTACAATATATTTAGGTATTTCTTATGCGCTCTCGTTTAACTAAATAAATACAAAATAAGCTATAAAAGTATTTATGTATTCAACTTTTGTATAAACGGCAGATTATGGTACTTGGTGATTTTGTCATGGTTGTTGTTTCAATAGAAAAAAACAGACTATTTAATATTGCAGTTTGTTGTAGTTAGTTGCCTTGCAGCTGCCAGAACTAATGAAATTCTTTAAGAACCTAACAAAATTCTTTAAATTTCCATATGTAGTACATACTCACTTAACCATACAAAAATTGCATATTAAAAAAAAAAAAACACTTCTACTAATTACAATATTTATGTTTTAGTTGCAAATCTTAAACACATTAATACCCGTGCTAATAGTTGTCAATGTTCTTTTTTACAAGTAAAAAAAAAAACAAAACAACATTAAACCCTGCACACACATTGCTCTATGGCTTATCTGTGCGCTGACTGTACCTCAGCACCTTCTTCCTTCGTCTCGCTCACGCCTACCAAAAATTCGAACTTTGTGACTACTCACACAATAAAAAAAAAATATTTATATATATAATTAGACACTTGTTTTCTCATATCGTAAATCTAATAATAATGGTAGTAATAATAGATCTATACATAAACTTTTTATATGTTTCCTGTAATGTATGCCTCTTGGGTGTTTGAGTGTGTATTTTTTTGTGTTGTCTGTGTAGTGTGCGTGTGTGTGTGCGTGCGTGTGTGTGTGTAATTGTTTATCTGCGTAGGAGCCGCCTCCTACGCGCCTCATCTCAGCGCGGCGCATTGTGGATGTGGGTGGTCAAATGCTTCGATAGATAATCCGCGCGGGCGAAACACTTGCCGCAGGACTCGCAGTGGTAGGGCCGCTCGCCGGTGTGGATGCGCAGATGCCGGGTCAGGTCCGACTTGCCGCCAAAGGCGCGGCCGCAGAACAAGCACACGAACGGACGCTCCCCCGTGTGCTTGCGCACGTGCAGCTTGAGGTTCTCCTTGGAGCGCACGCACTTGCCGCAAAAGGGGCAGGCGAAGCGCGAAGTGGCGGGCCTGCAATCGAAGGTAGTTCAATATTATATTCGCTAATATTCGAGTTGAACCAGTTCATTTGCACACGGCAACTAACATGCATTTTTATTTCAAATAAAATGAGCACTTTAATCTATCCGAATAAATAACCTGAGTTTCATTAACAAAGCTATTGCGAACTGGTTCAGCGGTACACTTTCGACTGATTGGAACTAGATCAACTGTTAATAGTTGAAGAGGTCAAATTGTTTTTATATACATTATATTGTTCAAGTGAAAAAATGTACAAGTTTTTTGCTTTGTTCAAATAAAAGTAAACCAATGAAATTATTATTGAGAACCAGTTCACTGAAAAACTTTGGGCTCGTTGCTTGATTTGAAATAGTTATTATTCAATTTAAAGTGAAATTATTATCGAGAACTAGTTGATAAATTTTGAACAATTGCAATGCTTCGTTCAAATATAAATAAACCAATAAAATTATTATTGAGAAGCTGTTCTCTGGAAATAAAGCTGATTAGTTCTTTTGAAACTTGTATTAATTAAATTATATAGAATTTGTGAAATGACTATTGAAAACTCGTTTATTGATCAAAATGTAACCATTGGAATGCTTCGTTCAAATGAAAGTAAAACAATGAAATTATTATTGAGAACTAGTTCATAGGAACATGATGAGTTCATTAGTTGTTTTGAAATTGTTAATATTTAACCAGTGAACCAGTAAAATGATCATTGAGAACTAGTTCCCTGATAAGTTGTGATAATATTGATAATATTGAGTGCACTGATTCACGGAACCAGTTGAACCAGTTGAACTTACCGCTTGTCACGCTGTCGCTCAGCGGCATCGACACGCAAGAAGTTGAGTATTGAAGCCTCCTGCGGATTGAGGCCCAGGAACTGCTCGTTGGGTATGCGCTCCGCGTTGATCAGCGATGTCAGCGAACTGAGCGAACTGATGCCGCTGCCGCCCACGCCGCTGTTGGCAGTGCTCGCTGTGCCAGCGCTGGCGTTGGAATTGCAGCCGGCTGCAGCCGCCGCTGCCGCTGCCGCTGCCGCCGCCGAGGACGAGCCGGCGGCGGCGCTGGCCATTGGCAGTGAGACGTGCGCCAGATGCGGTGGCAGCGGCTGCGACTGCGACTGCGACTGCTGCTGTTGGTGTTGGTGTTGGTGATGATGGTGTTGCTGATGATGATGGTGTTGCTGGTGATGATAGGAGGGATCCGTTTCCAAGTGGTGTGCGCTGTTCAACAGGCGTGACTGCGTCAAAGCAAGACATTCGATTAAAGACATGGAACAGCGATGTGGAATAATTGCATCAGCTTAAATGATCCGTTGTTCTATTAGCCAGTTCTGCGCAATACTCTGTTCACAGTATAAGTATCTGAATACGTAGGGTATTGGGAAACTCTCATTTCCTAATAATACATTTCAATATTTTGAATATAATATAATGCATCTGAAATATTATATTGATTCTGAAGAATTATTTTTATTTAAGCGGACAAGTTATTGAAAATACCATTGGCTAAGACAAACATAGCCTGGGATACAATTGGGAGCTTGGCAATTCGATTAAATCGATATATCTCTCTCAGAGTTTAAGCTAGATACATATAATTTTGTGGACAGATTACTGATGACCACCTCTTCTAAAGATGACACAAGAGTTTTTGATATACGCCCACTGGGGGCGTGACGAATCACTAAAATGCATATATCTCCAAAACCCATAACTCCCACAATAATAAATGTTTTAAGCTGTTGTTTTACAGAGAAAGAGTATTGCGCAGTCGGCTACTAGGTTCGATGGGTCACTTACCCGCTTGTTTGTACTATGTATGCCATCCGAGCTGCTGATGTTCGGCTCTGTGGCGCTGGTGGAGGCCGAGGCCGATGAGTTGTTGTCGTTGTAGAGCATCGTGATGCCCGCCGAGTCGATTGTGTTGTCCTGTTCGTGGTCCTCGCTGGCGGCCTCCTGCTGGCCGGCAGCCTCGTCGCCCTCGCGCTTCACGTTGATGCGCAGATCCTCGCCCTCGTCGGCGAGCATCGGCTCCTGCGAGCTGGTGACCACGTCCTGGTCCATCTGGGCCGCAGTCGCTGCCGAGGCGTTGCCGCTCCCCAAGCGCGCTGCTGCCACGCCCACACCGACGCCGACGCCAACGCCGACGCCGACGCCCACGCCGATGCTCTTCTTGCCGTGCAGCCGCTCGAGCGCGTGATTGAGGCGATGCTTCTTGAAGCTCTTCAGATAGCGGAACTGCATGCCGCACACGTCGCAGGTGAAGAGCTTGTCCGCGGGCAGGCGGGCGCGATGGTTCTGCTCCTTGTGCTTGGCGTAGGCGCTGCGATAGCGATACGACTGGCCGCACTGCTCGCAGATGAAGGGCTTCTCCTCGCCGGGCCCGATGTGCGGGTGCTGCAGGGCCGCGTGCTGCTCCAGCAGCCAGACGTTCGGGAAGTGCGCGTTGCAGACGACGCAGCGCGTCTCCTCCTCGATCGGCTCGCTGAACAGCGAGGAGCACGTGTCCGAGGGACTCTTCAGCATCTGGCTCAGCTGCTGGTGCTGCGCCAGCAGCGTCCCGCTGGGCGGCGGCGTCGATGAGGTAGACGACGAGGAGCTCTTCTCCTTGCAGCTGCTCGAGGTGTCCGTGCAGCTGACGGGCGTCCCGGCCCCCGACAGCAGCAGCTGCGTATACTGCCGCAGGCCGCTGGCATCCACAATGACCCCGCTTGCCGCACCTGCGGCCGTCCCGGCTGCCGCGCCCGTGCCCGCTCCCGCTGCCGCTCCTGTGCCAGCTGCGCTGCCCGTGCCGGTGACGGTGACGGTGCCCGGCGTGCTGTTGCTGGCGGCGCGACGTCGCTGCTGCTGGTGCTGATGCTGGTGCTGATGCTGCTGCTGGGCCAGCAGCTGCTCCAGCGACTCCTTGTACAGCAGCGCGCTGCTGTTGGGCGTGACCACGCTGCGCTCGCCGCCCAGCTCCACAATGGTCACCTCATCGCTGTCCGCGGCGAGGCGCTTCGCCTCCGCCTGGGCCTCCAGCTGCGCCTCCGTTGCCATGGTCGAGGAGGAGGACGAGGTGGCCATTTGCTGGGGCGAGGGCGCGCCAGCGGATTTGCTCGATTTCGACTGTTGAAAGAAGCTTGTGGGCGTGGCATAGCGCATATTGAAGGCGGCATGAGGCTGCGATTGTTGCTGCTGCTGCTGCTGTTGCTGCTGCTGTGCTGCCTGCTGCTGCTTTGTGCTTTGCTGCTGCTGCTGCTGCTGTTTGTACTGTGCTTCGCTGGAACGGTTGCTGGTGGACTGCGGCTGCTTGGCCGCGTAGCCGGCACCAGTTGGCTGATAGTCCTTGGTTAGCAGATCGGACAGCGTCGTGAAACGGTGGGGAAACTCCTTCGGCGCGTTCAGCAGGCCGCGTGTGCTGTGGGGGAAGGGGGTTTTTTTGTTTTAGTGCGATTCAAACATACTCAAAGATCAGTTACCGCAGTGCTTCCTCGGCCAGCCAGGTCTGGTGGTGCAGCAGGCTCAGTATTCTTGACGGATCAATGTCGAAGAGGCTCAGGCCGAGCGGCGTGAAGGGGAACGCGAACGGCGTGGGGCAGCGGCTGGCGGCCATGGCGCCCATCGGTGAGCCAAAGTTGCGCAGCAGCTGGGAAACGGGCAAATAAGTACATAAGTATACCTACATACATATATGCATATCTGTATATAGGGGTGGGCGTGGCATTTGTGAGTCAACTATAAACGCTGGGTGCGCGTGTGTCTGTGTGTTATAGGGGGGCTGGGGGGAGCAGGGGCGGGGCCAGTCAATTGCTGCTAAGTTGCCAAGTGGCGGGAAGGGGGCGTGACGGCAATAATTGGGGCCGGTTACACGTCAAGGGTCCAAAATGAAAGTTTACAGCCGCTAATCGAGAGCATTGGACGCAGAAATAAAGCCCGAATCGGAGCATGCAGTGCGCGCTTTTACACAGATCAAACTCTAACAAAAAATGCGTCTACGAAAAGCAAAGTTGCGCAAATCAAAAAGCTTACAGCGTAGCCTTATTAGCTAAATATATAGTAGTTGGTTTACTTTGTCGCTGGTCTGGATGTACTTACGTATGCGTTGCCAGTGTTTCACTTAAAAAACTTTTGGATTGTGAAATGTTCACTTCGAAACTTAAAATTACTCAATCAGATTTAATCGGCTTTTGAACCCAGCGCCCAGCAGAAATATCGATCACAATAAAACCAAAAAATACAAACTTGAGACCCCTTGGTTTCGGGGGTTTCTAGTTGTCAGTTAAGTTAATTGAAGAAGTGTGAAAAATTAAAGAGATTTGATTATTAAATATGTAAATATTTTTCTGGCTTGTTATTATTGGGGATATTCTATAAGTTTCACAATTTATTAGTCATATAATTACAGCAAATTACTCATGTAATTACATCTAATTACTCAAATAATTAGTTGGCTTTGTGCACAAGTAATTCTAATTCTTAAAGTATTCAAGTAATTGCGGCAATTGCATTGAGTAATTGCACTTATAATAAAAATTTGAGAAACCATCAAATTTGAATTTGAGAAAGGGTCTAGTTTGGTGCCCAATAAAAAACTCGTGCTCATTATTTTCAGTAGTTTTATTTATATAGAATTTACTTTCCCTTCTTTTCATCTTGTTTTGTTTTTTGTTCTGTGTTTCATTCTTTTCTCTTTTTTTTAATTTTTTATTTGTTTGTATTGTTCATTTTTTTTATCTCGCTCATAATCTTTGTTCATGTTTTTGTTTGTTGTGTTGTTTCTTTTTGGTTTTATAAACGGCTACACTTGCATCAACTAGAAAATGCGGTGTCTATGCATGTCTATATAGCTGGCTATATGCATGACCATATATCATATCATATCAAGTATCTATTTCTTGTAGGCCCTCTTAGGCTAGCCTTGTTACTTAGTGCTGTCTAGCTGTCTCTTCTGCTTCTCTTCCTTTTTCTTTTTCTATTACATATTCTTTTTCCTCATCTTCTTCTTGTACACTCCAATTCTGGGTCCTAAGTAACTCTCGGATAGCCTTTGCTTTATAGTGTGCTATGAAATCTCAATTTTTGCAAATCAATTATTGCTTTTGGGCCTTCTGTTGTCTGTGTGTGTGGGTGTGTTTTTTTTTCTGATTTGTGTGCGTGTGTGTATTTTTTTTGGGTTTCTTCTTTTTATAAACTATGATATGCCTTGCTTTGCTTAAATATTTTGTTTATAAACTTTTTAGCTTTTCATTTAATAATTTTATATAAATTTTGTTTGCCTTTGGGATTTGCCTAAAATATGTTTAATTTACCATTTTGTGTGTATGTCTGTGTGTTTGTAGTGTATGTGTAGGCATGTCAGTTATTGAATTTCTCATCTAAAATATTTGTTGTTGCTTGTTTGCGTCTATTTGTTGGTGCCTGATATAAGCTGCTCTCATTATTTATCCATTATTCATTATTCATTATCCATTATTCATTACGAGTACTTGACTTGTTTCCATTATTCAGCATTGGACAACTCGAAAATGAGTTGGCTATAAGTGTTGCTCAGTGCTTTTAGTTGGTTTTAGGTTTTAGGTTTTACATTCGACTTGCTTCGACTACGAAAAAAATATATATGTAGTTATATATGTATACGTATATATAGATTTTTTAACCTTCCTCTTCTGTGTATTGGTTGTTCTTTTGATCTCTTCAAAAACTGATATTTATAATTTTTTTGGTTTCATATTTTTTTTTATTAAATCAAGCTCAAGCTCTTTATAAGATATAATCGTTTTACAAAACTAACAAATACATAAGAGTTTAGCAATTCGAGTTGAATTCAAATGTTCTGAGAAAGCTCAAACATTCACAATACGCATCCTGCAATTTCGCCAACAATTTGTTGGTTTGTCGCGTTGCATACTTTGCGGCGGTTGGTCGACAGCTTAGCGAAATAGTTGAGAACGCGTTTTCAGCTAGTAAAACTGACGAACAAACGCAGTCAGGATGTAATTGTTAAGGATGTGTGTGGGTGTGTGTGTGTGAGGTTGGGTGACTGTGCGTGTGTGTGGGTTAAAAAATGAGTGAAACATGCGGTATGTAAATGATGTTTTTCTTTATATCAATTTATTTGCGAAAAAATAATGTACTTTAAATATATATATAATTATATATATTTAATTAAATATATATTCATTACTTATTTTAAGTAAAAAAAACTAAAAATTATGAAATGGAACTTAAATTGCAATTAATATTAAAAGTATTTTTATGTATATATATATGTATATTTCAAAAGTTTTTATTTTGAATTTGAGAAATATTTTCAATGCGCTGTCAGCTAAATAAATAAGATTTTTAATGTTTGATCGGTTGAACGCTTACAAAATAATATCAATAATACCTATGTATGTATATGCTTTTAAATGTGTATATATGTGTCTGTAAATATATGTACGCTATAATTAAAAATCAAACACAACTTAACTTAAGAACTGATCAAATTGAATTTAGTTACGCGCCTCTTAAAATAAGTTATTTATTTTTTTTATTTTCATTTTCTTGTGTTTGTGTCAAGTTGCTTAGTTGCTGCTGTGTGTGTGTGTGTCTGCTCACTTATGTTTAAATAATTATTGTATTTTAAATTGTTGCTCTTGCTGTCGCTTTATAGTTAGTTAATCATAATTTATAAATATGCATGTATGTCTATATTGTTAGGAACATATTGACGTAATTATAACGTATTGCAGCTATTTTGTTGTTGTTTTCATTTTATTTTAATTTGTTGTTTTTATTTTTATTATTTTGTTTTGTCACCAAACCTTTTCATCAGCCCAGAAGCATTGCGAAAATTCGTTTCAGTTTTCATATCGAAGCTCAACTCAAAGCAACTGGCAAGTCTAAGCAGCCTCTTGATAACTACTTAACTACTTGATAAAAAAAAAAAAAACAAAAACATACCCTCATGTCAAACACAATTCTCATGTTGTGAGCCTCATGCAAACTGCCAAACAGTTTGTCCAAAATATATTTTTGTTGCTTCTTGAGCTGTCTCAAAAGTCTATATATTTTATAGAATGTGTGAGTGTGTGTGTGCTGTTTTTTGTTTTTATTTTTGCTTCATACAATATATATACCTATCGTTATTGATTAAAAAAAAATTAATTGGAACACCGCGCAATATAAAAACAAACAAAAATTAAGGTGAGCCTCATAGGAAACGTAAAATTTCAACCGTAGTTAACTAAAACTATTATTTAGCTATTTTTTATTATTAATATGATGTATTATTGTATGTTACTGCTCAACTCTATGTCTGTTGTCTGTATTTGCTGTTCTTTATTTTTTTTTAAGGATAATTTTAATTGTTATTTTTATTTTTTTGGATGTGGCAAAATTTGCTAAATTAAATTTAAGCGCAATGGAAATGAATCTTAATTAATGTTTTTAAAAAACATACTTTAATTTTTTAACATATTGATATATGCATTTAAATATTTATTTAAAATTAATTAAAAAACTATTGTTAATGTCAGTGTGTGTGTAAGTGTAAGTAATGTGTAAGTGGGTGTGACTGACTGTCAAGCATAAATAAAAACATTGCAATAAAATTGAACTAAACAACAATTTTTTTTTGCATTTAAATTTTTTATTATTGTTTTTTTCCAATGTTTTTTTGTTTTATTTTTGTTGTCGTTTTGGTTTTTGGGAAGGTTAAAAAATTCTTTTTTTTTTTTTTTGTTTAAAGTTTGTTCGCTTTTCTTCTTGTCTCTTAAATTTTATAAAGTATTTTTGTTAGTTTTTAGTAATTTTATTTTTATTTGGTTTTAATATGTATTTGTATTTGTTGTTGTATTGTTGTGGCTGTGAAAATATTTGCGCTCTATAAACTAATATATTTCTCCATAATTTTGTAATTTTGTTTTTATTTTTTTTCTGGTATTTTTTTTTATTATTTTGTTTTAAATATTTTGTGTGGATATGCAAAACTACTTTGTTGTTTGTTTGTGTTGTTGTGTTTCTACTCTTTGTTGTTGTGGTTTTTGTTGATTTGGTTGTGAGATTGTAATAAACCTAATGTTAGGCCTTTACTTCTGCCTCGTCATCTTTTTTTCTTAATAATTAAATTTTGTTTGCCTTGGGTTGAGTTTGTTTAGAAACTTTACTTTAAGTTACACACACTTTCAACGGCTTACAAATGCTGCATTTGTCTGTGTGTATGGGGGGGGGGGGGTATGTGTCTCTGTGTATATAGTATGTATATATATTTAGTTATATATAGATGTATGTATATATATGATTCAATGCCTCCATTGCTCACTAAAAAAATAACTATCAAAAAAACTGCAATTCTGTTGACTCCATTTTTTTTTTTTTTTTTGATTTTTTTTTTAAAGTTCGCCATACCGCTGTCCTTTTTTTTACATTTGTTTTTGCTTTTTATAAAATATTACTTTAGTATGTATAATGTATATATGTATTGTATATAATTTTATTTTATTTATTTTATTTTATTTTTTTTTAAGGGGAGTAGGCACTACAGTGTTGTTTTTTTTTCTTTTTCATTGAATTTTTCTCTTTGCTTGTCTTATGGATAAGGTTTTTTGTTAATCTTTACCCAAAAATGTTCGAATCATTTATCATCTTAAAATAAGCTTAAAAGCCTTATTTGTTGCTTGTCATTTAAGTATGTATATTAACAACTCACTTTTCTTCAGCCTAAATGTGTGTGTAAATGTCTATTCTTGCTGGTGTGTATGTGTGAGTGTTGAGCGAGTGCCAAAAACGTCATAGAACTGTCAAGCTTTATGCTATATATATACTTGTTTATATGCACACATACTGATATATGTGCATGCCTCTAGCTATATCTCCGTAGCTTTAGTTGTATTTGTATACGATGTAACTCAGTTTAGCGTATCAAAAAGTTGTTATAGTATATGTAGGTGTCTGTGTGTCTGTGTATAAATATAGTTGGAAATGTACAGTTACTCGTGTGTAGGCATTCAAAAATTGGTTCTATGTTGTCAGTTTTGTTTTTGTAATTAGCTTACAGTTTGCTGTTGCTTTTTTCCAGTTAAGTTTAAAATGATTTCTTACATCCAGCATTGGCTAATGGATCCTAGAAACATGCTACCTATTTTAGTATATGTTAGTATTTACATGCATTCCATAGCGGAGCTTTACATATGTATATATGTGTATGTGGTGTCCATTTTGTTTGCTACCAAGAAATCGAGCAATTTTCAGCTTTTTGTTTTTTGCATGTATCAGTGTTGTAAGACGAAAAAAGTTCTTAAAATTCTCTATGGTTTCAAGTCAAGTTTACAAGTCTTCCTATTTACAGTTGTGTACGTGTGTGTGTGTGTGTGTGTGTGTGTTACAGCGTGATCTAGGGAACCATTTTCAGTAGCCCACTGAATATGGAACTAGCTCCAATAGTGCCGAACTAGCGCGAGTCAGCTACAGAGAAAAAAAAACACTTGTTATATGTAATACGATTTCAGTTACAATTAACTGTCTTTGTCTATGTATTGGTTTATTTACAGTTGTCTCGAATTGTTAGCTTGGCACTCAAACATATTTAGTTATAGGGTTCATTATTAATATTCCATAGTACATGTTGCTTGTTATATACGCCGATGAAACCAATTTCTGTTTTTATTGTGTTTCACTGTATAGTTATTTTGATGTTTAAATGTTTATCTATTTATCGGTTATCAGTTATCAGTTATCAGTTTTCAGTTATCGGTTATCGGTTATCGATTATCGGGTTTGCTGTTTTGCATTTCTGCTCACAGGCGGTTAACGGTTCTTATCATTGTATCGGCTGAGTTTCTACAAGTTTCGCTTAGATAAAAGTAACTAACGAACACAAATAGGCATATTTTTTATGTTATTTCAAAACAAAAAGTTCTGCACATTTGGAACAAACAAAGAAACAACTGTATATTTTAATGCTACCTCATTGTCATTTAAACTGCATTAACAATTAGTTATAAAAAATAGAGGATACAAAACAAGTGAAGAAAAACCAACAGAAATAAGTACATATGAATGTCGATATGAGGACAAACAAATTGTTTCATATCATCAATTGTGTATCGATACATATCGATGCTAGTTTATTTGTAATTGTGGCTATTATTTATCGGTCAAGGTTGTACGTTTCACACATCTTTGTTTGTAAGTCTTAAAGTATTTGTATTGTAGGTGATTATGTATGTGAATGTGTAGAAGAAGGCATTCTGTCAACAGGGTACATTTGTGTTACTATTTTGTTTTTATCTTTGTATTTGTTTATGATCGAATACCCTTGCAGAACTATAAGTTGAAATCATACGGCATCCATACGGTATGTATATATATATTATATATATATATATATTGTTAATTAAAATAAGCACAGTTCCTACTTCTAATGGTTGGCTTATATGTAGGAACTGGTAGAAGTCAAGTTAGAACTTGTAGTCAGAATTGAATTATGGTAAATTATCTATTAAGCTGCAAAGCCAGCTGTACTTGCTGCAAGGGTATTTAATACTCGGCATGCCGAAACTAGCGGTTTCTTAATTCGTTTAACATAAGGTGCCACAGTTGTATTTTATTCGTCTCAGGCTGCCATAGTTTTCTTGCGAACTAATTCAATTTATGGGCTATATAAGCTAGCTGGTGAACTAGTTTATTTGAACTATTTATATGTAATGTGATATTGGATCAACTGATATGCGCATTCGAATTTATACTCAATTCCCTGCAGTGTGTTGCGTTTCGGTTTATTGTCTTAAAAAATGTATCTATGGACAGTTAGACTGCTCGAACTAGTTCGCTGAACTGCCACGAATCGCATTAACTGTGGCACACTTTTGTGGAGAATTAATGACAAAAAAAAAACCAAATATTAATTGATTGGATTGTTTTAATTACACACTACGACTGTAAAGAAGGCATTTGGTTGGGATTGAATTAGGTATTTAAGATAAGTATTATAACAGCTTCTTTATATAAGAATAGTACTATAGCATAATTGGGTTTATTTTGAACTATTTTCGTTTGCTTGCTTTTGTGTTTGTTCTGGTGGCAATAATGAAAAAACTTGCATTAATTAAACGAAATTCCGTATACTTAATTACGTAATAAGTACTTAAGATTTTACTTTTGGGTCATTTCTACATAGTCTTCAATTATATTATATCGGTTTGACTTTTATAATCGTTTGTAACTGTTGTGATTTGATTGTGTAAATAAGTTGGATTTTCCTTTTGTTTATTAATTAATTATTTATTGTTGTTTTTAGTTTGCTTTAATTAAATATATAGTCGATTTGTTCTTTATGTTATTGTTGTTCTTGTTGTTGTCACAATAAAAAAATATGCATCAATTTAAAAAAATAGTTATAAATATACATATGTAAGTATGCATTTTAAAAGCATTTTGCAGCCATATTATTTAATATTTTTCATTCTTTTTATTTATTTACAAAAGGTTTTCAACGCTTTGTAACGGTAATTGCGGTTGTTTTGTAATATTGGTACTATTGTTGCTTGTTGTTGTTGTTGTTATTGTTGTAGTTGTAGTTGTTGTTCTTTATATGTACGTCTTTAGATATATACATGCATATATAAATATTGTTTTTTGCTGTTGCTGTTCTTGTTCTTGTTGCTGTTTAGTTATATTGTATTGGAAGAATCTGTGTTTACCCTGAGCACTTTTCTGCTAGACAAGAACTCAAAAGAATTATAAAAGTACAAAATAAAAGCTTTTAACGATATTTACTTTTTTTCACATATTTTTCTTTGCTTTTTTATTTATTTTTTATTTTTATTTTTTTTTGTGTACATATTGTTCTTCTTGTTGCTGATAAAAATAAAATTGAAAATAATATAGTACGCAAAATTATGCCGAAAGAAGTTTTTAAAAATTTCGCTGCTTCCTCTTTTTAAACTTTTTTCCGAAACTTGTATTTTGGTTTTTGAGTATTGAAGTTGAATTTTTGAATTTTAGTTATTAATTTTTTTATGTTTTGGGATTTGTGCTGTTGGTTTTTTAGATTTCTTTTGGTTATGATTATTCAAAAATTTTAATTGTTGTGTGCCAAAGCTTTTTTTGGTCAAGATATCATTCATAGATGTTTGACAAAAAATTTTCACTCTTTTGTTGTTTTTTCTTTTTTTTTATTTGTTTTTGTGTTTTTTTTTTGCGGACTCGAAACAAAAATTTAAGTTCGTAATGTACGAACTAACAGTAGATTGTATCGGTTAGTAATATGTATGCATGTGTAGGTATGTATGTATGTATGTAATTATTTATATAAATTCGACTTGTATGCAAATCTAGCGTAATTGTTGCTGTCCTGTGCCCAACCTGTGGGCTTCCGTTTCGCTTCGTTTTCGTCATGTAACGTAGCTCTTTTTTCGAATCAGGTTCGTATTTTGCAATTTACGTATGTGTGTGTTTAAGTGTGTGTGGGTTGTCAGGTCGATCTCAATAGAATATGGTTCTACTTTCTTGCTGTACAAATTATCAATTAGAATGCTTAGCTTCGATTTTCCATATATGCGATATATTAGCACGTATGTATGTGTGTGTGTGTGTGTGTGTGTGTGTGTGTGTGTGTGTGTGTGTGTGTGTGTGTGTGTGTGGGTGTTTATATGAATCTTTCCTTTTATATATATATTCATATATAAATAACTTGCTTTGCTTACTTCTGGTTATTCGAAATATATTATTATTGTATGTATTGTATATGTATATATATATATATATTTATATATATATATATATATATATATATATATATATATATATGTATATATATAACTTTTGCTACTTCTGTGTATATATCATTTAAATTCCTGTTTCCTTTAAAATGCATTTTTGCAGTACGCCTAATGATATTCTTTATCTTCTCCATTTGCATTGTGTAAGTGTGTGCGTAGGGATGTGTATTTGTAAGGGTTGGATTATAACTCGTAATTTCGCATTAACTCTAATGCTTGTGCTGCTAGCTGGTAACTAAGGGAACTGATAAGCACTTAAATTTAACTGTAGCTGACATACAACTTCTCCTCCTACTCCACACTCTACTACAAACTTCAATTTTAGTACAAACTGATATAGCCTCAAAGCTTATGCGCACATACAAACTCATGTATATATGTGCGCATGTATCTGTGAGTGTATGTTAATGCTGGATAAACAGTTTATTGATATATTCAATTTGAGTCTAATTTTGTTGAGAATCGCCGAGAAGGCTGCACCATGAGTGCACCCTTCTTCGTTTGCAAAATTGATTTATTTTGTATTATTTCTTGTTGCAATTTTTATGTTTGAGAAGCGCATAGAAGGCTTGTTTCGCACCATCCTGGCGCTAATCTGGTGCTTTACTCGTACTGTGTGGCTACAATTACCAAAATATTGATGAATTTTCTTGGTTTTTTTTATCTTCTTTTTTGTTTTTGTTTTAAAGCGCCCTAATTTTTTTTTTTTTTGGGTTGTTTTGCCTAAAAAGTGTTTTTTGATAAAATTTTGACTAAAAATTTGTATTAGCATGTACTACTTGAAGCAGCACTTTCTGGCTTCTCATTATTAATACATATATAAAACGTGGCAACTTCGAACAAAAAACTTAATTATAAAACAAGCAAATAAGATATAAGAAAAATAATTAGAAAAAGAAAAATTAACAATTAACTGAATAGCTGTAGTTTTCTGTAGTGGCTGCCGCTTAGAATTGTTGGTATGTGTGTTCGTGTGTGTGTGTTTTTGAGTTTTCTATTTTATAAATTGTAACTTGTAATTGTATATTTTGCTATGTTTTTTCGATTTTTTATTTATATATTTTTTTCTGTCGTCAAGGAACTTGTTGAAGTGTTTTCAAATGGCGTCTTGAAATTAAACAAGTAAACAAAACATTGAATATAAGGCCCACTGTGCGGGGTGGGCGCGCGCGCGGGGAACCAAAGTAAGGAACTTTTGATCACAACTTAAAGACTACAAAAACTCATTTATCCTTAGGCGCTAAACTTAAAGAAATTAAGAAATAATTAAAAAAAAATATGCATATGAAATTATAAAAAACATTTGTAAGAAAATAAATTATATTTATATTTATATATATATATATATATATATATATATATATATATATATATATATATATATATATATATATATATGTATGTTTATGCATGTATGAATGATGTCGGAAAATGTAACACAATGAATTTAAATGATATGCGAAAAATGAACCAAGAATAACCCAAAAACGTCATTTGAATTTGTTTTGCTTCAACTGTTTTTTTTTTTAATTTTAATTTTGCGTTTATTTTTTGTGTTTCTTTTTAACTTTTTTTTTCATTTTGTTGTTGTTTTGCTGTGTAGTCACAATAATTTTGGCTGTCGTTATTTTTTTGTTTCTGAAAATATGCTTCCTACATCTGCTTTTTCTCATATAGCTTACAAATTCATTGTGTGTTGCTGTTTTTGTTAAAGTATATGTATTTACTAAGCGCAGAAAACAGAATTTCCATTAAACATATAAGTATGCATAATATTGATTTGGATACATTTAGAGCAGAAATATCAAAAAAAAAAAACTTAAAGTTGTTGCCATGTTTTTTGTTTGTTTTTTTTTTTTTAAATATTGATTTTGCTGTTTTTGCGCTAAAGCTAAATAAATTTCATATAAGTTGGTACAATAAGTGTAATAATCATAATAATAACATTTGCTTAAACATTAAATTAGAAATATGAAAAAAACATATGATAATTCAATTATTATAATAAGTTGTTTGTTTCGTAGAGACACAGAGCATAAAACAGTGTTTGTTGTCAGTGCAGTCAATTTAATAATAAAAATAATAAAAAATAATAATTTTTATTATTAAAGTTTGTTAAATTAAAAAAAAAAAACATTTTCTTTGTGGTCGCAATCTGCTTGGGCTTCTTGACATAACTGGTGGCAAAACCTTTGTGAATTCTTCTACTTTTATTTTGCATGGAATGTTTCTTTCTCACTTTCGACGCGGCTGTCGCCTGTGCGCATTTTGGCAGCCATAAAATGTTATGAAAAAAATTGTTTACTTTTTCTTATAATAAATTTATTTGTTTTGTCCAGCCAATCAAAAAGTGCTTGTAAAAACGCTGAAAAAGCGAACTTTTTGCAATTAGTTTTGTTTTCTTATTTAGCTTTGCTTTTAAATTTCGTTTTTTTGGTTACGTTTAAATATTAATTAATTATTGAGTAGTAATTGTTTTTTATAATTTTGTTTCTAAAAGGCCGAAAATCACAATTTTGGTTTTGTTTTGTTCCTAAACGTTAAATTTTGTTTGCTCTTCTTTTATTATACGATTATATATTATGATTATGATTATGTTTATGTTTAAATTATTATTATTTACGCAAAACTTGTTTCCTTTTTGTTTGTTTTGCAAATATTCTTAACATCACAATGTCGAATTGATGCCTGTTGGGTTTCCATTTTGTGCTTTTTTTTTAATTTTTTCTTTTCTTTTTGTTTTCCCCGTGTCTTGTCTTGTTTTTCTCTAATACTGCGCTCCCTGCGAGAAAATAAGCCAACAACAAAATTATGGCGCCATTTTAGTTTGTTTTTATTTTTTAGCGTTTTAGAAATGCAAAGCGAATATTTCTTGAGAATAATTTCTTCCTCAATGCTTATTTTTGTTTTTTTTTTATTTTGTTATGCTTTAAATACATATTCACATATTCGTGTTGTTGTTTTTTTTAATGCTATCACAGCCAAATTGTTTAATCCAAAGTTTTTTATTTGTTTCCTTTTCGCTAAATTTTTTGGGATTTTTCTCTTTTTTTTTTGTTTTATTTTGGTTTGCCGAAAAAGTCTTGTTTGTTTTGCTTTTTTTTTGTTTTTGTTTAAAATTTAGAATTTTGAATTTTGCCTAGCGTGCGTTTTGCGATATTTTGATGTATTTTTTGTTAATTTTTTTAGTTATTATGTGCGCATTTTGTTGTTGGTTTTTGCCTGCTATCTGCCCTTTCATAGATCGATATCTAAACCGATCCCAAAATGCGCACAGCCGCCATTAAAAACGCTTTATATACGTATTATATATATAATCTGGCCAGAGTGCCCCAAAACGCTGGTGTACGGGTACTTTTATAATATAATTTAATTTTGTTATAATTTTGAGATCGATTTGTATTGTTTTTGTTTTTGCTTTCGCTATACACTGGCTCTGGGCTCTATATAACATCTGGTTGAAATATGTAGAAAGGTTTTTCGGCTCGAAGGATTTGCCAGTTGTTGCTACTGTTGTTTTCCTTAGAAACAGCACAGCGACATTGCGACCACATTTGCCAAACAGCATAATATTCGTATTCATAGCAATCGGGATATATATAAACATAATAACACAAAATTTTGCTTAAGATCTAGCAATGTTTCATACTTGCAAATGTTTAGCCAAAGTTTTTAATGTTTTATTTTTTTATGTTATTTCTTTCTTACGAAACAAAAAAATCTACAGAAAAAGAAAATTGTTTTGTTTATTGATTTTCAAAGGGTGGCTTATATTGTTGTTGTTGCTGTTGTCAGTTTGGTCAAAGCAAAGTAAACTGAGCGAAAAAAGCTGCAAACATTTGGCGTCATTTCGATCCAAATGCCCGCCCCGAAAAGTAGGCAACTAAATTGTGCAACCAAAGCGAACGTAGCCTGGGTGTGTGTATGTGTGTGAGGGGTTGTGAATGTGTGCACATAAGTCAAAAGACAAGCTTAGCAAAACTTTGAAATTATAAAACTCTTCAATTTACAAAATTTTCTCAACAAATGCTTGAACAAAATTGTTCAAACATACCGAAAACAAATCTAGTTTTCGTTTTATAAATCCGATTATTGAGAAGCTTATGTATGAAACTTGAATAAAGTTGGCTAATTCTCAGCATTTACTAGTTTAAGATTGAGATTATATAAGCTCAGTATTTAAGTTATTGATGCTTAATTCAGTTAACTTGTTTGCGTCGTAAAAACATGCATCATGTATTAGCTATGAGAAAAAAGAATTTGTCAAATTCTCGCACTAAACCAAAATCAGTTTTATAAAATGTTTAATATTTCGCCAGTTTTTACAACATATTATACAAATTACCCAACTTGAAAATTAAAGATTTCTCAAAGCTATATCTAACAAATTGCAGCGGCAGAAAGCACTTTACATATATATATATATATATATATATATATATATATATTGTAAAAATTTAAAACTGTTTTTTTATGGACACCGTGGGCGGGAGATCTATAAAATGCTGGTTTGCATTGAATTTAAATTGGAAAGTTTTAAATGGAAATAAAAATGTATAAAACATATTGCCCATGTCCTTTGCCCTCTGAACGTGCTGTGTTATCTTTGGGTTCCTTTTGAAAAACGATATTCGATTATTTTATTTTTAATTTTAGATACATGTATTTATGTATGTATGTATATATATACATATATATTTATATATATATATATATATATATATAAATATTTAAGATCACAGATATTCTATGTAATTCTGCTGCTTTGCATAATTCACGCGTATGTCTGTATTCCATGATTTGTTTCAATATTCATTTGCTTCTTCTTCTGCCTTACATTTGATGTATTCTTTTTTTTTTGCTTGCTATACAAATTTGGGATTTTTAATTTGTCATATACGTATATATAAATATTGTATATAGTATGTATATATGTATATATATATATATGCACTGTATAATAGATTGTAAATGTATGTATATGTGGCTAAAAATTAATTATGTTTTTCATATATACAAGTTTACACACAGGTATATACGAGTGTGTGTGCGTGTGTCGGTTTATTTTAAAGGATATTAAGTTCAATATTTTTGCGGGGTTGTATTTGTCAAGCACATGGCGCCACCTGTTGTCGTTAATTTTTCTTTAAGAGTGTTCGCCCTAATTTGGAAAACGAAAAAAAAAATGGTTGAAATGTTGGTCATAAAGTACTTGGGATAATAATACCTGGGCCAAGTCTAAGAAGCCAAATTGTTGTGTGTGTGAGTGTAGATATGTATGTAGTATACGTTCAAGTTGCTTAGCGGTTTTCGAGCTAGAGAAATGATGAATAAAACGCGCAAAAGTATGCTGCAATTTGTTAACAGTTCACTTTGCTCAGCTCTGCTCTGCTTTGTCCTGCTCTGTTTTGCTTTGCTAATGTGTATAAGTATGTAGATCTATACTTGTTAAACTAATTTTACTTGTTATTATCAACTCGCTAATATCGCCATCATTATCATCATCAACATCAAGATGATACTCATCATCATTACTTAAAAGGTTACATCACGTGTTCACTGTTCTTTTTCTATATCATTACTATCGTATGCATATATAATTTATTATAATTTTATACTTTTGTTTTTTGTGGTTTTTTTCCGTTTTCTTTCTTTTATGTATATATGTCTTACGTTCTCTTATATGTATATGTATATATATACTTTTGAAAATACCAATATATATATAAACATACATACATATATATTCATATATACACCAATATATATATATATATATATAGATATATATATATATTATTATTTATCAATTTTAATTAGATTCCTGCTACAACATTCACGCTGCTCTTGTTCTTCACTAAAATATTGTATAGAAAAAAAAATATGATCAACGCTTAAACTTTTTCTTGGGTTTCTCTTTCGCACTAAATTAGAATTAGAAATATTTTGTTTTCTTACTCCTTTTGTTTTCTCTTTCATCTGTTCCTTCAAAATGTTTTCTTTTTTTCATATTTAGCTTATTAATAGAGACATCAAACAAAACTGTGTATACATGTGTGTGTGTGTGTGTGTGTTTTTGCATAAAAAAAATATTATCGTTCTGGGTATAAATTTCAACAATTTGACATATGTTGCTATATATTGTATATATAGTTTATATATATAAATATATTATTAATGTATTATGCATTATGCATGCTTGCCTGCCTGTTTGCGATCTCTAACTCTATATCTCGCTCGCTCTCTCTTGCTTTCAATATGTATATATATATATATATATATATATATATATATATATATATATATATATATATATATGTGTGTGTGTGTTTGTGTGTGTGTGTGTTGCTGTCTCTTTTCTACGCGCTACGCTTCAGTAAAAGGGAGCAAATTCTATTTGCCAGTTTTTTTCTGTTTCTGTTTTTGTTATTGTTTGCCTCGTTTTTAGTTTATATAAGTAATAAAATATGTACATATCGTATATACACATATGTATATGTATATATGTAGGGTATTTGTTTGTGTATGTGTGTGTGTGTCTCTAAGCTTTGCGCTCTTCGCTTAAGTAAGTCAAAAATTGTTGCTGTTGCTATCTCATTCTTGCTGCTTTGCTGCCGCTTTAACTGCTGCTGCTGCTGCTGTTGTTGTCGCGTTCTCATCAATTGTAGTTGTATTTGTTGTTATTATGCAGATAGTTTGCATTGTTGTTGTTGCTGCTGTTGTCGCTGATATTGTTGTTGTTGTTGTTATTGTTGTTATTATTATAATAGTAGTAGTAATAATAATAATAATTTAATAACAAACTAAAATCGTTTCACTATTGCGGTAGCTCATCCTTTGTATCGACCGGGCTGGGTGACAAAAACTTTCGTACATATTTGGGAAAATGCGTTTTCTCGTGCGCCTTGAGGATCGTCGAGCGCGAGAAAGTTTTGCCGCACATTTGACATCTGAAGGGTCGTTCACCTGCAATTCCCGCACAAAAAACAAATTTTGTTTTTTTTTTTTGCAGGGCCACAAAAGGAATTTCAATACGTCAGATAACGGTAATATCAGTTACTTATTGGTTTGTAAATGTTATGAGTGTGTTAGTATGTATGAGCTTTAGAGGTTACTGGTGAAAACTCAAGAGTTTTAGGCCTGCGTGGATATTAGAAAGTCTCTTCGCTTTGAATAAAAATATAAGAAACCCACATAAAAAGCTTTACAGTCTCTGAAATCCCTAAATAAAGCTGTGAATTACGAGCTTAGCGAAATCTTAGCTCAATTAATCGCAGCATGTATTGATGAACTGTTTAAATATTAATAAGCTTTAATATTAATTCTAATTTTTCATGTTTTTTCTTTGTTTTCAGTAAAACACGTTAAGCTTAATAAAGCTGAACGTAGTTTTGGTTTTGTAAATCTGAAATTAACATGAATAATACATTAGGAACTTAGGAGCAGCTGGTTACGATCTTAGCAAAGTTTAAAAGATTCAAGTGGTATTGGTGAACTTTGAAAGCTCAACTCTAGGCTACGTGTTACGAATCTAGAGAATCAAGAGTCCTAATTATAGTACAATTCTATTTGTCAATTGATATATGTGAGCTTTGAAAGCTCAACTCAAAGCTATGGGTTTTACGAATGTACAACACACTGAAAACCTATAGTGTAATAATTGCTAAAGCGCAAGTTATTGTTTTAAGCAAAGCTTCGAAAGCTTCAATAGGTATTAATGCGCTTTTTATTATAATAATTGCTTAAACGCTGATTAATTTACCCATAGCTTCAATTGGTATTACTGACAGCTTTTACAGCTCAATTTTAGAGCCGTAGGTGTTGCCACGTCATCATACACATGTGAATCAAAAGTGTTGATTAAATGGAAAAAAACGGACACCAGAAAGCTTTTGAAACTTGTTGTTAATGTCCCTTGTTGGCCAACAATTCGATTGGATGATTTAATGTGTGTCGGTGTGAGCGATGTGATTTGAGATTTATATAGTATACGGTAATTGATCGCACTTGCGGATCATTGGTGGAGACTTACCCGTGTGCACGCGACAATGATCTTTCATGTGGTGGCGCAGCTTAAACGCTTTGCCACAAAACTCACATTTAAATGGTCGATCACCTGTATGTACCGACAAATGCGTGATCAGTGATGTAACATCGGGAAAACTTTTAGCACAGAACTTACACATGACAACACTATTCGGATCACTTGACGCGCCGAGCAACGAGGCGGCCGACGAGCCGGGCTGCGCCGCTGCCGACGCTGCGGCGGACGTTGAGGGCGACGAGGAGCCGCCGCCGCCGATGCCACCACCACCGCCCATGCCACCACCGCCACCACAGCCACTGCCGCCAGCAGCAGCCGAGCCTGCGCTGCCCAGCAGCAGGCCGGCGGATGTGCCCGGTAGGCCACCATTTCCGGATGTCGATGAGCCGCTCAATCCGAGGCGGCCGCTCGCACCGCTGGAGCCGGGCGCCCCACTGCCGGCGACTGCCTCCAGGCAGTTCTGAATGGTGCAGCCCACGCTGTGCAGCGCGATCTCCATATCTAGCCCAAAGGCGGCGGCCACGGCGGCCGCCTGCTCCTGCGGATCGGCGCTCGCCGCCAGTGCGGCCTGCAACGCGAACGGGTGCGTCATTGTTGCGTTCAGCTCGTGCGCCGTCCGCAGTTGCGAGTGCAGGATGGCGGTGGGCTCGCGGTACTCGAGCGTCTTCAGCGAGTGCGAGAGCACGTGACGCGTGAGTTTGCTTTGGTTGGGGAAGGCGGCGCCGCAGTAGATGCACGGTAACAGGTGCAGCGGGGGCGGTGGCGACGTTTGCGCTTGGTGCTCGTGGGCAGCGGCTGCGGCGGCAACGGCTGCGGCGGCGGCGGCGGCTACGCTGCTGCTGCTGCTGCTGCTCATGCCGCCGCCGAGGACCGCGCCAACGCCCACAGCGTGTTGTTGGGGCGATTCGGACGTTTCCTGGAACAAACACCAAACAAAAATCCAACATCAACTTCTTTACTACGTCTCGTTTTTTTTTTGTTTTTTGCAATTTTTTTGGAATTGTTTTTTTTTTAGTTTTTGGTATTTTCAGTTTCAGTTTTTGCTTGCAATCGATCGATCGATAGTTTTTGCTTAGCTCTTTATGTTATCGATATGAATGCCATTTTTATGATCGCTATTGTTATTGCTTCTCATTTATTTTTGCTTTTCTTCGGTTTCTTTGTCTTTACAACTATTTTCAATACTGCGTTTTTTTACCTCCTTAGAGAACAACGAAAAAATTTATTTAAAGCAAAAAAAAAAAAAAAAAGAAATCAAAATAATGCAAAGATTTTTTTAAATTTAATTTGCTGTTGTACTTTTACTTTCAGAGACAGAGAAAAGGAGACATATATATATATTTACATATATATATATTTATATATATATATATATATATATATCGATATATATATATATATATATATATATATATAATATATATATGTAAATATATATAGATAGAGAGATTTAGATGGAGAGATAGAGAAGAGAGAGAGAGAGAGAAGGAGAGAGAGATAGTAAAAACTTTAAAATTATTACAACGAAAATAAAAAGAATCAGAATCAGAACCATATAATAGAGAAAATAATAATATTTGTTAATGTTGATTTATTTTTTTGGTTGTTTTAGCCTCCAAAAAACCATACTTTTAACTAAATATAAATTCAAAGGAGTTACGTTTACAGTTACAAAGTCAATTTTGCTGTACTTTACTTTTCTGCCTCTTCTCGCTTTTGCATAAATTTATTAAGATACATTTTATAAACTCTATATATATTTTTATATTTATATATGAAAGAAAAAGAAAGATATATTTATATATAAATATATACATATTAAATATATATAGATATGTATATATGTATATATATATAGGAAAAAAGAGAAAAAAGGCAGGAAAAATAAAAAATCATTACAAAGGTTACATTTGTTTTATTATTATTATTATTATTTCTTTTTAGCAAGGTAATAACACAAAATTAAAAAAACAAACTATCAAAAAAAAGTACTTTATATGTCTGATATCATTTTAGAAGTGGAAGAGTGGAAACTAATTGCAAAAGCCAAAATGGCCACCAGAACTCAGCTGGCGACGCTCTCTTAGCTCTGCGCCTCTGCTAACATATTTCAAGTTTAAGCTTCATGAACTTAAAGCTCTTAAACTCTAAACCTTTTATATCTTTCAACTTGGCAGCTGATGCCAGTAAAAACAAGAGGGGGTTTCAGCATGTCTTTCGTTGTGTATTTGTTGTAGTTGTTGTTTATTATCTATAACTGCTTTTTTTGTTTTTTGTAAGTTATTTTGTATTTCTAGAATTTCGGTACAAACATTTCGATATATATATAAGTTATATACATGTATATATATATTTTTTTTGTTTTTTTTTTTTTTGTTTTCAAGAAGTTGAATTTCGATTTTTGTTTGGGCGTTGTTCGAAAAACGTCACATAATCGTACGTATATATTAATATTTTTGTTTCATTTTTCTTTTCATTATTTTGTTTAGTTGTTTTTTTTTTATTTGTTTTATTTGGTTTTTGTTTTACATTTTTTGTGTTTTTGTAAGTTTTGGTTTTTGTAACATAATTTTTGGTTTGATACAAACTTATGGTAAAATTTTTTAACTTAAATTTCACGTTTTGTATTTTGCACTTCTTGCAAAAAAGTTTTGTTAAGTTTTAGACGCGCGTTTTTAGTAATTTATTAAATTTTTGGTTCTTTTTTTTGGTTTTACTCGAACTAGTTCGTTATATCATGAACAAAATTTTGCTTTGGCAAAAAATCGAAAAAACAAAACGAAAATATTTTCAACAATTTCATGTATAAGAAATGGAATTTTTTAAAATGTACTTTGCCTACTTCTTCTTTGCTTTTTTATTTTTGCTCAAAAACCAAAAAAGAAAGAAAGAAACAAAAAAAATAAAAAACAAAAGTAAAATAACGATTTTTTTGTTTTGCCAATTTTTGCGTCAAAATTTTGTTTTACAGAAAATTTGTATTAAAAAATAATATGAAATAAATTCTTATAAGAAATTTTGAAAAAAAATTATAAGCACTTTGTGGCTGCTGCCGCTTTGGTAACATAAAAAATATTCCAAAACAATTGAAAAAAAAATAAAATAAAATAAACACAACATTTTGGAAACAGTAGAAAACAAACTCAGCAGCTCCGCAGCTTTTATTGGGCCAAATCGTGTTCTTTTTTTTTTAAATATCAAATCAAGATTTTAGTAATGTTTTTGAGTGCAGCCAAAAAAATTTAAAGAAATTTAAATTCAAAACGTATGTTCAAGAAGTTTTGTCCTTATTGCCTGCAAGTGACGCACACTTTATTTTCACACAGAAGAAGAGAACTCAAGTTAGATTGGATTTAATTTAGATTTAATTTATTAGGTAGCTTGGTGTAGCTTGCCAGATGAGCTCTTGGTAACGGAATTACTTTAATCTCAACTGATTTCTAGATACATCAAATAAATGATCTCTTAACAAAAAACAATGTATGAAATTTCATTTAGCACAGCCATTTTCAAAAAACGTAGATCAACTTCTTGACAATATTATAAAAAAAAAAAAAAACAAAAATCAAAAAACATACAAGAAAAACAACAATAAGCAAGTAAGTTCAATCACTCTTATGAGAAAAACATTAAACTAAAGGAAATAATTCGGAAATATGCTCAAAAACATAACCATAATTTGCTTGAAGAGTTGCCAACTGAGTTCAAATTGAAGAAGCTGCCAGACAAGAAGGGAACTAAACTAGAGTTGCAGACCTCCTTTGTAGGCCTTTAGAGGGCCTTTGTTTTGAATTTGTTGAAAAGGCTGGGAGAAACATTGACAAACCTCAAACTAGTTGCTGGGGGTAAGGCACGTCACACGCAACAGCTGGCAACGCCCGTATACATCTCTAGTGAAAGCTGGCAACGCCTACATTTCGCTGTTGGCAATGCCATGCGCTGTAAATTTCTTAACGAGGGTCGACACAGCTTAATACATATGTATTTCTTATGATAGATTGATATAGTCGATAAAACATATACAAAAACTAATATATACACACGTTTATATATAATATACATATAATATATAGGCATGTGTACATACTCATAGGTCTGTATATATATATATATATATATATATATATATATATATATATATATATATATATATATATATATATATATATATATATATATATATATATATATATATATATATATATATATATATATATATATATATATACATATGTATGTAGGCAAATAGTGAAATACCTAGTAGAGTAATAGACAGAACTGTAGACTTATACATATACATAATATGCCAAAGAAACAAATTACAATATTCAGTTCAGATAAGAAATATTTGTTAACACATTTGGTCACATTGGCTCACGCCAATCACTATTGAATTTGAATTTGAAACTTAGTTTTAAATAGCTTTAGAGTACAACAACAATAAATTATATGGTACAAAGGCATATATTATGTATATATACGAGTATATTATATATTTTTTAAACAGACAGCGAGTTAGATAGTTTTTAAAAAGAGTTAGACAGATAGACAGAGATAGAGAGAGAGATAGACAGTTAGAAAAAATAGAGATAGACAGATAGATAGAAAGGTAGATAGACAGATAGATAGATAGAGAGAGAGAGAGAGCTTATGAAAACAAGAAAATAAAAATAAAAAACGTTCTTGAACAACATCGAAGTACAAAACATCAACATGTAAAATACAACACGCACACATACACACAGAAAAACACAGTTACACACACACAGAATAACACACTCAAACACATATAAAGAAATCAAAGAAAAATAAAAATTTTTATTAAAACAAATTCCCTGCCCAAAAAAAATTCGAAAGGCATATTAAACAAAATAAGACAGGGTGCACAATGAAAATATATGAAAAATTCAACCGAATGTTAAACGAGACAAATATGACATAAGCAGATATAAGGAAACCCATTTCACTTAAAACTCAACTATTTTTGGTGCAATCGGATTACACGTCACTTCCTATTTCTACACAATTGACTTATTATCACTTCAGATAGACCGTAAATAAAAATAAACAAAAAAAAAAAAACTTAAAACTCAAGTATTTTGGAAATTTCTTTAATTTTTCAATATAATTTCTACTATATTTAAGGCTTGTCCCACTATTTGGTTAATTTCTAGATCCTGTACAAACCAGCTAGTTTTTATTCGCTAGTTTTTATACTGTTGATAGCCTTAAGGTTAACTCATTCTTTCTTATTTCACGCACAATTTGAAGAGCACTCGTTACTAATGCTTGTTCAATTCCCTCGTTAAAAGATACTCGTTACTGCATGTAGTGTTTGCACCACTGCCAGCGTATTCGTTTCTCGTTACTGTACGCACTGTTTCTAGCTCTTTATTTCCCACTACTATTTAGTACTGTTTTCAGCTTACTCGTTAATCGTTACTGTATGCTTTACTTCTTGGCGCAAGCGTTGATCTTTACTCGATACTATATACACTGTTTCTAGCTAACTCATTATTATATGAACTATTGCTGGCACCCTCGTTACTCGTTACTCACCCACTTGCTAATCGTTATTCGTTACTTTATACACTTATTCATCACTCTATGAATAATTTCCAGCTCACTTCTTACTCTTACACTGTATGCCCTTTTTTAAGCTCACCTGTTGCTCAATAAAATTGTAGCAGTTGTCTTTATTTTTTTTAATATTAAACAATAATTTTACTAAGATAAATGCAATTGATTTTTACTAAAAAGAAAGGCCATATTGTAATAAAAAATTGAAACCAAAAAAAAAAAAAAATGCTAGGACAATGAAAATCATATACAGTAAACATACATACAGACATACATACAATACATACATATATATAAATATGTATTATTGAAAATTCCACATAGAATATAACAAAAATAAATACAATTAGTTTATGGAAAAATAGAACACACACATTTACCATTTACATAAACGAACAACGAACGAACGATTTATGTAAAAGCGTTCCACATTTAGATAATACATAGATATATCAGAAAAAAATACATTTGTATGTATACGAGTGTATGTGTGTGTGTGTGTGTATGTGTGTGAGTGTAAGTGTGTATGTATATAGCATCAATGTTGTTAATTTTGATTTTGGTTCTTTTTTTGCATTTGTTGCTGTTTGCTTGTTAAACGAAATTGTTTCGTTGTTTTTTTTTTATTTTTTATTATGTAACTTAAAAAAACACCAAAAGCGCTTTAGTACGATATTCTTGTTTATAATTAATGCATTTTTAAAGATAATATTTATATATTTTTCTATATATATATTTTTTTGTTATTATGATTAATTATTAATTGCACAACGTTCAGGGAACATGTTTGGTTTTTACTGGACCCCTCTTGTTTTCTAGGTTGAATTGATAGTATAGTAGTAGTACAATACTAAGCAAAAGGCTGCTGATTCTTCTTTATCTCCTTCTTCTTCTTCTTCTTCTAAGCTTTTTTTGACTGTACTTTCATTTTTTTTTTTCTTTTTGTTTGTTATTTATTTAATAGGTATGTTTTGATTTGGATTATTATTATATAGAATGTAAAAGCACAACACACAGTTTGACACATTGAAATATTGTAATAGATAGGAGTAGATAGTAAGTTAGATAAAGAGATACAGCGAGATAGAAAGAAATAGAGAGAGCTTAGAGCGAGATAGCGAGGCAGAGAGCGTGTAAAGACAAAGACAGCAGTTTAAGTAGCAAAAATTACATACATTAGAATATTTATGAGTATTTAACATAGTCAAAGTATTCAAATCAACAAAAAAAAAAAAATAGAAAAAGAAGAAGAAAGAATAAATACTTAAATATTCCACTAGTAAAACATATGCAAAGTTTGTTTATTGATCAGAAGGTACCTATGGCATGGAAATTGTATTACAAGTATAAAAACAAAATGGCAATTCACATTGCGGGATAGTTCTCGACTCGGGTATGGTCCAAATTTATGTGCAGTCAATTTTGTTCAATCGGTTAAGCCAAATTTTTGGTTAATTTTTTTTTCTTTTTGAATTTTGATAATTTTGTTAGGGATTTTTGGTATTATACGGTTTTGGTTTTTATAAAGCGCAACAGCTAAGTTTGGATTTTATATATTCATGTTGTTTTTTTCTTGTGTTTTCTTTTCTTAAGTATTTTTTTTTTGTGTTTTTGATGTTGTGGGCGTAGATATTATAAATATAATAGTAGTATATAGGTAAAAAAAAACATGCGATATACAATATTTATGATACGTTTAAAAAGTACAAGTTCCATTATTGTGAAAGAGTTAAAGCTTGTATTTATATATATTTTGTGTGTGTGTGTGTGTGTGGTTGTGAGTAAAGCTTATTTTTTATTCAACAAAAAAGTATAAAAATTAAAAGTTAACTACTGCTAATAGTTATAGAGAAAAGCGAAATGGGGGCTTATGAAAAGGCAAGTGGATAGGGAGATTAAAAGAAAATTTCAGACCATTTTGGGGCATACTGTAGAATATACTGAACTATTGTAAATACAAATGCTTAAAAGGAACTAACCAAATTATATATCAGCTTGCGATATAATGAACATAAGGTGTAAGTTTTGTTTCATTGGGGAAACGATTTCAGAGACAACGATGATATTGGAACGACATATATCTATTTACCTGTATAAAAAGCAAAAGTTGAAGCTGTAAAATGCTCTCTCAATCTAAAAGTATCTCAATTTTCTTCAGGCAATTACTCATTACTAGTCATTAAACATTTTTTATATTATTATTATTTATTTAGTTGTTCTATATCAAGTAAAATAAACTTTTCTTTAGTTGATTTGAGATTTTTATTTGAGTAGTTGTATGAGTTGAATCTGTACCAAATTCAATTTAAAATTGAGAAATCTGAATTGAACTTTTGAACGGTTTTTTTTTCTGGTGTCTTATCAATTTTTTTTCTTGTGGCTGCAAGTTTGGCCCAGTGGTCAAGAGTCCAGTGCACCACTAACTTAGAAAGGAAATGCTGTTACAGCTGCTGCCAGCTAATACTAAATACATACATAGATGTGGCAATGTTGCGTGATTTGATTTTTTGGGCAACCTTCTGCTAAAGGCTTCCATTAGGTAAATTGCAGTGCAGCGCATTTGCCCAATGGATTTGAGGAGGGGGTTTCCCTTTCTTTCCAACGTTTTTTTTTTTTTTTTTTTTTTGTTTTTTTTTTGGTTTTGGGGTTTTGGTTGTAACCACAAACGAAATGCGGTACATTATTCAATAAGACTGCAGCTGCAAACTGGGTCATATTCGTGTGCTAGTGTGTGGCCAAAAAGCCAATTTGCGTTACTCACAGCTGGTCACATTATGCAGGCTAACTTGGCCAACAAGCACTCGCATCCTGTCATTTGCTGCCGCTCACACTTGTGCAATTGTTTTCTAATTAAAGAGAGATGGCAAGAGCGAGAGAGGGAGAGAGAGAGCGGGCGAGCGAGAGCTACTTGCACAAGTTTAATTTAGCCACATGTCGTTGAACTGTTGCAAGTTCAACGCGCCACCTTTTTGGCTAATGGAATCATTATCAGCGACGCAGACGACAGCCGCTTGCCGAGACTCTGTCGCCCTCTCGCTTTTACGCTCTTCGTCAACTTCAGTCATTGGATTTAATGTCCTGGCTGCGTCTGTCAGCCAGCGTCCAGGCCACCCGCCGCCACGCCGCCCCGCTGCAACAACGTACCACCAAATTTCGTGCCTACATGTCAATGTCTGCGTCATCGTCTTGCGACTTTTCGTCGTCGTCGTTATAATAATCAAATATCGATCGGTGTGCGTCTGGTTTTGGTTTTTGGGCTCTTGGCACGAAAATTTTCGACGGTCGTCGGCCTGCCTGTGATACCCTTGCCAAAGGTATTTGCATGTTTGTCACGAAATGTGTGACGTACATTAATGTTGACATTTTCCTTACCTCGTAAGGTGATATGGCATGTCCTTGTTATGCAAACATAAATCGCCTTAGTCGTTGCATCCGGCTGGATCAAAAAAGATCACAAAATTCGTGGTCTTGTGTGAAAAACTTGTAAACTTGCGAACTGCTTTGAGGAAAACCCCAAAAGTTTACTTATTCCCATTAAGTTTTAAAATGGCAAAGTCAACATTTTCTACCCTGACATTATTTATTAAGAAAAAAAAAACAGAAGTTCTACGTTTCTTAAATTAAGTACTCGAATTGAGCTTAAAAGTCCGACATTTTTGGGATTTTAAGGAACATTCTTGAAATAAGTACTTTGTTCATAGGTTAAACCATTTTTCCTTGGCCGTATTTAAACAAACATTTTTAAAAGGAAATTCTTGATATTTTTGTCAAAGTGTATGTCTGCAAAGGCACCTGTTCTTGCTGGTTTTTGCTATAGATATATGTGTATAAAGCTATTTATTTGATTCGTGTTGTGTTGGTATTTTGCTAAGCTCTCTTTTGGTTTTATTTTCCTGTTGTTTTCAGGCTTGTTTGCTGCTGCACTTAAAGCTGTCCCTGCAGTTCGTGCGGTGCAGTTTGTTTTGGTTTTCTCATTTTTAATATAAAATCGCAATTTTAATGAAACTCGTGGCGCGGCCTTTGAGCAGCTACCACCTGCCGGCTTTACCGTTATTCCATCCACCCGGGCCCCAAACAAAGTCCCTGTAGCAAAACAGCCGCCAAAATAGACGCAATAGATGACGCATATGACGCATCTGGCAAGAGGAGACACACACACCAAAACACACACACACATGCATGGTTTAGGGCAGCAGATAGCAAAGGGTTGCAGCCTTTTGGTGCATGCCGTGTGGGGCAGGCAGAAACCGTTAGAGCGGAAGCGACTATTTGAAATATTTTTTCGTAATATTTTTGCTCAAATTATTATGTATTGTTAATATTTTTTTGTTTTTTTTTTTGTGAGCAACAACACCAACTACGACGACGACGATGAAGAGCAATGCAAACACACAACAATGCACGCACACACACACACACACACACACAGCCATGCAGCTGCACATATGGAACTGCACGTATGCAACCATATTTTAAGCGCTCGCTTTTTTGGCCTTCGTGTGTGTGTGCGTGTGTGTGCCTGGTTTGGTCGGAGTGTTTTGTAATATTTTTTGTTTTAATATATATTTTTTTGTATGCCGTTTGACGTTTTGGCTAGGGGGGGTTTTCGTCTGTTGTGGGCCTCGCTTTTGGCTGATTTTTAATAAAAATAAAATATACACCAACCAGCTAAAGTAGTCGAAAGATAAAAAAAATATGTATAAAAAAACCAGTCGAAACAAAAGTCAGACATTGAATGCAGCACGCGCGTGGCGGATGGGGCAGAGGGGGGCAGTTCGGTGGGAAGTGAGCTGCAGTTGAGCCGCAGTTGGCTTAAAGCAAGCGAGATTTTCGCAGTGTTCTGGCCAAGAACTTGAAATGCCTCAGTGAGACGAAAATGGCGCCCGAAAGTATGCAGCAAATTTATAAGAAAATTATATTCAGTTTCAATACAGGATTGGGCCATTAAATGGGTTCGAGTTTTAAGTCCAGCGTCAGTTAGGAGTTTGCTAGATTAGGCAGCATTGTAACTAGGCGGCACTGTCAGTACAACTCATAAGAAATTAAATTTCGTTAAGTAAATTCATAGCTACTAAATAAAATTCCATGGTTTCAAATAAAACAAAGCTCGTTTTAATTTCTTAACAAAAAATAAAACTATATAGTTGTTAGGTTAACCTAATATAAGATATCTTGTAATAATATTCAAAAGGAATGTGTTGCCATGCATTTAACTTGAATATTTGCTCGACACGACCCTGCCAATACATTTTATATGCAAGACCATTTAAATCGTTATATGGCGCCCAACGTGAGCTATAACCTACAACTGCTATTCAATTGCCAAGAATAAACAATTATACTGTAAACATTAGTAAAAAGTAAATAGTCCCTTCTCGTTCCGTGAAAAACAATACAAACTTCTCAATTTTCGATTATGTACTAATGCCTATCGATAATTATCGATATATACCTGCTTTACAGTTCAGTTCAAAACTGCGCGTGCACTCACTTTAAGCCCTTGGCAAACACTCCGTTAGGCTGGGCTATTAGCTGGTTTATGACGAAATCCCCCCGCTCCCCCCGCAGCCCTTAAATTGCGTTAGCCACCGTTGGCCCTGGCCCCCACAGCTCGCTTGGGCCGGCATTCAGTGGCCTCTGCTGCTACGCCCAAAAATAAAACAGGGCAAACGGGCTGGCTAAAAAAAAGGAAGAAGTATATACGAAAAAAAGAAATAACAAAATACAAAAAAGGGAACCACTTGAAAAACTTTGCAATCAACGCGGCGCACTGATTACAATGCCCGGGCAGCGCTGTCAACGTTGACGTCAGCGCAGGCCGGCAGCGGGGAGTGGGGAGTGTTGCCTGCTAAAATGTGCAATGTGCGTGGAGTTTGCAGGAGTCAAAGCGCTGGCGTACACACACACACACACACAGACGCTCACAGGCATACAATGCAATATATTTTCGCTTTGGCATTTGTTGCGTTTCGAGATGTTTGTTTGCACTGCGCTGTATTTTGGACGAGTGTTTGTGTGTGTGTGTGTGTGTGTGATTGACAGTTGCCCCATTGATAAGAGCGTGCGGCAGTCGTGCGGCTGTATGGGCAGACGTTTCATATTTTTTTATAATTGAAATGCGGCTGCCTAAATGCAGTCAAAAGTTATGCGAGCCCAAAAAACAAAAACAAAAGCAACAAGAGCAACAAAAAAACCGCAACAACAACAGTGCTACGCATACGCAGCTAAACAGCAGCAGCAGCAGCAGCAGCAGCAGAGGAGAGGCGTGGATGAACGACGACGACGACGACGACGATGACGCTGCATAAAATGCAAGCACAGCGACAGTTGAGAGGCTGCCTAAAGGTATGCTACGAAAAAAAACATTGCACAAAAGCAACAGCAACAACGATGAAAATGCGAAGGCACGGCAGAAGTAGAAGGAGAAGAAGAAGGCGCATAAGCATAAGCATGGGCACAAAAGCGACGCAAACGAACGAGAGGGAGGGAGAGAGGGCGAGCAAGGGGCAGCAAGTCAGACGTTGGAAAGAGAGGGAAAGACGTACAAAAACAAAAAAAATAATACAAAAATGAAGAAGCAGGTATTTGTTTCAAAATTAAATACGCACGTGTATAGGTGCACACGTACATGTGTACCTGCATGTCTGTGTGTGTGCTCGAGGTAAAAAGCAAGCAAAGGGTAAAAGAAAGCAAAAGTTGCGTTGATTTTGTCTTTTTACGCCTATGCGCCGTTATTATTTTTATTATTCTTATAATTTCTAGACGTCTCCAAGCAGGACAGAGAGCGCCAGCGTGCGAGTGTGAGCGAGACAGAGGCAGCACATGCACACGAACCAAAAACAACAACAACAAAAAAGGAAAGTGTAAAAGCAAAAGTATTTATGATGCGGCAAATGCGGCTGGCTCAGGTTTGCGGCAATGCCAAGAGTCGAGGCAGCAAATTGCATGACACACACACCCAGAGAGGGCAGCCATTTGCATATGTGTGTGCGTGTGTCAGCGTCAATGTCCGACAACGACTCCAGACGCGTGTGTTGCCTGCTACCATTTTTATTTAAGCCCGTTTTTGTTGTTTTTTTGCCATTTATTTTTGGTTTTTGTTTTTTAGATAAAATTTTATTTGAATTTATGCACATGTGCGTTTCACGAGTGTGTGTGTGTCCACGAATGTGTGTGTGTGTGAAATGAATGCGCTACGCAAAGTTTTTTGAACTTTCAAAGTACTTGAAGGCTTTTGCAGCAGTTTGTCGTTAATCTGGCACTAGGCTGCGCAAGCCACAATTATCGCATATCGATAACAAGCTGGCTATCGATCACGTATGTAATATAATTAAGAATGCGCGATGTAGAGATGCATCGTTAACCTGGCACTGGGCTAAGATAGTTATCAGATATCGATAACAATCCGTTTATCGATTATATATGGAACGCAATAAACCAATTTGTATAGTTTCGATCCCTTTCGCAACGTAATGTTATCGATATATACAAGTATGTGTTCGATAATCACCGTGTCACATGATAACGATAAATATCGATAAAAATAATAACGATAAATATGCATCTTTATCGATAGCTTCTTAGCATTTGTAGCGCCTGCTGCGTGTTGGACTAGTCGGTCTTGTCATTTTGACTGCATTTTGAGCAGATTTTACCGTTCACTCGTTCGTGCGTTTGGGGTCGCGCACACAGGCCGTTATCCTCTGTGTGTGTGTGTTTGTGCAGCATCCCCCTCTCCACCCGCCGGCGACCCTTCTACGCTGACTGTGCGTCGCTTAAATTCGTCAAGCGTTGCAACAAAGTGCGTTTTGTACTTTTTCTTTGCACTGGTGACGTCGTCATCGCTGCCGTCGTTGACGAGCACGGCGGAAAAAAAGTACGGAAAAAACATTCGCCGCACACACACACACACACAATCGGGCATACGCAGGAGAGCCAAGAAATATAATAAAAACGACAGCGGCGACTATTTTTTTTGTTTTGTTTTTGCTGCTTGTTCACAAAAATTGTTCGCTTAAAAAGCCAGAAGCGGCGACATTTCAGAAATAAGAGGGGACGCATACCAGAAGGCGGTGTATCGAAAAAGCAGCACAAAAAAAAAACACGAAAATAAGAGAAAATCATACAAAACAAAAAATAAAATACAATAAAAAACGCAAGCAAAAAACAAGAAAATGTAATGTGAAAATATATATATTTGCCGGAAGCTAAATGTTTTGCCAGTTTTTGCACTCGCTGTGGCGCTGCTTACGAGATGATGCCTTCGTTGTCCTTAAAATTCGCCAGTACAGTTGCGTTCGCTGCGCCTAAATGCACGCTCACAGTTTTTCCACTGGCTGCCAAAATGCGGCAATTGGAAAAACAAGAATGGAAAAAGAGCAGCGTGCAGCTGATTCGGTCGTTTTGTTACGAATGCGAATATTGAAATTGAAAAATTGTAGAGTATTTGATAAAATTATTTTCATTTGTATATTGCTTTTCGTTTTACTTTAGTTTATTTTACTTTTTCTTTTTTTTGGGACAATTTTCTCATTTGGCGTGTGTGCATTTCGTTTTGTTGCTTTGTGCACATGTGTAATAAATTATGTGCACGGGGAGCTTTTGAAAACAATTGGGACTAACAAGAAATTCCAAATACGAAAACGACGATGTGCGACTCTCTATGCGCTTCTCAGGCTGTAAAGTGAGGTTAAGTTAGGTTTCAATCTGGGTGCAGGCAAACAAATTAGCCAAACACCTGTAGAGCTATAATGAGAATAGCCTGGTATTCATGCATTATAAACGAGTATCGATTGACGAGTACTTTGCACTATTAACCAGTGTAGGGTATGCGTAAATTGAATGGCAATGGGCCGGGTAGAGCTGACTGGACACCGGCCATATTGAAAATTATAGTGTCGTAAACATGCAACTGCAACAACCACGAACAACAGCAACAACAACAATAAGAAACGACGGGGTCGTAGAAAAAAAAATTAAATTAAAATAGAAAACAAACTCAACATGGTCAGCAAATAAATAAAAAATGGTCAGTCCAAAAAAACATGGCCAAAGCAAAATGGACGTATTGTAGATGGGAAGAGAGGCGAATTGCAAGCGGAAATTGCTGGCAATGTTGTGCAAGTAAGCGAGTGTGTGTCTGCGTGTGTGTGTGTGCGTGTGTGTGTGTGTTTGTATGTGTGTATGTGTGTGTGTGTGTAGTAACTAAATCCGCTTGCCACAACACAAAGAAAAAAACTACATTAGGAACCAATGCAAACCAAACTAAAACGCAAAAAGAAAACCAAAAAAAAATTACATTTAGCTGTACGAAAACTTATTGCACAGATTGTGTAGATATATATGTGTACATATACATATAAGTAAGTTTATTGTATAGCTTTATAGATATTTGAAGAGTGTGGGAGTGTGTATGATAGAGATAGCAAATTACGAAACGAATAAAGAAGTGTTTTAGATAGAGAGCGCACTACACAAGGAACAACAACATCGAAAAGGAAAATATTAATATATATATATATATATAAATATATATATATATATATATATATATATATATATATATATGTAGACAAAGAAAACTTCAACTGAACAGCTAACATTAGAAACATTTTTAATACTTTTTTTTGTAAAGCTTTACTTGTTAAACAGAACATAGTATAAATACATTTTTTGGTATATATACGAGTATTAATTGAAAAAAAGAAAGTATATAAGTATATTGGATATGTATAGGTTAAGTATATATATAAATATATATATATATCTATAAGCGATATATATATATATATATATATATTTATATATATATATATATAGGTATATATATAAAATTCATAGACAAAGAACACGACGAAGAGCAAAAACATGTGTTGAGTTTTGATTTGTTTTCTTTGCTTAGATTTGGTATTTTTTTTTTTTTTTTGCAAATCTTGATATAAGTATAATATAATTTGGATATATAGATATATAAATATGCAATGTATATATATGGCAGGTATATAAACGACAGACAAAGAGAGACAAAAAGAGAGATAGGCAGACAGACAGAGAGAGAGAGAGAGAGAGAGTGATTGTATACGTAATATTGCGTTGAAGTTTACATTTTAACTAAGAGTTTGAATATTGAATATTTAATTGGTTGGGAGATAGATATAGAGAGAGATTGCGAGTGGGAAAGAGAGATAAACAGAGCGTGTAGCCATAAAGGAGTTCTATTAGGTAAGAGTAATATGTACGTATTTACTACAGATAGTTAGTTATCTGAACGGTTTGGTCAATTTTCGGCTCAGATAACTCTGAGAAAATTCTTTCGATTCGAATTCGGTTTATCGAGTTAACTTTTGTAAAGACCTATCGAAGCAGCAAAAGCATTCACTGAATGGAATGGGGAAGAACCGTTATGGGTAGGTCTGGTCTGTGTGAGGGGGGTTGGGGGCGGGGGGAGTTTTCTGGGGTTGGCTGGATTGCTGGGGTTTTTCTGGACAATTCGGTTATGCAACACTTACCGATTCGTGCGAGGCGCGGTAGTCAAGATCGCCGCCCAGTCCGCCGCCAGCTGATGCCGAACGCGGTTGCATGTGTCTACTGTGACTGCTGTTATCATCCTCACTGCAATCGATTTCCTTTTTCAGGCTCTGCGAGTGTAACATAAAATGGAAGAGCAGAGAAAGAGTTGAATTATGGCTAACATAATAGTTAATACATCATTTATCTCTAAAAGTGTTTTCTATTAATGTCAAACAGAAATTTGGCGATAGGTTAAAGAGAGCACTTGAAAATACGTTATCAGTATAACATTAACAGAATGAAGTGAACATATTGCAGGTAACAGCGTGTAGTAAACAGCAATAAGCTGTTTGCTGTTAAGAATACATATAAAGTTCATAGTGTAAAGTTGAAAACATGTGGAAGCCAAAGTAAGCCGTATAAACTTAACAGTGTCAAATAGCCAAAGTTTACATTTTGAAGTTACAAATTTGGTATTAGAAAATATGTTAACATTTTGCAGTTAACATAACAAAGTTTACAGTGTATTTTGATAAATAAGAAATTGTGAAAGAAATAAATGTAATATATTTACAGCGAGATAGCTAACCTTATTAAGAGTAATATTAAAGAGGCAAAAAATGTTAATTCAACAGCAACATATTAAAGTTAAGAGTCTCATACAAACAGTAAAGTTAAGAGTGTACAGTTATGAAAGAAACGTTTGTTTTTGAATGTTTACAGTAAATGTTAACTGGCTGACTATAACAGCAGAACGATGACAACAGACAGACATTAACATATCATAACAGATAACATAAAAATTTCTTAATTGGCAAAGCAATTGAAATAGACATACACCCATATCTCGCTTTACGGCCGTCTCGATTAACTGTTTCTTTGCTTAGATTTAGATTTTATACCAGAGTTCATTTTTTAACTTAAAAGTTGTATAATGTTAGTTGCATATTTCAATTGTATTTTTAAATAAGAAAACAACTGAAGTATGTTTTTTTATTGTATATATATTTTTAAATTTTGGAATGTAATTTCTTTGCGATTTACGCCATTTCGTGTTACGGCCAACATTTTTGGAACTAGCTGAGGCCGTAAAGCGAGGTGTGAGTGTATAGCCATGAAAGCTATATATTATCGGGATGGTCTTGGATGCCGGGATACTCACCAATGGCACCGATTGCACTGGCAAGAGACCGGCTACGGCGCCGGGATTCAACAGGCTGCTGGAGCGTCCCTCGGCGGCGCTGCTGCCGTCGCGCGATGAACGCGACGCCGGACGCGCTGACTGCGCCATTGAGAGACTTAGATCGGAGGCACCGGCACCGGCGCCGGCGCCGACTCCGGGCGTGGAGCGGGCCGAGTCCATAGCGGCCGCTGCGGCTGCTGCGGCGGCTGCTGCTGCTGCCGACGACGAGGGCAGCGTGATCAGCGGCGACGGTATAACGGTTGAGCCCGTGGAGAGATCGACACCGCCGCTGCTCATCTTCATGTTGATGCCCATGTCGTTGCTGCTGTTGTCCGCCTCGTCATCATCATCCAGATCCATCTCGTCGTCGTAATCGTCGTCGAGCACTTCGGTCTTGGGCTGCAGTCGGCCGCCGGCGCTCGGGGAGCGGAGCAGCGCCTCGTGCGCCGCCGGCAGGTCCTCCTCGTCCTCATCGTCGTCATCCTCATCGTTGTCCCCGCCATGCGCCCGCCGCGCATTATGATGCGCAATGCGCTGCGCGATGTCGCGGGCGGCTGCGGCGGCGACGGCTGCTGCTGCCGAGCGTTCCACGACAATCACGTGATCGTCCAGGTCGTCCATATCATTGTCATCCGGCTCGTCCTCGTCATCGTCATCGTCCACGGCCACCACATGGCTGCTGGGCTCCGGCGCTGGCGCTGGCGCGTTTCCGGCGCAGTCGCCGTTGCTGCCGCTGGGCGAACCTGCCGCTGAGGAGGAGCAGGTGGCCTTCATTTGGTTGCTGCTGTTGGTGTTGTTGTTGTTGTTGCTGCTGCTGCTGGTGGTGCTGGGGTTGTGACTGCTGCTGTTGTTGTTGTTGTTGTTGTTGTTGTTGTTATTGTTGTTGCTGCTGCTGTTGTTATTATTGTTGCTGTTGCCGCTGCTGCTGTTGTTGTTGTTGCTGCTGTTGTTGTTGTTGTTGTTGTTGTTGTGGCTGCTCGTGGCACTCTCCGGCTGCATGGCATGTGGCTCTGCGGACGCAACGGCGGGTCTTTGATAGAGATCTAGCGGCATTGGTGTATCCTCCTCCAGTTCCTCCTCCAGCTCCTCCTCCTCGTCCTCGTCATCCTCATCGTCGTCCTCATCCTCGAGCAGCTCAATGGCCGCCGTGCTGCCGCTCGCTGGCCGCTTCGGCGGCGTCGGACTGCAGCGTTCGCTCGCCTCGCGCTTCGGCGCCGACGTCGCGGTCGCCGACGACGCCGACGTCGAGCCCGCTGTTGTTGTTGCTGTGCTTGTTGCTGATGTGGCTGCTGCTGTTGTCGCCGCTGCTGCTGCTGCTGCTGCTGCTGCTGCTGCTGCTGTTGTACTGCTTGTAGACGCGCCCGCTGCAGTCGCTGTGTTATCCGCAGCGGCCTCTGCTGCTGCCGCCGCTGCTGCTGCTGCCGCTGTCGCTGCCGTTGTTGCTGCCGCTGCAGCTGCTGTGGCTGTTGATGAGCTGGGTGCTGCCGCTGTGGCGTCCAGTGCCGCGGACGCTGGACTATCGGCCGACTTGCTGGCGCCGCCGCCGCTGGCCTGCGAATGTGGACGCAGTCGGTCCGGTTCCCGTTCGGGCTCCCGCAGCGTCGTATTCTGGTTTGTCATCTCGGCTAGGCCCTTCACCTGGAAGGGGAATGAAGGCGAGAGCAAACACGTGCATTTTATTCAACTGCGCCAAGGGGCGAGAGGGGGGCGGGGGGGCGGGCCCTCGACCTACCTTGAGTGATTCGGCTGTCTTGAGCAGCGCTGGCAACTGACAATATTGCACGTTCACCTCGCCCTTGTACATGAATTCCACTAAAGTTTGCAGCTCGGCAAAACGGACGTCCTTCAGTATCACAATTGGATGTGGATCGGAGTGCTGCAGAAACAGGCTCTGGAAATACGAGGAGCAGGCCGAGAGGACCACCTGCAAGAAAAAAAAAAAAACAGAATCCAAAATAAATATAATAATTTATTATTCAATGCAAAATGTACATGATAAAAATGCGATTGGTACAGTTCATGGTAAATTTTCGTTGAAATTTGCATTTGAATGCAATTTTCTCCACTGTTTATAAATAATGCAAAACTCTTAATACAAATATTCGGCTGAGCAAATATAAATACAATATATTTGAGGTAAATTTTCGCTTAGATTGTCATGTGCACGAATTCTGTTTAAATTGAATGAACGAATATTTCATCTGCAGTTGGAGTAGTCTGCTAATTGACATAAGAATGTACTTCGACTGGTAAAACTCATGGTAAATGTCCGCTTTGTCTTAGCCCAATCGATGTTCGGTTATTTTGTGTACTTTGGTTTAATTCTCTGTTTGATATTAAAGTTTACCCACTACACAAAATATATTTTTATTCATTTATTTTACTAAAAAATCATGTCAACATTGACAATTAGATTGACTTGAGCAGTTACTAATATTCACATTAAGCTCAAGTCTTGTCTATAATTCATATTTATTGAAATTTAATTACAATTAATTCACACATAAATATGTGTTGTAAAAGCAAATTTAAAAATAGGATTTTTATCAACTTTTTGGAAATAAAGCAGATGCTTAAATGATTCTTAGATCATAAGTTGCAGTTAATCGATAAACATATATCGATTGAATATTAGAAAGCAACTGCGAAGCTCGTTCCTCAAGTGCCTCGACAGCTTGAGGTGCGGCGGCGCAGTGGGAAGGGGCCGCAAAACATTTATTAGATTTACGATCAGCGCTGGGCACCGGCTCCGCTTTGAAGATGCAGTGCAGCCCGAGTCCGAGTCTGAGCCTGACTTTGAGCCGCGGCCAACTGGCCAACTGGCCAACTGGCTGCGGGCGTCAAGGCGTGAACACGCCACGAATGACAATGCGCTGCCAGCAACTGGATTGAGAGCAACGGCAACTGCTGCTGCTGCTGCTGCAACTGCAACACTTGCAACAACAACAACAACCTGGTCGCATATCTGTCGATTTTTATGTGCGCTTGCACGCCTTGGGGTATGCAATGCCGCATCGCTGGGGATGCAACAAGCAGCGGCCAGCGATTTCCAGGGGGGCAGGGGGGGGGGGGCATGTTGTAAATTTTCATGGCTTGGCAAATTGAAAAGGCGTCGGCCTCGCATTTCGCATATAGATTCGGCCGACTGCCTAATGAGCTTTTGGCTGTTGGCCGCTGGCCACATTTTGCCACGTTTGTGCAGATGTTGCTAGAGAGCGAGAGAGGGAGCGACTGGGACAGGGACAGGCAGAGAGATCCAGTCGCCTGCTCCGATGCTCCTTTCGCCTGGGCCTGTCACGCGCCGTTTGCGCCAGAATTTATTTTAAAAAATGCAATCGGCGCGCACACGCCCCCAAACTCCAACTCCAACTCCAACTCCAAGTCAAACGCAAGCCCAAACGCAAAAGACGGTCTAAAATGAGCGCTAATAAATTCACGCGCATATTAGTGGCGCGCATCGGGCCTGGTCGAGACCTGGGCGACGTGTAGCCACACTATCTCGCTTAAAAAAAAAGAAGAAAAAAGAAACAGAAAAGAAAAAACAGAGTCTACGAGTCTGGCATTAAGAAAATCGAATTTCCTGATTACAACAGGCAGCAGGCTGCAGTAGGAGGCGCTGTCCAAGCGGCGCAAATTGGCAACACTTTTAATTGAACGCCGCTGCCGCTGCCGACGTCACTGCCGCTGCCCCTGCTGCTGCTGCTGCTGCTGCTGCTGCTGTTATTATTAACATTGCGGGCATAACGCCCCCAAAGCTAATGAACGCCAAAGGCTTTGATTTCTAACGCCAGGCGCAGTTAGAAAATGTTGCATGTAATTTGCAGCCAAATAGTCAACAACATAAATTGCAATAGATTAAAGCACGAACGCTGGCAGCGAAGGGGGGGGGGGGCGGGGGGTTAGGGGGTATGTGCATCAAGTATTGCTTATAGATTGCGTGTCTATGTGGGCGTTGCCACACTTTCCCAGTGCGGTTCATATAAATCGTCAACAAATTTAAATGAAATTACAAAAGGCAGCCAACGCCTCGGAGCCACACGTAAAAGTCAAGCAAATGAACTGGAACTGGTGCGCGAACTGGTACAGGAACCAGCTACTGTTGCCGCGTTCAGAGTTGTCTCTAGCCGCAATTATGTGTGTGTGTGTGTGTGTGTGTGTGTACGCACAACCATAAATCAAGCCGTGTTCCAAGGGCAGCCTCTAACTTTAACTAGCCAGGCGCCGCCCAGCCAATCTTATGGCTTTTGCTAAACTCTTCCTGAATTCAGCTGCGCGAGAAATGATCTTGTGAATACTACAAAATTCACACACAAGTGAATGCATTTTTTTTGTTATTTTCAAAATAACTAAAAAAATATATTTTAATATTTTTTTTTATTGATTTAAGTTGTTGCTTGTTTCAATTACGTTTTTTTAAATCCCAAAATATTCGAGATTATGGGAGGTTTATATTATATACTGTAATATGGTAACAAATAAACACTGAAAATACCCTTTTTTATTCGAGTCTCATCTGCGACAGAATTTATCTTTAAATTAAACATTGAAACAAAAAAGTTAATTATTTGGATTTATTAGCTTACAATAAATTCCTTATTATAGTTATAAAAGGGGTTTTCAATTAATGCTTAAAAGATTTAAATAATGTTTTCCTTTCCCGAAACAACAAAACTTTTGAGAATGTGCACCCAACTACAAAGTTGAAATTAAAAAAAAGAAAAACGAAACCGTAAAATAATAAGCTAAAGTAATTAGTTAAAGAGAAGTGATTAGAAAATAGTCTCATTATCGTAAGAAATATGTATTTATCGTTCTAAATATGAAACCATATAATTAAGCCAGCTCAATTGATCGTTTAAGTAAAATCAATAAAATAAAATTTGCTATAATTTACGAAATAATAACACGAATATTTGCCGTAGAACAATTTTTAATGCAAATTATAGAAATTTGCGCACATTACACAAGTGCGGGAGATCCGGCGAAGAAAAGAAAGAAAAAATCTCGAAAAAAAGTATAAAAATAATAATAATAATAGCAACAAAAAAAAAGCTAATAACAATGTTTGCCCCAGCCGCAAATTGGGTGGATCGGCCCGAGGAGCGTCCCAAGTGAAGTTGCAGAGGATCAGGTGGATGCAACTGCGGGGGGGGGGGTGGAGGGGCGGCGGGTGCCGGTGGGTGCAGTTCGGTGGCGTTTGTGGCAGTAGCGCAGCATCAGAAGGCTGCAACTGCAACTGCAGCTGCAGCTTAAATTATATTAAGACATAAATGTGGCCGCAGAGGCAAGGGCAGGGAGCAGAGGCAGCGCGAACGACAGAGGCAGAGGCAGAGCCATAGAACGCACGTTGCACTTGGCAGTTGCAAGTCCAAGCCCTCTTCTCGGCAGTACAGAAATAGCAACAGCAACAACAATGAAAAGAGCCGCAAGCGGCAATGCAAAATTGCTGCAAAGACAACAACAACCGAAAAGAACAACAACAACAACATCTATGCACTTATATAGCGCAGGCGATATGCAAACATAATAATTTGCATATTCCGCCGCAGTGTTTTGGCGACTCTGATGGTGGTCAAGCAGCGGCAACAACAACTAGAATATTTTTATTAGGGAGTGGCCATAATAGAAATGTTAACCTTTTGCAAAAGCGACTCAGCGACCCGGCGACTCTTTTTTTTTTTTTTTTTGTTTTGTTTGTTTATTTTCAGTTAAGTTGGCAGAGTCGTCACACCTATATAGCAAAGGCTGGCCCCCGCCTGCCCTTCCACGCCCCCATCGGAAACCCATCGTGCACCGTTTAACTGTTGGCAGTTTGAGCGCCATAAAGCAGTCACGTTTCGGTGCCTGTCAAACTGTGTGACTCACAAAACTGTAGACCGATGTGTCTATATCAAGTAGCAGATATATGTTTATATACAATGAAAAAGGGAAGAATTTTGAGCTGCAAAATATAGTCAAGATCGAAATTTCTTTCTTCGAGAACTAGTTTTTAATCCCAGAATTACTATTGCATTGAGTACAAAATTATTTATACGTTTTTTAACATTTATACTATTTTAAAATTAGAAAAAATGTATATTTAATTCAAGAATACTTAATACGAATAAGTACTTTTAAATTGAAAGCACAAAAATATATGAATTCCATTCCAGTTATACTTAAATTTAGAATGTCGTTTTTCTTCTACTGTACATATAGTACGTATAGACTATATATGTACGACTGTGTAATGAAAGATCTTGTTTTGGAGAGAAAACTATACATAAATACTCCTAAAGACTTCAAAGAAAGCAGCAAACACTCAAAATACAAATATTTAAACATTTTTCTTACAAACTTCAACGAATTTCGAAACCTAGTTTAAACATGTTTTAAATGATCTTTAACACTGATTTAGACAAATAAAAATCATAATAAAAATTCGACTACATTTCTACTATCGTTCATATAGATTATTCGATCTTTAATTTATTGTTGACTTGTGTCCCAACTAGTATGATAATAACATAAAAATGTTCTGCTTGAGAGTAACAAAAGCTTTGTGGGTAACTTTGCTGGCCTTTGATGCTGATTAATGGCCCAAAGGGGAAGTTTGGCAACACAAAAAAAAAAATAAAAATAAAAAAATAAAACTGCAGAAAAAGCCACACAAAAATATGGCATTTCTAATTTAACAACTGCGCTTCAAATAAAAATTGCGTTTTTTGCCGACTGCTGCTATTTAATTATTTTCTTAGAGCTCATTTCAGCGGCGGCGGCGGCGACTGCGACGGCGATGTGGTCGTCAGCGGGGGCATACAGAGAGCGGGCAGCAAGCACACATCACATGTTGACCTTGATATTCGCATTCGCAGCGGAACCAACTTAGTGTGCAAGCGTCTGTGTGCTTATGCATGCGTGTGTGTGTGTGTGTGTGTGCTTGTGCGAAGCGGCGTGCAAAGCATTAAGCAAAAGCAGCGTCAGCGTCAGCGCACGCAACGCAGCAGCTGAGAGCTTTAACGCCGCTTGTCGTTAGTGTAGCGTGCGAAACGACAGCAGCGGCAACGGCAGCCAGCGACGCGACGACGCAGCAGCGGAGAAGGAGGAGATGGCAAAAGGCAAGGGCGCAGCGCGTTTATAAAACTTGCGAGTGCGCGGGTGTCTGTCTGTCGCTGTCTCTGTCTCTCTCTTGCGCGGGAGACGGGTGAGCGCGCAACGTAAAGAGGAGGCGCGCACAAAATGTGAATTGCAAAAACGCAATGGAAAAATAAATAAATAAAATTAAAAATTATCTCATCAAATGTGGCAACTGTTTATTTTAAGTTTTAATTTTTTTTTTATTTTTATTTTTATTTTTATTTTTTTTTTTTGTATGTATTTGTTTTTGAGATTTTTTTTTGGGTGCGTTAATTTCTGTATACCTTAGAACTGATTATGGCCATTACGCTTTGGTTAATTACTCAAATGCAGCGCACACAAATCATAAATAAATGAGATTCCATTTGCGAGCCATCAAACATCTTGGAACGCCTTTATTTTATGTTTAGTTTTTTCTTTTTCTACTTTTGTTGACTGATTGCACGACGCCGGACGTTGGACGAGACGCGCTAATGCGACGATGACCTTGGAATTAGAGTCTAAACAAAATTAATGTGGCAAAAATATATACAAACATATGTACACATATATAAAAATACATACTTTTGTATGTATGTATGTACATATGTATGTACATATATAAAAAACAACGAAGCAGAAACTGAACCTGAAACCAAAAACGCAGCAAAGTGAAAAAAGTAACCAACAACAAAATCTATGTTGATGAGAGAAGTCTCCAAAAAGTAGAGACAAACATTTAATCTGTGTATGTGTATGATTTATGACAATACAAGAGTATGTACACACATACATACAGATTGTACATACTCCCATTCGCATTCTCTTATGATCGCTGCCTGCATTTTATCGATAAATCTGGTTCAAGTTTGCTTTTTTTCAGCGCCCATATTCGCATGGCGCACACACGCACAGTTCAATCAGCTGTTTTGTACGTCACACGCATTTTTGTCGTCTCACGCACATTTTAAGCTCCAGACACAGACGCGCCCCCAAAAAATACAAGAAAATAAAAAAATCAACAACGAAACATGCGTAGCGACAGCGACGCAATGTCTGCGATGACGTCACAGCAAACAAGTTCGTGTGCCAAAATGAGCAGCACAGCAAAAGCCAACGTTGACGTCGCTGTCGGTGTCGCTGTCGCGGCTGTCTGCCCACTTGTTGCCGACGAAGTGACGCACAAAACGCATAAAGCAAATGTATATGTTTTGCATGTAGTTGCGGCCACAGCCGCTGCTTTCGTCTGCATACATGCGTGCTGTGTGTGTGTGTGTGTGTGTGTGCTGTGTGTGATTGAACGAGTTTTATATTTATACGTACGCATTGTGTTTGTCTGTATGTATATATACGTGTAAGTATGCATGTGCTTTGACATTGAACTTGAACTTGAACGTTGCGTTGCGTTGCTTTACGCACCGTTCGCTGCTTTTGGTGTAGCCTTGTTTGTTGTTGCTGTCGCGGCAGCTTATCAACTTGTGCCGTTATCTGATGATAAAAGGCGTGAGCGTAAGAAGTGAGCGGGAGCGAGAGAGTGGAGTAGTGCATACATACATGTACATATGTAACAGTGAGAAGAGTGCGGCGCTCACGACTAGGCTTCGTCAAGGCCGCAATGCAAATTTATGCGCACATGCGAGAGATTTATTTATGCGACGCCTGCGCCTGCATTGTTTACAATTCGTAATTAATTTATAGCTCCGGCTGCGGCAGCGGCAGCGGCAGCTGTGACAGCTAATTGCAGGTAGCCGGCGCGAATGGCGAGCGGCGCCACACAATAGCGTCTAAATAATATCCGCCCAATGGTCAGCAGCGAACCGAAAGCATTTCGATAAAGTAAATAAAAAAGGATAAATAAAAATGAAGAGAATTTGCCAAAACTAAATTGCTGCAGCGCTGCACGCACAAAAGACGCGCCGGATAGTCGCTCTGTCCGCGCTGTCCGCTGCCATTGTCATTGTCTAACAACAATTGCGTGTTGTGTCTGTGGTCAGCAGCGCAGCAGCAGCACCAGCAGCAGCACCAGCAGCAGCCGTCGCAGCGGCAAAAGCTTTTGTGGTCAGCCATTTGGTAGCCGGAAGCGCACAAGACGACCAACGACGCGACGCGACGCAGCAGCATGAGGACAAAACGGAGCAGTGAAACAATCGCAGCACTTGACCCGCCGAAATACCACACACACACATACATACATACAAATGTTTAGAGAGGCATTTTCAAGGTCAGCAACAGGCGATTATCCCACGCTAAGCAAAGGGACAGCAGCAGCTCTTCCTCTTGACGCTGTCCACCAAATATGAATTGAAAAGCAAACAAAAGCAACAACTCAAAAATGCTGTAAGAGAGCAAGAGCGAGAGCGAATTAAAGCGAGCTTAAGCGAGGTCGTGCTGATATTGATTTGTGTTGTTGCTGCTGTTAACAATTTGTTGCAAATTGTAAAATGTTGCTAGCAACATAATTTAATTGACGCCGTTATGGGCACGGCCACAGCAACAACAAGAGCAACAGCAACAACATGCGATCAAATCTTGAATTCGTTACAAGCATTTTGGGCAACAATTTGCAAGCGAAACCGGAAAGAGAACGTTTACCGTTAAAGCGCTTGCATGCGAAGGAGTGGAAACTGAGCGTTGTGGGTGTAGCGCGGGCAGCGCAGCGGCAGAGGAGAGAGCGAGGGTGTAAATGCATGCAATGCGAACAAAAAAATTTAATTGAGTGAAATCTTATGAATCGTAGAGAACTGGTAAACGAGTAAAAACTGATGTACATACATATGTATGTATATATATTTGTTATCATACTTGATAAATATGAAGAAGAAAATGAATATACTAAAGTAGTAATACTACAGCTAAGTTTATGTCATATATGTTTGTAGTTGTGCAAGGAACTCATTTCATTAGAGTTTTTGAAAAACTTTTATTGGTTTTTAAGATTTAGTCAACTAAATATTTATTATATTATTTATTATATAAAATATTGAAACTGTCTATTAAAAATGAGTTATATTGCAAAGTAGAGAAATATGGAGAAATCGTATATTTTTAGCACCTCGAATTTGACTGTTTTCTCTATTTCAACAATTGAAAGAGAAAGAAGGAAAATTCATTTATGAGCAGAGTATTGAAAATGTGTTTGTTTTCCTTACAAATTGTGACCGCCCTTCTATACGACTCTCATATACAATTCATACGTTTTGAATAAGAGGTCCTTACTCTTTTCACTCATTGTCACACTAGTTACTCGCTCTTTCCACTCGTTTTCTGAGCACTCTCGTTCACAAACAAAGTTAAAATCAGGGAATTGAATTGTTGAAAACCGCCTGGAAAGGCGATAAGTGTTTAATTCACACTCAATTTTTAAAAGCGCACTCAATACAGTGATATACTATTTGAATGGCTGCGACTGTGTGTTAATCGTCTAAAATCGCAAGCACACTCACAAGCCATAATTACACACATATTTTGCACACTTTCGAGACAACCAAACAAAATACAAATTTAAATAAAGCAACAAAAATAGAAAAATGGCGAAGCCAGCGTTTAAAAACGCGCCAACGCATACGCGTTTCTTTTCAGTTCCTGTTGCTGACGTCACTTGCCAGAGACAACACAATTGTGCATAGATTTGTTGCTGCTGCTGTTGTTGCTGTTGTAGCTGTTGCTGTTGCCGGGCCACGCAGCTCGTGTCGCAGCTGACCTTCAAACTGGGATTTAATTTTTGCTGCCTGCCCGGCTGCGTTTTACCTTTATTATTATACCCTGTTCGAAGAAATGATAGCGAGCATATTGCTTTCTCGCAGTGCTCATGTTTGTCAAAAGTTTTTAACTAGATTAGGAAAATCATAAACTACCACGCAGCTGGACCTCTTTTTAAATTTGAGATTTTGATTTACTCTAGTCATAGTTTCAAAACTACTTGCCCACTATCAGTAAGATGTCCACACCAGCTGAAGCTGTTTGGGAACTGGGCACAGAGTATTGCGCTGTCGGCACCAGCCAAGACTGCTGCTGCTGCTAGTTGCTGCCGCTTGTTGTTGTTAACAACTTATGAACGTTGTTAGAATTATGCCCCGGCTTGGAATGGCGACCCGGCTTTGTTTAGCCACAGCTCGCAGCCGCTCACCAACTTTGCATCGCTTGTGCAACAATTACTAATTATATACTATAAGCATATATATACATATATGCACCGACATGTGTGTGTGTGTGTAGATAAACTAATGCCAACAGACCAACTGCTGCTCGTTGTTTTAATGAGTTGCGCTATCTTTCTGTACGCGTCTGTATCGCAGTTTTAGCCGCTGTCCCGCTCTGCGCCGCCATCGATAGGTGCGTTTGTGTGTGTGTGTTTGCAGTTTTTATTATTTTTTTATTTTTAGTTTTTATTGTGCTTAAATATAAAGAAAAGATATAAATCTGTTGAAAATGCGCATAATTATAGCAGCAACAACAACAACAATAACAGCAACATTAGCAACAACACCTGGCCGGAGACCTGGGGCTCAGCTCCAGCCTCTGTGATCGGCGGCGTCGCCGTCGTCGCAGTCGTGACAAGAAAAGTTGTTAATTTTAATTATACAATTTTTTCTCTCATTTTTTTTTTTTTATTTATTTCGTTTGCATTTTTCTACATTATATTTGTTGCACGTTGGCAATTACAAAAAAAAGTTAACAAATAAAATATTAAGACTTGTCTTTACTTTTTTTCCACCAGAAATAGTACTACAGGCATATAAAAGCTTCCAATAAGATAACAACCGCCAAGAAGCTTGGAAAAATAATGTAAGCTATGTTTTATGATTGCCAAAAATATAAAACGCTGCCAACTTTATTTGAATTGTGAAATCAACGTTTCATAGTTAAACAGTGCAGTTAGAATTAAAAAACCTTGATTTATTTTAATTATTTAGCAACTATTTGTAACAGGTTGGCAGCGCCACTGCAGCTTGTAGCTGGCAACTATATAATTAAATGTTTTTCCTGGTATTGTCGTAACTTACAGTTTTCTTTATTTTACTTTTTAGATCTCTGTGGCCTATTTACAGCTCATTAATCGGAAAGCTCATTAAAGCTTTCACATATTAAAGTAAGCGTAAAGCCCTAAAAGGCTCTCTGTATATTCTCTTAGACTAGGCTTCTACTTCCATTTATTTTTTTTAGAGATATATACTTATATATATATATAAATATAAACACATAAAACTCTGATTTAATCTAATGTTCTCTTAAATACTCAATACTCAAAGTGATTATTATTTATACTCATAAATACTCATTTAAAAATATTATATAATATATTTTTTATATTTATAAACTGACATATACTTATTTATATTCACACGTGATGTACTTATATATACTCGCATCTTTTCAGCTTTCTGCAAATTTTACCCAATCAATAAATTCAATTAAAATATTAAAAAAAAAAAAGAATTGCAGCAAATACATATTTGGCTAATGGCACAAAAAAAAAAGTTAATTGACATGCGGCCAAATGCCAAAACGAGTCAAAACGCAAATAACTCAACTTAAAAAAAAAAAAAATAAATAAATAAAAAAAAACGAGAAAAAAACTTTTTTCGTATCGCATCGAAACGTAGCGGATTGCGAGTGTGTTGTAAATTAACAATTATTGGTTATTAACATGACAATTTTATACCATTTTAATGCATACTCCACCGACAGCAACAACTACAACTACAACTACAACAACAACTGCAAATACAACAGCAACAACAAATGTCGGCAAGTCGCATTTGAAGGCATTTAATTGAATGCGTGAATTGCTTTTGTTGATTGCAGTCAGCCGTCATCGTTAGATTCCAGTTCTCGTTGCTGTTGTTGCTGTTGTTCGTAGTTGTTTGCAATTGTTGTTGTTGTTGCTTGCAGTTGTTGCCGTAGGTTGCATAGTTGGCCGCGTGAAAACGTGACGTTTGAGAGCTGCTCAGATTAACAGAGATTCGAATGTAAGCAAAAAATAGAGAAAAAAACCCGTAACAGCAACAACAACAGCAGCAATAACCACAACAACAACAACAAAACTGCACACAGCGAACGTTTTGAATATTTTTGTATAATTTTCCAATTTAAATTAACAGTGTTATTATTGTTGTTGCTGTTGTTGCTGCTGTTGTCGATTTTTTCCCAGGCCAAAAAAAGTGCCGGCAGCAATATGCGTTATTTTGTTGTTTTTGCTGTTGTTGTGGAATGCATTGATATGCAGTCTTAGTGTGTGTGTGTGTGTTTTTCCTGTTGTTTTTGCTTTTTGCCATTGTTTTATTGTAATCGCAAGAAATTGAAAAATAAAAAAGAATCAAAGCCTGTTGCTGCTGTTGTTGTCATTGTCGTTGCTGTTGCAGCTTGCTGCTTGCGGTGTCTGCCATAATATGGTAATATAATCAATTGATTGCTAATTGATAATTATGGCAGCGGGTTGAGTAATGCCCAGGCTAATCAAATCGTGTAATCGAAACCTGAGCTGGCAAAATGATTTGCCAAGTGCGCAACGAGCGGCAAATGGAACGCAAAATTTTTGATTGGCATTTTTTTTATTTATTTGTTTTTTTTTAGGTACTCCCCATTGACAAGTTTGCAAATCGCATGCTTGGAACGATGTGGAAGTGGTACACTGTGAACGTATTTTAATTATTTAAATTTCAGTTTCAATTAAAGTACATACATAATTATATATGAAACAAAATTAATATCTTGTGATTATTATGTATTATTAAAGTTTCTGCGTTAAATATTTTTTAGTTTTTATACATTTAAATGAAATATTAAATATATGTTGACTGAAATATTTTGTTTATGGAACACTTCTCAAATACTTCTTCAATTACATTTTTTTCAAATATATTGTTACATGTAATCGCAATGTTTCACATTACATATTTAGCTTAAAATCCTTTAATATTTACTATTTAAAGCGATCCAATTCCACTCGTTGCCAGCATTGCCTGCGCTTGCGCTGAGTCACATTTGAGATAGTTGGGCTCGCGGTGAATGTTGTATATCGTTTACCATTTATCAAATTACATTTGCGCGACTAATTATCAAATTATTTATGATATACACACATACAATTGCGTTTGGGGCCTGTCACGGAGCATTAGCGAAACGGAACGTGGCCAACGCGAATGCGGGCGAATGGTAAATGTTGCACGCGGCGCATGCGCAATTCTCGCATTACGCATACGCAACGTTGCCGGCAACGGCCAACTGTTTTATAATTGCCGCCCACGTAATTGTGTTGCTATTATAGCTATTGCCATTGCCTTTGCCTTTGTTGCTGCTGTTGTAATTGTTGCTCTACATTATGACGCTGCCAGATAATAATAATGAGCACGCTGCCTTTCAGTTGCTGCGGTGGCTGCAACTGTTGCTGCTGCTCTCGGTGCAATTTGCTCGAGTTGTTAACATCAAATTGCAATTAACTGCACTTTGTTGTTTCTCGTTTTTTGTTTTTCATTTTTTGTTTCAATCTACAACATTATTAATGCTGTATGATTAGGCGATATTTTTGTTTTTAGTTAATATGCAAATTAAATTCCTAAGTTTGGGTTAGGCTGTTTTATCTGAAATTAGTTTATCTCGTGCATTGTTTATGGCCAAAAGTTAAGCTTATTTTAGCGTTAAGCGATCGGCAAATTCTAGGGCAAATTCAGGTCGATTTTAATTGATTAATTGCTTTTCTTGCTAAGTTTAAAAGCTGGGTTTGGTCAGAATACCAGATACCTTTGCAGGCAATATATAGCTGACATTTAAAACTATCGGTAAAAAGAGAATTTTTAATACGACATCACATATGAGCAAAATTTAAGTACTTTATTATAAATGTACAATTATGTTGATGTATAGAAATAATACAAATTGGCTGTATGCATTTTTTATTATTATTTATTAAGTTATTTTCTGCTTCTTAATTTCACTATCCCAGTCAGTTTGTTGGATTGCTTACTATTGCTGTTATTTTTCTTAGTTTACATAAAGACAATGTTTATTAGGGCTCACCTGAATTGTCAAGTTCACCTTGATTTTAGTTACATTTGTTTTCATGCCAGCCCCTTAACAGCTTTTTAGATACTTTTCTCCTTCGCCCCTTGCATGTACTTAATAACAGCAGTTGTTGCGCCCCACCTCCATGCCCCCATGCCCCCATGCCCCCAAGCCCCCAAGCCCCCGCTAGCCTACTCCAACTTCTTGGACTTGCGCTCATAAAGCTCTCAGCTGCTGCTTATCAATGACAAGCAACAATTAGCACTGCCAACAGCAACAAAGCTTGACTGAAAAATGCGTTATTCCTGTTATTATTATTATTTTGCTGTTGTTCTTTTTTCTCCATTTTTATGCATTTTTTTGCGATATGAAAATTGTTGCATTTTTTGACATTTTACTTGATTTTTGCCAGGCAGGCAATTTGTTTTGTTGTAGCTGTAGCAATTGTTGTTAGCTGTTGTTGTTTCTGTTGTTGTCTGACATATGTTGCAAGTTGTTGCAGCTGCCAATAGAGCTGGCCACGCCATGTTGTTGCTGTTGCTGTTCCTGCTGCTGCTGCTGCTGGCGGCTTGTCAAAAAAGTGTTGGCAAGACTTACGAGCTGCTGTTGTTGCTGTTAAGTGTTTGCATATGCATTTTAACAACAACAACAACAACAACAACAACAACCCTGCGCTATCATGTGCGGCTTGTTGTTGAACATGCTGCTCTTGTGCCACGCCTCTAGCCAAACAAACGCCCACTCGTTCAATTTCATTTGTGCGCCTGCCTCACTGAGCCAATGCAAATTGACTTAGTCGCCAACAGTCGAAGGATTAGCCCAACTCAATCAGCTCTTAGCCAGCCAACAAATCAGCTTAAGACAACAATTCCCACAAGCCCCCCCTCCCCGCCGAACAGACACCCACGGCTGGATGAGAAAAAACTAGACGAACTGTTGCAAATATTTGCAACAGTTTTTCTCTCCACTTTCTTTCATTTTTTTTTTTTGTTGCTGTTGTCCAGCTGCCCCCCCCGGAAAAGTCGTCGAAAGTCATTTGGCAACAACGGCGAGGAGCAACTGCACCACCAGAGCTATTCAGTGAGCGGTGGTCAGTGGTCAGTGACTACCACCCGCGCCCCCGTTCCCCCCAATCCCCCTCACAGCCTCTTGCCAGTTTGCAAACGACATTTGTTACACTTTGTTTGCCTTTGGGCAACATATCCGCACATCCGTGCATACAAAAACCAAGAGCCAAAAAAACAGAAAACCAAAACCAAAAAAAAAACCAACAGAAAAAAAATAAATAAAGTGACAATGGAGTTGGATGGTGGAGGTGGCGACTCTCAAATCGCATCAAATAGCAACCGAGCATACGTTAAATGCCTCAAATTGAGTTAAAGTGCCGCTGTCGTTTGGCATTGAGACCCAATGGCCACATCATCCAGTAGTTGCAGCCCAGTTAACGGCAGCAAGAGGTGCGGGGGGAATTATAAAAGCCTGCGGCTGTGCGGGCAGCAAAAACTACACCTCACACACACTCACACACACACACACACATACACCCTACACACATATGAATAAACATGCATGAGCATAGAACATGGCAAAGTTACCTCGCCATGGCGAGGGCTGCTCGAAATGTTGGCGAGAGAAAATTGTTAATTTAGAAAAGGTATATAAGTTATAAAAGTGAATACATTTATAGATTTCTTTAGGCAGCTTTTATTTTTCTAATAAGAGCAGATTATGCAAATTTGTTTACCAAAAACAGTCTATATAGTCTTGATTGTATATATAGTTTTGATTTTTTGAACAGACATATTGCAAAAATAATTTTTTTGCGCTGTAAAATTGTAGATTTTTTCCATTCAATTAGATTCCATATCTAATATAGTGTTAAGATTTTTCTTGGCAGATTGAAATTGCCAACACTATTGACATGCAAATCTTTCGGATCCGTATGTTAACATCAAACCGATTTTCATGTTAGATGGCACTTTGGTCATAATTAATATTACAAATTAATTAATAATAATTAATGACACAAATTATATAAAAAAATTCGACAAAAATTTTGATTTTGCACTTAAAGTATATGCATTATTTAAAATTACTTTTTTTTTTAACTTTCTAATTTGTTGTTAGTTTTGGTTGCTACTTCGAAAAGGGAACGTTGCATTTGATCGAAGCACATTTCTCACTCGTCACAAACGTTAGAGTCCAACCACGCACACACTTCGTGGAGTGTGTGTGTGTGGTGTGCGCTCATCTAGTTTTCAGTTGGCCTGCGTGTGGAGAACATTCAGCCAGGACATGCGGCGCGCTGTCGTCGGCTATTGCCAGGGCGTTCTGCAAGGCCTGGCTCGTTGGCCGGCGCTGCTGTTATCCCTGGCTTGGCTGCCTCTGGCTGTTTTTTTTTTTTGTCGCATTGACTTTGGCATGTCCTGGCCGAGTGTCGGCTGGCTGGCTAAATGTCCTGGCTGGTGTGGTGCTGGCCTGCTGTCATCATTGGCTCGTTCATCGACACTTTGCTTTTTAATCAATTTAACAATTTTTTGTCGCTCTTGCGACGGTTGCGAAGGCGCCTGCAGCGTTGAAAACTGAGCTCGTTATCAGCAACAACAACAACAACTGCAATAGCAACAAGGAGTCGCAGCAAGGATATGCCAATGTAATTGACAGCTGGCTTTACTTTGGCGTGGACTGCTTCTTCTTTTTCTTCGAGTTGCTTTAACATTTCAATTCTTTGCTTTATTAGCTTTTCGAAAAGTTGACATAGGCTCAAGTGTGTGTGTGTGTGTGTGTCCAATTGCTAATTAGTTTGCCAAACCGATAACAACAACAACAACATGTGCCTGGGATTTGTCTCCCATTCGAATCCCAGGCACATAGTTCAACGTCTCTTAGTTTCAGTTTCATTTTCTATTTTCCATATTTTTCTTTACGTTTTTTTTTCGATTCTTTGGTTTGCCCTTTCTTTTTATTTTTAGCGCTCTTGTAATTTTGTCAGCTTGAAGTCTGTCTAAAAGGGAAATGAATTCATTAGATACTTGTTGTTGTTGTTGCCGTTGGTGTCTGTGCGACTAATGAAGTTGACTCGTCAGCAATGGGTAAAAAAATAAAAAACCAAAAATAATCGAGAGATATATTTTCTATAGAAGTTGTGGGTGATGTCAACTGACATCATGATAACATCAGCTTGAGATTCCATTTGAGGTGGACGGGTGAAAAACAATTATGTACTCAGTTAGCGCAGACTATTTGGCCAGGCTAATTCGAAGAGCTCGTAGTGCACACAAATCCAATACAGCTGCCTAATGAACTAATGCAGCATTGAAGTGCAGATTGCAGCGGTAATTAAAACAAAACAAGAAAAGAAAAAAATTAAATGAAACTTGTCTTGGATACTATTTTGAATGCCCATCTTCATCAATTAGTCAAATCGGGTATATGAGTAATTCAGTGCGGTAACGAGTTCGCATTTAAGGCTCTGAGTAAAACAATAAATATGCGATTATGTAATGGATTTTTACCTATTTATTTGATTTGGTTTGACTACTCTTAAATTTTATCGCCGAAGAAAAGCTAGACATTTTCGAAAGGGCCAAATTTACATAAAAATTATGAAAACTTAATTTACTTAAGACTTAGCTGTCTTCAAATACTATTCTAATATTATTAGTTTATTAAGTTTTCAGCCTTAGCCTAGTTTTTTGTTTCAAATTCAAAAGTATTTTAATTAAGTTAAAATCATAAAAAAAGAGGTTAATCTAATCGAGTAATTTTGTGATTATTAAGAAAATAAACTGTTTTTCACCTCTATTATGCATATTCAGCTGAGTATTATGCATATTCAAAAATCAAACTAATATATTCGAAAACAAGCAGAGTTTTTATTCTGTCGAATATTATATATTATTAATATTTTATCTATTACACTAAGTAAGGTATTTAGGTATAAACCTTAGTTTTAAAGAATCATTTAGCTATGGCTATGGAAATGGCTATCCCTAAGATGAAGCATCGATATGCTTGTATTCAGTAAATAGGAAGTATAATAATGTAATATTAAAAAATACTTAAAGAAAAACTCCTTTTCTAGACTCAATTAGAAAATGCATAAGTTCCGTTCGGTGTCGCCACAAATGTTGTCGTTGCTGTCGGGTCTAAACGTGGCCTAATGAGCAACTTTGGCTGTCTGCGGATTGTTGTTGGCCGAGCGAATTACTTGGGTAAGTGTTATGGGAGACCACTTGCTGGCAATCACTGGCCATATCAGTGTCAAATACTGTTGTTGCTGTTGTGCATGGTAAACGCATTATAATTGAACAATTTACCAGTTTTTCTATACGATATGTACGGCGGCAAGAAATTACATTCAAAATAACTTTATCAGCTCAAACATCAAAAGGTAGCAGCAACTTGGCTACAGGTTGCTGTTGTTGTTGTTGTTGTTCCTGTTGCGGCAGCAGCAACGCAGTTAAATATTTTCCGCTTAATTTAACAGGAATTTCAATTGACAGACGTGCGCAAAACGTTGTTGCTGTTGCTGCAGTTATTGTTGCTGTTGTGGTCGCTGTTGCAGTTGCGGCTGCTGCTGCTGCTGCTGCTGCTGCTGTTGCTGATGCTGTTGTTGTTGCTGCCTGCCTGCCTGCCTGGCAACGCATGATTTATGCACTCACACACACACGCAGAGCGACAGCCACGTGGCGGGGCGCAGTCAATTTCTATTAGGCGCTGACCTTGTCAACATTGTTGCCAGCAACAAGCGAGCAAAGTCGCGTCGCAAAGCCAGCAACATGCAGCGACGCCGGCAGCGCTGTCTAGTTTAGCGCTGCGCGCGCTAAGTTGACAATTTACTGACAAATGTGTAAATTGCATTTGATCGTGTTGTTGTTTGCCGTTGTTGTTGTTGTTGCCGCTGCTTCGTTAATTTATGCGGCTGGCATTTTGAGAGGCCTACAACGCCAACGCCAACGGCGACTGCGACGCCAACGCCAACGCCAACGCCAACGCCAACGGCACCGGCAACGGCGGCAGCGACCTTGATCGCAACATTGCGACAGCTTCCGCATTTTACAGTTTCAGTTGCTGTTGCTGTTGCAGTTGCAGTTGCTCGTTAACAGCGCTGCCAACTGGCTGCGACACGTTACGTATGGCAGCACTCAGCGCAATATATTCTCAAGTAAATGAGTGAAGACAATCGGGAATATATAAATATATAATGTTAATTTATATATATTGGCTACCAGTTGACTCCTACTGTGAAATCTGACTTCTCTGAAAAACAAAACACAACTTTATGGTATTCTAAATACCACATTGTTTGTATATATGGGATATATTTTTATACTCGTTCACGATGTGAAAAGAGTTTAGTATTGAGAGTTTTTCGCTACGCTCACGGAGGGCGTGGCAATTCGCGAAAACCTATACATCAATCTATTAAAAATTTACAACATTGTTTCAAACTCTCATAATTTTGTCAAAACTGATCTGGTTTTCATGTTGGCTGGCATTTTAGTCATAATTTGGCCTTTCGATGAATTCTGCATTCAAAACATATGCACTATTCAAAATACATTTTCTTTTGAAATTTTTGATATAAATATTATTATAATTATATATTATACTTATTTTCGAAAGAGTTTTTTTTTTTCAAAATTTAGAAATGCAAATTTATATTTTAAATCGATTGGGGTTGTCACAATTGATATACAAAACAACATTGAAACCGATTCTGAGGGGGTCAAATTTTTTGTGAAAAATCATTCCAAAATGTACAACAATTTTGACTTGTAAAGCTTTCGGATCCATATCTCCCATATTTCAAACGCCCATCACTTTGTCAAAACTTAACCAATTTTCATTTTTGATGGCATTTTGGTCATGCTTTATCCTCTAGATTGAGTCTTCATTTAAAATGTATGCATTATTGAAAATAAAATATTTTTGAGCTTTTGGGTAAAATAAAAATAAAGTTCAAGTATTTTTGTTTTTTAAATTGAATATTATAAGAACATTTAGTATCCACTCTCTTTATTTAAATATCGTACTCACCTTATGGGCTCTGATGGATGGGCCCCCTGAACAAGCTAATGTAACGTCCACCAGGCTCCCGTCCTGTAATAATTGACTAAACACCCCTAACAGGTTGGATTGATGATTGTTCCACCTCAAGCAGTATTGCTCACTGCCCATGTCGGTGACAGCTTACGCTGCTGCAAATAGAGCAAATAGTTGAGAAAAATAATTAAAATATGTAATTACAGTAATTGTTTAGCAATATAATGTGGAGAATTAAACGTATGTATATTTCGAATTTCTTTTTAATTTCCTTTTTTAGTTTGATCTAAAATTTCAAACAATATGGAATTATCAGTTTAAAATTAAAATTAGTTTTTATAGCAATAACAAATTTCTTATTGAATAGTTGTACATTTTCTCCAAAGAAGCCTGGCATTACAATTAATCGTTATTGATATCGATATGTAATGCCATCAAAATTCATCGCGCTAGACTCAAGCGAGGCATGCGAATAATTTCTCAATTTAAAGTTCCAACGTTTGCTAATTGAAAACATTGCGTAATATTTACACACACACATACGCATATTTTTTGTATATACATTCGCATACGTGTATTTATACTCATATCTTATAGCTGCACCATTCGTATCTCTATCGGTAATTAATGGCTGCATTTGCTGCCGCAGCCTGCAAATTAAAAACGGTCAGGGTTCAAAAATGTCACTGACAACCTCATGACAGGCAGGTGGACTGCAAGTGGCTGGCGGGGAAGGCACGTGGCTGAGATTGTCTGTACTGAGGGCGTGGTATTGCCACAGACCGGCTTGACTTGCAATTTTGTTCAAGCCGCACAGCAAAAGTTAAAATTGGTAAAAAAAATTAAATACTAACCACATCATATGCAAAATGTGATGTTCAGTTTATTTTTTTCATTTGCCTAGAAATTAACGGTTATTGACACATTATTATTATATTCAATACCTGATTAAAAAAATTATTAAAAAAAAAGCACTGTTAACGCTTTAATTCAAGATTTTTAAATATATACGATTCATAGAAAATTTATTTAATATTTATTTTTTATGATTTGTATAAACTTAAAGTTCGATTATAGAAATGGCAATTAGCTCAAGATAAGATTAGTTATATGCAGAAAGTTTAAACTAAAGTTTTAAACGTTTAGTAAATACACATATGTATATGAAATATTTGAATATAAACACGTTTAAGATATGCCAATTACGGCTTTAAAGCTTAACTCAAAAGCTAATAAATATTTTGAAAAGAAACAATTTAAGATATGATAAGACTGAAGTAGGACTGTAAGCGGCTTAAAACATGTGTATGCTTTTATCAGGCATTTTAATGATATCCATATATATGGAAACTGAGACTACAAACATTTTTATCACGAAGCTAAAACCAGTAGATAAATATATATCTGGAGCATATACAAAATTATTTTCTTTCTTTCTTTTTTTTTGTTGTTTGAAAGGCGTTTCTCAATTAAAAGCTGCGTAGAGTCAAAGCCATTAATTGCGTTATAAATTCGATTTTAATTAATTTGATGGTCGTAAGCTAAACGCATGATATGCAAGCAATCAGCGAAACGTTATGGCAAAAATTAGAAAGAGATCAGCGGCAACAACAACAAGAACAAGAACAATAAACATTTCCGGCAGTTGTGAGTGTTTGATGACTGTCTGTCGCAGTTGTTGTTGCTGCTGTTGTTGCTGTTGCATTTACCCAGCAACAACATGCGTTGCAGCAGCAGCAGCAGCAGCAGCAGCAGCAGCAGCAGCAGCAACGCAAATAATAACGAAGCAATAAACTGTGAATTTATTTCAACAAATAAAACTTTGATTTATTGCGCTACGCACACAGCATGCAACGAGGCGTGTGTGTGTGTGTGTGTGTGTAGCTGGTTAAGTGAAAAAAACATTAACGGCGCACACACGATAGAAATGCTGGCAACAGCAGAAGTGAATTGGCCCCAAAGATATTGCCACAGATAACGACACGGGCAACGATCGAAGAATATCGCTGCAGATTGCGCCAAAGATCGATAAAAGCGATCGAGAGAGGGATCGCAGCGAGCAGAACGAGGCGGTTCGAATGGATCGTAAATGTTAAATACGCGTGCATTTGGCAGCGAAAAGTCGTGCGAACTTTGAACAGGCCAGGCAAAAGCAACCAGTTAAATATCAATTTGTGGCCAAACAACAATGCGAAATGTTGCTGCCGAGAAGTTATGGCCGAGACCAGCAGCAACAGCAACAGCAGCAACACGCAACGGCCAAAGGTCGCGGCAAGACGCAAATTAAATTTGCATGCAGCAGCGACAGGCAGCAACAACAGCAGCAACAGCAACAGGTCGTCACTTAATTAAGAAAAGTTGCTAGCGTCCATGTTGCTGCTGGCTTAGAGGGCAATGTTGCTGGCGTGCCAGGTTGCCGCTGCCGCTGCAGCTGCTGCCCACGCATGATTTTTGAATTAGCGCGCTGTGTAACAGCAACTAATATAATTGACAGCTGCTGCTGCCGACGCTGCTGTTGTTGCCTACGTGTTCTGTTGCAGACATCAAACGCTGCACTGCATGCTAAGTAGCTGCAGCAACAGTGTGTGGCAGACAGAGAAAGCGGCCAGCTGTGTTTGTGTGTGTGTGTGCGAGTGTATGTTGCATGCAATTTGGGTCTGTTAATTGTGTTCGCTGCTGCTGCTGCCGCTGCTGCGATTTATGCCGCTTGCATGCTAATTATGAATGCCAGCAACATGTTGCTGCTGCTCAGCTGACAACTAAATCAGTCAAAGACGGCGACCGTTAATTGCGCGAAAGAACACAAGAGAGAAAGAGAGGGAGAGAGAGAGGCAGAGAGGGAGAGGGAGAGACACAAAAAAGAACAGCAACCTATTGAGTTTTTATGCAACTTAATGAGCAACAGGAGCAACAGGCGGGCAGCGTAAGACAGGCAGCAGCAACAATTGCTGCTGTGCCTCCCATTGCGCACAGTTTGGGCCTGGCCCTGGCCGCTGCTGCTGCTGCTGCTGCTCCTTCCTTCTTCATTTGACGGCACGATTCAAAAAGTTTTCAATTAAGTCGCCGTTGCCGCTGCCGTTGCAGTTGCCGCAGTGCCAAAGTTGCTGCTGTTGTTGCTTTGCGGTTGCTGCCTTAAAACCTCATTAATATTGAAATTTGTTCGTGTGCATGAGTTATTAGCAATTTTCTAATTAAGCGCCGCTGACGAGCAGCAGCTTAGAAGCTGCTCTTCCCCTCCCCACCCCTCCCCTCCCCTCCCCTCCCCAGCCCCTTCCCTTCCCTTCCCGGCCACCCCTCAATTGCCAATCCACAGGCGACCGCCGTGCGGACTAGCTGACTCATGCTTGGGCGATCACATGTGAATTTGAATTTGAATTTGAATGGCGCCGCTGGACCGCTGCACCACTCGCTGCACTTGTCACACCCACAGCACGCGGCACCCAGCGGCTCTCCCAGTGGCTTCTCCACAAAGGCGCCGCCATCGAAGTTTGCGGCGCTGATTTATTTATTTATAAGCGTAATTGCCGGCAAACTTATTAGTGGGCCACATAAATTTCCACGTCAAAGCGCACTGTGCTGCTCTGCACCGCCCGGTGGGCGTGGCACTGTACTAAAACGCACATAGCCGAGTTCACCACAGAGGCGGCAGCCTTACAAATTGCCCACTAACGGACGAAGGCATTTTCTTTTTGCATCTAGAGAGTTTCCTATACACTTTTTTCCTATGTACAAATTGTTAAGTTTTCATCTCAATATAAAATAACTCAACTAGTTGAGCTTTACAAATTTCAAATAAATATATAAAATTGAAGACAAAAAAAACCAAAGAAATAAATAAAAATGATAATTAGCAAATAGAATCATAACAGCAAAGTCAATTATAAAAATATTAATAATATATGACAGTGCTTTCTTTTTGCCGATCCAAGGTAAGATTAACAATTGAGTTTCATAATCGGCTTGTGTCACTAAATTTAAAATAATTTGAATAATAACTAGCTTTGTAAATAGTATTCCAATTAACGATTATTTTTATACTAGTTCACGAAGTGAAAAGAGTTTATAGATGCATAACATTTTTACCGGCAGATACCCCCAAATACCCCATATATTTTGGGGGCGGGTAAACCGCAAAAATCCGGATCTTCCACAATTATAGATAAATATAGCCTTCTCTCAAGATCGAGCCTAACTATTTTGGCCACGCACACAATTTTTCCAAAATAACAATAATAATAATTTACGATGAAAGAGTATTGCGCAGTCGGTTACACCCAAGTATAACGTTCTTACTTTTTTTTTTAATTTTAAATAAAATGTCTTGTTTAATATTTTTAATTGTTTGTATCTTTATTTATCCATGTTATTATTGTCTTTTATTAAATATATGTTGCGTTGCCAGATTAGATTCTCTTTGTGAAGCTGCAACAGCAACAGCAGCAACAATTGTGGTCAGTGGCCAATCGCTCGATGGCGATCTGGAGACCCACACAAAGATGGAGAAAAGCGATGGCAGCGGAGCAGGCTAAACAGAAACCGCCAGAACCACGAAACAGTGACATTGCCGGCAGGCCGAGCGCTGCAGACACTTGACTGATGATGCCAAGTGGTTGCAACAGCAGCAGCAACACTTGTTGTTTGGCCTGAAGGGCAACAGCTGGGTGGGTGGGTGTCGGTGAAGAGGGTATGCTACACATATATATATACATAAATAAATACGCTTGTGTATATATACATATGTTTATATATGCTGCGTGTGAGGACGCCTACGTGGGGCCAAAAACGATGGCGGCACATTTTAAATCAAAAAGAAGGGCGCACGACGCAGTTGTTGTTGCTGCTGTTGTTGTTGTTGTTGCTGGCGCGCCTAGCCAGTTGCTTTGCCACGTCGATTATTAATTGCAACATGCAGCAGTTGCATTGGGGCGCTGCTGCGCAGCGGCGAGGGGGCGTGCCGGGCAACTCTAGACTGCATACAGAAACAGTTGCAATTTTTGTTTCGTTTCAACATTGCCGCCGCCTTGCGATTATCATAATGCTGCCTGCGTTGCAGTTGTTGCTGTTGTAGCTGCCGCTGTTGCTTTTGTGCCGTTGTCGATGTGAATGATGATTATTTTGATAAGTTGCGCAACATGTTGCTGGCGTGCTGCACATTATTGTGATCATAGCTCTCTCTTGGCATGTTAATTGCTCGTGCTCGCGCTCTCGCCCCAGCAACATTGTTGCCAAGGTGTTGCCGCGCTGTCGCTCCAAATTGCCGCTTGTCACTAACTGCCGCGCACGGAAGTTGCCGGCCAGCAACAACAGCAACTATGATTATAAACGCGTTATTGATTTATTAATGCGTTGTCTAAGCTGGTGAAAGGATTTCGCTTTGGGTGCTGCTCATAAATTTCAAACCATTTAAACTGCTGCTTCCTGCGTGGCTTTCTATTGTTGCCACTCGCAACTGCCTCATGCTGTCGCTGTCGCTGTCGCTGCCGCTGCTGCTGCTGCGTGGCGGGTTCAAAGTGGCAAACGTTGCCGCTATTCTCTATGCGACTGGGCAGCTGCGCACGCCCACGCTCTGGACAGTTGCATATAAACGAGCACAAAATGCGAAATAAAAAAGGGCGCGCGCTTGCAACATGTTGCACACACAGACACACAAGAAAAAAAATGCAAAATTATTACCCAAAATGATTAGCTAGGGTGTGTGTGTGTGTGTGTGTGTGTGTATGTGTTGCTGCTTAGCTGCTTTAAGCTACAATTGCCACATTTAACTGCAACTGCTGCTCGCTGTTGTTGCTGTTGCTGTTGCTGCCACCTACAATATGTATGGCTTTGGTGTCGCCTTTGTGGCACGAACATGACTTTTGGTGGCGCATGCGTGTTGTCTGGCAGTTTGTTGCCATTGCTGCTGTTGCCATTGCTGTTGCTCTTGCTGCTGTTGTTGCTGCGCCTGTTACGCTGATTTACTGGCCAGTTGCTGCAGATAAGCCAGGGACAAACAATGCAGTTTGCATTTTTATACACACAATTTGCAGTTATTTGTGGTCAAACGATAAGCAACAGCAACAGCATGCTGCTGTTGCAGCAACAACCTTAGCAGTAGCAGCGGCAAGTGCATGTTGCTGGCGTGCGGCAGCAATTTTATTGACATATAGCTGCCATGAGGGGTCAGCAATCGAAATTGCAATTAAATTAGACGTACAATAATAATACAAAACTGGAGCAACAGCAGCAGCAACAACATACAGCGGCCAGCCTTGGGCCAAAGACGATTGCTGTTGTTGTTGCTGCTGCTGCTGCTACTGCTGCTGTTGTGTTTTTCGGGCTCCAAATTTATATTATTAGCCAATTGTTGTTGAGCTGCGCGCCATCATGAAACGGCATAAAGTTGTTGCTGCTGCCGTTTTGCTGTTGTTGTTGCTTTTTGCGTGCCGAATGCAAAGCATCAAAAGAAAACGTTGACTATTTGTCGGTTCTTTTTGTTGTTGTTGTTGTTGTTGTTGCTGTTGCTGCTGCTGCTGCTGTTGTCGCCGTGCGCGCATTGCGCAATGATCATTTTCAATTTTCATATAAACATTTGTTGTTGTTGTTGTTGCTGTTGCCTTCACCTCGTTGCCGCCGCAAATCGTTGCACGTTGCCGTTGCAATTATTTGCTGCCATTGCGCGCATTGCGCAAATCGTCAGCGACAGCAACAGCAACAGCAGAAACAGCGGCAGCAGCAACTGTGACAGCTACGTGCCAAGACCACCCCAATAGTCATTAAACTTTAATAAGCTAGGGATCGTTGCGGTTCTTGTTGTCGTTTATTGTTGCTGTTGTTGTTGCAAACGGTTTTGACACCGCAGCAACACGCAGCTGCAATCTATAAGTGCTGCTGCTGCTGCTGCTGCTGCTCGTTTGTCAACTGAGCAACTGCGACCGTGTTGGCCTATAAAGCTGTTTGGCTAATGCACAGGATTAACACAAATTGCACTTTAAATCTAGGCTAGTATACAGCTCGAGCTAAAAGCTAGCTTAACAAGAAAAATGCCACGACATTATTCTAATATATGTTGCACGACATCTAAAGGAATACAATAAATACTATAATATTTATTTCTATTATTATTATTTTAGCTCAGCTTTAATTATTTAACTTGCGGTTTTCAAATAACTCGCGTTTTAAAGTTTTACCTCTTGTTTTGTATTAACACGGTTTTAAATATTTTATGAATTTTTTATACATTATCAGAGTTATGAACAATAGAAAAGATATAATAATAGAGAAACAATTTCCCAAAATGAACAAAATCGTTTTTTGATTGTGTGATATCAGTGATTATTGTCGGAAAGTGACATTGAATTACATTTTGTTGTGCTTATATTATTACATTTTTGTTTTAGCGAATTTATGATATTATTTTCTATTTTTCATATCATAATTTCATTTTTAGATTATATGAATTAATGAAAGTTTGTCACTATTGCTTATTGTACTTTTTAGTTGACATTTCTTCAATATCAATATAAAAAAAGGGTTTATCTATTATTTATACAAACGAAATATATATTTTTTATATAGCTTAAGGTTTGGTTGAATTCATTAGCATTAGCATTAGTTAAAAAATAGTACTACTTTTTGGAATCAAATATATCTTTTTATTTGCCTGATATCAAATTCATTTGTTTTCAATATATTTGGTATACCAAATATATAAAGAGAATATCAGATTTTGCAGGAAGGAAACACTTTGTGCTGCTTCCAAGTCTTCAACTGCAGCCAAAAGATCCATCAAAATTGGACAGCAGCAGCAGCTGTATGCTCCACTTGGACAACTAGATCACAACAGCAACAGCAACAACAACAGCAACAGCCAGGAAGCCGTTTAAATGTTAGCAAAAAGATGCTGGCTGCAAGCGGCGCATAACTGCAGTTCGTGGCACAAACAATTTCCGGGGGCCGCATCTCGGTTCTGCAGATTCAAGTATTCAAGTGAGTGACTAGCATTTAATCAAGAGCAATCAGTTGCGGCAGTCACAGCAGCATCAACAGCAGCAGCAGCAGCAGCAGCAGCAGCAGCGGCAGCGGCAGCGGGGCAGCAACAATAATTGCTATGGCTGGTGCTGTCGGTGCGTTGGCCACGTGCTCCATTTGCAATTGTTGCTGGCAGCAAAGTTATCAACATTTGAGCGACGATGACAACAGCAGCAGCGACAGCGACAGCAACAACACTGCATTGATATGGCACACGCAATGCCCATTTGTCTCGCATCTGCCACAGACACACACACAGGCGCACACACATTGATATTTTGATAAATGGCAGCAACATGTTGCTGTTGCTGTTGCTGCTGCTGCTGCTGCTGAGCCGCAAAAAAGATTTATGATTATTGCTTTGTAATTTGTGCTTAAAATATGTGCCGCCTATGCAACATTTGATGTTGTCGTTGTTGTTGCTGTTGTTGTGGCCATGGCTGCGCATAAAAATCAATTAGTCTTCTCCTTCTCCTCACACCCACCCCTTACCACAAAAAAAAAAGCCAAATAACAAATTATAGAAACGGTTGAAAATTCGCCATCACAAATGCATAAACAATAAATGTTGCTGTTGTGGCCGTTGCAATTGCCGATGATGGCATGCAGCAGCGCCACCTATCGGCAGTTAAATTGAGCAGCAGCAACAGCAACAACAAGCAGCAACAGTCGCTGCCTTGTCAGCTGTAAGCAGCCAATTAATGTTGCTGCCGTTTGCAGCATTAGACGCAACAGCAACATGTTGCCAGCGTTGCATGCAGCGCAATTTATTAATGAGATTGCCCAGTTGATTGCAAAAAAAAAAAAAAAGACGTAAAACGAAACAAAAATTGTATGCCACATGCATTGTTGTTGTCGCACGCACAGCAGCAGCAGTGGCGACGGCGGCGACAGCAGCCAGCAACATGTTGCTGTTGCCAGCGGGTGTTGCACATTTATTGAGCGCTTATTAGCCGTGCGTGCCCGCCGCAGCCCCAAATGAGGTGTCAAATGACAATGGTGCCCGCAGCATGGCAGGCGGGGCCAAAGGAGGCTGAAGGGGAAGACATGTTGCCCCCAGGCGCTGACGTTGACGCAGCTGGCGCGTATTAAGGTCAAAGAGCGATCGCAATCGCAATCGGATCGTGTCGCCCCAGCTGTCAAACTCAATTCGCCTCCGCAGACAGCGCACAACACACACACACACACACACACACACACACACAACAGCATACGCAAAGGTCAGCCAGCTGCCTGCCTGGGGCCTGTCTTGGCTTCCCAAAGATTGTTCCAGACTGGCTTTAAGGCTCAACGTGTTTTTGTTGTTTTTGTTGTTGCTGTTGTTGTTCCCCCGCTTAGCATCATAAAAATGTCAAAGCTTTATTTTCAAGCCTTTTTGTTGTTGCTGTTGCTGGGCGGCTAATTGGCGTGTCATTGCCTGCAACGTTGGCATAAATCTGTTATTTTATACCCGCATGTGCAACACGGCGCATGAGTAATGTGGCCGCAACTCCGTAACACTCAAAAAATACAAAAATAACCAAACAGACCAACAACAACAAAAAAACAAAAACCAAAAAACAAAAAACCTAATAACAAAACGCCTCACAGTTCCCTTTTGTGCCAAGAAATCCATTAAACAATGGCCAAAACTGTCATGCGGCATATCGGTAACTGAACTGAAAAACGAACAACTACTTCAAATTCACGTACAAATTTTAAGTTAACATAAGGCACAATGTCGGTTGGAGCGAGAGAGCAGCATGGCATCGAGTTGTAATCGGCAAGTCGAGCTTTACGCGTTGGCAACAATAAGGTTAACTGCAAGCTTTTATCTACGTTTCGCAGTGTTGAATAACACCAAAAGACTGCGCACGGTTTTATGAAATCTATGTTGGTTCTCAGTGAGTGGGGTCTAAGTGTTGGCAAATTTGTTAAGCTGAGCACTTTTAGGGTTGCTCAGCACTGTTTATCGCAGTGTTGAATAACACCGAAAGGCTGCGAAGTATTTTATGAAATTCATGTAGGTGCTCAGTCAGTTGTGTCTAAGTGTTGCTAAATGTTTTAAGCTGTACATTTTTAGTGTTGACCAACACTGCTTTTTACAGTCTACGAAACTGTTTAACCACAAGCTGTGCTTGTTAGTTATTTGTATTTAATTGTTGCTAAGCTTTACATCACAACTTTAATATTACTTTTAGCCTATAGTGTTGGGCAACGGATGAAATAATTTACATTGATGCTTTGCTACATTTATGTACTTTAATATTATAAAATATACGCATTTCCTGGCTGCCATTACTAATATTAGCTCAACTTACTTATGGTATTTTAAAAGAAAACTCTATAGTTAAAACTATATCGAAATAGAAAAAGTTAGCTACATTTAAATTTATGTAATAAAGGCTAATTGAAAAATTATAAAACCTGATAGCTTAGTTAACGTTTATATTCGTTGTGCATTCAAATTGAGCTAATTAAAGCGCATGTAAATCATTTACAACATAAATCACTCAAACAACAACTATAAAACCTTTCAAAAACTAACCGAACTGAGCAAACGCGTTAAAAACTAGCCACAAAAAAAGCTAACAAAATGTTAAAAACTAGCTGGAAAAAAACGGAGTAAACTAAACTTTTATTTAATGTCAATTGGCTAAAAATAGCCTAAAAGTGAGGGGCAGAGCGATGGAGCAATAAAAATGCCGTTTGGCCAGGCTCTAAAAATACCACCACAAAAAAAAAAAAATAAAATAAAAAAAATAAAAAAAAAGCTTAAAGCTAAAGTAAAGCCTTGCAAACTGTTGTTAATACAAGAATGAAAAGCGCTCTGTTATAATATTTACAGCGCTTTGAATTAACTAACGAGCCCGGAGCCAGCAAACACACGAACCGGTTGCAACAGGCAACAGGTGTGCATTGGGGGTTAGATGCACATGGACTGAAAATGTGGGGGGGGGGGGGCGTGCAGTGGGATGGGGTGGGGTGGGCCAGGCATCGTACTGTGGGGGAGCTTATCGAAATGCAGGCAACAACGCGCAGCTTCCACTCAACTTTCACTCACCCGCCGCTGCGGCTGCCCACACGCTAATTGCGGCAAACAAACGCACGAAAGGAACGCAATGTGGACCACCAACATGCAACGTGCAACATGCCACTCACTCACTTGCAAAAAAGCAAGCAAAAAGATGCAGCAGCAGCAGCAGCAGCAACAGCAGCAGCATAAAGAAATAGAGTTTCGCTCGGCACGGCCCATAAACAAATAAACACTTGACTTGATTGTGGCCATGGCCAGCAGATTGCAGTTGCAGTTGCAGTTGCAACAGTTGCTGCTGCTGCTGCTGCTGCTGCTGCTGCTGTGCTGTGGCATTGTCATTGGAGACGCGACTTGCCCAAATCAAATGAAGTGTAATTTATGCAAAATGTGGATCAGCAGCAGCAACAGCTTGTGTGTGTTGCCCAGTAGCGGCCGAGGAAGCCCACGCCACATCATTCATGCCACAAACGTCACAGCACATAGCAATTATGGGCCACAGCTCAAGTGCAGCAGTTGCTGCTGCTGCTGCTGCTGCTGCTGCTGCTGCTGCTGTTGCAGTTACTGGCGTGTTGCAATAATTTCAACGTCGCCACAAATCTGCCAACATAATTTTGTTATTTCACTGCCACTTTGTTTGACGTGCAAATGTTTGCCTTGGCTGCAACACGCTGTTGCAACAAACAGTTGCAGGAGCAGCACATCCTGCTTGCTCAGCGCTGCCCAGATGATTTTTCAATTTGTGCAGCACAAACCTAAGACAATCAGCAACCGCAGCAACAGCAGCAGCAACAGCGGCAGCAGCAACTGCAGCAACTACTCGACTCTGGACTCCCTCTTGGCTGCCGCTGCGGTCATAAGTAACTTTAAATTATGATGAAAGTAATTTTCTGCTTCAGTAGCTGAGCCGCGACTGTTCAGCGTCAGCGTCGCTTGATTTACGCGCCGGCAGCGGCGCGAGGGGGGGCCGTCAGCAGGGCATTGCAGCGGGAGGAGGCGTTGCCCGTTGCGCACTTTTGAATTGTGGCCACACTCTGCTATTGTCCGTTGAGCAGTTGCTGTTGTTGTTGCTTTTTCCTTTGCTGCTGCTGCTGTTCAATAGCTTTGCCAACTGCAGGCCCCACAATCTTTATGTCAGCTAGCAACAACAACAGCAACAGGTTGCAAAAAACAGCCAAGTGTAAATTAAGTAATTGCTTGGCAGTAGCTGCTACCGTTGTCATTAGGACGGACTTTAGTCAAAAGCCGATATATAAAGACGTTACGGGGTGCGGGGCGCGCCGCAATGTCCCGGCTAAAGCAGAAGCTAAAATAGCCGTGAACTCTGTGTGTGAAACCTGCCAAACTGATGCTCATAAATATGAAAAAGCACACACTTAATCAGTGCGAGAGAGATGGGGCGACGACGGGAGAGGCAGAGTAAGAGCAAGGGATGCTGAACCAGATCATATAATTATAGTTTCTAGTAGAAAATATGGTATATTGTATAAAGACAGACACGAAATACGCCAAAGTTAACTAGATAGATAGTTGAAAAAAACTCTATGCGAAAGAATGTAGCATACGATATATCTATTGATATATGCGGTACCTCTTCACAAATATGTGGTTCTTTATGCTCAACGATATAATAATCGTTATCAGATATGATATGATAAGATATATTATTAATAAATATATATATTATTATAATTATTATTTTTGAATTAAATAGCCAAACTAATAACTAACTAGCTAAAAACCCAATCTAAACACAACTGGCAGAATATAATATTGTAAGTTTGAATAAAGATTTACTAAATAGAGTTTGAATCAATGCGAATTTTTGTACTTTAAATAAAGATTGAAATGTTCTTTCTAAAAGTGCAATATTTTATTTATTTCAAATTTTTTTTATTCGACTTATATTTTGGGAAATATTTGGATTTAAAGAAATGTTCTATATATGAGAATATTGTTCTTATGTTAAGCAACTTCCACTTTCTAAATTGATCAACGATATTGTACGATACGGTATGTCATACAAATTGGCACACACACAAACCTAGATTAGTTGGATATTTTCAAGAATATATATTTATTTAAATTTGTACTCTCTCGGGCCAACGACTCCCCCCTTTAGTCCGTGATGTTTGCTACAGCTGAACCGCATCTGCTGAATCATTACACAAATTGCAAATAATGAATCATAATTATTTTGTTCTTTAGAAAAAAAACAAAAAAGTAGTTCTCTAAGACGTTGAAATGATTTAGTGCAGACTTTTTTACTACAAGAATGACAGACTATTCAATCCGCGCAGGTTTCACTTTATTCGTTCATGCAATTGAGTGTGAAAAGATATGAATAGGTATTCAATAGTTAACTCATTTATCGAATACCAAACCGATTTCGATATCCCCGTTCGTCTCTTCACTGCCCTGCCCCACAGGCAAACGGAAATGCAAATGCAATTGAAATCGTTTGCAAATTACTCAAAAGGTCTTTGGGGTCTTTATGTTTTTGCTTTTTCTTCTTCTTTATTTGGAAGGGGGCAGCGAGGCGTTGCCTGCGGCCAAAAAGCGTTTTATGCAACGTAATAGCCCAAACACAATTAACAGTTATTCATAATCATTTCGAATGCAACTCAAATGCAAAATCGAGATATGCAAATGAACCGCAAGCCAAAGCCAAAGTCGAAGTCGAAGTCGAGTTTCTGCCACTCGCGCAGCCCCATGAAAATTAAGATCAATTTTCAGGCAAGCAAATCAATAAAATAACAGCGCACCAGCACCAGCACCAGCACCAGCATCAGCAGCGACAGCGACAGCGGCAGCAACGGGCCCCCAAGCCCCACAGCACTGGCCCAATGGACGCGGGACATTTCAATTGCTGACCAATGGAGCAGCAGCTGTTGCTGTTGCTGTCGTTGCTGTTCGTGTGCTGCTGCTGCTGCAGGGACAAAAACTAACGCTAATATCATTTTTGCATAGCATGTTTCACTTTCCTATACTCTGTAAATATTAAAAAGGAATTCCAAAGGGTCTTATAGTGTTAAGGTTGAAGTTGTTATCTGTGAGTCCATATAAATTCATCAGCAGCATCAATATACATGTTTGTATCCTTAAACTATGTGCAGGGTATCTCTTAAGCAGGCACTCCCGACTAAAGCATTTTATGCAAGCCCAGTACTTATTACAAATTTATGTTTCGAATATGGCATATAACTATATTTCAGATCGGTCGACTTCTTCCATCGATAAAAATCGATATTCGATTCCCCCTTTTTTGCTTACATATCGAAAAAATAGAATGCATATTCTCGTATATCCATCAGATCTTATTAAAGTTGTGCCTTTCCAAACATATCGATAAATATCGATTTATTTTTAATTAAAACAAAACACTTATATCAAGAGCTGGACTTCGGTGTGTCACAGGGTATCAATCAGTCGAGCGTACTCGCTGCCAGTTGTGCTTTTCAACAATTTAAAAGCAATTTGAGTCAGGTTATTGCGAGGGTTTTGCGCTGGGGCTGGGCGTAGTGTGGGGCGTGTGGGGCTGGTTGCGGGCAGGGAAACGCCGCAGTTGGTCAATTTTCATTGATTTGGGCGAACGCTCGTTGAATTTGCATTTTTTGAGAGTCTCCGCTGGAAAATCGTGTGTGTCAATTCTTTTGGTGTCAGATTTCAATTTCGTTTGTTCAGTTTTCATTGCGTATTGTTGCTGCAAGGCAACGGCAGCAGCAACAAGCATTGGCGGCATTTTTACAAAAGCAGCCGCCGTTGCAAGTTTATTAATTCATTTCGCAGCAACAGCAACGGCGGCAGCAGCAGCAACTGTTTTGAGTCAGCAACAACAGCAGCAGCAACAACAACAACAACAACAACAACAGCAAATTGTCATCCCCCGCGGCTCGTTTTCCATGTGAAATTTGCATTTTCCATGCGATGTTGTTGTTGTTGTTGTTGCTGTTGCTGTTGCAGGCTCCACACCTTTGGCGACTGTTGTTGCTGCTGCTGTTGCTGCTGCATTTGGCCATTGTGTTGATTTATGCGCACATTTTGTGGTCATTTCTCTATGGCCAGTCGTCAGCAGCAGCAACAACAACAGCCAGAAAATGTGACAGCCTTTAGCCAAAATCAGCCAACTGCATATGTACATATATATATATATATATATATATATATATAAACAACATCTATGTATCTGTATCTTTTTAACTGTGTGAACTTTTTACAAATTGTTTTAATTTGGCTTTGGTTATTCGTTTCGTTGCAGTTGTTGTTGTTGCTCCTGCTGCTGCTCATATTTATGCTAATGTTGTTGTTGTTGTCAGCTGTTTTGGTCAGCCTGAATTGCTATTTAGGGTATTTTGTTTTTACCTGCTTTGCAATTCGGTTGCATATACGAGAAGTCAAATAATCGCCAGTTGCCCACAAAAAGACTTTCGAACTCACCTGCATAGAGAGAAGGAGGAAAAAGCAAAGCAAAAAGACAAAAATTAATTATGTGCATTTTTAAAATGTTTTCAATATTAGTTTTAAGAATTTTAATAAATATAGGAACATAAAATACAAATTTAAATAATATAAAATGTTTTTCAAAGATTCTTTAATTCTAAATACTAAAAACTTTTCGGTTCTGGTTTAAAAATATTTCTATATTGCTATATGTACATATGTACATTTATTTAATTGACGAAAGCAAATTTCAAAATTTATCTGAAGCAAATTTACACAATTATATTATATTATTATATTTGTACTTTATGAAATATAGAAAAAAATTTGATCTTATAAGAAATATGTAAACTTAACAGCATATAACTTTTACAGGACGATACAAACTACTTAAAAGAAAGATTTGGTTCATGAACCTGATTTAATACAGCCATGTTTTCAGGTTGTAATCGATCATATTAAATGAAAGTATTTTAAATAATATTCGCAATGCAACTTTTTTTTTCTTCTTCTGTGTGTTAAAAAAATGATTTTTATATGTGTATTTAATAAATTGGCTATTTATTTGTTGCACGAGCTCGTGCGAACCCTTCTAATCATAATCAACATCCATTATCATCATTGAACATCAGCGAACATCTTGCCACATCAACGCACTGAAGTGACCCCAGAAAAGGATGGCGAAGAAGGAGAAGAAAAGAAGGCGTCGCCTTTTGCCACTATACGCGAGCCCGGCCCAAAATGCCAAGTTAAAGTTATGGTTTTCATTAGGCCCGGTCGGCGATAGAGTTGACCAGCAAATACAGTTAACACACACCCGCTAATCTGAGCACATAACTTAGCAGCAGCAGCAGCAGCCAGCGGACGCCAAATGCGGAAGCAGCTCAGAAACGTTGCCACTTTCTAAAAACTTAAAACTGCAGCGTGGTGCAGCTGGGAAGCGGGAGGGGGCGGGGGAGGGGGAGGGGGAGACAGAGAGGGGGATAGCCTTATCAGGTCGCCCCGAAAATAGCAGCGCGTAATCGAAATTGCGCATCGCTGGGGCTGCCGCGTGGGGCATGCGGCATGCAGCATGTGGCAGCAATTGGAATTCGATTAAGGCGGCCGGGCAAAATGCAATTAGAGGGTGGATGCGTTATTAATGTGGAGCGATGTGCGCCAGTGCAGCCCAAGCAGCAAACATTGATAGAAAATATATATATATATATCTATGTTTATAGTATATATAGACTTGTCTCAGGCATGCGGAAGCGAAAAGCGCCAAAACGTCAGCGAAATGTGCGAAAAATGGCTTAAAAAAAAAGAGCTAAAAAAAGAGACGCCAACACGCGCCAACAAGCACTTCAGAGGTGGGGTGAGGTGCGCTCAGCGAGCGGGGCAAAGGAAGTGGGGCTCTATATTAGATTGCCAAGTGGGAGGTGTTCACGCACACACACACACACTGGTACACACACGCGGAGCTAACAAGCCTCGGCCAACTGGGCCTGTATTAAATGAAAACGCATTAAAGCTCAGCCAGCGCTCAGTGGGCGTTGCAGGCAGCAGCGCAGGCTGCCAACCTGGCCAACTGGCAGTGGGTGTGCCGGGCAGCGCCATTGACGCGAACGCCAAGCAGCTAAAACTGAAGACGTTGACGTTGCCGTTCAAGTTGACAGTGCTGCCAGCTTGTTCCAAAAAAAAAAAAAAAAAAAAAAAATGCAAGTTAACATCTTTGTTGCACTTGGCCAAAAATGCCATAATTTTGATATTGATATATGACATTTTCATTTGTATAAATATATTATACTTTCAGTTTTACATTTTGCACTTAATAAAAATAAAATAAAAAGAATTAAACACTTTCAAATATTAGAACATCTTTTTAAAATTTTCAAAATGTTCTGGTCAGATAAAATGTGTGAATGAATCAAGAAATGAATGCGAGCAAGCTACTGCAAATAAACTATACAAATAAATTATAACAGTCAGTGCTATTAAGAGATTGAGTTAATTATTAATAGCAATAATTTAAAGTGAATTAAAAAAAAAAAAATTAGATAAAAAAAAATGTTTGAGTAAAATTTAAATTTACACAAATGGCAGCTGTTATTTGAATCAAAGGTTTGAGTGGCCTTTTTTCACAAGCAACAAACCAAATATCAAATAAGCTAGTTATTTGCTATTCTTGAGCACATTCTGCAACAAGTTGGCAGCACTGCAGGCTCGTTTCGTTTCGCTAGAGGCTGCCTCTGCTGCTCTGCGCGATGATTGTCAATTTGCTCGTCCAATGCTGGCGACGGCTTTATCGCTTATTGTCATCTTGAGGCCGGCTAATTAGAAAAACACGTGAGCACGCACAGCGCTGCGTAGTTGTCATAATTAGACAAGCGAGAGAGCGGGAGAGAGAGAGAGAGAGAGAGGGAGAGGGAGAGGGAGGCAGAGTGAAAGAGAGAAAGAGGAGATCAGTTTGGTGTTTGAATATTGCTGCGATAGCGACTGGGCGACAATTTGCTAGATTGATTAGGCGGCCAGCCTATGCTGGTGGTGCAGGTTGCGGTTGTTGATGTGGCGTAACCGGTTGGGGCAATTAATGCCTTAAATGCGGCTGCCTGGTGTGGCATTGTTAATTAATAAAGCGGCGCGAATGAGCTGCAACTAAGAAATTGTGTGGCTAACAGCCAGATAGCCAGTTGCTGCGTTGCCAGCCAGCTAATTGTTAATGCAAAAATCGTTGCAAGTTAGAAAATCAATTTTTACTTTAATGATCTGGCAGCCAAGTGCTTATTAAAGTGCAACCATCGTCAACGTCATCTTTCTGGATGCAAGTTGCTTCTGCTGCTACTAGATGCCGCCTATAATTAAGCGCCACAAATGGCTGCAAGTCTCCCATGCGCTGTCTCGCTCTCTCTAACTGTGCCACTCTATTCCATGCCGGGAGACCGTTAGCGGGTGTAAAAAACAGCAAATGAGTTACCATAAATTATTATGATTGCAATTGCCGCAACAGCAACAACAACAGCAGCAGCAGCAACTGTTTAATGACATATTGCCAACCGATTGACAAATGCTGCAGAATCAGAGAAAACGCTCAGAGGCCCAAAAGCGAAGAAAACACAGTGTGAGAGAGGGAGAGAGAACAATCAGAGATCTGCAAAGATCAGCGGCTTTATTATTATAGGCCACGGCAATGGCAATCTCTAAGCCAAAGTGCTGCAGCAGCGGGCAACAGTGGCTGCTTCAAATAGCTGCGGCATCTGGAATACTAGCTTGGGAAAAGGAAACAGAGAAAATTTCGTGTTTCCATTTAAAATGGAACTAGATTAAAAATAAAAGTAAGAGTTTTCATTAGAAATATAATGTAATAGATAAATGAATAGAACATTTCAAGTAGAAATGTAATCCTTTTTATTAGATAAAAGAATACATTGATATTTCTTAGACCCTTTCAATTTAATCATGATCTACTAGTTGAGCTTTTTGAATAAATTGAATACTGTTGTGGGTATACAAAAATACGTGTTCAATATCAATACTAAGAGATAAATAGAAAAAGTTTATAAATTAATTAATTAAGTAATTAAAGAAAGCGTTGATGTATAAATTCCAATTCGAGAATATCTCCAATTTTTTAGTTAGTTAAAAAACAGTAAATTGGTTTCATGTGAATAATGTTAATTTACTAAAAAAATTTGGAAATTTTTGGCTAAATATATATACTAATGGGAAAACATTTATGGAAGTGAAAGGTAATTTCTATAAAGTTTGGCTTAGTTATTTATTTAATTATTAATTTTTTGTTGCAACAATTTAAAGTATATTCAAAGAGTATTTTGCTGGTCATTGATCAAGTCAAACTGGTAATAAATTTATTTTTAAGCTTAGCACAGCTATGCGCTGGCACTGTTTGACCACGCCCCATGTGGCAGGCAGTCAAAGTCGCAGTTCGCCCGCCCCAAAAAACAAAAAAATCAACAAAGCTGCAGCCGTGGCCTAAAGCAAATATATGGCATTTGTGTTGTCTATACGTGTGTGTGTGCGTGTGTGTGTGTGTGTGTGTGTGTGCGTTTAGGAGGCGTGGTCAGTTGGCATTTGTTGCTGTTGTTGCTGTGGCGGCGCCTGCCAATGCATTGGCCAAAGCACTATAATTAAGCCATGCCGAGGGCACTTTTAAATGGTGCCACAAGAGCAACAGGCAGGTCGAGAGAAAGGTGTGGAAAGGGGGGAGGGGGGACGCAGGTGAGTGTGCCGCAAGTGCGTTCAAGAGACGACCGCAAAGCGACAACTTCCTTCTAACCCAATTTGCGTCTCTTCTAAACTTTATGCAAAATGCTAAACAATATCCGCTACGCGTTGTCAACAAATGACATGAAATTGGCAACAGCAACAAGAGCAACAGCAGCAGCAGCAGCAACAACAACTGCAGCAGCAACCACGACGAGCACATTTCCGTTTCAAGCAATTTCCGCGACGATCTCTCGACTTGGCTGGCATCGAGTGTCATTTGATTGGTAAGCAATTTACGCAGGCAGCGGCAGCAGCAACAGCAACAGCAACAGCAACAGCAACAACAACGACCCTGACCCGCAGCAACATGTTGCATGTTGTGTGCTCCGCCAGCAGCAACATGACTCAAGCAGCACATTTTGTTTTCTTTTTGCGTTTTGCTTTTTGCTTTTCTTTTTGATCTTGGAGGCATCAAATGCTGATGTTGCTGCGGTTTGGTGCTGTCGCTGGCTGTTGCTGTTGCTGTTGCTGTTGCTGTTGCTGGCAGCATCCGTTTGCCGATTTGTATATCTAATTTTCATAATCTCTAAAGCATGTTGGCCGCATTCGATATGCCAGCAGCAGCAGCAACATGTTGCAGGAAATCAAGTTGGTCAGCGGCTGCCTCATTTAAATGCGTGCAGCAGCAGCAACAAGAACAACCGGCGGCACGTTTAGCAACGCATGTCAACGCAACACAACAGCAACATCATAATCATCAGCAACAGCAGCAGCAGCAGCAGCAGCAAAGCGTACTTTGTAATTAACACACAGCTTGCTTCCGGCAACAGCAAGCACAGCAGCAACAGCAGCAACAGCAGCAGCAACAAGTGCGTGCAGCAAACATGACATGTGACATGTGTTGGCTAGCGGGTGGCCAGCAAAAGCGACATCTTCTAGCTGCTGGCGCTGCACCTGAGCAACAACAGCAGCAGCAGCAACATCGAATGACGAATGACAAGACATGCAAACGAGTTCGGTCCTGTGGCTGTGGCTGTGCCTGGGCACGGCCCAGACGTTGACAGTTTAGGCCTGGCCATGGCCAAGATGTCACTTTTCATTAGGCAGCTGTTGTTGCGGCTGCTCTTGTTGCTGCTGCTGTTGTTGTTGGTGGGTCTGGGCATGATGCATGGGCACCTGTTTGGCGCGGCGTTTTAGATTAGTCGCCTGTAATTAGTTAATAACATGGCATGGCATGTCTAAATTGCAGTCGCGACATCAAATTGCACGCGGCTGCATTTTGAAGCTGATGCTGCTGCTGCTGCTGCTGCATTTTGATTGATGTTGCTGCGGGCGCAGCGTAAATCTATCGAAACGGCAGCCCAAGCATAAAAAATGTTATGCATATTTTTAATTGATAAGTTTTTAGCACATGATAAATTTTAATATGTGGCAGCTTGTCACCAGCGACAGCAGCAACCTGTTGCCAGCAATGGCTGTAGTTACAACAGCAACAGTTACAGCAGCAGCAGCAGCACCAGCAGCAACATAAGCCGACATAAATCCATTAAAGCCGTACAAATTCCAAGTAAATTAAAAGCAGTTAAACTCAATTGATTTTGAGAAGCTGCAACACAGCAGCGGCAGCAACAATAAAAATAAACAACAGACAGCAGCAGCAACAGCAGCAACAGCAGCAGCAGCAGCAGCAGCAGCAGCAACAAGCAGCGCCCAAAACGCAAAAGGCCACAAAAGATATCGCTGGCACGTCCAGGCCCGCTGAACAGATCCAAGTCCGGGTCCAGGTCCAGGTCCAGGGTCCAGACAATAAATTTTTATCGCATGTGTGTCTCAGTGCGTTCGCGTGTGTTTCTGTGTGTGCGTGTGTGTGTGGGCAAGTCAATTGGCCAGGCCAAAAGGAATGCGTTGAAATTGAAACAACGATGGAAACAAGAGCAACAGGCAGCAGCAGCAGCAGCAGCAGCAGCAGCTACAGCAGCAACAGAAGCCACAGCAAAGGCGTTGTACAAACACATACATAACAGCAGCAACAGCAACAGCAACGGCAGCAACAACAACAACATTAAGCCAAAGGGGTTAAACCTTCGACCGGGCGCTTCTCACAATGTGCCACAAGCGCGCGCTTTAAGCCGCCTGCAAAATAAAACCAAGACAGACCAAACAAAAACAAACAAGTCCAAAAAAAAGGCCAACTGAATAAAAGGGAAAACAACAAGGCAAAACATGAGTCATATGCCAGCAACAACGACAACAACAACAACAACAACAACAACAGCAACGACAATGAGTCCAGTTTTTATTGTTGGCCAAAATTGTGGCAACTCCAGCGAACGCTTGCCAATTGATTTGATTAAGCTGTGTGTGTGTGCGAGACAAGCAAAGGATAGCCAAGGACATATCACATCACAGAACTGCCATAAATTAAAAAAGAGTTGCAAATTTGCATTCTTGACAAAACATTTGCTTGACAGAACAGATACCTTAATGGTTATCTCAAACTTTAACTTGTATGTTCAATATTACATTGGCTAAGTTTATCCGCATCCAGAAAAAACCAAAAGATATCTTAAGTATAATAACAATATGAATATTATTGCGTTGGAAAATTCACATCTTCGATTTGAAAGTGATATTTGATCTTTGTCGCCGTAAAATTATTTAACTCTCTCTCTCTTGCTCTCATTTCCTAAAATTATTTTCCTCTTGCTTCTTCTTTATAAGTCGGAAAAAAAACTAAACCAAAGTTATATATTTATGCATATTCCAATAGGCGTTTCAAACTTAACGATTGATATATAGTATAACAATTAACGAGTATTAATTGGTTTTTCTCTTTTTACTGTGTTTCAACATGTTATTTAGCATTGTTTTATATATTTATATATATTAGAAATGTCTTCAACATGTATCTAAACACGAATGCAAACATTTTTATTGGGGTATACATTTTCTAAAGCCTTCCCTATGTGGACACCAATCAAATATTATTGAAATCAATTTAATAACAATATACAATTGAAATACGTTTTATGGTTATATATCTGTATGTACATCTTGTGCTCTTTATAAATTTTGGGCCTATAAACAAGTGCACGATTATCGCAGCCAGCGGCAGAAGCTAGTTGTGGAGGAGTTGGATAGGTTGGAGGAGTCGGAGGAGGGGGAGGAGGAGGAGAATCGCGGCCGAGTGTCGCAGAAGCTCAGACCAAGAGGCATCTATGCCGCTTGCCGCTTGCCGATTGCTGTTGTTGCACCCACGCAACGTGCATTGTGCAGCTAGTCTTGTTGCAAGGCCCATGAAATGCCAAGCGAATAGCAGCATCAACAACAACAACAACAGCAGCAGCAACCACAGGCAGGCAGCCTTTGGCATTTAACTGACCCAACTGCAACTGCAACGCTGTGGAAGCTGCATAGCTGGCTGCCACTTGTGCAACAGCAACAGCAGCAGCAACAACAAAAACTTTCTCTGACCAAGAATGCGCGCAGCTGCAACAGCAACAACACAAATACACACATGTGCAATGCTGCTGGCCAAATGCTGCGTAGTCCAGTTCAGTTTTAGTCCAGTCATTCATGCGCTTGGCCAAGTCACACACACACACACACACACACACACACCGCTCAGTTAGTTAGAGCTGCAACAACAACAGCACCCGCCGCGTGTCGATTGAAAATTTATGATCACAATTTTGGTTAATGCATTTTCGTGTTTGTGCCATGATTACCAAATGTTATTCACGCTCCAGTGAGTGTATTCACATGTCCATGTGTGTGCTTGCCTGTGTGTGTGTGTGTGTGTGTGTGTGCTAGTGTGTGCGCCCGCCTTGGTCTCAGCAATCAATGCCAAAATGGCGCGGGCGCAGTGCGACTTTTTGGTATTTACGGTTAACTAAACATTCCAAACGGGCCACGACAAAGTCCAGCAACTAGCTAACTGAGCCAGAGTTGCCAACAACACCGAAAGCTTTTCAAACAAACAAAAAAAAAAAAGAGTTATAAAACCTATAACCTTAAATTATAAGCCAAACAATTAGCTAGATATATATATAAATATATATATATATATATATTTTGTCGACAGTTAGTCAAGTGTTTTTATTTGGCTTTATTTTTGGCACAGTGTTGCACAATGCCATTTAGTGTTGCAACTTATGGCAAACGAGCTATTTTCAAATTAGCAAAGAGTCAACAATTTGTTATAGTATGACTTATTTATGGTTTGTCAACTATTTTCAACTACACACTATTTAACTATTTACTAGTGTTGCATAATGCAGTTTTAGTGTGTCAGTGTATTGAGCTCTTAATCACACAAAAATCAAATACACTTCGTTTTTGTAAATTGCGCAAATTTATAAAAATTAAAAGAAATTTAAAAAATAAAAAAATTAATGTATAAATTGAAATTAAAAGCTTTGCATATAAGAAAATAGAAATATTTTTTAAGATTCTAATTTGGACTTGATTCAACTTTTTTTTATATTAAATGTTTGTTTGGTTTTTTCTTAATATATTTAGATTTTTTTTTATTATATTTACATTTTTGGCATTTAAAAGTTTAAATTAGACCTTTAACATTTTTTGAAATATTTAGTTGAAATATTGTTAAACTAAATGAAATAAATTAGATGTATATAGTATATACATTTGTTTGCTGCGAACCCTAAATACAGCTTGTTGTGTTGGCAACCCTGCAGCAATTGCCCTGCCTGCAGCTCCCCAGCAGCAATAGCAGCAGCAGCAATTCCAATGGCCGCTTAGCAGCTGCTGTAAACATATTTTTGGCGTATTTCCGTTTTGTAAACTGTAAACTGCTCTCTCGCCTGACTGGGCAAAATGCATGTGGCATGCGGCATGCGGCATGCGGCATGCAGCATGTTGCAGCTACCGCTGCTGTTGTAGTTGCTCCCATTTTTGGGTTAGGCGTAGGATTGTTGACTCGGCTAATGTGTCTTGTAATTTGCATGGCCATTTGTGAAAAGTGAAAAGCGCGCTGCAACTTTTTCTGCCTGCCTACGAATGTGTGTGTGTGTGTGTGTGTGTGTGTGTGTGTGTGTGTGTGTGTTTGTGTGTGAAAACAAAACTCTCAAGCGTTTTTTCACCGCTTATTTTCGGCAGCTGTTTGCCAATTTTTGCGTTTGTTGTTTTTTGCGTAAATTATGCGGCGCATTTTCGTACCGTTAGGCGCATTGGATAAACAGTAGCACTTACAAGCGCCTTTTATGGGCGGCGGGGGCAAGCAGCAACAGCAGCAGCAGCAGCAGCAGCAGCAGCAACAGCAGCTGACCAAAAGCGTCGCTCGGCTTTTCGTTTATTCAAAACAAGAGCCGCCACAAAATGTTGCCGTTGCCAAGCCAGATGCTAAATCGGTCAAAAGCTGGCTTAAAGAAAAAAAAAGCGAGCCTGAAAAAGGCTAAAAAACGGCCAAAAAACTGTTTATGGTTATGATTGCGTCTATGCGAATGCTAAATATGCCAGCGAATGGTAATGCGATCGTCATTGTTGCTGTTGTTGTTGTTGTTGTACACGTGGGCGTATGAGCAATGCAGCAAGTTGTTGTTGCCAGTTGCTGCTGCTGCTTTCACACACAATTAGCGTGTGTTGCTGGTGTGCGCCCCATCTCTGTGTGGGTGAGATGCGAGAAATGCCTGGCCATAAATCATGCCAAGACTTTGGCCATTGTCGCCGCAGCAACTGCTGCTGCTGCTGTTGCGTTGACACAATCAACAGCAGCAACGGCAGCAATTGATTTGGGCAGCTTTTGCCAGTTGCTGCTGATTGCTAGTTGCATTGCTTTGGTTTTCTTTTTGCTGTTTTCGTTTTACTTTTTACTCGGTGTGTTGGTGCTTTTTGTCGCGCTGCTTTGACTAATGATACGATATACGCAGCGGCAGCAGCAACATGTTGCTGACACGCGCGCATCGTTAGCAGCAACCAGGTGCGGTTGCAGCAGCAACTGCTGCTAACTGCGTAGGTGTCAACTGAACAACATCAACAGTGGCCTATTGCCAGGCTTAAGTTTCATGTGGTTGTCATTGTTGTTGTCACTATCAGCAACATGTGCTGTGTGTGTTGCCGTTGATTGTGCAAGTGTTGCTACTGCATTTGGGCAGCACTCGACATACTTTGCCACCGTTTGTTGCTTTTGTTGTTAATGATTTCTAGCAACAGTTGCTGCTGCTGCTGCTGCTGCTGCTGCTGCTGCTGCTGCTGCTGCTGCTGCACTTTGGGAATGTTGTTGATATTATTGTTGCCGCGAAATGTTGCTCTTGTTCTTAATGATGTGTTGCTGTTGTGCTGTGTATTATTGTAGCTGCTGCTGTTGACATGCCAGAGGGCAACAACAGTTGCTGTTGCCGTTGTTCCCGTTGTCTTAATGGTGCGCAGTTGTTGTTGTTGCAATTCGACACCTGTTGGCGCTTAATATCAAAGCACTGCAAATTGCAGCGCACGTGAGTGCTGCTGGCAGCAGCAGCAGCAGCAGCAACATGTTGCCGGCAGGCGAGCAACAGCCACTGTTGTTGTTGTTGCCGCCTCTTGTAAGATCATAATTCACACGCTGCAATCGAAGAGCAATAAAAGGCGAGCGCACCGGCAAGTGGTCATCATCATAAACGGCACGATTTCGAGGCAGACGCCTGGCCACAACAACAACAACAACAGCAGGCAGCAAGAACACGAGCGATAAATCGATGCAGGGACAACAGGTGTCCAATAACAACATCCACAACATCCACAACATCCACAACATCCACAGCAACAGCAGCAGCAGCTAGCAAAAATGCAGCAACAACAACAAAGACAGCAAGAACAACAGTTGCCTTCTGTGGTTGCTGCTGGCTGCCGCAGCTTCCGCATTCGCATTGGCCTTCGCCCACCTTTTGACACCAGCCAACAACAACAGTAACAACGACAACAACTGCTTTTCTGTAGGTCTCTGGGTAACAATGCCAACGTTGCCTCTCAACGCGCGGGCAACAGCAACGTGGCCACAACACGCAGAGCAGAAAACACACATAAGGGGCAGTGGCAACAACTGTGCCACAAAGTGCTTAATCGGCTCAGGAGTTGGCCAGAAGTATGGAGACTAAATGCTAAATGAATGCATGAATTGTTTAATTCAATGTTTATTGAATTTCACATTTATTGTAACTCTCTATTCTCAATTGGATTGGAATTAATTTCAAAACAAAAGAAATTTTGAATAAAGACGATTCCAAATCAAAGTTGGAATAATCAAAGGAAATTCTACTTTTAGACTGCAAATTGTCAGAATTTCGTCAAAATCAATTTTTGTTTTAATGGATCGTTTTTTTTTAGATTATTTGAGCTTCATCTTCTTTTGTTCAATATTTTTTTCAAAATGTGTTTGAATAATACAGATATTAATGATAATAGCAATTAAAATAATAATAATCATAACAATATAACAATAAAGATAAAACTTGAATTTAAGAAAAGACAAACTTAATAAAAATGGATAAATATCGAATGCCAAGCCAATGTAAAGGACAAATAATAAATAAATATCCATTAAATATTACGGTAAAGCAAGGTGAAAAAGGAAAATCAGCAGCGGACGAAATGACAACCGAGGAAGAGGAGGAGATAAAAGAGCGCGCGTGCGACCTTGAGATAATTTAATCGTTTCTGTTTGGGAGCAAGCACACACACGCACACATACACACACATACATGCGAGCAACTGTCGATCGGCCGAGCCAAAAGCGAAATGCCAACAAACAATTGAAAACATTTTACAACAAAGCAAAGGAAAACAAGCCAACGTTGACGTCGGCAGCGACGCAGCGCTGGAGCAAGTAATGGAATTGGAACCGAAGAATTGGAACCAGATTTATGTAATGAGAAACATCGAAAATGAATTGGAACCGGAACTGTAACATGTAATGGCAACAACAAACGCTGCATTTGTTTGCCATCTTTAGTTTTATTTTCATTAATTTTTAAATTTATTTAAATTTGTCTTTTTTTTATTTTACATACAAATTTTGGAAATATTAACTTGCGAAAATGTCAGCAAAAAGTAAGCATAAAAATCTTCCGTCTAGAACTGGTGTTTAGAAACTTTGTAAATCATTTTTTAAATTATTCTTATTCTCATCAAAATGAGAGAGAGAGAGCACCGAATTAACAAGGCATCTTTCATCAGAAGTGGGCACTCACAAATGCATGCGATCAAATTCAAATATATGCTCTACAGTCAAAAAGTTTTTTTTTTTGTGTTTTTTTTTTAGCCAAGTGTGGTTTCTTTGAACTGGCTGTGAAGAGATGAAATGTGTGTTTAAATAGTAGCGACAATCAAAGCAGCAACTGAAGGATCTGTGTAAACTGAAAGTTTTGTTTCCAAGTTCAATAAAAAGAAGAGAGAATAAAGAAAAACACTTGAAGAAGCTCTGCACCTTGGGCGCATCATTAGATTCCGCTTCCAAAAATAAACAACAACACAAAACGAAGAAGCAGACTACGAAGTTGAAAGAAAGCATTTCTTTATCGATGCGAATTGTTGTTGCCAAGCACTTGAAGTGAACTTTGCACAAGGCAACAGGCACAGACAGCGAGGTCTCAATGTTGCTGCTGCTGCTGCTGCTGCTGCTGCTGCTGCTGCTGCTGCTGCTGCTGCTGCTGCTGCTGCTGCTGCTGCTCTTAGCTCATCGTCAGCAAACACTGATAAATTATTTGACAGATTATATTTGCGTTGAACTTTGGCAACAGTCGGCGGCTGCATTAATAAAAATAAGAACACACGACGCAAGTGTAGAGCAAGTTTGGCACAAAAAAAAAAAAAAAATAGCAGCAAAAACAATACAACAAGCAAATAATAGTAGCTCTGCAAATTTTAATGTGCCCAACCAGCAGATGCCCTGTAAAACGAACGGAGTGAACTTTAAATTCGCAAATTCAGGTGCTCATGTTTGCATAATCCACTTTTACGCGTGGAAAAATGGGTGAAAACTAATTGCTTTACTTTAGGGTAATTATGCAATGCTTAATTGCATTAAATAAGAAGTTCAAATGAATACGTAAAAAATATGTTAATGATATTGTTTTTGTTTTTAATAAATAATTGCTTAATGTATGGCTAAAACTCTAGTTGAATTTTGAAACGAAATAACACGCTGTATGCCCGTGGTGCATAAGTTACAGGGTATGCAAGAGCAACTGCAACGCCTACAGAGAAAGCATATGGCAGGAACAGGGGGTCGGGAGCCTGGCTAGGCTAGCGGAGGAGGAAGCAGCAGCAGCTGGTGGAGCCAGTGCCAGAGCTGCAGTTAGTCTCCGCTAGTGCCAACCTCTACCCCTCCCCCCCCTTTCCCCACTTCCCCTGCAACGGAGTGCAGCAGTTTGCCAGTTGCCAGTTCGTTTGCTAACAAATGAGCGTCATGTCTTTGCCGTCGCAAAACAAATCTGAGCAATTTTTTATGATAAATAACACCCGAGAGAGACGCAGCACGAGCGAGACAGAATGAGAGAGAGAGAGAGAGCGGGAGAGCGGGAGAGCTAGAGCGAGAGGTAGCTAACGTGCACGTGAACGAAAGAGCGGAAGGTAGGGAGACATATGAATATGCAATAAAAAGAAAACACGTAAGTGTGCGCTAGTTGAGCAACTGTCAGATACCCTGTAGCTCAGAACTGCGCAGCTCTATACAAATGTAAATTAAAATTTATCGATAAAACTTGATACATAAATAACAATATAAATATTAAAGCACCTATATATCATTTCATTTCTTGAAAAACTTTACCTCTGATTATTATGAAAATTATGGTTAGCTTTTCTATATACAAATCTCTTAATCCGGCGTATATTTATATATACGACTGTGTCTTATTTTCTATAATATTAATTATGATATATAACGACAGCAAAAAAATGGATCTCTATGTATAAAATAAAAGGGTTGGCATGGCATACAAGAATGCATATTTTGTTGTTGTTTTATTGTATGTTTATATAAATTATATATATACCAAAAAAAAAAAAAAGGGAACCCTATAACCCTATTTTAAATATTTGCAGGGTACACAAAATACAAGGTATAAGCAACTAAGCAGGCTGTAATATTTAGTGCGGGCCCCCGAGCGCTTAACGGGGTCCACGCGGAGACGCCGCGAATTGGCGGGGCGGGGCAGGGAGGGGCGGGGGGGGGGGGCGACTCGGCGACTGGCGGCGACTTGTGCAAACAAACAAATCGCCGGAGATTTATTTTAGTGCAAAGCGCACAGCAAAATTGCTCAGGCATGCGTGGGCAGCTAGTGCGAAAGAGACAGGCACAGTGGGAGCAGGAGAGAGAAAAGGAGAGAGAGAAAGGGGGGAAGGATAAGATGAGATGGCTGCGCAGTCGCATGCGGCGCTGGAATCGATGCTCTATTGAAAAATGCGCGCTTTCAGCGCGGTAATTAAAAGATGAATCGTTCGGCATGTGGCAAATCTAATAAGTTGCCACAGAGCGCCGCAGAGCTGGCAACAAATGACGTGTCATTAAGAGCGATAACGCCCCATTTTGTGGCAGATACGAGCGGCTGCCAGGCTGCCACGTTCCACTCAGCCAGCAGCTATGATTGATGCCAGCTTTTATGGCTAACGGAATGCGGCATGCAACAAACCGGGCAGCTGCCTGCCTGCCCGCCTGCAACATGCGCAAGTGAAAGTTGCACCCCTACCCTAAAAGAGAGCCAAAAAAAAAAACAAAGAGCTCAACAAATTATAACGGAAGCAACCTAACGGCACATTCCATAGAAGCTTACAATTAGCGACACGGCGGCAGGAAGAGTTCCTGCCACAGCAGCAGCAGCTGCTGCACGTGCCACAACTTTCACCGGCACTCAACGGCAAATGGAAAAGAAAACGAAAATGGGGTTGCCAACACTCATTTGGCTGATAGAAATCTTCCCTTCGCGCATCGCGAAATTGGGTCAGAACGAAAAAGCACATAAAACAGCTGACATTCGGTCCGAACGCAGTTAGGGTTAAGAAACTAACGGGACGATTCTCTCAAACATTCAGTCAGTCAGTCAATTCTGCATAACTGTTATGCACTAATTGTTATGTCGATATGCATATATCTTTATCTATATGTGTGTGTATGTCACACCACATAATTGAATATTAAGCTTAAGAAACCGCAAAATGGTAACAGTAAGCCAACTTATTGAATAAAAGCCAAATAGTTAAGAGAAAAAAAAAATAAACAGTTCTGCAGTCAGCTGAGAATTTGCTGTTTGCTCTTCTTTTGCTTTTGCTCAAGACCCTTCGGACTGTTAAAAGTTATTAGTTGACTTTAACTTACAGCCAGTGTTGGAAAACAGAACAGTTTTATAAAATAATCAAATCATTTTATAAGTAGTATGAAATGAACAGTAAGTAAATATATGTATGTCAGTATATCATGTACTGTCAAATGAAGAAAAAGCGACTTCTTAAAGTAAAAGTGTTTTGAGCTCTGCTGAACAGTGTTGCATAATATGGCATTAACAGAGCAGTGTTGGTAAATGCCAAAGAAAAACTCGTAACCTCTTATGGTAGTTGTCTTGTAAATGATGATAACATATTCGCAGAACAGTGTTGTAATGTGCGAAAAGAGTGTTATAAGTATACTAAGACAGACTTAAAGAAAATTTGAATAAAAAGTTGGCAACTTTAAATTAATAACAGTGTTGACGATAAACAAAAGCAACACAGCAAAAAAAAAAATGTTCTTTGTGGTTTTGTAAACAAGTTTTTGCGTAGTGTTGTTAAGTACAAAAAATTAATCAAAGTAACAAGCTATTGACCATTGTTAACAAACGTTCTAAACCAGTGTTGTAAGACCTTAAGGATTTGTAAACTACCAAGGGTCAACAAGTGCAGTGTTGTAAAATTAAAAAAAAATGACAAAACGCGTTTTAAAATTAAATTTTCTATCGATTGAAAGCCGAGAGGGTATGGCATTTTTTCCATAGATAGGATATAATATGGATTTAAATTGTTACACTATAAAATGTCTAATATCTTTGAGAAAACATATATATATATATTGTATATTGGAGACAGAGAAAAGGCAAGAGATAGAGAGAGCAAAAATTATATAGGTCCCACTTATGGCTAAAAATACTAAGCAGAATATAAGCTACAATTAACTTAAAAAAAAAAGAGACAGAAATAACGAAAGAGGGAGATAGAATATATGTGCCACAAGGGCCTCATTAGCCACTGCTCAGCTTCCATTAGCTCACCACGAGTTACATATCCAGAAATGGCAAAAAACGGGGGACTTTAATCGTCTGTTGGATCCAGGGCGGCACTTACCTGCAAATGGAATGAAACGAAAGAGTGGCAATTAGATAAAGATAATAAAAAGGTGCTGAAAGGAGCATAGAAATGGCAAACACACACACACACACACACACACACTTATTAAGAAACAATCGATCAGCAAGAACAAAGCGAATGCCGCCGCGCATTGTGTGAGGAGAGGTTGCGAGAGGCGGGGAGGGGAACTGAGGAAATGGATCGCATTGGATTGGCCAGGGCCCCTCCATTACATAAGTGCGAACTGCAATTAAGCGCAATTCAAAAGCGATTCAGAGTCAAGTGCAGCACACTGCAGCAACTGCAACAATCAACAATCAGGCTTGCAACAATGCCAACTGCGGCCGCTGAGAAAATTGATTAAGCTCATTCATCAAATCGAATGTGTGGCAAGTTCAAATGCGACCAGCTGCAGCCAGCTTGCAACGTGCCACTCAATTGTTGCCTAATGAAGTAACAGATATTTCACGGCCACAGCCCAGCGAATGCCAGCCCAACACTGCGTATACGCAACAAGGCTCACAGTTGAGCGACATAACTAGCATATACCCTGTACAAACTCTGGCGCAAGCTCAAAAAAAACGTTTAAGTTTTTTTTTTATTTATTTGTATTAAAGCAAAAGCCAAAAAAAAAAACCAATATATAAAATAAAAATTCGATCTAATTTTTTATTTTAATATTTTTTATAATATTTATTATAATTTACAAATTTAAATGTATTCATCCAGGGTACAAAAATATAAAGTTCAATAAAAATAAATAAATTAAAAATAAATAGAAAACAACAACAAATAACACAAATGAAAAACGACAACTTTCAAATGGCCAGTTGGCGTTATATATGTACATACATACATATAGTATGTATATATATATTTTTGGACGCTGTTGTGAGAGAAAGGCAGCGCCAAGGCGTGGCCACTATTTACATTATGCAGTTAACAGCAACAAGCACAACAAGCACAACAACAACAACAACAATACGTTTGCTTGTTCGCCAATGCACTTGGGGGGCAACAAAGAGAGCGAGAGCGAGAGAGAGAGAGAGAGATAGAGAAAATCGCAGATATGATCCAATTCAATTTAAGCGCGTGTCGCATGCAAACGAAAAAAGCAGCAAATAGCAAATTGTTGTTGTTGCAACTGATGTTGCTGTTGTTGTACAAATGCAATTACAACTAAACACACAGACACGAAGAGTTGACGCCACCGCCAACGACGACGACGACGACGACGACGACGACGACGGCGTCGCACTTATTACTCCGCCCACTTTTCCCACACCCATATTTGCAATGACTACGCCGTCACGACGATACAACAACAACAACAGCACTTAAAAGAGAGAGGATACAACAACAACCAGCTCTAAAATATAACACCAAATGGGCAAGCCGAAAGCTCGGATGCGCTTTCGAATAATTGTCGATAAACATAATAGCCATAAAGTAATTTAAAAAAAAAAGAAAAGTTAAACACAATAAAGCTTATACAAAATACAATTTTAAATATTTTCATTTGCATTTTGTTCTAACTCAATAAACACTGTGATTCGTTTGAAAATAAAATAAAATAAAATAATTGAAATGCTCACTTTGTTAAGAAAGAAGAAGAATGAGAGAGACATTGATAGAGAGAGAGAGAAAAAAAGAGAGAGAGCTTCAAATAGGCATAATAAAAAATTAATTTATTGCAAATATTATTTATCTGATTAGTATTATCATTGTTTTCATTATTATAATTATAATTCAGTTTTATAATAATAATTATATATACATTATTACTACAATGATTTTTACGGTTTTAGTTTTAATTATGTTTACCAATATTATTATTTATTCAATTGTTAATAGGGTATTTATATTTATATATATATATATACATAAAAGAAAATATTTTTAAATCTGCAAAAACTTTGCAGAACTTAACTAAGTTTATAATTTTTTTTACATATTTAGGCCGTTTGAGGGGAAACCCCTTTCTATTTGGTTTTCACTACCTTTGCCCTTGCCGTGCAACATGACTTTCACGCCTTTCTCTTGCCCATTTTCCCTATAGTCAATTGTAATTGAATCAAATTTATGAGTGATTTTTTTTTTGCTTCGTTTCGTTTCTTTTGGGCGTGGCGAGGGCGATGCGGGGAGGGGGGGGGGCGGCGGCTATGAGGTGTGCCTGTGGGCGTATGGGCGGGCAACCGAGGAAGCCGGGCAACAGCCAAATGCGATTCACACCTGAGCATCATTTTTTGTTTTTGCTGCCTTTATTTTTTGTTGGTCTTTGTTGTTGTTGTCTGTTTTGTCTATTCTCATTCGCATCTGTTGTCGTTGGCTGTCTGTCAGCGCTGACGTTGATGAAAAGCGTTGCAGCATTCGTGGGAAAATCTACACTGCCCCCCTTTTAGCCGCCCCCCCGCCCCCCGCCCCCCGCCCCCCAGCGCGTGTTGTTGTGCCACGTTTGCGGTTGGGTGTGTGTCGCTCTTTTTGGGCTTTGCCGTGTTTCGTGTGGGCTGATGAAAAAGTTTCGCCGCAATTCGTTGCGCTGCATTAAGCAAAGCAGTGCAACAACAACAGCAAGAACAGCAACAACAATTGCAGTCAGCGTTGAAAATTTGTTAGGCGAAAGCAGCGCAGTTGTTATTGCTGTTGTTGTTGTCGCACCTGGTTTGCCTTCTGACTGCAAAAAAAAAAGATCGCTTTTGCCTGCTCCCTCCCATTTCCTCTCTCTCCCCGCCCTCCCCGTCCCCCTTCCACACACTTCTTTTTTTCTTATCGGCAAAATACACGCATACAACGCGTTTTTGCTCTGCCAACTTTTTTGTACCCTCGCTACCTTGTACCCCCCTTCCACTCACCCCTTGACGATTACTCCCTACCGCTTATCAGTAGGCGTCGGCGTCGGCGTCGGCGTCGGCGTCGGCGTCGCCGCTGCTGCTGTCGCTGGCTGCATGTGCATTTCGCATTTCTATTTCTATTTAAAATTCTATTTTCATTTCTAATTTCTCATGTCATTTTTTGTTTCCAATTGAGTTTTAATATATATTTTTTGTTTTAATTGTTTTACTGATAACGGGTAGTCAGCGCACTGATAAACACCTACAGCAACAACAACAAACGCAATTAATTTTCAATTTGGGTTTCTTAGTTTGTATACCCTGTACAAATTTATGAAAGCACAAGTGTATACATGTATGCATATGTGTGTAAGTGATCTTTATGCATAATAATTACATGTGTTTATATGTATAGAAAGAAACTGGCACAAAATGAAATTAAAAAAAAAAACATGGCAAAAACGTTTTCAAAAACTGTTTTGCAAATGGAATCGAAGACTCGCAGATAAACACGTGAGTGCTCTAGTCGGGAGTGCCCGACTAGGAGACACCCCGCACCCAGCTGCATCCATATGCAAAAAGGACATTCAAAGGACACCCAGGTAGCCAAAGTTCAATACTCTTGATCTGCATATGCTTTAGCAGCTGTTATGTTTATATTTGTCGATAATTACGAACTCTACCAGGTTCCTACAGTAATATTTAAAATAACCTTCTCCTTGTAAATTCTGTAAATAATATACATTTGCCCATATATATAATCATAAATCTTATATAAGTATCAGCTGTGATCAATCGTTTTTTCCCCTAAATGTACAAATAGATTAAGTTGCCACTAAGGTAGCAGAAAACTTGTTTAAATAAAATATACAAAATTTTTAACAAAAAAAAAAAAAAAAAAAAAAAAAAAAAAAAGATAACTACGAAATGGAAAGCCTTATCGAAAATTTTAAATAGCCCAGATCTGCGCATGCTATAACGATCTAGCTCTTATAAAAATGTTTAAGTTTTTCCCACTAACCTAAGCAATAAAACAAATCTATTACAAATAAAATTAAATGGAATTATAATCATTTTTATGCAGCCCTAAGCCTTAATCAGATTATTTTTATTAAATCCCGATTTCTTGACCCCAATTTGTTGGACTAAAATAAAAAAAATATAACTTTTTTAAATAATTATAAAATTGCACCAAGATGAATCTGGAAAATCGACATTTAAATTTGTATCTAATCAAAATAGAAAAGTTATCAAACATTGATTTTTATTTATCATTGTCAAACATCAAAGTATGCAACAAATTGGGAAAATATGAATATATACAAAGAAAATTTAAATAAAATTGCGTTTGATTTTTTAACCAGGAGAAAACAAGTGAGAAGGCTCCAGTCGGGAGTGCCTGACTGGGGGATACCCTGAACCCCACTATGGAACCTAAATTGGTGTATAACTTCTAAGCTAAGAATATGATCTTAATTAAACTTTCAGGGCTTGACAAGAGCAATGAAATCTATCCCAAATCCCAAGTCCGTAGTATTTAAAGTGCACATTTGTCACATTTTTGCATGTCTCCGAAATCAGGGCTAGATCAATTCGGCTAGTGATGCTGATCAAGTATATATATACTTTATGGAGTCGAAGACGCCTCCTTCTGCCTGTTACATACATGTGCAGAAAACCATTATACCCTGATTTACCCATTTTCAATGGGTTCAGCGTATAAAACTAAATAAAATTGTTCACTAAAGAGTGCAGTGGTTTTCAGAGCTGTGTTTGAGCCTAGTTGGAAACAGACAAACATTATATAAATATGAACACAAATTAATTTTAATGGTTTTTAATTTTTAATAAAAGGGAACATTTTCCTTCACACACTTTCCAAGAACACTAAACTATAAATATAATAATTAATTATAATTATCAAGATTAAAAACCATTTGGCATATTTCGATTTTCTTAAGATACTTAATGCTAATTAGTAAATTTAAAATAAACATTGACCACAGTGCGTATGCTTGATAAAGCATACGCCGTGTTTCCAATTTGTTGTTTCGTTTCAATTCGTTTCGTTTCATTTCGTTTGATTCGTTGTTAACTTGACTCACCCTGTTTGCTTATGCAGCAGGCAGCGACACACACGATAAAAAAATTGTTGTAAAAATTACAAAAAAATTATTTGCACAAATGTTGAAAAACTCGTTAGATCGTTCACTCTTGCTCCAACTCTCTCTCTCTCTCCCTCTCTCTCTTACGGTCGCTCTTGCACAATTTGCTTTCTCTTTCTATTATTATATGAAAAACGTGGCGTTCATTTCTGCGACAACAGAAACAAAATAAAATAAAAGGGAAACACTCGAAAAAAAAATGTATGTATAGAAAATAATTAAAGCAGAGCAACAACAATTGCAAAGCGCCAGGCAACGGTAAACGTTAAACGGCACGGACTGCGTCCAAAGGAATTTGCGCTAATGAACACGTAGACGCAATGTTGCTGCGCTGCTGACGCAAACGTTAACGCAGACGCAACCGCAGCGGCAAACGCAAACGCGACGCAGACGCGGCGGCGACGCAGGCGAAACGTAACACGACTGCACCAACAAAAAAAAGCAACAACAAGCAACAACAAAATGGACGCGTTTAGCCTTGAGAACGCTGCAAGCGTCACGCAGCGACGCACGCGTTTTGCGCGCCTTTTCAAACGCACTGTACAAAGCGGAAATTGGCGCTGATGCAAGAAAACAATATAGAAAAGTTAAAAAAAAAAAGGAAAAAAAAATGTATAGAGGCAAAGTGCGTGAATTGTTGTTTGTTTTGTTGATTGCTTTGTGGGGTGCGTGCGGCGTGTCGAGAACCCACTTAGAATGCAACGTCAGCGACAGCGACGACGACGACGACGACGCACACAAATAACTAACAGCGACTGTAGTAAAATGACAACTGAAACCGCAGGCGAAATGAAAACGAGTAACGACAACAGCGACAGCGACGTAGACGGCGACTGCGACGCTACTGCAGCTGGCTGGCTGCGCTCGGCGTTGGCGTATTAAAACGATTCTAACGCAGCGACGACGCGGTCGGTTTTTTCGCCTTTTTTCGCATTCTATTTTGCAAGCTTTTCACTTTTTGACGCCGCGACGTCGCTGCGACAATTGCACTCGCATTAGATGTAGAGCGCACAACCACACAAAAAAAAAGGGCGAGCTAGAGAGCTCAAGAGAGCGTGAGAGCAGTGCGAATTTTGTGTGCGTGTGTGTGCGGAAGTGCAGCGGGTGACGCAGCCAGCGTGTGTGTGTGTGTGCAAGGCCAAACGCGTGCGAAAGAGCCAGAGCGTGTGTGCGTCGGTGTGTAGGTGCCTGTCTGTCCCTCTGCGTGTGTGTGTGGCTGGCAAGTGTAACTGATCGCATTAGACGTGTGCTGAGAGAGCGCTTGTCGTATGCATAATCGCACTCTTCGCACAGCTTTCGAGAGACCGCCCTGCGCCACACCGCGGCCCGCAGCCGCAGCCGCAGCCGCAGCTGCCCTGCGATCAGTCAGCGGCAGCGCAATCGCATATTGCACGCGCGTGCCCTTGAAAACTTGACCCAAACGGGGCACAGCAGCTGCCAAAGCAAGCGTTGCCATGCCCCCGGCCCCCTCCGCGGCTCCCCTGGCAACATTCCTCCTCTGCCCATCGCCCCTGACCACCCCAGCCCCTGTAATGTTTGCGCGCAAACAAAAGAAAGTGCACAAATTGTTAAAATTCTTAAAAATAAAACAAATTTCGTGCCTGTGTGCGAAAAGCAAAACAAAACAAATGCGGGAAAAACGGCAAAACGCCACGAAAAGCTCGCACCTATGTTTGTGTGTGTGGGTGTGTGTGCGGGTGTGTGTGTGTGTGTAAGCCAATGTCCAACGGTTTTCATTGCCAAACACAATTTTATACAAATGTGGTACGGTATTTATTTATTCTTTTTTTTTTTTTTTTTGGCTTTTTCGTGTGCTTTTTTCTTGCATTGCTATTTTTTGCCTAGTTGCGCAAAAACTGCAAAAAGAAAAAAAACAAAAAATAGCGAGAAAAAAACCAAAGCCAAAATAATGCGCAAGCTGCCAACATCAAAAGACGCGAGACTGCATGACAATAGACGAAAGCGTAGAAGAGCGCGACGAAAGTGATGCGGTGATGCAGTAAGACAGCCAGAAAGAAAAAGCGGGAGAGAGAGAGAGAGGGAGAGGGAGTGGGATTGGGAGTGTAGAGATTGCCAGCGTACATTTCTCCACGTTCTTGTGGACGTACTCTATGCTTGTTTGGATGTACACTCCCGATCAACGGAATAGGTTCAACATTTTTAAAAAGAAAAATGCCAACATCTCTTTAACCTGTTTTTAATGAAATAATTTTCTTAAAGCAAATTCCTTTCTGAATGAGACTACTTTTTGCCAAAATCAATAGTTTGAGACTTTTATTTAACAAATTATGTAAAGTAATATTTTATAGCTTTAGTGTTTTAATACACAAATCTATACTATTTGGATAAAATTTACCAGTTTGTATTCGCTCCTTAATTCAATATAATTTCAAAAAATGTACATCTAGCAAACAAATAAGACGTTGGAGTCGGGTGTAACCGACAGCGCAATACGCGTACAGCTTATTAATAAAAAAAAAAGCACAACATTTAAACTTAAACTCAGAATCGGTTTAATATTTATGATTTAATTTACCAAAATATTAAAAAAAAATCAATAATGAGTTTTAAATGTCAGTGTCAATCAAGGAGAAAACGTGACCAAAATGCCATCAACATGAAAATCAGTATAATTTTGACCATCTCAAAATCGGTTTAATTGTTGTTTTTTATTCTAATTGTGACATGCATTCATACATATGTATACACAGACGTTCACTCTGTGAACGAGTAGAACAATGTAGATATTTTTTCACCCATTTTCACTTTTGTCAAGCTTTAGCAAAATTTATATAATATATTTTTCACTTTCGTAAAGATTTTACGTATTTTTTCTGTCCCTCCCTATTTTATTCTATTTCCCTACTACATACTTAAGCACATTTTTGCAAATTATTTAGAAAATCTTATATAGCCGCAGCTTTGCTGTGTAGCGCATAAAATTTGTATGTGGCGATCGCGAAACCAATTTGAAAGTGCAATGCATAGTCTTATACACATACATATGTAAGTATGTACGCGTGTATATTTAGATATACACAGACATACATACGTTCGTGCATAGTTTTTATGTGCGCACGCTGCCAAAGTCGCGCCAATTGTAAAATGTTCAAGGTCGCGCGGCGAATGCACCTAACCTAACAACAACAACAACAACAACAACAACAACATCGGCAACAATATAACAACAACAACATCAACAATACAGTCCGCCCGCATACGCAAAATGTTTGAGTGTTCTACAAATTGCAAACTAGTGTACAACAAAAAGCAAAACAACAAAAACAATTTGCGCTCGTAAATTGCAAAAGCGCCGCAGTCGCAGCCGCTGTCTCAGCCACAGTCACAGCCGCTGCCGATAGCAAATGAATTTCACTGTCAAGGTCGAGGAGCGTCGCTCGTTCTGATGCGCAACGCAATGCGATCGCTGCAGCAGCAAACGGACGAAGAGTGCGAAGTGGGAGGGCGCGAGCGCGAGCGAGAGCGAGAGCGAGAGAGTGGGCTCGCTGGCGCGTGTGGGCGCGAGCGCGTTCGGCATTGACGGAAACGACGCGACGTGCGGCTTATGTAAGCGCTGCATTGGAGCGGCGAGCAGAGGTGCGCGCAGCAGAGACGCCGGCAAATGCATACGCACGACGTCGCGTCGCCGCCTCGCCTGCTGCTACTGCTGCTGCTGTTGTTTTGTTTTGTTTTTTTTTTTTTTGTGCATCAGCCCCACCCTCTCGCACACTGCATGCCCCAGCACGCAGAATTTCCTGCAGTTTGTCGCTGCGCATTTCATATCGCGTCTGCTTTTTCGTTGTTGTTGTTTTGCAGTTCGCATGTTTTTCTATCGCCGCAATTGTTTTTCTCAAGTTCGCGGCTCTTGTGCAATTTGTCAGAGCGCCCCCGAACAACACACACACACACACACACACACACACACCCCTCCCCAGGCGCAGCAGATGCGTAATAATTCACAAATTGCAGCGAGCGGTAAACAAAAACACACATAAATCAAATGTCGAGCGGGCAAACGCAAACGCCGAGACTCACGGACGCCACGCCCCGCTAGTGTTACCAAAATGCAGACATAATTTGACATAAGCGATGTTAAAGTTCAGCCACAAACAACATCAAAGGCAACGCCAAAAAGCTCATTCCAATGATCATCAGCTGATGATGCTAGGCAATGATTGACTCCACTCAACGAAACTCAGCTCGACTTGACGACGAACCCGACGACGACGACGACGACGACGACGACGGCGACGTCGCAACGGCGGCGATAATGTCAAAGGCAGTCGCGCGGGCCCGAGCATCCAGCCCCCGCTTCGGCTCCGGCTCTCGCTCGCTTAATCATGTTCAAGAAAGAAAAAAAAGTGCAGCAGCGTCGTCGTCGTCGAATGCAGCGCCTGTCAAAGCTGCGATTAATCTCACTCAGAGAGCGACCGAAGCGCAGAGAGCGAGCACAGCTTCAGCACAGTGGCCAGCAGCCTATCGAGAGTGGTATGAAAATGTGCAAAACGCTTCAAACAATTGAAAAAGTAAGCACGCATATTATATTTATAAATAATATTATCTAAATATCTAAAATTGCATTGAAAACAACTAATTACAATTTTCGTAGAAAATAACTTAAACTAAGTATAATTAATAGATTTAGAGCTCGAATAGTTTGTAAAAAAGGTTTTTGGATTTTTGTGAGAACAGATTAAAAATGAATCGAATGCAATTTACAGGCAAATTCATTGCATGCTCACCACTGTGCCCGCGGCATTCATAATTGAGATATGAACTTGGTAATATTTCATAAAAAGCCTGGCCAACTGGGCAGCTGGCCAAGTGGCTGGCCAAGTGCTGATCGCGGCTTGTTCGTCTAGAAATAACTTAATTGTCACTCAATTACTCAGTTTTCAGCTAAAAGCATTCATTGCTCTGGCTTAACGTCAGACCCAAACGCCCACTGAGGGTCCGAGCGGAGCTGAGGAGCGCCGGCCGGAGAATGGGCACCACTGGGGACTGGGGACGCTGGACGCTCGTTATTTTGCTCCTTGGCTAGGCGTGAATAATAGGCGAGAACCGGAGCTGCGGCCTGAATGAAAATTGATGAGTTGCGACAGTTTTTGGCCAAAGGGCAAAAGCGGCTAAAAGAAGCCACAAACAAAACACAAAAAGACTTTATATATATATACACTATATATAGGAATAAAACGTTGCAAAATAAAAAAAATATCAACCTGGGCACGGCCCAAGACGTAGGCGCAAAAAAAAAGGCGCTATAAACATAAAATGCACCAAGTAGAATGAGAGGAGAAAAAAATACGTTTGTCATGCCTTTCAGAGTTCTGGGCTGGAGAGTGGATAGTCCTCGGGCTGCATTCAGGGATTGCCAACTCAATGCAACCATCAATCAAATTTACTTGTTTGCCCCAGTGTAAGCTGGCTCTGTGTGCGTAAGAGTGTGTGTGTGTGTGTGAGTGTTGTGAGAGTTCGCTCTGAAGTTCAAAGCCCATTCGCCATTCTAGTGCACCGTACGGACGATGTTTTGATTGACGCCTCAATCGAAGTGTCTTGATTGAAGCTCTTTGCTGAAAAGTGCAGCAGTTTTTTGTGCAGGTTTTCTTTCTGAGATTAAAGCTTTTTGTGTGCTTCTACAATAGATTGCACAAATGCTAATGAGATCTATAAAATGCTGATACGAATTGTATGATTGATTGATTGAATGTGCGTTCGGCCTAAAAAACGTTGTCTGTTACTTAAAGATGACTGATTGATATCTTCAATAAATAGTTATTATGTATGTTGATTATAGTTGTTTGGGCTTTTTACTATTTATTAATATCAAAATTTTGAAATTTTAAGCTTCATTTTCAATTTGATTGATGTAATTGACTTCTTAGTTTTTGTACTTGATGGTTAATTTTTAGTTTATGTTCTCACATTTGCTGCACTTAGGATGTAATACAGCATTGATTGATTGAAGATTTGATTGATGCAGTAAGTTCCGTATTTATATGCTAGGAAACGTTTTGATTTCGTTTGTGTTATCAGTCTGCGTGTGTGTGTGTGTGTTTGTTTTTTCTGCCATCATGATTGATGCGAATTATTTGATTGATACGTCTATTGATTGATTTGTAACTTGATTGATACAGTTCGTGAGAGATTTCTATGCTCGGCGTTTTGTACATTGTCAGTTTCTTTATTGTGCTTTTTCTACACTTATGTACATCATGATTGATGCTTGCTTTGTTATATACAGCACGATCGGGTCCTTCTACAGATCCACACGGTTCACATGGCCTCCGCACCACATAAATCCTAATCAAAACTGTGCGCAAACAAGCTACAAGACCCACGACAACAACAAGAACAACTAGATAGATGCGGCTCCCAGGGCTAAAGCTGATGCCGCAGAGCGTGCATCTATAAATCCATTAATGCCATTTACCGCATAAACATAAAGAAAACGCTCGCGCAAATTCCGTTGTCGGCTCCATGGCCGAGGCATCAACACTCTCCAACGAGAGCCAACAACATCCGCACGGGCATCGCCGCGCATTGCAATTGCTCCATAAACTAAAACTAAATTGCTCAATAATTTTGTCCACATTTGATTATGTCTTTTGGCCAAGCGAATGGCGGGGGGCGGGGGGTGGGGGACAGGGAGTGCGAGTCAACTTCGACTCCGACTTCGACACAGGCTCTGCCGCTGCCCCCGACCTAGCCCTGCGAATTGCAGTCACGATTGTTGCCGGCGAATGGGGCTCACAAATTCAAAACCCATAAAGACATCAAAGCAGCAACGCGTGTAACAATTTGCCAGCCAACAACAACAACAACAACAACAAATTCATGTAGCTGAACTGGCAAACGCAACAAAACGCAAATTAACAACGGCAACACACAACAGCCGCAGGAAGGGAGCGAAGGGGTGAGGGGGGGGGGGGCGGACGGGTGTGGGGCCAACGCTCAACAGAAGACAAAGGCGTTGTAGGTGTACAGCACGGCCCGACGGCAAGGGGCAGGGTGGAGACCAAGACATAGACAGGTCGGGTCGTGGAGCCTGCTCGGCGACGCCAAAGACGAAGACGAAGGCGAAAACAGCGACCTGACCAGGCATCCGCATCCGCACCCGCACCCGCACATGCAGCAGCAGCAGCAACAGTAACTGCAACTTCGAGTTTGTGGAAACTTGCATACCCTTTAAAAACCCATAAGCTAAGTTTACAAGACAGTCGCCTTCTTAAAACAAGTGAAAGCGCTGTCCAAATCCTACAATTGATAGTTAGATCGAGAATAATTTATAACAATACTTAAAAACAAAATGTTTATGGAATTTAAAACGGAGCGAATCCTAGGAAAAGGAATTCTCTTCTTTTTTTTTTTGTTTTTGGTGTATTTAACTTAACTACTTAACTGCTCAAAAAACGAAATTAAATTTTATAAATTTAAGCAAATTTCATAAATGTTCAATTTAAAATTACATTTTGCTTTCTGGAAAATTATCTGAAGTTGAAATATTTTCAATATGTGTGGAATAGGTATAAATTACAATAAACTAAATAAAATATTTGAAAAACAGCAAAGAAAATAATACAGTGTATATACATATGTAATTATATCACACAAAATAGACAAGACATTATTAGAAAATGAAAAATATTATAAACACGCTCTTTTATTAATATTAAAATAGAGTAAAACGAATAAAAATAAATCAATAAATTAAAATTTCATTTAGCAAGACATTAAATATAAGCTTTATTATAATAGATAATTAGAAATGAACTAAGGTCGATCAAAATGGAGATTAGATACAAAAATAAAATAGAATATAAATATAAAACTAATAAAATCGGAATAAATAAATAACTAAAGAAAATATATAAAGAAAAGCATGCACAAAATTAAAAACTCGAAAAGCACAGATTGATAAAATTTTCTGAGGTGCCATCGCATCCAAAGAAAAGCGCTCCCCAACAATATCATAGCTATGATAGAAAGGGCATTTGCATGAGCGTTCCAGCGATCGGATGGGCGACTATCGGAGCTAACCTCAAGCGAAATGCTGGCTCCGTGCTAAGGCAAAATACGGGAATACTGTGTTCCCATAATTTGTGATAAGCGGTTGATCGCAGCTCGCGAGCTGGGAGAGCCCACCCACACCCCGATCGATGGCGGTGGCGCCTTCTATGCCGCCGGGGCACGATCGATGCGGCAGCTGAAATGCTCATTAAAAATGTAGAAAGCTTCGGAGAGTTAGCGGCTCTCAGCTGGGATTGCGCTGTCAGCGCTAATCGCACGATCTTAATTTACAGCAACAATCGCATCAGCAGCAGCAGCAGCAGCATCAGCAACAGCAACAGCAACAACAAAACAGGACGACTACCGGCAACACTGAGAGATCGGCGATCGCAAACGATCTTCGACTTGGCCAATTTGGCGAACGCAACTTTCGCTTTTGGCTGTTGCTAACGATCGTCAATCGACGGCAATTTATTATTATGCAGCGTTTGTTAGTTCGCATTTTAATTCAATTAAAAATCGGTTAGAGATCATGGTAATTATGCTACACATAAATACCCACCCAGACAACCAACCGATCGCCAGCGATCAGCGATCAACTGTGCCAACTTCGATCGTGTCCTAGATTGTCAGTTACAAAATATCGACTCACATTTTAAGATCTTGTCTTTCGATCTAAATAGTATTTCTGGTTATTGGACATTATCGCAATTCAGCCTGAATCGATCGTGTGGAGGCTTTAAATTATGATCCTTTGATCATAATAATTCGAGTACTGAGTAGTGCCGGGTGTTGTTGTATTGTGATCATAATGAGAAGCGATCAACAGCTGTTTAGTGATCGTGTCTCAGCTTTTCAATTATCAGATGATATTTGTTTATTCTTTTTTTGATATTTTATTAGAGTATATTTAATAATTGTATTATACATCTTTCAGCATTTTCTTTTTTTATATACATATATTAGTGTATATTTTACTTTAGTTGCCTCATGTTTTCTAAATTTTTCAGAATTCGTATCGTTTTGTTCCCACTTTAATAAACTATGATAAAGAATACAAATCTAGTATTTTGCACGAGAAAAAAATTTACTAAAATGATCTTGAAGCAAGAATTATTTTCTTATATCAAATATGGGGTTTCAGTACATATTTAGGGATTTTAATATTATACCTTCTTGAAATAAGAATATAAATATTATTACGATCATTTCTCTCTTGATCTGCTCTCTCTCTCTCTTTTTCTTCAAGTGCTATCGCTCTCATCTCTGTGTCCCTGTCAGCTCAACATACGCACACATTTTCGACAACATGACAAAACGTTGCTAAAATCGCATAAAAATGTTAAATGTTGCATGTTGTTTGCATTTGGAGGACAACAACAGCAGCAGCAGCAGCGGCAGCAGCAACAACAACAACTCGCAATGTTCGCGTTTTGAATAACGCCAACAACAACGCGTGGGCGCACAATAGAGTTGTCGTTGTCGTTGTTTGCTGTTGCTCTTTTTGCCGTTGTTGCCGTTGTTGCCCGAGCTGTGCCGCTGCGTTTTTTGACATTTTGTAACACGCGCCTGCCAAGCGGCATAAAAATTGACATATTATAATGTCATTGGCGTTCCCGATTTGCGCCACTGCGTCGACTGCCACAATTCGTCAATTCGGGGCGGCCGGCGTGGGTGGGCAGCGCCACAAGAGTTATGCGCAGAGTTGCCACAGTTGACGTTGTTGTTGATGTTGCTGTTGCTGTTGTTGTTGCTCTTGTTGTCGTTGCTGTTGTTGTCGTTTTGTTTGTTTTGACAGGCAACGCACTTCAACTTCGACTTTGGCTTCTACTTTTATACACTTGCTGAGGGTATCTCAATTTTGTTATGAAATGTGTATTGAAAGGAAGTACAGATTTTCAAATTAAAAATGCATACTTTTAATATTTTATAACAATTAAAAATGACTCTCTGTCTCAACTTATTTTCTAAGGTGAAACATTCGTTTGCAGCCCTGGCATATATACATACATACATACGTAAATATATACTCGCGATCAGTCGGTCGTAATCGCTAATTAATAATAATAATAATTTAATCATTATCTAACACCAGAACACACCATGAACAGAAGTTAAGAAATTAAACATAAACATAAATTTCACTTTAAATTGATTTTCTTTGTGTTAGGGTATTTTAATCTTCGGCATGCCACAAAAATAAACTTTGATTTCTTGTTCTTGTTTTCATTTGGTTTTTGTTTGTTTTGTTTTTTTTATTTTGTTTTGTTGCTGTCTAGCCAAGACACAAACCGACGGCTGTTGTCTGTTGCTTTTGCCAATACACAACATTCTTATCAGATTGTTGCAATATTTCTGTTGCTCTATGTTGGTGTTGTTGTTATTGCTGTTGTGTGTTGTTGCAGCCCGCACTCGAGCAGAGCTGCAAAAAAGAGATCTTTATCAAGCCGTAGGTTCAGGCTTTGGTAACACAACAACATGGCTAGCAACAACAACAACAAAAACATGTAATGAAAATTATGACAAGCAATGCAAAGCCAGCAACAACAACAAAAATAAATGAAAAAAAATTCTGTAATATGAAAAATTATAATTCAATGGAAAATTGCGCCCACACACGCGTATCGCACACACACACACACAGATACAACAACAATTGTTGCTCATTGTGGTTGCCATTTGGCCCATTGCTTATCGTGAACGGAAAGCGTTGTCGTTGCTGTTATTGTTGTTGTTGTGGTTTTGTTCAATGTTGCTGGCAGAGTTGTCAATTGTTTCATTGTTTGATTTACTTTGGCAAAAAAAAAAAAAAGAAAAATCAAAAAAAAAAACACTCGCCCGTACACCTGGAGCCCCATAATCATTTTCGCATCCTGCCGTTATATAATCTAGCAGAAGTTCCAACATTTAACAAGATCCATCAATCAGCGCGCAAAGGAAAGGAAATTTCCATCGATCGATAAGTCGTTTGCTTTGCGAGTACCGAATGTCAAGATCAGACTGTCGAGATTAGCAAGAGAGAGAGAGAGAAGGGTTGTGGGGTGGTGGGAGGGAGACAAAAAGTGGAACACTCTGATCACACACAGCTGGTGATTGAGTTGAGCATCGCAGCTTGAGCTTGTAATCAAAATGCGTGTTCAACGATCGATAGTCGATCTACAAATAAATGTGCTGTGTCTCCTTTCGTTAGCAATAACAATCAAAATTTGTTGTAATACGCTTGCTGAAGATCTAACTATTCAAGTTCTAGGACTTGGCATGCGTGAGAAAGAAAGTACAAACTTATTTTACATACGTAGCTAAAATGTATTATATACATATACATATGTATATAAATAATATGTTCCTTAATAAATTATTTTTCTGTATACAATACTTACAAGAAATATCAAAAATTAAATTGCATTTATATTCAACTTTCATGAACTCACTTTTAAATTATTTTTAGTATTGTGGTTATTCGTAAAGGTCTCTTTTGGGTTTTCCTATTAACTTATAATATTTAAAATTTATTAAGTGAAATCTAGAATACTTTAGAAGAATAACTATATTAAAAAAAAGTTTTTTTATATCTATTTTATATATAATTTTTCTTACACTCTTTTCACTTTCGCTGCTTTTTCCCCAACTTTGTCTTGTCTAAAAGCAAGGCCTTTCTATGCGATTCTCTTAGTTTCAAGTAAGGGTTTTTAGTTTTTAGAAACTTAAGATTTTAGTTCTTGTGATGTTACTTGAAAAAATGCTTGAACTGAAAGTATTTTGTTTTATCAAAGGTCATGTTAAACAACTTGAACAACAAACGGTTTGCCAACAGCCAACTTGGTCAGTAGAACTCGGCGGCTTGGCCAAACGTATGGAATGGTAAATTAGCATATCGACTGGTGGAGAGAAAATACTAACAACAAACACAGAGAATTGCAAATTGCAGCAACCGTTAGGCGAATGCGTTTTTCCCAGCATGTGTAGCTTCACGACAGCAGCAGCAGCAGCAGCAGCAGGAACAGCAATAGCAACAGCAACAACAACAGCAGCAACATCATTGGATTTTTTGCTTTTGTCGTTTATCACGCATCGCTGTCAAAGTGTCACTTTAGCTTAACGTTGCTGTAACGCCAAAAGATATCACAGACAATTCCAGTCTGCCCCCACCCGAAACCCCCACCTCCCCCCCCCCCCCCTTTAGCCAGCACTGTTTCCAGGCAGCAGCCTCCGCGCACGCGTAATAACGCATAATGTGCCAACAACAACAGCAACAACGAAATCACGTTAATGACAGCGACGACGTGCCTTGAAGCCAGGCCCCAGCCTGGCCTCGGCAGTTCCCGGCCTGCTCTCAGTCTTAGCCACGTTATTGGCTATTGGCCTCTCTGCGGCCAGTTGCCGTTCCGCAGGCGCAATCGCTGCAGGCCAAGAGCAGCAAACAAAACAACAAAACAAAAAAAAAATGAAAAATAAAATTAAGAAAGAAATAAAAAAAAGGAGCAACAAGACAGCCAAAGCCAACTGCTGTTTTGTCACATCATTATCAGTTTGGCCCGGTGTTGGCCCCGCTGGTGCGCAGAATTGGTGGCATTATTGACATGACAGACATGGCAGGTGTGAAGGAATGCGCCACTAAATCATGTTGTGCGGTCCATTTTGATTGGACGGCACTGTCGCCGGCCGATTGCCGTCTTAATAAAGTCATCTAGCGGTTCAAATTATGCGGCTAAATACTGGCCAACATGTTTGAGGCAGTTCATAAATTCATTATTTAGCAGCAGCTGTCGATTCCAATTATAAACAATTAGTTTTTACTTGAAAAACGTCAAAGGTGCAAGAGGAAGGCATTTATATTATTTAGTTACGAACTAAAAACATCGCCTCTCTATGCGATTTTCAACAATTCAAGTAGGGATAAGACTATGAGAAGGAATGAAAACTGAAAGGAAGTAGGCGTGAGAAAGAGAGTATGAGAAAATGGGAGACCTAATCAAGAGAGAGAGAGAGAGAAACTTGGTCAAATTTAAGACAGGCAGAGAAGGTTTAAAGAGAGTAAAATTAGAGTTTGCGAGTGAGAAAGAAAGAGAAAAGCAAGTGAAATAGAACAAAAGAAAGCGAGTAACAGAAAGGGACAAGGAAAAGGATATAAGGAATTAAAATTAATATAAAAATCCAGAAAATATCACATTATCCTTATCGAAAATGCCACCAAGTTCATCAATATATAATATTTAGTGGCAAAATACATCATGAGTTGTTTTTAACTAACTTTTATTTTGCCAACAGGCCACAATAAATTGCAGGTTGTGTAGCGCAGTGTAGACCATTAGTGGAGGGAATTGAAACGTTTAGTGAGCCGCACAGGCCCAAACGAAATTGAAGTTGAAGTTGATGTTGATGTTGATGAAGTCCCAGTGCAGGCCACACAAACAAAAAATTATAAAAAGAGAAAAAAAAGGAAAAAAAGGAAAAAAGTGTGCTTGCGCCTTGTTGCATGAATAATTCATAACAATGAACGACAGCAGCAGCAGCAGCAGCCAAGGCAGCAACATGAAAGCTGGTCCAGTTATTAACTGGCATTGTGCGCAAAAAAGTGAAAGCTCATAAGGCAATCAGTCAAAACGTCATCAATAGAATTAAGTAATCAACTCGGTAGAGCCGCAAAACTGACCACACACAACACGCAGTTGCGGCAGGCAGCAGCAACAACAACTACTAAAACAGCAGCAGCAGCAGCAAAATGCGCCGTGGCATCAACATTGCAGACAATAGGCAGCTGGCGAGGCAGGCCAAAAAAAAAGAGGCATACAAATAAAAAAGAAGCAGCAAGAACTGAGCATTGATTGTGGTCAAAAAGGAGTTGTCGAGAACAAAAGAGCGAGTGGCAGGACCACCAGCAAAAAAGAGTAGCCAAGACAACAACAACAAAAACAACAACAACTACAGGCAACAACAGACGGACAAAACAGCAGTTGGCACTTTTTGCTCCTCAGCTTCGTTTTTTGCCTTTCTGTTTGGATGTTTCTTTTTTCTCATTTTTGGCAAGCTGTTTGGCCGGCAGTTCTGTGGCCGTGGCCAGTCGAAGCAGACACGAGAAAAAACAAATGTCGATAAAGATAAGCAGCGAAGCACCCAGCCCCAGCAACATGTTAATTTGGCAACTGCCAGCGCGAATCAAAGACCAGCCAGCAAAAAGGAAGAGGATCGCTTATAAGTAAAAACACAAAAAAAAAAAAAAAACAATTTTTATAAATGTTTGAGCGCGTGCCCGCGCGTTAAGCCCGCCCCAGTGGCACGTTCCAGCTGCCGCCGCTGCTGTTGCATATTGCAGGCTGCCACACGTTGTTTATGCTAATTTCGACCAGTGCTAATTATTCAACGTGGTTGCCCCTTCAATACGCATTAAAAAAAAAAACAATATATATTTTCATCCTCATTCTTATAACGAAAAAAAAAAATAACCATTTGCGTTTTGTTTCCCCGGTTCTAGCCTTAAATTAAAATGTCTATAATATGGAACTCGCTCGTTTTGTGGCCATAATTAATGCAATTAATTTAATTACTTGTCCAGAAGTAAACAAAAACTAAGTTCAGATAATATACGATCATAAAAAAAATATAAATAAAATGCAGAGCATAAAGAAATTAAGCAGATGCATGCGGCACCTTATTTCTGTACTACAAATTGTGGAAATTCATAAACTAAATTTTAATTTGAAGTTTTATAAAAACTCGCTTGTTGGTGCACCCCGTTACTATATTCAGAATTCAGTCTTCAACCATCAACAGCTTTCTTAATTCAAAATTCTACATTAATGCAATGCAATGCAATATTAATTATTATTTTATACTGTTATAGTTGCTAAAAGAATATTTTTGCATTACATTACAATATATTAACAAAAATTCGCAATAGAATCGGGGTTTCATAGATGCGAAAAATAAGTGCACAGAATACAGAAAACGTATATATTTCTTATATATGTATTAAGATCTCAATTCGTTGATTAAAAGCAATAGCACCATAGGCACGTATACCCAGTATAATGCGTATGAGTTGCTCGCCGTGTCCTTGGATGGTCCTTAGCTTGCGCACCCGCATCTCGTATCTCAGACGACGACGCTTCCTAACGATCCTCATCCTCAATTGCTCCGCAAGTTATCGCTTTGAATCAAAGGACGTAAGTCTTTTCTTATTAGTTAACTGTCGTGGTCACAATACGCGAAACGCAAGAATTTCTTATGGTTCTTTTTTTGATTTTAAATATTTTCAAAGGATAAAAGTGAAAACAAATTTTTTTAATTTTTCGTTGTACAGAGGTTGAAATCACAGAATGATCTGAAAATGCTATTGTATAGGCAGACACACGAAATAAAAGTTCGTGACAGCTATAGCCAAGGCTACTTTGATTGAATTTGATTTCGATTTTGTAGACTTAAAACACTTTTCTCAATTACTTTCAGTTCCCTCACACTATAACGGCATCGGATTGTTATGAAATTTCTAATTTATATATACTCAAATTCTTAGAAAATATGGAGTGCAGTGCATATCTTAATTATTTGTTTATAAATATTTGCATTGTAATTTTAATTGAATCTATTTAGATTCCTGTTTTTCATTTAATTTATTTTTAATAGTTCTTAATTTCATGTATCTTTTTTTATGTTTAAGTTAGAATTTAATTTAATTTCAATTAAATACATTTTTTAATGTTAGGTTTAGGTGTTAGGTTTCAAAGTCATATATCCATTTGATAAGAATACAATTAAAAAAAAATTTTTTTTTCTAATATTAAAATCTAAACATTTTTTTTTATTCTTTTTTCTCTTAAATATAATTATCTGGATTTCTGCATATTAAAGAACTGCTTAAAGTTAATTAATAAACATTTTCCATTTGCATTTGCATCATTGCAATTATTTTACAAGTTTTCCCAATGGAAACCCATTCAAGACTTTGTGCGAATTGTGGTTGGAAATGTTCTGGAATAGCTGGAGAGTTTCTCATGCTCCACTTTGATTTGCTTATCAGTTGGATCTATGCAATTGTAAATAGATTCAACATAAAAATTATCCACCTTGAAGGCAGAAAATGTTTTTGTTTTTTGTTTTTGTCTTTCGCGCCTCGATTGGCGCAACGAAAACAACGAAACGAACGAACGGCGGGGAAAACGAACGAGAACAAGAACAAGAAGATGAACAACAACAATAGATTTTTGACGTCTGGAAATTGTGCAGAGTGCAATTTGCAGTGGCCTCCAAGTTCAACTAACATTAAAAAAGAAAAGTAGAAGCCGGAGCCGAAGCCGAAGCCAGAGTCGAAGCCGCAGCCAAAGCCAGAAGATGCAGCTGAAGACGCGGCTCGAAAGATGTGGCAGCTACCCAAAGGAATGCGGCGGCAAATGAAATTGGCAAGAGAGGAGGCCAGCAAAGCAAACGGCAACAACAACAGCAACTTGGCTAGAACAGGCATTGCCAAGACAATTCGAGTTGCGTGATTTGCGTGAGCGTCGTGCGTTGACTGGCTGACAAACTGACAAACTGACAAACAGACAAACTGACAAACTGACAAACTGACGAACTGACGAGCCTCGCAACTGCCATCTTCAATGTCCTCCCCCTCGCAACACCCTGCATGTTGCGGGAGTTTTTCCAGCTGCAGCAAAAGCCAAATTACAATACACATACGCTCGCAGATGCAGTTGCAGTTGCAGTTGCAGTTGGAGCCGCAGTTGGTGCTGTTGCCGCAGTTGCAGTTGGGCACTTGGCACACACCAACACAATTGAAATTCCTTTGGCGCAGAAATTGCATTTCACGCTGAAAATGCGTGCTCTGCGTGCAGCAGCCTAAAGTGCAACGATAGCAGCAGCAGCAACAGCAACAACAACAACAACAACAACCACGACTGCAACAGGAACCAAGCAATTATCTGCAGAACGCAAGTCGAACGTGATGTACCCTAAAGCCCTATGGACATATGGACATCATTTTACAGCAGAGATTAAAGTTATTTTTATTATATTAAAATATATATTTTTCAACTCAAAAAATAAAAAAAAAAAAAAATTTAAAGCCGTATAAGACCAATAAATTATATATAATATATTATTGAGCATTGATTAATAACCTAACCTCACCTATTATTGATCATCATCAAGTCTCAATTTTCAATATAAATTAAAATAAAACAAAATTTTTATGTAAATTTAAGGAAAATCTTATACATCTCAAAGTACGTTACCTATTTTGCTTTTTTAGTGTTAACAAATTTTACTAACTATACCTAAACAAAATTTTCTTTGTATATATAAGATGTTAAGTGTCTGCAAGGGTATTTAATCTGCGGCCAAACGAATGCAGTTTTCTTTCTAGTTGTACTTATAAATGCGCAGCTTGTGCCAAAGGCGATGACATAGCTAAAAGGACTCTTGGGTTACAGTCAAGTTCAGCGAAACGCACAAAACTTTATGGAATCAGAGCTGACTGGCAAACTTTATGACATAGTGATGTTAATCTCAGCTCTTGCCGAGCCCGACTCGTAGCTGGAAACGCAGTCGCAGTCGGAGTCGGAGTCGGAGTCGCAGTCGGAGTCAGTAGGAGGCAGCCAAGTAGCATTCGGGGCAAAAGTGTAGGTGCGCGCCTGCGCAACGTTGCCTGCGACGGCGACGGCGACGGCGACGACGTTGCCGCTGGGTGGCTCTGGCAACATGTTGCCGCGATTGTGGGACGCAATTCCGTCATGCCGCAGAATGCCGAAAGCGCAGCACTTGCCACGCTTAAAGCGGCCGCTGCTGCACCAACTGATGCCGTTGCCGTTGCTGTGGCAAGCTGCACTTTTGGTGCACTCTTCGCTTGGAAGTCACGTCTGCTTATTTAGCTATTAGCTTGCGTTCTGCGTGCATCGAATTTAATTTAAAATGAATAAAAGAGAAGAAATAAAACTAAAACTAGCTGAGCATAATAATGGAAATAGGAGAAAAGTTTTGATAGAAGCAGTTGCGGAGAGAGAGAGAGAGACGCCCAAGTTGTCAAAGCAAAATAATTTCTATTTTTCCTCTTTATTTGTCCGCCACATTTCATTTGTTGATTTTTTGTGCATACGCAACTTTTGGGTACAACAACAACAGAGACATGAGACAGCGATTTCGCAGACTCTGAAGAGAGACTCCAAAGCACGTTCGTTTGCCAAAAGACTGAAGCAGTCGCCCAGTCTGAGGGCCTGTCAGGTCAACAATCTAATTACAAGTCGGCACACGCAGCTGTCGCCCCAGAAAAGCACTCGGCACTCGTCTGCTCTGCGGCTATAATGTCGTGACTGGGCGCAGTTCCCAGTCCTCTTATACAAAGTCGACCCCCACTCCTTTCGCGCTGCCCAACTTTACCATACCTATAATCAGAAGGCATGCATCCCAAAAATCTTACAGACCTAGTAAAAAAAATTCATGACAATTGACAAATCAAAAAAAAAAAAATATTTTTATTTTTATTTTTTATAATGCACATACTTTAAATGCGGCTTCAATTTATAGGATATACCACGACCAAAATGCCATCTAGTGTGAAAATCGATTCCGTTTTAACAAAGTTAAGGGAGTTTGAAATATGGGAGTAGCGAGCTTTAGATGTCAACATTTTGTCAATTTCAGCATGATTTTCGACAAAAAAAAATTCACAAATTGTGACAACATTCGACATTTATAAAAAAAACTATTTTTCGACAATGAGTAAGAGAAGAGTACATGATTTTTGTAACCAAAAATATTAGAAATATTTACTTTAAATAATTCAGAAAAGGCCGTTTAAAATTAAAATTGATTCTGTTTTGTTTCAAGTTATGGTATTTGAAAAATGGGAACTATGTCAATAAAAATCTGACGCATACATGAGTATATTTTCCAAGTTTCAAGCAGCTTTAAAAGCAAAGAAAAAATTGGGATTACGGACAAACGGACATTGCAACGAGAGCTTCATATTTCTGCGTTTTTCAGCTTCTATGGTTTTGCCTACACTGGGAGAAAAACAACGTACGAATTTTGTGCTTCAATCAAACACAAATGTTATCGAAGAAGGGTAAAAATTTGCGAAGAAAACAATTATCAGAAAAAATATTTAGATAGTCTCTATTTAAAATAAATGTAGACATTTACGATTTCGTAATCAATAATGATTCACAACATATTAAGTATATATGTATATATATGTATATATATGTATATATGTATTAAGTATATTTGTGTAGCACGTTACATTTTAGCTATATATTTTAAGATACTTTAATATTTAAATATCTGTACCCTAATTCTATTCTATGCTGTTCTATTCTATTCTTTGACCTTTTTAAGCTCTTCTCATTTGTCTAATCTACAAAATTTTAGTAGCATTTTAGATTTAATCTTTTATATCAATATGTTCTACCCTAACCCATATCTAAATAAAATATTGTACATTATAAACAAACTATTTAATTTGTCTAAATTGTCCATAATATTTGTTTTAACTCTGACATGCTTCCTGTGCAACCTATCAGATCTCCCAGACTTTTAAATACCTCTAGTCGAGTGCACTTTTTGTATCGTTCTCTATATTTGCATTTCCCTTAATTAGTTTTGTTGAAAGTTGCAGCTTTTCAGGCCTAATTAAATACAGTTAGTGACAGATTTCACGAAATACAAATAGCTGACCTTAAGAATTAATTACCGAAGTTTGAATGTATTCGTTGCGAATAATAATGAAATGAAATCCATTTTTGTCGCATCTGTCTTGATATTTGTCAGGTAAATAATTGATAATTGTTGTCCAAGCGAATTGAAATGGAAATTGAAAATGCATTTTCCATTTTCATTAGCCAAAAAATTTACATTGATTTACGATCTTAATGCACTCACGTCAAACCGCCGACCGGACACGGACGCGGACACGGACGGGGTCGGTCCGGGGGCGTGGTAGTATGGCCGATATGAGAAATCCATTAATAAATAAAGGTTGCGACGCGTTGACAACACTCACCTGTAAAGAGAGTGTAAAAGAAAGAGACGGCATGATGAAAATGCAATGTGTGAGAAGAGCAACAAATGCAAGAAAAATAAGGAAAATATTGTTAAAAAAGAATTTCATTAAGTGCAAATGCTGCAAAGGGGCAGCAAAATGGCGGCCATTATAAAGCGACACACGCACACACACACACATACGTATATAATAATAATAATAGGGCATGTTGCCGTTGTTGGTGTTGTTGTTGTTGTTGTTGTTGTTGTTGTTGTTGTTGTTGTTGCATGTTGCGTGTGTGTCAACTTTTGCACTTTTTGCGCAAATGCAAATAGTGTTAAATGTGAAATGTGAAGTGAAGCAGGTGAATGGAAGCGCGGCCCAAAAGAGAGGGGTAGGGTGTGTGTGTGTGTGAGGCGGGTGGCATGTGAATATATTTTCACACGAATGCGAGAGCCGAAACACAAAACGAAGCTGTCGCATGCAACGCTTCAGCGATTTACACATATATATATTATATATATATATGTATATATAAAGATACATATATAGAATTACATATTTATTCGTATGTGTGTGTGGCACAACTTCAATGGCCGTTGCATTATTGCCGCAACGCAACTAACAACAACAACAACAACAGCCACACGCCTACAATTGGCAAGGCGCCCAACGGCAAATGTCCAACCCCAACAACAAATAATATTAGTGTGTGTGTGCCTAGAAATATCCGAAATATTTGAGGTAGTGAGTGCGGCACAGGAGCTCTGGAGTTGACGGAGTCTTGGGGGAGCTGGGGCAGCCATAGAACACGCAAAGCCTAGAAGCCAGAAGAGGCGTGTGCTAGGCATGTGTGTGTGTGTGTGAGTGTGTAGGGTAGGGTAGCTCAATTTCAAGTCAAGCAGGCAAAGCCAACTGGACACACACAATGCGAGAGCGAGAGCGAAAGATAGGCAGCGCGAAAGAGACAGCGAAACAGCGACAGGCAGCGAGCGAAAGAGAGAGCGAAAGCGAAAGCGAGGCTCTTGGGCTGCGAACGCATTAAATGCTCGAACGAGCGAGCGAGAGGGTGAGGGCGAGGGTGAGCCGGATAGGGAGCGGTAAGCGAAGGGCAGCTATGCCCAGGCGGTAAGGGTTGTTCACAAACAAACAAACAAACACACACGCACACACACACACACACTTGTGCATGGGTGTGGAAACGAGATGGCATAGTTGAAACGAGCCTAGGCCGAGCTGCTGCCAGCACGACAGCGCGCTGAGCGGGACGGGGGCAAGAGAACAACTCGAATAGGCCAGCCTAGGCGCAGTGTTCGGGGGTCGGCAACGTGCGGCTGCCATTTTAGTTTTGGGCTATCTTAAAAGTAATACAACAAGCAGGTAAGAACGTTGCAGTCGCTCTTAATAATTAATATTTTATAACCTTCAGTAATCTGTCTGAAAATTTGATGTATCTAGCTTTATAACGGCGATTAAATCGATTTGCCACGCACCCAGCGAGCGCATCCAAAAAATCTTTTCACTTTACAGGACGCGGATATACACAAGTATATATTCCAAATACGAAGTCTCTAGTTTCAAAAGCGGCGAAAAAAATTGCATTCTTATGGACAGACGAACGGACTTTATAGTTTCCATCTGTGTGTACCAATCCCATTGGAGATGCCTTGAAATTTGGATGACTTCAAAACTAATCGATTTTGTTCATAACTCTCATGGCTCTCTAAATATTTGGCAGCCACCATCTATTTGATATACTATTTGTGAAAGGCGGAATGACATCTCATAAATATACTAATTTAAATAGTATTATATAGCTATGCAAATTCTTTGTTTTACATTTGACATTCTATATAATATAATTGAGATGTGCTTTTTATTTCAATGTAATAGCCATCTGATTTCCAAGTAATTCCTTTGTAATTCCGATGTAATTGCATTCTGATAGTTCAACTGTAATTTATTAATCGCAAAATAATAATAAATTCACTTGAATTCTGTTGATAGAGCGCCAAAACGTAAAATCTATTAACGCTTAAAACGGATCCGAATTGACACGCAAGTTTGAAAAAACCCCCGCTAATTTATACAAAAAAGACAATGGCGACTGCCTGTTGTGTTTGTAGCTTCAACCCTAACTATTGTAAAACGTTGCCATCATGTAAAATTCTAAAATTTAGCACGAGTTACCGAGAGACAGAAAAAGAGGGCGAGAGAGCGGAAGAGTGAGAAAGCGATTGTCAGAGAGCGCTTGAAGCAAGCGCTGCATTTAACAATCTCAATTTGTTGTAGTTTTGACAGCTTTGTCACACGCATGCGACACACAGACAGAAGTCGGAGCCTACTTGCCCCAAGTGATCTAAAGAGCTTTCAAAAGCTCACCCATACTCATGCAGCTGTATGTGTGTCGCTGTAATGGGATGTAAAAGATACAAAAGAGAGAGAAAGTGATGTTGGAAAAGAGAAAAGTAAGAAATATAGAAAAGAATAGTGTAATAGAGATAGAGAATAAAAAGAGAGACAAGGAAAACCCTTTCAACAATCAACTTTTTCTTCAACATTGTTTCCAGCGAAAAACAAATCACGCTCTTTGCATACTCGCAAAATAATTTATTTGACAGAAATATACTATAACTATATTATCAAAGACAGAGCTAGCGAAGGGAACAGAACGAGTATTCAGTATTTTCTAGTGATCTAAGAGTGAGAGACAGCGAAAAGTGCATTCAATAATATATGCAAAAAATCTATAAAAATAAAACTTGTTTCTGCTGACTCTTTAAAGCATTTGGGTGCATATACTAAAAATTATGAATTGAGCGTAGCAATTAAATCTCGTTTGAGTCAAACCCTCTAAGATTACTTACTATGACATTAAAAAGAAAAAAAAGATAAGACAATGAACACAAAGGGCAAATAATTTAGCATGTTTGATCGTTATATTTATATACTATACCGATCATATATACTATATAGGCAGTGGCTAATGCCAGGTTGAGACCGCTTTGAAAGTGAACTATTTAAAGCCCGGTATCAATAGCTAATGCTGTTGTTAACAATATTTGCGACTGCCCTTGACACCTGGCCCACCTTCCTTTAGCCTGACACTGACATTGAATCTTGTTTCGTTTCGTTAGGTTTTTGGTTTTGGTTTTGGTTTCGGTTTCGTTTCGTTTCGCTTTGATGGCGGATCTCCAAAAGTGAGCGCCTTTGTATTGGTTTAGTGTATACTCCATATACATATATATATATATATATATATGCTATATCATTTTATATAATATATACATATTTATAGTTGTGCATGTTGCGCGAGGGAATTAAATTCAGCTTTGGTCTTGCGCCGCCTTCGACGCCTCCCCTTCGGCTCCTCAATCCCCTACATGAAGCCACCCTGTTGTATTTGTTGTTGTCGTCTCTCTCTCTCTCGGTCGCAATATTTCATTTGTTATCCATTCTACTGCCTTGCTTTTCTTTCATTTTATTTTGTTCTATTTGTTTTATCTTTATTATTTTTGTTTTATATATATATACATTTTATTTATTTTTTTCTTTACCTCTGCTCGGCTGCATTCGCGCTGCGCACGCGCAAAACTTGTTAGAAGTTTTGTGTTCTATTCTTATACCACAGAAAGAGAGAGAGAGGGCATTGGCGGGGGATCTCAGAAAGTTGGGTAGCCCCGTCATCGCTGCGCGATTGTTCAAGGTTAACAACGCTCAAGCGCTCAAGTGTGTGCAGCTCGGTCCGTCGATAGCTTTGGCTAATGGTTAATGGAAACGAACGCCGGGCAGAGCCGGCAACTAGTCAAAAGGGGGGCAACACGGCATAAGGGGGGCATAGCGGGGCATGTGCATGTGCTGAGCTCTCAACATTAGGCGATTAGTAATCACTGAGTGTTAAGCCAGTAGAAATGGTTGATTATATGTACATATGTGCAAGCTTTAGTATTTCATTCCACCATTCCTGGGCCTAAGATCGCTTGTGGACTGATCACTAAATGTTAGAAAAATATACAAATAATAAGTTCAGGTTTCCTTCTCTTCTATTCTAGTATTCCGTTTCCTAAAGTTGCTAATCGAATTCACTTTTGATTTGTGATCTTAATAGCTGATAATTGATTAATTAATCAGCAGTTGCCGGTTTTCATTTGTGTTTCATTCATTTCAAATATTCATGTGTTTCATAAGAGACATATTGAAAATGGGTAAAAAGTTATAATGGTTTAATAACAGGAAGGATCCCTCCCAGCGACCTCGATAACTACAAAAAATAGAGAGCTAAATACTTTTCCATATTATATTCACCTATACTATTAGCATATATCTTGCTCCGTTTTTATTAATATCGCTATAAATCGATTTTAGAACATGGTTTTCTTAACATATCCCGGAAACTTTAGGAAAAGCTTTAGGTTCAATATAATAAGATTTGGCCCACTGCAATCCTCTTTTTAAGTGCTCAAAATCTCATAAATACCAATATCATATTTTACTCTTTTTTGGTTTTCTGTCAACCTAGAAGGCTTTGCATTCGAGTTTACCATAGCCTTAGAAGTGTTTTGGCCTGAATTCATTTTATTAAGAGTGCTCAACGTAAGCACACGTTTTAATTTTCTATTTTGCAATTTTTATTTTGAATGTTTGGCAAAACTTATTGTAAAAATCGTAGCAAGTGATAATTGATAAATCTCAATTTATGCCCGGTGTAAACCAAATTCAATATCGCAGTGTATGACGCGGAATTGCCGCCCCCAACAACACCACCACCAACAACAACAAGAAGAACAACAACAAGAACAACTCCCCAAAATGTTCTCCACCGATGCGGAGTTGTTGCGCCAAGTCGCAAAAACGCAAACACGGCCCAAGTCGCCGCGAGAGAAACGCGTCGGCCTCATTGCTGCAATGGGGCACTTTAGGCCGAAGAACGCCACGCCCATTCAGTTTTACAACTACGTCAGAGAATTTTGCATAATTCACAATTGCAGCATAGACGAGGCAATGGAAAGGGCACCTGCTGCCTGGACCAAACTCAGCAAGGACCAAAGGAAGCTCTACGACTCGGTGAGTTTTTCAATTTTGCGCCGGTTTTCTGCCACAGTTCCCCAAATTATTCCAATATTATGGTCTCAATTTATTAATGTTGCGCATATCCGTAACAATGCCAATTTAACTGCTCCCAGACCAGATTTACTTTCTTCATTTGCTTTCTTATTGTTCTCAGTTCAAAGTGTTCTCTCAAACTGTTCCCTAATTTGCGTGCGCTATTTATTGTTTCCATTTCTGTTTCTCATTTTGGGCATCCGTTCGACTGTTCTCATTGCAAGTGTTCCCATTTCAATGACTTTCAGCTCAATTGTTCCCAGTTCAAAGTGTTCTCGATTAAATTGCATATGCAAGTTTCTCAATTTAACTGTTCCCTAATTCCCATTTCTGTTTCCCATTTTGGGCATCCGTTCGACTCTTCTCATTGCAAGTATTCCCATTTCAATGACTTTCAGCTCAATTGTTCCCAGTTCGAAGTGTTCTCGATTAAATTGCATATGCAAGTTTCTCAATTTAACTGTTCCCTAATTTGCGTCCGCTATTTATCGTTCCCATTTCTGTTTCTAATTTTGGGCATTCGTTCGGCTGTTCCCACTTCATACGCTCAACCAAAACTGTACCCAATTGCTCACAATTTAAGCTGTTTTTAATTGCATTCGCCGCAATCGGGTTCACAATATTGCTGTTCTCACGGCCATTTCCGACCACAGTTGTTCACAGACCATTGTTCCTCATCTCCTTTTCAGGAGATGCACGCTGCTCTGCCCATTCCCGTGCCCCGGCACCTTATCTACCGTGCGTTCCAAATGGAGCGCGCCGGGCGCTGGAAGCTAAGCGCGACGCCCGCCGGAAACGGTGCCGCCCCCACGTACTCGGTGGAGTCGTATGCGCCGCCGTCGAAGCCAACCAAGCTGGAGGCGCGATTGCGGGCGCAGCAGCCACGATATGACAACATGGCCGAGACATCGCCGCGCTGCCTGGAATCGCCGCGAACGCAGGGCCAACGGACGGGGCCAGCGGCGGCCAATGTGGCCAAGAAGGGGGTGCGCACCCTGACGCCGCCGGAGCAGCGAGCACAGCGCGCCCAGCTGGAGAAGGGCACATGCTCGCTGTCGCTCACACGCATCCTGTCCGAGGAGAGCCTCAAGGGCATGCGGAGTGGGCGGGTCAAGGTGTCGCCACCGGCCACACAGAAGCAGCAGCAGCCAGCGTCGGCGTCGGCGCCGGCGACGGCGGTAAAGAGCAGAAGTAAGAAACCGGCGGGCACGGCCGCTGGACGGACGAAAGCGGGCAGCGAGCACCAGCAGAAACAGTCGACGAAGCAGCAGCCGCTGCCGGCGGCCTCCAAGACGGAGGTCAAGCGAAAGTGTCAAAGTGGCAACAAGAGATCCAAGAAGAAGTCCTAAGTGGAGCGAGTTCGAGCTGAGTTCGCGTCCACATCGAATCTATATAAATATATATGTGCCCCCCCTATACCCCCGCCACCACACTCCACCACGGAATTTGAATGTCCACAACTACAAGACACTACAAAGCCAAACACACAGTACAGTATTCACTCGGCGCATAGACCAGTGAACATAAAAGAAAAAAAAAGAAATGAAAAAAAAAAAAACAAAGAACACCAGACTCCCAGACTCGAGAAACGCACAGACCAATGTGTGTATATATTAATTTATTCATGCATATATATATATATGTATATATATATTTGTATATTTGTATATATATAGATATATAGATATATATATCTACGAAAGACGTTAATAGTTAACGAACGATTGTCCAAGCTTATCGAATGTTTACACGAATGCATTTAATGCCAACTGGTTAGAATGCTACTTGCTGCTGCCACATAATTGGACTTAATTACTCAATTACTCGATTACTCGGAACACTCGAATTGCTTAACTACTCAAATCCTGTTGTCATTGTATTCGTTACATTTTCCAATATTATTGTATGCCTCATGTTTATACGAGCTGCTCTTCAACGAACAGCACAAAATAGAACTTTAACTCAAATAACCCAATGCAGTTTTCGTGTGTGTCGAGAAGAATAAATGCGAACCGTCCTTATAAGAAATACGCTGCCATCTTAATTATTTGGGCTTATCTTGCGGTTTAATGAATATTCATATTTTCATACTCGTTTGTTCAATGTCCGTCTGTCCGAATGAATAAAATTTTTTTCGCCTCAGATAAGGTTTTACAACTTTTTGGCGACGCCCACTGGGGGCGTGGAGAATTGATAAAATCTATGTATCTTGTACTTGTACTTTCATTTTAATGCGAACTTTAATACAGTGAAAGCTCCACTTGAACGGAATGTGAGGAAATAATATTTTGAAATAATCCACAAGCCATGAAAAGCAACGCAATGGCAGCCAGAAAATTAGGCCCATTTTATAAATATGGAATTTCTGTAGTATATGTATTTTGGCCAAAAATTGTCAATATTTACTTCCAGAGTTTATATTAAGGCCATGCACAAAAAGTTATTGCGCATTAGAATCAATAGAATTTTTATGTGCGATTTATACCTCTCAGCAAAAAAAAAACGTGCATCAGAATTGGGTAATACAACATTCAACAGGTAAAAAAAAAAAATACATTAGATATCACAGGTACTATACAAATAGTTCATATCACATGCAATATTTATTGATATTCAAAATTTGAACTTGGCAGTCAGTTTTTAAACCGAACTTTAATTTCATATTTTCTTAATTTTATTTCAAATTTAAAAAAGCAACAAATTTTGGCAACGATACAAAAGCAGGTAGCCGAAAACTAGAGTTTGGGAAAACCGCAACGCGCAAAATGCTTTTTAGGCAATTTTTTATGAGCTTCTCGGTTAACATGCCAGGCATATGTATCTACACAATTTAGCGTATGTATCTACATGCATGTGTATCTCTATCTGAGCGTGTGTGTGGCTGTACTTATGTATCTGTGCCATGATGTTCGCCAGCATTTGATGAACCGTTATTTAAGCAACGCACACCATAGGCAATAAAACATTTGCCTTGCTGTTGTTGTTGTTCCATAGACAACTAACAACCAACAACAACAACAGCAACAGCACAAAAGATAAATGAAATCAGCAAAAACCCAGCAGAGAAAAAAATTCGCAAAAAAAAATTAAATTTTTTCGCTTCTTTTTTTGCCAATCGGCACGCAGTTGCCAGTTGAGCATTTGACCTAAATACGCTGCCTGTAGTTGTTGTTGTTGTAGTTCTCAATAGGCTAAACTTAACGCGCTTTTGTGCGTCGCCATAAAAGACAAAAAAAAAAACAAACTAAAAAAACAAAGCGAAAAAAAGTAAAATGGCAAATAAAAAGAATTCGCTGTTAGATTTTTGTTGTTGCTGCTGCTAATTTCGCAAAAAGCTAACAAAAAAGAAGAAAAAATGAATTCTATTCCGCGTTCGGCCGAAAAAGCAGGCATGAAATGAACAACTGTACACAAAAAGCGAAAAGTCACCGTCGACGTTGACGTTGACGCCGACGGCGACGCCTGCGCAGCCCACGACACCGCTTTGGCTCTTGTTCTTCTGCTTTTGCTGCTGCTGCTGCTTCTTCTTTGGTGCTTGCTAAATTTATAGCCGCTTACGCATGACGCCAAAAAGCAGCTGACAAAAGCTCGCACACACACATTCGTATGTGTGTGCACATGTGTGTGTGTGTATGAAAGCTGCCTGCTGTGGCGTTGCGTTGTCATTTCCACAGCGCCATTTGACTTCTAACTGCTTTTATAAGCAGGCAGCATAGAGACTCGCACACACAAGCACAATCATTCTCACACACACACACACACACACACGTAGGCGCTAACTAAGCGGCCAACTAAACCTAACTAGCGCCCTCTGCTGGCAGCGCTGCTTTGTGTTGTCAAGCTGCAAAGGCGCAGCGCCGATTACGCAATGCGTTCGTTGCTTTACACACACACACACACACACACACACTGAGAGCAACAACAACAGCATTTTGTTTCGTTTCCGCGATCGACGCGCTTGCAAAAACAAAAAAAACACAGAAAAACAGCAGAAAAAAAATCGCAAATAGCAGAAGTTGCGATGCGTGCGACCCAATTGGAAATTTGACACACAAAAAGAATGTGGGAAAGAGAAAGAAAGAGCGAGCGAGAAATAATGTCAAATTTACTAGCGTGTTAAGCGTGTATATTAGGTAGTATTAATTATTATTATTATATTTTCATTGTTTTATTGTATTGTATAAAAATTAACATTTATGTTTATGACACAGGCATGTATCGCATAGCGTGGTTAGGTCCTCCAGGCGTTATTTTTATTTAGATATGTATATAAATATTTAACTATGAGATGATGTCCATCTCCAGGTAATTTCCAAGAAATTTCAGATTACATTTTTAGTTCAACTTATACTTTTTTAGCTTAATTTTTATTTTGTATATTTGCTCATAATAAGGAATTACTTAAGAGAACTAGATAGAAAAGTAGGAATTACTTATAGAAATAAAAATAAAATAAAAAATTGATTAAAAGAAGTTTATCAAAATTGAGAACATTTTAAAGTGTTTTCGGAACAAGTTTTATATTTACATCTTTAAATATTAAAGGAATGCATAGAAAGTCAAATATTTTGCAATATAATAACACAAATAGCTATAATAACAAAAATAATCTTAATAAAATCAAAAATAATAAAATTTTAGCTATTTTTATTTATATAAATAAATAATAGAAAAATAACATTTTCGACTTCCAGTACTATTTCTGCTTAGACAACTCCCATTCCAAATACCTCTGTCTTCTTTTCGCATAGAGCATTTGAGCTTCAGTCATTTATTTTGTCGGCTCGCCGAAACGTTTGGGCTGTCAAACGTTGCCCAACCGAAAAGAGAAATTTTGCAGTTGGTTGTGTCTGACCTTTGGCTTGACCGTGGGCGTGAGTTGTGCGAAAAAATAAAATAAAGAGCGCAGCACAAAAAAAAAAAAAATAGTTGCGAAAAATGTTTCTAGCGGGTCGCTAGCCAGTTGAAATTCAATGCTATCTACGCACACACACACACACACACACACACACACGCACACTCGCGAAATGTGCGCAAATTAGTTCAGTAGGTGCTCGTTGTTGTTGTTGTTGCCAGCTGGCGCGGCGTCATTTAAATTTAGCAGCGAGCAGCGGCAGCGCCGTCAGCCGGCAAAATTAAACATTGAAAATCATAAAGAAAACAACAACAGCGAAATTCGCACATATCTGTCCTTGACACACATTGCGTATACGCAATTTACGCAGCCCGCGCGTTGCGTGTGAGTGCGTGCGAATTAGCGAGTGTGCGAGTGTGCGAGCGTGTGTGTAGCTTGTGTGTGACCCACTTACGTATCTGACAGATACAGATAACAACATATGTTTTCAGTATTCGCACAGCGCAAACTAGTCGTATCAGCAGCTGTTTAGCCCCCTCTCGCTCGCACCCACTGAACGGGCCCCCGTGGCGGAAGTGTTCTCCGTTTGCCGCAGAGGGGCCAGGGGACAACAGTTGGCATCTCTATCGAACGCGCCGCTGCATTATTGGCATTGATTAATTGCGGCGTTTTGCCGCCGGTTCAAAAGGTTCGACATAAGACAAATTACATGTGTGCATCCAAAAGCCAAAAAAAAAAAAAATAAAAATAACAATAATAAAAACAACTGCATCTTGGCCAATACGTTTTGGACAGCTGCTAAAATGGCAATCAAATTTGTGCCTAAAATGTTGGCCAAAGATCACAGAGCCAGCCAAAGATCAGCTGGGCCAGCAAATAACAATCGAACAATCGAAATTAGCTTATGAATAAATATGATACTAAATAACTAAATTATATTTTATGTATATCTATAAGTAATTTTATTTTATTTTATTTTGCCAATATAATTGATTTGAAGAATTTATTTTACTTTTGATTCGTATTGAACCAGCTATCTTTTTAGCCTAAACAAAATATTTAAAACATACTTAAATGATCTTTAAGGCCCGAGTCATAAAAGGGCATATATACTATGTAAGTATTTTACTTTCTTATTATTATGCCCAATTTAAATATCTTAAATTATATAGACTTCAGCTATAGCAAAAATTATTTATAACGCTATTGAAAACCGTATCCTTAGGTTTTCAAAAAGGCATGAATTCAGTATAAAAACCCTAATTCTGTCTTTTCAAAAGTGGTTATAATTTGTGCATTAGTAGTGTTTTTTTTTTAAGATTATTTAAGAATATACTCGATCATTTAATGAAAAGGGCAGAAATTTTACGAGATATCCAACCAACACTTTAAATCTGAATTTTTAACTATTTTCACTTTGGGTTTTAGTTAAGACCACGACGCAATCATAAAAACTCTTGGAAAATTAGTTTCCCTAGAATATGTTTCTTTTATGTAGTATTATCCGTACTGGTATAGCATAGAAAACCATTAACAAAAGAGGGATTCAGTGGAATTTATGCTTAAAATTTAAAAGCTATTATTAAAATTGAATTCTTTTAAATAACAACTTTGCCCGCTGAACAAGCTTAAAGCGCTCAAATAGGAAATATGGCCAAATACACACGTTTGTACATACATACATATGTATGTATATACATAACATTCATTTGTATAAGTGTATAGGCACAATGTATTTACAAATGGGGAATATTTCTTGGTGCATGCTTGATTTTTATTCAGAATTTAAATTGCATTTTTCCTAACAAATCTCTGGTACATTTTGTTGATGTTTATTTTGCCGTTATAAATATTTTTTTATTATTATTTGTTACTTTTTTGCATTTCTATAATATTCTTCTCTCTTTCTAATGTCATGCAGCGAGCGCTGCGTACGTGCCTTTGGCTCAACTCGCTGCAAGGGCGCGGAAGAGATTGGCGCTTTGTGTGCACAAATTACATACACATGTGTGTGTCTGTATATAGTGAGATAAGCAACATGCATATAGACACATGTACATATATACAATGTGTACACACATAGAATGCACAAAGTATGTATATTAAAACAAAATAAATAAGAAATAGAAACAAGACAAGTGCAGGCAAACGCACAGCGTGCGGTGGCTTTATCTCACTCTTTCGCTCGCATTGCGGTTCTTGCTTAGCTGATCAACGTAGAGCGGCGACAATATGAAATAGCTTTTTTTTGTATTTGCTTCGTATTTGCTGGTAATATTTTGTTTTTGGGGCCATATGTTTGGCAAACATGCGAATTGCGTAAGCGGCGAGAGCAGCGGCGTTGACAGCGCCGCCAGCAGCGCGAAGAGCGCAATTTTGCAAAGAGAATTCGCAAAAAAGATCACAAAACACAAGCAGAAACACATAAGCACACACAGACGCACACACAGACGCACACACACACCCATATCCATATACATATAGGTGGAGAGACGGCCGTCAGTTTTGTTGCTCTTCAACTTGACTTTGAAAAATGTTGAGAGAGCGCGCAGAAATAAAGTTTGCCAATTGTGTGTGCGTATGCGGAGAGTGGAAAAGAGAGCGCGAGCGCGCCGTTGTTGTTGTTGCCCGATTTTTGGCAACATTTTTTGTTGTTGTGCCATTTTGCTTGGGGCCCGGCCTCATTTTGTTTTTGTTGCGGTGCGTGCGCGATCTTGCGAATATTTTTGCGTGCGTTGTTGTTGCCGCTGCTGACGCGTGGCTCACGCACTTTTTTGGCAGCGCTGTGTTGTTGCTTTTGCCACAGCTGTGGCGGCGGCGGCACCGGCACCGACGCCGGCAGCGACGTCGACAGTTCATTGGCTTTTGGTGCGTGCGTTGGGCCTATGACTATGATTGTTGCTGTTGTTGTTGTTTTGTGCGTGTCGTTGATCTTTCGGGCAAAACTAGCAACAACAACAGCAGCGAAGATTGGCCCGCGGGTTCAATGAACTTTTTTGCGTTTGGTTTATACATATGTTATGCTGCTGCTGTTGTTGTTTTTGTTGTTTCTGCGTTTGCGCAAAACTTTTTTGGCATTGTTGTTGTTGCCGCTGTCGTTGTTGTAACACAAAGTTCAATAGACTCGCGAATTTTTTGTCTTTTTTTTTTTTTTTTGTACATGTACATATTTGTTTTGATAGTTGGGCCTACTGCGGTGAATTAATAATAGGCATGGCCAAAGTTTCTTCTTCTTCTTGTTTGGCTTTTTTGATTGCGATAAGTGAATAAAGGCCCAGGCCCCAGTTCTTTTTGTGTATTAAGTGATATATGTAGGGCCACAAAATTGGCGATAAACACCATTGTATTATCATCATTAATATGGTTACTTATGTGCAGGCATATTTTATTTAATACTTTTATTTATATCATTTCATTTAATATGTACTTTGTGTATTTTGAATGTATCCTTTATAAGTTTGACATCTTCAATTGTCATATACATATTTATATATTTACTTCATTATATATACTACATATGTATTTATATTTATACTTCAATACCTTTTTGTATTTTCACTCTCTGTTACGCTTTAATTGGTATTGCATTTTTTTCTCGATTCAATTGCCAAAGCTTAACTGAATTTTAAGCGATTGTTTGCCTCTTTTATTTACCATATATGTCAATTAATATGCAGGTACCAATAAAACAAAGCTTTTAGTCGTTTTTGATTTGTCAAGTAGTATGAATTTTATTAAAAACTTGGTCTTTGAAAATACGCTAATGGTTTTTCTTTTCCACACTGCTTTTTTCTCCATCTAAAAGCTATTATGCAATTTTTTCTTTCTTAAACTTGTTATGGATTATGCATATATCGTTCAGCACACGACTTCCCACTCGCATTGCTCCATTAGTTAACTGACAATTGTTTAAATGAACTTAGTAGCAATAAAGGCTGACCGACTGGAAAATACCCTGTACAAATATCTAAGATTAGTTGTAATAAGCTTGTTTTTATATTATTTTCAATATTTACAGAACGGAACACTGAGAAAGTAAATGTTTGTAAATATATGAATATATAAACATATTATATTATATTAATTTAAAAAAAAATAATGATACAAATTCTCTTACGGTCATAATTAAATGTAGAATGTCACTTTTCTCTAAGTGTACCTATGTTTGATCTAAACAGTCAATGGTGTTTGCATTAAGTGCTGCTTCTACTTCATTACCATCTCTTTTGCTTCTTCTTTCACGTGTCAATTTATGTTTGTTGGCATCATTTTTCAAACGCATTTCAAGTCTGAACTTAGCTATGCAAAATTTATGCAGTTTTCTGTCCAAAACAAAAGCAAAAACAAAACAGAAAAAAAAACACTAAAAAGGGGCAAGACTTTCGAAAGTTCTGGTCATGGGAAATTTGCAATGACCGATGGATGAGACGAGGTTTCTGCCCGGAGAAATTTTAAGCGTCTAATTGCCGCAGCTGCTGTTGTTATTTTCTTCTTCTTGCTTTTTACTGTGACAGGCACACACATACACACATGTGGCATACATATACATATATGTACCTAGTTAGCTCCTTATATTTTATGTATTTATTTTATTTCTTATTTTTATTTTAATTTATTTCGTTTTTGTTTTTGTGGGTTTAGTTTCTTGTCTAGCAAGAAAGTTGCTGAAACCGGATTTATGCGAAATTTGAGGGCTCTAAAATGCCATAAAACTGCCAAAGAAATTTTATGGCAACTTTTCTGTCATAAAAAAATTAGAAAAAAAAGTTAGCTGTTAGGAGCGGCTGTCAACGGGTTGTCAAAGCTGTTTTTCCCAAAGCGCCAAATTAAATGAAAGAAATAAATTAGCTTTTAATATATACAAACACACTGGTGTGTGTGTGTGTGTGTGTGTGTGTGTGTGTGTGTGCGTGTCATCAGTCGAAATGATTATGTAACTAAGCGTAATTAAAAGAACAACAATTGCAGCGACAACTACAGCGACTAGCAACAACAATGGGTAACTGAATTAACCTTGTTCCGGCCCAACGGAAAGTGCACTCACAGACACACACACACTCACACACGCACGCAGCGCGATAATAGCGCAGATACATTTGTATCTTTGTTTGTATCTTGTGAGTCCTTGGTTATAATTAATACACACATACGCACACACAACTAGCAGCGATGGCACGCAAGAGTCCAGTGTTTACGTATTTTTGCTGTTGTTGTTGGTTTTTGTGGGGCGTCAACTGTACCCAGAGCGATCAGATAAATTGCCATTGGCACCTGGCCTGCAGCTCCAGCTCCAGAGCTCCATCAGCTCCATCCAAATGCTAATTGCCAATGGGTCAGCCTCGGCTTGCATGTCAACATTGTTGGCGCAGTTGTTGTTGCTGTTGCTGTTGCTAGCTATTAGCTCAAAAGTCAGCCACCGAATGTGTCACGCAGCGACAAGCGCCTCTCTCGGCGCTTCTCAACAGGCAGTACGTAACACGCATACGCAACGTATGCAAAGCAAAAACAAACATTTTCGATTTGTGGGATTTAGCTGCTTAAATAATAAATTTCAAAAAACAAATAAAACCAATTAAAAAAAAAAGGCACAAATTAGTTTAATAACCACTAAAAACTTATAAAATTTAAAAAAAAACCTAAATAAGTAATAACAATTTAGGAAACAAAAAAATAAAAGAAATACTAATTACTGTCGTTAATTGTCATCCATTCCAGATTCGGAATCAAATAAAGCTCGTTTAATGCGACTAAGCGCTGGCATTCAAATTAATTAAAGCTACGATCGAAACCTAGTTCGAAAAGGCAGTAAATTAGGTTCATTATTCTTATCAAAAAATAATAAAGATGTGATAATGAAATTTGGTCATTTCATAATTAGATATTAAATCCAATAAAGAGCGTTTTGAAACGCCAGTACGATTTTTTTAAAATTATTTATAATTATTATATAATAATTTATATTATATATAGCCATTAAATTGTTTCGGTCGTCAAATTGTTTGAAGTCTTTCAGTTGTTTCAATTTCCAAATGTTTCGATTAGTTCAGAGATGTTTTTTCAACGCAACCCTGGCATAAATATATGTAGTATGTGCATGTGCCTATATTTCATGTTGTGTTCAGCTAATGTTATACATTATGATTGTACAATATTTGTCGTTGTTGCTGTGTAAATTAGAAGGCGGCTGCCAGATAAAAGCAACAGCAACATCGACAGCAACAGCAACAGCAACAGCAACAGCAACAGCAACAGCAACAGCAACAGCAACAGCAACAACAACAATCGAACAACGCAACTGAGAAATGCGCAATAATTGATGCACGCAAAATGCAATTACAAATTGAGGTGGAAGCGAGATAGCAAGCCGCATGAGCCTGCGCTAGAGCGAGCGAGCAGCTGTGTGTGTGTGTGTAATGAGTCGTAGGTGAGTGGTTGCCCAAAAGAAGCGCGGGGGTGGGAATGGGGGGGGGGAATGCGCTTGCTGCATGTAATTGCGTTATAGTTGTAGTTTTTGCAATGCGAACGATAACACACACGCACACACACAGAGTGTGCCAGAAATGCCGTTTTAGGGTGACCGTATTGCAAGTGCAACACATGCGCACGCTCTCACTGCGCTGCACTCGACTCCCTCTCACTCTGCCTCCGTCTCTCTCCCCTCCTTTCTCTCGCTCGCCTTGCATTTGCATTTGGTGCAGGTCTCTTTTGCGGTCTCTTAAGCTGCCGGCGAGCTTTTTTTTCCCCCTTGGCTTTGGCACACACTTTGTTTGCCTTCGCCTGCTTATTAATCACTTCCTTCTTGCGTTTTGCACGCGCTTCGCACCAGCCAAACGTCCCCCCCCCCCACCCCCTTCCCCATCCCTTTCCCAGCACTCGCACCCAATGCACCACCCAAAGCCGCAAAGCAGCCCCCGCCACTGGCGTCATGCAGTTTGTGCATTTGTCAGCAAACGCACACACACACACACACACACAACCTTGAGATGTTTTCAAGTTGGGGTTGCATGGAGGTTGCGGGGGGCTTGAGGCAGGTTCTTGGGAATACTATATTAATATTTATACATATTTTAGTTAAAGATGTTTTTTAAACGTTGTTTTCTTCAGTTTGCATGTATATCGATATTTATCGATGTAATCGTTGACTATCGTCATTGCTATCGTTTATTGCTCAGCTTTAATTCCTTGCTCTAAATGTATTGATAATGATTTCGATAAAATATCGATAAGCCTGCAGCTGATCATTTTAAGTACTTTTAAGTTCATTAACATAAAAAAGAGGAGGACAAAGAAAGAGATAAAAAAACAAAGCGCATTTGATTAAAATTTTCATAATTAACAGTTTTTCAGTTAATTTTTCCATCTGCACAACATTTTCAATCATTCATCTTTTGCCTTGATTGACTGCATGAAAAACTCGGGCGTTGTTCAACACTTAATCTCTGATTCATTCATTCCGTCGCTTCCGCATTCACAACAACAACAATTACGCACAGTTGTCGAACAGTTTTCTACACTTTAGTACATAAATATTGCATTTAATGGCATTTTTTATTAATTTATTTATTTATTATTTTTTTTAATCGAACACGCGTGCTCAGCCGAGGCTCACTGAACGCGCGAGGCGCCACCTTTCATAACGGCAACGGCACGCAGCTCATACGCCAAATGATTAGCGGCAATTACGTAGTATATGTATTTCGCACAAACACCTACATATCTCTGTGCATATTTATATACGTTCACAATTTTTACTATGAAACGTGCCCGGGGGCACTTTGATTGCATTGGGCCCCGTCGGGCACATTTCAATGCGATTCGAGCGCTCGCCCACGCATCGAAAATTGTCTAGAGTCCAGGCCCAGGCCCAGGCTTTGAATATAATCGAGTAGAAATTCGAACATGGGACATCAGCAATTTACGGGGGCCTCAACAGCTCAAGAATTCTTTTTTTTCTATCTTTTATTTTTATTATTATTTTTTATATATGTATATATATTTATTTAATATATATTTTACAATTGGAAATCTAATCTCTCATGTAAATAGTTTGGTATTTAATTTTATTTAAAGAAATTTTGTGATAGTATTTATTTTTCTTAAATTACTATCACTTTTTCTCTCATTCCTATAGATCAAAGTTTTGATATTAAAAATAATATATTCGATGAAATTTGAGCTGATGATAAGTAGTTTTTTTTTTCTTAGCCAGTAGATCAAAAATTCGATGAGAGAAATTAGTTTCATTAAAAAAAAAATTTATAGAGGTTTCTTTATAAATACCACTGCAGAAGTATAAAATCTTGAGCACCCCATAAATAACAGTTTTTTTCCCTTCTTCTAGTTTTTGCCCATTTATTTATTTTGTTATTCATTTGAAAGATCGCTGAATCAGTTTTAGCCGGCTGAGGCCTGCGGCATTAGTCGACAACAACCCAGAAAACTTGCAACCTTTCAACTGCAACTGTAATATGAAAACTATTTGCGCCAGAGTTGTGGTTGTTGTTTTTGTCGTCAGCTCGATAGGAACGTCATTTGCCATTACTCGTAAATGTCACATATTTATGCTGATGATAACGGCGCTCTTTGCTGTTGCGAGCGTGCGAAACTGGCAACCGCCGCCGTTGCAGCAACCGATTCCCTGCCGTTCATGCAACAGTTCGTTGTCAACAAACAAACGCAGCAAAACCTGGCTGAACAAAAAAAAAAAAAAAAACTCTCTAAAAATGACTAAAACAAAATTGATTTGTCACGCTTCGCATAAATTGCACATGAGCAACTGTTGTCGATGTTGTTGCTGGTGTTGGAAGCTGCAGTCATTGCAGTCACTTTGCCATGCTTTTCAATCAATAGAAATAACCTTTTTTGCCATTTTTTTGCCGCCTTGCTTTTCTCTAGTTTTCTAAAGTTTTCTTTGGTTTTCCTTGGTTTTCTTTTGGCTTTTGCCATTTCATCAATTAGGCGTTAATTTTTGCAGCCTGCAATTTAACGGTGCTAACGTTTTATTAATGAGCCAACACATTTGGGGCCTGGGAACCAGACAGAGAAACCAAAACCGCCGAGAGGAGCAAAAAAAAAAATTAAAATGAAAAAATAAAAAAATAAAAACAGCATAAAATTGAAAAACAAAACATTCGGATTTTTCTTGAGAGTAAAATACAAGTAAATCCAAGGCCAAGGTCAGCGCCAGAAACGTTTGGTAACGGAACGGATTGGCTCAGAGCGAGCGCCCAAATGCTCGAGCAGCAGGGCGTGGCGGCAACAACAATTGTTGTTGTTGTTGTTGTTGTTGCTGAACGGAAGTGAGCGACGTCTGTGCTTTGCTTTTGACAATGGGAAGTGAATGCAAAGATCGCAAAAAAAAGCAGGCAAATGTACGCGATGTGTGTGTGTCTGTGTGAGTGTGTGAGTGTGTGTGTGTGTGTGTGTGTGGGCACAACAATTGCCTGGCTGTGAAGGTTTCAATTTTAATTGAATTTTTTTTGCGCAATTGCAAAAATTGCTTTAATTAGCCAAAATGCGCAAGTGTGAGTGTGTGTGTGTGTGTGTGTATTTCTGTTGCTGCGTTAATTGCAGCAGCCAAAAATTAGCTAACACACACACACACGCGAAACTGCCAGCCGTCATGGCTGCTAAAGCGCTCTTTGATTGACAGCTGTCCCAAAAGCCGACACGCCCCCTTCAACTACAATGTGCCATTCAACTGCCCCCGCGACGGGTCTAATACCTCTTCAGCATTTTTCTGTTGTATTCCATTTTTATACGCTTTGATTGATTCACAGCCACGGCAAATTTATGGACTCGCCATTCATAAAGAACTGCAATATTTACCATTATTGCTTTCTTAATTGAGCAAAATAATAATAACTATTAGGTATAATAATAGCAATCACTGTGAACGGCAGTCTAGACAGTCCAGACTACCAATATCTACAGGAGTTGAAAATCTTCTACGGTAGTCCGATTTGTTATATAATTTTGGCATGATACTTAGCAGAAAAATAAACTCAGAAACGATATTAAAGTTACGTTTTATATGAATTTTGGTATCCGCAATCGATAAATTCGATCCCAGCAGAATCACTTTTAAAGCTGCAGTTTATTTGAAATAAAAAAAAAAAATCTAAAACAAAATTTGTTTCACACATGTTCAGTTAATACCTAAATCAATTTCAATAGCATATCAATTTTTTGTTGTTATAATTTTGTCATGACAAATGAATTTTAGATTTCAATAATTTCAATTGAAAATCAAATATTTCATTGAATCTTGATATAAATAAAAACGTTGTTATTATAAATTAGCTGGGTATTTCCAAGCAATTTCGGGCAATAATCATGATATTTTAGACAGATAAAACAGCTTGACAAATACGTCAAGTTGTACAGATTCCAAAGCCTCACAACTCACAAATCTTTCTCGAAATCTGCCCCATATTGATACATAGATCATAAATGACAAAGATTTTTTTTTACGGCAAATAACATTTTTTTTCAAAAAGTTTTTTATGGGAAAGTGAATAAAATAACAGATTTTTAAAGGAATTCAATAGAAACTTACCTTAAACTAAAACACTCGCCAGTCGGGCGTTACCCGTCCAGCAATCCATAAGTTTCAATTTTCAATTGATGTGTATTTTTTGTTTTGTGTTTGGGCCGTCGTCGTTGGTGTTGTTGTTATTGTTGTTGCGTTTGCTCTGGGTTTTCTTGTTGTTGTCGCTGCAGTAGTTGTTGTTGTTGCTTATTCTGTTGTCGCTTTTGGTTTTAATTTGCTTTGCTTTTTGCTTTGTTCGCCTTGATTTTGCTTTTTTGTTTGCACTTTTTTTGCACACCGATAACTGTTGCGTAGCACGTTGTACAACACTGCTGTCCGAAAAATAACCGTTATTTAAGTGTTTTAGTTCTTTTTATTTTGTTAATTTTTTTTTTTTTTTGCCAAGTTTCGATCTCGAAAGAGTTGTTGCCCAAAGAAATTGTTCAATTTTTTAACATTTTCCGTTTGCTGGTTTATTTTTATTTTTTAATATTATTTTGTTATCGATAAAAATGTAATTGGTCCAGTTGGTTGCAAATATTTCGTCAAGTTTGCTTTTGAGAGTGTGTGTGTGTGTGTGTGTGTGGGGTGTGTGTGAGTATGTGTTGTTTTCAATAGCCAGAGAGCGCTGCCAGAGTTGTAGCGTGTTGATTTTTGTTCTTGTTGTTGTTGTTGATGCCGTTGTCGATAAACTTTTTTTCGCAGAGTTGCCTATCGATTCGCCCGAGATTTCGTTTGTGGTTTTCTTTAAGTTTAACACGCTTTCTTGTTCGTTGAAATTTAGAATTTTGAAGAATATGCTGCAATTAGACGGTGGAGAAACAAAATGGGAGATAGTTAGTAAATGTATTTACAGAAAGTTACACGTAATTGCCCATTATATAAAAAATAATGAAGTTTTAAAGGCATATTAATCCTACTTTATATTATTTTAAAAACGATTATTATCTAATTAAACCATTTTTATTTCTACAATATTATTTATACAGATAGAAGTGGTGAAGGCATGGAGTATTTATTTTCTTTTTATCGATAAATATCGATTATAATCAGTGAAGCAACGATAACTATTTTAAATTATATAATTTACATTAACTTCAGTTTGGTTTGTAATTGTATTTTTTTAGTTTCCTGATCATTTTAAACATATGTATTTATATAGCCAAAAAGGTTACATAATTTCTACTCTAAGTTTTTATCTAAGTACTTTTCTACTTTTCTACCATTTTAAGTACTCAATTTTCTTTTGAATGCATATATGGTCACACTGCATTTTAAAGCTCATTAACACTTTGCCGTCGAGAACTTTAAGAAAAACAAAGGCAAACAAAACTTTTGAAAAGTGTACAAAAAGCAACAACAACGAAGCTCAAATGTAGGCTATGGCAAATGCCAGAGGTAGAGAGAACAACAATTATAAAGCGAGAAAGAAAGAGAAAGAGAGAGAGAGAGAGAGCGAAAGGTGGGTTAGAGGGGAGGCGAGACAGGATGTGAGGGGCTGTGGGTGGGCGGCAAACTGCAGCGAAAAGCCCGCCCAACATTTTGACGTAAAACTTTCACTATTTTAATTACCTAGCGCAAATTTTTGTTGTTTTGTTTTGTTGTAGAACAACAACAATAACAACGAAAGCTTTGCCAATGCCAAAGTCAGTTGTTAATGTTGTTGTTGTTAGTGTTGTTGTCTGTCGCTGTCTCAAAAAAGTCTGGCAACTGTCTGCGGCTGCTTCAAGTGCCCCGCAATACAAGTGCAACCAGACACACACACACACACACACACACTCACACACAGTGCACAGCACATGCATGAAAAGTTTTGCAGCATTGTTGTTGACGTTGCTGCTGCTGCAACATGTGGCACGCTTAATTATGACGTTGAAAAGTCACAACGACAATGTCAACTGTTGAATTATGGGCACAACAACAACAACACACACACTAAAAACTTTTTAATTTTTGCCAAGTTATGTGCCACATGACGTCATCGTCTTTAACTTCAGCTTTGTTCTTCTTCTTTATCGTGCAGCACATTTTAATCAGCTCGCAGCTTCTCGTATCAACATTATCAGCTCGATGAGAGCAACAAGCGGCATTTGAAAGTTGCGCTGGCATTGAAAAACTTTTACTTTGTCGCATAAGTAGGTTGCCCCCCCTCCCCCACACTCCCACTCTCTCTTTCTCTTTCGCTCCCTCTATAAAAACACTATCTGCTTTTCTGTCTGTCTGCGGCAAAAGTTCAAGTTCATGGCAAACAGATTTTCTTCAAGCTAAATTATGCACAGCATTAAAGTTATTCGCAGCAAAGTTATTCAAACAGGAAGTGAATACTTGCATGAATAGATAGTTAGTTGATAACATTCTAACCAGTATTTCGAACAGATTTGTCAGCTGGATAGTCGGCTTTATTTATTATTTATGTTAATTGCTGAACGCTTGAATTAAACACATTGTAAATCGATTTTTGTTTGATTAACGCGATAAGTAAACTGTACTTAAAAGCTTAACAGCCGGATAACTTTGCAACGGGAACTGCAATGAGGATAGGTAACTTACAACTTTTGCCCTAACTGAATTTAAGCATTTAAAACTCATCATGTTTTAACATTCATGTTTAAGGCCAGAAAACTGAAGAACTGAGTGGAAATTAAATTTAAATTTGACTTTGAAATGTTAATAATTTGAAAAAATAAAGTACAAAGTATTCATATTAAATAACAATACAAAATAATAATATATTAATTTATACCTATATTATATAGCTCTATTTAAGGCTTTGCTTTAAACTAATATATGTTTGTGTCTATTGTAGACTTAATGTTAATTTATGTTAACTAAATGCTAAATTTGTAGACTTAATGTCAAGTTATGTTTACTCTTGTCAAACTATGTTAACACAATGTTAGATTGACTTGGGTTAATTGAGGTTACATGTGTTCATTTCGATTGTCAACTTAGTGTAACGTTATGTTTATTTAATTCGCAATTATTTCAGCCGGGGCCCAGCTTAACGGTTGATCGGAGAGCGCCAAAGTTGCCGGCAAACGAAATGAAAAGCTGGGGCAGTCCTTAAGAGCCAGTTAGCCAGACAGTTAGACAGACGGTGGCAGACGGCGGCGCAGAGGGGCAGACAGAGGGCGACAGTTAAAGTTAAACCAATGCCCAGACAGTCAAACAAGTGCGGGGCTAAAGGGGGCGGGTTAGCGGGGCGGAGAGAGCGACACAGTTGGGACAGACAAAGGTTGTTTGGCAAATACCAAAGAGACGGCGAAACACGGCACAGAATATGCCTATGACTAGACGCTGTCTGTTGTGCCACCTTACAATAACCAGCCCGCCGCCCGCCCCTGAGTGCCACACAAGCCGTGCGCCGTTGTGCCACATGAAAGCGACTCAGAGTCCAGACACAGGCCCAGGCCCGCTGACGACGACAGCCTGATGACTAGCTGCTTAAAATGTCTGCACAGCTGTTTGATGTGTGTGTGTGTGTGTGTGTGTGTTGCATCAACAGTTGACGTTGCAGCCATTGCACACACAATTTTTAATGTTGCCAGACAGACAGAACAGCGCAGGATACCTCACACATAAGTCAAAATGTGAGAAAACGAAAGAGTGAGAGAGAGAGAGAGAGCCCTCGCAAGTTGCAAGTCGCAGGTGAATGTTGCGCGTGTGGAATGCAACTTGAAATGGGGCAGCAACCGTCTGTGTGAGTGTGCGTGTGTGTGTGTGCTGCACATAAAATTTTATTTCTTATTCTTGACAATGCGACGTCGTCTTGCGTTTTAATTTCGTTTTCTTTTCTGCATATTTTTCATTTATTTCCTTTTTGTTTTTGTTTTCCGTCTTATCGATTGTGTCGCTCCCGCTCCGCTCAATCGCCCAAGTTATGATAAGCAGCTGAGTCGGAGTGCAAGGACATCGGGCCATCAGTTGCCGCAGCTCTTGAATTCCACAGTTCTTCGTCGTCTTCTTCTTCTTCGTGTCCTTTGTGCCGCTGCTGTTGCCATGCGTGACCAACACTGTTGACAATAAATTTATGCAATTATCATTCAACAACATCATCTGCATTCAATTGGGTTGCACAACTTTCAGCGGCAACTGTGCCCCTCATTTCTTGCCGCACTTTCGGCTCGGCCCCGTCTTCAGTTCTGTTTTCCACAGAAACAACAGCAACATTCAGAAACTGCCTGTCTTGGCGTTTATTAGAAACTGCGGAATTTCTCAGTCGAGCGTTGACGGCCGCGCGACAAATTCGTTGAATTTATGAAATTTTAGAAGTCTGACTTAAAAAAAAAAAACAAAATAACGAGCAGAAAAAACTGAGCAGTTTATGGAGCTCGAGTAACAGGGCACATGTCACGGAATTGCAGTTTGCATATGAGATAGCTGAAAAAAATACACACACACACACACACACACACGTTGCATTGGCATCTCGCACAAGTTTATTGAATGACATAAGCACCATAAATATATCACATAGTCAAAGGCAAATAGTTGAGTTAACTTTCTGTAAAACTAATTTAAATGCCAAATATATTTTCGGCACAGCATCCTTTAAGTATGCCTTAAACTTACTTATTGTACCGTTGCAGAGGACAAGTATATTTTGTATATTTCTATTTTATTTACCTAAAAGATAATACCTAAATGGCAATAAACAATTTATATTTATTTATTTTACCAACATTTAACTTCTATATAATATGGCCTTATATCGAAGAGAGTTTATAGCGCACATATTCCCTTTTGAATTTTAAATTTTATATAAATCGAACCAATATCTCAAACTTATCCCACATCTTGTTTATATTGTTTGCAAAAGTGCTGCATAATGCTTTGAGTGCTGTTGCGAAGAGTGTTGTATAATTGCATAGTGTTGTCAGCAACAGTGCTGCACAACAAACAAAACGAATTTAATTCAAATAATTTATACTACCTATTAGCTTTTGTCAGGTATTCTATCATTTACTTTTCCATTGACAAGTTAAATACTTTCTATGGACAGTGTTGCACAATAATATTATATATTAATGGGAGATGACAACAAACCATTATTAACGTCCACAAAGCCATTGAAATAATTGAAATAATTATGATAATATTGTCGAGCCAACTATTGTCCGTTATACAAGAAGTGTTGCACAACATTCGCTACTGCCATACACAGTGTTGTATTCAACACTAAACATTGATTCCACATAATTAACCCAAATATAAAAACACGTCGATCTTCTGCCCGCCGGCTTGGGTGCAGTTCGTCTTGCACATTGCGAATACATTTTATTAAACGTATTTGTTTATAATTATTGCATGATTATTGCCGGCTGGCAGCGCCCGCCCTGAATTGCTGACACTTTGCGATTTCTTGGGGCCTCGGCTCTTGGGGGGAGGGGGTCTGCCCGCTTGTGTTCTGGACTCGGGTCTCCACTTGGCTTGTCCGTTTCATTTTTCTTTCGTCGCTGACGTTGACTTTTGAGAGCGGCAATTTTGTTGCCTGTTGATTGTTGTTGTTCCGCTTCTTCTTCGCGATGCAGTTGTTCTTTTCGCATTATTTAAAAATAATTTTATTTTTTTTGTTTTTTGGTTTTTTTTTTTGCCGATGTGTTTTTCCAGGAATTCCGTCACTGATACGCTGCCATAAGTCCAGCAACAACAACAACAACGAAAATTATTGTTGCATTTTTCACAACGTCATTTTCTGGAAAATAAATGAACTCCGCCAGGGGGTAAGGGGGGGAGTGGCATTAAAAAATTATTGTTTGTTGTACAATAATTTATGCAAATATTGCAGACGCGCTAAAAAGCGACAGCAGCAAGCGCTGCACTGGGGCAGGGGCAGGGGCAGGGGGCAAGCCAATGGTGAGCGAAGGAACCGGCCGGCAATTGTCTGTCCGTCCCTCCGTTTGGCCGTTCGCTCTGTGTGTCAGTCGGTTGGACACTCTTCGCCACACAATTGAGCATTAAAAGGCAGCTGACACGAGCGTTGAGACGCGGCGGGGGGAGCAGAGAGCTGCAGCGTCTGTGGGCTGTCCCAGCGAACTTCATTTCGTTAATGCAGTTGACTCAAAAAGTGTTCACAGTGCGTTAAGCTGCCTGCAACATTGTTTGCCAACACTGTTATTCAAGTCTACATTTATTTTATTATGAATACATATGAGCGATAATTGACATAAAACTTACATAAAAAGTATTTATATTTTGCAACACTGAAATACAAGAATAAAGCTTATTTTAAATGGCTAACACTAATTAACAAACATAGTTATCAGAATACGTTAAGCCGAACTAAAACATTGTTTTACAACATTAAATTTTTTTTAGCAATTATAAACTGGAGAGAAACATGTTTTTCCAAATCGATATAATCTTGACATAAAAAGTGTCCATATTATACGTTTATCTGGCTGCAACGTTGTTTTGCAACACTGAAATTCAAGTTAAGGGAAACGGCTAAAATGCGGTAAACTATATAAATAGGCATAAACACATACTATTTACAAAAAGTTTTCGGAATACGACCAACTAAAACATTGTTGAATAACACTGAAATGCAAGAACAAATTTTTTATCAATTTTATACAATGCATGAAGTTAACTTTAACATTGTTTTCCAACACTAAAGTTAAATTCTTAAGCTTAAGCACTTTATTTACTTTATAACTAAAGTCAACAAAATCATGTATTATAAAGTTTTTGCAGCAAAGCATAAACAAATAATTCGATTTGGATCGTGTTGCTAAAATATATTATATAGAAATTAGGATGAAATCAATGCAATCAAAGCAAGGGGAATTTTTATTTGGTGACCTGCATTGAACCCTGAGACAGAGGCGGCCGTTTGATGGCGTATTGCGTGGGTTCTTAACAGGGCGCCACTTGGGGCCATTGTCACTTGTGAATTGAGCGAGAGTGTGTGGATGTGTGTGTTAGTGTGTGCGTCTGATTCCGCCTCCTTCTTTCGCACAAACACTTGAGCACGCATTTGGCGGCATCGTCAGCTGCCACTTGGGCGTTTTTCCCATTTTTTTTTTTTTATTATTTTTCAAAATGCAATCGATATGTGGAACACACGCATCCATACACACACACATGCACGCACACAAGCAGACATGCACACTTGTAGCCAAGGATGGCCTCAAATAATTAATAATAATTTATGTCGCAAAGTTTGCAGGCCCTGCAATTAGAAGCCTAGTCGAGGTGCGCCCATTCGAGCCAAGTCAAGCTAAAAGGGCTCCTACAAAACTAAAAAAATAAAGAAAGAAGCAGAAAATAAAGGGAGACCCTACAAAATTATGCATAAACGAATTTTAGTGCGCCTACAAGTAGGCAATAGCCGGCGAGGCTCACGCGTCGGTGAAATTACAAAGAGACAGACGCACGGGTGAGGTAGGGAGGGGCGGGGGGACAGGAAAATTCATATTCCTTTTTATATTTCTTTGGTTATTCCAATTTCAACAAAGAATGTGCAACGCGAAGGAAACACCTAACATTTTATGAAGTATATTTATTGCTCTTGATCAAATGGAGTCTCTTGATTTTGAGTTTTAAATTAAACTAAATGTGAAATAAATTGATGAAGACACTTGAAATAGATTCGACCTTTTGCTATTATTATATACCTGCCATAGGATTAATAATAATTATAATAATAATAATAATAGAGAAATGAGTAAAATAAAATAATAATAATTGAAAAACCAAATTTCTGTAAGTATATCCCAATTTAGCTTAGCTCGTATATAAAAAAGACTAGTATACAAGTTAAAAGCAGCCATTTTTAGGGTATTTAATCGTCGGCAACACACAAAATAAGTGTTTTTCTTATTTGATTTTTGTTGTATTTTTTTTGCTTTTGTTGCATTGCGTTTCTTTTTACTGAAGTGCACTCAAAAACGCACTTCTCGCCCCAACCTAGGGGGGCTAGGGGGGGGGGGGGTGGCAGGGTCCAGGGTACCGGGATGGGGTGGCACTACAAGCGAAAACTTAGACGCACGCAAAGCGCCTTTGATCCTGGCGTCGCAGTCAACGCCGGCTTCGCAGTCAGCAACTAGCTCACGCAATTTGAAAAAAGCATAAGAAAAATAAAAATAAAAAAAAGCGAGGAGACGAAGGAATTGAAGAGTTTTTGCTGACGCTGACAGCGACAACAGCAACAACAATGCTTGTTGACAAAGGCAACAAACAACAATAAACTTGAGCAAAAGCACCCAAGGGAGTAAACGGAGGCGGGGTGGGTGGTGGGTGCGGGGTGGTGCGGCGAGATAATGAAAGGTCGTCAAAGTGCGTTGCATTCCGTGCACCGCCATCATCTCTTCAGTTGACGCTGATGTCCCGAGTCCTGGAATGACAAGCGCCCAGGGCCCATGCTGTGCGTCCTTGGCTGCAGCATGACAGTGCGTCATGAGTCGCAGCTAATCAAGTGTTAAGGCTGCTTTGCCGCACCACCTGCTGCGATGCCAGCCACAAAGATGACAAGTTCGCGAGTCAAAGTTTGCATAGATTAAAGATAATATGCAACTCACTATGGAATTCCTTATGTCAGCTATTTATTTGTTCATAAATATACACATTAAACTCTGTTTTATAGCTCAACTGCTGATGTGAAAGCCAAGCTTTAATTTTAAGCTTATAAATACATATCGTTTTCTTATTCAATTTAGTTTCTGCGCTAGATTTTATTGCTATTAAGACTAGACTTGAAACTTGGAATATATACTGATGTATACCGCGTCAATTAAGCGTTCGGATTTTTATTGACAGATTAAAATAGCTTATTTAAAATTTGTGTATTATTTGAAATAATTATTTTTTAAATTATTTGTTTTTTTTTTTTAATTCAAAATTTAGAATTACAAATTGTAAATTTTTTATCGATTGTGGTTGACATAATTAGTATGAAGAACAACTAAGGGGATCAAATTGTTTGTCAAATATCTTGCCAAAATTAACAACAAATTTTGATATGTAAAGCTCTCGGATCCATAGCGCCGACTTTGTCAAAACTGAACCGATTTTTAAGTTAGATGGCATTTTGTTCATTTGTCTCTAGATTGAATCTGCATTTAAAATATATACATTATATAAAAAAATTAAAAAATAATAAATAATGAATTCCGGTGTCGGCTATACCCGACTGCAACGATCTTCATTTTTTTGGTATTACTTTTTAGCTGCCTAAGTGAGAATTCGCCGGGTCTCATCGCAAAACTATTTCCCAGGTGATATTTGTCTAATGTTTTAGCTAAAAAACACTTTTTATGTGTACATAAAAGCTAAGTATCTGGCTATTGTTTTCTTATCTACCTAGGCGAGACCAGGGGAGTACCAGCAGATACTTTTCGCTAACTTTATCTCTAACGCAGATAGCGATTAAAAACTGGAAGAATCGCGCAAAAAAAATATGCGTGAAGCTTTTCAATGCGTTTGTTGCATCTGTGTTGTAAAAGCACAAAAGCTGACGGCATTCCTTTTTTCTCTCTCTCTCTCTCTGTCTCTCTCTCTCTCTGTCTGTCTTTGTCTCTCTTTCCTTGCACTTGCACTGACATTTGTTTGACTTTAACTCTTTTGTCATGACGAAAGCCGCGCGGCATACGCACAAGCTGCAGCCAGCTGCTCATCATGATGCCGATGATGATGTTGTTGTTGTTGTTGTTGCTGCTGTTGATGAGCTTGCTTTGTTGTTGTTATTGCCGGCGCACTGCCGGCTGTCAAAGTCGATTTGTCTTGACTGTCACAGACAGCAGCCGCCGGCCTGATAGGCTGCGTAGCCTTTGACAGAGCGCCAACAAAGCGAGGGGGGCGTGGGGCGCACGAAGGCTTTCATTTCTAATTGTGCTCGCATCTGAAGACAACAACAACAACGCGTACAGCAGATGCAACAGCGCAACAGTCCGCGACAAATGCACCAACTGACCCCGAAAAAAAAACCGCCGAAAATAATAACGAAAAAAAAAACATCAGAAGAAAATAAATTTACAAAAAATAGCACAGGACATGTGCATACATATTTATGGTGGGGTCCTGGCCAGTTTGCAAGTTGGCCATTACCTTTTGTCGTCTGCCGGCGTCAACTGTGAGCAACAGCAGCAGCCGGCTGTGCTGCCCCGTTCCAGGGCTAATAAACTCAGCTCAAAATGCGGCCGGAAGTGCGTGCGTGCAGCAGCGGCAACGGCAGCAGGGGCAAATAAATGTCCCAAAAACAACAACGACGCGAAATGCAAAAGCCCAAAAAATAAGAAATAAAAAACGGCCCCCGTGGCTGCCGCCGCTGATGAGTCCAGAGCCCCGTGGGCTCTGTGCCCCGAGTCCGAGTCGCGGCACAAGTGGCATTTGGGGTCGTCTCTTAAGCTCGTCACGTTGCTGTTGTTGTTGTTGTTGTTGTCGTTGGTCGTCAACACGCGTTCCACTTCACAACGCACACACACACACACACACACACGCGCGCACTCGGATGCAATTGCAGTGAACGTCGCCAACCCCAAAAAATGCCAAAAAAAAAAAAAAAAAATTAAAATAAAATAAAAAAACAAAAAACAGCTACCAAAACAAGAAGAAGAATTGCCAAAAATTACCGAAAAATATATGCGATATACCAACTGTATGCCTAAGCAGGGAGTCCTGCGTTGCAACTGTGCTAGGGGGCGGGGCTGGAGGGGGGTCTGCCTCATTGTCGGTTATCCTGTCGCGGCCGCTGCCTCGTGTTTAACCCCTTTTCCTCTTCTTTTTTTAGTAATATTCCGGTATACGGAATGTGTTACAAACCGACCACGTCACACACACACACATGCACACATACATACATTTATAGAGTGAGCGCTCAAACCGTGCCCAAAACTGAACCTGAGCCCAACCCAAAACCCAGCGCTCGGAACAGCTCAGCTTCGAGGTGTATGTTGCACAAAAGCCAAAAAAAAAAAGGAAAAGAGTATTATAAAAGGGGTTTCAGCGCCAGACAGGCTCTGTTCTTTTTATATATACATATATAACTACATATAACTCCAGATATAATATTATATTGGGTTTTACTTTACGCTTGCAAATTTGATTTTCTTTCTTTTCTTTTCCCTTTTTTGTTGGCCAGCAAATGCAGCCAACAATTTGCCAGACTTAATCGCAGGCAACGTTAGGTTTTTTTCTTATTTCAAGTCAGGGGGTTTTTTCCGTTTCGGCGGGGGCTATTTTTTTTTTTTTTTTTTTTTTGGTTGGTCTGCATACAACTGCAATTTGCTTTGATGGATCGTTTTGGTCAGTTATGATAGATTTTATTAAAAGCTATGCGTTGTCCGGCTGAACTTCAACTTTAGCGGGAAAATCTGTCCGTTTTATTTTAAAAAATCAAAGTTTAAGTAAACTAAACACAGAGCGCATTTATATTTTACAGCCCAATCTAGAGTCTTAAATGTTCGTTGTAAGTAGAACAAAAGGAACAAATTCAAATGAAGGTAATACATATTTATAGTTTAGTTTAAATAGATTCATATATTTGAATTACTTTAGACTCATTTTTAAATCTCTACCCTAATACATTTTAATTCACGAGATTTTCTTTTAAATTGAGTAGTCTAAGATTAATTTATTCGTAGAGCATTTAAAGTTCGTTGTAAGTGGACAAAAATGGCACAAGTCAAATGAAGGTAATTAATATTTATAGGTGAATTCAAATAATTATTTATATTTAGTTTAATTTTCAATATGTATACTTAGCACACTTTAATTCAAAGAAACTTTTCCTTTCAATTGTCTCCTATAATATTCATTGTTCATAGAGCATTGATAGTTCGTAGTGAGTGTTTTTTATTTTTTTTTTATTTTTTTTTTTTTTTTTGGCTATTGACTCTGCGTTTGGTTTGTGTCCACGTTTTTTTATTTTTTGATGGCTTTGCACATGTTTTGGTTCCACTTGGCGAGCAAAGCTCAAGAATGCCAAAAGTTGCATTTGTTTTCGCAGCTATAGGCACCGAAATAAACCCCTACCGCCAGAAAACATATTTGCTGCGGCTCTAGGGGAGTTGTTGTTACAGGAGGGGTACTTGCAGCGGTTAGATGGCGACGAGGGGGAGGGGGAAACCTAATAAAAATGCATGGAGTACACGAATTTATGTACATATATGTAAAGTTTTCTACATATGCCGAGTGGCAGGAGGCAGCTTAACCAAGTTACCGCAAAAATTGCGACGAGGGTTCCTGGGAACACAGCGAACAACAGAGAGAGAGAGAGAGGGGGGGGGGGAGGAAGAGAAAGAGGGGGAAGGGGCAACAGACAGGCAGGTCGGGAAGCGCTGCAGCAACGCATTGCCAAAAATATAAAAAAAAAAAAAAAAAAAAAATAAACACGAAAAAAGAGTGAAAAAAAGGAAGCGAAAAATAAACGAACTCGCACACAAAAATTGGGACAAAACAAAAGTTTCAACGGGTCGAATGGTGTTGATATTCTCATGGTGGCGTCGTCCCCCTGCCCCCCGCCTGTCCCTGTTCCTGACTTGGCCCCTGCAACGCCTGCTGCCGCTGCTGCCGCTGCCGCCGCTGCTGCTGCTGCTGCTGCTGCTGCTGTCTGGTGGTGGTGGTGGTGCTGGTGGTGCTGGTGGTTAAAATATGCTGCGCGCCGGCGTTTCCCGCGTGGAATTTTAAAGCCACTCATCAGCGTTGCATTTGCCGCTTTCTTTGTTTTTCGCTTGTTGTTTTTTTTTTTATTATTATATTTTTGGGCTATATTTTTGTTGTTGTATTTTGCTTTGCAGTTTTTCGACAGCGTCGTCGCTGGCGGCATCTTCGTTTTATTTCATTTTATGCAATATAATTCGTCGCCTTGCCCCTCCCGCTGGCCGGCCCTCCAGCTCAGCCACTTCACTCCTTTTCACTTGAGTCCTCTCTCTTCGCTTCTTGCTCCTTTATTTTACTTCTCTCTTTTTTTTTTGTTGTTTTTTGCGACTGTTTTTGGCAATAAGCTTTTGCCAATGCCGCAGGGTTGTATTTGCATTAGCGTTGCGTTCTAGGAGGGGGACGACATTATTTATTTTTTTTTTATTTTTTTCACTTTTTTTTTGTGTGTTTGTTTCTTGCTTTTACCCTCATTTGCTGAGTTTCACTTCTTCAAGCGCTGAAGCGTTGCAACGAGTTGCACACACAGACACACACACACACACACACACACTGGTATGTGCGTGTGCTTGCCAGGGGGCAGGTTGGAGCATGGAACGGATGAGTGTAGACAAATCTGCAGGGTTTACGGACTTAGCCGAATGCACTGAGCCAACTGAGCTTTAATAAACAACGATGAAAAATCAACTGAAAAGCATGCTATAAATAGCTGAGAAACAACAAACTGAAAAGGTCTCAAACATTGCAGCAATATAAAGAAAAGTTCGTGACTTAAAACAAACAGTGAGAATTTATTTCAAATTATTCTCATTTCAAACTGTGGAAAAAAAGAATGAGCATAAAAAAGAATAGTTTAGCCATCTAGTATTCAATTCAATTCTGTATTCAAAAATATTTGAGATAAACTTTGGATTTTTAGCTTATTCAATAAAATTTAAAAACAAATTCCAAATTGATAAACATGTCAAAATTATTAAATAAATTTTCGTAATTTATTGCTATTAGAAATATCTATAGGCTTTTAACTTGCAATATTTATATTTTAAATTTTTTTAATTTGTTGTACTTTATTAATTTTGTTGTCAACTCGCTTTGTCGACTGTTTATAAAAATTAAAAAATAAATAAATATATAAACAAGTATATATAAAAAAAAACCTTAACAAACATTGCTATGTCAAAAACATTAAACTAAAATATATGTTATGGTCAATTATGGTAAATTTTCTATTTTTTTAATAGCTTATAATTTCATTTTATTTTTGTTTATTTGTTGTATATATTTTATGTCTATTTAACCATAAGTTTGCTCTGAAGTAGTTTTTATATTTATTTGCTCTATTGAAGACGCCCAATTAAAATTTGCGCACCTGACGATCCTTGGGCGGCTGTTGCTGCTGTTCATTGCCGTTGTTGTTGTCATTGTTATAGCTGACATATTTGTCACTCTGGCTGTTGTCGTTGCCATTGTTGCCCCCCCCCCCACCCCCCCCATCCCGACCCCGCTCCACCGCGAGCAACAACTCCTACTCATCCCCGAGCGTCGCCCTGTTGCTGGTGCGATTGCCCATTGTTGCAGCTACAGTGGCCGCAACAATTGTTGCCACGCTTACAACAGCAACGTTGCAACATGTTGGTCCGCCGCCTGCCCGCTTGGCTGCCCGCCTGCTTGCAACGCCCAGCGTCGTCGTGTGCCTGTGCGTGTCTGGGCCTGTCTAGGCCCAGTATCTATAAGTCTGTCTGTCTGTCTGGCGTGTCTTGTCTGCCTGTCTGCTTCAGTCAGATAGTACGCTGATATTATTTCATATTTTGGCCAAATTACGAGCCACACAAACACACAGCTAGCGATCGTCGCCAGTTTTTAACTGGCGGCCGCGTGTGCGCAACCCTTGATAAACTACGAAACGTCTGCGTGTGTGTGTGTGAGTGTGTGTGTGTGTGTGTGTCTGTATGTGTGTGGGGGGGGGACCCTATTAAACCCCTATAAACCCTAAGCAGCAACCCCATAAGCAAAGGCAACGAGCCATGGCTGTAGTCTCTCAGTTGGCATGGCCCTGGAGTATTTTCCCCTTCTTGAATTTTTACTTCTTGGTGTTTTTGTTTTTTTTTTTATTTTTGCGCTGGCAAAAATTCATTTTATACACCTGACCCTGTCGCCATCGTTGCCGCTGTTTGTTTTCGTTGATTATCTTTGGCGTATTTAGAGCGTAAAGCGTAGTCAGACAAAACAGAAATAAGCAGCAACAACAACACAATGATAATGATGGAACGCAGGACGCGACCAGGACCCCTTTGCGTGTGTGTGTGTGTGTGTGTGTGTGCTGCACTGACCGTCCAAATTAAAAGTGAAATTGCAATTTTTATTTTCGACAAATTTCCATTGCCACCTGCACAAAATGCCAAAAAAAAAGGAACTCGAAAGAACAGTTATCTTCGGGCTTCGTAGATAAGATATCCTTGGTGTCATAGCAGATGTGCGCTATATTTCACAACTGAAAAGTGTTCTTTATAAAACACGGGCAAGTCTGCTTTGGAATAGCTTTCATAATAATTTATTTAAAATATATTTAATATTTAATAACATTTTAAATTTTTATCATATGACTCTTCAAATGCTGTCTTGTATCTTGAAAATTCACATTTTATTTACAAAAATAAAATAATATAAATAAATAAAATTGTAATAACTCTAAAAGGAATTCGCCTGGAATATCAGCACCCAAAAGCACTATTTTAATGAAACAATAAAATTTTAAAAATGTTTATTAAATAGAATACTTTAAGTGTATATCTTCGGAAGATATTAAGCTACAATTTGCAGTTGAATCCTCGTGATAAACTTCAGCAAAAGCCACAGATAATGCATACGAAAGGAATCAAGAGATATTCATCTCAAGCAGCGGTATGTGGCGGCCTTCGCGGCGATGGCAATTGGCAAGGTGCATGCCTCAATGTTGCATAATCAAAGATTAAAACCGGGAGCAGATGTGCGGCACAAATAAAGGGCAGCTCAAATATGAGGCCTGCTGCTGAAACCTGAAACTGACAAGACCGCGAATGCGAATGGGGACAGCAACAGAAGAGAGGAGAAATAAAAATAAAAAAAAAACCAGAAACGCGAAACATTTGCAGCATCCACGAGTGTTGCAGCACGCTTCAGTTTCGTTGCGCCTGCCTTCGTGTGCCCACACACATCTACCACATTCGCACAATTCACAATGCCCCCAAACACACACACACACACACACACACACACACGCACACACGTGTGCCCCTCGCCCCCGCTCGGCCGCCATGCAGCCCCTGCTCACCGGTTTGTGGCGCGCATTGCGGTAGCATTGATTTAATCATCATCAATTATATGCAGCAGCAAGTTAATATAATAAAGGCTGCGTCTTCGCGTTTCTTCATCTGTCTCTGTGTCCGGCAATTGCCGTCTGCTCCCCGCTCGGCGCTTAAACGCAATTAACATAATGACCAGCAACACTTTTGCGCTTGCGCATTTCACTTGGGCCCCCGCACACTCCCCACTCCCCACTCCCCACTCGGTCTCCGCTCACCCCTTAAAAGCTAAAGGCGCTCGGTGGGCCGCCGTCAATAGTCGAGATAATTATATCATAATTGATCTGTCTCTGTCTCTCTCTAAAACCGGTAGCCTTGCTCTGCATCAGCATCAGCATCAGCATCTGCATTTGCAACTGCAACTGCAACTCATAAACTTGACACTTGTCCGCTGCGCAGTGATCATGATCAGCAGCATGATCATCGCCCAAAAACATCCTGAATTATTAACTGTGAATGCAACATTTGTTTTGCGGCCACATAAACTGACAGCGAAATTAATTTTGTGCCTTTTAGAAGTTTTTTTTAGATAAGCGCACTAACTGGATTGGTATATGTAACATTTGGCATTAAGCTGGCTGATATGTTAAATGTCCAATTAACCATACATCAAATTTGCAATTACAGAGTTGCCAAGTTTGCTCGGGGGTTTTCTATATATAAGCCAAACAGTTAAGGCAATATTATAAGCCTTTTATTTGCCCAAGCAAAGTTCTATAATAAATAAATACATATTTATATTTCGTTATTCAAATGAAAATAAATGACACTTTAATGTGTATTTTTGTATTCTTGTGTAATTTGCACTTGTAATTTAAATAATTATTGATTTTTTATATTTATTTATGATTTTTATTTATTAAATGATTTATATGTTGAAAGTAATTATTTTATTTATACTTTATTACACGAATATTGTAAAAATGTATAATGTATTGCTATATACTTTTATATTGTATATTGTATATAGTTGTCTACTATGAATTTATTAAATTTTCAATAAATATTTTATTTGGAGAGTATATAATACATTTACTTAAATTTGCCTGTTTTTTCATAGTATTAAGTAAGATGGAGAAGGAAGAAGAAGCTTACCGGAGCTTAAGTTAGGTTTAAGTTATTGTTATTATTGTTACTATTTTATTACATTCATCTATTTGGAAGATCAGAAGTTTTCATAACCTATTAGACGTGCAATTTTCCCTTAATATAAATAAAAGGTAAAAATTGAAATTTTTGTCTTGCTTAACTTATTTTTTTGCCCCTAATTCAATTTTTCTCAGTATTTTCCGCTATGAGCATAATATTAAGCCAAAAACATTTTGTGTCGCCGTAAAGCGTGCTACAAAAAATGCGTCTAGAAAACGCGTACAGTTGCGCGCGGCCCAAACTAAGAGCGTGCGAAAGAGACAGCGTTAGAGGGCGCAAGAGGGAGGGAGCGAGCGCGCAAAAGGGTTAGAGAGTGGGCAGCGCAGCAGCACAAATTGTCAAAAAAACAAGGGATACAAAATAAATGTGCAAATAGAAGGAAATGAAAAACGCAGCACAACAACAAAAACGCTAACGAAAACGTGGAAAAAATTAACACAAGGAAGAATGTTGCAGGCGGGCGTAACCGACTGCGCAATACTCTGTTCACGGCCTTAATTAAAGAGATAAAGACTCCACGAATATATATTCCAAGTTTCGCGTCTCTAGCTTTTATTTCGTTTATACGGACAAACAAATATGCTCTTTTCAGTCTGCGAATAATAATAAAAAGCAAAAATTATGCACATTTTATATTTGAAAACCGTTCGTAAGCTGTCGACAGAAAAAAACAGACTCGAAAAAAAAAGAAAACGAAAGTTCGTCGGCGGCCCCACAACCCTCCCCCAAACAGCGGCGACGTCGACTGCAGCGTCTGATTAATTGAAGTGCGAGTTTCCAAATGCGAAATGAGAAAAGAAAAAAGAAAATAAAAACAGGCCGAAAAAAACGCCGCCAAATTACGTTGGCTGCCTGCCCCACGTCGTAGCTGCCACATGCCACAGTTGCAGGTCCTGCTCGCTGCCAGGTTCTTGATGCCTGACCTGGCACGGACTGCCCTTGTTGTTGTTTTTTTGCAGAGTTTTACGTGATCCTGGCGCAGCCGCTGCTTGCACTTATTTTGTCAAATGCAAATATAGACATTTATATATGTACAAATAGATATATATATATATATATATATGTACGTATGACATATAGATACAGCCTCTAGAGGATATATATAAATAAATTGTTATATATATACGTATATTTAGGTATCTCTTTGCATTTGCTGCCAGACAGAAAAGGAAATCGCCAAAACTGAATCTAAAAATTGTTTAATTTGCCACTGCAGTTCACACATGTGTGTGTGTGTGCGCGTGTATGTGTGTGTGTGGTTTTGTATCCTGTGCCAGTGCAACATGCGGCGTATGCGTAATATGTCTATGTAGTTTTATTTTCACCGTCTGGATTATATTGATTTACACACAGCTACTGCGAACGTTCACCCGCATACGTGCCAAATGCAATCAAAGTATTCGATATTTATTTTGCCAGCATATCGAAACTATATTTCCCTCATATATATGCTATGCTCACATCCGGGCAACAATACTGTCAAGCAAGCCATCACCTGAACATATGAAAATATTGCAAATTAGCGACATTAAAAATGAAGCGTAGCCTAAGAGCTCACATTTTTGTTTGCCAGCTACTCCTTTTTGGCTTTCGTCAACGTTTCACTGACCGCTAAGAAGTCTTGGCTAATAAGAAGTTTATACTCCTTTAAATCAATACAATGGCATTTAATTTGCCGATTTCTCTTTGTTCAACATTCGTTAACGTTTTACTGGCGGTTACAAAATAAGACTTTATATATTGATGGGGTATTTAATTATTTCACTTCAGTATGTGGTTTTCGTAAACGATTTACTGGCAGGTCTTTTTTAAAAATAAGCTCATTTAATATTTAAGCATAATTTAATAAATTGCTAATTTTGCATACGTAAACGTTTAACTGGCAGTTAGATCATATTTATGTGGCACTATATTGAATTCACGCTCTCGCACAAAAGCACTCTTCTTTATGCACTTGTTCCCACTTGCTCCGCATTCGTCAACGTTTTACTGGCACTTCAAAATCCCTAATCAGTTATGCATATTCATAAAGCCTTTGATTGATGTGACTGAATAAACTTAAGCTGAAGCTCAAGCTAATCATTAAATACGTGTACTCATTAGCCCGCATAAGTACCCATAAGCACAGCTTGAGTTGCGTGTCAAAAGCATAAATCCATTCAACTCTATCCCCGTCCAGATAAATGTATACCCAATTAACTTACTGGGCTAGTTGCAGCATTTAGCTTAATACAAAGTTGTTGCAGCCCAAATGCATTTGCTCATTAGTTGAAGGTGCACAGCAACAATTTTGAAGCCAACGCGAGTGGCATTAAAAGCAACGCAATTATGCGAATATTCAATGAAGTTTTTTTTTTTTTTTTTTTTTGATTTTGCACTCGAAAAAAATGCGATGGAAAATTAAAGGGAATAGCAACAAAAAAAAATAAAAATAAAAAAATACTTAAGCAACAACGTCGCGCATGCGCCACAAATGCGAAAAACACGCACCAAATACTTCGGGCCCAGGGGAGCCCAGCTATGAAGACGAGCCAGACCAGATAAAACCGACGCGATGCCAGCTCCACTTTCCGCGACTCCAACTCCAACTTCAACTGCAACTCTGTCGCCGACTGTGACTGCGTGCGTGGGCGTTTATAAATATTTATAATTGCAATGCGATTTTTCAATAAACTTGCAACAAAATTGCAAGCGGCATTTGGTGTGAAAAGTTTTAAGAGTTTGCGTTGCGAACGCGAATGTGAATGCAAAATACACAATCATTAGCTAAAGCAACATATCGAGAAATCGGCGAATCAGCAAAAGCCCAGAGAGCTATCGATATGAAGGGTTATGTATTTGGGTAGCAGCAGCTGCGTAGATAAGTGTTGAAAAATGCTTTAAGTGCATGCATATATAATTGATTGCGTAGGAATGCTTGGAATTGGAACACTATCATGAAGAGAGAGAGAGAACCCACTCAACATTCACATAATAGAGCTATTTCTAAAAGACAGAAATAAACTGAAAACGTATTAAATTATTATATATTTCACGAACGTATGGAAATGGAAAACAATCTTTATGGCACACATTTCTTAACTGCAAGTTTGAAATATAGCTCATAGCTCAGTTTAATTTGTTTACACAGAAATTCGTTTAATTGCAGCGATATAAAATACTAACACCTAATATTTATCATTTGAAATTTACGTATGAATTACAACTGAATTTAATTGAAGACCATTTGTAATAATTATAATGATGATATTAATACAGTAATATATTTTATAATATGTATATTAAAATAAAACTTAGAAGACACTATTATATCGTAAATTATTTTCATTATTGTATCATTTAAGGAATTCGCGTTGAACTGACTTACAACTTTAAAAAAATACCTTAAAATAATAATACTATTATTTGTATAATTACAATAGTCTTCTTACTTTCAAACTCATTTTAAGCTTTTCGCTTTGCATTAGCTTCTGGCGCCAGAGTTGTACTTTATTATACCTTTCTGACAATCTTTTTTAATTTCTTTCTTTTTTTTTTTTTTTTGCTAGCTCGTCACAATGACGCCGGAAGGCGAATCAGCCAGCCAGTTCCTAATTCTGACCAAGCATTTGTTTGGCTATTTAGCTTGCTTTTCTTTTTCTTTAGCTTGTTTCTCATTTATTTTTTTTTCTTTTCCTTCTTTTTTTGCAATTGGCGGCACTTTTGTGTGGCCCACAAATGAGGTGTTTTCTTCACTTTTTCCACAGTTACACATTTGATAACATTCAGCAAATTTTTACCGCACATCCGCTTCTTGTAAAGTACTATCAATACTTCAATATTAATGGGAAGTGAATGAAAAAAAAACCCATCGGGCAATTGTTGCCATAGTTTTCACAAAAAAATATCGCTGATGCTTACGAAAAAATGGATATATTTTGCACAGTAGTGAATATTTAAGGCAATGTTACTTTTTTAAAAGTACTACGTGTCGAAGAGTAATATATATCGTAATTTATATTTCAAATATATGTTTTATTTATCTAACTTGATTTCTATGAAATATATCACTTTTTAAATTTCTCGGCAAATATATTGAAAATTTGATTAATTCTAGTTCTACTTTATTTATGCGTTTCTGTAAACTCCCCTTTTTTTAATTTTTCAGCTTTGTATATTTTTCTCCGGCTTTTGGTCAAATGGGTATTTTTTATGAATTTGTAAAAATATCACAACTCAACTCTTTTTGATCTTTACGCTCAAATATATTCACACTTCGAGATAAAATAATAAACATAATATTTCTTAATTTTTTTAATTTCTATCCTACTTATTTCTTGATTTTCATTCTACCACATTCCTATCTTCTTTTTTTTATCATTAGAATTTATTAAAATAAAAAGAGTTTCTCTTCGACTTTGGGATACTTTTTAAAATCTGACTACTATAATATACAAGTATAATGATATACTATGTATATACACGGTAACATATAAAAAACATTAGTTTGCAACACTGTCAATTTCATTTATAAAATATATATATTTTTTTTGCTTATATAATTTCTTCTTTTTACTTTAATTTTGTAAGTTAATATTATTAATATTTTTACTTACCATAAACGCCAAACACCGCAGTTTAATACTTTGTTGTTGTGTTTCTGCTTGTTGTTGCTGCTGCTGATGCTGCTGCTGCTGTTGTTGTTATGCTTGCTGCCTGCTTTTCTTGCATTTGTTTGGGTATTTTCTGTAACTCTTTTATCTATATAGTTAATTTTCTTTGATTTTTTAAATTTGTTCGAAAGTGAAATTTTTTGATTGCACAACCAAAACAAAATTTTTGTTCATTTTCTGTTGTTGTTTTTTGTTTGTTTTAGATTTTATATTTGTGTTTGTTCTCGAAAAAATTTAACGTTTTTATTTTTTTGGTTTTTAATGGCCAAACATTTTTAATTTGACTTTTTTATTTATTTTTTTTGTTTTTTTGTTTGTTTGTTGAACAAAAAATTGAAAACGAAATTTGCAATTTTCGCAGCTAAACAAATTCTTTTATAGCATTTTTGCGGCTAAGGGCAAAAGTTATTGTTGTTGGGCGGTAGGCGTGGCATGTGTTGAACAAATGCCGCATGCGAAAATTTTCGAAAAAAAAATGAAAAGAGAATCCAAAACTAGACATGAAAATTGTCGCAAGACGCGCCCGAAATGTTGCTGTTTTTGTTGTTATTATTATTGTTGTTACTTTTGTTATTATTACTTGACTTCACACACACACACGCAGGCTGCAGCGGTGAATTGCATTTGTTTGTTGTTGTAGCATTTGTTGTTGTTGCTGCTGTTGTATTTGTTGTTGTTGGTGTTGTTGCTGTGGCTGTTGTTGTTGCATTGCAGAGTTGTTGCTTGGTTGCTTACTAAAATTTGTGTATTTTTTTCGGATTTTTGTTTTGTTTTGTGTAATTTGTTGTTTTATTTATTTGTTGTATGTATATTTTTTTACTTGTTTAAAAACGCTTGTGTTTGTTATGAATTTGATTATAAAACATTTTGTTGTTGTTGTTGTTTTAGTTGTTATTGTGTTTTGAGTTTATGCCTGCAAAAATAGAGAGATATATAATTTTCTATCAGCAAATTTGTTGTGCATTTACCGACGCTAAAACACACGATAAAAAAACACACACACACACAGTCAAAAAAAATAACGTGCGCCACAAAATGTTGCAAGCTGGGCTTAAGGACGCACGCACACAGACAAATTGCGCGCGCAACAACACAGCAACAAACGAACGCAAAAAACAGAAAAACAAAAAAAAACGAAAACAAGCAACATTTATATAAAATACGAATTTTATTTATTTAAGACAAACAGTTTTGCAGCTGTTGTTCTTGTTGTCGCTGTTGCTGTTGCTTTAATGTCGTTTGTTGCCGCTGCTGTCGCCGCTGTTGTTGTTGTGTAGTTGCACCGCAAGTGGAGCGCACAAACGAACGTATGAAAGTGTCTGCAAGAACTGCAATCGCATCGCGTGTGAAATCTCTGCGAAAGTCCAAAGCGCAAAGAACGTGCAAAACGTAACGAAGGCGACGACAGCAGCAGCAGCAGCAGCAGCAGCAAGCAGCGCCGTCGACGTCGACGTCAGTGTTGCGAGCGAGACGAATGCGAGTGCGAGTGCGCTTCGGTCGCAGCACGACGACGACGACGTCGCCTTGCAAGCGCTTTGCGTGCGCGCGTGTGTGTGTGTGTTTGTGTGTGTGTGTGCCTTAAGAGCGCCGCACGCGCTTTGTCAAGAGCAAAAACGCAGCAGCAGCTGCAGCTTGCAGCGCTCTCTCGCGCTGCCGCTGCCCGCAGCAGCGCTCTCTTTCACTCAATGCCAGCGAGTGAGCGTCGCACGCAAATCAGCTGCAGCAAACTCAACTAACTCAAATGGACAACACGCAGGCAGCACGTTGTCGCTGCGGTCAGCGCGACGTATGCGTAATATGTGTGCACAAGTGTGCGTGCCTATGTGTGTGTGTGTGTGTGTGTGTGTGTGCTTGCGGGTGGAGCGACGGCAGCGGCCCAGAACAGTCACAGCTGTGAAACAGCGGCAAAATGGAGAGCAGTCGAGACATGGCTAAAATCTTGAAGCGGCAGCAAGTTCTTAGCGCTCGAAAAATATTCTAATGACTAAAAACTGTTTTTTTTTTCATTAAAAAAAAATAGTTCCTATATTTAATTTTTATTTTCAAAGAATTGAGTTTGCAATAAAAAGTCAGAATAAAAAAACTACTTTATAAAAAACAAAATTAGTTCCAGAAAAAACACTGCATTCTGCGATATTTTGCACTTAAATTTTTAGTACTAATAGCATTCTTTTGTTTTTTTTTTATAAGTTTTTGAAAAACGTGAGTTTCATTATTTTTTTATTTGTAAAGCAAACCTAAACACATTATCTCAATTTCTTTTACATGTGCTCCTATCTTTAATATTGCTCTTAACAGTTTCAAAATTCTTAAATTGTTCTTGTCGATTTTAGTTTCTTAAATAGATTTTTCTTTCTAACGGTCTCAAGCACTTAAAATTCTCATAATATTTTATTTTGTGGGTTCTTCTCATTTCCTTTCATTTTCTGACTGGACACTTATTTAATTTATAAAATGTTGGAAAATTTGAACATATAAAACTTTAGATAAGCACAGAACGCACAAAAGCTATCAATTGAGGAGCCAATATCCTTGTAGGAACTATGAATGTATATAGTTTTGGACTTATGGGGATCTACACTGAATATTAGGACACGGGACAAAAAGCTAAAACAACAGTTTTTCAAAACGCCGTCGGCAGGGCACCCTTTCGCTCTCTCTCTCACGCACACGCATGCTGTCTCTGTCTCTCACATTTGGAACGAGCGCCGCTTCCTCTTTGATCTGATCTGTTCACACTAAAATTCACTAATCCAAAATATGCAAAAAAAAGCAAATTTGCAAATTTTTCACGTTTGCACTGCGCGAAATTCGATTTTCGTGATCTTTTTTAATTTGAATTTTATTTTATGAATTTTCAACAAATACAAATTTGTTGTTGCATTTCGCTTGTGTGGCACAAAGTTTTATGTTGCGCATTTCAAAAATATATATATTTTTTTTACATGATTATTTAAACATTTTGTTTTATTTTACAAATCTTTTCACACGCACTAAGAAAAAAAATTTATTTCAATAATACACAGTAAAAAAAAGCAATGCAAAATTCAGTTCGTATTTCATACAAAAATTACATTCTTTTTGTAGACGCGCGCGACGCGTTGGATTTTGTATATTTGAGTTGTGATTAATTTGCGAGTTTAAAATATATTTACTTTTTGCGCTGAGCTGCGGCAACAACTTAAAAAAATTGAATAATTTTTTTAATAATATATATGCATGTATATATTTTTTGGTGATTTTTAAGAATTGGTTTCAAATGAATTTTGGTTGTTGTCGGTTGTTGTTGCTTCTTCCGCAAGCTGCGTACGTGCGCGACAACGTGCGGATCTGTTATGATTCAATACGTTTTCGATACGTTACGTTGAACGTCGCCGGACCACGCGGCAGGCGGCGACGTCAACAGCGGCAGCGCGACAGGCTCACACAGCAACCAACACACACACACACACACAGAGACAGACACTCACATGCACACAAAGAGACGCAGCGACGCGCAGAATGCAAAAAAAAAAAACAGCAGCAGAAAAGAAACAAGCAAGAAGCAGCAGCAGCAACGATTCTAAACGCGCGCTGCGCTGCTCTGCCGGAGCGCTCAAAACTTGAGCGCAGCTCAAAACTTGGCAGCGACGCACCGCTGCAATCGCCAAAGTTGACGTCGCTGCAGGCAGCAGCAGCAGCAGCAGCCCCCCAAAAAGTGGCCACCCACACAAACACAAGCGCAGTACCCCCAAAGAGCGTGACACACGCGACATACACACACACACACACACACTCAGCCAGGCTGGCAGGCAGGCGGACAGCGACAGCGGCAGTGGCAGCGGCAGAGACGCGCACACGCTCTCAATGTCCATGTGTGCGTGAGTCTTTCCATGTGTGTGTGTGTGTGTGTGTGTGTGCATGCGAGTGCGAGCCAATCAACGCCAAATGAGTCGCAGGCGCAGAACAAAATAATTATTAATTATTACGATTATTATTTACATAATATGAAAATAAATAGAACAAAAATAGAAGAAAATCAGCTGAAGCGATTTAAAAGATCTAAAATAAATTAATAATAATTCTAAACAATTTGGGATGGAAAAGAAAGCAACATTTCTAAGTAAAAAAAATGAAATAAAAATGATCTCTTTTATAATATTCTTTTTTTTAAATAAAAATAAAAGAAGTTTCGATTGTCATTTATTTTGGCCTGAATACAGAACAAGCAAAATTTAAATGAGTTTTAAGAATATAAATAGTTATAATTATACATATAAATATATTTCCCATTTCTATATTGAAATTGAGAAATGAAATAAAAATAATAATTGTAATGAAATAATTCATTTGAAGGTATCGATATCGATATAATTGATTTTATCGATATTGTGATGCAAAGAAATGTGGTGTGCATGTTATCGATATATCCAATACATCAATATTTCAATGTCGTATAAGCTTGTGTACTGAATATATTAATATATATGTTCATAATATTTTACACGAGGTTTTTTTTAGATCGATACATTTAATTCTTAATATGGTAAGTTAAGCTTTGCGGAAAAAGATCTGTTGCATATTTAAGTGAAAAATTCCACGAAATATATAAAGAAATATCCCTATTAAAATACGTCGATAAAGGCCAATTGAATTTGAGATAGGAACATTACAAATAAGAAAAACAGAGAGCTTCTAAAACTACACTGATAAGCTGAGCTTAGAATAACTGAAAATATTTAAAAATACAAATAAGATCAATTTTAATTTGAAATAGTTGAAGAAAAACTTTAGAAACTTTCAGCGCACAAAAAAAAAAGAAATAGATCACTCGAGAATTTTACAGAAGATTTTTACGCCAAGTGAATTTCAAATTGAAGCCAACTGCCATCTTTGTGGCGCGAGGGGTGGGGGCTCTGGGGGAGTTCTACGCCCAAGTCAACAAATGCCACCAAAAAAAAAAGTAAAAACTAAAATGCCAAATCTTCTTATTAGAGCGTCGAGCGAAAGAGAGCGCAGATGATGAGCGAGAGGCACAGACTAAAAAATGACGCACTTTTTTCCACTTCTATATAGTGTATTTGCGAGGGAGAGACCTGCTGGCTGGGGGTGGGGGAGTGGGGTGGGACGGGGTGTGCACAAAACTGGCGATAAAAGCCGCCAAAAAGCTGCGTAAAAATCGTTCTATGCAGAAATTTGCAATAATAAAACAGAAAGTGAGTGGCACAAAAGGCGAGCGAAAGAGCGAGCGGGGGAGAGAGCGAGCGAGAAAGGGGAGAAAGAGAGAGAGGGAGCGCGCGAGAGTCTCTACGCACCACCCTGCACCTCCCAACTCCCCGCACACAACGATCTCACAAAGAAAGTTGCCCAACTTTTTGGGGCTTGCACTTTTATTTATTTTTGTTTTTAATTTGATTGATATATTTTTATTTAATTTTTGCCACGCATCAATTGTGCAGTTATTGTTTTTAAATATTATTTTTAATTTTCCAAAAATAAATCATTTTTTGTTTATATTTTATTTTAATTTTTTTTTTTTTTTGTATTATGTTATACGAAATTTGTTGGCTTTTAGAAAATTGTGAAATTTCTTTGTAGATTTTCTTAGCGCTTCACTCACACACAAGCGACGAGGAGCAAACGAAACAACCGAATGAACAAACTGAACAACTCTGAGCTGAGGCGACGTCAGCGGCGACGGCAACGGCAACGGCGACGGCGACAGAGGCTCGTAGTTGCGCCAGCGTTGGCGTTCTACACTGAGCGTTTCGTCCACTGCGCTCCAAACCAAAGCAAACCAAATCAAACACTCACACACACACACGCAATAATTATTTGCAAACTGCAAAAGTCACAGCTCCAAACACACACACACACACACACAGCTCACCAACACATGCGTGGCGGCAGAGTGAAAACGTGCTCGCTTGAGTTGGAAAAAGTTGCATTGGCGCTCACCGAGAGCGAGATCCTCCAGTTGCCGTCGCAGCAGCAGCAAATGTTGCTAAGCACTTGCCTTGCTCTTAAGCAACATGCTGCCAAGCAACGTGCCAAACACATATGTATGCGCGCCAGAGCGAGAGCGCCAGCGAGAGCATTCTTTGCCATTTGCGAATTCTCTTTTGTTGCGAATTTTTTGTTGTGTGTGTGTCGCTTCGCTTCACCAACACACGCACACACGCACACCTGCCCGCCTGCTTGGCGCTCGACGCTCTCGCCGTCTGCGTCTGTGTTTGTGCCAAAGAGATCCCAGCGGCCAGCGGCTACGTCGACGTCGGCGTCGCTGCTGCTGGTTGAGCGTGCGAAAAAATTAACAAATAAAATAGCAACAACAAGCGCACGCACACACACACACACACACACAGACACTGACACAAGCACATGGCATAGAAAAAGTGTGCAAAAAAACCGCAAAAAAATTAGAAAACACAAAGCACACACGCACACACACACACACACACAACAAGTTAACTTTTTCGGCTCGCAAAAAAAAGCAAAGCAAAAAAAAAACATAAATTAAATGAGAAAAAAAGCGATTCGCGCAGATATCTCGCTAGGGGCCCCCGATGAGTCTAGAAATGAGCGCAACAACAACGACAACAACAACAACAAAGCAACCTAATCGACAAATTCGCACAAAATTTTTGCAGTGCGCGCGGGGGGCAGCGGGGCGTGGCGGCTGCTTCTGCCGCTGCTGCTGTGGCAAATTAAAAACTTCGCTCGCTGCGATCGCGGCGACAGTTTGACAAGCGCTGAGCTGCGCGCGCATTCAACGGTGCATGCCACGGCAACTGTTTGGCCTGCATTGATGTGGATTAGTTAACGCACGCCCATACATACATAGTATATAGAATATACAGTTTGAGTGTAATTTCACATTTTACAGTGACTGTCCAACTGTGTTTTTGGAATCTACAAAGCATTGCACGCGCTTCTCAAACTTTAATATAGAGAACAAAGGCAGTGGAAATACACAAACCCAGCAAATACTTATATACACCAAGTGATCAGCAAAATAATGACAGTGAAACCGCGCTACAATGAATATGTAAGTCTTACCCTATATTTAATCTATTTATTTTTTTAATAAATGGCGCACAAATACAAACACAACTCGCAAATGCAAAATATATGTCAATAAAGTGTTTTTATTAGCAAAAACAAAATATACTTCTTTTTAGTTAATTTTCAAGTTACTGTACATAAAGTTGAGTATTTTCTTACAGACCTATTTTTACTGATTCTTCATTTTTCTACGAACTAAACCGCATTCACAGTATTTAAATACCTTGCTTCAACATTTTTAAAGAAAAATAACCAAAAACATTCAAATTTTATGCTGTCAAGTAAGTATATATGTACATACATACACCAGTGTAGCCAACTAAGCTTTATTCCGGTCAGATCTCTCTTTTTTTTAAACTGACTTCGCCGCTAAAAAATGTCGAGCATTCCTCTGTCCTTCTTTTTTGTTTTAATGTATTTAATTTTTTAAAACAGCAAATTTGTTGTATATGACAAAATTACAACCTTTCGATATTGTACTCAATAGTAGTCGCAAATAATTATAAAATATTATTGCAAAATAATTTGCTTCACTTGATAAAGTTGCAAAATACTGGAAGTACCGCTAAATTGTATAACAGTTCACTTTTTATCAGATTTGTATGTAATATAGAAATTAATAATATATTTTTATTTGAGTTAACTTTATATAAAAAATAAATAAATAAAAATTAAACGAAATAAATATGATGCCTTATATTTATTTCTCTTGCCTCTTTCAATCCTGTGTTTATGATATTGAATACAGTAAAAGCGCGCTACAGTGAACATACAAAGTACAAACGAACCCCTGTATATTCAAGATATGTTTATATGTATATTATAAATTTATAATGCCGCTTTTTAGTTTAATTTCAATATTCCTGGTATTCATAGTTATATTCCTCAATAAATCTTTTACTCTAACAACACAATTTTAATTTTGCCAGTAATAAAAATAACATTTTTATATGGAATACTCATTTCGAAAATAAGGTGGAATTAAAAAAAAAACGTACACGTGCAAAGCCGGGTAAGTGGCTCTAATTTACGAAAATTCGAATTTCTGGAGGTATTCTTTTTTTATTTTATTTTATGTTGAGTTGTTTTCAAAACCATGTCAAAACCTTGTTAATTTATTTTTTTATTGTACAATTTTTTATTTGTAAAATCCTTGATTATAAGGCAGACCTTGCAGAAACAGCACAATTAAAATAACGAAAAAAAAAAAAATTTAGTATTTAAAAAAAAATTAAGTCTTTTTCATTGATTGTGTAAGTTTTTATCACAATTTGAGATACAACTAAATAGTATACAATATGGTAGATTATAACTTTAAAAATAGTAATAACAATTACAATAATAATAATAGTAATAATTAATATAATAATAATTAAAGTAACTACTTTTGCGCAGTTTGGTCAGCACTGCAAGCGGATCGCACGTTGTCATTTGAACAACAACAAGCTTCTCTTAATTACAGCAAATTAATCTCTCTGCTGCTTTCTCTTATCTTACCCCCCCCCCCCACATTCTATCTATCTGCCCCCACGCTCCGCTTGGCCAAATCCTTTTACACATTTTTTTGTTGCTGTTTAAAATGTTGTTTTGCATTTTCATCTTTGGTTTTGTTTTTATTTGAAAATTCGTTGTTTGCTCAATAAAATCGAAATGCAAGCCAACAGCCCCCTAAAAGTGCCGCACACACACACACACACACACACACACACCCTGCCCCCAACCGCAGTACAGCCGAGGCAGAGTCTTCGTTTTGGGCACGTCAGCAACCCCTTTTGGGGCAACGCACAGCCAGGCAGAGCACCCCCCGCCCCTCCCCCACCCCCCTTTAGACAGCACGCAGTCGCCACACACACACACACACACACACACAGCACGCAACACTCAAATAAACTCATGGGCGCCCAGACATTGACTCCAAAAGGGCAAAAACAAGTGGGGGTGGGGGGAGGGGGAGGGGCCGCAGCTGAATGGACTCTGTGCCTATGTGCAAGGCCCAGCGGCCGACAGACGCCCACACACACACACACACACACAGACACACACGCACGCACACACAGACAGACACAGCTTGAAACGCAGACGACGCCGACGCCAACGCTGACGTAGACGCCGACGTCAACCGACAAGTTTCGTCCTTTGGCTGCTTCGTTTGCGTTTTTTGCGCTCCTTTTTGTTGGCCTGCGTTGCCAAGGGTTTCCTTTGTTCGCCCCCCACCCCTCATGCACCCTTCCCCCCCCCCCCCGCGCACCCCTTGGCAGCTTCTTGGCACGACAAGTCTGTTGCACTCACGACCCCTCAGCGACGACGGCGACGGCGACGGCGACGGCGACGCCGCCTAATGACTAACGGACACTTTTTTCTGAGCTACGTTTTATGCCAATACACTTGCCGTTCTTCTTATTTCTATTTTTCATTCGTATTTTCATTTGTTTTTTTTTTTGTGTGTTGTAATTCACTTTTTTTTTGCTTCTTGCGTTTTGTTGTTTCTTTGTGCGCTGCGTGCCAACTCCAGTTCCCCCACCCCCCAACCCCTAAATTTACCCCCTCCCGCCCCCCGCCCACTCCAGCCCGCCACCCACTGTGTGCCCTTCGCTGGCTTGAAAACATTTTTTGTGTTTTGCATTTTTTGTTTTGCTCGTTTTGTTCGTTGCGTTTTTCGCCGTCGGCCGCTGGCGCTGGCGCCGGCGTCGCTGCACGCTGCTGGCGTCGCTGCCAGCGCTCTCTGTCGCGCGCTCAGCGTGCATGAGCCCAATTGCAGTTGAGACCGAGAGAGAGAGCGAGAGGGAGAGGGCGAGAGAGAGAGCGCGCGACGGCGGCAGCGAGTGCGAGTGAGAGTGCGCTCCTTTGGCAACATGTTGCGCGCAACATTTTTGCATTTCTTTTAATTAGATGCGTGGCCAGCGCTACAGTTACAAATGGGGAGGGGGCGGGGGCCGGGGAGGTAGCCGAAAGTTGTTTTCATGAATGCAGCGTAAGGATAAGAAAGTACGGAGGAGGGCAAGGGTAGGGGGGGCAGGGGAGGGTAGAGCAGCAGAGAGCCTGGCAATGTTAATGAACTGGCGCAGGAGGGAGCAGGGGGAAGTGGGGCTGGCTTGAGGGAAGAGGTGTTTGGCAAGGATGCTGCTGCGGATTTGCCAAGAAATAATATTTTTATAGTCTTCGTTGTGGCGAAAAAGCGAAAGCAGCCAAGCAGCGAGGCGCTTGTGAGCCAGAGAAATGAGGGGAAAAACAACATTGACGCACACACACACACTCACACACATATTTGTCTCAAGGCTGCAGCTGCACCCAATTGCGGCACAAACAACTGAAATGGGACAAAGTAATGGCACAAGCAAAAATATACCACAGACAATAAATAAGCCCCACCTCACGCCCACTTTCGCCCACTCCCTCTCTCTCTGTCTCTCTTATTCTTCTTTTCCGTATCGAGCTAACTCTATAAAGAGCTTAGCTAACAAAATGAATGTTTTCGAGTTTAAATTGTTTCGGTAATTTAGGCAACCCACTTAAATCTAACTTAAAACCTACTTATAACCTACTTGTAACCTACTTGTAGCCTACTTGTAAAAAGCAATTGGCATTCAAATCACATATTTGGCCTTTTTAGGTTCCCACAACCATCTTAGAGCATCTATTGATCCCCGACGATCTTCAATATTACACTCAAATACCAAGACGTGTGAAAAGAAATGTTTCGTTTGTTATGTTATGCTGGATTGTGCTAGGTTATGTTAGCTTGAAACGTGAAATTGTGTTACGTTAGGTTATGTTAAATTTTATAGGGCTGTATTCGGATATGGATAGATGAAAGCTCATTTTATTACAGTTACATTACGAAATAATACAAATTGACTTTGCAGAATTTTTTTTGGGAATTACTTTAATCTTTGGTGTCTTCTAAATTTCTTTTTTTGCCATATAGTTTCTCAATTTGTATTTGTCAGCATAATTACGCTAAGGCCTTAGCGTTTATCTACCATTAATCTATTAATATTTTCAGGAGCTTCAAAAATGCAATAAGGATAAATTAAATATAATAAGTGACCTTTCACTTTGTAATAAATTGAAATAAAATTAGCAACATTGTGCGATCAATTGAACTAAATCAACTATGAGACATAACCTCAAAGCGGTAGCTAACCCAAAAATGCACTTGTAACGCGACCGAAATGTAATTTTACACTTTGCACAGTTTTCAACCACTTAACCTCAACCTCAGCCCAATTGCAGCTAGCAACAACGCCAAGAACAACAAAGGGAACCCACCCTCATAGATAAGCAGGCAAGAAACTAAAGAAGCGGGAGAAGCAGAGGAAAAAGCAATGTAAACTGCGCCATATTGAAAACTGTCAGCCATTAAAATTTATAGAAATGTGCGAACACTGTAACGCCGACAGCGACGCTGGCAGCGGCGCAATGTGCGCCTAAAATGCGTGCAGAGGCAGCGACAGCGACAGCGACAGTGACAGCAGCAGCAGCAACAACAACAACAACACGGCAATCAGCTGGGCACTTTGGGGAGCCGTAGTAAAAAGTAGTAAAAGCAGCTGCATACGAAAAACCAACGACAACAACAACAACAACAACAAAGGCAAACACAACGCAACTCAAGAGCAAATAAAGGTCGCCCAACAGCTGCGTAGCAGCGCCGCGTGCAGTTGCAGCATGCAGAGAGCCAGCAAACTGAGCGCAAGCCAAATGTAATGCGGGCCCGTTCACTCTCCCTCACGTCCGTTCGCTCGCTCGCTCGCTCGCTCTTTGGTGCGCTCTCTCCCATGCTCACTCGAACGAAAAAATGGTTGTGTGCTGGGCAGGGAGGGAGTGCAGGCGGCGAGTGCAGGCGATTCGTATTGTGAGTGGGCTGGGCTGGGTTTTTGCGCTGGCTAACTAGTCGCCGTTGCCCAGCCTAAAAGCAGAGAGTGAGAGAGTGCATGCGTGCTTGTGTGTGTGAGTGTGTGTATGTGTTCGTGTGTAACTGCACATGGCTGCTGTGTTGTTGTTGTTGTTTTTGCTTGTTAGTTGCGAGGCTCGTTTTTGTATGTGCGTCCATTGGGCATTGCACATGTGTGCATATGTATATATATGTGTGTGTGTGTGTGTGTGTGTGTGTGTGGTGAGTGAGCCTTTGCTGTGTGTGTGCGTGCGTGTCGGGCAAAGCCAAACCTCTCCTCTACTGCCCAATGGCCTGTGCGGGGGGCGTTAAAACGCATAAATGTTGATTACACACAAATTCACATTTTTTTTCTACTGCTTCTGCTTGTTTTGTTTCTTTGTTGTTGTTGTTGTCGCTGTGGTGTGGCAGCGGCGCGGGGGCGTGTGTTAAACGCGCGCCTATGTTTGGTCAGCAGCTGCAGTTGTTGTTGTCGCTGCTGCTGTTGTCGTTGTTGTTGTTGTTGTATTGGTTCAATTGCAAATGACCAAACAGAGGGGCGCAGTGTAAATATGTATCGCATATATGCGATGTCAAGCCTCGTCTCTGTGTGTGTGTGTGTCTGTGTGTGTGTGTGTGCACACATACATGCCTGTTCAATATCTCTCTCTAATTGTTGTTGCTGCGCGAAAGTTTGCAACAACATGTCGATTGCTCAAATGTCTTCTTGCTGTTGTTGTTGCTGCTGGAATATACACACATACACATACCTACAAACGTTTTTGCATATGAACGCATAGCAAGGATTAATGATGTAAATCAAACAAATAAATTGCGACAAGTTGCATGAATAGCATTTTAAGTTGGGGTTAACTTTAATTGAAGTCTGAGTGGCATATGTTTATATTTAATATAAACAGTGATGGTAAGAATAATATAAACGGCATGAGTTTAATAATTGTTCATTTTTGTATTTAATTAATTTGGGTTTATTATTATTAACATTATTTAAAGTACAAGTTCTTATAACTATCAAATTAACTATTAAAGAAAATCCACTAAGAACTCGAACTTACTCGAACATACTCGAACCCGGATCCTCATTGCTAAAATAGATTTTTCGACCAGTTTCTTTAAGCACACATACATACATATATCAAAGTCTATAGCAGACACCAAAGTTACTTTAAAATAGCTCGTAAAGCATACGCAGCTCAGGAATACTTCATTTTTTGCTGGTACAGGGTATCAGCTAGTCGGGTATTTTATGTTTTAAAAATATAGGCTTTCTGAAAATGCATATATTTTGGCGGTTGGAAAAATTTAGAAACCGAACCTAAAAAGTATGAAACGAAATTTTTGTATGTCTTTGTATTTTTATTTATTTTTATATATTAAATATTTATTTTTGTAACACAATATTACTATTTTCAACAAAATGTGAAATATTTAAAGAGCTCTATTAATGTACCCATTATTTTGACAGCTAGTGTATTTATATTAAAGACATGAATATCATTTTGAATTGAGATTAAGTTTAAGTGGAATTTTATAAAACTCCAGTTGGAAGTCTTTTTTTAGTTTTTTCTATGGAAACAGTAATAAATCGGGAGCATCCGACTACACAAATACTCGTTTACTGTGAAATAACAATAATAATTATTATAAAACCTCGCAGATGTTATATCGAACTGCGATTTTGTAATTTTGTAATTTTTGTAATTTGTAATTTGGTGAGTGGGCGTGGCTCGATCTTTAAAGACTTTAGCTATAACACTGTGACTTATAAAGATTTTAGCAGCTTAACTTAAAATTATAATTCTTATCATATAGATTTCAATACTGAAAGTACAATTAATTATGAAATTGAAATATTATTTTACTATTTGTATTTTTAACGTAAATATCTGTTTGATGTATAAATAATTTATTTATGTTAAAATGTAAATTGTATTATTTACATATATGTATATATATTTTTTAAATAGCTCTCCAATAAATTGAATTTTAAATATTTGTTTATTATTATTTTAAGTACTGTTATTCTAACTTCAAGCAACTTTTCAATATATTTCTAAAAACTTTGAAAAATTTTATATTATAAATAGTTTATTTGTTAGACCACTTTATTATTTTTATGTTTTACGAATCTTACATTAATATTATTGCACATAATTAAAAACATTGTTTTTTTTTTTAAAAAACTTATTTCAATGAAATGTTAAAAATTAAAAATTAAGGAATAAACTGATTGGAAACCGTAATTTACCAATTCGAACGGCAACATTTGCTTCTAATTAGCATTTCTTGCAGCGTAACAAGAGCTGCTGGCTGCGAAACACACGCCGATAGCGTGTCGAAATGCTGATTGCTACAAGAGCAGCGCACATTTGACAGCAGAGTTGCCAGCACATGCTCTTGATTTATATATTGATTGAAATTCACTCAGCTGTCAACGGATGACAAATATCATAAATTAAGAAAAAATTTACTAACTGACTAGTGGAAAATACGAATTTCCCAAAAATTTGTATATTTTGGCGATAATCAATAGCGTAAGTTGGTTTGCTTGGCCTGCGCTTCTTCTGGCAACCCTGCGGCACTGGTATAGCGGCTCACACGTACGGAGCACATGCAAGCGCTGGCCGCACACAGATACACGAACACAAACAAAGCGCGTATAGAAAATTTTTTTTCTACGTTCATAATTTGGTGCGGAGCTGCAAATAAATAAAATACACAAGTAAAATAATACCAAACTCTGTGGAGCAATTTTGATGGAAAATTCTAAATTTTTGTGCATTCGCGAAACGTGAGCAATTTTGTTTTGTTATTGTGCCTTATCATTTCGTTTTTTGATCTCTGCAAGTTAAGCATAACTGTTGTTGTAGTCGTGTTTTTTTTATGTTGGTGCTCTCCGTTCAGTGCAAGTGCAATAACAACAACAATAGCGGGAGCAAAGAGAAGTTGAAAAGCGCAAAACGCATTTGGCTCAAAAAATAATAATAATAATTGCCAGTTCTTCGCCTTGCCCACGCATTCGTCTCGCCTGTGTGTTGGTGTGTGCGTGTGTGTGTGTGTGTGCACAGGTAAGTGTTTTGTTGTTGCACTCGCATTATAAATTCTACAATTGGTAAATAATACAAGAAAAAACAAAAAAATTGCGCACGCCTTTTGCGGCTTTCTTTGTCTTGCCGCATGTGCGTGTGTGTTTGTGTGTGTGTGGAATTTTGGTAGCTTCTTTGTTTTAAGCATGCCTTAATTTAATATTTGTTGTTTAGCTTTAGTTGGCTTCGTTTTGTTATTGATTTTTCATACAACGTGCGTGACAAATGTTGCCGCTAACCTTCCCTTTCCCCATGCCTTGCCCACCCTCGCTCGTTCTCTCTCTGTCGCGCTTACACGTCATGTCTGAGTGTATGTGTGTGTGTAGCGGCCTTTGCTGCGTGTTTATGTGTGTGAGTGTGTGTGTGTGCGTGTGTCGCCAGCCCGCGCAAGAAATCAATAAATTTTAAAATAAAAAAAATAAATATATACAAGGGAAAACAAAGCACCCAGCACAAATTCTACATTCCTTTGGTTGTTGTTCTTCTTTCCTTTCGTGCCTTTCACCCTGATAATTAGCTGTTGCTTTTGTTGTTGTTGTTGTTTTGCTTGCATTTGGAAATTCTTCGTCAAACAATGCTGCGTGGGTTGCGTGCCGCAGTTGAACTGTTATTATTTTTGTGGCATTTGCTTGAGCACAGTGGAGGTCAGCATTTTAGGCACACATCTTGTCATGCGGCAAATGAGGTTATGTAGCATTTAGAGTTCGACATGATTCGGGATCGTTTTGGAATTGCGTTGCTTTTTTTTTTTTTCTTAAAATGAATCATAGTTACAGTCGGGTATAACCGACTGCGAAATACCAATTCATCAAAATAATGTCTGCCAAATTTTGTGACTCCTATTCTAAAACTGTAGGAGCTTTACATTTTCCCCGATTTACCACGCCTCCAATGGGTATATTCCAAAAATCGCAACACCTTATCTGATGCGGGTATACGCGAGTATATATTCTATATTTCCAGTCTCTAGCTTCAGTAGCGGCGAAACAAAGTGCGTTCATACATCAATCCAATATACCCCTTTCATTTCGTGAACGAGTGTCATGACGCTAGAATATTTTAACCATGTGGACTTCTAAGGAAATAAGTGACATCTTCCTCAATATTTGTTCTGCGTTTAAAGTTGCTGGTGACCAATAAATAAATAATCTTAGATTACATTGATTTTTCATGTTATCTTTTATTTAATATTGAAGGCGCTTTAGTTCCTTTGGTACGGTATATTAGAAATCTATTTTTCCATAAAAACTTGAAAACTAGATAAGTAAAAGAAAATACTTATAAGAATGAAATACAATTATTTGCAAGTTCAAGGAGTTGAATATGTCATATATTATTTTAATAGGGACAATATCGATTTAAAAATAATTTTGTTTTTAACTTTATTAAAAAACTTACAAGCAAAAGTTTAATTTTGTGAGCAATAAATTTAAATAAGTGTTATTTAAAGATTTGTTTTTTTTTTATATTTAATTTTCAAATTTCTAAATATCGAGCCTATCGAGCAAACTTTTGCGTTTAATTGGGGAGCACAAGCATTGTTTTTATACTTGAGAAGAGAAGGAAAGAGAAGGGTTTAAATGCATTCCATTTTTGTAACTGGGTATTTTAGTTAGATCTTAGTGTGCAGACCAGGGTATGTTATAGTCAAGCAAGACCGCTCAACTGGCGACACTTTTACTTGTTGCTGTCTTCAAATGCAAATTTACGAGTAGTTTAATTGTGATTAAGACTTGTAGTCTGAGCAAATACGTTGCACAAACACACACACACGAAGCACACTCATACACGCGCACACACACAAATAACTTGTATCTGCATCTGCGGCATCGCATTTCTATCTTGAGTCTGTTGCAATAAAATGCAGCAGCAGCAAACTTTTTGCCATTTGTTGAAAGCGAAAGTCGAAAGAGGTGGCAGCGAGTGTATGAACGTGCACCTGCCACACACACACACACACACACACACACACGCGTCCTTGAAACATTCTACAACAACAAAAGCAACTTTGTTTAACTCTCAATTTTCACGCTTTTACGCTCTTTTCAGAACACAGCAACATAAACAACAACAGCTAGAAGCAGAAGCAGAAGCAGAAGCAGCAACAACAGCAGCAGCATGTCCAGTCTGCCACGTCGCATCATTAAGGAGACGCAGCGCCTGATGCAGGAACCGGTGCCGGGCATCAATGCCATACCCGATGAGAATAATGCGCGCTATTTCCATGTGATTGTCACCGGTCCCAACGACTCGCCCTTCGAGGGCGGCATCTTCAAGCTGGAGCTGTTTCTGCCCGAGGACTATCCCATGTCGGCGCCGAAGGTGCGCTTCATCACAAAGATCTATCATCCGAACATCGACCGGCTGGGCCGCATCTGCCTGGACGTGCTGAAGGACAAGTGGAGTCCGGCGCTGCAGATACGCACCATATTGCTATCGATTCAGGCGCTGCTCAGCGCACCCAATCCCGATGATCCGCTGGCCAACGACGTCGCCGAATTGTGGAAGGTCAACGAGGCCGAGGCCATACGCAACGCCCGGGAATGGACCCAGAAGTATGCCGTCGAAGACTGAACCGGCGCCCAGCTGCTGAATGGACGGACGGGTGCTTGGGTGGGTGCTGTTGTTTTTGCTGTTGTTGTTGTTGTTGTTGCGGGGGCGGCAGGAACAACGGCTAGCGTTATGAAAGTGAAACAACAAAAACAAATTCTTACAATATAATTAAATAAATACATACGCATGTGTTTATTTATTATATATATACATATATATTTTTTATGTCTTGGGCGGGGTTAAGCGATATTGAGAATAGGCCACGATGATAATGCTGCAGTTGATTATGATATATATATATATATATATACAATAATAATAATGGTGTTATAAGGACACAAACACACACACACGCCTACACTAAAATACCACATGGAACTCTGTAAATGTTGTATTCAATAACTGAGAGAGTTCTACAAAATATCCTCTTTAAACATTTAAGGAAATTAAAACATATAAACTATAAACAATTAATATTTGATATTAACACTGTGCGTACATTTCTAAAAAATAGTGCCGTTAATATAGACTATAAACATTGTTTTGTAAGCAACAAACAAAAGATAAAATCAAACCAATCAGCAAATCAATTGTTCATAATCGTGGGATTTCTCAACTATCGGAGATGCAACTTTATCTCTCGCTCATGAGAGTTATTTTTCTATTCATCTATTTGTTTAATATTTTTCACTCCTAATTTCAGTTCAATCTTAATTTGAATCCTAAACTCGGTTGTGTCCTGGGTCCTCAGCTTTTTGTTTAATGCAATGTGTACGAAATCAATAATAAGAAACGAGCCTTTTATGGAATTAGTACTTTACACACGTAAATAATAAATAAATAAAAATTTTAAAAAATCAATTATGGGTTTTTTATTCTTTATTTGAGCGGTATATTGTGGTATTTAAGTGCAAAGTAGAATAAATAAAAGAAAGATACATTCAATGCTTTAATTAAACAGACAATTCGTGCCTAATTAAAATAGTACGGTCTTTCAAAATAAGTTTCTTATTTCCGTTCCGTTTTAAGAAGAGTATTTTTTTTCCCAAAAAAATTACATTATTAACTTGAATAGACTTCAAAACGAGTTTTACTCAAAATAAAGCTGAATTTTGCGATTTAAAATATTTGTAAATTTAAAGCCTCAAAACAGCACGTACAAAGTTTTGAATGTACTTCGAAAATATTAAAATAAAAAATGTGAAAAATAAAAAAACAAAAAATTCTATGGATATTATGCTTAAAAATCGGTTGCGACTGGCGTAACTTTTGACAAATAAATAAAAAACGTATTTTTTTTAATAATTTGTGATCAAGTACTTAATTAAAATTGAATAAATTATTTTTTATATATGTTAATTTTGAAATTTCTTATAAAAGTATATATTTTTCATCAGAAAATTGGTAAGTATTTAAATTGTCGTGAATACATTGGGGAAACTATATACAAATTTGTATACCGCAGGGCAGAGAAAAACGCTTGTCTAAACTTTTAAAATAAAATATGAATTATGTTTGATTTAAAAATAGGCCCTAAATGAGATCAATAAGATACGATCATAAGATTAATGGGAATATTTTAAGAAATTCTTATTACTAAATGAGTTAAGATTGTGGTAAGGAAAAGGAGATAAAGATAGAGTGCTGTACTGCTTTTAATAAAAGGCAATTGAAATTCAAAGTTTCGAACAAGTTACTTTTATTAATAATACATTTAATATATTTGTTAATAACAGCTAATTTAAAAGCAGAAAAGGTTAAGTAGCTAATTTAAAAGCAAAAAAGTGAAGTAGAAGTTTATTCGTGGTTAGCTTGATGCTTCAGCAATTAATTAACACATAATCTTTGAAATGCTGCAAAAATGTTGTAAAACCAAGTCAGCTCAACTGGACGGACCAGGAGGGTCCTTTGAGTTGGCTGTCGGTTGTCAATCATGTGCAGCCTGGCTGGGTGGGCGCAGCAGGGGGTGGGTGGGTGGCCGCTGCGACTGCGACTACGAGTGCGAGTGCGAGTGCGAGTGGGTGCATGTGAGGCCTTAACCCTTTTTATAGGGTGGCCAAATTGTTGGCCACACCCCGTGCCGTTAGCATATGCCTGCTGATTGGATGCGCGTCTCTGTGTCCTATGCGTCCTTGTTGCTGTTGTTGTTGCAGTTGTTGTTGTTGTTGCAGTTGTTGTTGTTTCGCTCCTCGAGGCTGTTGCACGCCGGGCTCTGGCTATGGTTTTGGTTTTGCCTTTGCCTTGGCCACTGACCAGGCCGAGGCAGTCAAATGTCGAACCTAACGATTTTTTGCTGCTCCTTTTTTGCCCTCTCTTTCTGTATATCTCTAGCTCGCTCTCTCTCTCTCTCGCTCTCGCTCTGCCTCTCTCTATCTGTCTGCGTGATGTATATTTCTATTTTTTTTATGTTTTGTTTTTTGTGTCCAGTTCCATATAGCTTTTTATCGCATTACACACTCACACCCCCGCCAACGAAATGGTTAACGCATATGCAGAGTGCCCACTTCTCGGCGAGAGGGGGTTGTAGGGGGGAGATGGTGGCGATAGAGTTGGCGGCGCTTGAGGTGAGGATTTTTATCGGCAGCAGCTTCATTGTGTGTGCGCTGTTTGCATAGACAAAGGCGAGGCCGAGGCCGATGCCGCTGGGAGCGGGGCTGTGGTTGGAGGCCGAGTCTAGGCGCCAGACTCGGGCTTGGCCAGCTGGCCAGCCATTAATCGTTCTCAAGTTGAAAGTCCACGGTGCATCCGACTCCATGTGTGTGGCACCTGCTGCGGGCTAGTGGCCAACCCACCCAAATGCCGCCTACATGTGTGTGTGTGTGTTTGTGTGTGTGGCATTTGGCAGCGCCCGGTCTTGGTCTTTATGCCCTGTTACCTGCAGCACTTGGCCAGCCATGAGATAAGGCATTGTCCCTGCCCCGAAAGCCGGAAACATTAGGCCTGCTTCGATCTGCTGCCGCTGCTGCTGCCAGCGCCTCTGCCAGCGCCGCTGCCTCCGCTGCTGCTGCCTCTGATTTATGTGACAATTTTGCGTTGCGCTCATAATTCGTGGCAAGCTTTATCGGAAGATCTTCAAAACGTTCTGCTCGCCTCTTATCTAACTTATGGATTCTGATCTGCAAAAGTTAATTGGTTAACATGTTGAGGCTTTTGTGCGTGCAGTGTTGGTAAATGGCTGAAAGGTTCTATACATTTGTTTCTTCGAGTTTTCATTGAACATATTTTTTATATTAGTCAAATTTTATTTTCATTGGTTTAAGGCAGTGTTGGCAAACCTAAAAAACTAGCATGAAATGCTTGCTTCAGTGTTGGTAAATGTTAATTAAACATTAAAAGCTACACAATTTCTATGTAACACTGCTAGAATCGGCTTTAGTTTACGATTATAAAAATTCTAACAAAAAAAGCAAGACGAATAAGTGCTACCCTGTACTCAGATTATCTAGATGCTCCCAGATTGTCTTACATTTAAATTATTTAAATGCAAGTTTCTAAGCTAATGCTTTAACTTCTCAACTTTTAACTTAAAGGGAGAAATTTAAAGTGCATATGGGTTAAATGAACTAATCTTCATTGTAGACATTGTTTTTATTAACTTTGTTGCATATATACTTTTTTATGGGTTAGAGAATGCCAACTTCTTCCGTAACCTGCTATCTTTGTTCATATATTTTTAATGAGCACAGGGTATATACAAAATATGTAAAATCAATATAGAAATAAAGTTGAAACAAAATCTACAGTTTTTTAAATTTTCAGAAAATATTTAAATATTTTATATGTTTAATATATATTTATATGGATTAATTTATATTTAACGCATTTGTTGGGTAATCTTTAAGGTATGTTGCTCTAATATCTGTTTATCTATTGTTCTATGTTATATTCATCTATCCATCTAGTGGGTCAGGAAGGGGGCTTTTGGGGTGCGGCAATCTTGCAATATAATCATATTAAAAAAGAAACTTCTTTGGAAATTGTATCCATCTATATCTATCTATCAATTATCTATCTGTTCATGTATGCTTTTTCTCTTTTTATACCTATTAATTTATAAAATATATATACTAGAAATCTATCTATGTATACCTTTATCGAAGGCTAGCTTCATTTGACCTTCTATATATTTGCTTATCTATATATATAATAGATTTATCTATCTTTCTATCCATTTATGCATCTGCGATCTTTATATAATTGTTCATCTGTCTTTCCATCGATCTAACTATCTTTCCTTCTATGTAGGAACTTACATATATATTAGTTATCTATATCTCTATATACTATCTATCTGTTGTCAACTGCACAACAATTTTTGCCTTCTTTACGTGCGCAATAAATGATCCAGTGAAAAGCCAAATAAACAATACATGACATTCAGATGGAAAATACATATGTATGTATGTATACAAATATGTACCTATACAGGTATCTATTAATGTATGTATATAGTAGGTATATATAGTCGGCAGACAGTTTTTGTTAGCAATTTGCGGCAACTGTTTTTGTGCCTTGCGCCATTCTGGTCAGAAACAAAATGCCCAAAAACGCTTTCACGTCCGTCTCAGCCAAGCTGGCAGTAGCTCGGTGGGTGTCCTTTGCAGGGGCGGCAAACGGGGGGGCTTGGCTGTTTTGGGGCTTTTCGTCCTGCTGCTGCATCCGTGTGCTCGTCCATTCGCACAAAACCGAAACAAATAATTGATGAAACAGCAAAGCGCACGTAGGGATTTTCGAGCCGTCTCTCTGCCCCCGTCCCCTGCCCAGATGGCCATGCAGCCCAAACCATATACCAGTCACAGTTTCAGTCCCAGTCTCAGGCCTTGCAACGTGGCCCCTCCCCCTCCCCGTCTCCCCCCTGGCCGCTGCGTATGAGGAGCCGGCAACGGAGCCGCCCGGAGACGCATGACGTTGCCCACATGCGACGTTAAGTACATGCCATGTATACACACACACACACACACATGGATAGCACTCCTTGTATCCTTGTATATATATAAATATATATATGTATATATATTCCTGTACGTGCGCACTTATCGATTTTCTGCTTCAAAAACGTAAAGCGAAATGCGCCCAAAGCGTCGTTGGAGTTGCTCGCTCGGCGGTCGAGCCGGTCGAAGCTCAACTAAAACCCAACCAACGACGATCCCCCGCAAGCCACGGGCAGACAGTCCCCCGTCCCCCCTTTCCAAAAAAAAAAAACAAAGCCCCCACCGCATAGGCGTGATACGTAGGCGATGGTCTCTCTGTAGTCGTCCGGCTGCCGTGTAAACGCACGGCCAACAATAACAACAACAATTACAGCTACACACTTACTCCACACACACACTTACACACACAACTTCACCGTTAGCTGGCCGGCGAAAAAACTTTTATTTCAACCAATTTTTCAGCAACAACATAAATTATGTGTGTAAAGACGAACTTTTGATACCCTTGCCTAATTACAATTTAATCATTGTTTAACCACAAATTATGGGCAAGGATTTAAGCCTGTCCTTACGTTGAAATTTTCGAATCTTCTCTTATTTAGCTATTAAATTAATAATAAAAAAAAAACTCAGCACAAAGTCAAAAAATAAAGCAAAAAAAAAATAAAAAATACATGCATATGGTCACACTTATAACACACACACTCATAAACATCATCTCAGTGTTTCAACAAAATTTAAAAATAGTATAAACAAAATGTATTTCAATCAGAAATTTTTATATACATTATTTTTAATTTTATATTTCTATGATCACGCTGTTATTGCAATTAATTAATAATAAATAATTCTATTTGAACAGATTATATAAATATTTATCGAAATGAGGTATAAATAGAATATTTTGTTTATCATTTTTATTATATGAAGTTTATATTTTTTCTCTTTACACGAATTAATTTGATTTTTTTTATGTTCTATTAATTACTTTAATTCTCACTCGTCGCAAATTATCGATTTTACCATCACTTTGTCATTATATAGGATTATCAACCATGGGAAATAGAGATAATAATAGAAAAATAATGATTTTGTAGTCTTACCAAAACTTATGCTTGTACTGTTTTTATATTAGTTTTACTTAATATTAATGCATTTCTTTTTAGTTTTTTAATATTGTGTATTTTAATTTTAAGTAGCTATTCTATTTATTATTTTTTTTTTATATGACCAATATCTTTATTTAAACGAATTTTTTTTACACATATTTTTTGACAGCAATATAAAGAGATAAGTAAGTTAGATTAGCTAAAATAATGAAAATATTTTCCAGCATTTTTTAATATCTTGAGTTATTTCAAATAATATTAACACTGTATTTATATACTTTTGTATATTTCTACATAAGTCTTCGTTCTATATTCCAGACATATATACATATATATTGTAACGATAGCTACGATTGTTACGATAGCTTTTCATTGTTATAAATACTTTAGTATATGTATGTGGAACAATGATAAGTTTATTTAAAATATAACTCCATCATATTTGATACACCTACCTTCAGGGTATGCATTTAATAACAGCAGGCCAGGCATGGGGCAGGCAGTGCGTTGCACGTATGTAAGTAACTCCACATATGTATAGACCTAAGTTGCCACTGCGCTGTCCCTACGAGAACAAAACAAAACACCAAATAAGAGAGGGAGAGAGAGAGAGAGAGCGAGAGAACACGACAAGAGGGGAACGGGGCAAGCATGAAATACCCAACCAAACTGAACCGAACCGAACTGAGCCCAACCCAATATCAAAGCCCAAAACCCAAAACCAAAACCAAACTAAAGGCCGCACTCGAATCCAATGCAGTCCAAAACGCCCCCACACGCAGGGACTGACGAGGCCAGACCAGAGAATAGACTGGTGGTACTCCCAAACACACACACGCACACACACACACACATCCAGTGGACAGCACAGAAGCCGTCCTGGGCCGCCATTTTACTGCGCCCCGTGCAGCCTTGCACCCTTTTTCATGCACTGGGCTGCAGGTGCGCGCCTGTGTGTGTGTGTGTGTGTGTGTGTCATGGGTGGGTGTGGGGTGGTGCAAAAGCGTGTGTGTGACTAGGTGATGTGCTGTGCAATGGGGCCGCTACGTCCATTTTGGGTTTGAGGGCTTTACAAGTTGATTGCGAGCAAAATTTCCGACCTATCGCATGCAGTAAGCGCCGTTGCGTTTTTGTTGCTGTTGTTGTTGGGCTGCATGCGTGTGTGCCAGACAGCAATACAGACACACACACACACACACAGACCACCCGGCGAGGCAGTTCATGTGGGTTGCCATTTTGTGCGAATTCCTCGCCTCGGTTTTTGTGATATCAATTAAGGATATGCTCGCTGTGTGCGCTTATTTTTCGGAGCGATAGGCAGACACAGTGTGTGTGTGTGTGTGTGTGTGTGTGTGTGTTGCAGTGTGTACACACACTACACTAAGTCTAGAGTCCAGCCACGCCTCACCTACACACACACACACACACACACACGCACACAGGGCAAATACACGCTAAACTATTTTGATTATACTTTAAATTCTTGTTTATTTGACATTTTTGGTTTCTTTTGCTTTAAAATATATTTTGGAATTTATTTAATTGCATGCTTTCTTTTTTGTTTATTTTAAATATTTTTTTTTTTAATCATTTTCAAATCTTTCTTGACTTTTATTTAATTTCAGTTATAGTAAATAATTTCCAAAAACTAACTCTGAATAGTTATTTCGAATGTAATGTAATGCACTTTTTATATTAATATATTATACTAAAACATTTCTAAATTACCTTACACTAAAAGAGGTTGTTTCATCTGGTTGAAAAAAAAAAAATAGTGCTTAAAATTATATACAAATATTTAGTGCTAGTAAAGATTACATATAATTTTAAAAAAAATTAAGCTTACATTTTAAATTCAGCTTTAGTCTTATTTTAAATTTCGTAATGTTTAATTTGTATTCCAATTCAGTTCAATTTTGTTTTATAATTTGCACCAAAATATATGTTTGTTGCTGTCAATATTGTTGTGGTAAGGCTAACTCTGGTGGTTTTTTTTACAGTGTTGCGCCATATGCACGTCATATGGGGCAAGCGGCGCCCAAGTTTGCAACATCATGTGCAGCTCATCTATACGTCCCCAACGTTGTTCGATGCCTTGTTCTATGCTTTTTTGGTCAACAGCCGAGCGAGACAGCATGCTGCGGCCGTAGAGCGAGAGAGCGCCATTGCACAAAAGCAGCAGAGGAAAGAGAGAGAGGGTGCGAGAGAGAACGACAAAGTGTGGCAGTGTGAGCGAGAGGTGACGCCAGCAACTAGCCCAGAGTTGCATGTGCGTGTGCGTCGCACTTCATGTGTGTGCGTGTGTGTGTGTGTGTGTGTGGCTTAATGGAAATTGGTTTTATGCATGTTGGCTTTTGTTTATTTTTACAATTTTGATGATGTTTTGCAAAATGCGACTGGCAGCCACAGCCACAGCCGCAGACGCAGCCGCCTAGCCAAATGGACACATCTTTCCTGGCCGCCTTGATTGCCCCCTGCGTGAGTGTGTGTGCGAGTTGTTTTGTGTTGCTCTTCTTTGTGTGTCGACTGTACTTCCGGTCAGCGCATTGTGTGTGTGTGCGTGTGTTAGGCAGTATGCTTTTTCGATTGGCTTCCAAACAAAATGGCGCTGCAGTGCAGCAGCAGGAGATGCGCTCAATAACTGGACATCGCTGCCCCGGCTAGAGCTCCCCAATACCCCAATACCTTGTTACTTACACTGCGAGCAAAAAACCGGAGAATGCTTGCAGTCTGTCAACAAGTTGGCCAAGGTGCTCAATTTCTAAACTTCTATTTCAGGAGAGTTTTCTTTAATCCTAAAAATAAATGTATTCTAGGATAAAACTGAAATACAGTTTTACGCCTGTTTCAAGTCCAAAAATTCTTGCACGAATTTAAGAAACAATTTCATATTAAATATTGAATATTATTTACTTATGGTATATTCGACAATAAAATGTTGTGGGATATATTAGGAAATATTTTACAATAATCAGAATAGCGCAAATTAAAGGATATAGAGTATATATATTTGCTTGGTCAACTGTGGCTCTTTTAGTTGTCTATTGATTCAAAGCGGTATTCACTGAGCAATAAGAGAATTGTTTAAGCATTTTACAAAATCAGGGGACATCATTAATCAAGGCTAGAAGGCCCCCACAATATCCATTTCCTGCCACCAACGCCATGTTTGCTGTCCCCATGCTGCAACTTTGCGCAACGACTTCGAAGCACACCTACTAAAAGAGGTGTGTGTGTGTGTGTGGGGAGGGGGGGGGGCTATTGGTTGCTGCAGCTCACTGTTGGCCACTGGCCGCTGGTGTTGTTGTTTGGCCACTGAGCCTGGCCATTGTTGCAGCCATCATCAATAATAACGCAATGTGGCAGCCAACTGCCAGAATTAGTTGCAAGCATTTATTTATGACTCTTTGTTGCAAGTGGAACTCGACTCGCATTGTTTTTGGGCGCCGGTGGTGCTGGTGGCGGTGCACCGATGGCATTGCTCACCTGCCACTGATTTATGGTATACTAATCGGCCAACAATAATTGGCCAAATGCAATTGCCAAGCAACCATCTCATTTCCGGCCAACGACGACAGCGACTTTCTGTCAATTGCAATATTCTCATTAGGTTTGAGCTTATCTCTCTTTCTTTTTTGAGGGCTTTGTAAAATTTGTAAAGCGACCGGCTAATTGCCAATCAAGAGACGAGACTCGAGAGTCAGCATTCATTCAGCATTCAGATTCATTCACATCATCGCCATCCGCAGTGTGTGGCATGTTGCTAAGAAAGTGCAGCAGCCGCAGCTGATTAGCATAATACCTGGGTAATTAGATGCATGCAACTCATTTTAATTGCGCCTGCACTTCGCCCATGCACAACTTTCGCACTTTCCCAAGCAAGCTCACAAGACACGAACAACAACAAGAACAACAACTGCACCAACAACAACAAATTGCATTTTCATTGTTTCATTTTTACATTACTTTTTTCTTATTTTAATAATCTTTAAGCAGAGTTTGTTGAAAGTCATTGACGATGATATTTATGCTAAGATACGACAGAAATTTTATATATTTCTCGCACTCTTTTACGGTGTTTCCATGGGCTAAAATGTGCAAGAAAATAAAATATATTCCAAGCCGGTTATATATTATATTAATATTAACTGTAAAAAATATTCGATTGCAGAATCAATAAGCGGCTTTAATATGGCCAAACTCTTATCGATCACAAAAGTTGCCTTCGATTTGATAAATCAATGCTGAGAGTCTAAAAAACCATGATCTTTGCACTTTGAAGCTTTACTTTGCCTTTATCTATACTTTTACATTATTGTCAGATATTGCCAAGAAAAATTTGGAGTGCCACATTTTTGAAAAAATTAGTTTTGCATACAGTTTAGTTGGAAAATAGTTAATAATTCGGTTCTTGAAATATGTTGTATGTTTTTTGACAAATTTTAACAGGAAGATTTACTGGTTTTTACTTTTGCTTTTTTTTTTATTAATTTTCACACCCACTATTTATTAAAAATAAGAATTGAGAATTGATTTATGTGTGTTGAATATATATTAAGAAAAGGCAAATTGTATTGTATTATTGTGTAATAAAACTATTTATAATGAGAAAGAAAAAATAAACAAAAAAATTAATTTAAGTTCTGTCAAATAATTGAACGTGTTAATTTTAAAAGTACTTCAGTAGTTGATAATCCAATACCGATCGGTGCCAGTTGTATTCACGCCCCCACTCTACGGTGAGTGGGATATTTCGAATGAAAGTGAGCTTATTTACGCTTAGGTCGTTCATGGAAAAGTTTTGGCATCGTTTTAAAACTGCAAAAGTGTTGCAGCCACAGGTGTCAGATACACACACACAGACATTCATATATTTGGAAAAGTGTATATATTTTGAAAATTATATATATGTGAAGAGTACTAAATTTGTATATTTATATGTATTTCCGAGAAATTTCGCATTGGTTGGTTATGTGACGCCGTCGGCGCCGTACAAAACACTCGCAAGCGGCAAACATGCAACACATTTGCATTTCCACGTACCCCGCAGCACCACCTACGCTCGCCACGCCCCTCCCGCTCTCACGCCTCCGGCCAGGCCGCCTCTCGAGCAACCAATCGCCCTACCGTGCAAAGCGAGCATGTTGCAAGTGATGTTGCTGCAGCAGAAGCAGAAGCGGCAGGGAGTAGTTGCTTTCTGAGAGGAGGGAGGTGTGGCGGGGGGCAGGGTAAGTGGTGCGGGGCTTGCATCCTCTTACATTTTACTTCTTTGCCGCCCGCCGCGCTCTTAGTAGCTTCCATTTTAATTACCGCTTAATGTTAGCCAAATGAAATGCAGAAGCTGAAAAGAGTTCTTCGGCAACTGCTGTTGTTGTTGTTGTTGTTTGTTTTCGCTCCGTTTGTTGTTTACCTGTTCGCTTAAAAATCCATTTTCATTTTGACACATTTGCATTTTCGTTACAAATTTCACGAGAAATTGCTGCCGCGGCCGTTTCTCGATTGTAATGCGAAATGCGAAACACAAATTAAACAACTCTTTCTAAGGGGCACAAGCGGCCGTGCACGACTAGCGGTTACCCTAGGGTTCTAAAAAATAGCGTGCGGATGTGTGTGCCTAACATGACATCAATTTGAAGATAACAATCAAATAGTTGTGCAGAATAATTGGGTTGACTTACATACTTGACTGACATATGAAAAGAAGATTCGCAAAATTCTGTTCATGGCGTAATTGCGGCTTAAAGCAAATAAAATGAATATGATAGGCAACGTCCAGTGAATATGAGTTTTAAATAGTTGAGAAAATTTATTTGGAGAAGAAGATAAGTTAAGATTCGTACAATAATTCAGGAGAACTTTACCGATTGCGATTCACAAATTTTTATAATTTGCAAAATAATTGTAAAAGAAGAAAGTGTTTCTGATAATAGCAAATTGATTTGTATGTTAAACTGGCATTAATCTATTAATGCAGCTAAATGCAGGGTATCGGCTAGTCGGACACGATTTTACATGCTATCGAAGGGTTCAAGCTGCAGCGTTCGAATTGTCAAACTGGATCAAATATGAACTGCATTTGGGCATATTTTAGCATATGGCGACTGTCTGCTGGACAACTCGGGCCCCGAGAACCCGTACAGTTTGGCAGCCACAGGAGCATCGGGCAGGCAAATAAACCGCAATGATAAGCAGAATGCGGGGGCACAGGATACGCACACTAACACATACACACACACGCATGCAGAGAAGGAAAACAAGCCAGAGAAAAACAGAGTGAGAGGGACAGAGAGTGAGCGAGAGAGACACACACAGACAGACAGGCTGGCAGACACTTGTGCATTGAGCCTTTGGGGGATTTTGCGCTATGTACGCACCACGCACACAGCCAAAGCTCGGGCAAGGAAAGCCAGCCAGGCGGCAGAGGAATCGACAAAAATAACTAAAAATACGAAAACAGGGCAACAAAAACAAAAATAAAAAAGGTTGCGGCGGGTTCAACGAACTCGACTCGAGTTTTTCGGCTTGCAGCAAAAAGGTAAATAATTTCTATATATGCGTGCAAATGTGTGTGTCTGTGTGTGTGTGTACTTAAGCAGTGTCATTGAAACGCATCAGCTTTCCAACATAACGTAGACGAATTTGAAGGCCTATGTCGGATCAGAAATTAAATTTTAGCACATTGGGAGATTTGTTGTCAAAAATGAAAATAAGCCGAAACTAAATTAATATAATTTATTATAAGAAACATTTAAGAAAATATTATAAAAATTATGATTAAATATAATTAATAATTACTATTTATTATTATTATTATGTATAGAATTTGTCCATGCGAAAATTGAGCCAATTGTTTACGATAGCAATATTAATCTCCGATTGGCTTCTAATTTTTGTCTATTAGTTAAAAAGTGTATATCTAAGGTTTAAGAAAACCAAGTGTTATCAGAGGCGCATCAAATTCGGTTCGGTTTTGAATAAATCCATGCACATATGGGATACATTTTTTATTCATTCCAGATTTAAGCGCAGAAATCATACTATAAAGGAAATATCTCTCCGTTTGAAAATCTGTTCGGTTTTTAAAGAGTTATGCGAAGGCTCAAAAATGATATTCATTGATATGAAAAATAAAACTTAAATTAAGTGGCAGTTTGTTTTTGGAAATAATTTTTTACTTGGTTTTATTTTAATATTGTTTAAGGCCAAAAATACATAAAAAAAAGAATAAGAATAATTTTTAAATTGACTTTGACGATAAGAGGAAAAATCAAATGGAAAACAAATGCAGGCGCTTATGAGAAAAGTCAACATTTTGAGCGAAGTTCCCACAGGTACTTTGACATACCTATAGCTGGGAGATCTAACCTGTGTTGAGGCCAGACGTAAACTACAGGAAGCAACAACAATGACAACAACAACAACTGGCAGACAACAAAAGTAACAAATAAGGCAGCTCACCAGGCTTTGCCCGTCCCCGCCCACACCTTGGCAAATGCGTTTGGCGCAGACAAAAATTATCGATCCAGCCGAAAAAACACGCACACACACACATGCACGTGTGTGTGTGTATGTTATATTTAAGCAGCCCAAAGTAAAACACTTGAGCCGATGCCACCCAAAAAAAGCTACAGAAAATAAATAAAATAAAAGTATAAATGAAAAAGTAAAGGAAAGGCAAGAAAAACCCAAACATAAAAGTCGAGAACGCAATTTTATGCTGGGGTTGCCTGTTTGACGGACTGAGGGGGAGGGGGGGTGTAATTGGTTGTTGTCGTCCGCGTGGGTGCCCAACATTATATGTTGCAGGTTTTTGTTTGCTGTTATTTTTGTTGTTGCTGCCGCCTTGGCAGAAAGTCAACGCAACGTTTCGGGCTTCTGCAATTTATAAAATAATCATGACCTAACACAATAAGCTGTAAATAACTGGTCGTGTTCTTGTTCATATTCTATTGCCACACACGCCTCATCTGTGTGTGTGTCTACAGTTAAAGATACACTTTGTCCGTGCGCTATAAATAGCACAGTTGCCTTCACACACATCTACACACGCACACACAAGCACTGTCTAACTGATAATGGCCTCTTGGCTGCGATCTCAACCGTAGGCAGTCGTGGCCGAGTGGTTAAGGCGTCTGACTCGAAATCAGATTCCCTCTGGGAGCGTAGGTTCGAATCCTACCGGCTGCGGTCAACAAAAACTGATTAAATTTTTGGCGTTTTTTTTTTTGCTGGGCAATACTTTTTTCCTTTTTAAATATGTGGTCTTTTTAAATTAATCTTAATTCAAAAACATATGAGAATTTAGAATATTTATATGAGCTTAAGTTGTTTGTGTTCTGTTTCTGATTAAAAGGTATATAAACAAAATAAAAGTTTTTAGCTTTCAGGATTAAGCGATTTAAGGAACTTTTTAAGAATAAATATACAAATTGCCTGTTATTTAGGAAATGCGAAAAACAAAAAACATATATTATATTATATGTGTTTAGCTTTATTTAATTTACAATGACATTGATGTTTAAGCTTTAGCAGAGCTTTTTACAGAAGCTTTAAAACAAAAGTAAGTTGGCAGCGCCACAGCGAAAACGATCTCACCAATTGTAAGAACTTTCACCTACTTTAAAAGCAGAACGTGGATTTTCCTTTTGAATTTACTTAAAATTGTTATTGAAAATAATTTAACAAGCTTTTAAAAAAATATGTTTATATGGGTAAATCCTTGTAAGATGGATTACGGATATTTTGTGTTTCAAATAATATTTAATTTAAGAATTTTTTGATACCTTTGCTATCAGTCTAAAATATAGTGCTTTTGGAAAAACACATTTTTTATGCGATGCAATGACAATAACGAGCTTAAGAGTTCTTCAAACATATGGAAAAATATAACTGCTAAAGGAACAATCTGCCTAAAATTACATTTTAAATATAAAGATTTATGTGTATTGCATAATAATATAGTAATATATCTGCAGGATATTCAATCTGTTTTAAATCCGCAAAATTGTCATTCTCAGTTCTTTGACGTTTCATTAATTCCAAAAATAAATGTAAGTAAATAATTTCTTAGTGTGGAATTTGAATATACAAATTTGAAGGCTTCTCAACTCTCTATTTTAGTAAGAGTTAAGGTCTTAAACTCGTAACTCCCGCAATTTCTCGCTCTCTCCCTAGTTATAAGTTGAGATCTGTTTGGGTGAATATACTCACAAATATATTTATGGTAGCCGCGTGTCACATAATCAAACTTGGCAATCGTGGCGGCGGCATCAAGCGCACTTGGACCTGGACAGAGACAACGGGCCACAAACCACAGACCCCAAAGCCCACAGGCCAAAAAGAACAACTAAAAAAAATAAGGAAAAAAAAAAACAAATCCAAGACATCGACCACCAACGACATGCAAATGTAACTGTGACTGAGGCAGCGAGTGTGTGTGTGTGTGTGTCGCTTGGCTGATCATTGTTAAGATCAACGACGCTGGCCATGAATGGGAAACTGAAGCCAACGCTGAAGTCCGAAAGGCGGCGCGGCGCATGAATAAAGCAGTCAGTTAGTCAGTTGGTAATACATTTTGTAACTCGTACTCCTGCTGCCAGCTAAACAATAACAACAAAAACAACATCAGCAACAATAGCAGTAACAACAACAGCAACAACAACAACAACAACAATCTACTTGGCTGCACTTAATTTCAGCGCTTAACAGACAATTAAAATCCAATTAATTCTGACGTTTATTATGCTAAGCCGCCTGTGTGTGTGGACCCTGTGGATGTAAACGTGGCTGTAAACGTCGCTCTAACTGTGGCAGTGGCTGCCACTGCGGCGGCTATAACTGTGGATGCACTTGTGCCGCTGACCGTGCCTCTGCCCCTGCCCCTGCCCCTGCCACTGCCCCTGCCTGGGCCGTAGGACCGTAGGATACCAGGTTCACATAAATTCATGTGGCTAGCCGCAACAGCAACTACAACAACAACAACAACAACAGCACAGCCAAAGTTGTTTTGCATCAGCAAAAGTTGCAGCAGCAACATGTTGCCAGTACACACACACAGGCACACATGCACTGCAGTTCATTTGCAGCCTTGGCAGATAGATTTGTTTTAATAGCTGCAACAAGTTATGCGATAGATTTCATTTGTGCCACGCTGCAGCACTGCAACGCTGCAGCTGATGTTGCAAGCAGATTGCTGCTCAACATGTCAGCGGCAATTGAAGTTCATGTTGCTACAATTAGTCGGCGGGTGGACGGGGACGGTGTGGCCGCAATGAATGCGATCCATTGATATATCTGTATATGCATGATGTACGAGTGTGTATGTACACATATACACATATGCAACATTTCATTGACCATTAACGGAAAGCCATGTGCGGCTCCTCTCTGCGATTCTCAACAATTGTGCTATGGGCTTTTCAATAGACAGGCAGACAAGACAATTAAAAATGATAAATATTTCTTTTAATATATTAACTAAAATAAGAATGACAATAATTAAAGCAACAATTGAAAATATTTTAATCTCAGTTGTGCTTAGCCTGAAGATAGCCTCAAGATAATCTCATATATTTGGTCCAGTTTTACAAGAATTGCTCCAACAACTGCCAGAATTTAACTTATTATTCTTAGTTCCATTATGTTTAGATTATATATAGTTTTTCAACTCTTATTAAATTAAATGGTCATAGATCTAGCTTGCAAAATACATATTTTTTTATTCTAACTTAATTATTGGTATAATATGGATATATGAAAATTATATTAGCCGATTCAACTGTTGTGACAGATTTAACAATTTGTTTCTCATTACTTTTATAGCATTTCGCTGTTCTATAAACCTTTAGAGATGTAAAAATGTCAAAAAATAAATTTAGATGAATGGAATACATATTTCAAAGTTACTCAAACGTCTTTGAACCTGATGATTAGTATTCTAAGCATATTCATAATACTTAAGTAAATTATTATTATTATTTAAAGCATACACATTGCTATATAAACTATATATTTGAACTGTTTATGATTATTATTTTAAGTCCAATCTTGAGTATGGAGAACTCAAAAATTTACGTATTATTATAGCATGGGATGTAGGTAAAATATATTATTATTACGATTACCAACTGGCTTAGTTACCAAAATGCTTAAACTTATCGACACTTCAACTGCCAATACTGCATTTGACAAAATATTTAATTTAATCAAGCACAATGTTGCAGCAACATGTTGCCAGCGAGCGCAGCGCCTCATTCGAGGCGGACATCAGCCGAAAAAGGGACCGCGTTCAATGAACCTGCAACTGAAGTTCGCCTGTAGATTGTGTATACGTTGCGTATACGCAATGGCCACGCATCAGCTGTTCGGCAGGACATTTTGATTTACGCCCAAGTGAGCGCGCGGGTTCAATGCACTCGGAATGCAGTCAGGCGGCTGGCTGGCAGGCAAACGGGGCAGGCAGCTCGTCAGCCGTTCGCCGGCGTCCTGCAGGGATAATCCAGCGGCAGGACACGCACACGTGCCTGGCTCGGGCTAAGCAGCGGGCCATTGGCTTTTGGGCTTCGTAGGGCTTCGTGCATTTTGCGTTGCTGTTTTTTGTTTCTTCTGTTGTTTTTTTTGTTGCTCTCTGTTTCTGTTGCTGCCTTTTCGGCTTGCGGCATCGTTTGTTTTCGGGTGTCAATGTCCTGCGTGCGGCTGCTGTCGTTATTGTTGCTGATGTTGTTGTTGTTGCTGTCCTGCTGCAGGCAGCCACTTTCAATTGGCGTTGCGTTGCGTTACGCTGCTGCTCGTCGTCGCCGCTGACGTCGTCACATTTTATTAGCCTGTTCGCTGCAGGACATTGAACGTCTGTGTCGGCAGCAGGCCTGCTCCTTGCCAGCGTCCTTTGTGTCGCAATAAATAAAATACACACACAAGCACACACTGTGCAATTTTCGGGTTAGGTGTAGGTGCATTGAACTCCGCTCCTTGGGCCTTTGGCTTGGGTCAAACAATGGGCATATCCTTAACGCCGCCGCCGCCTGGCACCGTTATGCTTCGCTGTGGGCCGCCTTAGCGGATTAAGGCGCGTGTCATTGTCAAAGGCATTGGCTAAGGGTGAGCCGCTCAAGAACTGCCGGGCAGCTGCTCGCTAGTCGCTAGTCGTTGCTTCACCCTCTAACGGGAACACTTAACCCTAAGCACAACCCTCGACGCGGTGGGGGCGGCCCTAATGATGATGAAGCGACGGCAGCAGCGGCCCAAATGCAACAACAACAACAACAACAACAGCAGCAGCAACAACAACAACAACACCAATTGCAACAACAAGCGTAACAAACAACTGCCATCATTGTCAGAGTTGTTGTGCGCCGTCTCCTTGATGCGTCCTTCAGGAGCTCTCTGGCGCATGACTTTTCGCTGCCTCAACAAACTTGCAACTTGTCGCAAAACTTTGCCACACTTTTTTCCCACATTTTTTTGCCCACTTTTTTTTGTTTTTGTTGCAGTTGCAGTTGTCGTTGCTGCCAGGCGTCGCACATCAGACTCTCTCTATTGCGCTTTGTCCACGCTGAGGGTAACCCTACTTGGATCTGAAGTTTGCCACACAAGAGGCAACAAAATTAACTTATTTACCCATACCTCGCTTTACGGCCATCTCTATTAACGGCATCTTTATTTTATACTAAAGTTCAATTTGCGGTCTATTTTTTTAATTAACGGCCAAAATCTTATTTTGTGCTTTTTTATTTTTAAATGAATATAAACTGAAGTCTGTTTTTTTTTATTGTTAATTTTTGATTAAATTTTGAAATCAATATGAAAAAATATTAATAGATTAAGACCAATTTATAAGTGAAATTTAGCAGAGGCAATTTTCCAATATTTTAAAGACATTATTAAATGCTACGCTGAACCAATTTTAAACCACCTTCACTCTAAATATCACCAAATTTTAAAACTTTTGAGTCTTATCTACATAATTTGCCAAATCTTTTATTGCCATGAACCAACTTTGACCTAATTATAAACCACTTTTATCTGATGTATCAAACTATTTAAATACTTGTTTGTTTTCTTTCGAATCTTATAAAGTTGTATCTTACGCCAAACTAATTATGAACCACTTTTGAAACGGCTCAAAATTTATTGGCAGTACGACACTACCCAACACTGCCAGTCTAAAAACAAATATTCTCAACATAAATTTACTCGTTTCAAATTGAGGCGAAATCATATCTGGGATCATATTTAACTTACTATTTAACCAATTCCAATTTAATTTTTTATTTGATTTTAATTATGAAAAAGCTTCATTAAACTGTAGCTAAAATAAAAATACAAATAACATAAAAAATATGTCATATACAGTTACAAAAATTTAATTATGTGTAAGTTCAAATATATATTTCATTTAGTATATAAATGCTTCGGTCTGAAAACGCTTTTTTCCTTTTTGGATGCCCTTTTGGGCAAGGCTTGGAATTGTTGTTTGGATATTTGAATGGCACCTAAAATGCCTTCAGGGCATTTAGATAAAAAATATATGTAGTCAGAGCTATAGATAGAATACATAAACTAAAGCGCGAAAGGGAGACAGCGAGAGTTTGGGAGGCAGCGAGGTGGGGATCGCATGTTGCACTTGAGAGCTGACAGAAACTCGCAAGACGCACATAAAATGTGAGACAACAACTGTAATAGAATTTACAAGTGATGGTAAAGCAAATTTGGGCGTTTTTACTCTGTTTTTCCATTTTTTTTTTTTTCATTTAAAAATTTATAGAATTATGCCAAATTATTTTTTTTTGGAATATTAGAATGTCAATGAGATTCAGAGAGCTAAATTTTTTTTTTAACTTTACCTTTGTGGCATAACTGTTTTAATACATACTGCGTGAGTACGCCGATTCAATACAAATACATAAGACGATATTTCTGCTATTATTAACATATTTTGATCAAAAGTTATATAATGCTTGCATTAATAATTAAGCTCCAGGTAATAATTATACAAAACCGTTGTTGCCGTCACATATCTTTCTGTAGGCACAAAGGCGATAAGCAATTGTTCGAACCTCGTTTCATATTTTGTTGGTTCGATTAAGCTCGAGTCTTTAGGCCAGGAATAAGTATGAATATTCTTTTTACCAAGCACCGATGGCAATATTCAACAGCGAAAGAATGTCGCCGGATGACTAATCCGTAGCAATTTTGACGCTTTTCACACAAAAATACATGCAACGGCCACGGGGCGGAATGGGGCGAAGGGTTAACGTGGAGGCTACATGCTTGAGTTTCCCTTTTCATCAGCTTAAAAGCGCTGCAATCGTTGACAAAGCAGCACAAAAATAATAAAATAATAAAGCGGCTAGCCGACACTGCGAGTGCCAAGTAAATACAGCTGGCAAAAAAAATAAAAATAATAGTGAGGAGTTTATCTCGACACATTTGTCTAAAACAAAATATTTGAAATGGTAGTAGAATATGGTATTAATCCTAAGGGAACACTATATTAAATTGTTGTGCAACATTCAGACACATATACATATGTTAGCAGAGCTTTAAATGAAATAAAACAATAATTTGATTTGTTTTTTAAAAAACTTTCTTAAATAAATAAGTGTTAAAAGAGCGTACGAATAAAATTACACTTTATTTAAACTACAAGCCACAATTCTGATTTGTTTTCTTGTATAGCTAAATTATATTAAAGCACTTAGAGCAATTCATTGCACCGATTTATCATAGTGTAGCGTTTAAAGAGTTTTAAAAGCTCATTAATATATAAACAGAGATTTGTTAGATTGGGATTATAAAATGAACAGTTTTTTAAGCTGAAAGCTCCTTTGAATGCTCCTGAGCTCCTTTGAATTTCGCTGTGTCTTTCACGTGTGTTTGTGTCTGATTTTTTTGTTTTTTTTAGTACTTTTGTTGAGTCGCAAAGATGTCGTCACAGTGGCATTGTCAACGCCTTGGGAGTCGCTCATAATCCGTTATTAATTGCCCGGCGACATGTTAGGGTGGAGCACAGGCAACTCAAGAGACACCAAAGCACACAATCTATCTACAAGATACGGCTTGTATATACAGATGGTAAGTATCTGTATAGTGCAAGCTATGCGTGTGTATGTGTGTGTGTGTGCGTTTGTCTATTTAGCTGTATGTGCTGCATTCAGCTGCTTAACTTTTGCCATTCTGTCAATGTATCTGTATTTTGCGCATTTGTATCTGCAAACTGCAACTGGCTGTGTGTGTGTGTGTGTGGGGAGGGGGGGATGGGGGTTTTGCGTACTCTGCCCTACACTTGTATAATTTATTTACTGAAGACACGCAAAATTATTTTATGCAAATGATTTTTTGCCCGCCAAGTTTTCTTTGAAACATTGACGTTGACTCAGCCGACCCTCTTGCCAGTCCTGTGTGGGCGTGGCCGTTTTGCGGGCGTTTAACTTTTCACTCAGCTTTATGAAGTGGTCATGCAAACTATGCACACACTCGCACACTCTCACTCATCGGCCATTTATGATATACTTGTATGTATATGTGCATATGCAGACATCAGTGTGTTTGTGCTTGGGGTGTGAAAATGGCGTTTCGCTTCTGGCATTGCCATAGCTGCATTTTAATATGAGTATAGCATGCCTGCCTCGGGGGCAGAGTAGTTGCTGCTAGGTGCATTTTGTATGCCATGTTTTGTGGATATTTCGTGTGCGTAACTGCGGCAACGTGGCAACCCTGACAGACATACATTCGTATTTACAATGCCTTTGGGGTATAGGGTTTAGGGCTTAAAAGGCCATCGTCGAGCTGTCCATATTTGAGTATCCATGTCCAGTCGAGTCATTTGAGTCAAGTTCATTTGACTATCAAATACCAGACGAGCACATAGATCAGATATTATAGTAGGGACTTGACTTACATGCATATGTCAAAAGTGAACTCATTTTTTATAGTTCTTAGATTTTAGTTGAAGTACCCATAACTTTGTCAAAACTGAACTGATTCGCATGATGTGTACCATTTTGAGCATGGTGTGCTATCTGGATCGATTCTACATTCATTTTTTTTTTCGAAAATAATCCTTTTCTACCTCTTTACATATTTTAGAAAAAAATATTCTTTTAACTTTAGAATCGCGAAAATATATTTTTAATCGATTGCGGGTACCTAATTTAGTATAAAAAGAAACTTTAAAAGGGATTCTGGGGGTTATTCTGTCAAAAATTGTGCTAAAATTGAAAAATTTCGACAAGTAAAGTTAAATGAAATTCGTAGTTGAAAATAATTTTTTTGTATTTATATATTCATCTACATTATTTGAATCCATATTTCCTAGATTTGAGTGAACCGATTTTCGCGATGTTACCATTTTTATCAAGGTTTGAATTCTGGATTGATTCTACATATTTAAATTTACGCAATCAAAAACTTTATTTCACCTGCATCTGTTTACCTACGTACTTAAGAAAAAAGCCATACCCATCTACAAGCAAACCCACAAGCAAGATTTTTATCTCACTTTCAAACTGTATTTATTTATTTTTTATTGGCTGAAGTCTTAAATTGACATTCTCGGCGTAAAAATGTTTGGTTAATGTATGCTTAACTTAATGCAAACTATTTATACCATATAGCTAATAATGATCTCCATTAGTTTTATCGACCATCATTAACCAACTCGCAACTCTTTTTGGGGGCGGGGCGCGTTTGTTACAGTAATCGCCGCCTGCCCCCTTTTTTCTTCTTCTGCTATCTTCGGCCAACTTGTTGTCAACATTTGTCAAAGCGATTTGGCAATGGGTTGCGACTCAAATGGAGCCAATTTCCAGGTATCGCGAGAGCTGTGCTCGGTTCATTGCCCAAATATAAAATACAATCGAGGGAACTGTTGTAAACCTGAGCGGCGTTCAAAATTTCAACACATTTTTCTCCTCTTTCTTTGCACGCTTTGAAACGGTGGGCGAAAATTTATTGCGGGGCCAAAGTGAAAATTGCAAAACGATTTCAACAAAAGCAGAAAAAAAGAAGAAACTGCAACTTAAATAAAACATAAAAGACATAAAAAAAAAAACAATTTGTGGAGATGACACCAAGCGCCAAACAGGTCAAAAAGCTCCAACGACGCTTCGTGTGAATTTCGGTGTGTGACTCTATCTTCAACTGACTGTATCTCCTATCTATTAGATACAGATACACGCCGCTCGCATAAATTTATTTATTTATATATAAATATATTTTGTGTTTTTTTTTTGTTTCCCTAATTTTTATTTTTGTTTGCCGCATGCGTCACGGCTTGCGATTTTGCTGGTTGGCCACATAATTTAACATTCGATTTCCTCAATTAGCGACAGGAGCCACGCACAGCTGTTGGCCAAAGTCTGGTATATCTAAGTAAATGCCGTGTGTATCTACGAGATGCGCAAGTCAATTAATCAACGCAGGCGAAGGCGAAACGCTTTTAAAGATCGAATTGGGTCAAAGTCTTTTTCGCGCTGATCTCTCGGCGCGGTCGTTAGCCGAGGCCGCTTTTTAGCCCGCTCGCCCCTCAACATCACTTTTGCTTCTTCTTCAATTTTTTTTTTTTTTTTTTTTTTTTTTGCAAAAAGAACCGTAAAACTTCTAACAGGCCAACAGCCCAGCAATCCAACAGATACGCAAACTCTGATACTCGCGCTATCTAACAATGCCCATTTCGCGCTTCTTGCAAATTTTATGCGTTGCTCTGATTTCTGTCGCCGATTTTTGCGCAAGTTGTCGCCGTCGTCTTCGACTTTCCTGTCTATCAGTCACTTTGCATCTCGGCGGCGTTTGGCGCTTGAATTGTTGTTGGTATTTTTATTTTATTTCATTTTTTTTCTATTTTGCCTTTTCTTGGGGTCAATGCGCCAATTGTAGCATCTGTGTCCAAATGTATCTCACAGATACAGATTATTATATAAATTTCGCTCGAAGTGCCCCATCTGGCCCGCGGCGCACGCTCGCCCCATGATTAATCTAATGGCCAGCCAAATGAAAGTCCATCCATTGGCCGGCTGCCTGGCTGGCGGTTCGGTGCGCCACGGGTGGCCCCGGCAATGGGCCCATCTTAAGCGCGTTTAAAATTCAATCAATTTAAGGTTAATTACAAATTTTTCGCAAATTTTCAGCGTTAATTTTTTTTGTTTTGTTTTTTTTTTTTTTTGCACTGTGCTTGGGGCTTGGTATTGTCTTAGGCTATTCCATTGTAAGACAGTCCGTCCTAAGATCTTGAAAAAAGAATTCTCACTTTGAGCGAGATCACTTAATAACCAACTTAAAGCTTAAACTAAAAACACTTAGACAGTAGAAATCTGAACGAATTATTTGTATAATTTTTAATATAGCAAAACATTTAATATATTTTTACAAGTTTCAATTCCTAATAAACGCATTAGGAAATTAATAATAATAATTAATCTAATTCACAAAAAAAAAGAATATATAAATAAATAATAGAAACTACGAATAAAAAACTTTAAACCGTTTATTTTTTTCTTCAAGAATTATTTTGGTATGTATAAATTTAAATATATCTATATGCCATACAATATATATAAACAAATATTAAAAACTTTTTATACATATTATATTATATAGATATATTATATTTTAATTTTCTGGAATTACTGGAACGTTTGAAATTTTAATAGCAGAAATAAGTTGTTATTGTTTTCGAAAGCTAAACATAAATTGTGTATTCCAATTCAATTTCCGGATTCCGTTAGTTTTTAAACATTACTTTTGTACAGAGATTTTTTTTTATATATTTATTAATGTAATCAACAAACAAGTAAACAAAATCCGTGAAATTCACCCGCTGCTGTTGCTATAAACACCTTTACGTATCTTAAAGTAGCATAACAGTATTTCCAAAAACTTTCACAATCCTTACGGTAAACACACAGATTCTCTTATCGCTAGCTAATCGTACTCATTTTGTTGAACATGCTCGCAATATCCCAGTTATGATAATAAAAATGTTGTCCGATAATCGATAAGCTCATCTGTCGGCACAAAAACAAATCTGTACCAAAGACCTCAAAAAAAGTGGGGTACTCAATTTCAACCCAAAACAATATTAAATCTAAGACAGTACGTCGAAAAAGAAAGCAAGACAAGCTAATTTTAATAATAATAATAATAATAAAATACAAACCCCACAGAAATGCCAGCGAATTTTTTTTGCAAGCTTTTGACCTTTTTGGTTCATTGGACGAACCAAGCGGCTCTAGCTGTTGCTGTTGTTGTTGTATTTGCTGCCCTGTTTTTGTGTGTGGGCCATTTATCTGCAAGTATCTTTGTATCCATCTATACATAGACCCATAGACACACATCTATCTATCATACTTGTTGCTGCTTTATAATTCGCCTGGCGAAAACTATTTTAACAAGCTTTTTCAGTCAGCTCGCGGATTTGCATGAAGCATAAAAATTAATTAAAAATTATAAAGAAAGCACCGTTAACCTGAGACTAGCTGTGACTAGGCGCACGGTTCAATGTATCTGCGGGATACACGCACTGCGGCCGTCGTTCTGCAGCGCTCATTGACCAGAAGTTGAATCAACTTGGCCAAGTTCAATGCTCGACGCACCATTCTGCAAATGTATCTGTAAGATACACACGCACACACACACGCACGCACTGTGCGTAAGGGGGCGTCCCTTTTTTCATTTTCGGTAGGCTCGCTCGCAGCCTTGACAATGAAAGTCGCAGCCGGTTTCTTTTTCGGGCTGGGGTCATTGTCTGAACTCTGACGCGGGTTCAAAGCACCCAAAAAAGTCGCCTTCCTTCTGGCCGCCCCTGGCACCCTTCCCGCTGCCACGCAAACACTATGGGAAAATCAATAAGCGCTAACCAAAAACGAAGCCAAACGAAACGCCTCGCATTTTCCGTCTAATTAGAAATGTAAGACGTTCTCGTTATCCTTTTTGCCTTGGCGCGCCGCGTTTTATCATTCAGGCATTGCTCAAAATAATCATTTATCTTCTTAATCGCTGCATGTCAAGCTCTCAAAAACAGTGGGCAACGAAGGCAGGGGCGTGGTGCGGGCGGGTAGACAGAGGGGGGGGGGGGCACTGCAAGGGCAACTCTGGCAACTGGCAAATGTTTTGTCTTCAGCATCGCAGCCGTCGGCGCATTCTGCCGTTAAATTAGAGCCAAGCTAAAGTTGGCGGCTGTCTGAGGTCTTTACCAACAACCACCTCATGTTTCATGCCCCCATCCCCCTTAATCCCTATTGGGCCCGAAATTAACCGTGCTGCCAGGGCTTGAATAATTTTAACAGCAATTTGCTGGGTCATTTCCTGGCAAGGCACCTCAGACATATACTCTCAGTAGAGTCAAATAAATGTTGACTTCTACTGCAATTCAATTTTATTTTAATTTTGTTCAATTTGAATGAAACCATTTTGAGTTCATATTAAAAGATTACGAAATATAATTATATAGCATTATCAACATACATACTACAGTTATACATATTTTGTAATAAACTTGATTATGTAGTATATTTCAATGCTATAATAAATCTTCGCATTTAGATTTGTAAATAAAAAAACTATTCTTAATTTCTATAGTCTGAAATTTTCTAAATATCAAACTCAAGTTTAGTTCTCAATTGAATGTCCCCACGAAAATTCTTGTAACGTTAATTTTGTTATTATTTAAGTTAAGACCTTTGTTTTTATTTATGCAACCTTTGGTTATGTTTTCATTTTAATATTTAATAAGAATTATGGAAAATATGGAAGGATGATTACAAAAACATTTAAAATATTTACAATTTATTGTGCATCAATTAAATAAAAAGAATCGATTGGAAATAATAATTTAATTATTTTAGTAGATTTGGCTAATATCTTATTTTGCCATATAAATGAGTTTTCTTGCACAGTTGTTGAATTTATTACCAAACTTTAAGGACCCGTCGATATATTGAAAAGAGTTCACATATATTGAGCCCCTTTAATAGATTTCATTATGATAGACAAAATACTTCCTGAAGTGTGACTCCAAGAAATACCATAGTCACGTGGTAAATTGCAAAGCTGGTTCTTTGCCGTAATTTGGGGCTGTTGTGGGGCTGTCCCCGACTGTCTAGGCTTGTTGCTTACTCATTTCGTATTGTTTACCCATCCCTGGCATTGCTCAAAAATTGATATGACAGGACATGGAAAGGGACGGGACGCGGGACAGCACGGGACAGGACAGGACAGGACGGGCCAGGACTGACGTCACGTGACGTGACGCGTCGCGTCCCGACGTCAAGCGTCAGACGTGAGACATGGGAGACGTGCAAGACGCAGACGTCTTTAAAAATTATTAGAGCCATAAATTGTCGCCGTTGTCGGCGCTGAGCTCTCAACGCTTTTTCTGAGCTTTAAGCAACTTTCGCTGGCTTTCTTCGTGAACTTTGTGACTTGCAACTCTTCGTTTTTGTTTCTTCTTGTTTTCATTTTGTTGGCACCTTTTTAGTCTTTGTTGTTGTTGCTGCTGTTGTTTTTTTGCATGCCCTTTTCTCTTTTTATCACGCTTGTTAATGCCATTCCACGACGTTGTCGTCGCTGTTCTCCGATGTTCCTTTTGTCATCCTTTTCCTCCCACTCGCTGCAGCGGTTGCCATTGCCGCCTTATTAGCCGCCATTAACACTTTTGCCCGAAACCCGGCACCCCGGCAGTTCAGGGTACCCGCAAAGCAAATTGTTGCACAGTGTGGCCAACTTGTCAGCTTCTTTGCCAAATTTAATCGATTGGTTTCAAATCAAAAAGTTGCAATCAATAGTCGCCAATTTTCCTCAGAATTGTCCAACACATCTAAAACAATTTATTCAATTTTTTTGTATTTTTGTATTTTGAAAACTAAAATTTGAATCCCATTTCCAGCATCTCAAATGAATTTCCACAAATAACTATTCAAATTTCTTTAAAGTCGATCGGTTTTATGTATACAATCTTATCAATGATTGGAAATTTTTAAACTTAAACATTTTAAGAAAATTTTAAGAAAATGTTTAAGTTTAAAAATTGCCAATCATTGCTAAGATTGTATACATATTACATCTTATTTTTTTTCGGTTAACAAAAATAATAACGCAAAAAGCTTATGCTATATTTGAGCTTAAACAGGCTCCGTTTTATCAATGTTTTCCTTATTGTGCTTAACCAAGAGGCCCCACTGTGCTGTCGCTTAGCGCCACCCACTGTCGTAAAACCCACAGACAGTGAACACCAAACCGAAACAATTACAAAAACAACAACAAATTTTATATATAAGTTGAGAGTGAGTACTCACTAGGCAATACCCTGTATTTAAGAATCAACATTTATGAAAGAGATTTAATGAAATAGTTTAAATATTTAATTTCGAAAAAATACAAATGACAAGAAGGAGATTTGGAATCGCAGATACCTCAGTCTTGCGCGTAAATACAGGGCACTCAAATGATGTTGTCTTGGGGTAAATGCAAATGCGAAAGGCAAGGCAAAGTACGCAAAGTAAAAAAATTTACATTCCCTTCCCTTCTGTCTCCTCGTCCTTGTCCGTGTCCTTGTCGTCGATTCATGTCGCGTCATTTTCCTTGCAGCGTTTTGGGCGCCAGATTGTCTTAGGACTGTTTACTAATATGTACTCCTCTTCATCTTATTCTTCTGCTGCTGTTGCTGCTGCTGCTGCATCTCCCCCTTCTTGCTGCTGCCCAGTCGCAGTTAATTTTTGTTGCTGCTATTTTATTCTTGATATCCTTTGGCAAAGTATCCTGCGCGTTGCCTTCGCTTTTCGCCGGGGCGTCTGTTTGAATCCAGCTTGTCGCTTGTTGCTGCTAATTAAAAAGCATCTTTTCGAGCAGCTCGCACAGTCATAAATATGACAATAAGAAGCCCAGCCAGGACCATTAGCCATGAACAATTTGGCTGATTTGGCAGCTCCTCAATAGCCAGGCTTAAGTTTCATTCATGATTCCTGTTCAATGTACGTCTAATGGACGAGTAATGCACTCATAACAGTAGATGATATAAACATCAAGAAAAATAAATGGTGCTCCTATCGAGCGTGCCCGACTAGCAGATACCCAAAAAAAAAAAAAATTATGACATTTATTAAAACGCATATTTATAAAAAAATATAATACAGTTTAAAGATATTTTAATACTTTACGACATAACGTTAAGTTAAACATCCATTTTACTCATTTAAAAAAATTCATAAAAAAATTAAAAGTTAAAATTAGTAGAATCGACCTATTGGAATTGTTCCTGGCGCTGCAGATGGAGCTGAAGAAAATATTGTTTGACAAAACAAAAAGAAGTAATAATAATTTAAAGGCATAATATCTTTCGATATAACCACTGAAAATTATAGGCAGAAGCAGGAAAACCAAAAAAATAGAAAGATTATAAAAGCCTTACGACCTTTTTGTGTGTGTTTTTTATACCCTGAACCCATTGAAAATGGGTAATAAGGGTATAATGGTTTTGTGCAAATGTATGTAACAGGGAGAAGGAAGCATCTCAGACCCCATAAAGTATATATATTCTTGATCAGGACGACGAGCTGAGTCGATCTAGCCCTATCCGTCTGTCTGTGCGTCTCTCCGCCTGTCCGTCTGTATGAACGCAGCGTTCTCGGAAACTAGGAAAGCTAGAGACTCAAACTAAACGATTATAGATTCTGTAATTCAATACGCTATACGAGTTTATCATTTTTTGTCGATATTTTGCACCGTTTCACTAATATCGATAAAAATCGATCTAAGTATCTGTTTTTTTTTAGCTCTCTTAGCATATCTCCTAGACTATAAGAGCTAGAGCCCCCAAACACAGGGTTCAGAATATCCCCTAGTCGGGCACTCCCGACCAGACCCCCTTACTTGTTTTTATCAGGAATATATTGTTAACAGATAGAGTGGGTAAAATTTTAACTAAGTACTATTTTGTTTTACTGCAACTTGGTTTTAGACACAGTAAATTAAAACTTGTATAATTTATTAATTGTGTGTTCAAACTTTGGTTGCATATGCGTATTTAGAGCTGACGTATTCAAATACATATTTTTAAATAAAATAAATATAACTTAAAAGTAACAACTTAAAAATGCTAAAAATATATTTTAAAAAATTTACTAGTTTTTATATTATATTCAGGTGCTATATGACAATTTTCAGACTAGATGTAATTTTGTAATTTTCTAATCTAAGTGAATTTGAACTAATTACTAAATCGCTTAGCTTTATTAGCTACCGATCAGATGCGACTTCATCAGTTGCAGGCACAGTGACAAGTGCAACAGCAGCAGCAACAACAACAACGATTTGTGGACCACCCGTTGAGTGCGACAACAACAAAATTAACAACAAACAATAACCACAACAGCAGCAACAACATATCAACTAGAAGCAACAACAACATCAGCCAGCAGGCAAATAGGAAAAATGTATTTTTATATATTGTATTTCTGTTGATTGTAATCTTTTGAGCTTGGACTGGAGCTGGAATTGAAGCTGTAGCTGGTGGCTTTGTAAACGATCCGCAGTGCCGCCGCCATCGATGAACGATGCGAGCGATTGGCGCCAGCAGCACCAACACACAAGCAGGCAGGCAGTCGGGCAGGCAAACAGTAGCTGCAACATCAGCGACAGCGGCAACAGCTTTGCAACTTTGAGTACAATTAATTGAACACCAACAACAAATTGATTGCGCGAACAGCAACAACAACGAACATCGAACAACAACAGCAACAGCAACATCAACAACAACAACAACATGACACGTTGTTCACATGCCGCCGCCGGCAGATGAAGATGACAAAGCCAAAAAGAAGAGGCCTCGCAACAAGCTGCCGCAACAAGGCAATGCCAGTGGCAACATGTTGCCAAGCGGCCTTTGTGCGCTTTGCCGCCTTCTGCAGCTGCGGTTGCAGTTGTTGTCGCCGCGGCTGCGGCTGCTCATTGCCGCCCCATTAATAAAAATTGCCGCTGCAGACACACAAGTTGCTGTTGCTAATTAGCGTCAACATTGCTGCCAGCAACATGTTGCTGACAGATGCGCTGACGTGCGCGCAAATGCCACAAGCGGAACGAAGCGGGCATTCGCACACAAGCACCGGCCATGCAGCGGCCCACAGACAGCCAAACAAACGATCGAAGAATCAACAAAACAAAAACAATATATGTTTATAGTAGAAAAATAAAAAAAAAAGACTTTCACTTGACGCTAAACAAATATTGAGGCTAGGTAACTAACTACCTGTCATGTGTCCTCAACTGAAATCAATTTGCAAAAAACAACAGTACGTCGACGCTGAAGCAAAATTATAGATCGTTGCGGGCATATGCGACTGCCACATGCTCTACAAGTGGGGCAAGCAGCCTCACAAGACGATAAGTAAACTATATTTATAAGCAATACTATAATGATAATTTAAATTCATGACTTTTTAAAACATAACTAAAATGTTTATATTATAAGCATAAGCACAAATCCAGAGCATTTTCTTTATATAAATATTTTATATAAAAATCGGTTCAATTTGGATTAATAAATTTTAAAGTAACGCCACAAATTGTTTTATGCCTTATTATTATGTCTCACCTTGAGTACATAGTTATATTTGGCGTGCATGAATTTCAATTAATTTTAATACAATTAAGGATCATCAATATAGGATCATGCTTTTAAAACAAGAGAGATATAAATGATATATAATTAAAAATCCCTGCTTGCATCCATTTTATCAATTGAGCATATATACCATTTAAATATTTGGTAGTTGAGCGACAAATTCTTGTTTACCTGTCTGCATAAGAAACGAAAAGTTGCGCAAACTTTTTGGCTGTTACGTTTGGCAGCAACTTTTTGGCCCGAACACGTTGACAGTGTTGCTGGAAACCACGCCCCCGAGCGCGCAGCTGGGCACATTAGGCATTGTATGAACGTGATTGACAGTTTTATTATGATTTTAAATATATACATATATATATTTATTTATTTATACCGGGTATGTTGTTGCCATATAAATGTGGAACAGTTTGTCAGGCACTGGCTGAAGTCAGTGGCACGTGGCACATGGCAAGTTTTCAATGCAGCACAACAAAGTTAATTAGCCGCCCTTGAAAAACTTGGCCAAAGCGGCGCCAATTAAAACTCATTAAATCAAGTTAAAAAGTTTTTGTACAAACATCCATAAATACACCCAGAGAGCTCCTTGGACGTGCATGTGGAAAGGTATGTTGCAGATATGCATATGCACATACATATAAACATATATTGCTGTAGTGGCCCAAAGTTTGTAACCTCGTAATAAAGCCACTTAAGTGGGTCATAATGCCCCAGCAGCTGGCAGGCGGCAAGAGGCAAGTGGCAAGTGGCAAGTGGCAAGTGGCAGGAGGCAGGCAGCATATTTATGTTGAAAGTGAAATTGGAAACTTTGCACGATAAATGTGGCATGTAGTACATTGGGAAGCGACTATCTACGTAGCTACTTATAACTATATCCACATATATATATATATATATATATATATATTTATATATATATATATATTATATTATATTTATAATAGCTTAAGCTATGTTAGATACATTGACTTATGTATGTATCTGGATCTGAAGCCATTGTGTGCGCACTTTCACTGTCAACCCACAGAAACTTACGCTGTCTTGTACACAGACTAACACACACACACACTTGCACACACTATGTGTATGCGACATTAAATGCATAAAAATAGCATTAAATTGTGCGCAAAATAGCAGCAAATAAAATTTTACTTCTTGCTGCTCACAAATGTATGCAACAAATGTATGTCGCACTCGCTTTCTCCCATTGCCCCTCTCCTTCACTCTCTTGCTCGCTGTCTCTATCATTTTATCTATGTGTGTTCATTGTCTGCTGCATCTTCATAGTATGTGGCATGCTGTCTGTGCATACACATGTATATGTCTCTGTCTGTGCTCAAGTTTTTCGAAAATGAGCGCAAACTTTGGCATAACTTAAAAGCCGTTTAATTTTTTGATTTCATTCGGGCTTCTTTTTATGCAAAATTTGAGTATTCGGATAAATTTCAGGCAAACAGTATGTGAAGTTTTAAAGTGTATAACTACAAAGATTGTCATGGGAATTTGTATTTTTAAGCCCATTTTAAGTCGATTCGATATCATTAAATATATATACAGTGATGCAAAAACAAAAAAACAATAGTAGAAACGGCATGTTTAAAAAAAAAGTTTTATAAAAGTTATAATTTTATATTAGGTTTATTGAATTGCATTTGATTTTTTTGGATCTGGCAAAAAATTTAAACAAGAGACTTAAAATTAAGAATCTCAATGACAACATATGGAATCCACCAGTTAGTTAGTTAGTTAGTCACGAATTGAGGGATTACCACGCGTTTATCAACTTCAGATATTTATAATTTAAGCTTTAAAATTTTTAGCTCGCCAACATCACAATTCTAATGCTTAAATTAAATTTAAGCCATTTCAAAACTGCCTCTTAATAATTTTAGTTATAATAAAAATAATGACAAGAGCAAAAATAACAATTTAATAATAATTTAATCGGAACCACCCATGAACTATAAGGAGCACTATGTATTATAATTTACTATAGTCATAAATATATACAGCAGTAGAATTTCTCATGTATTGTTCTGTATGGAAAGTCAAGGCCAAAGTAAATTATTATTTAAATAACCATTTTCCACACATTGTGGGTCTTACTTGATTACTCAGCTTATCAATATCTTTTCAATGATCTTCAGCTTTAGCTTATTATTTCGTCATTTCTGTATACTATATATATATATACATATATTGTTTCTATATATATTGTATATTGTTATATTGTTATATATTGTTATATACATATTGTTAATTTAAAAATGGTTTTTATATATATATATATATATATTTATATATATATATACATATATACATATATACATGCTCATACATTTTTCCCGTTTTTTTTTTTTAATTATTGATTATGATTGATTATTATGTCCTTGCGATAATGCTCCTGGTAAGAAGGTGCCAAATTTTTGCGAAAGGATTTCGTATTTAATAGTTAAAATTTGATCTATTGGCTTTTGGTGCTTGTTAATTCCATTATAACAAAGGTATTTTGTTTATGTTATTTTTAGTGACATTTCAGAAGGTATTAAATGTTTTTCCTTAAATTTCCCAACCTTTAAATTCTGAACTGTATGCTATATAATTTCTTTTATCAAATTTGAGTTGATTTGAGCTCAGCCAATTAATTTACGTACACGTTCCTGATACTATCACAATCTTAATAACAATTCAAAAGCTTAATCTGCAAGAACGATTTATAACAACAACAACAACAAGGACAACAAAGTTAAAGTTGAAATGTTTTGCCGCAGACGATTTTCTTGTGTTAGCATTCGTTTTCTTGTTGTTGCTTGCACTTTTCTTTGACTTTCAACTTGGAAGCCAGAGCACACACACACACTTACACACACATACATTCACATAAAATGGCGTCAAGTATTTATTGTGTGCAGTTGTTGTTGCTGCTGTTGGTCTAAAGAAAGTGAAAACTTTTGCAGCGAAGTCGCGAACAAATTTTAACCCAAAAAGTTCAAGAAGACAGAACAACTTTAAGCAAAAGTTGTGTCAAGTTGAGGTTATGTCTGTCGTAGAGCTGTGACAGTGCGAGAGAGATGGCCTCTGATAAGAGTTAGAGCGCCAGCGTTGCCAGACTCTGCTTATTATATTTATCCATCAATATTGCGGGCGACAATTAGATAAATGTGGCCCAGCTAAATTAGTTGCTTGAAGAAGAACCAGCGGGAAGAAGCAGCATGGGAGCGGACATCAACAACAATTTGTTTACATTCAAGATGCACAAAGTGCAGTTTCTAATACACAATAAATAACAATGAAAAAGCCCTACAAAAGTGTTTTGAGAACCAAAAAAAAAAAACAAAAAAATGATAAGAAAAATTATAGCACACACACACACACAAAATGAGAGTGAGGGAGAGAGAGAGAAACTTGCAACTATACGCATTACTACAAACAACCAGGTGGGGTGGGAGTAGAGGGGGGATAGCTTAGTTCTGGGAGCTAGCATCGATTACGCTTTGACGCCAACAGCGCCGTCGACGTCGGCTGTGCATTGGGCTTAGGGTCAGGCGGCAAAAATTTTTGGACACGCAGCAGCAACGGCGACGGCGGCGGCGGCGACAGCGCAGTCCACCTGCAGCCGCAGCTGGTGCGATATCCAGGCAGGCGAGGGCGGCGGCAACGGGGCGGGGGTTGCATTTTAGGCCACACCCACATGCGACGCTGCACATCGTTGTGATTGGCCCAAACAATTGGCAGTCAGCTGCAAAATACAACAAGACAGCAAAAAAAATACACACACACACACACACACACAGGGAGAGCGACATGTATAGAGAAGTGTGGAACAAGTGGAGGCAACGGAGGCAGCAAAAAACTGAAACGCAGAAAACGAAACAAACAACGACGGCGACGGCGACGCTGCAGCAGCAGCAGCAGCAACAGCAGCAGCAGAAGCAGCAGCAAAAATCGCCCCCTTCAGCAAACGCAGCAACAACAAGAACAACAACAGCACGCAGGCCATGCAGTCGCTTGTTTTTGTTGCTTTTACTGCAACGACTGCGAAACGCGGGCGACGACTGCACTGAGGGTGGCCCTGGGCAGCGATGCCGGCATCGGCATCGGCATCGGCATTGGCATCGGCATCGGCATCGGCATCGGCATCGGCTACGGCTACGGCAAAGCCATCAACGTCGGCGTCTGTTTTTCGTTTTGCCTTTTTTACGCTCGTTCGTTCGTTTTCGTTGCTTTCGTTTCGTTGCCGGGCCTCCCCACCTAACCGCCCCCGCCCAGCCCCCTCGTCGACGTACCGACCGGTTCATGCCCTACCCCTCCGGCTGTGCGGCTGCCCGGCTACCCGGTCACGTGGCACATGCATTGGCGCCGATAACTGCCATTTTTCAGCCGCTGCTGCTGCTGCCGCCGCCGACGCTGCTGAGACGTCAACGTCGCTGCTGCTGCTGCTGCCGTCGTTGTTGTTGTTGTTGTATTAGTTGTGCCCTTAGTTAAACAAAGGGCATAGTTGGGATAGTCATTGAAGTTGTCCAGGGCAAACACACACACACACACACACACACACTCACCTGCATTAGGCTAGCGTGTGTGTGTGTATTGAAAAGGTGGCTTTGGAATTGCCGTTGTTGTAATTGTAGCGCATGTACTTCTAATCAGAATAATACCGTATCTGCTCGCATTCATGCCCATTCGATAATGCGCATAAGTATTAGGGTGAGCCAAATAACTGTTCATTTTAACTATCGCACGCTTTTCATTGGGTAATTATTCGCGCTGTTTGCGATTCTCTTTTTGCAATATTTTATTTTATTTTTGGGCTTATCTATTATATTAAATCATTTTACATTATGTTTCATTTCGCTTTTAAATAGTTTGTTCGTTTTAGATTATAATATTTCAAATACGCTTTAAAGTACATTTTTTTATTTGTAACAAATATAATATAAATATTTTGATCTTAACTTTATTATTATACATATATTGCTTGTATGAGTGGTATAATGATAACAGTGTTCTCATATTGTTTATTCAGGATTAAAAAGAAAAGTATCATTGAATGCAATCCAAGAATAATAATTTTTGAATACTTACAATTATTAAATGTTTACATCTTTAAAACGAAGCAAATGTATATATCATTTTATTTGCTGCTTATACTTTCATATACGAATTTTACGATATTATACAAAAAAATTATAAATTTTAATAGAAGCTATTGCAATAAATACTTTTTAATATACCTGAACCTCATTATGTCTTATATGGATTTTAAATCAGAAATGTATTTCTATAAAAATGCATTTCCCATTTAATTTTTTTCTGAAGATCTATAGTATATAGTACAGTATAGTGTTGTATAATTTTATTTATATTTTTTCCAGCACTTACAAGGGTATCCGAGCTTTCTGCGCATTTCTCGTTTTTTCCTATTTTCGGTTATCTCTGGCGTTTGCTATTGCTTTTTACACTTTTTGTTACTTATTTAGTTTTATGTACGGTTTGCTTTTCCTTTTCTTCTTTTTCTTCGACTATTTTTGTTGTTGTTGCTGTTTTTTTCGTACGGTTCCTTTTAGCTCCTTTTTGTGTGTGTCTTCTTCTTCTTCTTCTTGGTCTCCTGCTTTTATTTTCGCCAGTGTCTCTTTACGGCTGCTCAGTGCAAAATATTTTTGTTTGCTTGCCAAAAAATTTTGTCGATTTTTGTGCGCCGTCGTCGCCAATGCATGGGCAAAGTCCTTGCAGTCCTCCGCCTGCTACGTTGTCGTTGTTGTTGTTGTTGTTGTTGTTGTTGCTGTTGCTAGTTTTTAGTGTTATTGCTGTCGCGTTTTGGGTGCTGCATCCTGCGTCGCGTCTTTTGCCACGTCGACAACATTTGATGTTGTTGCATATAATGAATGCCGGCCGCCCACGCCCCATCCCGCCCCCAACCTCCATTCGCCAGTCCACTGCAACAATTTTTTATACCATAGATAGCAGACACACAAAACAAAACAAAAAGAAAAAAATTTTTTTTAAGCAATGGCAGGTGGAGGGGCTCTCGGGGCCAGGGGCTGGAGGAGACAACGTAAACACTTTTGACATTTTATTTTTCACGCCAGCTCGTGGGCGCCTCCATCGATGGCTATGTCCATGCGCCTGTGTAAATGTGTGTGTGTGTGTGTGTGTCCTTTGTTGTCGCTGCTCTTTTAGCTGCTTGGCTTTTGTTGCTCCGCCCACACTGCCTTGCAACCCCCCCACCTCCCGCCACTCGTAACAATTTTGTCAACGTAGCTCTGTTTTTAGGGCTGCGTAGCAAGACTCCCTCCCGTTGCCCCTTCGAGCCCTGGCCCGTAAGCCTCCACTTATTATTGGGGGCTTAAGTGTGTGCGCATAAAATGCAACCAAATTACATATTGCGCATACGACACGTGTGCTCTGCCCCTGCCAAGGGGCGCCCCTTGCACTCTCGTAGGCGCTGCATCTGCGGCCCTACCTAGGGGCGTGTCTTGCTGTCACCTGAGGAGTTAATGTGCCTAATAAAGTCTGCTTGTGGCGCTAAGACGTTCGATTGATCTTTGGAGATGACAGCGAATGGAAGCATTAGTAAGCAAGTAGAACGTTGCAGTCGGGTGCAACCGATTCCGCAATACTCTTTCACATTATGATAACAGCTTAAACAGTCGAAAAGTATTTGGATAATTCACGATTTTTGTAAATTTATGCTCGAGCTTTAGAGAGACACAAAACGGTCTTACCTTACCGGCCGCCAAGATTTATAGATTTTATAGATAGATACAAAAAATATTTGTTCAATCTTTAGAGGAGGTCATCAGTAAGGGATATATATATTAATTCGAATTGCCACGCCCCCAGAGGGGCTTCCACGCTTTAAGTCTCTGGGGAAGAACAAATATTTTTGGGTTGCTTTTGGTATTTGGTGGCAAATTTACAAGAATAATGTATTATAGTTTTAGTTGTAATCATCTGTGTTATTCTTATAAATATTACTATTCATACTATTATTTTCTTATTATTATTATTACATTACATTACATTACATTATACATATTGTTCTTAAATGATTTGGCTTAGAAAAAAATTATATTTGCAAATATATTTTTTTCTCTATTCAGTGTAAAAGAACTTGATTGTGGTAATTGTATTATTAAGATATTATGTGAATAATTTTAAAGTTTTAAAGGAAATTGAGAAAAATGTGTCAAATCTGGAAAAGCAGGCCAGTAACCGAAGGGAAAGGCAGGTTGGAACAAATACAATTTTAATTGTCTACATTTATTATTATAACATGTCTGATAAATATTGAGATGTGTTGGAATTTAATCCACATTCATGTAATATAATTGAATATTTTAGGATACAAAATAAGGACTAGCCGGGCTCTAACATTTTATAGCCCTGTCAGCATTTGGCAGTCAACTAACTCAGCTGCCGTTGGTGGGTGGCGTTTCCGGGCTTCATCAATGTGTGTGGGCCGTATCATAACATTACTGACAGTTTCGCACCTGTAAAACATATCTAACGGCTACTTGCACCCCTCACCCCTGTTTCGTCCAACCCCCAGCCTAACAAAGTGCTCGTGTACTGGAGCGATGCATAAAATAAATATTAAACGGCCTTCCGTTTTGCCTGGCTTGGCCTCCACGTGTGTGTATCCTGTATCCTGTATCCAAATTGAAACCACAACAACAACAAACAATCCCCCCCGCCCTACAACCAACCACGAGCAGTTGTCAGACAGCGAATTCCACTGCGGGCGGGGGCAGCGGACAGAGAGGTGTTGGGACAGGCGCCTGAGGGCTTCTGTGTGAGAGACAGAGAGAGGGAGAGGGTGGTGGAGGGGGCGCTGAGGTATCGCTTTAAAAGTCAAAAGTAAAAACAAGTCAATTTACGTCAAGCACTTTTGCTATAAAGGATATTAGAGCAGAAATACAACAAGGACATGCCAACATTTCCGACATGTAGGCGTCGACTGCCGGCGCCGCAGCAGCAGCTGCTGTTGCTGTTGCTATTGCTGTGTGTGGATGCCACACAGTGTGGCAGGGCGCATGGAAGATGGTGAATGAAATACGGACCTGCCTGCAAGGGGCGGCAAGGGGGTGCGGCTGCCGTTTTGCCATTTGCCGGTCGACCATTTTGTGCGCCTCGCTCGCAGCACGTTGCATGCATGTCATTTGCGCAGTCAGACAATGCAGCAATTGCAACCAGGCACTGTGAACTGGGTGCCGTGGCGTGGGGGGGGGGGGTTCGAGGTGGGGGCCTATTCAAAAACAAAATGGCGTCAGCTGTGACACGTCCGTCGCGGCTGGCGTTGTAGGCGCACAGTTTTAAACAGTTTTCGGCGGAAATTGCGTTGCCATTAGGCCGAACAAACGCCCCCCCCCACCCCGTCGCTCCCTCGCCTGTCGTTGTTGACGACCTACCCCAAAGAGCATAAATAAGCACGGGCAATGAGCAGGAGCAGGAGCGGGCAGCGGGGCGCCTCGGCGTGGCACGCAAGGCACAGACCTAATCTACCGCAACGCATTCCATGCTGTCTAAGGGTTGCTGCTGCTGTTGCGCACAGGGCTGCCCGCCCTTTGTTTTGCCCGGCACAAACAATTTAATACATTACCGTTTGCTGGCATTTCCTTTTGGGCTGCCATTTTTCGTGTCCTCCTTAGCACGCACCCACAAGACAGCGACACTCAACGCACCACGCACCGCGCATTGTGGGGCGGGTGGTTTGCCTCGCCTCGCCTCGCCTCGCCTCGTTTCTTTTTTGTGGCAGCTTTTACATAAATAATGTCATAATATTCCTGTTCCATCTCTATTTTTATTCGTCGTGTGTGTGTGACGTCAGCATTGGGGATATATTAAACCGCAAATACACACTGCGTATGCTTAATATAAGTTGTGCAAGCCACAACAGCACCCAAGTTGCATGCCCCACAAGTGTATTGAAATTGATACAGCTTGTTCAAGGTTGCAGCTAATAAGATGAAGCATGACAAGCTGCGACAACATAGAGAAAACCCTGCGGATGAACAACAAATAATTGGAACATTAGCGAGCGCTTTACAAGCGTTTATCACAATTAACACGAGCTCATAAGATGGCACATTTGAGCGTGTGGGTGTGTGAGTGTGTCTGAACCTAATAGGGCGGCTGAAGGACGACAGTTCGGTTTGTCCATAAATCACAACGCCCACAAAGACCTGGTCAATGTGCGGCCATACGATACCTGTCCAAGATATTAGCTTACCACACACATAATTTATTACAAATTGCTAGCTTATTAGTCGCAATTATGATTTCACTTCATTTGTCGAGCGTAAATTAGAAATAGCATTACCTAATGAACAGAACACAATAAGGATAAAAATGGAATTATATTGAAAAAAATTGATAACAAAATTAAGCTGCTATATAATAGATTTTCCGAAGCGTTTAAAACACATTTCCAATGAATATTTGTTTAGATGCTTAAAATTGACTTGTTAAACGTTTGAATGAAGCACTGAAGAGTTGCAATTAATTTATTTTCGCCAAGTTTTCGCTCTGCTCATTTACATTACCGAATATAATTATTACTTAGTCAACTGGTCGATCAGGCTATCAGTCAGTCTGATAGTAAATCAGTCAATCAGTTAGTCAATCAGTCAGTCAGTCATTTAGATAATCATTCAGTCCGTCAGGCTTCATCATTCTGTCAACCAAACAGTCAGACAATAAATCCGTCAACCAGTTAGATAATAAGGTAAATCAATCAGTCAGTCAGTCAATCACAATGCAGTTTATCAGTCTATCAGTCAGTCCATCAGTCCGTCAGAATTCATCAATCTGTCAGTCAGACAATAAATCCGTCAATCAGTTAGACAATAAGGTCAGTCAGTCAATCAATCAGTCAGTCTATGAGACTCAATAACAATACAGTTCATCAGTCAGTTAATCAGTCTATCAGTCAGTCAGTCAGTCAGTCAATGAGTCAATCAGTTCACAATAAGGTCAATCAGTCAGTCATTCAGACACTCAGTCAGTCAATCAGCCACATTCACTTTGTCAATCATACAATCTTTCAATCTGTTAATCAATCAGTCAGTAAATCTTTATGTCAATCAGTCAGTCAATCAGTTTCAAAGCTAGCTATGATGTTTACTCAGACTAGCCAATGTATTTTAAAAATGGTACTACTCAAGAATACTTTACAAAGTTGCATTACATGAGATCAGCAATACATTTGATGCACTTGTATTTGAAATAGATAAAACAAGTGCTTCAAAGAGTCAAAAAGTAGGATTCCCTTTTGGCCATGTTAACATGTTATGCAAACGAAACTACGGCCAACTGGATGGGGCCAAGGGGATGGGGCAGGTTGGCTGCCAATCAAGCAGCCGAAGGGAATCAACATAAACATAAACATGACTGTTGAAAAATATTAATTAATATAAACAAATGCAAATGACTCGCAGGCAGATTGTTTACACTTTTGCACGCAAACTAATAAAGCACCGGAGGGTTCCGGGGGGTGCTGGTGTGGGAGCTGGGGGGCTTAGCATGTTGTATTGGCAGAAAAGTGCATGAATTAGGGTGCCGCCAGTCCAAAGGCCTGACCCAAGGCGATGCCAACGTTTGGTATCGATGCCAAAAGCTGGCCGCCAATCAATGGCAAAAGCCAACGCTTGCAGGAGGTGGGTAAGCCAAGGGAATTGGATGGGTTGGTTGGGTGTACGTTGCCGAGCGAGGAATTCAAACGCCGACTTTTCAAAATGAATGCCATGTGCAGATGTCCTGCCAATCAATGGATACGCTTCAATAAACACATACATCGAGTTTCAGCTGCAGTTCATGGGGCCAGCTTGAGAGGGGCGAAGCATGGGGGGGGGTAGGGGGAAGAGAGGGTGGCGGGGCTATTGTGGCTGCCTAGCTGACTATATATATATGTATATGTGTGTGTACATATGCAAACGGATGCCCCCGCTCCCTCCTGCCCTTGCCCCTCCCCAGCTGTGTGCGGCGCCCAAATTGCAACACGAAAAGCGAACAAATCGTGAAAATTATTGAAAAAAGAAACTACAAGAGCCAAACGAACGAGCGAGTGAGTCAGCGCGTGTGTGTGTGAGTGGGAGAGAGCGAGCGAGCTGCAGCGTGCGAGCGAGCCAGCTGCAGGATGTGTGTGTGTGTGTGTGTGTGTGGGTGTGGGAAGAGAGCGGCATAACGCGCAAACAGAGCAGCAAATTAAAGAAAAAAAAAATTCGATATGAAAAACGTTGCGTGAGGCCGCTGGGCAGAGAGAAATCGGTTAAAGAGCGAGAGAGAGAGAGAGCGAGAGGGAGGGAGAGGTGGTGCGGCGGCAATCGCTTCATTTATTGACGTGTACTATCCCTATGATTGCCTTTCACCAAATACTAGCAAACCACCCGCCACCCACTCGCATCCACGCCCAACCCCACCCCCACAGGCGCTCACCTCCCCTCTGCTGATTGCTTCATTTTTTATAACCAGCTGGAAGCATCGATGCTTTTGTTTCGTGTATTTCAGCTATTTACTAGTCGAAACACTCGTTTCTATGTAAAAAGCCAGAGCTCTTGTCTGCCTTGCGGAGTCCTTTTCTTGCTAAAGTGAACCTACAACGGCAGCATCACCGTCAGGACTGGCTGGCAGGACGAATCTGTGCTCCTGTCCGTTCTGCTTGAAATATTTCAATTTTTAATTGGAAAATGTACACATGAGTTGTTCCTTTAATGAATGCAGCGGACATGTGAATATAATCGAATTCAGCTGCATCATCAATATTACAACAACTACTCAACTTTGGCTCAACTATAGCCTCCCCTTTCGCACTCCCCCTCCTGTCTCCCTCTCACTCCCTGTTTCGCCCAGCCGTTAGCACCCTTTGTTATATCCGAACATGTGTGTGGCATGAACATAGGTATGGGTATTTTTTTTATTGTATATGTATTTGTTTTTATGTGCGCATATTTGTACACCCTTGCGAGGCATATATATGTATTCTTGATCGGCTTCAACAGTCGAGCCGATCAAACTATCGGGCAAAAACAGTCAAGCTATATTTTAAAAGCATAGAAAAGTGAATCTACATAAAAAGAAACAGTTTTAATTTGTCGAAATCAAAGCTTTTTTGCATTCAGTTATATTTAATTAAAATAATCTAATTTAGGGTATTCAAACGTCGGTACTCCGTCGATAGCTGAAGTCTTTTGTTCTGCCTTATATGTATATTTTGTTTTTGATTTCTGATTTCTATGTGCAACATGTTGTTATCATAACATATCACTAAGCTTTGCAGATACCCGTTATATACTGCACCCATACATATGCTTGTGTGTGCGCACACACAAAAGCATCTGCAACATGCAACAACAGGCAGCAACTAACTGACGCACCGTAAAGTCATTTGAAAGTCACACCAAAGAAACTTATTCCTTGAACTCAACTAAGAAATGCCCTTGGTGATGAAAAGGGGCTTTGTCGGTGGGGGCGGGGGGGGGGGGGGGGGTGGTCTGTATGCGGGCTAACTGGGTGGGTTTGTGCGTGTGTGTGTGTGTTGGTGTGGGTGCCAGTTAACGGGCATAAAGAAAGCTTATCGAAACTTTTGTTTTTAAATTCAAAGACCTGCATTATAAGCTATATGAGTTGGAAATACAAGGAATTTAATTATGTGCACCTGATTGAAGTGATAGAACAACAACTCTTTGCTGCCCGTGTCTGTTTTACAAGAAACTTGTGGCTGTTCACTTAATTTCTGAAAATAGCAAATAGTGAGAAGAACATAAAAGTCGATTATGCTATAAACATATTTTGCATTAATTTTTTGCTGTTCTTACATTAATTTAAAATTAATTTACTGTTGCACAGTTGTTAAAAACTCTGATGCTAAACTTAAACGTGGAATTATTTTTGTATATTCGAGAAAAACGTCCTTCGAAGTCGAAGTGTTTTAATATTATTTTGTTCTAGAATATTCCTAAAAAAAGCTTCTTCTTAATTTCATATAAAGGGAAAAATTTAGATTAGTACTCTAGGGAGCTTCAAATTGTGTCTGAAAGGAAAATTGACTGACAACGTTTTTTTCTGAGTGTGGAAGATTTAAATTGTTAATTTTAAACTAATGATTAGCATAATATTATTTTCCAGAGTTTTAGCGATTGCTCTTCAACTGTAACATAAGTTTTCTTGAATTTGCTATGTAAATTAAAGTACAAAACGGTGAAGAAAAACCTTTAAAGGATTGACTTACAAGCTAATTTAAAACTAATTAACTGGGGCGAGTAAATTTGATTTAGAAACTTAAATCCTTAAGGGATTTATGTGCTCTGTAGTGCATTAAGATTGTGTCTGTGTAATATGGGAAATTTAATTGAATATCATTTAATAACGGTCTGTATATTTAGCCCCTCTTCAACATTTTGAAGTAGCCAAGATATTCGAACCTTTTCATGTCTGCAAGCTCATAGGTTTTTGTGCCAGTTTTTACATTTTTATTTATTTATTTATTTATTTTTTTTGTACCGCAGGCAAGAGTTCAGAATAAAAGTTAATTACATTGAACTAGGTCCAATTTGTAGATGATCTTAATTGCAGGCGCGCGTCATCAACGTTTGCGGACTTGCAACAGCGCTGAGAAAAGGCAATGCGAAATTTTCGACACTTCAACTGCAACAGGCAGCAGTTGCAATTGTTGTTGCTGGAGTTGTTGAAGATGTTGTTGCTGTTGGAAGCGCACACGTTTTAAGGTAACAACTGCTTATCAGACAGCACCATCAATTGACCTTTCGCATGGAGTCGTGTTTGCCAGCCAGCCACGAGCGAGAGAGAGAGAGAGAGAGGATATGGAGAGGGAGTTAACAGAGAGAGAGGCTGGCATTTCATCAGCCAACTGCTCCAAATAAAATACGTAGCCAAGGCAATGCTCGAGTGCTCCAGCGGAGGCTGTGGCTCCTCAAGAATCACCCAAAGGCTGCAGCTGAGGCCGAGTCTTTGCGCTTATCTGCGACGTGCCGGAAAATGCGCTGGGAAAATGAGTCAGGCCGGGCCGACTCTTTGGCTGGGTGGCTGGCTCTTGGCCTGGTGAACGTACTCGCAAATATGCAATAAAGTGCGCATAAATTTACGCGCGAAATCAATCTGGTAACTTGAAAATTAGCCTGGCCGGCCAGATGCTTCCGCCGGCATCGCCCGTTCGCCGTTCGCGGCTCTTGGGCCAAAATCGCATTTTAATAGCATAGTGTATAGGATCGGCATCGGCAGCGGCAGCAGGCAGTTATTTTTGCAGTTACCCTTTGCCCTCTTAAGTGTGAAATTTGCCCAAGCTACTCGTAAGTTGCCACAGCTCGGTTTTTGGCCGGGGCCCCACTCGCCAGTCGCCGGTCCAGGCCCAGGCCCATGCCCAGACCGAGGCCCAGACCCAGGCTTGGACTCGGCCATGGCCTGTCAATAATTGTTGTTAATAACCCAACGCTTAACTTGACGTTAACTGGAAAACGCTGCCGGACTTTGCACACAGCCAAAGCGCAGCAAACGAAGCCCTGTGTCCAATGAGTGGGCACAGATAGTCAGCGGCTGTTCGAGCTGCCAACTTCAACAGATTTAATTAAAGTGACGCGTTGGCATGCTCTGTTCGCAAACTGAAGGCGCGAGCATATTGGCATCGCGCACACTTAACAGATAATTTATAAGTAAACAGTTGCCTCTGGCGAACAGTTGGAGACAGATTTCCAAAGTCACGCTGGGCAGAGCATCTCACAGTCGGTTGCATCCGACTGCCACGCTCGTACCTACATTATTGTTGTAAAAGTCGAAGCATAATAGGAGAATAGAAGGCGGGTGAATGAATGCGTAAAATAACGTGAACTGCGTGCAACCTGCGAATGTGCAACTAACAAAGGCTGACTTCGAGCACTTAAAACATTGATTAATCAGCAGAAGTGGATGAAAAGTTAACAGAAGCGAATGCAATCAGCTGCTAGCATCAGCTGTTTGAGCGTGTATTGATTTCAAAGGAGCGAGTTTCCTTTAATGTGCTTCCAAAGCTCCGCTTGTATCTGCTCCGAAACACATGCATTAAAGCCGCTAAATGAACATCTGCACCTAAGTATTAGTGAGCGACCGAAACTGCTATAATTTTAGACGTAAACACATGACTTTAATAATTTATTTATTACATTTACTCAAACAGTAATTATTATTTTTCACCAAAAGTTAATGTGTCGCAATAATAATAATAAAAATAGTAATATTTTAATAATAAGTAAAGTACCTCTTCGCCAAAATCGACAGCATATTCTAGCCAGGGATTCGAACCTTCGATAGTAAAATCGAGTAGAAACACAGACTACTATATCTTTTACTTAAATCGGATGCAATATGCTTCGCAGCTATCTGTGTTTGCTGGCTCTCTACTTTGTTTTGGAATTCGTAAACGCTGCAAGTGTCGCACGTGGCCAGGCTTCACTGTAGCGCTATTAGGCGATGCTTTCGCTGCGTACAATCGATATATCTCGCAGCCAATCCGCGCTGGCATTAAAAATGCCCGTAATGAGCAGCGGGACTTTTGTATGAGCCTTTTGGCAAATGCAAAAACTAATTTGTATTTATGGCTGGCAGCAGCAACAACAACTGCCAGTTGCAGCAGCAGCAGCAGCAGCAACAACAAGTGCCTGGAAAAAGCATCGCAATATGCGATTGCATTAGTAAATCCTTGTAATCCGCACATTAGTCTCCCTTTTTGGTCTTAGCAAATTACCTTCACGGGCCAACACACGAATGGGGCGGGGCAAGGGCGCGGAGTGGGCAGTGGGGAGCGTGGAGCGGGGAGTGGGGCGCATGCGATCTGTTGAACCGTGCTGAGCGTCTGACAAACCACATGCGATTATGCAGACCCCTGGGAAAGTGAACTGCCAAGCGGGTTGGGGGCCGGGCCGGGGGTGGGCAGAGAGGTCATGCTGCTTTCTTGGCTGTGTAACAAATCGTTGAAAATATGCGACGCGTGTGTCGCAGGGCGCAACAGCAACAAGCGCCAAGGTGCACACGGAACAGGGCACGAGCTCATGTATATATGGCAGATATATATATCCATACATAGATATTTATGTGTGTGTGTGTGTGTGTGTGTGTGTGTGTGTGTGTGCATCTGCAGCATATCCTGTACGAAGTCGGCGAAGGCGCCAAAAAAGATGGCGGCATCAGCGGCAAACAAGTAAAAATCGCATGCAATTTGAAGAAAAATATGCGAAAAGTAAACTTTTGAAACGACGCATTTGTTGTTGTTGCTGCTGCTGCTCCCTGAAGAGCCAAAGCGAGGGTGTGCGTGTGTGTGTGTGTGTGTGTGTGTGCCCTGCATAGCCATGAAATGTGCAAGTGCGTTAGCCCCAAAACCAATTTTCAGTAATGACTGCATTTTGCCGACAACGAAGGCGAAGACGACGACGACAGCAGACGGGGCGGCAATGGCATATGGCTTGGTTGGGGGGTGTGTGGGGGGTGTGGGGTGGGAGTGTTTGGATAGAGGGGCTTGCGTCGGTTTAAATGCACAAAGCGCGCAAAGGACATTCCAAGGACAAACGTTGCTTGAACTGCCAGCATAGACGCTGCTAGCAGCGGTAGAGTGGAGGGGGAGCGGCCGGGGCGGGGCAGAGTGCAGCTTGGGGAGGCGGGGGCCGTTTGGCAAAGCCGTAGTCGCAGCCAAAGACGCTGCCTTGCGTAATTTGCTGCGGCGATGGCGGCAAAACACATCGCAAAATGGCGACAGCATTTGGCCAACACACAAGCCGCCCCCTGCCCGGCCACGCCCTCTGAGCCGCCCCACGCCCGCCGCCCGCATTCGCTGCGTTGCAAATGCAGCTGCAACTGAAGCTGAAGCTGAAACAGCGCTGCGGGTTTCACAATTTTAAGATTTATTTACGTGCTTTTGGGACGAGATGCGGCCGGGATAAGCAGCTGGAGCAGGATGGGCAGGAGGAGGAGTAGTCGAAGCTGCGGATGGAGATGCCGCATGCGTTTGTTGGCCGCGCCAAAAACTTTGCCAACGCCAGCTGCATACTAATGGAGTGGCGCCGGGGGAGCTGGGGAGCGGGCGGGCGAAGGGTGTGCGTGTGTGTGTTAGTGTGTGTTAGTGTGTGTGTGTGCGTGTGTGTCGGCTACTGCAAAAGTCAGCCTGTGACCTGTGTTCGTCCTCTAAAGTGAAATATTTTCAAAGAAGCTGGCGAAATGCAATTTCTACGCGTTTTGCCAAACAAAGAGGGAGCGAGGGAGAGCGAGAGGCAGGGGGAGGGGCAGGGGCAGGGGCAGGGGCAGGGGTCCCTGCTCGGGCGCCCGTTCAGCCATTGGCCATTGCGTAAGATGCCGACAGCGTCGCTGGGGCGTCATTTAATGCGCCGCCAGTTGTCTTAGCCGCTGCAGCTCGTCCTGGCACAGCCGAGCACGGAGCGACAGCGCCGGCGACGTCGTTGGCATATTTCATTTTCCAGCTACTTTTTTGCCGCTTCATTTGACAGGGGCCGCGCCAGGAGGGGGGCTGTTAGGGTCTGGCTGCATCATAATCTTGCCCCAAACTCGCAGCCCAATTTCATGGATTCTGCTTGAAAAACGTTGCATGTATCTGAAATGCTTCAGCATTGATAAATAGTTCTGTGCTGTCCTGTGGGGCGGCCTTCCCTCCCCCCCCCCCATTACCCTGTGTGTGTCTGTGTGTGTTGACTTTCGAAATTAGGAAAATTAATGTGGGAAAATGCGCTTGCCTCGAGTGAAGTTCGCAGTGGCAGCGAACGCATTTCATATATCAACCGAAATGGCGCCCATTTCGAGAGCCGGATAAGAGAGCCGAAGAAACTGCAAACTAGGGGACAAGTGCGCCGAACTATAACTTGAGTAATATGCGTATTTTGACACTTGGGTTTCCGCTTTTATCTGAGCTTACAGCTACTTTGATTTCCAACCTATTTGTGACAGGAGAAGGGACAAAAATATTGGCATAGCTATTATAACTATGTTATCAAATGATAAGTATTTTAATATATGCACATATATTATAAGAAATATGTAGTTAATTTGAAATTTTAAAACCAATTTATCGAAAACAGAACTTTCTTTTCTGTGAGTTAGTTATTAAGTAAATTAATTTCGAAAAATGGAACTACCTTTAACTTACATTTAAATTGAAAATTAACAAAATAATGTTGAAATATTAACCATAAATAATTTTTATTAGGTTCATATATATTATAATTGATTTGCGCTGAAATATTATTAAATAAGCATATTTAAAACATATTATTATTATTAATATTATTGTCAATATTTTTTGATATTTAATGAAAAGGATTTAATTATATAGTATCAACTTAAATATTTTAAATAGCATTTGGACGCTGGGGCTTAGCCTGGTTACCTCGTTGTTGTCGGCGTATAATCAAATCAATTATTATTTAAAAAAATGATATCCGGCATTGCTCGGCTTATCAGCCACCGAATGTTCGTACAGGTTAGTTGGCAACCAGCTGGTTATTTTTATTTTTGTATTCATTTTTATTTTTTGGCTGTCAAATGGAAAATGCTCGCAACTCAACGCCCGATGGCAATAAAATATATATGCAAAATTCGACTACTGTTACATGAACATGGTGCAAAATTGTAAGCAATTTGCACGCAATGCGATAAAAATCGTCTTAAACGCACGATTAATGTCAATTTTATCAATAAAATTATAAATAAAGACATGAAAACGAGCCGAGTCGAGATAAGCGCGAATGAAATGCGAACGCGAGTCACAACAACAACAACAGCAACAAGAGCAACAACGGCAACAACATGATCAGGACAGGCAAATTATTGAGTGTTGCAGCTCGTGTTGCATGCAAAACGGCAAACGGCAAACGGCAAACGCAGCTGGGCCGGCTGGAGCCCCCGAGACGGGAACTTTGGTTCGCTCGCTGATCGGGCAGCGGGGTCTGATGCAAATGCGCAGCTGCTGCAGCAACTGCCACATCCACATGCGCTGCCGCAGCACCAGACCTAGCAGCAGCAGCAACAACAACAACAACACCACCAAAGTGGCAATTCGGCTAAAAATTTATTTCATTTCATTCAACAAGCCGGGCACAGTGGTTGCAAGTAACACCAAATTGAAGCTAATTGATAGCTGATTATTTTAGGTTGAAGCTCTCCATTCTTATACTCATCAGCGAAATCGGTGCAATGTGTTGAGCCCGGAATATATTGAATTTGTAATTTCTGTTGTTGCCAATGCAAACATATTATATTCAAAATATTGAATTCGTTGGTTTTTCTCACAGTTTAGGTCACAGTTCGCAGCGATGTTTTGGTTTAAGTCTTGCCTTGACACATTTTTCTAATTTTAAACGAAACGAATATTCGTGTTTTTTTTTAAGTTTAAGTTTTTATAACTTTTTTTTTTAAATAATATGATTGTTTTTTGGAAAATTTGAATTAAATAATATATTGGATTTTTTTTAGACAACTCTGATTTTCGTATTCTCAACAAATGTAAATATACATATAAACATATGCATATATACTACTAATATTTAACAAACTGTGATACTTGGGCTCTCTGATAATTTTGAAACTTTTGGATCTGATAGAGATACTTTTGTATATTTAAAACAATTATTGTTTTCAATAATATTTTTTATGTATAGCTGAGGTTTCAACGAGTCTGGGCACACTGTGAGTGAGGCCGTGCGGCGTCGGTGTTCGTTATTCCCACGCCAAAGGCTAAGCAGCGGGTTCAAAACGTTTTGCCCGCCAAGATTCAGCTTCCAATTACACAAAAGATTGCTGAGAACAGCCGCCGAAATGTGCAGCGTTTGGTTTTTCTCGCGAATGCCAACCGCCCCTCCACCCCCCGCCCCCCTCCAGCGCCTCTCGCCCCCAAACCAGTTAGCTCCAGTTGCAGTTGCACCTACAGCATTTACAGTTTTCTTTTTGCTGTTGTTTTTCCTTTTTACTGAGTGCATGCACAATGACGTCATATGGTGTCTATGACAAATTGTCATGGCAGAGTCTGGGTCTGACATCGAGTCGGAGGTTATGTCTGGACTTAGGTTGCGACATTAAAACTGGGCCCAAAACGGCGACAACCACTTGTTGCCCAAGACACAGAAGCCCACAGCTTGCCACTGGCAACGTGCAGCGTGCAACGTGCAACGTGCAACGTGCAACGTACAACGGACAACTCGCATGGCTAAGCACCTTTTTTTAGGGCCCTGGCGATTTGCATAAGCTGCGCGATTTTGATTTTAAATTATGCCTAGGCAAGTGACGAGAAACAAGGGTTGCCGCCTTTAGGATGGGTTGCCTTTGTCGGCAACTTTCAGTGCAACAAAACAACAATAGCAACAGCAACAACAACAACATAATACACTGTCGAAGCGTACAACATTTTCTTAATGAGCGACAAACAATGAAACTGCAACACAGCTCAGTGTGTGTGTGTGTGTGTGTGTGTGTGTGTGTGTACAATTTATACAAATTAATCGGTGAAAAGCATGCAATTCTAATTTGTTATTGTTAGTGTTATGGTTATTGCTGTTGTTCGCTGGCAATTGCGCGAATGTTGCTCAAAGTTGTTGTTGTTGTTATTGTTGCTCCTTCTCCCTCCGATGAGCCTCGAATCAGAAATTTATATTCACCTGTCTAAAAAATAACTTTTATTTTAATTATTTAAACATTTAATTACTTGAAATTGTTTAATATTTTGTTAGCGTGCCTGCCGCAATAACTTTAGAAATTCTTTGCTATTCCGTATTTCAATCAGATGAAAGTCACATTTTGGTCTATTAGCAGTTTTCACAGTTCGTGCATTGGTTATTGGAATTCCCAAATGATTTTATGCTTTCAATTTTATTTAATAGCATATAATAATTGATTGTTCACATATTAACTATATGTAAGACTCTAACAGGAAAAAGTTGCTTAATCGTTTTTATTAAATGTATACCGAATGGAACATTAGATACAGCAATTGTAATATAAAGAATACATATATTTTAATATATCAATGAGTGCAAATACTTAGTATGTCAATAAATATCGGGCAAAAATATTGCTAATGACTCTTTGTCTCTGTCCGTCTCACGTGCTATCTCTCTCTCTCTCTCTCACTCACACACTCGCTTCCTATTATTTTTATTTTACTTATTTATTTCCTTTTTATATTAATCAGTTCCCAATTTTTTAACTATTTTTATATTTTATTTTAATCAGCATATAAGGATAAGATAAGATAAAATAAGATATATCATATATATCGCAGGGATGCAGTTCGCGCTTCGAAGAAGATAAAAAATTGTAACTTAATTTAAATTCAACCCAAATTGCTTTAAATATATGAGAGTGTTTAATATATCATAAATGTGTATATTTGCGTATTTGCTTTTTGTCAAACTTTCCTTGCTAAACTTTGGTTTTAAGCCCTTTCGCTCCTTACTGTATTTGTGGATTGCAAAGTATTATATTTTATTTGAATTACTTTGCAGTAGCTAACTGGGGCTTGGTCGCAACTCAGCTGTAATTACGGCTTACTAAATCAAAGTGCGCCCCGCCCCCTGGCCTGGTGAGCGGCCTTTCTCGCCCACGTTGACAACTGAAAATAAAGCAAGGCAAAAAGGTAAAGATCAATGGCGGAATGCCGACAGCCGCCCGGCTTAGGTGCGACTACAGCAACAACAACGTCAACAAAGCTCAAGTGACTGCCAGAAGGAAATTGCAACTGCAACTGCAACAGCAGCAGCAGCAGCAGCAGCAACGACTGCAAACTGAAAGCGCAGCAGCAAATTAAAAGCCCAGTCAGAGTCTTCAGTTTGGATACAGTTCGGTATCGAAGTCAGTGGCTGGCATATTGAAATAAGATCAATATCGCTCTGAGCAGCGCGTAGTTGCGTTTAAAAATATAACTACGATTGTTCTGGGCAGCCAGAGCAATAACAACAGCTACAACACTAGCAACAGCAACAACAACAACTGTCAAACAAGCAACAAGACATATTACGGGCGCGGGCAGCCCCATCGAGGCCCTCGAGACTCATTTACAACTTACCAATAAGTGTGCGTGTGTGTGTGTGTGCTGTGTGTGTGTGTGTGTATGACCAACACTTTACGCTAAATCGATTGTCCTGCTTTAACAGATGTTGAGCATGGGCTTTTGAAGGTGTTTTTCCGCCAGTTGGCAACGTTTTTGCTGCTGCAGTTCATCAGAGCTGCTCGTTACTGGCGGCTAAAAAGCTAAAAACAAGGACATATGTAATAATATAAACGTAATTTATTTTTTTACTATCTATATATTTTAAAGTGTTTATATTAAATAAATAATATTACTTGTTTGACAAGCTCTTATTAATTGCCTGAAATGAATTAGTTATTTAAAAAAGTATTAGTACTGATAGTTCAGCTCTTAAAATACATATTTAAAATTTCTGAAGATTGTGATATTTATGGCAAGAGACATAAAAGGATCATATTTGAAATGAAAAGGGGCAATTTAATATTTATTATTTAATTAATCTTATCTATCTACTTAAAAATTACAGCTTTTAAGACATCCTTAAACCATCCAGCTAGTAGGGACAGTTCGCGTCAAGTGCCATTTTTGGCTGGAAAACGGCTAAGCCGTTGATATCTGGCGCGTGGTGCAGTTGTTGGCTGTTGTGGTGCCTCGGTACTTGCTGGTGGTTGTTAATGCCGCTTCAGAGGCACCGCCGCCAATGCCGCCAACGCCGTCGCATAAAAACAATTGTTGCTCCTGTTGTTGTTGTTGTTGTTGTTGTACGCAATTTAAATGGAATTTCTGCTACTGGGCTCACATTGATCGCCATAAATAATCGCTACAGCAGCAGCAACAGCCGCAGCAGCATCAATGGTGGCGGCAGCGACAACGACCAGCAACGGGCAACAACAAGCAGCAAGCAGCGAGCAGCAAGCAACGTGCAACAACAACTAACAACTACGTGCAACGGCGGAGCAACGGCGACCGCATCTCAGATGGCGCGATAAGGTAATTGGACTATTATGTCAAAAAGTATTTGGCGTTTAAGAAATATGGCCTGGCATTTGACATTTCGGCAGGCAGTAGTCGCTTTGCCTGCCCCAAACCCTTTAACCACCTCCTTGTCTCTCCCCGCCCCCCCCTCTCGCTCGCTCTCTCTCTCTCTCTCGCTCTCTTTTTGCGGCAACAGTTACAGTTTGCAATTGCCACAGAACAAAAGGTGCACATTAAAAATTGTTCGTTGCTCGCTTTTCGTT